>JBBDGP010000812.1:1460000-2920000 GCA_037952835.1 Lithobates septentrionalis
ATTCTACACCTTCATTCCTCTCACTGCAGGTCTCAGAGAGGACTGGAGGTCTAGTGGGGTTGGAAATCTCAGCTGATGAGGAGCAAGGAGAGATCCTCTTTGTTCTTTGGTGTGGGTCTTTTAGATACGCTTGCCAATGAACTGCATGGCAGGTCAACATATGTCTGGTCAAGCATGTGGTAGCCAAGCGGGAGATGTTTTGGCCACGTGAGATACGCTTGAGACATATGTTGCAAATAGCAGCGGTGCGATCTGATACACTCGTCTCAAAAAAGGCCCACACCAAAGAACTTTTTGAATAACGTGCAGAGACTGCAGCGCCCTGCACATGTGGAGCTTTGGGGTGTGATGCAGTCAATGTGCTGCCCTTAGGCTGGCCCCTGGAGGGCATCCTGCCTCGTTGGTGATGTGCCGCCTCCTCCTCCTCCTCCTCCTCTCTCCTATCAGGCACCCACGTTAAGTCAGTGACCTCATCATCCCCTCCCTCCTCATCACTGGAGCAAACCTGGCAGTATGCTGCAGCAGGGGGAGCATGACTGCCAGATTGCTGTCCTTCTTGGGCACCCCCTCTGTCCGTGCTCATGTTACTGCCTTCATCGAGCTCAGTATCATCATCAGAGCCTTCCAAACGCTGGGCATCCTCCTGGAGCATGTACCCAACACTGTGGTCAAACAGTTCGAGGGAATCCTCAGGAGGACATGGTGGAGCTAGGGAAGGAGTCACTGATGACATTGAGCTGAGGGAAGAGGCCGCTGCTTTGCCAGACAAAGCACCCTGGGCATGGGTGAGAGAGGATGAGGAGGATGAGGACGGCTTGGTCATCCACTCGACCAAGTCTTCCGCATGTTGCGGCTCAACACGGCCAGCTGCCGAAAAAAAGGCCAAGCGTGTCCCATGGCCACGTGCTGATGAGGATGCACCGTCTCCACGACCAGCACTAGACACAGAGCCTGCTTGCCCTCTCTTATTGGCTTGTGACTGTCTGCCTCTCCTTCTTGGCCTTCCAGACATACTAATGGCCTGTAGCTGCACTAAGCTGGGATAGAACACCAGTAATTTTCTTCAGGTAGCTTTATATACTGTAACCAGACAAGCCTGCCTGTCAGTAGGAAGATAACAGGAACGGATCTAGCTGAACACTGTGAGCAGGACGCACTGTACTAAATGTAAATAGTCTAGCTGCCTGACCGTGGTACTAATAGGATCAAATAGAACACCAGTAATTTTCTTCAGGTAGCTTTATATACTGTAACCAGACAAGCCTGCCTGTCAGTAGGAAGATAACAGGAACGGATCTAGCTGAACACTGTTAGCAGGACGCACTGTACTAAATGTAAATAGTCTAGCTGCCTGACCGTGGTACTAATAGGATCAAATAGAACACCAGTAATTTTCTTCAGGTAGCTTTATATACTGTAACCAGACAAGCCTGCCTGTCAGTAGGAAGATAACAGGAACGGATCTAGCTGAACACTGTGAGCAGGACGCACTGCACTAAATGTAAATAGTCTAGAATTTAACAGGAACGGATCTAGCTGAACACTGTGAGCAGGACGCACTGCACTAAATGTAAATAGTCTAGAAGATAACAGGAATGGATCTAGCTGAACACTGTGAGCAGGACGCACTGCACTAAATGTAAATAGTCTAGAAGATAACAGAAACGGATCTAGCTGAACACTGTGAGCAGGACGCACTGCACTAAATGTAAATAGTCTAGAAGATAACAGGAACGGATCTAGCTGAACACTGTGAGCAGGACGCACTGCACTAAATGTAAATAGTCTAGAACAGTGTTTCTCAACTCCAGTCCTCAAGGCGCCCCAACAGGTCATGTTTTCAGGTCTTCCATTATTTTTCACAGGTGATTTGATCAGTTTCACTACCTTAGTAATTACCACAGTCATTTTATCTGAAGGAAATCCTGAAAACATGACCTGTTGGGGCGCCTTGAGGACTGGAGTTGAGAAACACTGGTCTAGAAGATAACAGGAACGGTTCTAGCTAAACGGAATACAGTGTATATATATATATATGCAACACCTGGGATGCATATATATACACAATACACTGTAAGTGCAGCTAACTGACTGACTGTTCTGCCTAATCTATCTAACTCAAATCAAATGACACTGTCTGTCTCTCTCTCAATGAACGCCGGAACACACACTACACAGGGCTGCCGTGCAGGCGGCCTTATATAGTGTGGGGCGTGTACTAAATCCCCTGAGCCATAATTGGCCAAAGCCTCCTTGGCTTTGGCCAATTACGGCTCTTTGTTCAGGCGGCGCTGTGATTGGCCAAGCATGCGGGTCATAGTGCATGCTTGGCCAATCATCAGCAAGCAATGCACTGCGATGCCGCAGTGAATTATGGGCCGTGACGCGCCACACGAATTTGGCGCGAACGGCCCATATCGTTCGCAATTCGGCGAACGATCGAACAGCCGATGTTCGAGTCGAACATGGGTTCGACTCGAACACGAAGCTCATCCCTAATTCTGAGCATGCGTGGCACTTTGTCCGTCGGATTTGTGTACACACGATCGGAATTTCCGACAACGGATTTTGTTGTCGAAAATTTTATCTCCTGCTCTCCAACTTTGTGTGTCGGAAAATCCGATGGAAAATGTCCGATGGAGCCCACACACGGTCGGAATTTCCGACAACACGCTTCGATCGGACATTTTCCATCGGAAAATCCGACCGTGTGTACGGGGCATTAGACAGCTTTTTATTTATTTATTTTTTCAGTTTGGATGGCATCTAAGCATACATTTTTATAGATGTCAAACTGTTATTGTTGAGAGTTACTTCAGTGAAATTTGGTGATGAATACCACTTAGTGAAAAATTCTGAACCCATTGGATCCACATTTCATAATTGTTCCATTAAGCTGTTTCATTAAGGATGAATTATTTGTATATTTTCTGTAAATAATCATGTTACATTTTAGTGCTGCATTTTTTTAGGTTTTGTAATTTGTTTCCAAATTGTGCACATTGTAATGCTGGCAACGTTACTGCATAACATCCATTTTCTGAATAGGAAAGGATTTGTTTTAAATATTTTTAGAAGCCTGCTAAATGCTTGACAGTCTATACGGGATGATCTCATGCCTATCGGTAAACAATTGCTCTTGAGCAGTGGAATCTCATTAGAAAACCCATGATTAAGGGCACTGGTTGTGCCCTCCTCTTTTTTCCATTAACCACTTTCCGACCAGCCACCGCAATTGTACTGCAGCAGAATGGCACGGCTGGGCGAAACTACGTTATGTAACGTCACTTCGCCCTGTGGCCACTAGGGGGTGCGCGCGCGCCCCCTGCTCGCCCATGGAGCCGATGCGAGTGCCCGGCGGTCGCAATCACCGCCAGGCACCCGCGATCGCTCTGGGCACACGGAGAACCAGGATCTGTGTGTGTAAACACACAGTTTCTGGTTCTCTGAGGGGAGAAGTGACAGATCTTCTGTTCATACAGAGTATGAACAGCGATTTATCTCTTCCCCTACACAGTCCCATCCCCCCTTCGGTTAGAACACACACTAGGGAGCACATTAACCCCTTGATCGCCCCCTAGTGGTTAACCCCTTCACTGCCAGTGACATTTTTACAGTAATCAATGCATTTTTATAGCACTGATCGCTGTAAAAATGCCAATGGTCCCAAAAATGTGTCAAAATTGTCAGACGTGTCCACCATAATATCGCAGTCCCGAAAAAAAATTGCAGATCGCCGCCATTACTAGTAAAAAAAAAATAATAATAATAATAAAAATGCCATAAAACTATGCCCTATTTTGTAGACGCTATAACTTTTGCGCAAACCAATCAACATACGCTTATTGAGATTTTTTTTTACCAAACATATATAGAAGAATACATATCGGCCTAAACTGAAAAAAAAATAGTTTTGGGGGATATTTATTATAGCAAAAAGTAAAAAATATTGCGTTTTTTTTTTCAAAATTTACACTCTTTTTTTGTTTATAGCGCAAAAAATAAAAACCGCAGAGGTGATCAAATACCACCGAAAGAAAGCTCTATTTGTGGGGGAAAAAAAACGTCAATTTTGTTTGGGTGCAATGTCGCACGCAATTGTCAGTTCAAGCGACGCAGTAACGAATCGCAAAAAGTGCTCTGGTCAGGAAAGGGGTAAAATCTTCCGGGGCTGAAGCGGTTAATATAAACTTTTAACCACAGCAGGGACAAACACATGTATGGAGATTACAGTAGTACTCTGTAGTGTAGGTACTGAAGCAATCTGATGGTGCAGTTCAAGGCAAATCGGACTGTGTTTTCAAGTCTGGCACCCCGAAAGCAAAACTTTGCTTGATTTGCTTAAAGCGGTACATTACCCATAACAGTTTGATAACCATGAATGTTCTTTCCCAAAAGAACATACATTCCACATTTATAATGATGCCACCAAAATGAGTGTGTGCCGTAAATTGCTCCTGTTTCTTCTTGCTGCCGCCATTTTGCTGAAGCCCAGTCACTCCCTTATTGGAAACTCTCCCTCTTTCCTTATGCCTGGTACACATGGGCTGAATGTCGGGAGATATCAGCCGGTTCAATAAAAACCGTCTGACATTTGGCCCGTGTGTATGTCAGCCAGTCTGACAGAAGCCGGCAGAGGCCAATGGCTGAGAGCGCTGATCGGAGTGTTCTGGTGGGGGGGTCGTCCAACTCAGCGGGGGAGATCGCTGTACTAACGTTGGGTCGTTAGTACAGCGGCTCCGACTGGAACTGCCAGTTTTTAGTGTGTACCAGGTTTTAGTCTCAAAAGCTATATGTCACTTTCTGTAATTAAAATGTGTACATTTCCAGCCTTAATTGTATGTCTTGGCTTAGCTAGAGAGGAAGGCTGACTGAAGCTTTAGGGTGCTGAATTTTACAGACTGCCAATGATGGAGAAAGGAGAGAGAACTCAGGGAGATAAAATAAAATAAGGTTGAGATACACTAAGGTAAGACACTATGGCTTTTAAGTTTAACTCTTTTGTGTCTGCCTGGGAACATAGTCTGTCTTGTCACCTCTCCTTCTTTTCTTTTCTCTCTTTCTAATCTGTGTTCCTTCCACACAGTCTGTGTCATTTCTATTGCTTTCTTCCCCCTTCAGCAACAGTAAATCCTAATGCTGTCAGCTAAGCAACCTCTAGTTTCTTTGATTTTAGGCACAGTGCCGAGAATAGAGAGCAACTGAGCATGTGCAAAGCAGGGTGAGACAGTGGGACAGGGTAAGACAGTGGGACAGGGTAAGACAGTGGGACAGGGTAAGACAGTGGGACAGCGTAAGATTGGATTTTACACAGTATAGGCACTTATTTTACATGTGTTACATAGCTTTATCTGCAAAAGGGCCAGCATTAAGTGATCTATCAGGACTTTTTTTCCCGATTAAAGTTCCCCCTATGCACCCAACATATACTCACATTTCCAATCAGTGCTGTCATTTGTAGAGCCCATAGCCCTATATAAACTTCAACTCCAGTGATATGTAGCTCACACAGGGTCTTTCTTTTACTCCTGGAGGGGAGTTAAGTAGTTACTGCTAGGAAAGCTTGTCTTAAAGTTAGCCCATTGCTTTACTATGCATGATATACAGTAGGATTTTTTTGTAACCTGTTTCTGCCCTTGTAGCACATATATGCGGCAACATGGCAGGTGAGCCTCATCACTTGACTACAACATGTTTGCGCCCATAAGACTGCATTGTTGTGTGCTAGGAGCATGTTCCTTGCATGCTCCCAGAACACCGACCAAGCTGTCCTCGACAGCTCCCAGTCACCGATTAAAAATGGGAGCCGATTGGATGGGGTCCCAGTCATGTGAGCGCTGTGGCAGCCAATTACAGTGGTCACATAATCAGGAGCTCCCGCTCCATCTCACAGCAATTAAGACACTGCCGGAAGGTGATAGCAAGAAGTTAGAGAGGAAGTAAACCGTGATGGGTTTTACTTCCTCTATCGTTTACTGCAAACCATGCGAATTAAAACCCTGCAAAGTAAAAGCATAATGGGCTAGTATGCGCGTGGGAGCGGATGGTCACGGCACGGGGACTATAGAAATGGCAGAATCATGCAGTTTCTTCAGTGCGCATGCGCCGATGACGTCGGTCCAAGCGTATATGGCAAATATTTTCTAAACCATACAAGTTTAGAAGATATTTCCAGTACCTACAGGTAAGCCTTATTATAGGTTTACCTGTAGGGAAAAGTGGTCTGTAAAGCCTTGTACACACGATCCGATTGTTGGCATGGGATTGTGTGATAATAGACTGTTGGCCTAAAACCCGGCCGTTAGTACGCTCCTTCAGAAAATTGTTGTCCAACTTTCGGCCAACAAATGTTGGATGGCAGGCTAGTAAATTTTCGGCGGACAATGTTCTGTTGTCAGAGTTTTCATATCGTCTGTACACAAGTCCGTCACAGAAAAGTCCAAAGTACAAACACGCATGCTCGGAATCAATGCTCACCAAACACGACATTAGCAGAAGGTGCCCAAAGGGTGGCGCTCAAGAGCTGAAATTCCACGTAGTACGTCACTACATTCGTGTTTGTTGACCAACATTTGTGTGCCGTTAGTATGCAAGATAAGATCCAGGCACACACGCCCTTTTGACAAAAGTGTGACGCTCTGTTGGCCAACATTCCGATCGTGTGTGTGAGGCTTAAGGGTTTACAACCACTTTAAAGCCTCCGTTCATGCTTAGAATCCGTGTTCATTGTTTGTATTTGTGTATAAACATTTTTGTCTGGTGAAACGAAACAGTGCTGTTGTGATTTTGTAAAAACTTGGTTTTTAGTAGCCTATACTACAATTCTTGGTAATAACACTTGATGTGATGATTATTCGAAATATCTGGTACAAAACAACGGCCTGTACTTCTGTCAGATCCTTCAGCATATTCAGATGACTTCAAACCTTAAGAGCTTTTTAGCTGTGTATGATCTCAGCACCATGTTGGGAAATATTAA
Source organism: Lithobates septentrionalis (assembly GCA_037952835.1). Lineage (NCBI taxonomy): Eukaryota > Metazoa > Chordata > Amphibia > Anura > Ranidae > Lithobates > Lithobates septentrionalis. The sequence continues at coordinate 1,466,980 of JBBDGP010000812.1, forward strand.
TGTCTTTGTACTAGTATTCCATTGTCTTTTCAGATTTCATTCTCATCAAAATGTATGCTCCATTGCTCCACACTAATCCTACTGTTCAGAAACAGATAGCAGGCTCTTTGTGCTCTGCACATTTATTAAAGGGAGTCTGTACTTTTTTATTGTTTTTTTTAATTTTTTCTTAAAAAAGTGTGAATTTTATCAACATAAGGTCAATCCTACCAATTGATGGTAATGATATAAGCGCCTAAATTCTGTATATATACTGTCTCTGCTTTTGTTGTTCCCTTGGAAATGTTTTAGACCAAATCAGGTTCACCCCATAGTTTAGCTGTTGCTTTAAAATAATAGACTATAAAGGTCAATTCATAAATTTCAACTGCAATTTTGTTACTGTACACACATCTACATTTAAAGCCCAAACTCTGGTAAAATGTAAAATTATCCCTTGCAGTAGGGCAGTAGCACATTTTGTCTAGGGGAGAGGCCAAGGAGGTTTACTTACCTCATCTTAGCTCCTCTGAGAGATGCTGCTCCCCCATGCTCCGGCAGTGGGCTTTCCCTCAGCATAATCACGTCCAATTCATGGCTATGGAATCTGTTTTGGTCTTGATTATCTCAGAACCCCGAACTGCCGGACCATGGGGAGAAAAAGCTGCAGGAACCTGTCTAGCTTCCAGAAGGAAAGGAGGATCAGATAAGCAAATATTTTGCTTTGTTCCCTTAGAACAAGGGTCTTCAAACTTCCCAAACAAAGGTTCAGTTTATTGTCCTTCAGACTTTAGGGGGCCGGTTTTTGGCCAGTAGGCATAGTGTCCTGGCATTAGTAGACGTACAATGCCTCAAGCTTGGTGGTCAATGGGAGCCTGTGGTTAGCAGTAGAAGGAATCGTACCCCATCATTGATATTAGTTGGAGGAACAGTGCCCCATTGCTGGTCTCAGTGGCAGGATTTATGCCCCACTGATGAAGTCCAGTGGGAAGAATAGTGTCTCATAGTAGTGGGAGGAATAGTGCCCCAAGGGTCAGATTACAGCAAACAAAGAGCCACATTCAGTCCACGGGCCACAGTTTGGAGACTACTACTCTAGATGAACATGAGCATATAACCTTAGCATTGCGGACAAAGCCCCATGGCAAAGGGATTATTTTTAGCTGCCCGAAGTTGAGTTTTGACGTATGGTGCGGTAAGGAAAATTCCCCACAACCCACATTTTAATGGTCCAACTGAATGGTCCAATTGCAATGCACTACCTAGGTGTAATTTAAAATGAATGGCCCCACAATGCATTGCACGGTATATTATGCATTACCAGAGTTGCAGCAATGAATGGAAAAACATTATTTTTGCCACATGTTACTATGATACACAAATGATGATGATGATGATATACCACCAACTTTACCTGAATTCCCATCTAACTCTGATTTCTTCTATTGTCTATTGTGATGGGCTCGACTCGTATCCTCAGAGGGGATAGCTTTGTTTAATATCCTTAGAGTCAACAATATACAATTATCCGGCCATGTTGGAAAATTATAAAAATGTCAACTTTGAGTAGATAATAATAACGTTAACATTTTAGTTTTAGTTTTACTTTGGAGAGCCTGTTAATTGTTCTTTTGTTTCCTGGAATTATGGATTTAACATTTGCACAGCTTGTTTTACACTTCTGTTGCATAAAAAGCAAAGGCAGGCTCCCTTGGTATTTTCCAGGAAGAGATTTCAATCCGAAACAGAGCCAGCTTCATCCACCGAGAAGACTCGCAAACACATAAAAGAAAAGAATGTAAATTCACCTTGATCCCATTAAAAGCAGCTCTTAATCTCTTCTTCTACTCAATGCTAACTTTATCTGATGCCTGATGCATCTTAAAAGTAAAATAGGTATTTTATGTTCCCAGTAATGACATAAATAAATGACACAAACCCCATAGACACTGCAACCACTGTGCATACGAGCAAGATTCTAGAACAATGAATATCCATAGAATCCTGTTTTATCTTTTTTATTGATTTGAAGTAGCTGGGCTCTTTGCACTGGATTATGAATTTATTTTGGGCCTTAGATACGAAAACAATTAAAGTATTTTTTTTTTCTAAAAACAGCCTAAGCAGTCAAGGGGTCCCAGTAGGTATTTAAAACTTAAAGCCCAACTCCGGCCAAAAAGAAAGTTTTCCCATGCAGTGGGGCTGTGCCTGCTCTGAAAAGATCAACTGCTCAATTGGTCTAGAGGCTAAGAGAAAGCTTATATCCACCTGATCCTTCGTTCCAATGGAAAGTTAACAGTTCCTGGTCAATGGAGCCTGCTCTGGGCTTCATGAAGTCAGGAACAGTCCACATTTCAAGACCCCTAGACAAAAACGAGCAGTTGACCTATGCTCTGCTGGCACTGCCCCACTGCATGGGAAAACTTGGTTTTGCCCAGAGTTGGGCTTTAATTGTAATTCCTGTAGTATATTTGGGCACCCTCTTCCCCAACCCCCCCCCCCCACCAAGCATGGCCAAAAAACTCCCCAGGTCCCTATTTATTACTAGGACATGAAAAACCTTGGTTTTTACCCCTGTAATCCTGGGGGTGAGCATCCACCGCATTTCATGCTCTAGCAACATGGGGACATGGGGGTTACTAGCTGGGAGTTTTTTTAGCCGGGGGGGGGGGGGGGGTGGCCTACAGGTATCACAGTAAAATTAAACAACATTTTGCAAAGCTTCACAGTTTTTAGTACCTACTGTGGCTCCTTGACTGCATAGTCCATTTTCAAAAAAAAAAGTGAACTTAGTCTTTGGTTGTTTTTATATTTAACCAAAAAAAAAATCATAGTACAGAGCAAAGAGCCCAGCTACTCAAAATAGTAATATATAAGATATGTCTCAGGAACCAGGTATTCAACTATTCAGAATGTTTTAAAGTACCATGATCACGAATGTTAAAGTTTGTACAAATAAATCAACCTTTTTTTTTTCAAGGAATACCCTCCAGCTTTATTCATTTATGGTCCATAGAAGTCCATAGGGCTGGATCTTTTTTTGGAGGTTTATAATACAATTAATGAATGTTTTACAAAACTGCAGTTTTTTAATACCCACTGGGGCATTTTGACTGCCTTGGCAATTTTTCTGGAAAAGTTTAACTTGATTGGTTCTTATGAGGAACAATAATGTTCTACTTGGTTGCTATGAGCTGCTTGTAACAGCTCTTGCCTGAAATCATGTTATAAAAAAAAGACCCATTATTATTTCTGTTGTTGCTTTTCTTTATAGATACCATGATTAGTTTTAAATTAGTTACCAATGTATCAATCATTGTCATAGATTAAGGGCTAAGGATTTCTTTTGTGCTGAAAGACTGAAGGAATGTTTGATGAGGATAACAAAAACTATGGTTACTGCTGAAATGCCATAGGGTTTCCATAAGAACATGGATATTTTAAGAATCCAGGATACATGGCTTTGTGGCCGGTGGAATGCCTGAGATTGCCCTTGTAAACTGTACTTAGCAAAGAGAAGTATGGAGGCATCACAAAGTACTGCAGACCATTTATATGTTTTTCAATGTACAAGGCAACTAACCAAGCAGCACTGCTTACATCAGCACCCTGGACTAAGCTTTAGTCATGACATACCTTATATCCTATAGACATGCCACCATCAGTGTTATAGACTGTATAAACCAATTATTACCTTTAAGAATATTTCCACTTTTGCAGTCAAACCCACACTATTTACAAAAGCCGTGCGCCATCAGTAAAGGCGCACGGCGAGGCGCAACGCACATTTCCATGTTTACAAAATGGTGCGCCTGTAACAGAGCGCGAATCCCCCATTTACTATATGCAATCTGTGCGCCACTATGGACATGGCGCACGGCATCTCCAAATCAATATTGACAGAAGATGGAGGTGCCAATATTATGGGGTGATGTAAGGAAGTTTAGTAACAACTGCCCAAGTAACAAATATGCCCAAAATAGCATGAGAAAGTAGCTTTTTCAGAGAAAGCCTGCTGTGCCCGCAAGTACCTTTAGAACTGCGTGAGATCAATGTACGCAGTGCGCATGCGCAAGCGGCTGTTGAGCTCATTCACATGGGTTTGTTCACCATGCAGCCAAAATCTTAGTAAATGTTAAGCAACGTACATGCAATTGCCTGGGTTGAACGGGAGCACCTCTAAACTTGAGACATTTTTTTTTTTACGCTGGTTCACCTGTATGTATTTTTTTAAGGAGATTTGCACACAGGTCATGTTAGCATGTTACGTTGCCAACATGTGACATGCACCTTGTTATAATTATGTAAAAAGACTCTCGCTCCTCTAGCTCCCCCCAAAAGGGCATTTAACCTCCCCCCTCTAATGCATATGATTTCCATGGGCTAACTTTTGCTTTTAAAGGAGAACTCCACACTCCATTCTCCAATGTGCTTGTCTCCCCCCTCTAAGCCATTGGATTTCCATGGGCTAATTTTTGCTTTTAAAGGGGAACTCCAAACTCCTCTCTATTCTCAAAAGGCTGTGAGCTGCCTTCACCAATCCAAACCACATCCTTTTTCAGAGCGTACAACAGGGCCAGATAGGAAAGGGGCGAGAAGAGCGATCGCCCAACCCCCTCCTGAACCATACAAGGCCACATCTCTACACATGTGTGAAGAGAGTACATTTTGATGTTTTTTAGAGTTTGTAACACATGTATTTTCTCTTTGTATTTTGTTTGTTATGTCTTTGCAAAACAGATGTGTTTTAGAGCAAGTATTTTTTTTTTTTGGGGGGGGGGGGGTATTTTTCACAGAAATATTTTTGATGTTCAATCTGTGTTTGTAGGTTGTTAGTTTCACTTTGATTTAATTGCCTGTACTGCATTATTTAGCAAAATCTTCCTCAAGCTGTTGTGACTAGGGATGAGCTTCGTGTTCGAGTCGAACCCATGTTCGACTCGAACATCGGCTGTTCGACCGTCCGTCGAATTGCGAACGTTATGGGCCGTTCGCGCCAAATTCGTGTGGCGCGTCACGGCCCATAATTCACTGCGGCATCGCAGTGCATTGCTGGCTGATGATTGGCCAAGCATGCACTATGACCCGCATGCTTGGCCAATCACAGCGCCGTCAGTAGAGAGAGCTGTAATTGGCCAAAGCCAGGGTGGCTTTGGCCAATTATGGCTCAGGGGATTTAGTACACGCCCCACACTATATAAGGCCGCCTGCACGGCGGCCCTGTGTAGTGTGTTCCGGTGTGCTGATAGAGAGAGAGACAGACAGTGTCATTTGATTTGAGTTAGATAGATTAGGCTAGATCTGTTCCTGCTATTTACATTTAGTGCAGTGCGTCCTGCTCACAGTGTTCAGCTAGATCTGTTCCTGCTATTTACATTTAGTGCAGTGCGTCCTGCTCACAGTGTTCAGCTAGATCCGTTCCTGCTATTTACATTTAGTGCAGTGCGTCCTGCTCACAGTGTTCAGCTAGATCTGTTCCTGCTATTTACATTTAGTGCAGTCAGTGCGTCCTGCTCACAGTGTTCATCTAGATCCGTTCTTGCTATTTACATTTAGTGCAGTGCGTCCTGCTCACAGTGTTCAGCTAGATCTGTTCCTGCTATTTACATTTAGTGCAGTGCGTCCTGCTCACAGTGTTCAGCTAGATCTGTTCCTGCTATTTACATTTAGTGCAGTGCGTCCTGCTCACAGTGTTCAGCTAGATCCGTTCCCGCTATTTACATTTAGTGCAGTCAGTGCGTCCTGCTCACAGTGTTCAGCTAGATCCGTTCCTGCTATTTACATTTAGTGCAGTCAGTGCGTCCTGCTCACAGTGTTCAGCTAGATCTGTTCCTGCTATTTACATTTAGTGCAGTCAGTGCGTCCTGCTCACAGTGTTCAGCTAGATCCGTTCCTGCTATTTACATTTAGTGCAGTCAGTGCGTCCTGCTCACAGTGTTCAGCTAGATCTGTTCCTGCTATTTACATTTAGTGCAGTCAGTGCGTCCTGCTCACAGTGTTCATCTAGATCCGTTCCTGCTATTTACATTTAGTGCAGTGCGTCCTGCTCACAGTGTTCAGCTAGATCTGTTCCTGCTATTTACATTTAGTGCAGTGCGTCCTGCTCACAGTGTTCAGCTAGATCCGTTCCTGCTATTTACATTTAGTGCAGTGCGTCCTGCTCACAGTGTTCAGCTAGATCTGTTCCTGCTATTTACATTTAGTGCAGTGCGTCCTGCTCACAGTGTTCAGCTAGATCTGTTCCTGCTATTTACATTTAGTGCAGTGCGTCCTGCTCACAGTGTTCAGCTAGATCCGTTCCTGCTATTTACATTTAGTGCAGTCAGTGCGTCCTGCTCACAGTGTTCAGCTAGATCCGTTCCTGCTATTTACATTTAGTGCAGTCAGTGCGTCCTGCTCACAGTGTTCAGCTAGATCTGTTCCTGCTATTTACATTTAGTGCAGTCAGTGCGTCCTGCTCACAGTGTTCAGCTAGATCTGTTCCTGCTATTTACATTTAGTGCAGTCAGTGCGTCCTGCTCACAGTGTTCAGCTAGATCCGTTCCTGCTATTTACATTTAGTGCAGTGCGTCCTGCTCACAGTGTTCAGCTAGATCTGTTCCTGCTATTTACATTTAGTGCAGTGCGTCCTGCTCACAGTGTTCAGCTAGATCTGTTCCTGCTATTTACATTTAGTGCAGTGCGTCCTGCTCACAGTGTTCAGCTAGATCCGTTCCTGCTATTTACATTTAGTGCAGTCAGTGCGTCCTGCTCACAGTGTTCAGCTAGATCCGTTCCTGCTATTTACATTTAGTGCAGTCAGTGCGTCCTGCTCACAGTGTTCAGCTAGATCTGTTCCTGCTATTTACATTTAGTGCAGTCAGTGCGTCCTGCTCACAGTGTTCAGCTAGATCTGTTCCTGCTATTTACATTTAGTGCAGTCAGTGCGTCCTGCTCACAGTGTTCAGCTAGATCCGTTCCTGCTATTTACATTTAGTGCAGTCAGTGCGTCCTGCTCACAGTGTTCAGCTAGATCTGTTCCTGCTATTTACATTTAGTGCAGTGCGTCCTGCTCACAGTGTTCATCTAGATCCGTTCCTGCTATTTACATTTAGTGCAGTGCGTCCTGCTCACAATGTTCAGCTAGATCTGTTCCTGCTATTTACATTTAGTGCAGTGCGTCCTGCTCACAGTGTTCAGCTAGATCCGTTCCTGCTATTTACATTTAGTGCAGTGCGTCCTGCTCACAGTGTTCAGCTAGATCCGTTCCTGCTATTTACATTTAGTGCAGTGCGTCCTGCTCACAGTGTTCAGCTAGATCTGTTCCTGCTATTTACATTTAGTGCAGTGCGTCCTGCTCACAGTGTTCAGCTAGATCCGTTCCTGCTATTTACATTTAGTGCAGTGCGTCCTGCTCACAGTGTTCAGCTAGATCCGTTCCTGCTATTTACATTTAGTGCAGTGCGTCCTGCTCACAGTGTTCAGCTAGATCTGTTCCTGCTATTTACATTTAGTGCAGTGCGTCCTGCTCACAGTGTTCAGCTAGATCTGTTCCTGCTATTTACATTTAGTGCAGTCAGTGCGTCCTGCTCACAGTGTTCAGCTAGATCCGTTCCTGCTATTTACATTTAGTGCAGTCAGTGCGTCCTGCTCACAGTGTTCAGCTAGATCCGTTCCTGCTATTTACATTTAGTGCAGTCAGTGCGTCCTGCTCACAGTGTTCAGCTAGATCCGTTCCTGCTATTTACATTTAGTGCAGTGCGTCCTGCTCACAGTGTTCAGCTAGATCTGTTCCTGCTATTTACATTTAGTGCAATCAGTGCGTCCTGCTCACAGTGTTCAGCTAGATCCGTTCCTGCTATTTACATTTAGTGCAGTCAGTGCGTCCTGCTCACAGTGTTCAGCTAGATCCGTTCCTGCTATTTACATTTAGTGCAGTCAGTGCGTCCTGCTCACAGTGTTCAGCTAGATCTGTTCCTGCTATTTACATTTAGTGCAGTCAGTGCGTCCTGCTCACAGTGTTCAGCTAGATCCGTTCCTGCTATTTACATTTAGTGCAGTCAGTGCGTCCTGCTCACAGTGTTCAGCTAGATCTGTTCCTGCTATTTACATTTAGTGCAGTCAGTGCGTCCTGCTCACAGTGTTCAGCTAGATCCGTTCCTGCTATTTACATTTAGTGCAGTCAGTGCGTCCTGCTCACAGTGTTCAGCTAGATCTGTTCCTGCTATTTACATTTAGTGCAGTCAGTGCGTCCTGCTCACAGTGTTCATCTAGATCCGTTCCTGCTATTTACATTTAGTGCAGTGCGTCCTGCTCACAGTGTTCAGCTAGATCTGTTCCTGCTATTTACATTTAGTGCAGTGCGTCCTGCTCACAGTGTTCAGCTAGATCTGTTCCTGCTATTTACATTTAGTGCAGTGCGTCCTGCTCACAGTGTTCAGCTAGATCCGTTCCTGCTATTTACATTTAGTGCAGTGCGTCCTGCTCACAGTGTTCAGCTAGATCTGTTCCTGCTATTTACATTTAGTGCAGTGCGTCCTGCTCACAGTGTTCAGCTAGATCCGTTCCTGCTATTTACATTTAGTGCAGTCAGTGCGTCCTGCTCACAGTGTTCAGCTAGATCCGTTCCTGCTATTTACATTTAGTGCAGTCAGTGCGTCCTGCTCACAGTGTTCAGCTAGATCTGTTCCTGCTATTTACATTTAGTGCAGTCAGTGCGTCCTGCTCACAGTGTTCAGCTAGATCCATTCCTGCTATTTACATTTAGTGCAGTCAGTGCGTCCTGCTCACAGTGTTCAGCTAGATCCGTTCCTGCTATTTACATTTAGTGCAGTCAGTGCGTCCTGCTCACAGTGTTCAGCTAGATCCGTTCCTGCTATTTACATTTAGTGCAGTGCGTCCTGCTCACAGTGTTCAGCTAGATCCGATCCTGCGATTTACATTTAGTGCAGTCAGTGCGTCCTGCTCACAGTGTTCAGCTAGATCCGTTCCTGCTATTTACATTTAGTGCAGTCAGTGCGTCCTGCTCACAGTGTTCAGCTAGATCCATTCCTGCTATTTACATTTAGTGCAGTGCGTCCTGCTCACAGTGTTCAGCTAGATCCGTTCCTGCTATTTACATTTAGTGCAGTGCGTCCTGCTCACAGTGTTCAGCTAGATCTGTTCCTGCTATTTACATTTAGTACAGTGCGTCCTGCTCACAGTGTTCAGCTAGATCCGTTCCTGTTATCTTCCTACTGACAGGCAGGCTTGTCTGGTTACAGTATATAAAGCTACCTGAAGAAAATTACAGGTGTTCTATCCCAGCTTAGTGCAGCTACAGGCCATTAGTATGTCTGGAAGGCCAAGAAGGAGAGGCAGACAGTCACAAGCCAATAAGAGAGGGCAAGCAGGCTCTGTGTCTAGTGCTGGTCGTGGAGACGGTGCATCCTCATCAGCACGTGGCCATGGGACACGCTTGGCCTTTTTTTCGGCAGCTGGCCGTGTTGAGCCGCAACATGCGGAAGACTTGGTCGAGTGGATGACCAAGCCGTCCTCATCCTCCTCATCCTCTCTCACCCATGCCCAGGGTGCTTTGTCTGGCAAAGCAGCGGCCTCTTCCCTCAGCTCAATGTCATCAGTGACTCCTTCCCTAGCTCCACCATGTCCTCCTGAGGATTCCCTCGAACTGTTTGACCACAGTGTTGGGTACATGCTCCAGGAGGATGCCCAGCGTTTGGAAGGCTCTGATGATGATACTGAGCTCGATGAAGGCAGTAACATGAGCACGGACAGAGGGGGTGCCCAAGAAGGACAGCAATCTGGCAGTCATGCTCCCCCTGCTGCAGCATACTGCCAGGTTTGCTCCAGTGATGAGGAGGGAGGGGATGATGAGGTCACTGACTCAACGTGGGTGCCTGATAGGAGAGAGGAGGAGGAGGAGGAGGAGGAGGCGGCACATCACCAACGAGGCAGGATGCCCTCCAGGGGCCAGCCTAAGGGCAGCACATTGACTGCATCACACCCCAAAGCTCCACAGGTGCAGGGCGCTGCAGTCTCTGCGCGTTATTCAAAAAGTTCTTTGGTGTGGGCCTTTTTTGAGACGAGTGCATCAGATCGCACCGCTGCTATTTGCAACATATGTCTCAAGCGTATCTCGCGTGGCCAAAACATCTCCCGCTTGGGTACCACATGCTTCACCAGACATATGTTGACCTGCCATGCAGTTCGTTGGCAAGCATATCTAAAAGACCCACACCAAAGAACAAAGAGGATCTCTCCTTGCTCCTCATCAGCTGAGATTTCCAACCCCACTAGACCTTCAGTCCTCTCTGAGACCTGCAGTGAGAGGAATGAAGGTGTAGAATTAGGTGTGTCACAGCCAAGTACTTGTGGGCAATCTGCTTTTGGTACACCGACGTCAGATTGTACCAGGCAAATTTCCCTGCCCCAGCTGCTGCACCGCCAAAAGAAGTTTGCTCCCAGCCATCCACATGCCCAGCGGTTGAATGCTAGCTTGGCAAAATTGCTAGCACTTCAACTGCTGCCTTTTCAGTTGGTAGACTCTGCCCCCTTCCGTGAGTTTGTGGAATGTGCGGTTCCTCAGTGGCAGGTACCCAAACGCCACTTTTTCTCACGGAAGGCGATTCCGGCTCTCTACCGGCATTTGGAAGGCAATGTCCATGCCTCGCTGGACAGGGCGGTCAGCGGTAAGGTGCATATTACCGCTGACTCATGGTCCAGCAGGCATGGACAGGGACGTTACTTAAGTTTCACGGCGCATTGGGTGACTCTGCTGGCAGCTGGGAAGGATGCAGGACAAGGTGCAGTAGTGTTGGAGGTTGTTCCGCCACCACGCCTCCAAAATGCTGATTGTGACACACCTCTCGCCTCCACCCCCTCCTCTTCTTCTTCCTCCATGGCCTCTTCCTCGGAACCAGCGGTGCTCCGTAGGCGTTCAAGGGGCTACGCAAGTACGCAGGCCAAAAGATGCCATGCGGTGCTTGAGCTGGTGTGCTTGGGGGACAGGAGCCACACTGGGGCAGAGGTTCTGTCAGCTCTGCAGGGGCAGGTTCAGAGGTGGTTGACGCCACGCCAACTTAAGGCAGGAATGGTGGTTTGCGACAATGGCACCAACCTCCTCTCTGCCCTCCGACAGGGACAACTGACCTATGTGCCCTGTTTGGCTCACGTCCTTAACTTGGTGGTGCAGCGGTTCTTGGGCAGGTACCCGGGCTTACAGGATGTCCTGAGGCAGGCCAGGAAAGTCTGTGTGCATTTCCGCCGGTCATATAATGCCAGTGCTCGGCTGACGGACCTCCAAAAGGAGTTTAACCTGCCCAAGAACCGCCTAATCTGTGACATGCCCACCAGGTGGAACTCAACGTTGGCCATGCTGCAGCGGCTGCACACGCAGCAGAGGGCCATCAATGAGTACCTGTGCGACTATGGCACCAGGACAGGGTCAGGGGAGCTTGTTTTTTTTTCCCCACGCCAGTGGGCCATGATCAGGGATGCATGCACTGTCCTGTCACCATTCGAGGAGGCCACGAGGATGGTGAGCACTGACAGTGCATGCATCAGTGACACTGTCCCCCTTGTCCACCTGTTGGAGCACACGCTGCGTGGAATAATGGACAGGGCACTTGAGGCAGAACAGAGGCAGGAAGAGGAGGACTTCCTTAGCTCTCAAGGCCCCCTTTATCCAGACAGTGTTCCTGCGTGCCCGCCGATCACACAGGAAGAGGACGAGGAGGAGGAGGAGGAGGAGGAAGATTGTGTCAGTATGGAGGTGGAGCCTGGCACTCAGCATCAGCAGTCTTTAAGGGATCAGTCCCAAGGAACACATGGACTTGTACGTGGCTGGGAGGAGGTGGCTGCGGACGTTGTTGTCCTTAGTGACCCAGAGGACTCCGGACCGAATGCCTCAGCAAACCTACGCTGCATGGCCTCCCTGATCCTGCAAAGCCTGCGTAAGGATCCTCGTATTCGTGGTATCAAGGAGAAGGACCAATACTGGCTGGCAACCCTCCTTGATCCACGTTACAAGGGTAAGGTTGCGGACCTTATCTTGCCATCGCAGAGGGAGCAGAGGATGAAACATCTTCGGGAGGCCTTGCAGAAAGGTCTGTGCAACGCGTTCCCAGAGACTGGGAGGTTACAAACTCCTGTTTCTGGACAACGTGTTGCTGAGGCTTCGGTCAGTCAAAGAAGGAGCGGTGGAGAAGGTGGCCGTCTGACCGATGCGTTCAGACAATTTTTTGGTCCGCAGCCCCAAGGTATGATCGGTTCCAGCAACCATCGCCAGCGTCTGTTTTACATGGTGCAGGAATACCTAGGGGCAAGATCAGACTTGGACACCTTTCCCACCGAAAATCCTCTGGGTTACTGGGTCTTGAGGATGGATCACTGGCCAGAGCTTGCACAGTATGCAATTGAGCTACTGGCCTGTCCTGCATCCAGCGTTCTTTCGGAACGCACATTCAGTGCTGCTGGAGGCGTGGTAACCGATCACAGGGTGCGTCTGTCCACTGACTCGGTCGATCGGCTGACCTTCATAAAAATGAATCAGTCTTGGATCACCACCAGCTACCAAGCACCTGATGCTGATGTAACTGAATAATTTTTTTCAGATCCCTTCAAAGACTGCCTATGCTGATGCTGAGTGACTATCCCTGAGTAATTATCCTCTTCCTCCTCAATCATCACGCTGATAGCTTGTAAGAACATTTTTGGTTCTGGGCGCCACCACCAGTGCCTAAGGCACAATTTTTCAGCCCCTGTTTAACAGGGGCGTGTAATTACAATTTTTGATGTAATACTTTGCAGCAGGGCTCGTTCCTGCATTCCAACTAGAGTGTCTGTGAGGGGTTGCAGTGTTGTGGCACCAGCACCAGTGCCTAAGGCCCAATTTTTCTGCCCCTGTCTAACAGGGGCGTGTAATTACAATTTTTGATGCAATACTTTGCAGCAGGGCTCGTTCCTGCATTCCAACTAGAGTGTCTGTGAGGGGTTGCAGTGTTGTGGCACCAGCACCAGTGCCTAAGGCCCAATTTTTCTGCCCCTGTCTAACAGGGGCGTGTAATTACAATTTTGATTGCAATACTTTGCAGCAGGGCTCGCTCCTGCGTTCCAACTAGAGTGTCTGTGAGGGGTTGCAGTGTTGTGGCACCAGCACCAGTGCCTAAGGACCAATTTTTCTGCCCCTGTCTAACAGGGGCGTGTAATTACAATTTTTGATGCAATACTTTGCAGCAGGGCTCGTTCCTGCGTTCCAACTAGAGTGTCTGTGAGGGGTTGCAGTGTTGTGGCACCAGCACCAGTGCCTAAGGCCTAATTTTTCAGCTCCTGTTCAACAGGGGCATGTAATTACAATTCTTGATCTAATATTTCACAGCAGGGCCCTGTGAGGGCTTACAGTGTTGTGGCCACAGCAACACCTAAGGCCCAAATTTCTGCTGAGTATATAGGGCAGGACCCTACTTTCAAACATCTAACTTACAAACGACTCCTACTTGCAAACGGAAGGAGACAACAGGAAGTGAGATGAAATCTACCCCTAGGAAGGGAAATTCTCTCCTGTAAGAGTTAATATGGGAAAACAATTTCTCCTTTCCACTGATGCTTTCCAATCCTTGTTCCACAAAAAAACCCAAATTTTCAAAAAACATTTTTCATTGGGACAAAAAAGTGAGGTGAAATCTTCTGAAGAGGAGGAAAGACAGCAAAACAAATGTCACAGGGGTGATAACCCTTCCCTATGTTTTCCAAAAAGCTTAAAAAAGATTTTTTGGCTGGAGCTAAACACGTTAAAAATGTACCCGTTCAAAATTACAAAGAGATTCTACTTAACAACAAACCTACAGTCCCTGTCTTGTTTGCACCGCCTGTATACTGCTGTTCAGAGTATATAGGGCCTTTCCTTATTTTAATTTGGGTGCGGGGTTCCCCTTAATATCCATACAGGACCCAAAGGGCCTGGTAATGGACTGGGGGGGTACCCATGCCGTTTGTCTCACTGATTTTCATCCATATTGCCATGACCCGACATGACATTAAACCCGCAAGCAGTTTTAAATGAGATTTTTTCCTTTAAAAATGACATTTGGTGCAGGGACTGTTCTAAACACGGGAAACACGCGTCACTTTACAGGCATACTATAGACACCCCCCAGGTACGATATTTAAAGGAATATTTCACTTTTTTTTTTTTACTTTAAGCATCATTAAAATCACTGCTCCCGAAAAAACGGCCGTTTTTAAACGTTTTTTTTGCATTGATACATTTCCCCTGGGGTAGGACCCGGGTCCCCAAACCCTTTTTCGGACAATACCATGCAAATTAGCCTTTAAAATGAGCACTTTTGATTTCTAACGTTCGAGTCCCATAGACGTCAATGGGGTTCTAACGTTCGTGCGAACTTTCGGTCCGTTCGCGGGTTCTGGTGCGAACCGAACCGGGGGGTGTTCGGCTCATCCCTAGTTGTGACTACTAAATGTTTAAATCCTTAAGAGACTGTCCGTTAGTGGGCGCTGCCCTTTTACCTCCTGTTAATTTTCTCAGCAAAATGGTCAGACCTCAAAACCATATTCTGTTAGTGTCTCAAATTAACATAAATGTGTTTTTGCTTTCCTTGCTCTTTTCCAAGTCCTGTTTTGTTGATCAATACAATTTGTAGGAAATTTTTATGTTTTATGTGTTTTGTTAATAATTTGTTTTGCAGATGCATGCTCAATCCAAGTAATTCATTTTACACCCACCCCCCCAAATAATTTTCATGCAACAGATTTCCCAGCTGCAGCTTAACTAGGCTGATTGGCACGGCAAAACAAAAAGGTGTGATTTGTCTAATAGCTACTTTCCTGGCGCCTTCATGATATAAATATTAAATTTTCCATTTTAGCGCAGTGGTTCTCAGTCTCAGTCCTCAAGTACCTCGACAGGACATGTTTTGGGAATTTATCTTGGCTAAAATAGCTGTCCAAAAAAACAAGCCATTGACTGTGATTTAAAGCACCTGTGCAAGATGAAGGAAAACCTGCAAACATGTACCTGTCCTCCAGTACCTGTTGGGGGTACTTGAGGACAGAGTTGAGAACCACTGATTTAGAGCACTGAGCTAAAATCTAGCTCAAGACAATCCTAATCTAATTGTGGGCATTTGAGGGAAACCAAGTGAGTGTTAGAACCCCTGCTTGTCTTTTTTTAGGTTGGGCTTTGTGTCCCTTTTCTGAAAATTGGCTTCACTTCCTGTCACATAGCCAAACAGGAAGTGAGGGTAAAACCCTACCAATGTCTTTCCTTGGGGACACACAGGTCAATCTTACTAGTGTCCCCATTAGGCAAATTGCACTCTAGCACTTTGTTGTGTACACCCCAAATTATTAGGTATTTTGAGGTTTATTAAAGGCAAATCCACTCTGCAATACAAGTGTACTCGCTGTAAATCGGAGGGGAAGCACTGGTGATTTTATCATCCAATCGTGTAGAAGCAAAGATGCTGTTTTTTATTTTATTTTCACTGCATGTCCCCCCTCGGTTCTCCAGCAACTGCACTTCCAAGTGCACTTGTAGTGCAAAGTGGATTTGCCTTTAGTAAATAAAACCCAAAGTCCAAGATACCTAATAATTTGGGGTGTACACAGCAAAATGCTAGAGTGCAATTTACCTAATGGGGAAACTATTTAGATTGACCTGTGTGTCCCCAAGGAAAGACATTGGTAAGCTTTTACCCTCACTTCCTGTTTGGCTATGTGACAGGAAGTGAAAAAATTTGATGGAGAAACTGGGAAAATTTGGGAGGTGTCTTCACCCTATCAGAGGTTCAGACATCCCCAAAAACTGACAAGATTTCTAATCCCTCTGTACTCTATCCCCAAGCAAAAATAAGAAAGGATTTCATTTAGTTTAATTTTGCAAAGACACATTCCTAAGTTCAACTGTGATACATGTCAATGGCCCATTTAGACCTTGTTTAACCACTTCAGCCCCTGAAGATTTGGCTGCTGAATGACCAGGCCATTTTTTGCAATTTGCACTGCGTCGCTTTAACTGACAATTACGCGGTTATGCAACGTTGCACTCAAACAAAATCAATGTCCTTTTTTCCCACAAATAGAGCTTTCTTTTGGTGGTATTTGATCGCCATCTGCGGTTTTTATTTGCTGCACTATAAACAAAAAAAGAGCGATATTTTGAAAAAAAAACACAAGTCTGAAAACCAGACACATGATTCAAAACCCGGACTGTCTGGGTGAATCCCGGATGGGTGGTAACCCTATGTAACATGCATAAATATTTACAGGATTTTTACTATAAACCAATAAGATTCTACTGCTTTGCCGAGTGCTGTCGCCTACTCTTAGCCCTATAAAAGTATGCTAAATGTTTTATCTTCTCCCACTGTACCCTGGAAGCTTTCCTTTTTTATAATGGAAGATAGAAGAACATTGTTATTTCAGCTTTGTTACAGCCTAATTATTTTGTCTTAGGAAAGTAGCATAGCAACCTCCTTTTGTGCTCACAAGTACATAGTTCTTTATGATTTAGCAAGTCGTGAAGACTGTAAGCAACATACTAAAAATAAAGATTTGGTGATTTATGAGTTTTTTTCCTATTTCATAAAGCCACCTGCAGCTAAAACTATTTGAGGAAAGAGACTCAATCATGTTAGCTATAGGAATTCTCCCTATATCAAGCATTACATGACACACTAGTGCATAAGCTAAATTTTAGAAATACATGAAAAGAAAAAGGGTAAGTACAGCTTCAAAGTCAGTTTGTCATGAGATATACATGGATGCCACCATTGGTAACCTGTCCTTTTGAAAACATTAAAGCCCAACTGCAGGATATTAGCCCCCCCCCCCCCCCCCCATCCCTCCATCGCACCTTTCAAAATCCAAAGGCCCATTTTACTTACCTGAAGCTGAGGTCACGAGACCCCACCAGCCTCCTCTCTTCATCTGTTTACTTCATGAGGTCCTTCTTTGGATGTTTGCATCACTGTCCGTATGATGTGGACAACTCTTTTTGCTGGAGGCAACTCTTCCAGGAGCCACGACCTCTCTTAAAGGCTCAAGAAGGAAGAGAAAAAAGGAAGGGTTTGGGAGGAGGCTCTCAATAGAGAACCCTCAAATGATGGACAAAATATTTTCCGGTACCTCATCCTGGAAAATAAACAACACAAAAAATCCCTAGCATGCTAAATTGTAAGGACTTTAACGGTACCCAAGGAGTAGAACAGTATCAGATGGTTTATTTATACAAGTTAAAATATAAAAAACATGGAAATGTACACATGTACCGCAAACATAGACATCAAAAAGCAATATTCTGCTCTTTTACGTGTTGATTCTCATCAACCCCACTGCAGTAGGGGATAAGAGACTTGATGCAGCTTCGACGCAGTTGCGTTTCACGGGACATGGCCCGCTTCTTCAGGAAAGCATATTGCAGCTGAACACTAAAGGAAAAAACATTATAAACATCAGTTTCAATCTCAATATATCAGTGAGTATGCTGGCTGAATTATTAGTAGCCACATACCTCAGAGTTCATACAAAAACATATAGACAGAGTCACAATAAATGGTCGTCCTACAGCCAGCCGCTGTCACCCTGTGGTCAGATGGGGTAGTCGACAAACCGCTCTTTGGGGAGGCCAAGCTCCCATTCAAAATTGCAAGAGAATATCTGAAACAATACATCATAGAAAGATCCTAATAACAAGTGTAACTACTGGGACACATCAGTACAGACAGATAATACTATACACAAGGTAATGGGGCAAGAAGGATAACTTTTTGTGGGGTCCTTTACAATTACAAACTACACCTTTACTCCCAAAATTGAGTAAAGGCACTTATACTGCCTACAGTTAGCAGTATCCAGAAAGGTACCCACACTCCTTATCATGCCCCCTGTGAAAGACAGATAATGTCTCAAAGTGGTATAAATGTATGAATGTGTCCAAAGTCAAACACTCACCTAAGCTTTTTTTACGTTAAATCTCTTAGCCTCATTGAAGATGAAATGCCCTGTGAGCAATATGGTGCAGGATGGCAGATCAAGGGACCCAAAATGGCATTCCCTTGTGCCAAAATCCTGTAACTCCCCAACCACGCCACCAGGTGAGCAAACCTAAATAGGGTGGGTGGTGAAGCCCATGTCAGAAGGAAAAGAACTCATGAAGACAGTGAAGGGACCAGTGCTCAAAAAGATACCAAGCAGGGAGAAATGTCTGGTCCCCAGGCAGGAAATGAGCTTGGAATAGAAAAAGATAATAGGGTGCACTGGTCTAGTGCATTATCCAACAGATTTATTAAAAGATATGAATAAAATCATAAAGATATCTACTCACAGACATAAGTTAAAAACACGCTTGTCAGGCCACATATGTGGCTATTTGTCATTGGTTGCTCAAATCACCGAACCTGGGAGTGGGGGGGTCCTGGATGAGACCCCTCAGGCTGATGTGTTTCGAAGGACTGGCCTTCTTCTCCAGAGCTTTCTTTAGGAAATTAGCTTGGCTCATAAAGGAAGCTGTTACTTTGATCCATTAGACTGTTGGATGTCTTAAGCCGGCCATAGACGGTTCAAATCTCAGCCGGTTCAGCAGGCACCAGCCGAGATTCGAGCCATGTTTATGGGCAGGCTGAATGTACCAAGTTGATCAATCGATAAACTTGGGTACAACCAGCCTGCTGGATTTTTGTTTCAGCAATGTTTATTGAAAAGGTTTTGACAAGTAGTAAAGAAAATAAAGTCACGAACCAGGGACACAAATATACCGGCAAATAGTGAAGTCATAACAAGGTTACATATTTGGTGTGGAACAGACAAATTGGTCAAACAAACCAGTAAGGCTAAAGTATCAAAACATCATTGTAAATAGGGAAGGGAGAGAGAAAACAAGGTAAACAGTAAAGGGAAGTGGAAGGGGAAGAGAAAGGACAATTAGAAAAAGGGAATTCCATTGTATAAGTAACACAATGTAGGCCAGATATTATTATTATCCAGGCTGCGAAAAAACTGTAAAATAACAATTAGATCCCAAAGTAGGCCATGTACGTAGGTAGGAGAGACCTTCTAAAGGGGAAGATATACCTGTATATGAGGTAATACAATTAGGATTGCTACGCCACAGAGGCCAAAGGTGCAAAACTTCTCATGGGTAAGATGGGTTTTGTCAAAAATGAATTCTGAAAATGCGTGTTTGTTTAGGATTTAAACAGCAAGCCTGACAGATTTTACATGCGATTATTGCTAGTGGCTATTATAGCTGCTAGCAATAATCACTGTGTTCTCCCGGCGGGTCCTGTTTCTCCCACCGGGAGAACACAATGGCCTTGCGGGAGGGGATTTCCCCTGTTAACAATATGTGTGCTGATGGGGGAATCAAGCAATTTTATTTCCTGCAACCAGAAAATTGCTCCATCTATGGCCGGCCTTAGGTGGGGTGGTTTTGAATCAAAACTGAGGAGTAAGGTAATTAATGTACAAATTGACAATTTCAATTTATGTTTTGCATTGGAGTTTGGCTTTAAACAATACAGCAAAACTTTTTGATGTCAGGATGTTTCTGGAAGAAACTTTCTCTTTCACCAAGACTTTGTGTTGCTGAATATGTAATAATCCAAACTAGCCACTCTCAACCAGGGTTCCATAGAACTTTAAGGTTTCAACAAAGGTTGATAAGGTCTCCTTGAGCTGTGGCTATTTGGCTTCCCATCGGAGGGTGTCAGCATAGTTCTGGGGCCAAAGCCACCAGACAGAGCTAGCAACTTAACATAAAGGATCTTTTTAGCTAACCTAGGTATATGCATGTCATTGTTTTTCTAAAGTCTTGGGCTCTCCCTATTATTGTTTCCATAGGTGTCTGAGCTTTTAAGTCCTTTTGCTTCCTAAAACCTAAAGTATAACTAAAGGCAAAACTTTTTTTTTAGTTTTGGATAGAGTGCAAAGGGATTAGAACCTCTGTCAGTTTTTAATGTTGTCTGTGCCCCCATTAAGGAGATTCACCCTCTTTATTTGTCCTGTTTACTATTATCATTGAAAGTGAAATTAAAGAAAATCCCAAATTTTGGGTTGTCCCCTGAAAAGTAATAGAGAGAGAACACTAGTTCTGGTGACTTGGGAGCCCCCAAGGGTTTCCTTTAATTTGCAGGATTTCCTCTCACTTTCTATTTGGCTTTGGGAAAGAACCTGAAGGGAAATATCTGAAATGGGACACAGATGGCGATAAAAAAAAATCTGACGGGTTATAACCCTCTTCTGCTCTATCCGAAATGAAAGTTTTTTCCTATAGTTCTACTTTAATATTGATCCAAAAAAAAAAAAATCTTCTATATTTTACCCTTTATATTTTGCTTTCCTGCCATATTGTCAACTGCTCACAATCATTGTTTTATTTTACCATTTGAGGCTATCCTCAACTCATGGGCACATATCTAAACGAATGAGCAGACTACGTCTTGTCTTCAGTTCGAAAACATTTCTGCCATCCATGCCTTCCTCATGCATGACACAGCTAAAATAGTACCGCACGCCCTCTTTGTGTCATAGCTTGCTATTGTAAGACCCTCTTCTGTAGCTTAACAATGAACACACTGGCATCACCCCAGTCAATTCTGATCTCTGCTGCGCTATAAATCCGGCTTTCCTTTCTCTCATCAAGTGCTTTTCCTCTCCTGTCAAGCCTTTCACAGGCTGCGGTTTGCACTCAGAATACAGAAAATTCTAACTCTGACTTACAAAGTTGTCTCCAGTCTGGCTCTTCCAAGCATCTCCCAGCTAATTTCAAGATACATCTCGAAGCTTATGCTTTCCATCCTGGAACGTCATGTGCAATCTCTGCTCTTATCTAATGCACGCCAGTCATCTCTTTACATACTGATCTGGTTAAAAATATTACTTTCAGTCAGTCAAACTACTGTTGCCTGCTCCTCCGCGTATTGACAAAGAGCACACTTTTACTTTATGTAAATAATTATTATGGCTCTGTGCTCTTTGCTTAGGTTACAATCTATCTTTATAAATAAATTGCTTGTTGAAGCTGGAAGTCACCCTTAGTTCCTTCTTGTTGGTGGCCATGATCTGTGGGCCCAGAGAGCCTCTGTAGTGTTGCTACCACAGTGCACATGCACCCCCTCCTCATTGACCTGGATGGGAAGTCCTAAAACCATTCTTATATTAAATTTCTAAAAGCTGGCAATCACAAAAAGTTCCTTGTTGGTGACTATGATCTGCAGGCCTATAGTGCCTCTGCAGCGCTGCCAGCACAATGCTTATGCACCCCTTCTTCAATTGCCAGTGGCATAGCCTGTGTTGCCAGGGCCAAGGGCAAGGCAAGTATTGAGCATTGCTACCCCTAACTCAGGAACTGTTAACAGGCCATGGGTTAGCAGGCCCTTCCACTATATACTGTGTATATATATATATATATATATATATATATATATATATATATATATATATATATATATATAATATATATATATACATATATATATATATTATACATAGTACACATTACACATATATACATATATATATATATTATACATAGTAGGAAAACCTACTTGAGTTCCCTGTGTGCCGTGCCTGGCTTCCTCATCCACTTGATCATGCAAATCATCATCTGCAACCGCCTCTCTATACCCCCACCACCTCATTGTGCACCCCCACTCCCTTCATCACTTCATTGTGCCCCCAACTCCACACACACCCCAAATTGTGCACCCCTAGTCCCTCCACATCACGATTGTGCACCCAAACTCCACATAACCCCTCTTTTCTCTCAGGCTCACTTGTAGTTAGGGGAGTTTCAGTGCATGTCATGCCAATTGGGGGTAGTTCAATGGAGGAAGTAGGAGAAGAAGAAGAAAAGTGATCAGAGGCATCCTCAACTGCCCCAGGCAGTGAAAATGGTGTGAATGGACCTTAAGTATCATTCCCTTAACTTCCTGTCCTGCAGATGCCCCAAGAAGTAAGCAGAAATCTCTCAAAAGTGAGTCAAACTCCATTATTAGACAGTTGTCACCAGGACCAGTGTCCCCATTAGAAGATTTTCCCTTACCTGTTCCAATGACTGTAAAACTTCCCCATCACCTCGTGCCCTAATGACAGAAGCTACAAATGTTATTCACTTTATAAAAAAGTAGAAAGTCACATTAAAGTGGTAGTAAACTTAAATATATATATATATATATATATATATATATATATATATATATATATATATATATATATATATATATATATATATATACATAATATTAAATGTCCCCCTCTGCAGCTTAATTTCATAATGTGCTAGTATGCACCACATATTACCACATTATGGCAGACTTACCTTACAAACGGAGGCCTCCAGCGGCAGGCTGCCATCACTGCAGGTGCATTCAACTGGTTGAACTGGGTCATTTGAATTTGAATGGCTGGGCCGTAATTACATCACTCCAGCACATGCACACGAAAGTTGCCATAGCGGTGTGATGTTCTTTGGATATATAGCACGCTCAGTGTCTGTGCATTCAGAGAGTACTGTGCATGCGTGAATTATGTCATTAGCTTAAACCAATGCCAGTATACACTAAGTGGCACAAGTTTGAGGCATTTGTTTGGCACCTACAGGTAAGAATTTTTCATAGACTTACCTGTAGGGTTAAGTCAACTTTTTTTTTTCAACAATATATTTTTATTAGGTTTTTGCATAGGGCAATTGTATACAAACAACAAGTAAGGCAAAATCAAAGTTTCCAGTTCTGTAGCATATACAAAAGATAACCCAGAGGTTTAGCATACAAAACAAGGGGCATTCAACAAAATGGGAGCATAGGATTGTCCTAGAGGGAGTATAGGGATAATGTAGAATGTACACATTACAATAAATGAAACAGAACAATAATAACAGCAGTGACTTGGCAACAACCATTAAGTGACCTCATTTATGGTTTAGCAGAGACAACCAGATTCCAATCTTTCCATGCCCACTCAAACTTGGTGGTAGCATTAGCCCTGATGGCGAGAGCTTTTTCGTATGTTTAATGAAGGTTAACTTAGGCTGTAGGTTCTGATATATTGGGCGCTAGGGTTTTATGCCATATTTTAGTAACTAGAGACTTGGCCGGTAACAAAATTTAAAGGACAATATTATGGAATTGGGTGGGTATTTTTTCGATACCTAAATTCAGTATTGTTAGAACAGGGTCTGTTAGTATCAGTATACCAGTGCCTCTGAAAATTATTTGAAAGGTTTGGTGCCAGAAGCTAGACAGGTTCTTGCAAGTCCATACAATTTGCAAAATGGTGCCAATTTGCCCACATCCTCTCCAACAGAGAGGGGAGTAAATTGAAAAGAATTTAGCTAGTGTAAATAGGGTAAAATACCACCTAGAGGTCATTTTTTTGGCCAGCTCCCAGTGGTCAACACAATGGGGTTTATTTACTAAAGCTGGAGAGTGCAAAATCAATCTCACTTTTGCATAGGAACCAATCAGCTTCCAGGTTTTATTGCCAAAGCTTAATTGAACAAGCTGAGGTTAGAAGCTGATTGGTTTCTCTGCAGAAGTGAGACTGATTTTCCACGCTCCAGCTTTAGTAAATAAACCCTATGTTTTCTTGAGTATGAGTAGCGTAGAGCTTTTTACCACTGTCTCTCCGAAAAGGAGAATTGTAATGCCGTGTACACACGATCTGATTTTCCGACAACAAAACTGTGGATTTTCGTTCAAAGGTTGTAGGCTCAAACTTGTCTTGCATACACACGGTCACACAAATGTTGGCCAAAAATTGCAAACGTGAGAACATGGTGACGTACAACACGTACAATGGGACTATAAAAAGGAAGTTCAATAGCCAGTGCGGCTCCTTCTGCTTGATTCAGAGCATGCGTGAACTTTTGTGCGACGGACTTGTGTACACACGATCTGACTTTCCGACAACAAGTTTTGTTGGCGGAAGACTTCAGAACCTGCTATCAAACATTTGTTGGCGGAAATTCCGACAGCAAATGTTCGATGGAGCATACAAATGGTCGGACTTTCCGACAATAGGCTCACATCGAACGTTTCGGGAAATCCGACCTTGTGTACGGGGCATTAGTCTTTCTCCCACTGCTGTATCAGGGGAGTTTTAGAGAATTTTTCTTTGTGTTGGAAGAGGGAGTAGAATTAATATGTGGATATATGTGAAAGAAGACTAAAGTTAACTTTTTGAGTGTACTACTGCTTTAAGTACACTGAAATCTAATCAGTTGCTTTAAGACAATGAACTTTGTAATATATCACTTCTCAAATAATTCCAAGCATATCAAAGTTTCTGCCATTTAGGCAAAGGACAAAGAAGCTAGAACTGTGCTGTTGTCTTTGTTGTGCTTGTTTGCTTACTAGCTCCCTTGAGATATTATTTGCTTAACATTTTCTGTCTACTGTTTACAGTCTTCTGTTTCCCTGACCAGTGTTGTGCTCACATATGCCAACATTGCTCAGTTTTTTAAATTCTGTGCCAACAAGAAAGACGGAGATGAAAGTCCGGCAGCAAATAATGGTGATGTCTGACACAACGCACATGGTGCCAATTCAAGGCAGCTGAGCTATATTAAACATTTTAGACCTTCCTAATGATAAGCTGGTTGTGGATTGGACAAATAAATCTAGTCTATCTGTTTGTAATCCACCAGGCAGGCAGGGAGAAACAAGGTTGTCCATTAAAACCATTTTGGGGAAAAAAAGAAACAAGGTGGTCACTTGATGGCCATGTTTACCGATATAGTATATAAAGAGTCCTGGAGACTATTTCCTTCAGAAGCTAAAGTCCAGCAGATAAGCATTTTATAGACCCAATTTCTTTGTTATAAAGTTACTTGTTGCTGTACATTGTACATTGATAGTAGATAATGCATAAAAAATGTGTGCAATATATATTTACTTTTTTTGTTTCTTATAAAAGAAAATTGTTCTTATATAACAAATTGGAAGGGGGGGGGGGTCACTGGGACTGAAGTTTTCAGGTAGCAGGGTCTTCTGCATAAGCTGCATGCAATTAGTCTCTGGCTTGGCTGCCCACATGCAGGTTCTGACAGTGGAGGGCCTCCCACCTGGCTGCAGTTCACTTGACCAACCTCTGCCTCATCCAGTATGGCCTCTTAAGGCTGCTAAGGAAAGATGGTAGGAATTTATACCCCCTGGGCATATTCCTGAGCATATCCAGTTGTGTGAAAAGCAAGTAAAGGGGCCTGCTCTTACATCTGAGCATGGTGGGCAAATGTGTACTCTACTGCATGCATAAGAGTTCGTATACCATTTTGTTTTTATGCACCTGGAATGCATGTAGCTGATTTAAACTGAGAGTTCAACTGAGCTTTAAATGCATCTCATCAAATAGCCACAATGAGTGAATTTCCTGAATCTTGTGCTATGTAATGTTTCCCATATCACCAATCAAGTTCCAACTTTCATGGCAGGAGATCGAATTGGTGGGACCATTCTTATTAAAGAGGAACTTAACCCTTCATACACCCCCCTACCCATCCTCACTTACCTTTTATGATGTGGAAAATTCAAAATACACCTTAACCTGTCCAGCAGATCCAGTACCGTCCTTCAGTCCGCCAGCCTGGTCCTCTTCAGCCAGCTGCTTCTTCTGGGTTCAGACAGCCCGACCCCCAGTGACACAGCAGCTTAGCCCCCTGACCATTTTGTGAGTGGGCTCCTGCAGCAGATTGGGATATGTGATGGGGGTTTCCCAGGATGCTGGTGGAGCCGGATATGTCATGCTTGCCTAGGCCAGAAGGGTGGCAGGGGACTGGGCTAAAGTAAATAGAAAAAGCAAAGCCCCCTGTGAAGTTAAAGTGTTACTAGACCCACAACAGTAAAATCAGTCTGTATATGCAGTAAAGCATGCTTGTTATACTCAATGTGGAACCTAAGGGGTTAATCCTCTACATTGTGTAAAAAGGCTGTTTGATCCTGTCTATTCTGATCCTCCCCTTCTTCCACCGTCCCCAATCCATCTACTGAAAGTACAGAGTCTTGGGGGCACTCCGCACATGCTCAGTTGTGTGTGTTGCTAGGGAGTTTTTTTATTTGGGAGGGTGCATGTGATCGTCCAGACTGAAGGTCAGGAGTAATTCATCCTTAAAGGACAGTCAGATGAGAATGAAAATTCCTCCTTCAAGCTTTAACCAAACACTGATAGAAGTTACAAGACTGCTATATATTGCTGACGAAAAAAGATATTTATCAGTTTATATTTACTAAAATTGCATTTCCATGTTCTGCGTACTACGGGAGACCAGATATAGTGAATGCAGGGTCCTGGGTTTAGTAACACTTTAAAGTGTTACTAAACCCAGGACCCTGGTTTCTCACAGTGCACAGAACATGGAAATGCAATTATTTTAGTGAATAGAACAGTCTTGTGACTTCTATCAGTGTCTGGGTAAAGCTTGTAGGAGGAGTTTTCATTCTCCCCTGACTGTTCTATCGGGCTGCAGGACCCGTGACCCTCTGTCTGGACAGTGCTGATTGGCCCTGTGCACACTCTCCCACGAAAAAACAAAACAAAAAACTTTCTAGCAATACACACTAAACTGAGCATGTGCAGAGTGACTCCAAAGGCTCTGTTCTATCAGGAGATTGATTGGGGACAGTAGAGAAAATGGAGGATCAGAGAGGGCAGGATCAAACAACCTTTCTACACAATGCAGAGGATTAACCCCTTAGGTTCCACAGTGAGTATAACAGGCATGCTTTACTGCATATACAGACTGATTTTACTGTTGAGGGTTTAGTAACATTTTAAGTTTTACTTTAATGACATTTTTAACTCCAAATGTAGTGATGTGTGCTCTCATTGCCTCTTGAGTTTAACAAACAGAGGTTCTTTGATTGCCAGCAAAAAGAATTGGAGCAAACTGATGCAATATCTGGACAGATAACTGGTATCATGAGCATAAATGTTGTATACATATCTCAAGATTTGATTCTCAGATCTGGCTGGAGTAGCTAAAATATATGCCCACTCAACCCGCCTGCCCCCATTTGTCTACCACGCACACCGGAATCCACAGAGAGTTATGCATGGATATATTGGATATATTGGATATATTGGATATATTGCACATTGCTTTCCTGTTACATGTTGTGCCGAACAGAGGAGAAGAAAGATACTGACTGGGCAGAAGGCTGGAAACATGAAGTGCAGTGAGCTGATGGAGCTGTACACAGTCAGCACAAGGATAATTGGTTTCTAATTTTGTCATGGACAAAATGTTCATTACAATCAAAGTGCTTCATTCCTTGAGAAACAGACACAATTAGGACATTAGTGCCCCTTCTTGCAAGTTAAAATGTATGCTTTGACTGCAGTAACTCTTTAATAATTATACTGTCATTTATTCATTTTATATAAATAGTTGAAGGGGTTGTAAAGGTTCATTTTTTTTTTGTTTTTTTCAAAATAACAAACATGTTATACTTATCTCCTCTGTGCAAGGATTTTGCACAGAGTGGCCCCAATCTTCCTCTCCTGGGGGTCCCCCAGTGGTGCTCCTGGCTCCTCCTCTTCTCGAGTGCCCCCACGGAAAGCCGCTTTCCAAGGGGGGCACTCGTGCGGGCGTGCTCCCAAGTCATTCTGCTGTGTCCGTTGACACAGACGGCAGGACTCAGCCCCGCCCCCCCGGATCCCATGTCACTGGATTTGATTGACAGCAGCGGGAGCCAATGGCTCACGTTGCTATCAATCTATCCAATGAGGACCCAAGACAGCGGCTGGGGCTGCTGTGCTTCTCCCCATCTATGGAAAGATTGGGTTCAGGTAAGTTAAAGGGGTGGTCTGTGGGGCTGCTGCACTACAGAAGGTTTTAAACCTTAATGCAAAGAATGCATTAAGGTGAAAAACCTCAAGGGTTTACAACCCCTTTAGGTGTTAGATATAATGCACATTAAAGTAGAACTTCACTCTCTCAATCAACATCGACTATTTTTAAAAGAGTTATTAAATAGATATACGGTGCCTTGCAAAAGTATTCACCCCCCTTGGCTTTTTACCTATTATGTTACATTACAGCCTTCAGTTCAATGTTTTTTTAATCTGAATTATATGTGATGGATCAGAACACAATAGTCTAAGTTGGTGAGGTAAAATTCTAAAAATATATACATAAAACTATTTTCAGAAATAAAAAACTGATAATTGGCATGTGCGTATGTATTCACCCCCTTTGTTATGAAGCCCATAAAATGCTGTGGTGCAACCAATTACCTTCAGAAGTCACATAATTAGTGAAATGATGTCCACCTGTGTGCAATCTAAGTGTCACATGATCTGTTATTACATATACACACCTTTTTGAAAGGCCCCAGAGGCTGCAACACCTAAGCAAGGGGCACCACTAACCAAACACTGCCATTAAGACCAAGGAACTCTCCAAACAAGTAAGGGACGATGTTGTGGAGAAGTACAAGTCAGGGTTCGGTTATAAAAAAATATCCAAATCTTTGATGATCCCTAGAAGCACCATCAAATCTATCATAACCAAATGGAAAGAACATGGCACAACAGCAAACCTGCCAAGAGACGGCCGCACACCAAAACTCACGGACTGGGCAAGGAGGGCATTAATCAGAGAGGAGCACAGAGACCTAAGGTAACCCTGGAGGAGCTGCAGAGTTCCACAGCAGAGACTGGAGTATCTGTACATAGGACGACAATACGCTGTACGCTCCATAGAGATGGGCTTTATGGCAGAGTGGCCAGAAGAAAGCCATTACTTTCAGAAAAAAACAAAATGGCATGTTTTGAGTTTGCAGAAAGGCATGTGGGAGACTCCCAAAATGTATGGAGGAAGGTGCTCTGGTCTGATGAGACTAAAATTGAACTTTTTGGCCATCAGTGAAAATGCTATGTCTGGCGCAAACCCAACACATCACATCACCCAAAGAACACCATCCCCACAGTGAAACATGGTGGTGGCAGCATCATGCTGTGGGGATGTTTTTCAGCAGTCGGGACTGGGAAACTGGTCAGAGTTGAGGGAAAGATGGATGGTGCTAAATACAGGGATATTCTTGAGCAAAACCTGTACCACTCTGTGTGTGATTTGAGGCTAGGACGGAGGTTCACCTTCCAGCGGGACAATGACCCCAAACACACTGCTAAAGCAACACTTGAGTGGTTTAAGGGGAAACATGTAAATGTGTTGGAATGGCCTAGTCAAAGCCCAGACCTCAATCCAATAGAAAATCTGTGGTCAGACTTAAAGATTGCTGTTCACAAGCGCAAGCCATCCAACTTGAAGGAGCTGGAGAAGTTTTGCAAGGAGGAATGGGCAAAAATCCCAGTGGTAAGATGTGGCAAGCTCATAGAGACTTATCCAAAGCGACTTGGAGCTGTGATAGCTGTAAAAGGTGGCTCTACAAAGTATTGACTTTAGGGGGGTGAATAGTTATGCACATTGACTTTTTCTGTTATTTTGTCCTATTTGTTGTTTGCTTCACAAAACAAAACAAAACAAAAAAAAAATCTTCAAAGTTGTGGGCATGTTCTGTAAATTAAATGATGCAAATCCTCTAACAATCCATGATAATTCCAGGTTGTGAGGCAACAAAACACGAAAAATGCCAAGGGGGTGAATACTTTTGCAAGGCACTGTAGTTATATTATATTGTATTAGGAAGGTATATTATATTTATTTGTTTTAATCTTTTTACACTTCTTCAGTTACTTCCTGGAGGGCAAGCTGGTAAAATGGCGATAGGATCCTGGGTAGCCAGGGCTCATTGATGATGTGGGGAACGAAGGCTGGTCCTTGTAGTCCAAACCAAAAGAAGAGCTTCTGTATCTCAAATTGCTGAAAAAGTTAATGTTGGTACCGATAGAAAGGTGTCAGGACATGCACTGGAATTACAGTTTGTTGTGTATGGGACTGTATAGCTGTAGGGCGATCAGGGTGCCCATGCTGACCCATGTCCATGGCCAAAGGGGCCTACAATGGGCATGTGAGCATCAGAACTGGACCATGGACCAACAAAAGAAGGTGGCCTGGTCTGATGAACCACATTTTATTTTACATCATGTGGACGGCAGGGCGTGCATGTGTTGCTTACCTGGGAAAGAGGGAAAGAGATGGCACCAGGATGCACTATGGGAACAAGACAAGCTAAAAAAGGCTTAAAGGATCTGCTACTGTCGGGTTGGTGCCAGATACCAAAGGATACCTTTATCGGTCTAGTACAGTCCATGCATCAATGGGTCAGGGGCAGGGCTGTTTTGGCAGCAAAAGAGGGACATACTCAATATTAGGTGGGTGGTCATAACATTATGGTTTTCCATTTTTTTTCCATCATATACACAGTTGAAAAAAAAAAATCTTTCATTCTTTCATTTCATTAAATCTTTAAAGTTCATCAAACTTTAATTTAATGTTTTGCAATGCCAAATACAATATGAATATACACTCACCGGTCACTTTATTAGGTACACCTTGCTAGTACGGAGCTCTTTTCAGAACTGCCTTCATTCTTCGTGGCATAGATTCAGCAAGGTGTTGGGAACATTCCTCAGAGATTTTGGTCCATAGTGACATGATAACATCACGCAGTTGATGCAGACTTGTCACCTGCACATCCATGATGTGAATCTCATGTTCCACCACATCCCAAAGCTGCTCTATTAGATGAGATCTGGTGACTGTGGAGGCCATTGGAGTACAGGGACCGCATTGTCATGTTCAAGAAACCAGTGGTGAGATGATTGGAGCTTTGTGACATGGTGCATTATCCTGCTGGAAGGAGCCATCAGAAGATGGGTACACTGTAGTCATAAAGGGATGGACATGGTCAGCAACAATACTCAGGTAGGCCGTGGTGTTTAATCGATGTTCAATTGGTACAGAAGGGGCCCAAAGTGTGGCAAGAAAATATCCCCCACACCATTACACCACCACCAGCCTGAACCATTGATACAAGACAGGATGGATCCATGCTTTCATGTTGTTTACACCAAATTCTGACCCCACCATCAGAATGTTGCAGCTGAAATCGAAACTCATCAGACCAGACAATGTTTTTCCAATTATCTATTGTCCAATTTTGGTGAGCCTGTGCGAATTGTAGCCTCAGTTTCCTGTTCTTAGCTGGCAGGAGTGGCACCCGGTGTGCTGTTCTGCTGCTGTAGCCCATCTGTTTCAAGGTTTGATGTGTTGTGCATTCAGAGATGGTATTCTGCATACCTTCGTTGTAACGAGGGGTTATTTGAGTCACTGTTACCTTTCTATAATCTCAAACCAGTCTGCCCATTCTCCTCTGACCTCTGACATCAACAAGGCATTTTCATCCACACAACTGCCGCTCACTGGATATTTTCTCTTTTCCCACCATTCTCTGTAAACCCGAGAGATGGTTGTGTGCGAAAATCCCAGTAGATCAGAAGTTTTGAAATACTCAGACCAGCCCATCTGGCACCAACAACCGTGCCACGTTCAAAGCCACAAAGTTCCCCATTCTGATGCTCGGTTTTCACTTCAGAAAGTTGTCTTCACCACGTCTAGATGCCTAAATGCATTGAGTTGCTGCCATGTGATTGGCTGATTAGCAATTTGTGTTACCAAGCAATTGAACAGGTGTACCTAATAAAGTAGCTGGTGAATGTAAGTAATGAAGTTTCCATTTGCCAATGTGAAAGGATCGAGTTTATCCTAGGCACTTGAAAGCTTTGGGAAATATTTATTTTCAATAATGAATAAACCTTTGAATTATAAAGCCATAATAAAAATACAATAAATATTGTGCATTTCTAAAGCAAAGGATTATATAACCCATTTGCATGTCAGTTTCTTTGCAAATGAAACATTATCTCCTTCCTGCTAGAGGTTATTTACCGGCGGTGCACTTGTGTGGTTGCATTTTACTCCCTTTCCTATGCTTATTCAGACTGCAGCAACCTAAGGAAGATAGCCTACAGTGGCTTTGAAATGGATTTGCCACGGCCCATTAACTTATTCAGTGAATTTAATGTGCTTTTTTTTTTCTCTCAAGCTTCAAGCTATTATTAGGGGGACAGAGATTTATAAAAGGCATGCAATTCCCGAGTTTTAGTCAATCTTAATAAAACATTGTAGAAAATTTCTATGATGCTATGGTTGCAGGCAATTTGTACAATAATTGGTAATTTTAATTCACAGGTTTGTGAACCTATTTCACTAATATATCACTAGTCTGTCTCATATTGCTCGGGGTTCAATATACTGAAGACTGCAGTAATGGATAAGGTACATTTCACAGCATACTACACAATATTATATGTAGTTCAAGCACAATGCAAGTCCAATGGATATTGGTATTATTAAAGCTTATTATTTGTATTGATGGGTGCCTTTAGATTCTATTTAAGGACCCAAGAAAGTTGTGCTGAAAAAAAAAAAGGCAAGCAAAGGGCAAAGGACTAGTTACCAGTATTTTCCATGGGCTCTCTGCAGTTCATTTTCCCATCACCGACTTACCATGCCTTGTTGTGGACTTTTAATGTGGTGGTGGCTATCTTGGTAGAGACTGACTGGTGGGGTAATGATCAAGAAACAGAAGAACAGATGCACAGATCCACAGAATGGATGAAACAAGAGATGCTTGCACTGCAGGTGCTCAGATACCACTTCCTCTCCAGCGAGCAATTCATGAGAAGAAACAATAAGCTGCAGACTAATGCCCCGTACACACGGTCGGATTTTCCGACGGAAAATGTGTGATAGGTACCTTGTTGTCGGAAATTCCGACCGTGTGTGGGCTCCATCACACATTTTCCATCGGATTTTCCGACACACAAAGTTTGAGAGCAGGATATAAAATTTTCCGACAACAAAATCCGTTGTCGGAAATTCCGATCGTGTGTACACAAATCCGACACACAAAGTGCCACGCATGCTCAGAATAAATAAAGAGATGAAGGCTATTGGCTACTGCCCCGTTTATAGTCCCGACGTACGTGTTTTACGTCACCGCGTTCAGAACGATCGGATTTTCCGACAACTTTGTGTGACCGTGTGTATGCAAGGCAAGTTTGAGCCAACATCCGTCGGAAAAAATCCTAGGATTTTGTTGTCGGAATGTCCGATCAATGTCCAACCGTGTGTACAGGGCATTAGAACGAGAAAGTAAAGTCAGGTTCATCAGGGACTGGCTGAATTTTGATCCGTCTATGTGCAGGCTGGTTGTACAAAAGTTGATATCTTGATTGACTTCTGTACAACTAGCCTGTTGGAAAATTTTCACTTGATCAGTTTCATCCGCTATGCCCAGCGGTGCTGATGAGTGCATTCTGATTATTATTATTAATATTATTATTATACAAGTTTTATATAGCGCCAACAGTTTGCGCAGCGCTTTACAATATGAGGGCAGACATTACAGTTACATTACAATCAAAGGAATCAGAGGACCCTGCTCGTTAGAGCTTACAATCTAAAAAGGAAGGGTCAATTGATACAAAAGGTAATAGCTGTTGGGGATGAGCTGATGGAGGAAGTAAAACAGTGTTAGTTAGAAGCAGGATAGGCTTCTTTGAAGAGAAGGGTTTTCAGGGATTGCCTAAAGATGGATAGATTAGGGGACAGTCGGACAGATTGGGGTAAGGAGTTCCAAAGGATGGGAGAAGCTCTGGAGAAATCCTGGAGGCGAGCATGGGAGGAGGTGACAAGGGAGCTAGAGAGTAGGAGGTCTTGGGAGGACCGAAGAGAGCGGCTTGGTTGGTATTTTGGGACTAGGTTAGTGATGTAGTTGGGGGCAGAGCTGTGGACGGCTTTGTAAATTATTGTTAGTACTTTGAATTTTATTAGTTGGGTGAGTGGAAGCCCGTGGGCAGAGAGGGGTGAAGGACACTGAATGGTTGGTAAGGTGGATGAGTCTTGTAGCAGCATTCATTATGGACTGAAGGGGGGGATAGTCTATGTAAAGGTAATCCAATGAGGAGGGAGTTGCAGTAGTTGAGGTGAGAGATGGCCAGGGAGTGAATTAGAAGCTTGGCGGTGTCATTAGTTAAAAAGGTACATATTCTGGATGGTTGGGAAGCCTCCTGCAGTCAGAATACAATAGCTCCATGAGAGGGATTACCCCATCCACATTGAGTGTGTGGATGGGGGAATCGTTTCCCCCATCCACGGGTTGAACGAAAGAAAATTAATCATGTGTAGCCTGCCCAAAGAATAAATAGGAACAAGAATGGGAAAACAATGAACTGCGGAGTAGTTACCTCACCAGTTTCTACTCCAAGGGCCCATTGACACCATGTATGTTGGGCCTGCATTGAGAAGCTATTCCAGCACAGTACCACTGCAAAACAAGGCAAAATGCCTTGTCTCCTGTGTGCCCGGTTCAGGCGGTGGGGTGTCCAGTGAAAAAAAGTGTTGCAGGTTTTTCAAAGAGGCACATCATTCCACTGCCTCGCGCCGCACAGAGGCCGTAACAACCTAATGCAATGTCACTGTGTGGCATTTCAGTAAAGTTGATTTTTTTAAAAAGTGAACAGTGCAATGCTCTGAAATCTGCTTATTGGCACTGCAGTAATTCCATTGCACCGCACCGTACACCAGCCGCTGCATGGTAATGCAGCGGCTGGTGTGATTTAACCGTAAGCCTCAAAGTATTAGGCTACAGAACAAGAGTGCCTACAGTCACATGTCAGTGCAACTGGTATTCTTCTGGAGGAATTCAAGTCAAAAGTTAGATTTTTTAGTGTACTGCGTAGACACACTCAAAGTTCCCTATTGAGGATGAGTGCAAGCAGGTCCGGATCCCAGTTTAAACCCAACTGAGTGAGCCCATCAGGAAGCTGTCACTATAATGGACCAATCATAGGCGGCTGAGGCATTCCCTACCCCACAGCCACATGTATAAACACCCACTGTATACATGCGGCTGCGGGGCGGGGAATGCCCCGGTTGCAGATGATTGACGCATACAGGTGACAGCTTCCTGGCTGGCTTATACAGGTGAATTCAGATCCTAGTTCAAACCTAGCAGAACTCAGGACTATTCCCTATAAGATAGAAAATCTTCACTTTTTGAAATCAGCTCCATTTTGAATTGTGAGATACCAGCTGGGTTTATACGGGATATGCCATCAAAATATTTGGCGTGAGCCTTAACATTTGTTTTGCATCACTTTTGTTGCATTGAGACGTCTACTCTGTTCTGTTGGATGTAATCAGGGGATAAATCTACCAGTCAACCGTATAGTCACTGTAGTACTGTAAGTGCACAGCAGCGGGAAGGATTAATTAACAGCATGTAGAAGAGTTAGATCCTTGGATTTATCTTCCTGTAAAATGATCTTTAATGGAGATACCAAGTCAGCAAATTCAAAGGAAAACTACAGATGTAAAGCGTTCATTTTGGCTCATTTGTGCCAGTTTCTGCCAGTTATGAGCAATTATATTGATAGCACTGTCCACACGTATGCCAAAAGTTTCAGAATTGTATATTCCTGTACTGACTTAATTTTCTTTCATTATTCTATAAACCTTTTCACTTTCTTAAATTAATACTGTAGTCAGAACTCTTGGAAATATATATATTTTAAGTAATTGTTGTCTTTTGGCAGATACATCCCTGACTGTTTTTCCCCTCTCCAAACACCTCATTTAGTATGCTAACATTGCTTTTCATTTTCTAAATGGATTCCATCTCTTAGATGCTCACATCAGGCTCTTGAGATCCTTTAATTTTACAGTAGGGGTCTTTGACTTGTGCTAGTAGTTCTGAGAAAATTGATTACCAGTTAAAAAAAAAGTTGCAATTTACTAGTATCATAAACCACATACACTCCCAACCGTCTTGAATATTTAGTGATAATAATTTGAAATCTACATCAGAGGCTTTTATTTTTTAAATTTTACCAAGATGGCAACGAGAAGTCATCTCCTAACTGGACAAATTTCCTTTTTTAAGATTTGATCTGGCCAGTAATTTTTTATTTTTTATTTTTTTAACTACCTTTAATAGTCTGAGCTGTCCAGCAAAAGTGGCAGCTGCAAGTGTGAAGAAAACCATTTGACAATGGACAATAGACAATGGTCAGCTTTTATTCATTTACATAAAGCCTTTATGCCAAAAGGAAAAAAAAATGTTAGCTGGAATTTAGTTTTGTTAGTCAAGTCCATCTAAATTTTCTAGGGCTAGTCTAATACTATCCTCTTTACAGGTTGGCAATGCTGCTGTCCAAAGCCGGCCATACACTTGATGCCATGAATTTCAATCCATGTATGGGCAGGCTGGTTGTACACAAATCAATCTATTGATCGACTTGTGTACAGCCTGTATGCAGGTGCAGTCTATTTTCTCCACTGCAGGTGGTTCCCAACCACAGCGGCATTGGAGGGGAAGTCAAAAGGAATAATGCCGCGTACACACGAGCGGACTTTACGGCAGACTTTGCTCGGCGGACTTTACGCCGGACTTTATGACGGACTTTCCGAATGAACAGACTTGCCTACACACAATCCACCAAAGTCCGTCGAATTCGTACGTGATGACGTACGACCGGACTAAAACAAGGAAGTTCATAGCCAGTAGCCAATAGCTGCCCTAATATGGCTTTTTGTTCGTCGAACTAGCATACAGACGGCGGACTTTTTGGCCGGACTCGATTTCAACGGATTAATTTAAAACATGTTTCAAATCTAAGTCCGTCCAACTTTTGAGAAAACAAAGTCCGCTGGAGCCCACACACATCGAATTGTCCGACGAAATCCAGTCCGCCGAGCAAAGTCTGCCGTAAAGTCCGCTCGTGTGTACGCGGCATAAGGCTTCTCTAGGCTTTCCTGGCTCACTGGGGGGGCTGACAGATTGGATGCTGCTGCCCATGTGACTCTGGTGGCCATCTTGGGTCAGGCAGAGATGATTTGGGGCCCTGACTGCCAGGCTTGCCACGCATTTTGCGTGTGGATAGTGTAGGGACAGGACACCCATTTGATAGGGACAGTATTAGCAGTAGGGAGAGGTTCCACATAAGTAGGGAAAGAGCAGGGACATGCTATCCTTTATGGAAGCCTCCTCATTTGGGCACAGACCAGCCAAGCCACATTCTATCCCTCGAGACAGATGCTGTCGGAGTATTTAAAACCTGCTGCTACATCGTTTACTGCAATTTCTTGTGAGTCCACCCGGTTGGGTTGACGTCCCGCTGGGTAGTTGTACTTAATAAAGCACAATTTGTGTGCGAAATGTGTAAGCCGTGCCTCTCTTGCTTGTACATGTAGTGCTCCTCATGTTCTTCATGGTGTTATGTGAATAAAGGCATTTGGATCTCAGTTTGGTGTGCAGCCATCCGGACTTTTCTTTCATTATTGCTTTAGCTGTGACTGGGCGAGCACCCTGCAGTGTGGAGATCATACTGTTGGAGCCGGCTCACCTGTGAGCAGTGTGGACCTCTTGTTTGTGGGTAGTTGTACTTGTTAGAACTTTAACTACAATACAGTTTTGTTAATTCACTTCGACATCAAGTGGTTACTGTTATCGCATCACGCTGCACATGCCCACAGGACAGCCAGTTAAAAAACGATTTATTTCGTGCGTACCCACTGTTACTGCTTTAGTGGGTTGATCCCTTCACCCACCCTTAGGATATGACTATGACTCAGTTTTGAGAATCTATGCCTTAAATGAGTTCACAGGATGTGTTACAGCAATTAACTACCAAATTATCCAAAGCTGCACAGTATTGCCTATATGTTCTTCCTCATTTTATCAGATCGTATTTTATTAGATTTTTTTCACATCTCAAGACATAAAAATATAGACATAGTACAATAAACACATCACATAAACCTAAAAAAAAAAAATGATCATTAACCTGTTTCTATGTTTGATTATAATCTACAGTACATACTGATTGTGATATTGTATTAAAACTTCAGGAAACCCATATAAAAAATTTTGGAAATAAAAAATGATTTCTTAATTAGTGCCACTGGCTATAGCTAGTGGTGCTGATGAGTGTATTCTGATGGTGGGGAAATCTCCCCCACTGATGCAACATAAAGACTCAGCGGCAGGATTTCCCCCATTGACAATGAGTATGTGGATTAGGGAACTGAGTCAAATTGGGTGGCACCATGGTGTAGTGGATAGCACTTTCACCTAGCAGTAAAAAGGGTTGCTGGTTCGAACCCCAACACTACCTGCCTGGAGTTTGCATGTTCTCCCTGTGCCTGCGTGGGTTTCCTCCGGGTACTCAAGTTTCCATCCCCACTCCAAAGACATGCTGGTAGGTTAATTGGCTTCTGTCTAAATTGGCCCTAATGTGTATGAAAAGCACTGTGTAAATTGACGGCATTATATAAGTACCTTAAATAATAATAATAATTTTCTTTTGTTCAACCCGGTGGTTGAACAAAAAAATTAAGAATGGAATATGGCCAGCCTAAGGGTGTCACTGTTGCTCCGCCATAGAATGGAGCCACCCTAAGACAGGAAGTGGGTTACTGGCTGGATCACAAGTGAATATAAAGGGAAAAAGAAGCCTAAAAAATAATCAAATGCAGCCACCAAATGTAATGATTTTTTTTGTACGTTGGAGGGAAGGTTACCTATACTGTAAGCAAAGCATGTAAATATGCGCAATTACACAGGAAAAAAACATTAAAGTAGTTGTAAAGTCAGAAGGTTTTTTTCTCTTAATGCATTCTATGCATTAAGATAAAAAGCCTTCTGTGTGCAGCAGTCGCCTTCACCCCCATAATACTTACCGGAGCCCCATCTATGTCCAATGATATTCACGAGTGTCTTAGCCATTTGGGACTCTCCCTTCTGATTGGCTGAGACACAGCAGCGGCGCCATTGGCTCCCAATGCTGTCAATCAACGTCAGTTAGCCAATCAGGAGAGAGAGGGGCCGTGCCGAACCGCAGTGTCTGAATGGACACACAGAGCTGAAGCTCGGCTCGGGTGCCCCTATAGCAAGCTGCTTGCTGTGGGGGCACTCAACGGGGGGAGGGGTCAGGAGCACAGAAGAGGGACCCGAGAAGAGGAGGACGGGGGCTGCTCTGTGAAAATCCACTGCAACAGAGCAGGTAAGTATGACATGAAAAAAATGAGACTTTACAATCACTTTAAGCAGTATTATAAAATATATCACAAGGAATAAAGAAGGGGAAGCACGCCAATTAAACACTTTGATGTTGAGAGTAAGGTAAACATATATTACATAGGAAAAACTGGCCTTGGATTTTAAAGCATGAAAGACCATGAAGTAGAGTACATTTAAAAAAAGAGACCTTTCCCCAGCTGTTTAAGACTCAAAATATTCAGCAAATTCAGCTTCACACTTCACCAGATCTGTTTCAGGCAGTGTGCGGAGACGATATATGTAGACCAAAGCCTTCACTGTAAAACATGCAAATATCCAGTAAGTAGGAGACAAAGAAGTTGTCAGTTCTGAATGGTCAAGCGTACTTTACACAACCTGAATAAGTATGCCATGTTTTTAAGTCACTAAGCAGCAGACTGCTGCAATGATAATCTTACTCCTTGGCTTTCCATTCACCTACTGAGCACTCAACACAGTAAAAAGGTAACTGCACCTTTGTGGAAAAAAATATAGCAAATAATAAAAAAAAATCTAACCTATACAATTGTTACAAAAGCCATGCTGTAATTTGAAGTAATTAAAAATTTCCCCTTTTTCCATTTGCAGGTGCTAATTCACTATGGCAACCTGGAGGCCTTCTGTACATAGTTGGTGTACAGATCACTCCCAGATATGTCCTTTCCTGTTTTATGTGATTGGCTCACTGATTTTCCCAGAAGTCTGAACCAAGATACAAGTCAGATTTTGGGCATCCTCTGCAACAGAAATTTCAGTTTTTGTGAGATACTCCTTAACCACTTAAGGACCGGAAGATTTTCCCCCTTAATGACCAGGCCATTTTTTGCGATACGGCACTGCGTCGCTTTAACTGACAATTGCGCGGTCTTGCGACGTTGTACCCAAACAAAATTGACGTCCTTTTCTTTCCCACAAATAGAACTTTCTTTTGGTGGTATTTGATCAACTCTGCGGTTTTCATTTTTTGCCCTATAAACAAAAAAAAACAACAATTTTCAAAAAAAAAAAATATATATTTTTTACTTTTTGCTATAGTAAATATCCAAAAAAACCTAAAAAAATGTCTTCGTCAGTTTAGGCCAATATGTATTCTTCTACATATTTTTGGTACTAAAAAAATTGCAATAAGCGTATATTGATTTGTTTGCTCAAAAGTTATAGCGTCTACAAAAGAGGGGATAGATTTATGGCATTTTTATTATTTTTTTTTTTTTTACTTGTAATGGCGGACAGATCAGTAACTTTTGACACTTTTTTGGGACCAGTGACATTTATACACCGATCAGTGTTATAAAAATGTACTGATTACTGTATAAATGGCACTGGCAGGGAAGGGGTT
Source organism: Lithobates septentrionalis (assembly GCA_037952835.1). Taxonomy (NCBI): domain Eukaryota; kingdom Metazoa; phylum Chordata; class Amphibia; order Anura; family Ranidae; genus Lithobates; species Lithobates septentrionalis. The sequence goes on from JBBDGP010000812.1 coordinate 1,507,354, forward strand.
AACACTAGTGGTGATCAAGGGGTTAAATGCGTTCCCAGGGAGGTGTTTTTAAGTGTGGGGGGAGGGGACTGACTGGAGGAGGAGAGAGATCGCTGTTCCTTATCACTAGGAACAGACGATCACTCTGTACTCCCCTGTCAGAACGGGGATCTGTTTTTTACATTGACAGATCCCCTTTCTGGCTCTCTGAGGAGTGATCACGGGTGGCTGGCGGACATGGCGGCGTCTGGCCATGCGCATTGGCTCCCCTGCCGTGCAGCAGGCGCACGTAATCACTCCTCAGAGAGCCAGAAAGCTCTTATAGCTCTTAAAAGAACCGACATACAGCTACGACGATTTGTGTAAACGAGCCGACCTGCCCCTGTTTAATGACAGCGGCTGGTCGGCAAGTGGTTACGTAAAAAAAAATTTCCAAAGTGATGCACACACTATGGGGTTTGATTTACTAAAGGCAAATAGACTGCGAACTTTGCAAAGTACAGTTGCACTTTGCAAGAGCAGTTGCTCCAGAGCTTAGTAAATGAGCAGAAGCGCTGCTGACTTCTTTCATCCAATCATGTGCTAGCATTAGCAAAAATGCTGTTTTTTTTATATTTTCCTTGCATGTGATTGGGTATTCTTTGCAAAGTGCAGCTTTACCTCATTTAGCTCTGGAGCAACTGTATTTGCAGAGTGCACAGTCTCTTTGCCTTTAGTAAATCAACCCCTGTATCCCCTTTGAGAGTGCAGCAGATGATTACAATGAACTAGACCCTCCCATTCAGGTTTAGTCTGCAAAAGAAAAGGTGAAACCAACAACTATTTCATCAAAGAAACAACAAGGCAGACATTTGCTGTTAAGTTTATTAAAATCTCTGCAATGTACATTGATTTCCAGGTGCAAAGATTTACTCTACTATAGACTGTGTGTACAGAGCAACAAATGACACCCTGAAATTACCTGATCAATACACAAGTTATGCAGGGGAAAAACACAAGGTGCGGGTCGGAAGGGTTATAATGGCTTTTTTAATCTAATACTGTCTGTTGTGGAGTCAATCCCATACCTCCCAACATCTTGAGATGGGAATGAGGGACACCTACTTGCAAACGTATGTAGGAATAGGACACGCTCCCCTGACACACCCCCTTAAAGGAGAATCAACCCAAAAATAGGTTAATTAAATCCACAAGGACTTTTTTTTTGCCACTTCTATTCCTTTATATTGGCTTTTAACATTTACAAATGCAGCCATTTTGAATTTAGATGAAAGGATTAGCACTGGGAAACACTTTTTGAAAGATAAAAAAGTGCATTTTATATACAACTACAGGGGGTCCCCTAGTAACAAACATCCGACTTACAAACGACTCCTACTTACAAACGGAGGGAGACAACAGGAAGTGAGAGGAAATCTACCCCTAGGAAGGGAAATTCACTCCTGTAAGAGCTATTATGGGGAAAAGGTACCTCCACTGAAGCTTTATCACCAAGGCTTGTTTCCACAACAACCCAAAATTTTCAAAATCCAATTGTCATTGGGGCAGAAAGTGAGGTGAAATCTTCTGAATAGGGGCACACACAGCAAAACAAATGTTACAGGGGTGTTAACCCTTCCCTATGCTATCCAAAAAGCTTAAAAATAGTTTTTTTGGCTGGAGCTACACTTAAAAAATGTACCAGTTCCAACTTACAAACAGATTCAACTTAAGAACAAACCTACAGTCCCTAACTTGTTTGTAACCCGGGGACCGCCTGTATATGGATCAGACCAAAATGAGGGACAAATGAGGGGGAAAGAGGGACAGAGGGACACTGCTCCAAATCAGGGACAGTCCCTCGAAATCAGGGACAGTTGGGAGCTATGCAATCCCATTTTATTGTATTTTGGAAATCAAAAATTGTACTTTCAGGTGAAAATCAAAGCTCCTGTGAAGCACACACAACAGCTTTTGTGAATGTTCTTTTAACGGAAGGCCCCTCTCATGCATAGTTTCTTGCAGGAAGTACAATTTTCCAGTTCTTTCTTATTTGTACATTAAAGACTGGCGAAGTATCAGCTAAGATACATTATAACCAATGCTTGTTGGCCTCCAACACAAACACTAATGTAAAAACAGAGGGAGCCTTTTTGTGGACTTTGTTTGATTTTTATCATTCTTCCATTCAGTTCCGTTCAATATATCCATCAATTGCACCAGATGTTGGCTCCTTTATAGTCTCCTAGCGCATTATTTGACACTTTATTTTTCATACATCCTACGTGAAGCTCTCCAATTCCTCTTCCTCTCCTTATTCAGCTTGCTGATTACATGCCAGCTCTGACCAGCTGGTTTATAGGAGACTTCATTTTAGGAGCAGTCTTCTAATGATGTTCTACTTTTTGTTTAAACTTTGACATTCCGAATACTAGAGCCACTTTTGATCCTAACCTAACTGGCCTCTGATTTAAGAGATAGTATATGAAGTTTTTAATGAAGATAATGGCTCGCTATTTTATCTAACACTAATTCCTATTATGTGCTCAGCCTGCTTCAGTGCTACAAAGAGCCAGTTAACATTAAATAGATACCAAGGGGAAATGAAGAAATGGAAGCAGTAGCCAAGCATAAGAAAGTGTAGAATGCGGCCAAAATCAACTTACAATGTGTTACAGTATGTGCTCACAAATGTAATTTTCTTATGGCCTGGATAATTGTTCTAGCCGTTAAAGTTGGGGAACTACCAACTTCTGGTAAATTGTTTCGTTTGGTAAAATATTTCCTGCTTATTGCGTTCTTGGACATTGTTAGACGTCTCTCCCACCACGACTACAAAATATCTTATGTTCTTTGTCGAAATCCCAATAGCCCTCATTTATAAAAGTGCTAAGTCTTCCAGCCCATTTATCCCCTACAAAGGGCTCCTCCAACACATGGACAGGAATGATGTGTTGTATGGCAGCTTCTGCTCTGTTTCACTTTCTTAAAGTAATATTTAACAATATTCTTATTCTCCTAAAATAATCCATACACATCCACTACCTAATGACCCTATAATCTGTTTTTTATTAAATTGTTTCTTGCATTTCTGCCTCCTTGTTATGTCCTCCGTGAGCTCCTGAACCTCTTTGATTGTTACAATCAGTGCATGTTAGTTGTGGTCAAGTACACTGTTCTACGCACACTACAAATCCCGTAGTCCAGTGGTCTTCAAGTTGTTGCCCAGGGGCCAGATGTTGCCCTTTGCTTGCCTTTATCTGGCCCTTGGGGCCAGGGCCGTCTTTAAGGCAGGGCAAAAGGGGCAGCTGCCCTGGGCCCTGTCATTGTTGTGGGGCCCAAAGCAGCTGCCTCATACTTGCCAACTATTCCAGTTTTAATTCCCTTGTCCTTTGAAGTTTTAGTCCTGTGCTGTGTCCCAATATCTCAGTGTGAAGTGCTGGTTCTAATGCTGCCCAGCTCTGCCTTATTGTTGTGTACAGACGACTCACCTGCAGACCCTGTGTTTACATGTAAATAACCGACATTCATATGTAAATAGCGGAGGCATAAGTAAATAGCTGTGGCCGGCGGCATTGATATGTAGATAAAAGCGGCATTCATATGTATATCATGCCCCCCTGCAGTGAGCAGATGATGAGCTGTAACCTTTAGCAACCAATCAGTGAGCAGTAATACTGTACAGTAATCTCTAGCAACCAGTTAACAAGCAGAAATCATTTGCTGTAACCTCTAGCAACTAATCAGTGAGCCCTAATGTGTGCTGTAACCTCTAGCAACCAGTCAGTAAGCAGTAATGATATGCTGTAACCGCTGGCAACCAATCGCAATTGCTGCCTGATCTGATGTAGTAAACTGATTTTAAGTCTAGTTGCTATTTATTGTATGTCTCAGAGCAGATAGAGAGTGAAATTGAATGGGCGGGGGGGCTCCAAGAAAATTTTTGCCCAGGGTCCAATCAATATTAAAGACGGCCCTGCTTGGGGCACTATTCCACCAACTGACACCATCAGTGCGACTCTATTCTTCTCATTGATATCAACAATTAGGTACTATTCCTCCCATCAAAACCAATGATGGGGGTGGGCCAACTCAATATTGAACTCTATGGACTAAGACTGGGATGCCATTAAAGTTCATGTTCGTGTAAAGGCAGCTGTCCCAATACTTTTGATGATATAGTGTATGTACCTGATTGAGGCAAATACCAGACAATTATTGTGTTATTACTGCCATATTAGTTTGATTGACAAACATGCAATAAATGAACCACAGGATACATTTTAGGAGTGCCACTTTGACATGTTCAGCTATTTTTGGCCTGGTTTTATTTTACTTAATTTTTTTAAACTGTGGAGTTAATAGTGCCTCAGACCATTGCACATTCATACTATGGACAGTTAGATTGTTATCCAATGTCTAACCGCTGTCTGAAATTACAGAACATATGTTGCTGCTGGCTGTTCTGGAAAAGTTGTACTATTTTTATTTTCCTTCCGTATAAATTAGCCCCATCATTTACCTTCTGGTATTGTTTATATGGCTTTTTCCTCATTTGCAGATGTTTTAAAATGCTCTGTATTGCAATATTAGTCACCTTAGCTGATTAGGTATATTTTCAAACACTTGTATTACCTTTGTTTTAGAACTAACCCCCAGGCAATAAAAAAAGACGCAAATTAATGCAGATATGTTTTCATTGTTAAATAGTTATTTCACCTTTTTACAAAAAAATAAAAAATAAAAATGAAAAGGTGAACTAAGTCACTACGCCCTCCTCACACCCCCGGTTTCTGTTGCTAATATCTTTTTCCTGAATTATCTTCTGCTGCCAATACTAGTCGGTGTTGTGGACATCTGAAAAATGCAGTATACAGCCCTGAGACTATGTAGCATGGTAATTCTTGCAATGGTTTAGTACCTCTTTATGTTGTACTGCAGCACTTCCTGCTTTCTGGCCTAGGTCAGAGTGACGTCATAAACTGCTGCCTCCTGGGATTCTCCATTGTTTAACACAGGGTGCATGCACAGCTGTGGGATTTAAGTCAGGTCTCTAGGGCTTCGTGGAGACCCATCAGTGTGACTGAATTTCTACTCTAAAGTGTAACTAAGTTCAAAACTTTTTTTTTTTTTTTGAGGTTTGGATATAGTGGAAATGGATTGGAACACCTGTCAGGTTTTTGTTACTACCTCTTCCCCTATGAGGGAGATTCACCCTCTCTATGTGTCCTGTTTACCATCATTAAAAGGGAAAGTGGGAGAAAATCCTACATTTTGTCCCTAGTACAGTTACATAGTTACATAGTTAGTCAGGTTTGAAAAAAGACACAAGTTCATCTAGTTCAACCAAAAAAAAAAAAACATACAATCCCATATACACAATCCTTCACCAACAGTTGATCCAGAGGACGGCAAAGACCCCCAGCAAAGCATGATCCAATTTGCTCCAGCAGGGGAAAAGAAATCCCTTCCTTATCCCTGAGAAGCAATCAGATATTCCCCTGATGAACTTTACCTATAAATGTCAGTACCCATGTATATTATGTACATTTAGGAAAGAATCCAGGCCTTTTTTAAAGCAATCTACTGAGCTGGCCAGAACCACCTCTGGAGGGAGTCTATTCCACATTTTCACAACTCTTTTGCAGCGTACACATGGTCGGACTTTTTGACTGGACTGGTCCGACGGACTTTCAACGGACTTTTGACGGACTTCCGACTGACTTTTTAACGAATGGACTTGCCTACACACAATTACACCAAAGTCCGACGGATTCGTACATGATGACGTATACCGGACTAAAATAAGGATAAATAAGAAAGATTGGGACTTTGAATGAGACACTAAGTCTCCATCCCTGTGCGTATAAAGAAATAGGAGGTTGGGACTTTAAGTGAGGTGGGCAAATGAGACCAGAGGGACAATCACAATTACGTAAGACATTTATTAATACATAATGACAATTAGACACAAATGAATTACAAAAAAGGTAATAATATCCAATCGTATACCAATCCCATCTTGCCTGTTGAATGGGGAACATAAAGAGCAGCCCCCAAATGGTACAGGGTAAACCACTGAGAAAGATTAATTCATAGCAGTAGCATGAGGTCGCAAAATAAACAATAAAATCTTGTAGATATATGGACCTAATAAAGTCTATGATTAATATGGTGCTTGTCGTAGGCCCGACGCGTTTCGTGTATCAAACACTCTTCAGGGGCAATATAGCACCACAGTCTAAAGGGGAAGAAAAAGGGGACAATATGATAAAAGACTGGATAAGGTGCAAAAAATGCACTGGGAGCAAAATAAAAATGAAAAAGATGAACATATAAAGGAGACTGGCAGCCACTACACCCCCATGGATACTCACATGTTCCAGGAATGTGAACTCCAAGAGGTCCGCAAGCAGCTGGCCACCCCATAACTCAGGTCCGGGAGCTGAGGGAGGAGCTTAGAGAGAGGAGCCGGGAGGGAAAGACGGCCACATACATAGGTGTTCAATGAATGAAAGATCCACACTGGTAACAAGTAAGGTGAAGGTTCTGGGGTAAAAAGAGTAATGTATATCAAGTATAGCCCCAAATAAAGCTAGAGCCCCTAATAGCAGAGAGGTGTATACTAATCTAAAAGATGTCCCCCTTACCTATGGGTGGTATGGAGTAGCCAAACATGTCTGAACCGGTGATGGACGTGTTGTGTAAGAGCAGGCAAAAACAAATGTATGGGTCCTATCTATACAACCAATCCCCGCCCCAATCGGAGAAACTCCCCCCAGCATCACGTGGTGCAGACAAAGGCGGACGGGAAATTCCTACCAGCGCAGCGGCCGCCGCCACTCACAGCTGCTGGAGAAGTCGCCCTCCACGTGTCCGTACGAGAAGGAAAGCACAACGTCAGCGCCGGGAGGGATGGAGACCTAGAGTCTCATTCAAAGTCCCCACTTCATTTATTTACTCGATATAGCGATGGAGGTCGGGCTTAAGTCCATCTGGAAGCTCTATACGACGGTACTTACCCTACAAGGCATTTGCCCTGAACCCTTAGTTTTTTCCCCTGTGTCAGGGGGTTTGCTTAAGATCATTACAATATTATTATATTGTTCCCATGTGTGCTTATTTACTCTTTCTGTTTTTTTTCGTTTGGTAGTTTCTTTATACTTTTTTCACTCTTTCCAGCTCCCTCCCTCCATTTTGGAGCGATCATGTGGTATGCGTCCCCATAGAGCCTGCTTCTGGTTGGCTGCCTTCTGTTCAGGGCCCGGGAGCTGCGAGGCACAGCCGGGATCCCTCCCCTTTCCCCCCTCGTCCGCCACGGCGGGTGCGGGTGTCAGGGGCGGGTTTCCCATTGTGCGTCGGCATCACGCCCCCTCGTCATGCGCGTGACCTCTGCGTGAGCGTCCCGGCGCTGACGTTGTGTTTTCCTTCTCGTACGGACACGTGGAGGGCGACTTCTCCAGCAGCTGTGAGCGGCGGCGGCCGCTGCGCTGGTAGGAGTTTCCCGTCCGCCTTTGTCTGCACCACGTGATGCTGGGGGGAGTTTCTCCGATTGGGGCGGGGATTGGTTGTATAGATAGGACCCATACATTTGTTTTTGCCTGCTCTTACACAACACGTCCATCACCGGTTCAGACATGTTTGGCTACTCCATACCACCCATAGGTAAGGGGGACATCTTTTAGATTAGTATACACCTCTCTGCTATTAGGGGCTCTAGCTTTATTTGGGGCTATACTTGATATACATTACTCTTTTTACCCCAGAACCTTCACCTTACTTGTTACCAGTGTGGATCTTTCATTCATTGAACACCTATGTGTGTGGCCGTCTTTCCCTCCCGGCTCCTCTCTCTAAGCTCCTCCCTCAGCTCCCGGACCTGAGTTATGGGGTGGCCAGCTGCTTGCGGACCTCTTGGAGTTCACATTCCTGGAACATGTGAGTATCCATGGGGGTGTAGTGGCTGCCAGTCTCCTTTGTATGTTCATCTTTTTCATTTTTATTTTGCTCCCAGTGCATTTTTTGCACCTTATCCAGTCTTTTATCATATTGTCCCCTTTTTCTTCCCCTTTAGACTGTGGTGCTATATTGCCCCTGAAGAGTATTTGATACACGAAACACGTCGGGCCTACGACAAGCACCATATTAATCATAGACTTTATTAGGTCCATATATCTACAAGTTTTTACTGTTTATTTTGCGACCTCATGCTACTGCTAAGAATTAATCTTTCTCAGTGGTTTACCCTGTACCATTTGGGGGCTGCTCTTTATGTTCCCCATTCAACAGGCAAGATGGGATTGGTATACCATTGGATATTATTACCTTTTTTGTAATTCATTTGTGTCTAATTGTCATTATGTATTAATAAATGTCTTACGTAATTGTGATTGTCCCTCTGGTCTCATTTGCCCACCTCACTTAAAGTCCCAACCGACTAAAATAAGGAAGTTCATAGCCAGTAGCCAATAGCTGCCCTAGCGTCGGTTTTTGTCCTTCGGACTAGCATACAGACGAGCGGATTTCTGGGTCCAGCGGAGTATGCTCCAAATCTAAAGTCCGTCAGATTTTCGTCTGGAAAAGTCCGCTGAAGAGCCGATGAAGCCCACACACGATCGGATTGTCTGCCTGACTCGGTCCGTCGGACCAGTCCGGTCGAAAAGTCAAACCATGTGTACGCGGCTTTACTGTGAAGAAACCTTTATTTGGAGATGAAAATCTCTTTTTTCCTCTAGACATAAAGAGTGCCCCCTTGTCCTCTGTGTTGACCTTACTTAACGTGAATAACTCAACACCAAGTTCACTATATGGACCCCTAATGTATTTGTACATGGTGATCATATCCCCCCTTAATCGCCTCTTCTCAAGAGAGAATAAATTCAGTTCCTCTAATCTTTCCTCTTAGCTGAGCACCTCCATGTCTCTTATCAGTTTGGTTGCCCTTCTCTGCACTTTCTCCAGTTTCCCGATATCCTGTTCAAGAACTTGTGCCCAAAACTGAACTGCATATCCCAGATGAGGTCTTACTAATAATTCGTACAGGAGCAAAATAATTTTTCTCTCTCTGGAGTACATACCTCTCTTATTACAAGAGAGGACTTTGCTCACTTTGGAAATCACAGCTTGGCATTGCATGCTATTATTAAGCTTATGATCTACCAAAACCCCCAGATCCTTCTCCACTATGGATTCCCCCAGTGATAGAGGGGAAATTCTGGCAACCTGTGGGGGCCCCTAGGGCAGCATTTTTCAACCAGGCTGCCCAGGCACCCTGGGGTGCCTTTAGGTGCCTTCAGGGGTGCCTTGGCAAAATGCCTAGAATTTGCCCCAAAAAACTGTATACAAGCCAGTGGGCAGATCAACCCTGCCTATTAGTTACATGAAGCCACATGTTTTCATTGTGCACCATTACAATCTTCCAGCTGCCAGTGTCCTAACAACCAATGACATCATCGGTTGATAAGGAGGATGTTGGGCACTTGCACAGAATCCTTGTTTGTCCCTCCCCTGTCCCTCTTCATCAGCTCTGGGATCACATTAGCTGAGTGAGGAAGAGAAACTGAGGGAGAAGAGAAACAATGGAATACTAGGGGTGCTTCAAAAGTCTGCATATGTCCTTTCTCAGAAATTCCTATAACATTTTTAGTCCAAAAAATAAAGGAGGGGGGCATGGTGCCAAAAAAAAAAAAAAGGAGTTTCTGAAATAAATAAGTATGCTTTGTGAAAAGTTATCTATCTATGATTTTTGTGTTTGGATGCATTATTTGATAGGACAGAAAGAAACCCACAACCTATCCGTTGCAGTTTATTACCATATGCTTTCCATTCACTGCCATTTGTCTTCATAGTTGCTTACCTGGGCGATACAAACCCTTCAAATACATCCACAGAGAAGGATTCCTTAGACCCGAATAATGTCACTGTGACATATTCATATATAGTATATACATAAATATGAGAGATATTTTTATCCAGTCTGAAATATTGCCAAGAATATATGAATATGTTGGCACTCGTTTCCATGATTTTATTTCCTACATCATTCCTCCTTAACTAGAGGCACTTCCCAGACACATTGATCGGCCTTTGGTGAGTTTCCAGTTAACGTTTTCCATATGCTAAATCAATGCATATGCTAAATATTACTTCACACGTTGCCCGTGCTTGGGTAAAGTCTGCGCTGATGGCGCGAGCGGTGAAAATATAATTTTAGATTGACGTTTGGTTTTATAATTCCTGATGTTTGAGAAGCATAGGAGATGTCGGCCCAGCAGAATCAGAAAACCGTTAGGGAAGGGGAAAGGGGTTTGGGGAATGGGAAGTACTGGGAGGCGTGAGTGTCACCTGTACTGAGCAATGAAAATCTAATTACCCGTACACTCTGTAACCCTTTAGGGCATTGTTGCAGTAACCGTACTTATAACTGAAAAAAAGGGGGGGAAACAATGGGGTAAAGGATAAACCCAATAGTACTGGGTTTCAAAAAAGGGGTTACTTCATGCAACAAAATAGTCAATGATCATAAATCAAATAAAACCATTTATTTATTGGTATTGCCTTAAAACATTCACATTGGTTAGGAAATTGTGCAAATAAGCATATCTTAAGGATTCGGTGCGGCCGCTCATAACAATACAAACAGGACAGACATGACAACAAGAAACATAAAAAGCTACCCGGTCAGGGCGTGTTGCACTGTGCCTCGGAGACCTTGATGGGCCATCAAATTAGCCAAATTGTGGAGTTAATGACCCCATTGGTCTTACAACTTCGTATCCTTTATTTTGTGACATGCGGTCAAACGTGGCAGAGTGCAAGTGGGGGTGGAGGGTGCTGTAGAGGAAAGCCTATTAGAAACCTAAGTGGTATAAATCATATTCACTTCCACTAGCTCAAAGTTCACACATAATAAATAAATGAATGGTTTGGAAGTCCTGTTCAAAAAAATGAAAAAATAGAGCATCTTATGTGTGAAGAAATGGCTGAAATAGCGATTAGTGAGTCATTAGCCATCTTGGTTTAGATTAAGTTGGTTTCATGGTTTTAGCAGATTCCAAACGAGAGATTGGTTTCAATCACTACAATACCAGATGTCATTAAGGACTGTTACTCTGAGCAGTGTGATATTATAACCTGCAGATCATGTAGCCATGACAGTCAATCATATTATGGTGGTGGCGGTACGTTACCAATCCGTCATAACTCCATGACTCATAGACAGTCCGATCGTCTTAGTTTGGACGTTAGCGTATAGGGATCCTCTGGACGGCTGCAGCGTGGGACCTTCAGTGTTATTATGGTAATTCCCTGGGAGCTTTTACGGTGGTAGTAGTAGTCCGTCTTCCACTTCGTATCCTCCGCTCATAAAATACACTGCAGTCAACCGGTCAACCGGTCCCTGCTGCGAGAGCAGCCGTGCACTCTCCACTCAGCCCGTAGCACATCGACCGGGCGGCGTTGTGACGTCAACGCGTTTCGCCGTGGTTCACTGACGTAGCTTCATCTGGGACGCTCCCAGATGAAGCTCCCAGTTTCCAGGGATGGGATAAACTGTTTACCACCGGCAGGTGTGCTTGCAGTGATCAGCTTTTATTTATTCATAAGGGGGAAAAAAAGCTGTTTGCTGTAACTGATTATAAAATATTAGATGGCGTTTGGATTCAATTTGTTAGTGCATTTAAATCTGCTAGTGCATTTAACACTAACCCCCCCAACACATACAGTGCTGCTGTCTGCTGTGCCCCTGTGCTCATTCATGTTCAAAGCATTGCTGATGCTCAATGCTGAGCTCAACGCTACTGCATCAGGGGAGAGAGAGAGAGGATGTGAGGGGGTTTCAATCAGAGAAAGAGCTCACTCCTGTGTAATACGTGTATATTGATTGGTTTGCGCAAAAGTTATAGCGGCTACAAACTATGGGATATTTTTATTTATTCTCTCTCTTTTTTTTTTTTTTTTTTACTAGTAATGGCAGCGATCTGCGACTTATAGCGGGACTGCGATATTGCAGTGGACAAATCAGACACTAACTGACACTTTTTTGACTCCAAAATGTTTTGCCTATAGTTCTTTAAATAATCAGGACATTAATGGTTTAAAATAAGGCATTTATATTAAGCTAGATTAGCAGATTTCCTATGGAGTGAGCTACCAAATAATGACTGGTTAACCATGTGTAATCGAAACACTACGTGATATTGTGCAGTTAACTATAGCAATGTGCTGGCATGGAGCTTACCACTTAGAGTTCATTTGCTTTAAATATAGCATTCAACCATGCCAATTCTGTGAGTATTTGCAGGCAGATTGTAAATATGTAAGATGTAAAGTGTAGGGAAGTTAGGTACATATTGCGTGAAACTAAATGTGTACATATATATATATATATATATATATATATATATTCTGTGCAAAGGTTTTGGCACATGTGAAAAGAATGCCGTAATTTCAGAAATTCAGAATGCTTTCAGAAATGGAAGTGTTAAAGTGTTTGTAACCCTAAAAAAAATAAAAAAAATTGGATCCTGTTACTTTAAAGCATGGCCCCCTGTATCACCTGAAATACCTGGCTGATTCCTGATTCTGCCTGCTTCTGCCCCCCCCCCCCTGTAAACCGACAACGGTTTATCATGGTTGCTGAGCCCTGACACCGTGGTCAGTATACGTGCCTCCATCATCTGCAGCTCTCCTCTGTCCTCTCCCCCCCTCCCCTCCCTTCCTGTCAGCTCTGTGTCAGGCCCCGCCCACACCCCCCCCCCCCCCCCTTTCCTGGTGCTGAAATAACTGTGTAATGTACACGCAATCCCCTCTGTTAGAAAATGTGCTATGCTCCAGTGTCTGCGCTTTGTAAAAAATATGCCCATTTCTACCTTAATTCACAGAACCGCTCGGCGCTCACGTGACTCCTCGCTGCTCCCCTCCTCTCCTTCCCGGGGGACGTCTCAGCTCTCCTCCCGACTGATGTCAGCGGGGGGATTCTCTGCTCCTCCCGCTCCAACTGTCAAATTGGGAGAGGGAGCAGCGAAGAGTCACGTGAGCGATGCTGTGAAAGAAGGTAGTAATGGGCATATTTTTTTACAAAGCACAGACACTGGAGCATAGGACACTTTCTAACAGAGGGGATTGTGTGTAGTTTACTAAGTGGCTTAACAACCACTTTAATACTTTTTTAGTCAATTAACAAAATGGAAAGTAAATGAACAGAAGAGAAATCCAAGTCAAATCAATATTTGAGGTGACCACCCTTTGCCTTCAAAACAGCATTGACTCTTCTAGGTAGACTTGCACACAGTTTTTGAAGAAACTCATCGGGTGAGTTGTTCCAAACATCTTGGAGAACTAACCACAGATCTTCTGTGGATGTCGGCTGCCTCAAATCCTTCTGTCTCTTCATGTAATCCCAGACAGACTTCATGATGTTGAGTTTAGGGCTCTGTGGGGGCCAAACCATCACTTCCAGGACTCCTTGTTCTTCTCTCCACTAAAGATATTTCTTAATGACATTGGCTGTATGTTTGAGGTGGTTGTCCTGCTGCAGAATACATTTGGGGCCAATCATACTCCTCCCTGATGGTATGGCTTGATGGGTAAGTATCTGCCTGTATTTCTTAGCATTGAGGACACCATTGATCCTGACAAAATCTTCAACTTCCACTTTTGGGTGGAACTCCGCTTTAATGCAACTGGTGATGTCACTGACAGTTAGTCAGTTCCCCTCAGTGCCAGTTAGTGTCTGATTGCCCTCCGCTCCGAGATACGGGGCCCCAAATTCGGTCAACTGTGTCCATCTGCAGCAATGTCATTTCGGGACCCTTTGGGTTCAGAGACCCCAAATTTTGGCTGCAGCTGGGGGGCATCTAGGAACCCTTAGCTACCGAGTTTGAAGTTCAGGGGACCTATGGCTGCAAATGGGCACAGTGAGGCATGCAAATGGGCACAGTGATGCTGCAAATGGGCATTGTTGACCCTCTTTTCCACTTACAGTAGCTGTGCATTTCTCACCCTCGTCTTATACTCAGGTCAATTGGTTTTTCCCATTTTTTTGTGGTAAATTAGGGCCTCGACTTATACTCGAGTATATACGGTATGCTTTCTCAGGTTTGTTGTGCCTCTAAAGTCTGCTCAGGGGGTCCTTGTTGAACCCCCTTCTCTTTTCTTATGACATACAATTTATACAGATGCGGCCATAGGAGTAGCCTTTTTTTCTATTTTTTTTGTCCTACCAGTTGAAGTAAAGCAGTGTCGAATAGCAAAAAATGGCCTAGTCATGAAGGAGTAAAATCTTTCGGAGCTCAAGTGGTTAAACCAAACCTGATTACTATTGGAGCAACCAATCAGAAATCTGGTATTGTTCTTGTTTTGGCCATTTGTAGCAGTTGAATGTATTTGTCAATACGTGAACACTTTAATTAACAAAATAAGAGGAAATATTTTAATTACGTTGTATTAAAAAAGGAGGGGATACAAACTTGTATACATTTTGATGTATTTGGCACCTAGAAAGGTTGTACGGGGTGAATGTTGTGAACTTCATGTCATATTAGTTCTACTTTTTAATTAGGCTATTTTTTATTGGGAGCACTACCTCTCCAAGGTTAGGACAGGCTGCCAGAAAATAGAAGGAAAAACGTACAGATGAATTCTAATTGTAACTTAATAAAAAAAGCAACAAATCATTAATATTTCTTTATGAAATATTATAGAGAACAAAAGGTTAATTGATGCCTCCAGGTATGTTCTCAGATAGTGGTATGACAAAATTGGATGAGTGAGTCATGATGTCATGCTAATTAAAGGAGCACTAACCTTCAATTGCAAATTGGTTTATGTAGAAGAGTGTTTCTTTGCAATTCCTATAAATATACACTTGTTTGGATAAATATAACAATTTAGGAACTTATAAGGTTTGAAAATATTTGTTATACAAAGGATAAAGTAGAGGACATTATTTTCCAAGGTTCTGCTGACCCAGTCATTCTATAACAACATCAAATACTGTATTTATTTGAAGGCCCTTTTTTATATAAATTGAAGCTAGAAAACCAGCAGACTGTACAGCAAGCTTACATAAATGTTTACTATCTTACTGTCTTAGGCTGGACCATCTGAGTATACGAAGTATTATTTGACCTTGAGCAATAAGATGTTTGGGATTAAAAAAAAAACATTTATACTCACCTAGGTGGATGCAGCATTGCTGCCTCTACACCAGGAACTGAGCGATCAAAGACCACTGATTTCTCAGTTCCCCGTCTTCACTGAGCAGAGAGCCGGTGACTGTCAGTCACTGGCTCTCTGCTGTGCCCCTCCAGTGCTCACCGGAGCACTGGGCTGTGGGGGGGACGGGAGTGGCTGACTTAGGCTCTCAGCAGTGCACTGAGAGGCTAAGCCAGCTGCCAGTCCAGGCATCTGGGTGGATCCAGACATTAAAGTTGGGATCTCTAAAGAGCCTGGACCGGCTGAGTGATGTCATAAAACAGTGGACTTTAGCCCGCTTTTAGGTTGATTGAGGGTCACAGGAGTGCAAAACAAAGGGCACTCTTGTGATTCCCAGCAGATGTAGGACCAAAAGAGCTTAAAGAAAAGTTATCACTATTTTTTAACACTCTTTAGTTTGTGATGGGACAAAATACATGAAGTGCTTTGTTCCATCTTCCTAGATGCCCTAAGGGCTCCTTCAGATGTGCGGCTAGGACCACAGATCGCTTTTCAGAGACATTTGACAGATGACGAAGAGGTGCTATGTTGTCTCCTTACCACCGGATTTAGCCCTTTAAATGCTGCCCTACCACCCCAGAATCAAATGCATTATGCATGATTACAGCCCCATAGACCTGCATTGGCTGCATTCAGTGGTGACAACACCCTCCGAAAGCAACCTTCCATTTCATTTTTGACGCGGCTGTGAGTGACTGCATGTCGTTGTTCTGGTGTTAGGTTGGGGAGTTGCTCAACCAGATGGCTTTACTACCCCTAGCCGCACATGTGTATGAAGCTTAAAAGATTAGTTGCAATGTCAGGCATGCACCCCCCCCTCCTTTCCAGGATGCAGGTGGCCATGCTTCAAGTGGCCCCAGGAGTCATGTATTTCCTAGGCACTGGTGTTTGCCTGCATCCTAGCATTCAGTGCCATTAGGTTGCCAAAAGGTAGATTTTTCACTGCTGACACAATTCTTGTGGAATCCAGTATAAATCAGAGAATGGCTGGGAAGGAAGGGGGGTCAGGAGTGGCAGTAGTTTCATGTGGGAAGGGGGGCCATCCACACCAGGTATCACCACTTAGAGGGTTCCCTTTGTGGTTTGCAGAGTGGCAGTGGTATGCGGCGTGCTTGAATGCACCTTGTATTGAAAAAAGCGGAAACTTGCATTGATCACAAAGTTGTAGGCTATCAAACATCTATATAGGACTTATGGACACAGGATTTACAGGTCTGGAGAAGGTATGGAGGTCTGGTTTCACAGATATGCTCAGCAGGTCCTTAGCCAGGCAGGGGTTACCTTATGGACACAGGATTTACAAGTCTGGAGAAGGTATGGAGGTCTGGTTTCACAGATATGCTCAGCAGGTCCTTAGCCAGGCAGGGGTTACCTTATGGACACAGGATTTACAAGTCTGGAGAAGGTATGGAGGTCTGGTTTCACAGATATGCTCAGCAGGTCCTTAGCCAGGCAGGGGTTACCTTATGGACACAGGATTTACAAGTCTGGAGAAGGTATGGAGGTCTGGTTTCACAGATATGCTCAGCAGGTCCTTAGCCAGGCAGGGGTTACCTTATGGACACAGGATTTACAAGTCTGGAGAAGGTGTGGAGGTCTGGTTTCACAAGATATGCTCAGCAGGTCCTTAGCCAGGCAGGGGTTACATTCCCAGTGAAATGGTGCTGACATAGATGCACCATTACACTGCCTACATCAGCACCATTACACTGGGAATTTAAACTGTGCCTGGCCAAGGACCCGCTGAGCATATCTTGTAGAACCAGACTTCTCTACCTTCACCTGACCTGTAACTCCTGTGTCTACAAGTCATATATGGTTGTCTGACTCTAGACTCTAGAAATGATACTTTGCGCCTAGCCTACTACTTTTTGATTTATAGTTGTTACTACTTTATGACCTTTCCCTGTCATATATTGGGCTAATGGCAACAATTGTTTAACCTACAGTATAAATACATACAGTGCTTTGAAAAAGTATTCATACCCCTTGAAATTTTCCAATGTGTTCTGATTTTACTAAGGGATGTGCTTCGCAGGGAAACAAAAAACGGCACATTGCCGCTGTCAAAAGAGAGCATTGCGTTCTTTACACACAAGAGTATGTGAAAACCATCCAAAAAAATCAATATGCACTTCTACACCATGCAGTGGAAAAATTGGTTACAATAGTGAATGGAAGGCCTAATCAGCTCAGAAATGACAAATTCAACAACAACATTCTGAAGTAATGCTAAGCAAACACTCTGTACAAATTCATCTGGTCTGTGGAAGGGGCCATTAATCAACAACATGGTCTCAGAATATAAGTAAGTCATTGTCTGACAATCATTGACGTCTACTTAGTACACAGCTGTCTGTATACAATGGTGTTTGCTTTTCACCACACAGTATGGTGACTAAGGTATGTTTTGAAAGCAAATTGCTCAGACTGACACCACCGACACAGCAGCATTTTTTCTTCCCACTAAAACCTCGTACACACGATCGGATTTTCCGATGGGAAATGTTGGATGTCAGGCTGTTGTCGGTAAATCCGACCGTGTGTACGCTCCATTGGACAATTGTTGTCGGACTTTCCGCGGACAAATGTTGGATAGCAGATTTTCAAATTTTCCGCGAACAAATGTGTGTTGTCGGATTTTCCGATCGTGTGTACACAAGTTCATCGGACAAAAGTCCAAAGTAAAAACATGCATGCTCGGAAGCAAGGACGAGCCAGAAGCGGTCGGTCTTGTAAACTAGCGTCCGTAATGGAGAATTAACATTCGTGACGTGGCAAATTATGAAATCTTGAAATGCAGCGCACAATTCTCTTCTTCTTTAATGGGATAATAATGAAGCTGCTTTGCTGGTGATACTGATGGAGTTATTGCAAACAAATTTTCAAA
Source organism: Lithobates septentrionalis (assembly GCA_037952835.1). NCBI lineage: Eukaryota > Metazoa > Chordata > Amphibia > Anura > Ranidae > Lithobates > Lithobates septentrionalis. The sequence continues at coordinate 1,525,418 of JBBDGP010000812.1, forward strand.
GGTTTTTTTTTTCTAGTGATATCAAGAATAATATTATTATGCTTTTTTTTTTTTTTTGGGCAAGTTACCACAACACCATTATCCCGTAGTTATTAAGATCAAAGATACAATTATGTTGGTGTTCCTTATCAATTTTACATTGTATTTTTTTAAATGTAACTGCCTACTCCCAAACTGTCATTTGAAGTAAAACACATAGCCAAGTATTATTCTCCACAATTTTTTTATTGTGCATTAAAAAAAGAAAACAAATAAAATTAGACATGCTATCAGTCAATAGAACCTAACCAAAAAGTGCATTCTATGCATCCAAAAATATAGAAAATATACCAAATCAAATCATTATTCAAACAAAAAAATAATGTCAAAGCAATAACTCCAAGGCCAATAATAAATAACACATTATCTCCTTCAATTCCGCAACATGTCTGGTTGACGAACGACCGTTCAGAAACTAACTGAAAAGCACAAAATAAAAAACTCAAAATGAAAAGCACTAAATGAAAAGCGTGAAAAGAAAAGCATGAATCAACACTCACCAAACTTCTACTAACATGAAATTAGCAGAAGGAGCCCAAAGGGTGGTGCTAAAGAGCTGAAAAACAATGTAGTACGTCACCACTTTCGTATTTGTTGGCCAACAATTGTGTGGCCGTGTGCATGCAAAACAAGTTTGGGCCAACGCCCTTCGGACAAATTTCCACGGTTTTGTTGGCCAACAATCCGATCGTGTGTACAAGGCTTTACACTGACATTTTCTCCTACCATTGACAGTGATGCAGCACTGTTATTTCCTTTCAGTGACACCACCAACACAAGGACATTTTTTCCCTTACATAGTAAGTGGTGGGTAGATGTGCATTTCTTCCTTTCCCACTGTTAGCTCCATATTTTGCATCATTTGCACTATTTCATTGCATGCTGCAATAATTACCTGTCCGGCTAGCCCCTACTCTTGGTACCTTCAGGCGATCCCTGAAAACTCATCTCTTCAGGAAAGCCTATCACATCTCCAACTAATCTCCTACCACTTCTATCAGCTCATTCCCCACAGCTACAACCTTTTGTACCACCTGCCCCACCCTATTAGATTGTAAGCTCTTCTGAGCAGGGCCCTCTTAATCCTCTTGTATTTTATTGTATTATAACTGTATTGTATCCCTTTTATATTGTAAAGCGCTGTGTATACTGTTGGCGCTAAAAAATCTGTATAATAATAATAATAATAATTAAACTGGTTGTAACTAGACAGAAAATTTTGTTTCGTTTCATTTAGTTTTCATTCATAAAATACATAATTTCATTGTTATATTTGTTATGTTACGTTAATTCCTTTTTGGATAATTCGTTATTTCTGTAGAATGCCGATAGTCGTTATACCAAATTGATTAGTTTTGTATGTATATGGATTCGATTTTATATTTCTGTATGTATATATATTCATGATAATGATTCGTACTTTGTAAAGTCGTTTGTTTATTGAATCTATTAACACACACAATGACAATATCTCTTCTCCTCTGCTCAAATACAATACAACACCCTTCTCACTCAGTTCTCAGGAATGCACTTTGCCAGTAATCCAACCTCCAGCACAAAATTAATCAGCTGATTGGACTGTAAGTGTCGGTTCACACAGGGGTGGCTTCAAAGTCATCCGACTCTGAATACGCCCCGTATGGCGCGTCCTGTGCAAAACGGCTTCTGTATAGAAATCAATGCAAGCCACTCCAAAGTCGCCCCAAAGTACAGGAACCTTTTTCTAAGTCGGAACGACTTAAGTCGAGTTTTAGAAGGCAGGGGGCAGGGTTCCAATACCACACACTGCACAGCATAGAGCAGAGAGCTAAGTGTAATTCGAGACCTGAGTGGGGGGAATAAACATACAACCCTCCACACAATCTCATAGGGAAACATGCACAGCCGAGGCTGTCAATCACTTGCTGTGGGAGGAGGGGGGGGTATCTCCTAGGAATTTCTGGTGTTGGCATCAGAAGTGACTTGTGCAGCTAGCAGAGCCATGAGAGAGGAGGCAGAAATCTTGCTAGGTGTTTTGGATAGAGGCAGGTACACACTATAGCTCAATATGCTTTGTTCATTTTTTATTTCAAAGGTTTACACATGCTTTAAAAAAGTTTTAATAGGTGGTGTGTTTTTCCACATTTTTTCTCCTTGATACCCTCAAGGTGCTCCTCCTAACTATACATACAGTACATACCTTGGTGCCTCATATTTGAAATCTTTTTATTTTGTCTTTATACCTTGAAGGCCTGACTCTTGTTCTCAGGGCCGGTGCTACCACTAGGCAAACTAGGCAGCCGCCTAGGGCGCACTGCTGCCTAGGGCCCCCGGCCACTTGTCTTCCTACTCTCTTCTCTCTGCAGCAAGCGAACTCCGTTCGCACATAGTGTCAGAGGTGCAGCGGCGGCGGAGGACTGTGTCTGTGTCCTTACTCCTGAATGAATGGAAGCAAGCAAACATTCATTGATGGGCACTGGTAGGCTGCATTGATGGGCGCTGGTAGGCTGCATTTGTTGGGTGCTGGTGAGGCTGCATTTGATGGACGCTGGTAGGCTGCATTTGATGGGCGCTGGTGAGGCTGCATTTGATGGGCGCTTCATTAAAAAGGTGGGGTATACATGGGCAGGGCAAAGGAGGTGGAGTCAGGGGTGGGGCGGCAAAATGAGGTTTCGCCTAGGGTGTCAAAAATCCTTGCACCAGCCCTGCTTGTTCTAAAAGTTTGCGACCAATTGTTTAAGGGAATGTTAAAAATGGAGAAAGGCGATGTTCACAAATTGGGGCATGGCATTTATGGGTGTGGTAAATAAATGGGCGTGGTCAGTAGGTTGTCCTCGGATATCATTTTGAACCTCTGTTCACCTTACTATATAATAAATTAATTTAGAAAAAATATATACTTTCTTATTACCATTTTATGAGAGCAGCCACAGTTTACTGTCTTTTAGTTGCCTTAAAATGTCTAACTATTGGTCTCCATGCTGTTTCAAATAAGCACAAAACTAACACAAATCCTAGACAGATTCTGTCAGTCTTGTCTGTTGGAGTCAATGCATTCAACAGCTGGAACAAAGTGTGACTGGCGAAATTACCTCTAGATGGTTTCAATTCAGTCCAGCTGAATGATCTCATACAATTGTGCAGACGGGTCCCTATTGTGCTCCTGTCATTATTTGTCTTGCCTCCACTTTTGGTTTAAACAATTTTGGGGACATGTAAAGCTTACTTATTTACAGTGCCTTGCAAAAGTATTCACCCCCTTGGCTTTTTACCTATTTTGTTACATCACAGCCTTAAGTTCAATGTTTTTTTAATCTGAATTTTATGTGATGGATCAGAACACAATAGTCTAAGTTGGTGAAGTAAAATTAGAAAAATACATACATAAAAATATTTTTCAGAAATAAAAAACTGATAATTGGCATGTGCGCCAATTAATTATGAAGCCCATAAAAAGCTCTGGTGCAACCAATTACCTTCAGAAATCACATAATTAGTGAAATGTGTGCAATCTAAGTGTCACATTGTCTGTCATTACATATACACATATTTTTGAAAGGCCCCAGAGGCTGTAACACCTAAGCAAGAGGCACCACTAACCAAACACTGCCATGAAGACCAAGGTACTCTCCAAACAAGTAAGGGACAATGTTGTTGAGAAGTACAAGTCAGGGTTAGGTTATAAAAAAATATCTAAATATTTGATGATCCCTAGGAGCACCATCAAATCATAACCAAATGGAAAGAACATGGCACAACAGCAAACCTTCCAAGAGACGGCCGCACACCAAAACTCACAGACCGTGAGTTTTGGTGTATGTATGGTGGAAGGTGCTCTGGTCTGATGAGACTAAAATTTAACTTTTTGGCCATCAAAGAAAACACTATGTCTGGCTCAAACCCAACACATCACATCACCCAAAGAACACCATCCCCACAGTGAAACATGGTGGTGGCAGTATCATGCTGTGGGTATGTTTTTCAGCATTCGGGACTGGGAAACTAGTCAGAGTTGATTGAAAGATGGATAGTGCTAAATACAGGGATATTCTTGAGCAAAACCTGTACCACTCTGTGTGTGATTTCAGGATAGGACGGAGGTTCACCTTCCAGCAGGACAATGACCCCAAACACACTGCTAAAGCAATACTTGAGTGGTTTAAGGGGAAACATGTAAATGTGTTGCAATGGCCTAGTCAAAGCCCAGACCTCAATCCAAAAGAAAATCTGTGGTCAGACTTAAAAATTGCTGTTCACAAGCGCAAACCATCCAACTTGAAGGAGCTGGAGCAGTTTTGCAAGGAGGGATGGGAAAAAATCCCAGTGGTAAGATGTGGCAAGCTCATAGAGACTTATCCAAAGCGACTTGGAGCTGCGATAACCAGAAAAGGTGGCTCTACAAGGTTTTGACTTTAGGGGGGTGAATAGTTATGCACATTGACTTTTTCTGTTATTTTGTCCTATTTGTTGTTTGCTTCACTCAAAAAAAAAAAAACTTTTCAAAGTTGTGGGCATGGTCTGTAAATTAAATGATGCAAATCCTCAAACAATCCATGTTGATTCCAGGTTGTGAGGCAACAAAACACACAAAATGCCAAGGTGGTGAATACTTTTGCAAGGCACTGTATATTACACACATTGCTCAATTTGTGTTAGCATTAATACATTAATATCTGTTAAACTAATGTAATAAAAGGATGATTGCTTTAGATCAGTATTTCTCAACCAGGGTTCCATGAAACTCTAGGGTTCCTCCTGAGGTTGCTTGGAGTTCCATGACCAGTGAGCAGTAGAAGATTGATCTCCCGCCTATACTGACCACCACTGCAAGGGTGCAATTTTCTACTTATTACCAATCTAAGAGGATTCTAACTATTAATGTTGAGAGCTGGAACCAGGGGTTTAAAAGTAAAAAATTTAAATGTTTGGGCAAAAAGATTAAGAAAAACCTTCCTGGGAAATGTTTATGGAGCTTGATCTGAATGTGTTAAAGTAAAAATAACTAATACAACTAATAAAAGTCACTAATACTACTTTAACCTTAGCGGTATTCCCGAGTGCGGCTCGGGGTGAATTTTCCATACCAAAAGCTGTAACCCCGAACCACACTTGGGATTGCATCACAGTATCCAGGGAAAGTTACTTACCTTGTCCCCGGGATCCTGCGATGCCCCCCCCCCCCCCATTGTGTGCGGCGGCTGTGTCTTCCGCCTGATGTACTGTATGCCGGGCTCCGTTCCCTGTGAGCATTGCGACGCACGGGGACGGAGCCCGGCGGGAAATTCAAAAAGTGCAAAAAACATAACACATACAGTACACTGTAATCTTACAGATTACATTAATGTATCAAATGATTTCACCTCCCTTTTGTCCCTAATCCTTTGTCCAATTCCCTGCATGCAGTTTTATATTATATATACTGTTCTTTCTGCCTGGAAACTGGAGAATGTCCATAGCAACCAGAAAGTGTCCCTTTACGTCAAAAGCAGTTTTAGACCAGCTAGAAAACAGCGATAATAAATTAGAACATTTGCAGAATTGAGCGATAGTGATTTGTGGGGAAATTTGTCATCAGACACTGAAAGTGACGACAGAGACAATTCTGCAACTGAGCAAATTTCAGTGTTTTTGAGCTGATTACATTATTGAATACATTTTATTATTATTATATTAAAATTTTTGAAAATTGTTTATAGTTATTTATTATATTATAATTTACGATTTTGTGTTTCAAACATTATCATACCCGGGATGTCTACTAGACTCTTGTTTGGACAGATTTAGGTGACTTATTCCTAAGAATTACAGGCCTACAATATAAAACGCCAAATTTCCATGCAAAACAATGTACCGCTTTCAGCATCAAAAATCTGACATAATCATACCACCTGGGAGGTTAAGGTGAGTTTTGAGATTAACATGGGCTTTAAATGGCTTTTAAAGTGGAACTAAACCCATCATCATCGACAGTTTCAAAAAATAGTTACATTCCCGGCATGTCCCGGGAATATAACTATCACATCTGTTGTGCTTGCAACCAAACTGTCAAACCATCAAATGGCTGATGTAATAACGAATCACATGTGCAGTTGGGGATCAAACAGAGGCCAAGATGGCAGCTTCCTTGGCTGGAAATGATAGGAGGGTTTAGTTCACTTTAAAGGGTTACAGAAGCTCCTTTCAAGTAGCCTGGGCCTGTTACAGTGGCTTGCGAAAGTATTCGGCCCCCTTGAACTTTTCAACCTTTTGCCACATTTCAGGCTTCAAACATAAAGATATAAAATTTTTATTTTTTGTGAAGAATCACCAACAAGTGGGACACAATTGTGAAGTGGAACGAAATCTTTTGGATTTTTGAAACTTTTTTAACTAATAAAAAAATGAAAAGTGGGGCGTGCAAAATTATTCGGCCCCCTTGCGTTAATACTTTGCAGAGCCACCTTTTGCTGCGATTACAGCTGCAAGTCGCTTGGGGTATGTCTCTATCAGTTTTGCACATCGAGAGACTGAAATTCTTGCCCATTCTTCCTTGCAAAACATCTCGACCTCAGTGAGGTTGGATGGAGAGCGTTTGTGAACAGCAGTTTTCAGCTCTTTCCACAGATTCTCGGTTGGATTCAGGTCTGGACTTTGACTTGGCCATTCTAACACCTGGATACGTTTATTTGTGAACCATTCCTTTGTAGATTTTGCTGTATGTTTGGGATCATTGTCTTGTTGGAAGATAAATCTCCGTCCCAGTTTCAGGTCTTTTGCAGACTCCAACAGGTTTTCATCCAGAATGGTCCTGTATTTGGCTGCATCCATCTTCCCCTCAATTTTAACCATCTTCCCTGCCCCTGCTGAAGAAAAGCAGGCCCAAACCATGATGCTGCCACCACCATGTTTCACGGTGGGGATGGTGTGTTGAGTGTGATGAGCTGTGTTGCTTTTACGCCAAACATATCGTTTTGCATTGTGGCCAAAATGTTGGATTTTGGTTTCATGGGACCAGAGCACCTTCTTCCACATGTTTGGTGTGTCTCCCAGGTGGCTTGTGGCAAACTTTAGACGAGACTTTTTATGGATATCTTTTGAGAAATGGCTTTCTTCTTGCCACTCTTCCATAAAGGCCAGATTTGTGCAGTGTACGACTTTGTGTTCATCCAGAGTGATCATGGGCCTCTTGGCTGCATCTCTGATCAGTCTTCTCCTTGTCTGAGCTGAAAGTTTAGAGGGACAGCCAGGTCTTGGTAGATTTGCAGTGGTCTGATACTCCTTCCATTTCAAAATGATCGCTTGCACAGTGCTCCTTGGGATGTTTAAAGCTTGGGAAATCTTTTTTGTATCCAAATCCGGCTTTAAACTTCTCCACAACAGTATTACGGACCTGCCTGGTGTGTTCCTTGGTCTTCATGATGCTCTCTGTGCTTTCAACAGAACCCTGAGACTATCACAGAGCAGGTGCATTTATACAGAGACTTGATTACACACAGGTGGATTCTATTTATCACCATCAGTCATTTAGGACAACATTGGATCATTCAGAGATCCTCGCTGAACTTCTGGAGTGAGTTTGCTGCACTGAAAGTAAAGGGGCCGAATTATTTGGCACGCACCACTTTTCAGTTTTTTAATTGCTAAAAAAGTTTAAAACATCCAATAGATTTCGTTCCACTTCACAATTGTGTCCCACTTGTTGGTGATTCTTCACAAAAAATTAAAATTTTATATCTTTATGTTTGAAGCCTGAAATGTGGCAAAAGGTTGAAAAGTTCAAGGGGGCCGAATACTTTCGCAAGCCACTGTATTGTGCCAAAAACATGTGGCACCCTGGGATTTAGTCAGGGAGCTCCTCACAAATTTACTTGCCAAGAGTAGTTATCTTGGTCGATTGATAGAGATCTTTTGATCTCTCCCTAAGTTTGGCCTTGTTGCACTTTTCTCTTCTACCACTAGGTGGCTGGGTACTTGGTGGTAATAGATATGAAAAGGGCAACCCAAGGTCAGGTTATGGGTATAGGGGGTATCTCAGCCAATGGGAAGGGGTTTTCTTGAATACCTTGGCCTGCTGGGAGAGCTTATATATTCGGATGAGGTCAGGTGATCTATGTTCTGTGCCACCCGGACTGCCATCTGGGTGGACGTGTATCGTCTGCCCCGGGCTGCTAGGCCAGAGATTGGGCCTATCCCAGGGGCACCTGGCTGCTAGGCTGTGTGAGGGCCTATCCAGAAGTGAGAGAGCAGCGCAGGGTTTGGATTGTGGCTTGCAGTCCAACCAGAAGTGACAGTTCTGCCAGCCGGAGAACCTGTCAGTGGTCGGAGGTAAAAGGGAAGCTGTCACCACAAGGAACCAATCGCCTTAACCAGGGACCACAGTGAGTAACTGAAGCAAGTACCGGAACCATATTCTCACCGAAAGAAAACAGTGGAGAATCGGGAAACTTCAAGCGGTGATCAAGTCAGGGACCCAACCAGCGGAGGAGACGCTTGCAGAGCAGCCTTGTGAGTCAAGCCAGGGACCGAACTGGTTAGCAGGGGTGAAGCTTTGAAGCTTAAGAAGTATCTGGAGTGCCAAGCTAGGGACCCAGCAGAGAAGCGGGGGTGATGCCGCAAATCTTGGAGGAGCTCAAGGGATTCATAGTTAGTGAATCAGAGGGTCTAGTGAGAGACCGGGAGCTCAGTGTTGAAGAACTATAAGGAGCAGTTGTAATGGAGCTCAAAGAATTGTTACGTTTGAGTTAGGAATTGTTAAAGGACTGTTACCATGGGAGACAGCATTCCTGCAAGTGCAGATGTGGCTTCTTGCTGGGGCCTTTCCCTGCACGGCTGTCCTCCTATTGAAGTCTCAGAGTCTGTCATTTGAGTTTGCAACTATCTAAGGGTTACCTGGCCCTAACCCTCTTTCCCCCAAAATATATAAAAAGGACTGTCAAAGATATAAAACCTCTTTTACATCCAAGAAGTGTGTGGCGCTCACTGACTTTCGTCATCTTTGCACCCACTATGCCTCACAACCCACCACATATTGAAGGATGTCAGCTATCTTTAGCCTTGGAGGTCCTCATTAGACCAAAAGGGGTAAAAGACTTTTCTACAAACAAAAATGGCCAAACATAATCCATGGAAGTCCTGGCCTGCAAAAATGATTATACCTCTAACAAACAGCAATCTTTAGAGAAGTATCACTTAAAGCGTAATGATAATTTGATTAAATCATAATTACTGTCCAAAAGGGGGCAAATATTATGCTCTCCATGTGCATTTCCAACCAGTAATTGAATAGTCAACTGAGTTCACAGCGTTGAGTTGGCCCCCTTCTTTTCATCATAGTGTCCAGCATGGAGGAGGAGCCTAGATTTTAGTATTTTAGTTATTGTACTATTTGACCATAATAAAATAACTTTAGAGAGGTTTTAGAGCACATCTTCCCTACGGGAAATAGACATAAATAAATAAAAAGCATAAAATAATAAAGCTAGGTCTTTGCTTGCTTCTGTTTTATAGCAAGCTTTGAAACTCTTCCACAAGCAATAACTGGCAGTGTTTAGATATTTTACAGACTGGTTACAGAATAGTGCAGGTGACAGCGAGGCAGCCTGATATATAATGTTGCTGAAATTGGGACTTTAGAATACAAACAGGGGATAGAGACTTACTGCAGCATGAAATGTGGAGCAGGTGATCTGGGAGTCTGTTCTTGACAAGTTTATGTTCAGATTTTTCAGCTGAGACTTGCTATGTCATTGGCTTAGTAAATTTTCTTAACCAGCTACGATTTTACAAGGAACAGAACAAAAGGATATTTGGGATATGAACCACTACCACAGGATTCCAAGTTATGATGGCCCTTTATAAAAATTACACCGATGAATATGTAAGGGGAAAACAATGGGAGTAAAAAGTAAAGAGTGTCAATGACCTCTAGCAAAATAAACCAATGACTTAGTTGGTGTTAAGCTAAATTCTGTATTATATTATATGAAATTCTGTATTGTATTATATAATAATAATAATAACAAAATAATAATAATAATAATAATAATAATAATAATAATAATAATAATAATAATAATAATAATAATAATGAGAATAATAATAATAATAATAATAATAATAACAGTATTGTTATTATTATTATTATTATTATTATTATTATTATTATTATTATTATTTTTTGTTGTTATTATCATTTTATTATTTGCTTTAAATCAGCAAACGTGGAATACACAAGGTCTTAAAAAGTTACACAGTAAAAATAGTAATAATAATAATATTAATAATAATTTACGATAATAGTAATAATAACACTAAAGAGAAGAAGAAAAATAGGTAATAATAATATTTTTCTTATTATATTTAAAATCAACAGATGTAGACTATACAAGGTCTTATAAAGTTACACAAAAAAGAAAAAAGAAATAATTGCATTCACACCCAAGGGTTTCCTCCTGATTTATTGAAATATAGAACAACATCACATGATATAGCTCTCCAAAAAAACATAGTCTCCTGGTTTCAGCTCTGAGAGGGAGGTCTCCCGCAGCACCATCATACATAGGAGGGAGGGATAGGTGTGGGATACCCATTACAGGGTTGGGGGGAGGGAGGGCACTGGTCTCTAGGAGATACATGGGGGATGGAGGAGAAACGGCTTTTTTTGGAGAGCTATATCACGTGATGCTGTTCTATATTTCAATAAATAGGCTATGAGGAGATAAGCCTTGGGTGTGCATACAATTATTTATTTTTTCTTTTTTGTGGAAGTTTATCTAATGTACACACCCTGCCATTACTCATGGTGGTACCCTGATTTATTCAATATTTATCAGGTTCCCGGTTTTTATTTTTTATTTTCAATATGTCTTATAAAGTCACACAATAATAATAATAATATTAGATATCAGATGTTTTTCACAAAGTCAATTGTCAACGCATTTACAAAGCTACGAGAACATGTTCAATTTCTTGAGTTCTTTAGTAAATCAGGGTCATTGTGTGGCGACTGGCGAGCCATGCAGAGAGTTCCCTATAGAGAAGATTGGAAATCCTCATGTACGGGTTCCGTCTCGCATAATATTCTATATGACTCCACCATTTTTGGCTGGTATGCTATTAAAGAAACCTATTGTTGAACTGCAATTATATTTGTCTACTTAACATGTCAGAATCTGGAAATAATTCACGGCAAACTATGGGTTGTATGCACTTAACTTTTGAAGTTCTAATCAGTAATGCATATATAATAGGTTGTCTTGAACGGGAACAAATCACGCTGCACAGATAATTAACATGGAAGGGCACCACTTACACCTACCACCTTGTATATCGATTGCAGATAAGAACGATTTGACCTTCTTAATCTGACCCTGACTTGCCTGCTGTTAAACCTTTAACCTTATTCATGATATTCTCCAACCTTTTACCATTTTGTCATCAAATTGCAACATTCAGCTGTCACTGATATGTCAGAGAGTAAACTGCACGTCTAGCCCGGTCAGAAGGTTAGCAAAGAGGTATAATGGGTAAACTTATTGATCTGCTTCTTCCCATTTATAGAGTAGACAGAGGAGATGGATCAGTGCACACCTAAATAACAAACCTCCACAATAAAAAAAAAATAAAAAAATAAAAAAACAAGCAATAAAAAAGGAATTGCGCCAAAAGCTAAAACACAGAAAAACGAGATATTATTATGTATCCGCTGATATTAGTAGTTGGTATTACCATGTGTCATTTTAGAGCAATTTAACAGTATAGTGTTTTTTTTTTTTAAATCAAAACAGCGTTTATTGAGCATAGAAAAAATACATAAACATACGGGTGAGTAGTGCAACAAGCACTACATTTACGAATCAATCCAACTGACATACATAGAAGCATGACTTAAATCTAGGGGGGAAATGCTTGGGTAGTTGAGTAATACTAGGCCGGAAGGGGGGCGGGGAGGGTCTATGGGGGAGCCATGGAGTTACCAAAGGGAAGCGCATCTAGCCTTCTGCATCACAGGTGGAAGCATCCTCAAGCCATTTATCACATATGTTGTGATATATATTGGGGCAGCCCCTGTGAATGTAGAGTACTCTTTTGTAGGGGAGAGTGGTGTTTACAGCTCTGATCCATTGCTGTAATGTGTGTGTGTGTGTGGGGAGGGGGGGGGCTCATCCACGTCCTGGCAATCTGCAACCTGGCAAGGAACAATGTTTCTTGCAGAAATATCTTTAAATATTTTTCGCCTTCAGAGAGTGAGAGGAGCCCTAGCAGGCATTGACGGGGGCAGAGGGATAATGGGGAGCCCATGCGATCATGGAGGAACCGGACCACCTGGGTCCAGAACCCCTGTATGGACGGACAAGCCCACAGAAGGTGAAAGAAGGAGGCATTGTGGTGGCTGCAGCTGGGGCAGTTGGGGTTATGTCCATGTCTGTATTTGGATATGCGGTATGGAGTCAGATACGATCTGTGGAGGATATAAAGATGGGGGAGGCAATCGGAGAGTTTAGGAGAAACAATTTTGCCGTTAGCAAGGGCCTCCCCCAGTCCTCATCGGTCATAGTGCCCAGGTCAGACTCCCAGCGTGATTTCAGTTGGTGGGCAGTGGTGGTTGCTGTGGGCAGCATGAGGTATGTATAGATTTGGGAAATCAGTTTCTTGGAGTTTTTTCCTGAAATTATGTCCACCAATAGCGGGACCTCGAGAGCTGGGATGGAGTCGCCCAACTGTGTGTTAAGTGCGTTCCGGAGTTGAAGGCATCGAAAGAACATGTGGTTGGGTAAAGCGAAGTTGTCTTTGAGTGTTTGGAATGGTTTAACTGACCCGTGAGCTACGACTTGCGACAAGTAGATGACACCCTTGTCAATCCACAGGCCATGGTCAGGGACAGAGGCGAGTTCAGGCAGGTGTGGGTTGTCCCAAAGAGGTGTATGGGAGTGGGGGGAGGGTGCCCTACCTAGGCGCTTGGCGAGTTGCCAGATCTTGCAATGGTGTAGCAACATGTGCCTCCCATCTCCGGTTCGGGGTGGGCCACGGGATCCGCAGAACAGGATTTGGAAGGGGTGGGACAGTGGGCCGGGGGCCTGGGAGCAAACCAGGGTGGAGTAACAGGCTCTGTCAGAATGATTGAAATAGAAGAAGTGAGAGATTTGGGATGCTATGTAATACGTAGAGAGATCGGGGAGTGCCGTGCCACCTAGGTCGGTCGGGCATTTCAGGACCTGCCACGTCAATTTGTGTCGAAAGGAGCCCCATATAAACGTGTCAGTATAGTGTTTTTAAGTCATTCATATTGATATTCAGACTACTTCCTTGCCAAATATGATGGGTTTATGTCTGTCCGTAGAGAGGAATAGAAAACAAAGAAATAAAGCTGAAGCTCAGATTACACATACAGCTGAATTAGCTAGCAAATTCTCCTACTTTCCCCCACCTGTTCTGTTCAGATGGAGGCCATATGGAGATTTAGTTACATGGCGACAAGGGCAAACTCTACTAGGTTTTTTTATTTAAGTCAGTATCATGGATGTATCATGTATTTAAGTTTTACTAAACTGTAGGTATCACATTAATATGACAGTTGTACCTGTTGTAACAAGGGGCATAACATAGGCAGGCTAACTTCTAATCAGGACACGGAAGAATGTACATCTAGGATGGAAAAGGACCTGGGGGTCCCAGTAGATGATAGACTCAGCAATGGCAAGCTGCTGCTAACAAAGCAAACAGAATATTGGCATGCATTAAAAAAGGGATTAACTTCAGAGATAAAACGATAATTCTCCCGCTCTACAAGACTCTGGTCCGGCCGCACCTGGAGTATGCTGTCCAGTTCTGGGCACCAGTCCTCAGGAAGGATGTACTGAAAATGGAGCGAGTACAAAGAAGGGTAACAAAGCTAATAAAGGGTCTGGAGGACCTTAGTTATGAGGAAAAGTTGCGAGCACTGAACTTATTCTGTCTGGAGAAGAGACGCTTGAGAGGGGATATGATTTCATTTTACAAATACCGTACTGGTGACCCCACAATAGGGATAAAACTTTTTTGCGGAAGGGAGTTTAACAAGACACGTGGCCACTCATTAAAATTAGAAGATTAGAGGTTTAACCTTAAACTACGTAGAGGGTTCTTTACTGTAAGAGCGGCAAGAATGTGGAATTCCCTTCCACAGGCGGTGGTCTCAGCGGGGAGCATCGATAGCTTCAAGAAACTATTAGATAAGCACCTGAACGACCACAACATACAGGGATATACAATGTAATACTGACATATAATCACACACATAGGTTGGACTTGATGGACTTGTGTCTTTTTTCAACCTCACCTACTTTGTAACTATGTAACATGTAATCAAAACATTATTAGTGCTGTGTGCACAATGAGTGCAGTGTGCAAAGCATTGGCAAAGCATGCAAAAGCATACAAGATAAAATACAGTTATACAACAGTAAAATCAGTCTGTATATGCAGTAAAGCTTGCTTGTTATACTCACCATGGAACCTTAGGGGTTAATCATCTGCGTTGTGTAAAAAGGCTGCTTGATCCTGTCTTCTCTGATCCTCCCCTTCTTCCACTGAGTACAAAACAAATCCGGGTAAGACAGAGCCTTTGGAGTCAGGCTGCACATGCTCAGTATGGTGTGTATTGCTAGAGAGGTTTTTATTTTCTTGGGAGAGTGCATGTGATCAGCACAGGGCCAATCAGCACTGTCCAGACAGAGGGTCAGGGGTCATGCAGCCTCATAGGACAGCTCAGTTCAGTATGAAAACTCTTCCAACAAGCTTCACCAGGTACTGATAGAAGTCATAAGACTGTTATATACTGCTGATGAGAAAAGGTATTTCGCTGTTTATGTTCATTAAAATAATTGCATTTCCATGGTCTGTGTACTGTGGGAGACCAGATATGGTGAATGCAGGGTCTTGGGTTTAGTGACGCTTTAAGTTTAACACTTGCAAACCAATTAAGTAAAATGAGTTCAAAACAGTTATAATTACACTAGTGGGTTGGTGACCAATTTGTGGCTTTTCTAAATATAGAACAAAATAATCTGTTTGCCTTCAGATACTTTGGGGTTGATTTACTGAGGAAAATAGGCTGTTTATTTTGCAAACGATCCACACGCAGCTGTGCAGGAAAAGCTGTGACTTCAAATACATGTTTAATTAGGAATTCAAATGTTCAGTTGCCATTGTAATAAATTTGGTGGGAAATGGTGAAGTGCAGCCAGTTACACAATTCCCTTGCAAGAGAATTTGCGCATTGCAAGGGAATTTTCCCTCAACCACTTGGTGTCTGCGCTATAGCCAATTGATGGCCACAGCGCGGACCTGAATTTCTGGGAAGCCTTTACACGCTCCCGCTGTGATCACTGAGTCAATGAGACTGGGGTGATCACAGATCAGAGTAAGGGGTCGATCCCGGCCCCTTACCACGTGATCAGCTGTCAGCTAATGACAGCTGATCACATGATGTAAACAAAAGCTCGTTTTTTTTTTCAGCATGAGGAGAAAAAAAAGCCGATTACCGGCTTATGCTCAAGGGACATCGGTCCCGAAGAGGAAGAGGCAATTCTGCCTCACCTGTGCCCACCAGTACCCCCTGCCAGTGCCACCTGCCATTGCCACCTGCCGGTGCCCACAGTGCCCATCAGTGCCACCTATTAATGCCCATGAGTTCCACCTATCAATGCCCACAAGTGCCACCTATCAATGCCCACCAGTGGTGCCAATCAGTGCCACCTAGCAGTGCTGCCTATCAGTGTAGCCAACCAGTGCCGATCAGTGCCCATTATTGCCACCCATCAGTGCCCATCACTAACACCCATCAGTGCTCTTCACTGCCACCTATCGGTGCCCATCAGTGCCGCCTGATCAGCCTACATCAATGAAGGAGAAAAATTACCTGTTTGCAAAATTTTATAACAAAATATAAAAATGTTTTTTAAAAATTCAGGCTTTTTAATTTTTTTTAACAAAAAATAAAAATAAAATAATAAAAATTACATAAATCTATCCCCTATTTTGTAGATGCTATAACTTTTGCTCAAACCAATCAATATACACTTATTGCAATTTTTTTAGTACCAAAAATATGTAGAAGAATACATATTGGCCTAAACTGGTGAAGGCATTTTTTTTTGGATATTTATTATAGCAAAAAGTAAAAAATATTGTTTTTTTTTTTTCAAAATTGTGGTTCTTTTTTTTGTTTATAGCGCAAAAAATAAAAAACGTAGAGGTGATCAAATACCACCAAAAGAAAGCTCCATTTGTGGGGAAAAAATGATAAAAATCTCATTTGGGGACAGTGTTGTATGACCGTGCAATTGTCATTCAAAGTGCATCAGCGCTGAAAGCTGAAAATTGGTCTGGGCAGGAAGGGGGTTTAAGTGCCCAGTAAGCAAGTGGTTAATGTAGAGAACAAATATGAAAATTCAATTTGCAAAGAATACCCAAACACATGAAAGTGAAAAACAATCTGTAGTTATACTTGAAAACAATTGGATAATGGAAGTCATCAGAGCTTTACCTCATTCTATAAGCTAAAGGAAAATTCCCTTGCAATGTACAGATTCCCAATACAAAGGGAAAAGCTTATTTGCTTTTTGTAACAAACAAAACAAGCAAAAAAAGGGGTAGGGGAAGGAAAGGTATGGGTCTCTGCCGTGAACTGTGGGAAATTTGAGTTCTAGCTATTGAACGCTTTTTCAGCAAAACAGATAAAATTAGTCTGGGAAGCAAGTGAAAAGAAGCCTAGAGCTCCACCTGCTGGATAGAATTGGAGAACATAATATTTGCATGCAGCATTTCATAATTTCCATTTACTTCCTTTATCTGAGGAATAGATCAAATGTGGCAATTTTTCTCTTTTGGCATCCAGTTTGATTTAGCAAGACCTGGGTTTAATTTATGGAAATTTATGGAATTTTTGCAGTGTTGAAGATCCTGGATTAGTTCAGTCTCTTTCTCAGCATGTTCACAATTGGCTGAGTGAGTAGGAGGTAGCGAGTCCAAAAGCAAAGTGTAAAAAACCTTGTCTCACATTGCCTGTTGAAAGCTGTAGCCAGACATGGAATTCTTCCCTTGTCTAACAGTAAAAGCCCCCATATTCCCATAGATCACAGATCCTTTTGTGTAACTGGCTGCACTTCACCATTTCCCACCAAATTTATTACAATGGCAACTGAACATTTGAATTCCTAATTAAACATGTATTTGAAGTCACAGCTTTTCCTGCACAGCTGCGTGTGGATCGTTTGCAATATTTTATGGAAACCTGTAGAATACAATTTTTAGTTGTTGTCTAAGGTCCTTGATGCCTTCTCCAATTTATCTTTTATAGACCTAACTGGTTTTAACCACTTCAGCCCCAGAAGGATTTACCCCCTTCCTTGCCAAATATAATGGGTTTATGTCAGTCCATAGACAGGAATAGAAAACAAAGAAATAAAGCTGAAGCTCAGATTACACACACAGCTGAATTAGCTAGCAAATTCTCCTACTTTGCCCCACCTGTTCTGTTCAGATGGAGGCCATATGGAGATTTAGTTACATGGAGACAAGGGCAAACTCTACTAGGTTTTTTTTTTTAAGTCAGTATCATGGATCTATCGTGTATTTAAGTTTTACTAAAGTGTAGGTATCAGCACTGCGTCGCTTTAACTGACAATTGCGCGGTTGTGCGACGTTGCACCCAAACAAAATTGATGTCCTTTTTTTCCCACAAAGAGAGGTTTCTTTTGGTGGTATTTGATCACCTCTGCGGTTTTTATTTTTTGCGCTATAAACAAAAAAAGAGCAACAATTTTGAAAAAAAAATGCAATATTTTTTACTTTTTGCTATAATAAATATCCCCCAAAAATATATACATTTTTTTTTCCTCAGTTTAGGCCGATATGTATTCTTCTACATATTTTTGGTAAAAAATCGCAATAAGCGTATATTGATTGGTTTGCGCAAAATTTATAGCCTCTACAAAATAAGGGATAGATTTATGGCATTTTTATTATACTTTTTTTAAAAATGTTTTATTAGTAATGGCGGCGATCTGCGATTTTTATCGTGACTGCGACATTATGGCGGACACATCGGACACTTTTGACACTATTTTGGGACCATTGGCATTTATACAATGATCAGTGCTCTAAAAATGCACTGATTACTGTGTAAAAGACACAGGCAGGGAAGGGGTTAATCACTAGGGGGCGATCAAGGGGTTAAGTGTGTCCTAGGGAGTGATTCTAACTGTGGGGGGGATGGGCTACTACTCACATGACAGCGATCACTGCTCCCGATGACAGGGAACAGTGATCTCTGTCATGTCACAAGGCAGAATGGGGAAATGCCTTGTTTACATAGGCATCTCCCCGTTCTTGTGCTCCGTGACACGATCGCCGGGATACCGGTGGACATCCAGTCGCGGGACGTGCGATCATGGTCACGGAGCATGCGGTGGGTGCGCGCGCGCCCACAATGCCGCTTCTTAAAGGGGACGTACCTGTACGCCCATTTGCCCAGCCGTGCCATTGTGCCAACGTATATCGTCGTACGCTGGTTGGCATGTGGTTAATACACATCAGAAATTTTCGTTTCAATATATTTTATTTTCCAATAAAAGTGAATACATCATAGGCAAAAAAAAACATGAAGCAGGTCCACAGCCCCGCCATACCTGAGAATGATGTAACAGTTACAGAAAAATAATCATCATATAGTACAGGAAATTCTTAAAGTGATCAGAAAGTGATAAGTATAACTTGGTGAGCAATAATACATAAGAGGTTTCATGTAGTTGAGGATGAAATGGGGGGTGGGGACCTTAGGGAGAGTGAGAATGGGAGGGGGAAGAGGAGAAAAGAAAGGGAAGAGACAGAAGAAGAAATGTGAGTTTATATTGGAAGCCGACTGGGAGGAGCCCAGAGTCCTGTAGTCGCCTCTTGAGGGCTCTAGTAGAGGGATATTCCCACAAAATCCGCCCAAGGCTCCCACACCATTTTGAACTTTTCTGTGCGATCCAAGACCACTCCCGCCATCTTTTCCTGGTTCATGATCCAGGATATCTTACGTTTGGCCATAAGGGTGGAAACATATGGTTGCTTCCAAGCTTTGGCTATCGTGAGCTTGGCTCCTAAAAGGATAAAGTGTATGAGGCGTTGCGTGATCCTGGAGGCTCCCTGGACTGGGAAGTTAAGGAGTGCTATGAGGGGAGAAACTTGTATGGATAAGGCCGTGATTTTGTTAATCCAGGTGAAGATCCTGTGCCAAAACTGGCGTATTCTGGGACAGGACCACCACGTATGTATCATATCACCTCTTAATTCACAGCCTCTGAAGCAGAGAGGAGAGGAGGATGGGAAAATCGCAGCTAATTTGGATGGGACTAGGTACCATCTAGTTATAACTTTTGCGCTAGCTTCCATGAGGCTGGTGTTAAGAATCCCCTTGAAGGAGTTTGCAAAATTTCGGTGCCAAGTGTCGGTTTTCCATTGTTGTGCCAAGTCCTCCTCCCATTGCATCATGTAAGGTGCCTTGGATTGTGTTGTCGATAGGGCCCTGTAGATCACCGAAATTCCCCCCCTCTGCTCACTGGCCTGGCCACACCAAGATTCATATTCAGTTATTAATAATTCGTGGGAAGATGTCTTGCACTTTTTCTGTAAAAAGTTTGAGATTTGAGAGAATCTGAAAAATTCTGAGGAGGGCATTTCTAAGTTGCTAATACAATATGGTTCACATCAGAAATTTTGAACTCCTAGATGTTTAAAGCTACAAACAATGTTTGGGTTAAAAAATTCAATACTTCCTATGCCCTGTACACATGGTCGGATTTTCCGACGGAAAATATGTGATAGGACCTTGTTGTTGGAAATTCCGCCCGTGTGTAGGCTCCATCACACATTTTCCATCAGAATTTCAGACACACAAAGTTTGAGAGCAGGCTATAAAATTTTCCGACAACAAAATCCGTTGTCGGAAATTCCAATCGTGTGTACACAAATCCGACGCACAAAGTGCCACGCATACTCAGAATAAATTAAGAGACTAAAGCTATTGGCTATTGCCCCGTTTATAGTCCCGACGTACGTGTTTTACGTCACCGCGTTCAGAATGATCGAATTTTCCGACAACTTTGTGTGACCGTGTTTATGCAAGACAAGTTTGAGCCAACATCCGTCGGAAAAAATCCTAGGATTTTGTTGTCGGAATGTCCGATCAATGTCCGACCGTGTGTACGGGGCATAACACTGTTTTTACTGTTGCAATTTGGGAACATTCAGTTACAGATTCATAGTTGTTTTTTAAAGCCCCACTCTAGGAATTACGAAAATCCTTCCCATGCTGTGGGGCCCCTCCACACTGCAGGAGTTCAAGTGGAAACTTTAGTCAGAAAATTACGTCAAGCCAGATCACTTCAGGCCGGCCCCTTTTGCAAGTATAGCTATGTAAAACATTAAAATAAGTGCCTATACTGTCTAAAATCCAGTAACTTTGTTTCACCCTACATTGCACATGCTCAGTTTCTCTCCATTTTTAGGCAACTTTTGGCACTGCTGACTTTGTCGAGGCCCTAAAGCAGAACCCTCCTATCCTTTACAGCCAAGGAAGTTGCTTCTGTTTGATCTGCAACTGCCATGGCACTGCACATCTGATCAGTTATGACTCCAGCCATTTGATGGTTTGACAGTTGGGTTGAGGACACAAGCAAATGTGACAGTTAGCAATCCCGGCCTTTTCAGGAATGTATCTATTTTTTAAAAGTGTTAAATCGATGGGTTTAGTTACGCTTTATGATTTACTTCTGTTCAGAGGCTCTGAGCTTTAACTAAATGGCAGCCTCCAGCAAGAAGAAACAGGAGCAATGCTGGGGGCAATTTACAGAACACACTCATTTTGGTTGCATAATTATTAGGCCTCATGCACACTGGACGTTTTTACAGCTGCTGTTTTTGACTTCAGATGTTTTTTTTCTGCTGTCAATAAACTCTCCAGCATGTTGTCTTATGTGTTCATAGGCTGTTATGAACAGTTTTTAACTAGTGGGTTTTGAAAGGAGTTTTTCAGCTGTAAAAACGCTCTTATGCCCCTTACACGTGAGCAGATTTTCCGTCGGAAAAAAACTTGGATGATTTTTCCGACGGAATTCCGCTCAAGCTTGCCTTGCATACACACGGTCACACAAAAGTTCTTGAACTTTCGACCGCCAACAACGCGGTGACGTACAACACTACGACGAGCCGAGGAAATGAAGTTCAGTGCTTCCGAGCATGCTTCGAATTGTTTCCAAGAATGCGTAGGAATTTTGTGCGTCGGAATTTGTACTGACTATTGCATTATCGGATAGGAACTTTTCCCGTCCGAAAAATAGAGAACATGCTCTCAATCTTTTGCTGGCTGGAACTCCGCCAGCAAAAGATCGATGGAGCATACACACGGTCGCATTTTCTGACAAAAAGCTCTCATCGGAGTTTTGCTGGCTGAATTTTCTTTTGTGTGTACACGCAAAACTCTGAAAAAAAGCTTTAAACGGCTTAGAAACGAAAAAAAAAAAAATTATTTGGCGTTTATCAGCATTTTTGAGCCATAAGCTTTTATGGGAGTATAGTTTTGCTGAAAAAAAAGTTAAAAAGCGCTACAGCTAAAAAACTCTGAAAAACGCTACTACAAAAACGCTGGAAAAACTCAATCTGCAGCTATGGCTTTCTACAGCTAACATTACTGCCTTTTTTTATTACCTCCAGTGGACATGAGGCCTTAATGTGGAATGTATGTTTCTTGTTAAATAACATTATTTTTTATCAAGTTGTTATGGGTAAAGTTCTGCTTTAAATGCTTGCTAAAGTGGAACTGCATGCCCTCAATCAACACTAACTATGTTTAATCCTTATGTTGCTAGCATTAGTAAGTAGATAGGAAGGTATATTTTATTTACTTGTTTTAAACTTTTTGTAACATTTCTTCAGTTGCTTCCTGGTTTCTGGCCTAGGCCATGAGTCTTCATGTTTTGTTTTTCTTTCATCTGGAGGGCGGAAGCAGGGGCTTTCTCAGCCTGCCTGCATGCCTGAGCTAAGGACAAATGGATTCCAGGAAGTAAATGCTACATGAATCATCTTGCTAAAGATGGCCACGGCTAGAAATGCTATGAAGGTGTTTTTTAAAGTGATGCCATTTGCAGCTCAAACCAGGTGGGTTTACTGCTTCAGGACCAATACCCATAGTCAGGGTTACAGAACAGAGACGAGACACTACCAAACAGTCAGCCATTATATATAATTTAGTCCCCTTCATGATTCATCCAAAAGCAACCAAAGGACAAGGGGGGAGGGGGGAGGGAAGGACATCTGTGAGCCACAACATTAAGGGAAAGGAAAAATCATGGATGGGAGGGGAGGGAGATGAAATGGGTAAAGTGCTGATGCCTAGAGCCTTGAGATCCATTGCAAAGTGAGGTGGGAGACATGTTTGGACCAGGGTTTTGTCAAATATCTGTCCATTTGGTGGGAGACCCAAGCTTCTGTTTTCTCATGGACAATAACCTAGATAGCTCTTGACTTGGTGTGTATACACTGTACATATACTGTAATTTGGTCCCATTCATGATTCATCCCAAAGCAACCAAGGGACAAGGGGGGAAGAGGGGCAGGAGGTCTATGACCCATGACTTTAAGGGAAAGGAAAAAACATGGATGGAAGGGGAGTGAGATGAAATGGGTAAAGTTCTAATGCCTAGAGCCTTGAGGTCCATAGCAAAGTGAGGTGGGAGAAATGTTTGGACCAAGGTGTTGTCAGATATTTGTTCATTTGGTAGGAGACCCAAGCTTCTATTTTCTCATGGACCATAACCTAGGTAACCCTTGACTTGTTGTGTGTATACTATATATATATATATATATATATATATATATATATATATATATATATATATATATATATATATATATATATATATATATATATCTATATACTGTATTTATTGGCGTACAACACTCACTTTTTCACCATGAAAATCGTGTGCAAATAGCGTGTGCGTGTTATACGCCAATACTTCAATTTCAGCTGCCTCGGAGGCAACGGGGGGGGGGGGGGGGAGTGCCGTCAGATTACATACAGTGAGAATCTCCTGTTTACTTGGCGGCCTCTGTAATAGGAAGTCAATTGATGGCAATGGCGAGGCTGCTGCATTTAAGGCAATGGCGAGGCTGCTGCATTGATGGCAATGGTGAAGCTGCTGCATTGAAGGCAATGGTGAGGCTGTATTGATGTGGACTAATAAGGCTGCATTGATGGCACTTGTGAGGCTGCAGGTGGCCATTAATCAGGCTGCATTGATGGCAATGGGGAGGCTGCAGATGGGCACTGACCCTTATTTTGCTTCAAAGTTCCTTATTTAAAATTTAAGTTTTTTCCTGAAACTTCCCTCTCAAAATGAATGTGTGTGTTATACGCCTGTGCGTGCTATACGCCGATAAATACGGTATATATATATGCAGTATATTTAAGAAAATTATAGTACAAATTCTATTTGTATCATCACAGAATCTCTTCTGTAGACTTTTATTGCTTTTGAATTGTTGTATTTGGAAGGCAGTAGACCCCAACATTGCCTAGATATTGTTACTGAGTTTTGAAAAGGAACATTTTCTAGCAAATATCAGCGATCATTTTTGCAGATTTAGCAATGGTGATTAGATATGAATATCACACCTATCAGCAGACAGCAATGTATGGCTTGTAATTTACCGTCATTTCCTACTAAAGTATCACAATTTTTTTTTTTTTTCATCATATTTTCTAACGCCGTGTTTATATATAGCTTGGTTGATCTTTATATAGAAAATCCAGTTGATTTGTTTTTGCTATAGAGGAAATGCTATAAGGGAGTAATAAACCTTTCTTTATTTGAAGACTGTAAATGTTCATTTGTATCCGGTTTGACACTAACGTCATGCTTACAAAAAAAAAAAAAACCCTCTCTCGCGCTGAGAGAAGCTGTCGTAAGTCACCATTAAGCCACACAAGAAGTGAAAAGGTCATCAGCTTCGCTTTATTGAAATGCATAAATGCCTGTGAGGCAGCCAAAGGAATGAGCCACTATCCAAATGAAATCCCGCAAG
Source organism: Lithobates septentrionalis (assembly GCA_037952835.1). Classification (NCBI taxonomy): domain Eukaryota; kingdom Metazoa; phylum Chordata; class Amphibia; order Anura; family Ranidae; genus Lithobates; species Lithobates septentrionalis. The sequence continues at coordinate 1,549,523 of JBBDGP010000812.1, forward strand.
ATAGCTGCCATTGTTATTGTGATCAAAACGTTGATAAGCCGCGCCTTTCACAATGCATTAAAAATTGTAATTCTGTGATGGATGTCGCTAGTCGACACCGGCACGGTATCTTCTGCCAACACGCAAGCTTTTTTACCACTGGTTTCACACGGAATGCAGGAATATTTATTTGCTACCTCTTCCTCGGTGGTTCGTATTTTTTGCCTGCTTACAGCAAGCTGATAGGTAGTCTTTAACTTTTTAATATAATTACAATTTCTGTGTATTGTGAATGAGATATAAAACGCAGCATATAATTAACTTATTACTCGATGACATGAGAAGTCATGTTTAATAAGGTTTGCTGCATTGCTAGTCATTTGCAATAACCTCTTACTAATAATAACTCAATACTTGCGTCTCTAGAGGATCAGGGCAAAAAAAGTGAATGCTGTATTGTAATTTTACTGTCACCAATGCTAAATGTCCTTCTGTTAGATAATTATATACATATAAAGGTTCATTCGGTGTTTACAAGGGGCAAAAACGGGTGACCACTAGAGCACAATGCAAGTATAATATGGTGCAATCCATCTATCACAACACAAATCTGTAAAATATATATTTATGTGTATTTTAGAAACCATGTAAAAGTATTAAAGTGACACTAAACTCTTAAAGAGGAACTGAATTGTATCTGAGCACCACAGACTGAACATGCTATTTAAATCATCTTTATTATTCAAAGCAAACTTACCTATCCATCCATTTCTCCATGTTTTTATTTTGTTGGGAGCTTACTTTGGCCATCTTGAGTAAGGGTCGGTAGATGATTCCTGTAGCATTTACTTAACGAAATTCATCTGTCCTTAGCTCAGACATGCAGGCAAGAGGGCGTGCTTAGATGTTTTCTCAGAATTATTAAGTCCTGAAATGGTACCTGGAATTTGGAGGTTATGAGGGACTTTGGGTGAGAAAAAGCCTCTGACCCTGACTACCGTTACCTTGAAACTCTTAGGGAGGATCTTAACAATATAGTTATATAGTTACATAGTTAGTCAGGTTGAAAAAAGACACAAGTCCATCCAGTTCAACCATAAAAAAAAATAAAATAAAAAATAAAAAAATATTGTACAATCCAATATACCCAATACTATACCCACAGTTGATCCAGAGGAAGGCAAAAAAAACCCCAGCAGAGCATGCTCCAATTTGCTACAGCAGGGGATTCATCCCGACTTCCGAAGTCTGGATCCGCCAGCTGCCTTGACTGATGGTAGTCTCAGCGAGCCAATAAAATGGCCTTTCCCCATCCCAACACAGCTCAGCACTCCAGTGAGCGTGGAGGAGCAGAGCAGGAGAGATGCTGACTGACAGCCAGCAGCTCTCTGCTCAGGGAGGTGAGAGAACCGAGCCATTAGCGGTGTTCGGTGGCTCGGTTCTCAGTGAAGAGGCGCCGGGGGACAGATGCAGCATTGGTCTGATGCTGCATCCTCCTAGGTAAGTATAATTATGCAAAAAAAAAAAACCCCACACTTCTCTTTTAATTAATTTTTAATATTCAAAGCAAACTCATCCACCTATTCATGTTTTTATGCTTTATTTTGTTGAGAAATCACTTTGAAAAATAGCACTATTAGCATTTATAGCGGCCATGTTGAGTAAGAGCAGACGATTCATGTACCTTTTACATGCTGGAAGCCAGCTGCCCTCAGGCATGCAGGCAAGGGGTTGTGCTTAGCAGTTTTCCTGGAGGCTTGGAGAGATCTTGGGTAGGAAAGAGCCTCCAATCCTGACTACAGGTACAGGTGAGAGGGCTGTGGGCTATCTGGCTACTGAGACGCTTCTGGGCTCTTGTGACTTTCCTGGACCCATGGAGCAGACGGGGACTTTGAAACCCTGTTGTGGGACAAGCTTATGTGAGGGGTGAGCTGGAGCTTTTGTACCAGAGTTAAGGACTGTTTTAGAAGTGGAAGGGGAGCATTCAACCCTTGACTTTATCAGCAAAAGTTGACATTTGTACTACAGTGCTTTGGGTTTTGAGATCCCTGCCATGTTAAAGAAGGGTTTATGTGAAACCATATTTTACGTGGCACCTCATATATAATTACATAAATCATTTAAACTTTTTTTAAGACTACTTTTACACTGGGTCGATGGGGGCGTCGGCAGTAAAGTGGCACTAATTTTACCACCGCTTTACCATCATTTTAGTGGTTTTAACCCCCGCTAGTGGCCGAAAAAGGGTTAAAACCGCTCGCAAAGCGATGCTGCTGCGGCGGTTTGGCGGCGCTGCCCTATTGTTTTCAATGGGCAGGGGCACTTTAGGAGCAGTTTATACACCGCTCCTACAGCGCTGCAAAGATGCGGCTTGCAGGACTTTTTTTACCAACTTGCAAAGGCACTGCTCCAGTGTGAAAGCCCTCTGGCTTTCACTGGAGAGACAGGAGAGGCTCTTAACTGGCACTATGCAGGCACTATTTTTAGCGCTGTAGTACCTGTAAAGTGCCTCAGTCTGAAAGTAGCCTAACTTTGACCACTGTGGCAATTATTTGAAGATATTACAGAAAGAAGTGCTAGTTGTAATCCATATCTACCTGTCAGCTTTTTATGATTCAGCTTTCAATGAGTTAGTGGTGATTCGATCAGTACAGAATGAATTCTGGTTTGCTGCTGATGCTTTTCAAACTCTGAATATTTCGTTTTAGTTTGCTAAGCATAGGCCTGTTCAAAGTTTATTTCCACTCTTGCAGTCAAATTTGAGAAAACCCTAAAACCCTATTCCAATGGGAACATTAGTTCTGGTCATCTGGAAGTCTGTAAGGAATCCCCCTAAATTGCAGGGATTTCCTCTCACTTTCTGTTTTGGCTATGGGATAGGAAGTGAAGGTAATCCCCCCAGTGGGACACAGATGGAGAAAAATAAACTGACAGGGGTTATGATCCTCCCTTACTCTATTCAAAAGTTTTGCCTATAGTTCTACTTTAAAGCTGATCTCGGGGCAAAAACAAAGTTTTCCCATGCAGTGGGGCTGTGCCCGCACTGCACAGGTCAACTGCTTCTTTTTGACTAGGGGATTGGAAAACAGAGCTATACTTACCTAATCCTCTGATCCTCCTTGCACAAGACTGGTCTGTGGTCCCCCTCATGGTCCAGCGGTCTTGTGCGGTGGACTGTTCCTGATGTCATCACACCCAAAGACCAGCCCTGGACATCAGGAACAGTCCGCTGCTGGATCGCAGTGGAGTGACGTTTGCCAGTGGAGTGAAGGATTGGGCAAGTATAAAGCTTTCTCCTCAACCCTCGAGAAAACGTGCAGTTGACCTCTGCAAAGCTTGGGAAACCTTTTTTTTTTTCGATGGAAATAGTCTTTAAGGCATTTATTGACTATTGGAACTGATGGCAGACAGGAAATACTTGTCTTCTTAAAGGGGTTGTAAACCCTCAAGTTTTAGAATGCATTACAGTGAAAAACCTCCTGTGATGCAGCAGCCCCCCAGAGCCCCCCCTTTACTTACCTGAACCCGGTCTTTCCAGCGACGGGGATGAGCAAACCAGCTCCAGCCCGTGTCTCGGGTCCTGATTGGATAGATTGATAGCAGCGCAGCCATTGGCTCCCATTGCTGTCAATCAATCCAATGATGAGGGAGTCGGGGGGCGGCGCCGAGTCCTGCTGTCTATGTCAATGGACTCAGCAGCAGGACACCGGAACAAACCTGCACGAGTGCCCCAAGGGAGAGCGGCTCTCCAACGGGGCATTTGAGAAGAGGAGGAGCCAGGAGCGCCGCTGAGGGACCCCAGAATATGAGGTTTGGGGCCACTCTGTGCAAAACCAACTGCACAGAGGAGGTAAGTATGAAAATACGTTTTTAAAACAAACCTTTATATATCCTTTAACAACAGAGGAGTGTTAATTTATTTAAACTATAGAAAGTAAAATTGGATGCTTACAGCAACAGATGCATACCTCATTTCCCACTGCAGTTTAGATAAAAGCTATGGTTTAACTGGTTGCTGGCCTATCTGTCTATGCTGGAGCTATGTTAACTGTGTCCCATCTCCATCATTTCCCCACAATAGGATTTTTCCACTCTAGGATTCTGTCAGCTGAAGGGTCTGTTCATTATGTGTCTGTGGTAGTATAGATACGGGGGGGCCTGGTACTCATGATGATAATTTTGCTTGATTGTGGTAGTGGAAATATTTACTTGATATACATATAATGCTGATGTTCCCATTTGTGCAGCTATTACTAAGGTAAACCGCTTATTTATTTTCCTTTGAATAAAATCACTTACATACAGCTCAAAGAATCATCTGTCAGTGGCCTCAGGCCTCTATTTGCTATAATTAATGATCATGTTTATTATTCCTTTGTACACTGATTAACCACATTCTGTAACCCCATGCTATGGTCTGAACTGTTAGCATCAACTCAACAAATGCCACTTTTGTTTGGCTTTCACTACATCTGGGGGATCAGATGCACGAGAATGTCTGTTTTACATTCCCCACATGAAAGATTAACAGTCTCCGGCACAGTGTCTCAGATATTTTCCCATTTCCTAATTTCTTAATACCAAAAAGAGAAAAAAAAGTCTAATATAATTTATTGTGTTTCTGTAAATGCTACCATCTTTAAAAATATTACAGAGGAACTTTATCCCTGTCCATGAATTTCTATTTCCATTTTTACCTTTGATGCTCCTTTATTCAGCATAAAAATACCTTTTCTCACCTGTTGGTCTTCTGCTACAGTTCCCATTCCATGCCACCATCTTGAATTGGAGGCTGGAGGTCTCTTCCTTGTTCCCCAGCCGTCCTCCTGATAACGATCCCTTGATCGCGCGTATGTGTAGTCGAGCTGCGGATCTTGAGTATGACTCAGGCTGAAAACAACCAATACTTTGGCTCCACAGCCCCCTGGAATGTGTTTTGTGTATATCCCAATAGGGTGCAGACGGCCGACATAAGCCATCGTCCACAGGGAAAGAATACAAAAGTGGGGGTGCAAAAAATAAATAAATGACTGCAAGAAAAAGAAAAATGATCTCCAATTGTGAAAAAGGGAGGTGGTGAGAAGTGGAGAGAAGTTTATGAGTGAGGATCTTTTTTAAATAAGGATTTATCTTAAAATATGATTAAAATAGAATTCAAGCCTAAACTAGTTTTAAAAATGTCCCCTCCCCCTCATAACACCTATGCTAACTAACCTGTGTAAAAAAAAGGTGTATATACTTATCTTTTTTAAGCCCACTCCTGTCCAGTCACGTGATCTGGCTCCACTGTGTCAGCTAGCGGCGGGTGCAGGGGAGAGGAGGGAACACCGGTAACAGATGCGCCATAGGAGCCTATGGGTGACATCACCACTCCTGGAATTTTCAGCCATTGTCGAGCCCTCTCTGCTCTCCTTTGCATTTTTTTACACCGGTTAGTCAGCATAGGAGTTAATAGAGACATTGAGACTAGTTAGATTTAGACTGGAATTCTACTTTACCAGTTAACACTTTACCACAATTTTTTAATCTATACAATTGGGAACAGTCTTAAGCTGGCCATACACTGGTATAATTTTTTAGTTTTAAGAATACTGGAAATTTTTTCTTGAATGAACAAATTTGTAACAGTGCATGGGGTTTTCGATCAGTAAAGTCTACTTGTTCCAAAAGTAAATGTTAATAGCAAACAAAATTTTGAAGTACTCACAATGTTTGTCAAGTCATGAAACGTACTGAGAATTTTAGTATGAATTTTCACATGATTTTTCATAAGAACATTCATTTGAAAATCTACTAGTACATGGCCAGCTTTAGTCCTGAGTCAACAGGCTTTTTTTTTGTGTCAGACGGGCTTTGCATTCCCATACTGCTTGAAGCAGGTCCAATGCAGGTTGAAAGGAGGTGAACTGCAGGTCATATTCTAAATGATCTCAGAAGCATCTTAAACTGATGCCCTAAACTAAAGTGGCAGAATGTTTCATAAACTTTCCAAAGGGGTTAGAAAGAGGGTGGTTTCCACTATGTCTAAAGGACTTTGGTGGCCTCTCCACTGGGGTTCTGTTTGTTGTCAACACTTGAGGTCAAAAAACGGTAAGCTGTCCCCTAAACACAACCTTTATGGCTAAAATTGGGTAGAGCAGAGAACTGAGTACGGGACAGGTTCACCATCGATGGCAGACAGAGCTTGCCAATGTGGATGTAACATTAACCATAACCCATCCACTGTGCATGGGTTGCCTAAAGGGACTTTGTTTCTTGCTCTATAAGCCTACACATTTGTGAGTGCATTTTAGACGTTGTACAAGCTTTCAACAAAACTAAATACATTGGGGTTGATTTACTAAAGGCAAATAGGCAGTTGCACTCTGCAAGAGCAGTTGCACCAGAGATTAGTAAATGAGAAGAATCTCTGCTGACTTCCATCATCCAATCATTTAACCCCATTTAAGGGACCAACCTGTTGTGCCTCCTAAACATTGGGTGCCAACCCTCAATGGATCATTGCAGCCCACTGAATTAAAAAAACAAAAAAAAAAAACGATGAAGCCACACTCCAAATTTGGTCAAAAATAAGTTTTACTGATAGAACTCCAGCCCATACAGACTTCTCCTTTGATGCATTTCACTCAAAACTGAGGTTATTGTAACAATGAAGGTATCTATGAGATTAGGACTTATGCCCCGTACACACGGTCGGACTTCATTCGGACATTCCGACAACAAAATCCTATGTTTTTTTCCGACGGATGTTGGCTCAAACTTGTCTTGCATACACACGGTCACACAAAGTTGTCGGAAAATTCGATCATTCTGAACGCGGTGACGTAAAACACGTACGTCGGGACTATAAACGGGGCAGTAGCCAATAGCTTTCATCTCTTTATTTATTCTGAGCATGCGTGGCACTTTGTGCGTCAAATTTGTCTACACACTATCGGAAATTCCGACAACGGATTTTGTTGTCGGAAAATTTTATCTCCTGCTCTCCAACTTTGTGTGTCGGAAAATCCGATGGAAAATGTGTGATGGAGCCCACACACGGTCGGAATTTCCGACAACTTGGTCCTATCACACATTTTCCATCGGAAAATCCGACCGTGTGTACGGGGCATTAGAGTTCAGCTGCAGCTTTTTTCCCTTTTTTCTTTATGTTATGCTGAAACAAACTGCTTCTTTCTATTGCAATTACTTTTTCAGACAAGAAAGTGAGAGGCTTGGCTTTCTATTTACTTCAAATAATTCTACTTCCCATTACCCAAGAATGCTGTTGTCCTTCAGTGGTGTGCTTGAGACTTGGGTGATGCTAAGTCACGTGGGTGATAGTCTTGTATGCTCTACTCCTGTATGTAAAAACATTCTGGCTGTACAGCTAATTAGATCACACAATGTAACTGTCTCTTTATAAACCATGAGGTGAAAGTGGGTTAAAGGGCTTACAGCTAATTTTGTGATGTAATTGCTTTATTGTTACCAAAGGAATGTCCAAATGTAGTTATTCCCTTGAAGGATTTAATTAGAAGAGATATAACACTAGGATGAATTCTTTGACAAACAACAGATGGCCATTTTCTTGGATGCTGTACATATAGATTCTGTATACTGTATGTCTTCATCTAGGTCTGGAGAGAGGGAAAGTGTTATTTTTTGTTAGTATCTGTTTTTTGCTAGATGAATCCAAGCCAAATTATAAGCAGATAACATGAGCACCCAACATACAACATAAGAAGAACTTGAACAGCATGTTTAGGTTCTCGGCTTGAACTAATATGCTAGTCACCATACACACTGCTGTGCTTCTGAAGTTTATAGGAGGACAGCTTTCCTAAGAGAAACATGGAGGATGCCATCACTGATCAAGCACTGACCTGGAACACATATGTAGGCGAATGCAGTCTGTATTCCCCACTGAAGGTGGTGCTGGACCGAAGCGGCAATGCAAAGGGCAAGGAAGTTGTGAGGAACTCAGTTACTCTATGACTTCCTGTGGTCACAAGGAGACAGCTGTCCGATTGGACACTGACAACCCACGTGACCTCAGTAGCCATTGTGTGTCCTCACATACAATGCAAGGCCACAGAGAGGGGGCTACCAAAAGAGTATTTTTATCAGCCAACCAAAGTTAAACTTTAAGTTTTAAGTATTTACCCTTTTATGAAATGCGTGCACCAATTATAACTTGATGTGGATTTGTACTATTATTTATTACCATTAAATCCAATTCTATATAAATCTTTTATTTTTTTAACATGATTCTATATGTAATGCAGATTTAGACATGGCTTTATTTGCTAATTTTCTAATCTGTTACTAAAAATTGACATAAAAAGAACCCCATGATCCCATTAAAGTTACCCCCTGTGGTATAATTAGCAGCAGATGTAAACCTATGGTTTAAAGACAGCTGTCAGAATTATGAAGATTCACACTGCTTTTGCAGTAAGCATTGTGAAATATGCAAAGCTTTTCATTATATCTGAAAATCATATGATTGGTTATAAATAATTCCTAATCAGATATCAACATTTTTGTTTTATCAGACCATTAGCTGTAGAGATGTATCCATTATTTTCATAGCCCATTTCCACTATATATGATGATGTGAAGGGTGAACATAGCAACCAAAATATCTGAATTATAGCAATCAAACAGTATAAGGTTGATTTGCTAAAGGCAAATAGACAGTCTTTTTTGCAAGGCAAGTTGCACTTTGTAAGATAATTTTCCCCAGAGCTTAGTAAATGAGGTAAAGATCTGCTGACTTTCATTATTCAATCATGTACAACTATGGCAAATATTCCCTTGCTAAGTAAGCAGCCTAATCTACAGTATCTCACAAAAAATGAGTACACCCCTTACATTTTTGTAAATATTTTAATATATCTTTTCATGTGACAACACTGAAGAAATGACACTTTGCTACAATGTAAAGTAGTGAGTGTACAGCTTGTATAACAGTGTAAATTTGCTGTCCCCTCAAAATAACTCAACACACAGCCATTAATGTCTAAACCTCTGGCAACAAAAGTGAGTACACCCCTAAGTTAAAATGTCCAAATTGGGCCCAATTAGCCATTTTCCCTCCCCGTGTCATGTAACTTGTTAGTGTTACAAGGTCTCAGGTGTGCATAGGGAGCAGGTGTGTTAAAATTGGTGTTGTCACTGGAAGTTCAACATGGCACCTCATGGCAAAGAACTCTCTGAGGATCTGAAAAAAAGAATGGTTGCTGTACATAAAGATGGTCTAGGCTATAAGAAGATTGCCAAGACCCTAAAACTGAGCTGCAGCACAGTGGCCAAGACCATACAGCAATTTAACAGGACAGGTTCTACTCAGAAGAGGCCTCGCCATGTTCGACCAAAGAAATTGAGTGCACATGCTCAGCGTCCTATCCAGAGGTTGTCTTTGGGAAATAGACATATGAGTGCTGTCAGCATTTCTTCAGAGGTTGAAGGGGTGGGGGGTCAGCCTGTCAGAGCTCAGACCATATGCCTCACACTGCATTAAATTGGTCTGCATGGCTGTCGTCCCAGGAGGAAGTCTCTTCTAAAGTTGATGCACAAGAAAGCCCACAAACAGTTTGCCGAAGACAAACAGACTAAGGACATGGAATACTGGATTCATGTCCTGTGGTCTGATGAGACCAAGATAAACTTCTTTGGTTCAGATGGTGTCAAGCGTGTGGCAGCAAATAGGTGAGGAGTACAAAGACAAGTGTGTCTTGCCTACAGTCAAACATGGTGGTGGGAGTGTCATGGTCTGGGGCTGCATGAGTGCTGCCGGCACTGGGGAGCTACAGTTCATTGAAGGAACCATGAATGCCAACATGTTCCGTGACATACTGAAGCAGAGCATGATCCCCTCCCTTCAGAGACTGGGCCGCAAGGCAGTATTCCAACATGATAACGACCCCAAACACGCCTCCAAGGTGACCACTGCCTTGCTCAAGAAGCTGAGGGTAAAGGTGATGGACTGGCCAAGCATGTCTCCAGACCTAAACCCTATTGAGCATCTGTGGGGCATCCTCAAACTGAAGGTGGAGGAGCACAAGGTCTCTAACATCCACCAGCTACGTGATGTCATCATGGAGGACTGGAAGAGGACTCTAGTGGCAACCCGTGAAGCTCTGGTGAACTGCATGGCCAAGAGGGTTAAGGCAGTGCTGGAAAATAATGGTGGCCACACAAAATATTGACACTTTGGGTCCCATTTGGACATTTTTCACTTAGGGGTGTACTCACTTTAGTTGCCAGCGGTTTAGACATTAATGGCTGTGTGTTGAGTTATTTTGAGGGAACAGCAAACTTACACTGTACAAGTTTTACACTCACTACTTTACATTGTAGCAAAGTGTCATTTCTTCAGTGTTGTCAAATAAAAAGATATAAATATTTACAAAATTGTGAGGGGTGTACTCACTTTTGTGAGATACTGTATACAGTAATTCTGTGGGAGATACTTTTCAGCATCTCGAAGTTCACGCTTCATAGACTTGACTTTGGTTGGGTAGCTGTCTGTATTCATACCTCCATTCATCGCTTTATTTAACAGAGGTTCCTGTAATGCCCCGTACACACGGTCGGACATTGATCGGACATTCCGACAACAAAATCCTAGGATTTTTTCAGACGGATGTTGGCTCAAACTTGTCTTGCATACACACGGTCACACAAAGTTGTCGGAAAATCCGATCGTTCTGAACGCGGTGACGTAAAACACGTACGTCGGGACTATAAACGGGGCAGTGGCCAATAGCTTTCATCCCTTCATTTATTCTGAGCATGCGTGGCACTTTGTGCGTCGGATTTGTGTACACACGATCGGAATTTCCGACAATGGATTTTGTTGTCGGAAAATTTTATATCCTGCTCTCAAACTTTGTGGGTCGGAAAATCCGATGGAAAATGTGTGATGGAGCCCACACATGGTGGGAATTTGCGACAACAAGGTCCTATCACACATTTTCCATCGGAAAATCCGACCGTGTGTACGGGGCATTAGTCTGTAGGGTTCAATATTGAGTGGGCCCACCCTTTGCAGCTATAACAGCTTCAACTCTTCTTGGAAGGCTGTCCACAAGGTTTAGGAGTGTGTCTATAGGAATGTTTGACCATTCTTCCAGAAGCGCTTTTTGTGAGGTCAGGCACTGACGTGGACAAGAAGGCCTGGCTCACAGTCTCCACTCTAATTCAGCCCAAAGGTGTTCTATCGGCTTGAGGTCAGGAAATCCGACCGTGTTTACAGGGCATAAGACAGTGTGGATATATTTATATAGGTGGAATGGGGGGGGATAAATGTATATATTTGCTGTTTTGACCTACTAATGTATGCACCTGAGCATTATCTGCTGTGCCCTGTAGGAATCTCCCTTTGATTATCATAAATGGAGGTCTGCAGACAGGTTTACCACACTAAAAACAAACATTACCCAGTTTATTAGCCCAGCACTTGAAGTTTAAAACCCAATTCCAGACAAAAAAGAAATTTCCCCATGCGGTGGGGCTGTGCCCGCACTACATGGGTTAACTGCTTGTTTTTGTCCAGGGGATTGGACAACAGGTACTTATTTACTCCTAAAATCCTCCTAGCGCAAGACTGGTTTCTGTGGCTCCTGCCCTCCCCCCGTGGTCTAGCAGTCTTGTGCAGTGGACTTTTCCTGATGTCATCATGCCCATAGATCTGCTTTGGATGCAAGGACGTCAGGAACAGTCCATCACTGGATTGTGTGGGAGTGCCGTTTGCCGGTGGAATGGAGGATTGGTTGAGTATACAGCTTTTTCTCTCTCCCCTGGACAAAACAAGCACTTAACCCTTGCAGTGCAAATGGGCTTTAAAACTTTCAATGTTGTTTGCTCCTGCTCTCTTGGTTCTTCTTCCTTGAACTTCTGGTATTCACAGGAAAGAGTTACCAGTGGACATTGCAGCCTCCAGCCAGTGTACTAGTTTGGAAAAGGGAGGGGGAATGAGGAGGAGCATGGTTAGTGCCTTGCCATCCTAGGCTATAGTATAAGAGTGTTTCTATTGATGTACACAGTGTGGGGAAAGACAACTCTAGTGCCTGCATACAAGAGTATGCAGTATGCCATAGGAAGCTTCAAATGAATGGGGCCACCCTGAAACAGGAAACCTGGGGTAGTGGTCATGGCACCAGCTTAAATGAGAAAATAGGCAAGGATTAAAAGATAAAGAAGCTGCATACTCAATAGGTGATAAAAGCTCAAGTCTGGTGAAATTTTAAAATGATTCCTAGCAGTGGAGCTGCACTCATACTGCAAGGGTTAATAGCTTGTTTTGTCCAGGGGGAGGAGAAACAGTTTTACTTACCTGATCCTCCACTCCTCCAGCTGATGGCGCTCCCCCATGCTCTGGCTGTGGACTGTCCCTCAGCGTCATTGCGTCCAATGCAACGCTATAGACCACCCTGCTTTGGTCTTGAGGACATCAGGACACTAGACAGCTGGAGTGTGGGGGAGAAGAAGCAATTGGGTGTAGCAGAGGATCAGATAAGTAAATCTTTTTTTTGGTTCCCCTAGACCTAAATCAGCAAATAACCCTTGCAGTGTAGGCACAGCCCTACTGCAAGGGATCACTTTTTAGTTGCCCAGAGTTGAGCTTTAAATCAGCTTCTGAAAGAGTTTCAAAAACGAAGGGTTTGGAATCGCTTCTGGGTAAAGAGAACCTTATTTTTCACTTTTCTTTCTGGCCTTTATCATCTTTTTAACTGTTTCTATTCTTTCTCTTCTCAAGCTTCCTAGTTAAACCCACTAATTACCATCTTCACCGGCATCACTACATTCTTGCCAAGCCAGAACTTCCCAACCCATCCCAGATATATGGGAAGAGGAAGGACATACAGAAATAAATCCTGCTTTGTTGCATATTCCATAGTGACTGTGTTAGCTTCTATCCTTGTTTAGCTCTTGGATCTCTGTAGAGGAGAAAGCCGCCTGGAAGGCCACTTGCAGATAACGTAGAATGGAATGGCTTTGACAGGTTTTATGTTAAAATAGCTGCACCTTTACACTGGTGATGTAATGGGAGAAGAATACACATTAGACTCCCTTTTCCTCAGTACTGATTTCCCAGTAGTTGGCAGAATTTACATTAAACAGTCTGGGATTACAAACATCGTCTTTTATTTCTTATAGGAGTAGAAGAAAGATGTGTTTCATCTAGACAGTGTTTGACTATTTTTACATTTTCACTTGTGATTCCAATTAGAGGAGCAAGTGTGAAATTAAAAGTGCGAATTCACCATGGAAACCATAACACAAGGGGCATATTTCCTCATTCATATCACGCAGGTGCGTCAAGACATAGGCTTATTAAACTTGCAGCAGTGCTCTCTTCAATGTATGCTGCAAGACAAAGGTCCTTCATATGTTGGTCAGCATGGATAATTTACTGATTGGAAAATTGTTTGCACATACTCACACCCCATCTACTCTCGGAAAATACCTCTGTGCAGTAACTGTGCATGATTAATTTGTTATATAGATCTTTGTGTATATGTAATTGTGTTTTAACCAGCCATAAACACGTATCCTCTGAAAGTAGTAGATTGTATAAGTAAAGATGCATCAACATCAGGTCTTATGCCGCGTACACACGGTCGGACTTTCCGGCATACTTGGTCCGGCGAACCAGAGTGTGCCGGACAATCCGCCCGTGTGTAGGCGGCGGCGGACTTTTCCGGCGGACTTTTTCCCAAAAGCCCGCCGGACCTAGATTTGAAACAAGCTTTAAATCTTTCCGTCGGACTCAGTTTCGGGCGGAAAGTCCGCTCGTGTGTGTGCTGGTCCGACGGAAAGCCCGCTCGTGTGTAGGCTGGTCCGACGGACCAGATGCGACACGGGGGCAGGGTATTGCATCTCGCGCTCGCTGCAATAGGAAAAACTAATTTTCCTATTGCGGCGAGCGCGGAGCATACCAGGCCCTTAGGTCTGGTATGGATTATAAAGGGAACCCCGCTACGCCGAAAAAACGGCGTGGGGTCCCCCCTAAAATCCATACCAGACCCCGATCCGAGCACGCAGCCTGGCCGGTCAGGAAAGGGGGTGGGGACTAGCGAGCGCCCCCCCCCCTCCTGAACCGTACCAGGCCGCATGCCCTCAACATGGGGGGGTGGGTGCTTTGGGGGAGGAGGGCGCCCTGCGGGCCCCCCCCACCTCAAAGCACCTTGTCCCCATGTTGATGAGGACAAGGGCCTCTTCCCGACAACCCTGGCCGTTGGTTGTCGGGGTCTGCGGGCGGGGGCTTATCGGAATCTGGGAGCCCCCTTTAATAAGGGGGCCCCCAGATCCCGGCCCCCCACCCTATGTAAATGAGTATGGGGTACATGGTACCCCTACCCATTTACCTAGGAAAAAAAGTGTAAGTAATAAAACACACTACACAGGTTTTTAAAATATTTTATTAAACAGCTCGGGGGGGGGGGATCTTCCTCCGGCTTCGGGGGTCCCTCCGCTTCATCTTCTCCCGGCGTCCGGTTGGTTCTTCTCCGCTCTCTTCTCCCGGTGTTCCAGTTCTTCGGCCGGCTCCTCTGCTGTGTTCAGGTAGCTCTCTTGCCAGCAGAGGTCCGGACTTCTGAGCTGCTGGGCTTCTTCTCTTCTCTTCTCTTCTCTTCCACCAGATGTTGACACGACGCTCTCTCCGGCTGGACTGGTCTCCGAGGGCTGCGTTGTGACTTATATAGGCGGAGACCCCGCCCCCATATGATGTCACAGTCCCTGGGCATGCTGGGACTGTGACGTTTTAGGGGGCGTGGTCGACCACGCCCCCTAAAACGTCACAGTCCCAGCATGCCCAGGGACTGTGACATCATATGGGGGCGGGGTCTCCGCCTATATAAGTCACAACGCAGCCCTCGGAGACCAGTCCAGCCGGAGAGAGCGTCGTGTCAACATCTGGGGGAAGAGAAGAGAAGAGAAGAGAAGAAGCCCAGCAGCTCAGAAGTCCGGACCTCTGCTGGCAAGAGAGCTACCTGAACACAGCAGAGGAGCCGGCCGAAGAACTGGAACACCGGGAGAAGAGAGCGGAGAAGAACCAACCGGACGCCGGGAGAAGATGAAGCGGAGGGACCCCCGAAGCCGGAAGAAGACCCCCGAAGCCGGAGGAAGATTCCCCCCCCCCCCGAGCTGTTTAATAAAATATTTTAAAAACCTGTGTAGTGTGTTTTATTACTTACACTTTTTTTCCTAGGTAAATGGGTAGGGGTACCATGTACCCCATACTCATTTACATAGGGTGGGGGGCCGGGATCTGGGGGCCCCCTTATTAAAGGGGGCTCCCAGATTCCGATAAGCCCCCGCCCGCAGACCCCGACAACCAACGGCCAGGGTTGTCGGGAAGAGGCCCTTGTCCTCATCAACATGGGGACAAGGTGCTTTGAGGTGGGGGGGGCCCGCAGGGCGCCCTCCTCCCCCAAAGCACCCACCCCCCCATGTTGAGGGCATGCGGCCTGGTACGGTTCAGGAGGGGGGGGGCGCTCGCTCGTCCCCACCCCCCTTCCTGACCGGCCAGGCTGCGTGCTCAGATCGGGGTCTGGTATGGATTTTAGGGGGGACCCCACGCCGTTTTTTCGGCGTAGCGGGGTTCCCTTTATAATCCATACCAGACCTAAGGGCCTGGTATGGCTCGCAAGGTGTCAATCTCGCCGATAAAAGCGGCAAGATTGACATCCTTTTCTGGTCGCGTCGCACCTGAGTCACGTTCAAAATGAACGGACTTGGCCGTGTGTGGGCAAGTCCGTTCATTCTGAAAGTCCGCCGGAACTCCGGCGAAAGTCCGTCGGAAAGACGGGCGGACTTAGCCCGCCGGAAAGTCCCGGCGTGTGTGGACAAGTCCGTCCGTTTTAAAGTCCGGCGCACCTGGCGGACAAAGTCCGTCGGAAAGTGTGCCGGACCAAGTAGGATAGAAAGTCCGACCGTGTGTACGCGGCATTATGGTCGTTCTTAGGTTGACCCCAAGTGCAGAGCAAAGTATTTAATCCCTTTACAGCACATTCTAGGTAAATAATAAAACTTGCAGCAGTGCTCACTTCAGTGTATGCTGCAAGACAAGGGTCCTACATATGTTGATCAGCATGGATAGATTACTGATTGGAAACATGTTTGCACATACCTAGGTGCTCACACCTCATCTACAGTACCTTCTGGAAATATCTCTGTGCAGTCACTTTTCATGGTTCATTTGTTATATAGGTCTTTCTGTATATGTAATGGTGTTATAACCAGCCATAAACACTTCTGCTCTAAAAGTAGTAGATTGTATCAGTAAAGATGCATCAACATCAGGTCTTATGGTCGCTCTTAAAGAGATGTCCCCCCCCCCCCCATGAAACAATTAAAAGTCAGCAGCTAAAAATACTGCTCATATTTAATATTAGGACACTTACGTGTCCAGGGTTCCCTCTGATGTCGGCTCCCCAGCCTATTTTTGGATCGGCTGTCGGGTGCTGCCGCCGCCATTCATGGTGAGGGGAACTGGCCGGTTCACTACTGCACATGCGCAAAGCGTGCTGCACTTTCCAATTGGCCCAGTGGCGGAGGAAGGAGGAGAGGGGCCAAACTTCAGAGGGCGCCTTCTCCGGAAGTGGGGAAAGGATACCTGTCAAAAAGAGGTACCCGTCCCCCCCTCCCCCCCTGAAAGGTGCCAAATGTGGCATCGGAGGAGGGGGGAAAGTGGAAGTTCCACTTTTGGGTGGAACTCCGCTTTAAGCCCCGTACACATAATCAGAATATCATACAAAAAATACGGCTTTCAAAGCGATCATATGATAATGTGATCGTTAGTAAACATGCTGTTGTCCGAAATTTCCAGAAGGGACAAACACAAATTTTTTTCTCGTATGATATCAGATCATACAAATTTCAGTTAATCAGGACAGTTTTCTTCTGAAAATGCAATACAAATAAGATACAAATACACTACAACATATTACACCACTTAGAAATTTTTATTCTGACGTATGAGAATTTTCATACTTTAGTAACCTATTTGTTTTTGATATGGAGATTAGCATCCAAAAAAAAAAAAAAACGGACAATCATTCCTCCGATAATCTCATCGTGTGTACTAGGCTTTAGGTTGACCATAAGTACATAGTCGCAGCACAGTATATAAATTCTAGCTGAATAATTTCTCCATGACACCATAGTATGTAGCATGTAGTTTTATTCAAAATGAACCTATATACAATTATAAAAAAAAATAGGATAGGAATAAACATGTTATATTTTAATACTGTTAAAAATGGCACAGACCACAGTAGTGGCATTGTATTTAAAGCAGGAGCAGGGGGTCCCTGTAATTATTTTGATATAAGGACCTATCATTTATATCTATAATCATTGACACCAAATCCTTTATATCTTTCCATATCCTATTGTCCACTGGATAGTCCTTGGATAGTCCTTGTCATGCTTTTGCACTTGAGATCTGGAGACATTCAGGATACAGAGGACAAGCAAGCATTAAAGCCCAACTTCAGACACAAAAAAAAAGTCGCCCCCCTGGGTTAAAGTTAGGTTAACTGCAAGTATTTGTTTATTGTTGTGCCTGAAGTTTGTCTTTAAAGCACATCTGAACCCAAAGATGTACACATAATATACTGCAGCTGAGCAATTGGACTGAGCATGCCCACTGTGTGGCTGTGTAGCCACATGCACATACAACGATAATATACTGCCAAGAAAACTAGGTGACACCAAAATAGGGTTGGTGTAAAATGGTATGCTTCTACTCCCTTGGTTAATGTTTGGACTGGAGCCATAGAACTAAACTCAAGAACAAAAAAATGTGATAACCAGCTCTTAGATATGGTGGCCACATTATTTTTATAATTTTGGGCTTTATGTTCAGCTGGTATTTCTGTGAAAAATACTCTACCTGTGCCTGAATGGTTACACTTTTCCACCCTATACAGGAAGCCTTTGGTCATATCAAGGTTGGACTTTAAACATTGACATTTGTTCATCTGCATTACATAAGGAGATGAGAGTTTAGTAGTTTGCAAAAGAAAAATGCTTTTGACTTAGCTCACAGTAATTGAAAAGGACACTGAATTCCTTGTAAGGTGAGCAGGTATTTTCTGTACTTACTAAAAATGCTCTTAGCCTAAAAACTGAAAACTATAGCAGCCATTAATCCAGGGACTGGTAATTATTATTATTATTGTTCTTGTGTATATTTATTCAATGGCTCCAGCCCAACTGTTAACCAGCATGTAGAAGCATAATATTATTCACATTACCCGGATTTGGTGCCGCCATGTTTTCTTGGCAGTATGTTACCATTGTATATGTGTGTATCCACACAACAGGCATGCTCAGTCCATCGGTGTCTGAAAAAAGGCATTTTGGATTCTTGACTGATCATTATCAGTTGCTCTGTGAAAAGGTAGGCGTGATGTAGGGGTGTTCAGGAAAATCAAGAAGATCCAGAGAAACATAGAAATGCAGAAAAATACCAAGTGGTCCATCAAGTGTGCCCCTTTTTTTATAAATATATATTTATACTGGCATAGTGCCATTAAGATTTAACAGTTATCAGGGCCTCCTTCCTTCTGCTGGTGACCCATTTGACAGTAATCAGGACCTCCTTTCTCTTGCTGGTGACCCCTCTAGTGATAACTAAAGTTCTATATAGAGAAATCAAGACCTTCTTTCTTCTGCTGGTGACCCCTCAAGTGATATAAAGATTTATATAGAGGAATAATAACCTCCTTCCTCCTGCTAGTGATCCCCCTAGTGATAACTAAAGAACTATATGGTGGAAATAGGACCTTCTTCCTTCTACTGATGATCTGTCTAGTGATAACTACACATCTATATAGAGGAATCAGGATCTCCTTCCTCTGGCTGGTGACCACTCTAGTGATATAAAAATCTATATAGAGGAATCAGGACCTCCTTTCTCCTGCTGGTGACCCCTCTAGCGATATAAAGATCTATATAGAGGAATTAAGACCTCCTTCTTACTGCTAGTGATCCCCCCTTGTGATAACTAAACATCTATATAAAGGAATTAGGACCTCATTTCTCCTTCTAGTGATAACTACATATCTATTTGGAGGAATCAGGACCTCCTTCATCCTGCTGTTGGCCCCTCTAGTGATACATCCTAGAATTCTGTTCACTTTTTCTACTTCCTGGCCACACTGTTTGCTCATTGTTTTATATAGGTCACTCAAAATCATTTTCCTATGTAGTTCTTGCCAACACTGTACCCCAATATTGTACTCCATCAAGGGATATTTTTTCCTAGGTGCAATATTTTACATTTAGAAACACTGAACTGTGGTTTCCACTGCTTTCTTGGTCTTATCTTGATTTAATAGGACAGTAAAGACAAATACTAGCAATGAAACAGAGGCAGCTGTAAAATGTTAACCACTTAACATCACAAAAGTAGCAACAGAAAGCAATATGCCCAATGTGAATAAAGTTTTCAGGTTGCTAGATGACCTTTAAGTTTAACTGTTATTATAGCTCACTGATATTACAAGCAGTGCATGGAGTCTTTGCCAGGATTCTAAACTCTGTTATGGCACCAGACAATTTCATTAGTAATAAATATCAGGGGAGTATTGTTTGCCAGGAATGCAGTGAAGTTTCTCATAAACAGTGAAGGCACATCACTCAGCCCTGGCATTGAATCTTGGCATTCAAGCTCTGTGTGTTCGCTGTACTTTCTGGGACAAAAAATATAACAAACCGTGTGCAGATTATAGACATTTGGCGTGGACCATGGAGTTTTGGGAAAGATTTTGGAAGGTTGGGGTAGCTCCTTTAAAAAATGTGAACTTTGGAATTGGTGGAACACCACACATGTAGTAAATGTGAAAATCAATTAATAAAGACATGCTTAGTTAAATACATCTGTGATGTGTGGTGTACATGCTGAAAAATATTATTAATTTCATTTTATATTTTTAATATCGGAGTTTGTTTTGGTAGACTTGCATTTACCAGTCTGTGAACCTTAAGATTGGTTACCAAAACCAATAAAAACAAGCTTGTAGTCTGGCAGCTTAAAGTACTCCTATACTTAAAGCATTACTAAAGGCTTTTTTTAAATTATTAAAAAAATAAAAATGTTATATTCACCTGCTCTGTGCAATGGTATTGCACAGAGCCTTCGGGATCCTTTTCCCCTGTGGTCTCCAGCTGGCGATTTTGGCTCCTCCTCTTCTCCTTGTGCCCCCAAAGCAAGCTGTTTGCCATAAGGGTACACATGAGTGCCCGCTCCCAAGCTGTGTGTGTCTATGGAGCTGCACTTCATAGACACACACAGTGCACCTTGACCCTGTTTCCTCCTTCCAGCATTTGATTGACAGTAGCAGGAGCCAATGACTCCTGCTGCTGCCCAAGTCCCTGTGTGAAGAAGAAGAAAAAAGAGATTGAGCCATGCATAATGCTGGATCAATTGAGGACTCAGGTATATATTTAGGGATGAGGGATGTGGGATTGGACAAAAAGCTGTAAAACCTGTTTTACCTTGATGCAGGGAATGCATTTAGGTAAAAAAAAAAAAACGTTTTGACTTTAGAACCAATTTAAAGAGTATGTATAGCCAAAGCATTTTGTTTTTCAGTTTTTAAGAGAATGAGAAAAGATTACAAACACTGTCTGCTTTTTAGTGCTGGCTAGGTCCCAGGAAGAAGATTCACCCCTCCTAGGGACATCAATTTCATTGACAACTCTCACTTCCTGTTGTGTCTTTGGGACAGAAAGCTAAGAGAAATCTGTCCAGATGGACACAGTTATAAAAGGCAATACCTACCTTCTTTCCATCCTCTTTTGCATTGTTTTCTCCAATGCTATAGGTGCTGTATTATGAAACTTTATTTAGTCATATGTATAGCAATTATTTATCATCCACTGTTATTATCCAGATTTCTCTATTTTAAAATAGAGAAAAGGATATATATATTTTTTTTTTTATTTTTTTTTGCTGAATTTCTCGTATTTCTGAACTTTCTATCTATATTACTCTTGGGCTCTAATTCTCATATTTCTTTGTTTGTGTTTGGCTTACCATAAGCAAACCTTCTCTCTTTTCAAGTCCATCAAAAGACTTGCCATTTGGTTACTGTCACTGCAATTGCCCGGGCCTTAGTTCATACCCATACCCCATGCAAGTTTTTTTTATGCTCTATTAATCCCAAAAGGAAACGTTTCTTAAATATTTAAAGTAACAATGAGCATTACATACATTTTTGTGCGTCATAGACACAATATTTGCAAATGCTGATGCAGAGTGCCTATGTGTATTGAACCATTTGGTTCAACATTTTTCTGCTTCGAGCTACAGTATGTGAATCGAGTGTAGAAAAACAACTGAGATGCAACAAGAATCAAGATTTAGATAAATCAAGAATTTGATAAATTATCTTAATGTATTTTAACACCTGTGTGCAATATTGCTTTAAAAAATATATGATTTATTATTTAAAATGTATTATTTATTTTATAATTATTAATTATGTAAGACCCCATACTCACTATTAGATTTTCTGCAGATTTTTGTCTTCAGATTTACCAAAACCATATAATATGAGGTCAAACCTTAAAAATTTCAATTGGTATGCAGGCCCTTTCACTACATGGTTTTGGTAAATCTGAAGACAAAACTCTGCAGAAAATCTAATAGTGTGTATGGGCCCTAAAAATTAAGCTCGCCATAGTGTCTCCAATGCATGCAACATATATAGGACATTAAAATTGGGATGAATTTTGATAGCAATAGTGTAGACATCTATAGGGTTGCATGTGAGATTTCACACTATACTTTGATGCCAGCAAGTAGGGTACATGAGTACAGCAATCCGTGATCTAATGGCGTACTGCTCTGCACATGTAACACGTATGCTGTCAATGTGCCATGACTGTAAACAGGGAATGAGTCTTGGCACTGTGCCCCATATGAAGTAAATCCATCATGAAGCAACATATATTAAAATCCAGTCTGGTAGAATTCCCATAGCGTTGCTATAGCAACCAGACTCAGGATTTGCTACCTCCAAAATAAATGCATAAAATCAGGGACACGTAGAGTCACGGCACTGGGGAACCTAGTTTATATATAAATGTGAAAAACAGTGTTTCATCTTAGGTAGACAGAATAATCTATTGGTTTCAAGCAGAATGACTCCATTAAGCAGTAACACGCTTAATGTTTGCCCGGTCGGCTACTTGGTTTATATGCAGAGCAGAACACATTTTTGCCCATACATCATCTGCAGCGATCATGAATAACGGCCTGTCATGGGATATAATTTGTTGCACATTATTGTTGGTATTTAGTAATCAGTAATTATAAATAGTTGGAGTGGTCCTAGGTGTGGGCTGCTTGATGCACAGAGGTTCATCCGTCATAAATGTACTCATATGATGTGCAAATGAGCAATGTTCCTATGCATTTCTAAAAATGAAAGAACTCCAGATAAAGCTGAATTCCAGGTATGGCAATTTTTACATAGTTACACTGATCAAGTTTGGACCAATATGCTCTAATATGTGTGTGCCATACCTGTAAGATATCTCTAGAACAGCCTTTCTCAACCTTTTCAACACAGAGGAACCCTTGAAATAATTATCCAGTCTCAGGGAACCCCTGCTAAAAATCACTATATCTGCAACCCTCAATAAATTAGTGTGATGGTCAGTGGGAAGAATGCCCCTTACACCCGTGGTCATTGGGAAGAATGCTCCTTACGCTTGTGGTCATTGGGAAGAATGCTCCTTACAATTGTGGTCATTGGGAAGAATGCTCCTTACACTTGTGGTCATTGGGAAGAATGCTCCTTACAATTGTGGTCATTGGGAAGAATGCTCCTTACGCTTGTGGTCATTGGGAAGAATGCTCCTTACAATTGTGGTCATTGGGAAGAATGCTCCTTACACTTGTGGTCATTGGGAAGAATGCTCCCTACACTTGTGGTTATTGGGAACAATGCCCCTTACACTTGTGGCCATTGGGAAGAATGCTTCTTACACTTGTGGTCTTTTGGAAGAATTACCCCCTTACAGATAGGTAAAAAGATCAATGATATCAGTGGAAAGTAATCTGAGAGGCAGAAATTGCTCCTTGGTCAGGGCTCCCCTAGCAGACTCTGGAGGAAGCCTAGGGTTCTATGGTTGAGAAATGCTGCTCTAGAAGCTGGAAATCACTGTAGTGTGCACCACCAGGGCCGCTGATAACTCAGTACAACCAGTCCTGTTGTACTGGGCCCAGGCCCCACCAGCTAAACAGGGGGGCCAAGGGCAGCTTTATTGTTCATTTCTGCCTAAATGAATACGCTTTGAAAGTCATGGCTTCTTTATTATGATTTGCATCTGCTCTTATTTTGGTAGCCAATGCAGAAGCCCCACTAAAAAAGGGAATACATCTGCATATTGTTTGCGTTATCAGTAACAAGACTAGACAAAGTAGAGGTTCTAATATCTATATATCTATATATAGATATATATAGATATATCTATATATCTCTATATAGATATAGAGATATATAGATATCTCTATATCTATATAGATATAGATCTATATATATATATAGATATATAGATCTATATCTATATAGATATAGATATATATATATATCTATATATATATATCTATAGATATAGATATAGATATATATATATAGATATATATATAGATAGGAGCGCAAGGTCTTTAACATCCACCAGCTCTGTGATGTCGTCATGAAGGAGTGGAAGAGGACTACAGTGTCAACCTGTGAAGCTCTGGTAAACTCCATGCCCAAGAGGGTTAAGGCAGTGCTGAAAAAGAATGGTGGCCACACAAAATATTGACACTATGGGCCCAATTTGGACATTTTGACTTAGGGGTGTACTCACTTTTGTTGCCAGCGGTTTAGACATTTATGGCTGTGTGTTGAGTTATTTTGAGGGGACAGCAAATTTACACTGTTATACAAGCTGTACACTCACTACTTTTGTATATATATATATATATATATATATATATATATATATATATATATATATATATCTATCTATCTATCTATCTATCTATCTATCTATATAGATAGATAGATATATATAGATATATATATATATAGATAGATATATATATATATATCTATATATATATATATATATATCTATCTATATCTATCTATCTATCTATCTATCTATCTATCTATCTATCTATCTATCTATCTATCTATCTATCTATCTATCTATCTATCTATCTATCTATCTATCTATCTATCTATCTCTATATATATATATATATATATCTATATATATATCTATATATCTATAGATATATATATAGATATATATATATATATTAATATATACAGTGGGGACGGAAAGTATTCAGACCCCCTTAAATTTTTCACTCCTTGTTATATTGCAGCCATTTGCTAAAATCATTTAAGTTCATTTTTTTCCTCATTAATGTACACACAGCACCCCATATTGACAGAAAAACAAAGAATTGTTGACATTTTTGCAGATGTATTAAAGAAAGAAAAACTGAAATATCACATGGTCCTAAGTTTTCAGACCCTTTGCTCAGTATTTAGTGGACGCACCCTTTTGACCTAATACAGCCATGAGTCTTTTTGGGAAAAATGCAACAAGTTTTTCACACCTGGATTTGGGGATCCTCTGCCATTCCTCCTTGCAGATCCTCTGTAGTTCTGTCTGGTTGGATGGTAAACGTTGGTGGACAGCCATTTTTAGGTCTCTCCAGAGACGCTCAGTTGGGTTTAAGTCAGGGCTCTGGCTGGGCCATTCAAGAAAAGTCACGGAGTTGTTGTGAAGCCACTCCTTCGTTATTTTAGCTGTGTGCTTAGGGTCATTGTCTTGTTGGCAGGTAAACCTTCGGCCCAGTCTGAGGTCCTGAGCACTCTGGAAAAGGTTTTCGTCCAGGATATCCCTGTACTTGGCTGCATTCATCTTTCCCTCGATTGCAACCAGTCGCCCTGTCCCTGCAGCTGAAAAACACCCCCACAGCATGATGCTGCCACCACCATGCTTCACTGTTGGGACTGTATTGGACAGGTGATGAGCAGTGCCTGGTTTTCTCCACACATACCACTTAGAATTAAGGCCAAAAAGTTCTATCTCGGTCTCATCAGACCAGAGAATCTTATTTCTCACCATCTTGGAGTCCTTCAGGTGTTTTTTTTTAGCAAACTCCATGCAGGCTTTCATATGTCTTGCACTAAGAAGAGGCTTCCATCGGGCCACTCTGCAATAAAGCCCCAACTGGTGGAGGGCTGCAGTGAGGGTTGACTTTCTACAACTTTCTCCCATCTCCCGACTGCATCTCTGGAGCTCAGCCACAGTGATCTTTGGGTTCTTCTTTACCTCTCCCACCAAGGCTCTTCTCCCCCGATAGCTCATTTTGGCTGGACGGCCAGCTCTAGGAAGGGTTCTGGTCGTCCCAAACGTCTTCCATTTAAGGATTATGGAGGCTACTGTGCTCTTAGGAACCTTAAGTGCAGCAGAAATTTTTTTGTAACCTTGGCCAGATCTGTGCCTTGCCACAATTCTGTCTCTGAGCTCTTCCGGCAGTTCCTTTGACCTCATGATTCTCATTTGCTCTGACATGCACTGTGAGCTGTAAGGTCTTATATAGACAGGTGCGTAGCTTTCCTAATCAAGTCCAATCAGTATAATCAAACACAGCTGGACTCAAATGAAGGTGTAGAACCATCTCAAGGATGATCAGAAGAAATGGACAGCACCTGAGTTAAATATATGAGTGTCACAGCAAAGGGTCTGAATAGTTAGGACCATGTGATATTTCAGTTTTTCTTTTTTAATAAATGTGCAAAAATGTCAACAATTCTGTGTTTTTCTGTCAATATGGGGTGCTGTGTGTACATTAATAAGGAGAAAAAATGAACTTAAATGATTTTAGCAAATGGCTGCAATATAACAAAGAGTGAAAAGTTTGAAGGGGTTTGAATACTTTCTGTCCCCACTGTATATATATATATATATATATATATATATATATATATATATATATATACAAAAGTAGTGAGTGTACAGCTTGTATAACACTGTAAATTTGCTGTCCCCTCAAAATAACTCAACACACAGCCATAAATGTCTAAACCGCTGGCAACAAAAGTGAGTACACCCCTAAGTCAAAATGTCCAAATTGGGCCCATAGTGTCAATATTTTGTGTGGCCACCATTCTTTTTCAGCACTGCCTTAACCCTCTTGGGCATGGAGTTTACCAGAGCTTCACAGGTTGACACTGTAGTCCTCTTCCACTCCTTCATGACGACATCACAGAGCTGGTGGATGTTAAAGACTTTGTGCTCCTCCACCTTCCATTTGAGCATGCCCCACAGATGCTCAATAGGGTTTAGGTCTGTAGACATGCTTGGCCAGTCCATCAACTTTACCCTCAGCTTCTTTTGCAAGGCAGTGGTCATCTTGGAGGTGTATTTGGGGTCTTTATCATGTTAGAATACTGCCCTGCAGCCCAGTCTCCAAAGGGAGGGGGTTATGCTCTGCTTCAGTATGTCACAGTATATATACAGTTGTGCTCATAAGTTTACATACCCTGGCAGAATTTATGATTTCTTGGCCATTTTTCAGAGAATGTTAATGATAACACAAAAACATTTCTTTCACTCATGGTTAGTGTTTGGCTGAAGCCATTTATTATCAATTAACTGTGTTTACTCTTTTTAAATCATAATGGCAACAGAAACTACCCAAATGACCCTAATCAAAAGTTTACATACCCCAGTTCCTAATACCGTGTATTACCCCCTTTAACATCAATGACAGCTTGAAGTCTTTTGTGGTATTTGTGGATGAGGCTCTTTATCTTCTCAGATGGTAAAGCTGCCCATTCCTCTTGGTCAATAAGCCTCCAGTTCCTGTAAATTCTTGGGCTGTCTTGCATGAACTGAATTTTCCTGGCAGTTGTGGCTGAAATTTTAGTTGGTCTACCTGACCATGGTTTGGTTTCAACAGAACCCCTCATTTTCCACTTCTTGATTAGAGTTTGAACACTGCTGATTGTCGTTCTCAATTCCTTGGATATATTTTTATATCCCTTTCCTGTTTATACAGTTCAACTACCTTTTCCCGCAGATCCTTTGAAAATTCTTTTGCTTTCCCCATGACTCAGAATCCCAAAGCGTCAGTGTAGCACTGGATGAAAGATGCAAGGGTCTGTCAGGAGTCCAGAAACTAATTGCCCTTTTATACACACACACTAATTACAAGCAAACAGATCACAGGTGAGGATGGTTACCTTTAATAGCCATTCAAACCCCTTTGTGTCAACTTGTGTGCATGTTATCAGGCCAAAATCACCAGGCTATGTAAACTTTAGATTAGGGTCATTTGGGTAGTTTCTGTTTTCATTATGATTTAAAAAGAGTAAACAGTTGATTGATAATAAATGGCTTCAGCCAAACACTAACCATGAGTGAAAGAAATGTTTGTGTGTTATCATTCATATTCTCTGAAAAATGGCCAAGAAATCATAAATTCTGCCAGTGTATGTAAACTTATGAGCACAACTGCATATATATATATATATACATATATATATATATATATATATATATATATATATATATATATATATATATATATATATATATATATATATATGTATATATATATGTATATATATATATATAGGATACAGGCAGAATTTCATTATCTGATTCTGCAGCCCCTCTTTGTCTCAGATGTCTAAACTCTATCTGATTAGTGAGGAGCCAGAGACGGCCGCTGAGATGAATGCCGATCACCGCCATCTGTTGTTTTTTGTGTCTAAATGCTGGCAGAACATGGCTCAAAAATCTAAAGAGACCAAGAAACAAAATGTCAGCTACCATCAGCAGGAAATACTAATGGAAATTATCAAAACAATATAGATACCTGGCAAGTTGAAAATCTGTGCTTGGATGCAGCTGTTCTTTGTTTAGCGTGCCAGGTAAAAAAAAAAAAAAACTCAGAAATTGTTCGAGTTTTGAATTCATTTCTTCAGATCATATTGATGCCGTAGTTGCAATACCTTTTGACTTTAGCTTTTACCCCGGCTTTATACTATTTCTTCATGCCATTCTTATTGTGCTCAAGTGTCAGACCAATTGGACAGAGTTGATACATGAAGTCTTCAGATAGGCCTCCAGCTGAGCCTTCTAAGTCTAGCTCTAACGACTTCTATGAAAGATCTCTATTTCTCAAACTTCCTGTCAATCCCAGAGCATTCTCCACCTGCTGTGTCAACTTTCAGCTAGAAGACTGTATGCATTTTTATTTTCTAGTAAGGGCATCTGGAAGTTACAATACATATGCATCAACCTGTCAGGAACAGGAAAGACAAAAATTTGTGCTGGAAAGTCCAAAATATTTGTAATGCAAGACTTACTCTGAATGATAGTAACTAAATCAGACATAAAAAGCTTCGGAAAAAAAAAAGGAAACTGTGGTATAGCAAAAAAGCAACCAGGCTTTGGGGCAAAACGTAAAGTGTTACTAAACCCAGAATCTGCATTCACTATATCTGGTCTCCCACAGTACACAGAACATGGAAATGCAATTTTTAGTAAAAATAAACTGCCAAATAACTTTTCTCATCAGCAGTATATAGCAGTCTTGTGACGTGTCAGTTCCTAGTAAAGCTTGAAGGAGGAGTTTTCATACTGCTCTAACTGTCCTATCAGGTTGCAGGACCCCTGACCCTCTATCTGGACAGTGCTGATTGGCCCTGTGCTGATCACATGCACTCTCCCAAGAAAAAAGAAAAACTCTCTAGCAATACACACCAAACTGAGCATGTGCAGATTGTCCCTGAACTCTGTATTGTCAGGAAATAATTAGGGGACTCATTAGGGGACAGTGGAAGAAAAGGAGGATCAGAGAGACAGGATCACACAGTCTTTATACACAATGCAGAGGATTAACCCTTTTGGTTCCACATTAAGTAACAAGCATGCTTTACTGCATATACAGACTGATTTTACTGTTGTGGGTTGGGAAACACTTTAATATAGGAACTCAATGCAGCTTCATAATCATTAGTACATCCTTGAAGCAGAACTAAACTGTATTCAATTGTAAGCTCTCTGAAGCAGGGCCCTCCTAACCCTCTTGTATTGAATTGTGTGATGTATGACATCATTTTGGCCATGGCCAGAAACCATGAAGCAACCACCTTCCTATACATTTACTTCTAATCAGCATGACGATTACAAATAGTTCATGTTGATTTAGAGTTTAGTGCCACTTTAAATATACTTTTTTTTTTAATGCAAGCAGTATAGGTACTTGAATTTGACTTGGTATCAGCCTCTTGATGTCCCTGTAGAGCTCAGACTGGGAGAGAGAGAAGCAGCAAAAGAAGCCAATTAGCTGTGCTGGGAGCGCAAGGAGCATGCTTTAAAATGATACTGAGACCAAAAGTAAAATAATATTATCTTGCCATTCCTTAATGTGGATTGGGTTTACAGCCGCTTTAAGTTTTTTTAAGTCTCCCGATACTATTGGAGGCATAAATAGAGGATAACAATGCTAAAAAACAAGGATATGTAATGCATTATCCTGTATAGTACATAATGTAGTTGGGTTGCGTAGAGTAAATAGATACCAAACAAATCAAGCCTTACAATTGTGCATGTCTGTGAAGTTGCAAAAAAAAAAATGGTACCCACAATTCTCATTAGGTGATGCTTTGCTTCCAAATAGAGTGGAGAGGGATAATAACAGCTGTCAGGTTTTAATTACTTTCTGTGTCCCCAAAAGGGATATTCCCCCATTATATTTGTCCCGTTTACCATTATCAACGGAAGTGGAAAGAAAACCTAAATTATAGGTTGTCACCAGAAGGGAAATAGAGGGGAAACCTTCCAATGGTCACAACAGTTTTGGTGACCCTTGTGTCAACCAGAAATTTCCCTAAATTCGGAGAGATTTCCTCTCATTCCTGTTGTGAATATGGGACAGAAAGTGAAGGGAATGCTTGTTTGGTTTGAGGGCTGCAAAAAGCATTTCTTCTTACCCAATCCTCTGATCCTGCAGGCTCTCTGCAGGCATAGAGACCCACAGCCTTATCTCCCCTATGCTTTGGAGGTTGCAGGTTCTCCAACATCATAAAGAACAATGCAGAGCATATAGCTCTGCACTGGATGGGAGGACACCAAGGGACAGTCCACTGCATCGGGGGGATAGGGAAGGAGAGAAGAGTGGCAGCTACCAGGGGAGCTGAGATTCGGGTAAATAAAATGCATTTTGCAGCCCCTAGACCCAACAAACAGCCCCACTGTAATGCCCTGTACACACGATCGAACATTCCAACAACAAAATCCATGTTTTTTTTCCAACGGATGTTGGCTCAAACTTGTCTTGCATACATACGGTCACACAAATCTTGTGGGAAATTCCGATCGCCAAGAACGCGGTGACGTACAGCACGTACGATGAGCCGAAAAAAATGAAGTTCAGTAGCCAGTGCGGCTCTTCTGCTTGATTTCGAGCATGCGTGGAACTTTGTGCGTCGGAATTGTGTACACACGATCAGAATTTCCGACAACAGATTTTGTTATCGGAAAATTTGAGATCCAGATCTCAAATTTTGTGTGATGGGAATTCCGATGGAAAATGTCCGATGGAGCATACACACGGTCGGAATTTCCGACAACAAGCTCCCATCGAACATTTTCCGTTGGAAAATCCGACCATGTGTACGGGGCATAAGAAGTAAAAAATGTATATATGCGCTAAATGATTAAGTGATTTAAGTGATATGAAAATTGTCAATTAGTGACCTGCAGCTGAACACTATAACCCAGATATTGGGCACAGAATAAAGATGCAAGTAGTAAAGTGCAGCGCTAGGTTTAAGCACAAAATTACCCTGTGCATAAAAATGTATATAGAGTAGGTACAACACAATATTATAAATGTGCAAAATGACCTAAACATAAATAGCAAAAAATTCAAATAAAGTGCAACTGTACAGTGCAATGTAATAAATTGTGCTATATGCAACCAAATCATTAGTTTCAGTGCAGTCCTATGCAAAAATGCACGGTGGAACCAAAGTGGCATACAAAACGCACAAAGTGAAAAATGATGTAAATGAGAAAAAAATTCATATATTGCTGGAATCCAATGTAGTGACTTCAAAGTACAGCATATAACGTAGATCAAGTGCTCATCACCATGTTTCCCGTCACCTCATTAGAATAAAAGGCTTACCAGAAACCCTGCGACCTCCCTTACTCAGGGGGGTCAAACAGCGCTTTTAGTGAAATCAAAGGTTCACCGATGGAAGACTCTGGCGTTCCTCTCCGGAAAGATCCTTAGACCTCCAACTGAGTCCCAGGGATGTGGACAGCAGCAAATGATAATGTAAAAAAGAAGAAAGGCTCCAATAGTGTAGAAAGTGTTCCTAAAACGTTTTATTAAAAAAAGGGGAGTTGCAATACATAAAACTCCACAGCAAATATAAAGAATACAGCAACGATCCTTGCAAGGAAAAAAGGACATACAGATTGCACATGCGCAGAACGTGTGTGCGTAGCGTCCCGTGTGTGCATAGCGTCCCGACGATCACTCTTTCAACTATGACGTCATCAGGGGTGACGTCATATTTGACAAATCGATCGCCGGGACGCTATGCACACACGGGGCGCTAAGCACACACGTTCTGCGCAGGCGCGATGCATCATTTGCGATGCACATTTATAATATTGTGTTGTACCTACTCTATATACGTTTTTATGCACAGGGTCATTTTGTGCTTAAACCTATCACTGCACTTTACTACTTGCAGCCCCACTGTAAGGGAGGACTTTTCCCTTCCCCGGAGATGACTTTTTCCTATTGCTGGGCTAGATGACTAGACTGCCTTTAACCCAAACTTTAAACAGAAATACCTTTCTGGAGTGTACCATAAAACAATGGAATATTGGAATATGGAATATTTTACATTCAAGTCAAACAGTAACTAGAAGGAACATTTCTTGAACAGATCTATATTTAGTGGAAGCAGTCAGAAGATTGTGTTAAAATGGAAAATAAGTATTGGTTTCTTTCCATTTTTGGAGTATACATCTTGCAGCTCAATCAAGGAAAACTGTTTTATCATTTATCATGTGGACCATCCAGCATAAATGTGGCTAGAAGGAATTAGGTAATGTATGAATTTATATTCAGCTATAGCCTGCTGTGTTTGTAATTAAAAGAAGAAACAGTAACATTCAGAGCCTTCCTAAAAACCAAACGTCTTTGTCCTCAGAGGAGCAATAACTTTCTTGGCCATTGGAAGCCATTTTGTTTCCTGCGTTTGTGTGACCTAGATAAATAAACCTTCTCTAGACACAACCTGATACTAAATAAAAATTATGCAGATTAGCATTCCGCGTATATGTAAGGTTGTATTACTTTTTTTTTTTCTATTTCTCCTGCAGGTGATTTTTGGGTGACGTTAAGTTTAGCATATACAGAACTCCATCTAGACCTTCTAAGCTAGAGATTCTACATCAATCAGACATAATGAACCATAAATACCCACACATGAGTTCTCAAAGACTTAGAGGAAAAAAAATATAATTGGAAATCTCTCCCACACGTCAACAATAAAGAAATCTAAATGGAATTTATGATTGCAATTTGTAATGTAAAGCATATGGCTTAAATAGAAAGCATCCGTTTTAATTTATTTTGCACTTATATAGGTTATGAATCACATATAAAAGAATCCAGTGCTCAGAAAATGTAATATGCAGCATACATTGAGCCTAATCATATGATCTGCGTTCTAAGATTATCTGCACATTTTTATCATTGGTAAAAGTGATGATTGCAGCTACTACTAAAAAAAAATCTTTATCCATCTATGGAAACTGGTATATGTAGGTCATAGGGAAGTGACCTCATTTAGATAATAATAAGAACATTCTTGGCAGTAGCTAGGTGCTCATAGATTTAGGGGCACCTAACCACCTAAACTTGATGAGTCAAAACTGTCTTGAAGAAGTTAATGGGTGTTGACGTACAGGACTCAGAAGCATACTCATAGAATATATTGCATTTACTTGATTATACGTATCCTTTTTCGGTTAAACACTGAAAAATATTAAAGCCCAACTCTGGGATAAAAGTAGCCCCCTTCCTAACATCACCCACTATCTGATTGCTGGGTTACCAGAAAAAAAACAACCCTTTTTCAATGACCTTAAGTTGTGATCATGTGATCATCCAGCGCTGGGTCCATCTCCTAAGTGTTTACATCCTGGATGGATCCTTCTTCTGGTTGGCCACTGTCTGAGTGCTATGGACACTTTGGCCAGGACAGTTGAGGAGTCCTCTTGGGATCCAGAAATCTGCAGTCGGACTGATAAAAGTGAAGGGGACCGGAGGCTGAATGATATGGACAATTCCCGTTGGCTGTCAATGGGAGGTGATCTCTTAGGATCCAGAACAGTATCTAGAAGTCCTCTTAGGATCCAGAACATATCTACAGTTGGACCGGTGGTAGTGAAGGGGACTGGGCGGCAAGGGTTAATATGCAGCTCTGGATTAGCAATCCCCACAGGAGGAAATAGCACTAGGGGGAACCTGGTTAGGGGCCTCCAGTGAGTATAACTGGCTTTACCAGGTAAGGAGGCCTTTATACTGGGCAGGATGAGTTAGAGGGAGAGGGTAAGAGAGGGATGGGAAAAAGTCAATTTTGGGTAGAGCTGGGCGTTTAATTGGTCTTATCAGAACACTAAAGCCGACCACACATGTTACAATCTGATTGTGCAAATCTCCTTTAGATCTACCAACAAGTATGTTGTGCAAGAGCCTGCCAGATTGGATATAAATTGACTGGGATAGAGTAGGTAGGGCTTCATAATGCATAATGTTGGTAGTTTTAAAGTTGATTGTAAAGAGATTGTATTGTTAGGTTGTATTGTGATCTGCCAGGGCACTGGTGCCTGCTGCATTTTGTGGGTCTTGCTTTGGAATGACAAGGCTTGCTAACCACTGCAACTTCATTAGTTGCATCAGATTGTGGCAACCATGGCAGCACTGTACCCAGCTCAGTGTACAGGTCACCCCCAGAAATGTATTTTCATGCTTGTCTGCGATTTTCTTATATAAATACATTTCAGGCATCCTTTTAACAGAACAGAAGAAAACTTTTGCAAAATTACTTACTCAAAACAGAAACTATTCACATATTCTATTCAATCGCATATATAAAAAAAGGATTCTGTATGTGCATCTGGCCAATGGGATGTAAAGATATGATTTGCTTCTATTTTAAGAAGGCTTTACTGTGCTACACACTGATTAGAGTGAGGATTGTTTGATTGCTTTAGCCTCTACTCACCTTCCCTGTATAGTTATGCTGTCAGGATTGTTCTTCAAAGAGGGGATTGCTATTTTCTTAACAATCCCTCAGAGCTCTGATATGCAATTCTTGGGTTGCTGGGTTTGGAGTCTTACCCCTCTACTTTTCATCTCTTAAACTTCTCCTTTGCCTGTTGAAGCTGTTCATCTAAGCATAATTACATGTATTTGCTGGTTGTTGCAAGTGTCTCTTGTTATTTTTGGGGACAGTCACCCATGTAGCAAATTGTATACTCTTCCACTTATGGAAATCCAAGAATCAGTCGCACAACAGCATTGGCATATCCCATTTGTAAATGATGCAGTGGTGAAGGGTATCTACAATTTTTTTTTTATTTGAACAAAGTATGGAACAATTAGAACCCACTGTCATTGTTAACTATCTGTGCCCTGCTTCAGGAAATTTTTTCCTAACGTTATGTCCGTTATGTCCCATGTCCCTCACTTCCTGTCCCATCAGCGGGACAGGAAGTGAGGAGAAATCTTTCTAACCAGAACACAAATGGCATTAAATTATATTAAATTATTTTTATTAGAATGGTGAGGAAGGCTAGGACTACTATGGAGAGAAAGGTTGACCCCTCCACTTTTCATCTCCTAAACTTCTCCAATGCCTATTGAAGCTGTTCATCTTAGTATAATTCCATGTATTTGCTGGATGTTGCAAGTGTTTATATTTATTGTTGGGGGACAGTCACCCATGTAGCAAATTGTATACTCTTCCACTTATAGAAAGCCTAGAATTAGTTGCAAGAGAGCATTGGCGTATCTCATTTCGAAATGTGATCCAACGAGTGCTTGATCATTCTTTAGTGCTGGATCCAATACATTGTCTTTTAGGCCTCCCTTTCCCTGGTATTGGAAAGTCTATGAATAAGCTTGCTTCTTTTATTTCGTTAGCGGCCAAAAGGACTACAGTATTCCACTACACTGGTTATCGAATACCACCCCCACCTCTCAGGCCTTCTGACTGTGATTTTAGAAATACGTAGATTGGAATATATGACGGCTCAGGTGGGAGATGCCGTACCCCGTTCAAGAGAATATGGGATGTCTAGGACTCCTCTAAATTTGGTACTCCAACAAAACAGGCGGGGGATATCAGTCCTAAATTTTTTTTTTAGTCCCTCTGTCCCATGTGTGTGTTCTCTTCACTCTACCAGCTATACGTCGCAATTGCATTTATTTTCCCTTTTGTTCTTTTTTTTTTCTCCTTCTTTATTCTTTGAAAATGATATATGCTACAGTTATTAACGATTTGTAAGCCACTTTAATTGTTGCCTCCACTTTTGGTTCTGTTTCCATCTGTGGTGTTTTCTATGTATGATCTATTTGTGTAATTCTGTAAAACTTTAATAAAACATACACTTAAAAAAAAAAAAAAAAAAAAAGATTTCCTGCTGAATAATAATAAGCTTTTCCAAGCATAAGAAGTACCTTATATACTTAAGACAACAAATTAGGATTAAAAGAGAAATCAAAGCAAGGACCTCTCCAATTAGGTCCTGCCTCTTTCAGAGGAAATGGGACTATTACGGTACCAAGAGGGATATAGAAAGGCTTTGTTTTTTAAAAAAATAGTAAATTTATTTCAAAAAAGCAATAAAAAGTCCTACAAAGGACAAATCATATACATCATCATGATAGAACATACACAAAGACAGTGATTGTTACAGCATTGTTTACACTTGGTTAACGAGGCTAATGCCCACACAAATGCATGGACAGAGGTTGTATAATATAATACTTGCAGACGTGACCTCTACAGTTTCGCGGTCACAGCCGCTTCTTCAGGAGGCGTCTGATAGTATATAATCTACAAAAATGAAAAAACAATACAGTATCAACACAACAAAAGGAAACATGAATGCACAAATGTATTAAGAAACACGAAAGTTGATATTGGAGAACATAATTGTAAATTTGAAAGTTGCACTCACCAACCTATAACCACAAGGGTTTTGGAGCGATAGTGTGAGACGCCCTCAAAAAAGGGGGGGGCCTTCCCCCGGGGGCGAGCCAGGGAGGCAAATTGGGGTGAAACTATTGTAAAAAAATACAGTAAATGAGGATTTAGAAGTTTGTAAACTATGCGTTTTACTTGAAAAACCACCCGGGAGTGTCAAGTTGGCAGACAAGAAAGAAAGTGAAGGGAAAAGGAAGGGAGGGTGACGAGTCATAGGAGAAGGGAAGATGGTGGGGAAAAAGGGAGGAAAAAAGAAAGGGGAGGTGAAAAGGAGGAGAAAGAACAGAACACAGGAAGGGGGAATCTAGTGAGAAGGGGGGGAGGAAGGGGGGAAGGGGGGGTAATGGGGAGGGGAAAAGACGGGGAGGGGGGGGAAGGGGAGGGGAGAGAGGGGGGAGGACAAAGGAAGGAGGAAAGAAGGATCGTAAGGAGGAAGAAAGGAGGGCAGAGACAGGCAGGTAAGGAAGGGCAGGGGAACGAGAGGGGGGGGGAAGGGAAAGAGGGAAAGGACAGCGAAGAGAAAAAGAGAGCGAGAAACTGGAAAGGAAGAAAGGTTGACTTGCCACCTGTTTAAGAGGGTAGAAACTGGAGTAAAAAATGAAGGGGTAATAATATCAATGAAATTACCCACCGTTGCTGTAATGTTAAAGACTAGACTCCAGAGCTGCTGGCACCCAGAATAAAATGAATGGTGGAACTGGTGGCCGATGAGCCAACCACAATGCCTGAGGGAGCCACTGTAGGGGAGGTAGATAAAGAAGGGGAGAGTCTTAGGAGGTGGTCTGAAAAATCGGCATGAGCTGCAAGGCACGCCGAACAAGCAAGGAAGGGGGGGAAAAGAGGTATCATAATAAACCTACAATAATCCCCATCCTTACTATAAAACGTTGGGCAAATACTTACAGGGGCTCCAAGTGGC
Organism: Lithobates septentrionalis; assembly: GCA_037952835.1. Taxonomy (NCBI): domain Eukaryota; kingdom Metazoa; phylum Chordata; class Amphibia; order Anura; family Ranidae; genus Lithobates; species Lithobates septentrionalis. Next base: position 1,586,753 of record JBBDGP010000812.1, read on the forward strand.
GCCGGTGAATTAGTGGGTGTCTGCCTGTGAAGGTTAGCTGTCGGGTCTGGACGTCTTTTATGCCTCCAACCCGGAAGTTCAACAGCGCTGAGGACAGCAGCTGTTGGTATTTCCGGGTCCGGTCCTCCACTGCTGCGCAGGCGCAGGGATATCACCCGGCGCAGGCGCACAGTTCGATAGTGATCGGTGCCGAAGCGTCGATCATAAGAAGCAGTAGCTGGGCTCAGTAGGGCCCCGCCCACTGCCGGAGGAACGCAAGCCCGCCGTAGGGGGAGAATTAACTCCTCACATCTCTCCAAGCCCGGAGAGCGAGTGCAAGTGACAATGATTAAATGGGTACAGATAAAATGAAGCATAGAGTAAGTTGAGAGGGGGAGGGGTGCAAGATCACCGGCGCTAAGGACATGTAGAGGTCCATGGCCAGGGAAATATGCATCACCGCCCCATCCCAAGGTATATAAGAACAATTCAATCTGGTATACATGACTCTTATTTATAAAGCAAGTCTTTAACATTACAGCAACGGTGGGTAATTTCATTGATATTATTACCCCTTCATTTTTTACTCCAGTTTCTACCCTCTTAAACAGGTGGCAGGTCAACCTTTCTTCCTTTCCAGTTTCTCGCTCTCTTTTTCTCTTCGCTGTCCTTTCCCTCTTTCCCCCCCCTCTCGTTCCCCTGCCCTTCCTTACCTGCCTGTCCCTGCCCTCCTTTCTTCCCCCCTCCTTACGATCCTTCTTTCCTCCTTCCTTTGTGCTCCCCCCTCTCTCCCCTCCCCTTCCCCCCCACCAACTCCCCCCCCTCCCCATCTTTTCCCCTCCCCATTAACCCCCCTTCCCCCCTTCCTCCCCCCCTTCTCTCCCTTCTGTTCACTAGATTCCCCCTTCCTGTGTTCTGTTCTTTCTCCTCCTTTTCACCTCCCCTTTCTTTTTTCCTCCCTTTTTCCCCACCATCTTCCCTTCTCCTATGACTCGTCACCCTCCCTTCCTTTTCCCTTCACTTTCTTTCTTGTCTGCCAACTTGACACTCCCGGGTGGTTTTTCAAGTAAAACGCATAGTTTACAAACTTCTAAATCCTCATTTACTGTATTTTTTTACAATAGTTTCACCCCAATTTGCCTCCCTGGCTCGCCCCCGGGGGAACGCCCCCCTTTTTTGAGGGCGTCTCACAGTATCGCTCCAAAACCCTTGTGGTTATAGGTTGGTGAGTGCAACTTTCAAATTTACAATTATGTTCTCCAATATCAACTTTCGTGTTTCTTAATACATTTGTGCATTCATGTTTCCTTTTGTTGTGTTGATACTGTATTGTTTTTTCATCTTTGTAGATTATATACTATCAGACGCCTCCTGAAGAAGCGGCTGTGACCGCGAAACTGTAGAGGTCACGTCTGCAAGTATTATATTATACAACCTCTGTCCATGCATTTGTGTGGGCATTAGCCTCGTTAACCAAGTGTCAACAATGCTGTAACAATCACTGTCTTTGTGTATGTTCTATCATGATGATGTATATGATGTGTCCTTTGTAGGACTTTTTATTGCTTTTTTGAAATAAATTTACTATTTTTTAAAAAAACAAAGCCTTTCTATATCCCTCTTGGTACCGTAATAGTCCCATTTCCTCTGAAAGAGGCAGGACCTAATTGGAGAGGTCCATGCTTTGATTTCTCTTTCAATCCTAATTTGTTGTCTTATTCATATTCAGGATGATGGTACCTACTATTGACATTATACTTTACCTTATCAATTATGTGGCACATATTTGAATTCTACCTTATATACTTGTGTATAAGCCGACTTTTTCAGCACGTTTTTTTTGCTGAAAAAGCCCCCCTCGGCTTATACACGAGTGAGGGTCTCCCGCTGTGTCATGCAGTCTTAACTGTTCGGCGGCCGTCCACTGTAACAAAGCCCCGCCTTCTCCTTGTCCATGATAGACGGAACACGGAAGACTGATACAATGCTGGAAAATTGAATCAGTGTTCCATCTATCAGGGACGAGGAGGAAGCGGGGCTTTGTTACAGTGGACGGCCGCCGAACAGTTAAGACTGCAGTTGCATGACACAGCGGGAGACATCCGCTGTTTGTAATGAAAGGTACAGGTGGGCACAGTGTGGCTGCAGATGGACACAGTGAGGCTGCAAATGGTCACAGTGAGGCTGTAAATGGGCACAATAAGGCTGCAGATGGGCACAGTGAGGCTGCAGATGGGCACTGATGATACATGTGGGCACAGTGAGGCTGCAGATGGACACAGTGAGGCTGCAAATGGGCACAGTGAGGCTGCAGATGGGCACAGTGAGGCTGCAAATGGGCACAGTGAGGCTGCAGATGGGCACAGTGAGGCTTCAGATGGGCACAGTGAGGCTGCAGATGACCATTGTTTATCAGTAACTGCTGCATTTCCCACCCTAGGCTTATACTCGAGACAATACGTTTTCCCAGTTTTTTGTGGTAAAATTAGGTGCCTCGGCTTATATTCGAGTCAGCTTATACTCGAGTATATACAGTAATTGTTTTTGCACAGATATTTCCAATGTGCTCTTTATTTAGAAAACAGTAACTACACCATAGCAGGACAGTTGACTGCTTTAGGGAGAACATCATAGTTCAGTGGTCTCCAAACTGTGGCCCCGTGGCTGGATGCGGGCCTTTGCTTGCTTTTACCTGGATCTTGTGGTACTATTGCATCCACTGATACCAACGATGGGGTATAATTCCACCCACTGACATTAATGAAGGGGCACAATTCCTCCCAATGACACCAACGATAAGGAGCAATTCCTCCCAATGACACCAATGAGTGGGCACAATTCCTTCCAATGACACTAATGATGGGGCGCAATTCCTCCCAATGACTTGAACAATGGGGCACAGTTCCTCCCAATGACTTCAATGACGGGGCACAATTCCTCCCACAAACAACAACGATGGGCGCTATTCCTCCCACTGACACCAAAGATGAGGCATTGCTTATTCCCACTGATGTCAGGACCTTTTCTAATCCCACTGGCCACAGTCCGGCCTCCATAAAGTCTGAAGGACAGTAAACTTGCCCTTTGTTTAGAAAAGGACCACTGTTATAGTGGATCCTGGTGGTATGATTGGAGACAGAGAGATATTTCACCAGTTGTAGGTAAGATGTCTTCTCATCTTGTCAAAGTTTATGTGGAAAGTGCCGACATGCAGCCAAGCAGAGGCTGGGTAATACGTGCCAGCTATGAAACTCTGAAAGTGTTACCTTTCTCTGTAAAACAGTAGCTGAGTAAAGAAACAAAAAATCCAAAAATATTTTAAACTTTTTACGAAGTTGTAAAACTCTTTTTCAAAAAGCCAATCTTCCTCTGATGAGGAGGTAGCCCATTAACAGTTGCTCTCTGGATAGGGTCACCATTGTATTATGATCTCATAGAAGTTTATATATCTCGACAAACATCAGTATATTTCAGCACTTCAAGTCAACAATTTCCCACTGCCTTTCTGCAGAAAGATATCCCCTGTTGTTACTTTAAATAGCCTCCAATTGGAATACTATCATGGGACAAAGCGGGTAGCTAATCTGAGCAATCACGAAGTTACAAGAGCTTAGGGTAATTTCTTCATTTCAAATACTGAAAGTTTAGGAGAAAAAATGTCTTTGATTGTATTTTGGTAGTCCATTTGGTGAGGACATGACAGTGGCTAAATAGGGTTTTTTCGTTGTTGTACATTTTTCAGGTTTTATTTGGGTATTTTATGGCTTAAAGTTTGAGGATTAGCTCTACGTGTGTCATAGCAGGTTTTTTTTTTCTGCTTTAGGCAACCAAATACGTTAAACGTCTAAAGTTGGCAAAAAAATGATTTGAATTTCATAAACAGAGAGTAGAATTCTCTAACTGAAATTTGTAACTTGTGTTTCCTACCAAGAGAATCCTGGTGGTATGTGACATGTTCCTACTTACTACTTGGCCCAAACTACCTCCTTAGTTACATTGAAAGGAAAAAAAGTGTAACTTTGTATGATTATATTCTTTCCTTAAAGTGTATTTCCATTTTTGCAGCCAAATTTGGATAACACTTACTTTATATTTGTTACATGTTCTCATTCACATAGCATAATGTAAAAAAAAGGATTTACAAGTTGCTGCTTACCATTTTAGAAGCTCTATCAACACTGAACATTCTATTTTGTTTATGGGGGGCTGGGGAGCTATGTTTGCCATAATTAACACTGTCTGTACTGTGCTGGCAAATCTCATTATCAGTTATAAACTAGATTTGAACACGCTCTGTTCTAACCAAGGTTTAAAGTGGTTTAAAGGCTCAAGTTTTTTTTTTACCTTTATGTATTATATTCATGAAGGTAAAAAAATCTTCTGTGTGCAGCAGTATCCCTGTTTTGCTGAAAACTCCAACTCACAAAAATCTCCAGCCATGTCACTTCCAGTCACTCTGCAGCGCCAATCATTGGAGATTTCAACGAGTTGCCTGTTTTCACAGAATAGCGGCAGCGTATAGACTGCGGTTCACCATATAATGAGTGGACAATGTTAGTCTGCCTGATACTAACCAACAACATGGCCACCTCCAAGGTGGTGACAACTTTTTTCCTCCTTACCCAGTGTTCTGTAAAAACAGCCAACTCGTCATGGATCATAGTGTACACGCTGCCACTGTTCTGTGAAAACAGGCAACTCGTCGAACTCTCCAATTATTGGTGCTGGAGAGTCACCGGAAGTGACATGGTTGGAAATTTTGGAGAGTTGGAGTTTTCGGCAAAACACCCGCAGCCCCCCACCTACCCTAAAACTTATCTGATCCCCATCTTGATTCAGCTATCTGCACGAGAGCCTTGGCTCTCCCAGGTCTCTCCATCCTCAGTGGCTGAGACAGCAGCAGGAGCCATTGGCTCTGGCTACTGTCAATCTTAGCCAGTGAACCAACGAGGAGAGAGCGAGGGCGGCGCCAAGCTACACTCCATGTGTGAATGGACACACGGAGCAGCGGCTCGGGAGTGAGCCTGCTCGGGTGCCTCAATAGAAAGCTGCTTGCTATGAAGGCACTAGGCAGGAGAAAGGGGCCTGGAGCGCTAGCGGGATGCTCGAGAAGAGGAGGATCTGAGCTGCTCTGTGCTAAACCATTACACAGAATAGGTAAGTATGACATGCTTGTTATTAAAAGAAATGAAATAAAAAAACCCCAATATCACTTTAAAGTAGAACTATAGGCAAAACATTTGTTTTTTCATGCTGGATAGAGTAAGAGGGGGTTATAATCCCTCTTATGCCGCGTACACACGGTCGGACTTTTCGTCTACAAAAGTCCAACGGACGCTGACGGACTAAAGCTGGCTGGTAATCCGATCGTGTGTGGGCTTCTCCGGACTTTCAACGTACTTTTTTAGCCTCAAATCCGACGTACTTTAGATTTGAAACATGCTTCAAATCTTTACTTCGTAACTACGACGGACCCCGAAATCCGCTCGTCTGTGTGCTAGTCCGACGGACAAAAAGCCACGCTAGGGCACCTATTGGCTACTGGCTATGAACTTCCTTATTTTAGTCCGGTGTACGTCATCACGTACGAATCCATCGGACTTTTGTGTGGTCGTGTGTAGGCAAGTCCGTTCGTTAGAAAGTATGCCGCAAGTCCGCCGCAAGTCCGCCGAAAGTCTGTCGGACAGGCTGTCTGACTTTTGTAGACGAAAAGTCCGACCGTGTGTACGCGGCATAAGATTTATCTTTGCCATCTTCGTCTTATTGGGGATATTTACCTTTTCTTGACATCCTACAGCCAAAACAGGAAGTAAGAGGAAATCTCTGCAAAAATCTCTTCCCCCCGAGTCACTAGAACTATTGCACCCACTGGAAGATTTCCACTGTTACTTCTCTGGGGACAACCCAACATTTGGGATTTTCATTTACGTTCGCTTTTAATGATATTGGTGACAGGGACACAAACAGCAATAAAAATTGACAGGTGCTCTAATCCCTCTCTAATCCAAAGCTAAAAAAAGTTTGGCCTTTATTTATACTTTAACCACTTGCTTACTGGGCACTTAAACCCCTCTCCTGCCCAGACCAATTTTCAGCTTTCAGCGCTGACACACTTTGAATGACAATTGCGCGGTCATACAACACTGTACCCAAATGACATTTTTATAATTTTTTTTCACACAAATAGAGCTTTCTTTGGGTGGTGTTTAATCACAGCTGGGGTTTTTATTTTTTGCTAAACAAATAAAAAAAATGGAAAATTCTGAAAAAAAAAAATCATGTTTCATATTTTGTTATAAAATTTGGCACTGGTAGGTGACACTGATTGGCAGCACTGTTGATGAGGCCCTGATTGTGGGTACTGATAGGTGGTACTAAGGGCACTGATAGGTGGCGCTGGTGGGCACTGGTAGGCGGCACTGTTGTGTACTGCTAGGTGGCACTGGCAGGTGGCACAGGTGGGCACAGATGAGCTGGTGGCAGCTCTCCTTGATCGGGACCAATGTCACAGCCGCCGGTGATCGCCTTTTTTTTTCACCTTGCACTGTCAGTGCGAGGAGAAAACATAGCCGATTACCGGCTCTGTTTACATCACATGAGCAGCTGTCATTGGCTGACAGCTGACCACGTGGTAAGGGGTCGGGATCGACCCCGTACTCTGATCTGTGATCAGCCGAGTCTCATAGACTCGCTGATAACAGAGTGCGCCGCGCCCGCCCTGCAGGGGGCGCGCAGGCCGCTCGGCCACGGGAGGACGTCAATAGACGTACTCCTGGCAAAGTAGGTCCGCGCTGTAGCCATCATTCAGCTATAGTGCGGATCTGAAGCAGTTGAAGAAGCTGGACTTGAATTTAATGAGAGGAGACTCGGTCTGCCATGATTTTCGATTGGGACAGAGTTGAGAATTAGGACACTATGCTTGTAGTCAGTCATAAGTCCTTTTCCTGAAAAACCTCTAAAACATAAGATTTTTGGTATGCTGTGCAAATGGGAACACATAACAAACATATAAGGCAGTTTTCTCAAATTTAACAGCAAAAATGAAAATATAAAACTATGGTCAAAAACTGACATATACTATGTGATAAAGCTCTGCTTGTTTCCTAAACATACAAGCAGCATTACCTGGGACCTCTGGTGAAAAAGAGGGCAATGACATTACAAGCCCCAATTAGAGAACGTTTTGCAGCCACTGAGGAAATGCAAAGCGTTCTCTGAATGGCGCCTGTGCCAAGCGGGTGACTTTCTGTGTTCAGTAAGAAGTGGGGCAGCTACTCGGCAGTGGGACCAAGTGGGGATTACTGGAGTGCCTACTACAATGATTTCCAGCTTCCAGAGGGATCCCATAGGTATGGTATATACATAGCTACATTATCCAAGCTGCACCCATGTCATTATGTTAAAATATCTATATGTGGAATTCTTCTTTAAAGCTGTGTAAGTAAGTCCATCTTTTGAGAAAAAAAAAAACACTATGCATTCAAAGGGCCCCAGTAGGTTACAATATACTGTTCAGTGTCTGCCATACCTGTATGTGTCTGCCATACCAGTATGCCTTTTGTAGCATCCAAACATCCAAATGGCCTGTCCAAAAAACGTCCATTTGTTAATGATCCCTTGTCCTTCTTATTATCTGGGACACAAAATCTGTTGAGCTCCCATCACCAGTACACACAGGAAGGAGCACGGTTCCTTATTGGAAGCAAGCGCATGCGCAGTGCTCCTTCTTTTCCTGTAGCCACACTTCACATGTGCTTGTCTCAAACCAAGAAATGCAACTACAGAGACATAGGGCCTTGATGCTTCTTCTGAGTGCTGGGGATGAATATTCAACAAATTCTTTGTCCCAGATAATGAAAAGGATGAGATCCCTGATACATGCAAATTTTTTGGACAGGCTGTGGAGGCTCTGTGTAAAAACATAGATCCCAACGGTCTCTGATCTCGAGGGACTGTCCCTGATTTGGAACAAAGTTCCTCTGTCCCTCATTCCTCCTCATGTGTCCCTTATTTTGGTCGGATCTATATAGTTGTAAATAAAATGCACTTTTTATCTTTCAAAATGTGTTTCCCAGTGCTAAACCTTTCATCCAAATTCTAAATTTCTGCATTTGTAAATTTCAAAAGCCAATATAACGGAATAGTAGTGGTAAAAAGCACTTGTGAATTTAACTAATCATTTTTTTTTAAATAATTCTCCTTTAAGGGGGCGTGGCAGGGGGTGTGTTCTATGCAACATACTTTTGCTAATAGGTGTCCCTCATTTCCATCCCAAAAAATTGGAAGGTATGTAAAAAGGCCTAAAGGTATGGCATGTACATTTTTAGAAGCTGAGCCTACTAAGGTCCTTTGAATGCCTACTGTTTTTTTTTTGTTTTTGTTTTTTTTTTTGTATTATTATTGTGTTTTATTTTATTAAGTTTTTGTTTTTTGTTTAGGTAAACCTAGCCTTTAAAGGAGATCTATGGTCACAGCGTACACCTTCATTTTATAACATCAGCATTATAATAATAATACAAACAATAGTTATTCTCAACAATCCCATATAAGCTTTGTTGGAAAAATATTGTTTTCATGTTGTGAACACTGCCTGTCTGCTGTTCACCTCTTCCTGGATTCACAGCATGCTTTGCAGCTTCTCCTCTGCTGTTTACTTTCAATTTCTAGGGACTACATATCCCATAGTACCTTGCTGCCTGCAAGCAGTCATTCCTGTACTGACTCCGCCTCTCAGCACCTCTGTAGTTCAGAAGACAGGCTCTGTGAAATGTGTGACACAGGGCAAAGTGACTTGACTTGGAATTATAGCGGTGCCAAAAACAAAAAAAATCCATAGTGTATATTAGTTAAATGACAATGGAGAGGTCAGAACATAATTTTTTTTAATTCATGGCAATTTTTTTATTTTTTTTATCAACTTTATAGTACCATTTCACTTTAAAAGAAACAAACAAAACAAACATAGCGTGGGCACGAGCGCCCCTGACTATAAAGAGCTTCATTTCCCTACCAAAACTACACACCAGGGACAATTTTTGTCACAAGCCTGTTATTCTTTCAGTGTGTTTCTGACCCTGGGGAACAAAGACAGCAGAAACACATAGATCTACACAGATAGCATATTGGATCAGAGTGTGACATGGTGCCTTGGGGCTACAATACTGCGGTCTTAACCACTCTACCACCGTATGTGGCTTCGGCTTTTAAATCATGCTTTTTTTATTGCTGGTTTACTGCGAATAGTCACAGAACTTGTTTTCTGGAGTCCTACAAGATGCCAATATCGACACTGACATGCATATTACAGACATGCAAGAACCACAGATAATTGGATCATCCATGACATGAGAAAGTGAACTAAAATTTGCTCAAGAGGAAAGTCTATTCAGATGTCTCAGAGCTTTGTTTGTTCGCTGTCTCCTATGTTGATGTCTGTAGATTTATAATGAATGTGGCTTACTTTTGGGATAGAAAGACATAGATACATTCCTAACTAGATGACAAAATCCCAAAACGTGCATTATCAACTGAGATCCATAGGGGGTAAAACATAGAATTAGCATGTCTGGCATTCCAATCCTCAGTTCATCCTAAATTAAAGTGGATGTAAACCCGAAATTTTTTTATTTTTAATTTCTTTTTGTTGATGTCATAATGTAGAGTATAAGATTTCCTATCATTTGAGCCCAGTCTTGCCACAAAGAGTTAATCCATCTCTGAGCAATCCTCCTTTATTGTTCAGTAAGATAAATCTTGACAAACAGAGAAAAACTTTGTCAAATCCTCCCCCTTGCTGTGAGTGACAGGTGATTTACATATCTCGTGCACTAGCCTAAGACGTGCATTATTTTTTAGTTCCCACCCCCACTCCTTTCTTCAGCAGCTCTGCAAGGATTGGCTGTTCCACACCTCAGCATGATTTGGCATTCTGAAGTCATGTGGTTACTTTCCTGTCTTTTCACTGGATGTTAGAGATCATAGCAGAAGTTTGGTGTAAGAAATACACAGGAGAAAATGCATATTAACAAGGGGAGTGTAGAGGTGGGCGGGGAGTCTACTGACATCATGACTCCACCCACCGAGCTCCAGACAACAGACCCACCCACAGAATCTGCAGTTTTTCGGTTCTAATAACAGACAGAGGGGAGACATTTGACAGGTAAAGATACATGCAGGAGGCATGTATATCCTTATAGATAACCCCTATGGCAGTAGTTTGGAAAGGATGACATTGGGTTTACATCCACTTTAAAGTGGCTGTGAACCTCTGAAATGAAAAATGAACAAAGCATTTCCTTCTATAGTGTGTACTTGTCTCAATCCAAAACACCTAGTGTGATTTCTGTCTGCTCTCTCATTCCTCTGCTATCTGCATGAGTCACTTCTGAAAGATTATACTGACACCATACAATCCCAGTGGATGGCCCTGACCCCCCCTCCTGATGCACACAGCAGGTGATTGACAGCCTCAGCTATACATGTTTCCTTATGAGACTGTGTAGCCGGATATGTGTCCATTCTCCCCACTCAGGTCCCAGATTATACTGAGCTGCCATGCTGTGCAGTGTATGACATCAGTATGACATCAGACATCAGAAGGCCCCCTGCCTTCTGGAGAAATGCTGCGTAAATGCTGGCTTTAGATTAGAGAAGACCGCAGATAAACAGATACAACTTATGTAAGAGGAATTGTTTTATCTCCATGTATCAGCAGCAGCAGGTGTATATACACATATATATCGGCTCGGATGCCCCCATAGCAAGCTGCTTTCTGTGGGGGCACTCAGCAGGTAGGAGGGGCCAGGAATAACATGTTTGTTATTTTTACTTAAAAAAACAAGACTTTACAATCACTTTAACCACTTCCTGACCAGCCGCCATCATTATACGGTGGCAGGTCAGCACGTTCCCGCAAATCTCCGTAGCTGTACGGTGGCTCCATTAAGAGCCATAGCAGGCCTGCTGCACAGTGGGGGACCCAATGCGCGTGGCCGGCCACCCACGATCGCGGACACAAGAGCCAGAACGGGGATTTGTGTGTGTAAACGCACAAATCCCCTTTTTGGCAGGGGAGGAGAGACAGATCTGCTGTTCCTAGTAATTAGCGATATGTCTCCGCCAGTCAGTCCCATCCCCATACAGTTAGAAACACACAGTTAACCCCTTGATCACCCCTTCCCTGCCAGTGACATTTACACAGTAATCAGTGCATTTTTATAGCACTGATCGCTGTATAAATGTCAATGGTCCCAAAAAAGTGTCAGAAGTGTCCGATCTGTCCACTGCAATGTCGCAATTATGCTAAAAATCACAGATCACCGCCATTACTAGTAAAAAAAAAAATAATAATAAAAATGCCAAAAAAAATGAAATAAATCTATCCCCTATTATGTAGACGCTATAACTTTTGCGCAAACTAATCAAGATACGCTTATTGGGAATTTTTTTTATCAGAAATATGTAGAAGAATACATATTGGCCTAAACTGATGAAGATTATTTTTTTGGGATATTCATTGTAGCAAAAAGTAAAACAAATATTGTTTTTTATTTAAAAATTGTCACTCTTTTTTTTTTTATTGCGCAAAAAATAAAAACCACAGAGGTGATCAAATACCACCAAAAGAAAGCTCTATTTGTGAGAAAAAAGGGCATCAATTTTGTTTGGGTACAGCATCGCACAACCGCACAATTGTCAGTTAAAGCGACACAATGTTGTATCGCAAAAAATGGCCTGGTCATTAAGGGGGAGATCTTCCTGTCCTTAATTGGTTAAAGTAGCAAAGTGCTGAATAGCAAAAAACGGTCTGGTCATGAAGGGGTAAAACATTCTGAGGGTCAAGTGGTTCATTGGTATAGTATTGTTTTTGGTATTTTTTTTATGTTCATGTTTATTTTTTTTATGGTATGGTATGCTATGGTATGGTATTGGCATGGCTTTTTCCAAGGGCAACTTAAAATAGAAGTATAGGTATTTTTTTTTTAGCAGAATCATACTATCCATAGGTGGTTGCAGCATCTGTCCCCCGCCGGCTCTAAGAATGACAGCTGAGCGATCAAACACCGCTGAACGCTCGGTTCTCAGGGCTCCCTGTCAGTCACCGGCTCCCTTCTTTGCCCCCCTGGGCTCACTGGAGAGCTGGGCTGTGGAGGGAGCTCACTTAGAGGCTAAACCGGGTGCCGGTCCAGGCATGTGGGTGGATTCTGACTATATGGTCACAATCTTTCCCGAGCCTGGACCAGCTCTGTGACATCAGCCAACAATAGACTTTGGCCCACTCTCTGCTGAAAATGAGTCACATAAGTGCAGAACGAACTGCACTCCTGTGATCCACATTGACTTTAAAAGTCAATTTTGGGAATAAAACATAAGGGTATCAAATATCATTAGGATGTGGTACCCCCATAAGAGGGCCAGAGGCATCCCAGAATTACCTTATCTGGCAAAAAACTTTAAACTTCTTTAAAGACGGCCAGCAAAAAAACGCATTGAAAAACACATCACCACTGGGTTTTTTATTTTTTGCGCTACAGATAAAAAAAGACTGAAAATTTTGAAAAACAAAAAAAAAGAACATTTTTCTGTGTTTCTGTTATAAAATTTTGTAAATAAGTAAGTTTGCTCCTTCACTGAAGGACACTGAGGAGGTGGCACTGATGAGGAGGCACTAATATGCAGCACTGATGGGCACTGATATGCAGTACTGATGGACACTGACCGGTGGCACTAATGGGCACTGATAGGTGGCACTGATGGGCACTGATGGTCGGCAATGATGAGCACTAATGGGTGGCACTAATGGGCACTGATGGTCGGCAATGATGGGCACTGATGGGTGGAAATGATGGGCACTGATGGGTGGCAATGATGGGTACTGGTGGGCACTGATGGGCAATGATGAGCGGCATTGATAGATGGCACTAATAGGCAGCACTGATGAGGAGGCACTGACAGGCATTACTGATAGGCACTGACTGATATTACTGACGGGCATCACCGATGGGCACTGCTTGACATCAAATGTGAGTACAGGCTGGCACTGATTGGTATTACTGGCAGGCCCTGGTGGGCACTGGCGGGCACTGGTGGGCATCACTGATGGGTCTGCACTGATATGATGGGTACTGGTGGGCACTGATGGGCAATGATGAGCGGCACTGATAGATGACACTAATAGGCAGTACTGATGAGGAGGCACTGACAGGCATTACTGATAGGCACTGACTGACATTAATGATGGGCATCCCTGATGGGCACTGCTTGGCATCAAATGTGAGTACAGGTTGGCACTGATTGGTATACTGGCAGGCGCTGGTGGGCACTGGCGGGCACTGGTGGGCATCACTGGTGGGTCCGCACTGATAAACAATGCATTGATTATCAGTGCAAATCCCCCCTGTCAGGAGAGTCACTGATTGGGTCTCCTCTACCCACGTCATAGGCTCTTTACCTAGATGGGAGGTGCAGTGCGTTGGAAAAACACACCGCACCACCGATCGCCGCGATGTGCGCCCCCGCTGGACGTCATATGATGATGTGGTTAAAAATCAGCATTTTAATTTTGGGATTAGAAATGCTTAACCACTTCAATACCAGGCACTTAGACACCTTCCCGCCCAGCCCAATTTTCAGCTTTCAGCGCTGTCACAATTTGAATGACAATTGCGCGGTCATGCTACACTGTACCCAAACAAATTTTTTATCATTTTGTTCCCACAAATAGAGCTTCCTTTTGGTGGTATTTGATCCCCTCTGCGGTTTTTATTTTTTGCGCAACAAATAAAAAAAGACAGAAAATTTTGAAAAAAAGCACGTTTTTCTTTGTTTCTGTTAAAATTTTTTGTAAATGAGTACGTTTTCTTCTTCAATGACGGGCACTGATATGGCTGCACTGACGGGCACTGATACGGCGGCACTGATGGGCACCGATGAGGTGGCATCAATGAGGTGGCACTGATGAGGTGGCACTGACGGGCACTGATGATGGGCACTGATAGGTGGCACTGATGCGCACTGATAGGTGGCACTAATGGGCACTGATAGGTGGCACTGGTAGGTGGCACTGATGGGCACTGATAGGTGGCACCGATGGGCACTGATAGGCGGCACTGATGGGCACTTGTAGGTGGCATTAATGGGCACTCGTAGGTGGCGTTGATGGGTAGTTATGGGTGGCACTGATAGTTGGCACAGATGGGCACGGATGGGCACTGATAGGTGGGCACAGATGGGCACAGATGGGCACTGACAGGTGGCACCGATGGACACTGATGGGTGGCACTGATGATTCTGATTGATGGCAGTGATGCCCCTAAGTGTGGCATTGCTGGGCATCACTGCAACATAATTGTGCCAATCAGTGCCCATTTGTGGGCACTGATTGGCACAGATTTGGCACTGACTGGGCACATGTGGATGGCCATGGGGTACATACCTGGCCATCCACATGTTTCCCTTCCCTGGTGGTCCTAGTGGCGATCCCTGGTGGTCCAGTGTGGTGATCTGCGGGGGGGCTGCGCTGATAAACAATCAGCGCAGACCCCCCCTGCCAGGAGAGCCGCCGATCGGCTCTCCTCTACTTGCGTCTGTCAGACGCGAGTGAGGAAGAGCCGATCAACGGCTCTTCCTATTGACAGCGTGATCAGCCGTGATTGGACACAGCTGATCACGTGGTAAAGAGCCTCCGCCGGAGGCTCTTTACCAAGATCGGTGTAGCGGTGTGTCAGACTGACACACCGATCCACCGATCGCCGCGATGCGCGCCCCTGCGGGCGCGCGGCGGCATGTTATCCTGAAGGACGTCATATGACGCCCAGTCAGGATAACACAACCACCGCCCGGCCGTCAATCCGCTATAGGCCGGGCGGGAAGTGGTTAAAGATCTGTCCTGTTGCCATGGTAACAGATTAAATGACTTACAGAGACACCCATTCTAAGGCTTCAAAGAGAACTAAAAAGAATAATAAACTGACGAGCGGGACAACCTTGTGGACCATACCTCTGCCTTTCTACCCTTTTTCTTCTTTCTCTTTCCTTTTCTCCACCTTACGATTAAAGCTCATTATCAGAATTTATTTGACCTATATACACTCTACTTGTAAACAATATGTATAGTAGGTATAAATCATTTAAATACCTACAAAAGTAACTAAGGAAATGATATATATCTTTAATTTAGGTTTACGTGAACCCGATGTTTAATATTTGAAATTTCATGATATTTACCTATATAAACCCTACTGTAAAACAATGAGCTTACTTTATAGATCCTTGTAAACTTACTTTATGTATCTTTATAACATTGTATACTCAATAAACTTCTTTTGACAAGAAATGCTTAAAGAGCTCTGATTGGTGCACTGAACATAGCAAAAATGGGGACAATATCCCTCCCATTGTGCACCAGTGTTAAAAGCCCAATTCCTCAACTTGCCATTTTTTCTTTTTGCTATAGCAAGTTCCATAGTTGTTCATACTGTTAGGTATAAAGGGAATCACCATAATACAATGTCCTGATGTACTGAGTATCCCCCCCCCCCCCCCCCCACACACACATTCCAGGTTCCTTCCATCTCCCACACAGCCAAGGTGAACCAGCCAGAAGATGTAGGAGAAAATGTTCCTGTCTGCATTTCAATCTGGTAGTGAAAGGTTTAAATCCAACACATAAAAAATATCAATTCATTACCAGCCCACTCTTCTCTTAACGAACTGCATTTACCAAAGACTAAAACAGAATGCCCCCACACACTGTCAATATAATGTCACTTCATGTTCTTTAGACATTTTTTTTTTTCCCAAAGACTTTGTATAATTTGTCCTAATTAGAAAGCAGAATGAGTGCCATAAAATGGAACAGCAGTGCAGCAAAATGGGAGCGAGTCGGAGACATTATCCAACGGCTTTGTCTTTTGTTTCTTATCAGATTTTGATGGGAACATTTGTTTAGCATGTTTTTGTACATGTTTCAAAGGACAGTCTGTACGATGGTGGCATGTTTGATAAATTCCTTTATTTTCTCACATGGAAATAAAATGTGAAAACGAAATACTGTTGTTTTGTTCTGCGTATTATGACGCCCTTGAGAGTCTGATTGAGGGCAGAAACAAGCAATTTACAGTGCCGCTCGCAATTCATTATCCCTATACTGACTGTACATTAATTAACTGATTCTGGATATGACAGATAAGGTGACTGTAAACGCTGGTTATGGGCTTAAGACTTGGTGTTATATCCCACCAGCTGAATGATTAATCAGAGAGCAGTCTGGTGGGCTTCTAGACTCATATGGTGTATCTATGGTCAAAATAGACTATCCGTGGTGGGCCGTGGTGGGCCGTGGTGGGCTTCTACACTCAAATGCCCCGTACACACGGTCGGACATTGATCGGACATTCCGACAACAAAATCCTAGGATTTTTTCCGACGGATGTTGGCTCAAACTTGTCTTGCATACACACGGTCGCACAAAGTTGTCTGAACATCCGATCGTTCTGAACGCGGTGACATAAAACACATACGTCGGGACTATAAACGGGGCAGTAGCCAATAGCTTTCATCTCTTTATTTATTCTGAGCATGCGTGGCACTTTGTGCGTCGGATTTGTGTACACACGATCGGAAATTCCGATTTTGTTGTCGGAAAATTTTATAGCCTGCTTTCAAACTTTGTGTGTCGGAAAATCCGATGGAAAATGTGTGATGGAGCCCACACACGGTCGGAATTTCCGACAACAAGGTCCTATCACACATTTTCCGTCGGAAAATCCGACCGTGTGTACAGGGCATTATGGTGTATCTATGGTCAAAATAGACCATCCGTGGTGGGCCGTGGTGGGCTTCTACACTCATATGGTGTATCTATGGTCAAAATGTAAAATCATATACTCATTTCCACATTGTATTTCCAATATTTCTAGCCTACTCCTAATTCATTTCAATGATCTTGAAGTTTGTTAAAGGGGAACTTCACCCAAAAGGGGAAGTTCCGCTTGTCTGCCTCCTCTTTAAAGCGGAACTCCACCCAAAAGGGAAGTTCTGCTTGTTTGCACCCTCTTCTTTAAAGTGGAGCTCCACCCAAAAAGGGAAGTTCCGCTTGTTTTCCTCCTCTTTTAAGCGGAGCTCCACCCAAAAGGGAAGTTCTGCTTGTCTGCCTCCTCTTTAAAGCGGAACTCCACCCAAAAGGGAAGTTCTGCTTGTTTGCACCCTCTTCTTTAAAGTGGAGCTCCACCCAAAAAGGGAAGTTCCGCTTGTTTTCCTCCTCTTTTAAGCGGAGCTCCACCCAAAAGGGAAGTTCTGCTTGTCTGCCTCCTCTTTAGAGTTCTGCTTGTTTGCAAACTCTTCTTTAAAGTGGAGCTCCACCCAAAAGGGAAGTTCTGCTTGTTTGCACCCTCTTCTTGAAGTGGAGCTCCACCCAAAAGGGAAGTTCTGCTTGTTTGCGCCCTCTTTTCTTTAAAGTGGAGCTCCAGGCCCATTGCACGCAATCACGTACCTGTGGGCTGCCCTACTGCAGTATATCTGCTTGGGGCAGTTCTTAAGTGGTTAAATTTGCTTCAGAACCTGTGTAATTCATATGTTTTTAAGGGGATGAGATGGCAACCCTAACTACAGAGGTGCTGAAAGAAGGAGTTTTAGGAGGCTAAGTAAGTACAGGAATTGCTGCTTGCAGGGAGCAAAGTACCATGGGATATGTAGTCCTTGGAAACTGAAAGTAAACAGCAGAGGGGAAGCTGCAAAGCATTCAGGGAATCCGGGAAGTTGTGATAAGAGATGGCCAGCAGACAGGCAGCACTCCCAACCTGAAATTAGATTTTTCAAGTAATCGCATAGCTCCCAACTGTCCCTGATTTCGAGGGAATGTCCCTGATTTGGAGCAATGTCCCTCTGTCCCTCTTGCCTCCTCATGTGTCCCTCATTTTGGTCTGATCAATATAGCTGTATATAAAATGCACTTTTTATCTATCAAAAAGTGTTTCCCAGTGCTAAACCTTTCCAATTTCTAAATTGCTGCATTTGTAAATTCCAAAAGCCAATATGAAGGAATAGTAGTGGTAAAAAAAAAGCACTTGTTTGTTTAACCAATCTTGTTTTTTTTTGTACAAGTCTCCTTTAAGGGGGCGTGGCAAGGGGTGTGTCCTATGCCTGCATGCTTTTGCTGATAGGTGTCCCTCATTCCCATCTCAAAAAGTTGGGAGGTATGTAATCGTATATTGGATTGTCAAATATAACTATTGTGTGTATTGTTATTACAATGCTTAAAGTATATGCTGTGACTATACATCTACTTTAATTTGCTTCAAAAATAGAAGAACTTGGTGGGCTGCTACTTATTAGGAAATATAAAGCAGCTCTGCAGGATTTGAAACGGGTATAAAACTAGATTTCTGAACAATTAACATGGTTTTCTATTCAAAATCAAAACATGACGACAACATTGTTGGGAAAGTATTCTCTGCGTGCCTCAGGGTACATTAAGCGCCGTTCTGACTTTGAGGCGAGCAGAGAATGTGATCTCATTCGGTTCTAGTGATAAGCGGATTCACTTGGATTCATTGTGTTGGCAATCTGAAAAAAATCTCCTCTGCAGTTTAGGCTGCCCAACACATCAAAGTGGAACAAAACCCATTGATTGAACGGTTTCCAAAAATAGTTACATTCAAGGCATGCCAGGAAGGAATGATAACTGCCACAGTTGCTTGCGATTTTAACTGAGCTGTCCTGCCACCAAATAGCCGGTGATAACTGATCACATGTGCAGCACCGAGGCAACTGCAGATCAAACAGAGACTAAAATCGCAGCTTCTTTGTCTTTACAGGATAAGAAGGTTTAATTCTGCTTCAAGTTGATGCAGCACAGGCCTTTCCTCCACTCAACAGCAGAGCTGGTATATTTACATTGAACTCCACCCATAGGCATGTGCACAGGGTGTGCCCATTGTATCACCCCATATGGCGCAGGTTACCCCCTGTTGCCCGGCACTGCCTTCTCTCTTCTCCCGCCGGCTGTTGCTGCGGGCACACGGGGCGGGGGGGGGGGGGGGTGTTTGGAAGGGGACAGTAAGTATGTCATATTTATACCAGCCCCTTCCTTTTCTGAATGAACACAGTGAGTGACTGGTACTAATCACATACTGTGTTCATTCATAACTGAAGCATAGTAAACTGTGTTTACGTATGCTTCATTTTTTTGAATGAACAGGAAGCCTCTCAGCACAGAGTAGTTCCCCTTCATTCACTGTCCTGTGCAACTGAGGCTACAGAAAAAGGGACTGGGGCCTCAAATTTGTTTTGTAAAAAAAAAAATTTTTTTGGGGGTTGGGGGAATAGGGAGAATAACTGTATATTGTAAGTAATGTATGTAATAAGGAATGTACATAGGAATGCGATTTTTTAATATGTATTTGTGTATCTTTGCTTACATA
Source organism: Lithobates septentrionalis (assembly GCA_037952835.1). NCBI lineage: Eukaryota > Metazoa > Chordata > Amphibia > Anura > Ranidae > Lithobates > Lithobates septentrionalis. Next base: position 1,606,153 of record JBBDGP010000812.1, read on the forward strand.
ATAAAAGAGAGAATGATAAAAAAAAAAAAACATTTTATTGTAAAAAAATAATAAGAAAAAATAAAATTGTAAAAAATATTAATAATAAAAAAACTGACACCATCCACTGCTCCACTGACACTGTCCTCTGCCTTACTGACACCATCCACTGTCCTATGGACACCAAGCTTTGCCCTACTGACACGTCCATTGCTCAACTGACTGACCCCCATCCTCTGCTCTTTTGACACCATCCATGTTTTAATACATTTAAAACAAAAATTATATTTATTTATAAGAGTGTGTGTGTGTGTGTGTATATATATATATATATATATATATATATATATATATATATATATACTGTATATATACTGTATATATACATATATATATATATATATATATATATATATATATATATATATATATATAGATATATCTATCTATCTATATATATATAGATATATAGATATATCTATATCTATATATAGATATATAGATCTAGATATATCTATATATAGATATAGATATCTATCTCTAGATAGATAGATAGATAGATAGATAGATAGACAGATAGATAGATACATATATATGTATCTATACTGTGTGTATATATCTATATCTATATATAGATATATACACACACACACACAGAAATGTATGTTTGAGCTTTGGGCTGCTGTGCACACCTATGACTCCACCCCTACCTTCAGTCTTGTAACATGTTCCTCTTCTGTATTAGCATTGATTACTCTGATCTACTTTAACCGCTAGCTGACCGCCGGCTGTCTATTGATGGCCAGGCGGCGCAGCTCTCGTTGCGGGCGGGCGTCATATGACGGCCTCGCATTCCTAGGCCACCAGGGGGCGCGCGCGCCGCCGCCGGCGATCGCGCGCGCCCGCCGTGTCACTAGGCACCCGGTGCGCGTGCCCGGCGGCCGCGATGTCCGCCGGGCACCCGCGATTACCGGTAACACAGCAGGACCGTGGATCTGTGTGTGTAAACACACAGATCCACGGTCCTGTCAGAGGAGAGGAGACCGATGGTGTGTTCCCAGCACAGCGGAACACCGATCGGTCTCCTCCCCTAGTGAGTCCCCTCCCCCTACAGTTAGAATCACTCCCTAGCAACACAGTTAACCCCTCGATCACCACCTAGTGTTAACCCCTTCCCTGCCTGTCACATTTATACAGTAATCAATGCATTTTTATAGCACGGTTCGCTGTATAAATGTGAATGGTCCCAAATATGTGTCAAAAGTGTCCGATGTGTCCGCCGCAATATCGCAGTCACAATAAAAATCGCAGATCGCCGCCATTACTAGTAAAAAAATAAAAAAAAATAAAAATGTTATAAATCTATCCCCTATTTTGTAGACGCTATAACTTTTGCGCAAACCAATCTATATACACTTATTGCGATTTTTTTTTACCAAAAATATGTACAAGAATACATATCGGCCTAAACTGAGAAAAAATTTGTTTTAAAGAAAAAAAAATTGGATATTTATTATCGCAAAAGATAAAAATTATTGTGTTTTTTTAAAAACTTCTCACTATTCTTTTGTTTATAGCGCAAAAAATAAAAACCGCAGAGGTGATCAAATACCACTAAAAGAAAGCTCGATTTGTGGGGAAAATATGATAACAATTTCATTTGGGTACAGTGTTGTATGACCGCGCAATTGTCATTCAAAGTGCGACAGCGCTGAAAGCTGAAAAATGGCTTGGGCAGGAAGGGGGCGAAAATGCACTGTATTGAGGTGGTTAAAGTGGATGTAAACCTCAGACATGAAATATGAACAAAGCATATCCCTCTATAATGTATACTTATCTCAATTCAGAGCATTACGTGTCATTTCTGTCTGCTGCCTCGTTCCTCTGCTATAAGCCTGAGTCACTGCTGACCAGTTTTCTTGACACCAAGAGAAAAATAGTGACATGGGAGGGATCCACAGCTGATTGACAGCTTCTGCCCTCTGCTTTTCAGAGCTGAGAGATCCTGTGCAAACTCTGCACTTTCAATAGATGTAGGGGAAGCTGTCAATCAGCTTTAGATAAACAGATACAACCTATGTAGGAGAATATGTTTCATCTCTGTGAATTATCTGAGGCCAGTCACTTCACATAGATATATGTTAGGGTTTACAACCACCTAAACTTTAATCCTTAAACCTGCTTCATTTCCTGGCTAGAGGACATCAAGCATTATCTGTCCTTTTCCTCCCCAGTATCAAAATTTGGCCAGTTGAGCAGGAAAAAAGCAAGCTTGAAAATATTGAAAGGATTCCCCCAAGGGTTTTTTTTAGCAGCTAAGTATTCTAATCAAGAAAGTTTATATAGTTTATAATATTGTAAAATCTTTATTGGACACAATTAGTACAGGAATGGGAATAGGATTTAGACTATAAGTTCTGGCTACAGGTGTGTACAATCATGTTCCATTACAGCTGCCAATTATTACACAGTACAACTATCAATTGACAGTACATTACAAGAATGATATCCACACGAACACCCAAACACGTTTCAACTTATTCGGTCATAGTCTTCTTCAGGGGGTTTTTTAGTTGTAAAAAGATATATAAAAACATCCATATGTTCAAAACCTCATATTCTGTGAGCGTTTGTACATGTGATATATTAGTAAATTGATAATTACCACGTAGGAAATGGAACTTTACCCTATAGCCATAAATTGTTTAAAAAGAAAGCAAGCTAGAAAATTGTCCTTGAAAAAAAAAAGGGCATAAAAAGAAAAAGATTCAGCTTCCATAGACTTCAGTGAGTTTTACCGCTATGTTCCTATTTAGCATATTTTTTTTTTCTTGGTTCACAGACAACTAGTGTGGATGCAATCAGTTTGCTGTCAGTTTTACAGCTTCCGGACTGGCCACCGCACATTTTCTGCATTGTCTCCTCTTTGGGGTCTGCGGCGCATGTGTGTGCCGCCGGCAACCCGCTCTCACTTGGATTGGACACTGTGGGAGCCAATCAGTGGGTCCGGCGGCCACGATGGCTGCCAGGACCCACCGATCGTTCAGAGGAAAGACAGAACAGCGGTCTGCCTATGTAAACAAAGCAGACCGCCGTTCTGTCGCAGAGGAAAATGGAGATCTTGTGTTTCTGCTAAGTAGAAACACGGATCTCTGTTTTCCTCTAGTTAAGCCATCCCCCACACAGTTAGAAATCATTTCCTAGGCGCTCACTTTACCCTTTGATCGCCCCTGATGTTAACCTCTTCCCTGCCAGTATCATAGTACAATGAGAGTGCATTTTCTTTCAGCACTGATCACTGTATTGGTGTCACTGGTCCCCAAAAAGTGTCAGCTAGGTGTCAGATTTGTCCGCCACAATTTCGTAGTCCCGCTAAAAACCTCTGATCACCATTACTAGTAAAAATAAAAATGAAAATGCCATAAAAATATCCCATAATTTGTAGATGTAATAACTTTTGCGCAAACCAATCAATATACGCTTATTGGGATTTTTTTTTTACCAAAAATATGTAGCAGAATACATATTGGCCTAAACTGATGAAGACATTTTTTTTAACATTTTTTATTGGATATGTTTTATAACAGAAAGTCAGAAAGTAAAAAATATTGTTTTTTTTTTTCAAAATTGTCTTTTTTTGTTTATAGTGCAAAAAAAAAACAAAACGCAGAGGTGATCAAATACCACCAAAAGAAAGCTCTATTTGTGGGGAAAAAAAGGACATCCAACAAATTTTGTTTGGGTACAGCGTTGTACACCCGCGCAACTGTCAGTTAAAGTAAAGCAGTGCCGTATCGCAAAAAAAAATGGTCTGGTCATAAATGGGGTGAAACCTTCCGGGGCTGAAGTGTTTATGATGCTTCTGAGATCATTCAGAATGCACTGTATAGATGCATGTAACCTGCGGTTGACTTCCTTCTGACCATAGGTGTGTGCAGCCTACTGCATTAGGGTGTGCACCCCAAAGCTCAAACACACGACTTTCCGGACAGTGAATTAATGGGAAGTGTTCTGTGCTGAGTGGCTTCCTGGTCATTCACAAAATGAAGCATAGTAAACATCGTTTATTGAACGATTATAGGCATGTGCATTGCCAAAAAAAAATTTTCCGTTTCATGCGTTTTAGTTTTTTCTTTCTATTATCAGATCAGATCATTCTTTATGATCGTCATTCATTATTTTGATAATTCGTAACTTTGGATGCATTCAAGTTCGTTCAAATTCGTTACATTCTATTTCTATAGATGCGGTATTCGTTATTTCAGATAATTTGTAACTTCGGATAAATTTGTATTCGTTACGTTCACTAACAGCCAAATTTGAAAGGAAATTCCCATACATATAATTGAATAGTGTATAACTATTATTATAGTTTTTATTATTATTGTTATTTATTATTAATAATAATAATAATAATAATAATAATAAAAATAAATAATACTAATAAAAAAAACTAAAATAATAGTTAATAATTTAATGATAATGGAAAATACGAAAAAAAAAAAAATATTGGAATGTTTTTTGTTCTTTCGAATTTTTGGATTTTCGCTCTTTTAGAAAATTTGTTTTAGAAAAAAATTAGCAAATCGTTTTCGTTCATGAACGAATATGCCATAATTTTGGCGAAAAACGAATTTGGAACAAAATGAATTGCACACGTCTAATTGATTGAGTGTGTTCACTGTGTTCATTTAGAAAAAGAAGGGGTCGGTAAATGACATATTGATTAGCCTCTTCCCAAACTCTCCACCCTGAAATATCCCCACAGCAGCCGGGGGGAGTGCAACACGAGTGGAAGCCAGAACAGTAGGGGGAATGGTCATAGCACAGAGTGATTAGGGTGTGCCCAGGCACACCTGGCAAACCCCCTGCTCATGCCTATGCTTTTGACTTGCTTTAGACCTGGTTTATTATTATTTATGTAGCGCCTTGCTCCTGTTGATCAGACGCTTGCATGTAAATTTAGGGGGTTATCTGTTCTGTATATAGTTCAGATTTAATCTGTGGCTAAATTAGCTTCTGTTCCAGCATTGGCTGTGTTGTGTGTAGTTCCACACTGTTGTCTGTAGGTGTCATTTTCACCACAGGCCAGTGTTGGAAGAGCAACAGGCTGAAGTGTATTGAGTGCTCTTCTTTCTCAGAAGTAACCCAGTGGGGGTGGTCCACCGCTGTGCATTCTGGGAGAGAGTACTTAAGAGGCAGACACCATTTTTAGCTCTCTCTTACCTCCTGGCCTAAGGCATGTGGTGACTTTTCTCCTGCCTCTGGGCCACGCTGGTCCAAGGCTATGTGACTACAAGTAGGCCCAGAAGTCTGTCTGGGGCCTACTACGGCAGAGGTGGTCCTTAGGCTGTCTTGCCTGTTAGGAAGAAGCCGAGCCAAGCTGAGGAGATCCAGGGGAGGACCCTTGCTGGAGAGAGCCAGGATGAAGGCTAGTCTCTTGGGAGGGCCTGGTAACTTACTTGGAGGACGCACCTATACCTAACTAATCTACCGCACAGTACTGCCGGGCCACTTAAAGGTTCTGGTACTGTGTTTTGTGTTCATCTAATACTAAATCCTGTGGCAGAGGATCGTACAACCATTTTTGTTCTTCTCAAGTCTGTGGCAGAGACTTTTCATCCGTGCGCCATTTCGGCTGCTAGGTCAGTGAAAGAGACATATCCGGGTGGGCAAAGATCTATTGACTGAAAATGTGTTTGTCTTCAGGATCTTAAATTCCTCAGTGATCTGCATAAGGTATTTGAACTTTCTTGCAACTCCATTTCTACCCCTTTACTGCTACTTCCTAAAAAGTTTTGCAATAAAGCAATGGAAACAGAGCAAAGTGACTGGTGCATACATTGGTGGGCGTAAGGCCTAATATAGACTATAAGTCCCGTATATGGTGGAAATACAGGTAAGAGGGTGATGGCAAAGACCCGAATAAAATCAGCAGCTCCTTCAGGGGTCAGTGCTACATTTATTATTATTTATTCTTTATTATTATTATTATTATTATTATTATTATTATTATTATTATTATTTATTTATTTAGACCTGCTGGTTTTGCATTCTCATAGACTTGTATGGAAATGCAAAACCTGTTTGACACAAACAAAATCCTGTCGACAAAGGCCCTGATGGGAAAAAGAGCTGCAATATTTTAGTGTTAGGTGCCTAGACAGAAAGGAACATTCTATGCAATTTCTTTTCAGAAAGCTCTATATACAGTTCTAAGGGCATCTTGCCCGGATTGGCAGGTAAAAAGATGATCTTCTTAAGACCTGTAGGAGCGATGAAAATCTTTTCTGCATGAGTGCCTTTAGTTTTTTTCAAGATAATTGTTTCACAGCTCTGGTCCCAAGGGATCACTAGCAATGCATGTTTCCAGGTCTCCTCACATAGAGGCAAAATGATTGCTATAGTATCATATATGTGTATATTTTTGAAAGGATCAATTATCTAATACATCCATGACCCAGAAAATGTTCTGTAAGCAAGCACTGGGAGCTGGGTCATTATACACTGCCCTAGGGTATGGCAACATTATTTCGTCTGAATAGAAACATTATTTTTTTTTTAATCGAAAATAAATATAACTTGCAGTACAGGCTATTCCAGGTTCACAGAGTCGTAATCAGTACTACTATGTATGTATACCTCCCAACTTTTTGAGATGGGAACGAGGGACACCCATTAGCACATTAGCAAAAGTATGTAGGCATAGGACACACCCTCTGCCACGCCCCCTTAAAGGCAAATTATAAAAAAAAAATATTAAATAAACCCACAAGTGTTTTTTTTTTTTTTTTTTTTTTTACCACCACTATTTCTTTATATTGGCTTTTGAAATCTATGAATGCAGCAATTTAGAAATCAGGTGAAAGGTTTAGCACTGGGAAACACTTTTTGAAAGATAAATAGTGCATTTTATATACAACTATATGGATCAGACCAAAATGAGGGACAAATGAGGAGGAATGAGGGACAGAGGGACATTGATCCAAATCAGGGACAGTCCCTCGAAATCAGGGACAGTTGGGAGCTATGCTGTATATTCATTTTGGATAGAGACTAGAACATTGTTAGGCAATTCTGGAGGGGGGGGATTTACTTGAACAACATTGACAAGATCAAAGATCATCGGGGTGCAGATTTTTTTTTTTTAAGAGATAACCTAGCAAGGCCCCAATAAAAAGTGAGGAAGGTTTGAATAGTGTAGGGATCAGTGGTAGGTAATGCAGAGTTTAGGAGTCACTAGTAAGTAATGCAGAGTGCAGAGATTAGTAGTACAATGAAAGTAATGCAAAGTTCAAGGATCAGGGTAGTAATTAATACAGAATGCAGGGGTCAGGAGTAAGGCTGCTATCACACTGCTCTGCTGAAAAAAAAATGCGTCAAATATGCATATTCATTTTTGCTGAGTTAAGGATGCATTTCCAGTGCTTTTTCTAGTTGCCTATTACCCAATATGCACCTGTGAAACTTGAACATGTCACTCAAAAAACACAGCAAAAACACAACACAGGTGGGTTTTTTTTTTTTTTTTCATTTTAAAGGGGACCTGCGTTTTTACTGCAATTTTAAAAACTGCACCAAAGATTCTGCAAGCAGGACTTTTCAAAACACGCCTCACCCGCAGCACAGTGATGTGAAGAGTCCCATTAAATTTTAATGGGAATATTTTTTTTCTTGCTTTTTTTGCAAGGTAAAGATGCAGCAAAATGCATCAGCTTAAATGGGCCCTAAGTAACACAGACTGAAAGGAAAAGAAATAAGTAAAAGAGAGATCAAAGGGAATACAGAGGTCAGTAGTAAGCAACACAGAGTTCAGGGGTCAGTAGTATGTAATGCACAATATAGAGGTCAGTAGCAATACACATTGCAGAGCTCAGTAGTAATACACATTGCAGCGGTCAATAGTAACAGTCAGTGCAGAGGTCAGTAGTATGCAACACAGAGTCCAGGGGTTAGTAGTATGTAATGTACAATATAGAGGTCAGTAGCAATACACATTGCAGAGGTCAGTAGTAATATTCATTGCAGAGGTCAGTAGTAATACACATTGCAGAGGTCAGTAGTAATACACATTGCAGAGGTCAGTAGTAACAGTTAGTGCAGAGGTCAATAGTATGCAACACAGAGTTCTGGGGTCAGTAGAATGTTATTCACAATATACAGTAGAGGTCAGTAGCAATCCACATTGCAGAGCTCAGTAGTAATACACATTGCAGAGGTCAGTAGTAATACACATTGCAGCGGTTAGTAGTAACAGTCAGTGCAGAGGTCAGTAGTATGCAACATAGAGTTCTGGGGTCAGTACAATGTAATTCACAATATACAGTAGAGGTCAGTAGTAATAGACATCGCAGAGGTCAGTAGTAACAACTAGTGCAGAGGTCAGTAGTACTAAGCACACAGAGTAACATACATTTCCTCTCACAAGCAAAAATGTCTCCTTTCCAGTACAAAGACCTACCCCTCCCCAACCTAAAATGGCCCACAGCATCTGTAAATTTCACTTATCAGACCTCAGATGGAATGGCACCTGGCAGGGGGAGGGAAGTCCTCCCAGGTGTCCCATTGGCTGTCTTATGAGCAGAGGAGGAGCCTAGGTCTTCCCCCAGCTCCGCAATACCTATTGATCCATGGTCTGAGAGGTGGTGACCAGCAGGGTTTCAATCTACCCATCACATGACCACGATCGATGGGTAGACTGTGATCAACCTGTTGCCAACCCCTTTCCTAGCTTACTTTTCTCTGACTGTGATTGCTATTTGGTCCATTTTTGACAGCCTAAAGGTTTTAACAAATAGAGCAGGAAATTTCATCGTTAATATAAATGAGGTGATGGAACTTTTCCCTGACTGATTAAACTGGAATCCCTCCAGTGGGGATTCTAGGGTTTAATTCCAACTAATGCAAACAAGATAATCAAGATGAGAAATTAAGCACTTGTTAATGGCGATATGGATTGCTGCAGAATCCGGGATAACTCATCATTGCTGCTGTGGTTTGGTGAGTGAGTCTCTCTAAAAGTGAGATAAGGGTTTAATAAACGGAATACAAGGAGGCCCACATGTCTGGATCATTACAGCATGTTATTAACTCTTTGCGGATTCACAATAGGTCAAGATATCCCACCTTTTAAGTCATCTTGAGGTATTGCCATCCAATTAACCTTTTTGACCTACAGCTTAACAATATATGCTGGAGATAACAAGCAAGGCTGATTAAAATATCAGCCTCTTGAGAAAACTTCAGTGCAATACAACTCTCCAGACCAGTACTCCCTATAAACTGGGATATTGAAGGGTTAATAGAATATTACAGCCATACCAGCTTACAATGTATTTTTTTTTTTGTACTGCATTCATGCAGCCATATTGTAAACCACACCGGCAATCTAGGCAATGCGTTGGCCTGTCTCATTACTAGGCGTTGAGTGATACTAGTAATCAGATGTATAATCTTTAAAGACTCATTCCAGGCTATAAGTGAAACCAATGAGCTACTACTAATAACCAACAAATAGTGCAGCTTTACAATAATCAGAAAATTCACTTAAACCCACTTTTTTTTTCTTTTACGGGACCACTATTTGGGGAAACAAAATGCATTTGGTAGCTGTATACATGGGAAGCATCCTACCAGATAGGAAAGCCAGGTAAATGTAGTTATTTTTTGGCTCCACTGTAATCAGTGGAGCAGTTTGTGATTGCTTTGGGCTGTTCTGGGCTTCACTGGTTGCAAGTTTGATTGTTTCACTCTGCTTTCTGTAGTATTCCAGAATGTAGTGGGCTGGAATGGCAAATCAGCAACCTGAATATTTTTGTTATTTCAGCCAATCCCTGGTGGAGGGTGCCCAGAAAGTGGCTGGGGGAGTGCATAAATAGTCTGGTGTTTGGTGCTGCCCGGTTACTGCCCAAAAGGAGAAGTTCATGGCCTGAAGGGCTGCTGCCCTGCCAGGCAGCCCTGCTGAAATTCTACCTGTGCTCATAGAGGGCCCAACTATGCTAAAGTTGGGGGCCTGTTTGCTCAAAATCTCTGAGGCTAAGCAAAGGATTTCACCAACAGTGCAGTCCAGTTTCTGGGCCATTACTAAATGAGACTGTCTTAAGGAGTAGCACCAAAATAAACAGTGTCTTCTCGCTGCTGTTGAATGAATGAATGAATGAATCATTTGTTTAGCGCTGCAAATGCGAACTGAATTGCCTCAAGGTGCTAGATCCGTCCTGTGTTGTCCAGCTTCTTAGAAGAGGTAGGTCTTGAGTTTTTTCCTGAAGGCCTGATGGTTTTCTTCCATGCGGATGTAAGTCGGTAGATCGTTCCATAGCCGTGGTCCTTGGACTGCGAATCTTCGTTCTCCCTTTGATTTGTAGCGGGATTTGGGAATGAGGAGGAGGTTTTGGTTGGATGATCGAAGACTGCGATTCGATGTGTAGTGTTTTATTTTCTCGCGTAGGTATTGAGGAGCGTTTCCTTGTATGCATTTGTGGGTGAGGCAGAGGGTCTTGAATGTGAATTGATTCTTTACGGTTAGCCAAAGTAGGCGCCTCAGGGAAGGGGAGATGAATTCCCAGGGTTTTTTTCCTGTTAGCAGTCTTGCCGCCGTGTTTTGGATGAGTTGTTCAGAGCTAATGAAGTATCCCACAGCTCCCTTTGCCCTATTCAATTTTATTTAGCAATACAGTTCTGAAAAAGCAACCCCTAGACCAGTGAAGGCGAACCTTGGCACCCCAAATGTTTTGGAACTACATTTCCCATGATGCTCATGCACTCTGCAGTTTAGTGGAGCAGCATGGGAAATGTAGTTCCAAAACTTCTGGGGTGCCAAGGTTCGCCATCACTGCCCTAGACTGTTCATCGAGCCAGAAAGAGTAACTATTGTGTGTCTGGCTGCTACTGCACTAATTTGGCAGAGCAACCTGTGGCAAATCAGCAGCTTTTACAGGGTGAGTGCTACACATGCAATGAAAGTATGTAGCGTATAGATTCATTTTTTTTGTATGTCTTTATATTTTTTACTAGATTGCGCGAAGAGCAAGCTGTACTGCAAAAAATGACATCAAATCATAGGGGTGCTTAAAACAGTTACTTTTAATTTATATTCATGGTAACAAGAAGAGTAAAACACAAAAGAGATGCATCTGTGCTCAGACTATGGATATTAAAGCCTATCTCCAGGGGGAAAAAATCTTCCCTTGCAGTAGGGCTTCACCTGTACTGAAAGGTTTAAACGTTCATTAAGGTCTAGGGCAGGGGTCTTCAAACTATGGCCCTCCAGTTGTTCAGGAACTACAATTCCCATCATCCTTAGTCATGTCTATAAATGTCAGAGTTTTACAATGCCTCATGGGACGTGTAGTTCCACAACAGCTGGAGGGCCGTAGTTTGAAGATCCCTGGTCTAGAGTATCAGAAAAAGCAGTTTTACCTAGTCGATGCTCTGCTCCCCCAGCAGCCGTAACTCCCCTCTACTCCTCTAAGCTCTGGTGGTGGACTGTCCCTCAGCTTCCTCATGTCCAGTGCAAAGTTTTGGGTCTTGCATTGTACTTGATGATGTCAGAAGACCTAGGGAAGAAGAGCCTGTTGGGACCAGTGTAGTAGTGCGGAGGGAGCCCGTGGGAGCAGAGGATACAGTAAGTAAAAGTTGTTTTCTAGTCCCCTAGACCTAAACAAGAATTTAATTCATGCAGTGCAGGGCAGCCCCACTGCAAGGCAGCATCTTTGTTTTCTCCAGTGTTCATCTTTAAATTATTACATATTCTTAATTAGCTGCAAAGGGGCTTAAAAACAAGCTATCCCTGACCTATCTAGTTGTTTGTATTGTGAAGTAACTCAATCTCAAATATCTTCACGGATCACAGCAAAAACTAAAGTCAGACTTTAGTCCTGTTTCCATGGCCCCATGCACACCGGGCATTTAGCCCCGGTACATGGGTTTCCATTGTTTAGCCTCAGATGGAGGGCACAGGTGCGTTTACACTAGGGGGCTGGCAGGCTGCCAAGATTCTGGTGCAACAGACATTAATAGGGCAAAAAGCTAACTTTGAAGATGGATTACTCCACAAAACATATAGCTACAAAGATGATGGAAGGCTTGTTTTGAAGTGCCTTTATGGCTTGTTCAGAAAATATGAGAATACCTTAGTATGCATAGTCTGGGCACAGGTTCATTGTCAGAGAAGACAAAATGAACAGGGTGGATTTCATTTAAATCAAGTTGATTTAAATCACAATTTAAATCATGATTTAAATCACTAGTAAAAAGGCTGTATTTAAATCATAATTTTTAAAGAGCAACTGTCATCTCTGTCCGACAGCGGCTCCTCCTCTGACCCGCTGTTGACTCACCGACCGTTAATGTCAGTGATACAACAAGGTGAGGGACGTGGCGGCAGCAGGTGAGTGGATGCCCACCAACCGGCGCTGCCATGATGCATCTGAAATGACAGGTGCTCTTTAAATGTAAGGACTTATTCTTGCTGGTACTTAAAATCTATAATATTTGCAAACAAAATGAATGTTTCCTATTTAGAATAATAAGCTGTCAGGTTAGTAAAAGAGCGATATCAGAACCGATTCAATCATACAGTTTGCAGTGTACATAGATTTCCAAAACAATGGGATAAAGGAATATTCCTGAACTTTGTTTTATCTCATGGTTACTGTGAAATTGTGTGAAAGCATCAATGCAGTGCATGTTATCTCAGCTTGCAGAGCTTGCATTCATTGAATGAGCTCCATTTCATGCTGAATAAACAAAAGCTTTTATTAAATAAATTAATTTAAATTAAAAAAATCATTGATTTTTATCCACCATGAAAATGAAGTTTAGTAGTGACACACTAAAAATTTAGAGAGGTAATATAGTTACACTTGAGCATCTGAAAATGTACCAGTTTTGACACATCTGGTTTCATGCATTATTTTATGATTTAGATGTATTATTTCTACAGGTGTTTTGTCTCAGTTATATTGTTAGTGAATTAAAGTGGAAGTAAACCCTCCTATCATTTTCCGCTAAGGATGCTGCCATCTTGGCCTCTGTTTAATCTACAACTGCCATGATGCTGCACATGTGATCAGTTATGAAACTAGCCATTGGATGGTTTGACAGTCTGGTTGAGAGCACAACCAATGGGAGGGTTACATTCCCGGCACGTGACGGAAATGTAACTGTTACAGGCAGTCCCCGAGTTACGAATGGGCTAGGGACTGTAGGTTTGTTCCTAAGTCGAATATGTTCGAAAGTCGGAACAGTATGAGCAGAGCGGCAGATATGTCGTTTTCCAAAGTTCCGTCGAATGTGCCCGCCGTCGAAAAGGTTCCATCGAATGTGCCCGCCGTCCCGTTCGTAAGTAGGAGTTGTTTGCAAGTCGGATGTTCATAACTCGGGGACTTCCTGTATTTGAAACATTTAAATGGATGGGTTTACTTCCGCTTTAAGGGAAAAAACTGTTACATATTGAACTAGTACAGTGGTGGTGAACCTTGGCACCCCAGATGTTTTGAAACTACATTTCTCATGATGCTCATCTACACTGCAGAGTGTATGAGCATCATGGGAAATGTAGTTGCAAAACATCTGGGGTGCCAAGGTTCGCCTTCACTGGACTGGTATTTCCTGTAGGGCAAACACTGAATTAGTGCATTTCCATTCAAGTGATGGACAAAAATGCACAAATTCAGCTGGAAGGAATTTGTAAAAAAAAAAAAAAAAGGAACGGCATTTCTATGCACTGATGTGAACCACACCAATTGACTAAGATGGATATTGGACTAAAGCTGCAGATTCCCTGAGGTGAGACAGTGTGCTTTACTGCAGAAGTGTGATGGCACCCTTAAGGAAGATGTTGGTGGCAAGCAGATGACAGAAGTGTGCTGATGGAGCAGGAACATTAAACAATGGGACTTTCCAGGGTGTACACTGTGAATGTACCTGTCAGGTTATTAAGCTGTCTCTGCATTTCTTAATTAACCACCATTGGACATTCAGAAATAATCTGGTGCTGTGGGGCTTGACACTGTGCTGAAGGGAAATACTTTTATTGCAAGTAGCTTGTTAATTTTTAAATGCAAGGGCGCATATAGATATATAAAATGAAGAAAAGGTTTTACTCTAAAAATTGTACATTTATAAAAATGAAAACCATTTTAATTATACCTTTAATAACATAAAGTATATTTATTTTAAGAATTATTATTAAAATTATATAACGCTATTATTATTATTATTATTATTATTTTTATTAATATTATTTTTTGACTTTTAAAGATTTTTCTCTTTTCTCTGCTATCCCTAGTGTTTTAAAGGTAGTTTTTGGTTCAAAGATTGTATTAAAGTATATCAAAATGCGATACAGAGGAATAAGTCAAGAAAAGACAAAACATGCCAGATGCATGCCATCAGTAAATATCAAGCCATGAAAACATAACGTAACAATTGTATCGATATACAAAGCAAATATATATGACACGGGAGGAAAGGCCCCAGTTGGAGCAGGCTAGGGTAGGCCAATAGTCTAGATTTGGCGGGAGAAGCAACATCAAAGTCTAGAAAATGAAGGGGCTTGCTCAATAGGGGGCGCTATCAAAAATTTTCTGTAATAAAGAAAAAAAAATAGAGCTGTCATTTGGTGTCACCCCTTGGTGACAACAAATTTTCTACTAACACCCCTGGGTGGTACTGGGAGGCCGTAAACAGGAACGGTCTAAGCCAGTATTCCCAGTGGAGAGTGTATGGTCCTGGAATGTCCGGGGTAAGGATAGAGAAGATATACTTAGATATGAAAAAAGGGAGAGGCCATAGGCCTAAAAGCCAGCAAATCAGCCTGGAAAGGAAAGGAAAGAGAGAGTAAGGAGGGCTTAGGCGCATCATGGAGGAGGAAGTGAGGACGGGGAAGGTAGGAAGGCAGGGGGTGCCCCTAGAGGGGGCCAATGTCACTGCTAAGTAGACCTCAAATGGGTGGCAGGGGGAAAGGCACAATTCAACTATCATTGAAGCAGAAGAGAGACATTGAAATTAGAAGGTAGATTATGGGAAACCCAGGGTCTCCAACTTTTCGTAGGATGGCACTCTGTCCAGTATGACTGCCTTTGTTTTGGTGTGGATCATTGGATAATTCTGTGTTTCATCGCTAGTATGCACTTTTGCGATGGTCTGTTTGGCTGCGTGGTAATGAAAAGTAAGAGCTTAAATTGGCGGAGGGTCAAGTCCATGGGTTTGTGATTCAGGAGCGCTACAGTCGGATCAGGTGTCAGGGAAGTATTGAAGAGGGTCAATAGTATCCCAAATACATCGGCCCAGAAGGTGCGTGCTATGGGGCAATCCCACTTCGGCCCCCCTCCTCCTTCCCCCACCAATTAGAATCCGCAGCACACATGTGCAGTATGGAACCAGCTAGTTGATCCAAAGATCGGCTGGGGTGCCAACATCGCGGACTCCCTGGACAGGTAAGTGCCCTAATAAGTCAGCAGCTACAGTATTTGTAGCTGCTGATTTTTAATTTTTTCTTCACCCAGGCTGGACCTCCTCTTTAAGTAGCGCTACAGATGATGTTCAAGATCGGGCTGCTTTGTCTTTGATAGAAAAGGGATGCACTAACAAGTGGATGTAAACCCCATTCATTAAATCTGACCTGGGCACATAAATCTGTAGTGTTTACTTATCTCTCTCCAAAGCCCTAAGTCACGTGTCTTTCTGCTGCTTCGTTCCCCTGTTATCAGCATGATAACTTCTGGGAAGCTCTCCGACACAGGAGAAAAAACAGCTGGAAAAGATAAGCAGAGAGCTTGTAAAATCCTTACAGCGGAGTAAAACTTTCTTATTCAACATGAGCTACGTTTAATCCTTACGCTGCTAGCATTAGTAAATAGATAGGAAGGTGTATTATATTTACTTGCAATCTTTTTTTTTTTACATTTCCTCAGTTGCTTCTTGGTTCTTGGGCTAAGCCGAAATCATGTCATACATCCCAGGAGTCTTTATGGGAGGAGGGGCTTTCTCAGCCAAAGCACACCCTCCTGCCTGTATGCCTGAGCTAAGGGCAGCTGGATTCCATAAAAGTAAGTGCTACAGGAATCATCTGCCCTTACTCAAGATGGCTGTGGCTAGAAATGCAAGTGGGGGGAAGGGGTTTTAAAAAAAAAGTGATCTATCAACAAAATAAAGCATGGAGATGGATGGGTGGGTTTGCTTTGAATATTAAAAATGAATTAAATAGCATATTCAGCTTGTGGTCCTCAGATGCAGTTTAGCTCTGCTTTAAAGTAGCAGTCTTTAGCTTAAAGCTAAAAACCTTTAATAAATGAAAAACATTTTTTGTACCATAATGCCGCGTACACACGGTCGGATTTTCCGACGGAAAATGTTCGATGGGAGCTTGCTGTCGGAAATTCCGATCGTGTGTAGGCTCCATCGGACATTATCCATCGTATTTTCCGTCACACAAAATTTGAGAGCTGGATCTCAAATTTTCCAACAACAAAATCCGTTGTCTGAAATCCCGATCATGCATGTGTACACAATTCCGACGCACAAAGTTCCACGCATGCTCAAAATCAAGCAGAAGAGCCGCACTGGCTATTGAACTTAATTTTTCACGGCTCGTCGTGCGTGTTGTACGTCACCGCGTTCTTGACGTTCGGAATTTCAGACCAACTTTGTGTGACCGTGTGTATGCAAGACGAGTTTGAGCCATCTGTCAGAAAAAATCCATGGATTTTCTTGTCGGAATGTCCGATCGTGTGTATGGGGCATAAGTGTGTGCAGTGGTCAATTTCATGTCCAAAGATGGACAAGATAACAGATCTGCAGTATGATGGATATTATGGTTGGCAGATTTTATTGTAGTTACAGTGAATCCTGAGCTTTTTTATATCTTGGAAATGATGCAATATTCCAAATGGTCAGCACAGAGGACTTCTTTACACTTAATTAGCTATTCTAATCAAATTTTCTGAGCTTAACAGAATCATCCAACATCATGATAAATAAAGGCTTGACTATACCATCCCATAGAAGCAGATTTTTGGATATCAGTGAAACTTATTCCATGAAAGGCAATATCTTGGGTCAGAAGTGACCCTTTTCCAAGTTTGCAGTTACTAGTTGATGGAATGGAGTCTGATTCTTTCGGAAACTATGTTTCACCTTTAAAGATTTGTTCTATAATTGGTTTTCCAGTTTATTTCTGCATGCATAGAAAATTCCACCCATACCGCTTACTTATAAATCATATTAATTAACAGTTCCACATTCTGAACATGTAAGTATATTATCTAATGGATTTAAGTAAATGGAAAATGTATTTTATTTGCATTTAAATTCCAGTCACTTAACGCTCCTACATAGATTGATTTACATCTGATAAATGAGAAACAATTCTCCAGTTTCCTCGTGTGTGGATTAAAGAGCACACAACTAGATTTTAATCACTTTTCCGCCCAATTACTAACTGCGATGACAGTGGCGTTTTCCTCTCTACAACTTGGGTAGTACAGAAATTCCATACTGTTGGATGAATCTATATGTTGCTAGGCTGGCGGCCACTTACTGTGGCTTTATCAACAGGTGACTGGGAAGGTAGATATAGAAAATATAATCAGAGCATTTAGCTGTCCTATTCTTAAGCCATTTTAAATGTGGGTGGTGATGCAGAAATCAGAAAGAGGAAGTTACCCTTTGGGATTAATAAAGTATTCTGAATCTGAATCTAAATATAGCAAAGATTTTGGGAGGTAAGCGCCCAATGACCCTGTGAGGTGGTGTGTGCATGCTGCGGATGAAGGTAAATTGAGTGAACTTTCTGGATTTTACATAGTTGCAGTTTGTTATAATGATTTGGCAACAAACTAGTTCAACTCGTTTGAGTATCTCTTAAAAGAGGAAGTATCCATTTCTCTTTTACAGTACCGAGCTCTCAAGGGACAAAGCGCATGTAGTACTTTGTCCTATCTTCATAGGTGCCCTGTAATGCTAGAGGCGTTGTCAGATCCCAAGGCCCCCCCCCCCACCTTGGCACAACTTTATACCACAGCTAGTAAGGAGACCATTGTCTTGCCAGCGAGTGCTTGTCTCCGGCTACCACCACTTGCTTGCGCTTGCGTTTATTGATTGGTTTGCGCAAAAGTTATAGCGTCTACAAAATAGGGGATAGTTTTATGGCATTTTTATTAATATATATTTTTTAGTAGTAATGGCGGCGATCAGCGATTTTTATCGTGACTGCAACATTATGGCGGACAGATCGGACACTTTTGGCATGATTTTGGGACCATTCACATTTATACAGTGATCAGTGCAACTAAAAATGCATTGATTACTGTGTAAATGTGACTAGCTGTGACTAACTGGGGGGGAGGGGCTATGTGTGACACGTCGCTGATCACCGCTCCCGATCACAGGGAACTGGTGTCCTGTCACTAGGCAGAATGGGGAAATGCTTGTTTACATCAGCATTTCCCCGTTCTTCCTCTCTGTGAGACGATCGTGGGTATCCGCGGACATCGAGTCTGCGGGACCCGCGATCACATTCACGGAGGTCGCGCTCGTCCGCAAGCCACTTCTTAAAGGGCAACGTACAGGTAAGTTAATTAGCCTGTACGTGCCCTTCTGCCGACATATATAGGCGTGAGCCGGTCGGTTTTCACCTTAAGGCATTCCAGTGACGAGCATGAGCCCAGCAGCTCCAGCCGCTGTCTTGGGTCCTCATTGGATAGATTGATAGCAGCAGGAGCCACTGGCTCCTGCTGCTGTCAATCAAATCCAGTGACGCGGTAGCTGGGGGCGGGGTCGAGTTCTGCTGTTGGTGTCAATGGACGCAGCAGCAGGACTTGGAAGCGCGCCTGCACTGGTGCCCCCATGGAATGTGGCTCTCCGTGAGGGCACTCGCTGAAGAGGGGGAACCAGGAGCCCCCCCGGGGGGACCCCCCCAGAAAAGGAGGATCGGGGCCGCTCTTGCACAGAGCAGGTAAGTATGGCACTTTTGTTATTAAAAAAAAAAACTAACCTTTACAATCACTTTAACTTGAGGTGACATTTATCATCCAAACATGTGCAAGGAAAATAGTATTTGTTGTTTTTTATTCATTTTCTTTGCGTGTGATTGGGCACTTGTTGCAAAGTGAACTTTCACCACTTTTACTAAGCTAAAAGGAAGGTAAATTCTCTTGCAAAGCGAACAACCAATTTGCCTTTAGTAAGTCAACCCCAAAGTTAAATGCACCTCATCTTGCCTGTTTTTATATGAATTGTAGTCATGTTTTTACTCCTGGAGAATTGCTTTTTTGACCTTTTAGTGTGATGGCCGTGACAAATAGCGCAGTGCATTCAGAACATCCAGCTTTGTTGATAGTAACCTATGTTTGTATCTATGAATGGAGGAGATGATCCTTTCAAGCATCAACCTGCCCT
The DNA here is from genome assembly GCA_037952835.1 of Lithobates septentrionalis. Classification (NCBI taxonomy): domain Eukaryota; kingdom Metazoa; phylum Chordata; class Amphibia; order Anura; family Ranidae; genus Lithobates; species Lithobates septentrionalis. The sequence goes on from JBBDGP010000812.1 coordinate 1,625,533, forward strand.
CCATTAATAGATGATGTTTCATTCATAGAAGCTGCAAAACAGCTTCTACAAATGGATAAAGTGGACTTAAAGGGCAGGTATACAGTAGTTATCTCCTTAGTTCTACTTGGGGGGGGTGCTGGTATTGGAGCAGGAAGATTAGTACTGATCTAGAGGACGTAAGCACAAGGGGCACATCACAATGAAAGTAAGTAATGTCACGTCTACTCATTTTGTATTTTACAATACAAAATAAGCATTGGATAAGAGTGGCATTTTAAAGGTGATATATCAATTAACCAAAACAAAACAGTTAAAATCCAAATATGTATTGCAAATCAATTTTAAAATCCATGGAGAATTTCACAAAACTGTTGTTTATTGATATCTCTTGTATATACTGTATGGTATTGGCAGAGTACTCTGTGCATTTATCTTCCACATGTTTCGCTGTATAGCTTCTTCAGGAAGTATACAGACCAGGCACCAGGTGAAAGGAATATGTTTTTAGCACCACGGCCCTTTAATATTCTAATACAAAATAAGCATTGGATAGTAGTGGGATTTTAAAGGGGCTATATCAATTAATACAGTGGGACAGTTTGTATTTTGGTGGGTTTCTAACTCTCTGCACAATACATCTATTTAAATCACTTAAATGAATACCATGTACCTTATAGGTACATTTTTGTATTCATTTTAGTACCCTGTATGCATACTTCCTGAAGAAGCCATACAGCGAAACATGTAGAAGATAAATGCATAGAGGACTCTGCCAATATCATACAGTATATACAAGGGATATCAATAAATAACCGTTTTGTGAAATTTTCTATTGATTTTAAAATGGATTTGCAATAAATATTTGGATTTTAACTGTTTTGTTTTGGTTAATTGATATAGCACCTTTAAAATCCCACGCCTATCCAATGCTTATTTTGTATTGGAATATTCAAGGGATGTTGTACTAAAAACATATTGCTTTCACCTGTTCATATACATTTTCTGTATTTTAGAATCTTACTACTATAATGAGTTCACTAAGAATCAACTGTGGGCGGCACAGTGGTGTAGTGGGTAGCACTCTTGCCTAGCAGTAAAAAGGGTCACTGGTTTGAATCACAACCACGACACCACCTGCCTGAAGTTTGCATATTCTCCCTGTGCCTACGAGGGTTTCCTCTGGGTACTCCAGGTTTCCTCCCACACTCCAAAGACACGCTGGTAGGTTAATTGGGTTCTGTCCAAAAATTGGCCCTAGTATATGAATGTGAGTTGGGGACCTTGGATTGCGGGCTCCTTGAGGGTAGGTACTGATGTAATTGTGGAGAGCTGCATAAATTGCTGAAAGTTTGAAAATAAGCTGCCTGGAGTTTGCATATTCTCCCTGTGCCTGCGAGGGTTTCCTCCGGGTACTCCGGGTTTCCTCCCACACTCCAAAGACACGCTGGTAGGTTAATTGGCTTCTGTCCAAAAATTGGCCCTAGTATATGAATGTGAGTTGGGGACCTTGGATTGTGGGCTCCTTGAGCGTAGGTACCGATGTATTTGTGGAGAGCTGTGTAAATTGATGGCACTATATGGGTACCTTAAATAGATAGGGATAATTGTAGACATCTACACTCACTCAGGATGGACTGGTGTCTTTATTCAACCTTACTAACTATGTAACTGTTGAGCTCAACTCTTATTTTCAAACTTTCAGTTCAATTTCTGAAGGCTTTACAGTTAAAAAAAACCCCAGTAATTCCACCTATAGCAAAATGTCATTCTGTGAATTCTGAAAACATCAAAGATCAGAATTTGCAGCAGATCAACTTTAATGCATACAAAAACATGTTAAAGCTCATACTTCTTCCATATGCAACATGCCCTTTATAGCTTTAAGAATTGACTGTTATGTATGGAGCTAGCTTCTAGATAACGCCATTATCCCATGATCCACTCCTCTTTCTTGTATAATATCCACACTTCATAAGTCATCTATGGAAATCTTGACCTATATTTTACATGATAACCCAAATGGGAATTTGGCAATCCAGGAGCCATCCAGAAATAATTCTAGTGCCCTGACGCTGGTGAGAAAATACATACACAGGCTTTTCTGTAGCAAATTACTCTCTATTGTTAGAGCTCTGTATCAGCAGGTTTAGGGAATTAAGCAGAGTGCCAAATGTGCACTACTGGGATAAAGATAGAGTATAGTTTATGGCATTACACAGCTCACTTATTTGCCTCAAGCTTAGAGATGCAGAATTGAAATCTGATGTTCACCCAAGCCTCTGCGTAATTTTATATTGGTTCTACATAAACTCACCAGCAAATCAGATCAGCTATTTCCTGAGCAAGCTTATTTTTAAATGCCTATTGTCTTCATAAATGATACATATGCAGAATACCTTGGAAGCAAAATGAAATACATTGAAACAAATGTCACGCTTCTGTCACATTCAAAGGTTTATGCATTAATAATATGCGTTATGGGTACATATTTTCACTTACATTGTTTCTTTACTACCTATATAAATGTCACAACATGATTGGAAAGCAAACGTAGTGACATTTGCTTTAATACCGTCAAAGTACTAGATGCTTTATTGTATTATATCACCTGCCATATCTGCTTGTGATTGTGTTTGAGGACCGGTTGTTTATCATTGCTTCAACTCAAAAGATGTTGGGTTTTTTCAATAAGGTGGTGAATGAGCAATGATCACATCCAAAGCTCAGCAGTCCATGGCAACAGATCATTTTACTGCAGCAGGAGTATTGACTTGCGATTAGTTGTTATGGCATACTGTGCATTACTTTATTGAACATAGTTTAGGTGTCTATTTTCATGGTAGAAAAGCTTCATCAGAATACTTTGATAAGGTTTGACCATCGTGCAGAAAAGGAAACCAGATATTACCAGCGACACCCAATCTTTTTTCTAGTATAGAGGTGCCACATATAACGTGAGACCCTTTACACTATATTACCAAAAGTATTGGGACGCCTGCTTTTACACGCACACGAACTTTAATGGCATCCCAGTCTTATGCCCCGGTACACACGGTCGGATTTTGTTCGGACATTCCGACAACAAAATCCTAGGATTTTTTCCGATGGATGTTGGCTCAAACTTGTCTTGCATACACACGGTCACACAAAGTTGTCGGAAAATCCGATCGTTCTGAACGCGGTGACGTAAAACACGTACGTCAGGACTATAAACGGGGCAGTGGCCAATAGCTTTCATCCCTTTATTTATTCTGAGCATGCGTGGCACTTTGTGCGTCGGATTTGTGTACACACGATCGGAATTTCCGACAATGGATTTTGTTGTCGGAAAATTTTATATCCTGCTCTCAAACTTTGCGGGTCGGAAAATCCGATGGAAAATGTGTGATGGAGCCTACACACGGTCGGAATTTCCGACAACAAGGTTCTATCACACATTTTCCGTCGGAAAATCCGACCGGGTGTACGGGGCATTAGTCTGTAGGGTTCAATATTGAGTTGGCCCATCCTTTGCAGCTACAACAGCTTCAACTCTTATGGGAAGGCTGTCCACAAGGATTAGGAGTGTGTCTATGGGAATGTTTGACCATTCTTCCAGAAGCGCTTTTTGTGAGGTCAGGCACTGATGTGGACAAGAAGGCCTGGCTCACAGTCTCCACTCTAATTCAGCCCAAAGGTGTTCTATCGGGTTGAGGTCAGGACTCTGTGCAGGCCAGTCACGTTCCTCCACCCCAAACTCACTCATCCATGTCTTTATGGACCTTCCTTTGTGCACTGGTGAGCAGTCATGTTGAAACAGGAAGGGGCCACCCCCAAACTGTTCCCACAAAGTTGGGAGCATGAAATTGTCCAAAATGTCTTGGTATGCTAATGCCTTTGGAGTTGTCTTCACTGGAACTAAGGGGCCAAGCCCAACCCCTGAAAAACAACCCCACACCATAATCCCCCCTCCACCAAACAATTTGGACTAGTGCACAAAGCAAGGTCCATATAGACATGGATGTGTGAGTTTGGGGTGGAGGAAATTGACTGTCCTGACCTCAACCCGATAGGACACCTTTGGGATGAAGTAGAGTGGAGACTGCAAGCCAGGCCTTCTCGTCCAACATCAATGCCTGACCTCATAAATGCGCTTCTGGAAGAATGGTCAAACAAACCTATAGACACACTCCTAAACCTTGTGGACAGCCTTTCCAGAAGAGTTGAAGCTGTTATAGCTGCAAAGGGTGGGCCAACTCAATATTGAACCCTACAGACTAAGACTGGAATGCCATTAAAGTTTATGTAGGTATGAAAGCAGGCATCCCAATACTTCTAGTAATATAGTGTATATCTGAACATAGGAGTCAGACTGATAGTATTTATAAAGCTAAGTTTCACCATTATATTCAGTTCCGTATTGGATGACATTAGAGTAGTGTGTATTTTGTGTTCACAAAAGATCATGTAAATAATCAAGAGTAAAAATGTCTAATAAAATGCAGATGGGGACCATTTGTCTGGAATATAGAGTTTACTGTATTTGTTGGCAACAAGACATGGCACGTCCAAGCGACAATGAAAATTAACTTTGGCAGGGCTTATTTTCTGCTGTATAAGATTTCTTTGCCATCTGATCTGCAACAAACCTTGTTTTCTTAAACTCTGATGTAATGTCTTAGGTCAGCATACTGTCACACGAATAGTCACATCTAATTCAATCCTATTTGTGTAAGGTATGTCCCTGGAAATGTCTGGAATACACAATAGGGCTTGTTGCCGCAACACATTTTGTTCTGTGACCCAAACAACTAACCAGTTATAAATGTTTATTTGTCTAGTGGAAGTTGCATAATGAAAGCATAAAGTCTGATTGGTTCTCGTACACCAGGGGGCAGAGCCAGTACGTTGTTCTTCTCCATTTGGGAAATGTGTGATTAGTGTGCTGTACTCTGTTCTTGAACTTATGAGAGCTGCCAGAACAGATAGTGTGGTAAGAAATGACAGGGCAGGAGATGCGAAAAGCTAACAGGCCTATACAGTATAAAGTGCAAAAAACAAAATGTATTTTTTTTATAAATTCTTTATTTTCTTTCACAAAAGTAATAAGAAATTTTCACCGATACATCAATACCACACAACCTTTATGACTCCTATTTAGTTGCAGTTACTCAAGCTCCTAAACTTATCATACTTATTCATATTTTCATAATAATCTTATTTATAATAACCCAACTTTTGTAATATTTTTCCTTAACCAGAATCCACTCTGGTTATCCTCAAGAAGAAATAAAGATACAGGAGGAAATAAAAAACAAACAAACAAAAAAAAAAGAGATAGAAAGAGAGAATAGGAATAAAAAAAAAACAAAACAAAAAAAAAACAAAGTAATTGACCCATACCTGCCAATTAAAATTCACTTTAATAAGTCCAGATTAGCACAACATAAATATATATCTTTTATTTAGTAGTTTAGTAGTAAATGTATATCTTTTGTTTAGTAGTTCTGAATATGCCTCCAAATATGAAACATAACAAGTCATTCTTTGCATAGCCGGCTGACCCACATTATCTATTGTGATAATAATAGCAAGACATAGCTTTGGAACCCTTCTGGGACTTGTATAAAGGTATGCAAGAGATTCTCGCATCAACGTTAGCAGTGCCACACAATAATCTAACAGTAAGGTTATTACCTAAGTGGTGTGGAATCACTTTTTCTGTGTTTCTTGCAACCCACATTAGACGTTTGACTGCTCAGATTGTTTTTTGCTTAATTATTTTAACATTAAAGTGATATTAAAGTCTTTTTTTTTTTTTGTTTAACCTCCCTGGCAGTTTTTCCCGAGTGTGGCTCGGGGTTAAATTTCAGTACCAATGGGGGTAACCCCGAGCCACACTCGGGATTACATCTCAGGATCCTGGTGCAGTATACTTACCTTGTCCCCAGGATCCTGTGATGTCCCCTCGCTGTGTCTGCAGGCTGTGTCCTCCGCCCCGATGCTCTGTGTGCCGGGCTCCGTTCCCTGTGAGTGCCGCAACGCACGGGGGCGGAGCCCGGTGGCTAATTTAAAAAAATGTAAAAATCATAACACATACAGTACACTGTAACCTTACAGACTACATTACTGTACGAAATTATTTCACATCCCTTTTGTCCCCAGTGCTTTGTCCAGTGCCCTGCATGCAGTTTTATATTATATATACTGTTCTTTCTGCCTGGAAACTTGAGATTGTCCATAGAAACCAAAAAGTGTCCCTTTACATCAAAAGTGGTTTTAGGATGTTCCAAACAGTTGATTTGGCCACACCTACTGTTTTTGCTATCTCTCTGATGGGTTTTTGCTATCAGCTCTTTGGATCTCATATTGAGAGTTGACAGCAACAGATTCCAAATGCAAATAGTACTTGAAATGAACTCTGGACCTTTTATCTGCTCCTTGTAAATGGGATAATGAGGGAATAACACACACCTAGCCTTGGAACAGCTGAGCAGCCAGTTGTCCCATTACTTTTGGTCCCTTAAAAAATGGGGGGCACATATACAAACTGTTGTAAATCCTACACCGTTCACCTGATTTGGATGTAAATACCCTCAATTTAAAGCTGAAAGTCTGCAGTTAAAGCACATCTTGTTCATTTCATTTCAAATCCATTGTGGTGGTGTATAGAGCCAAAAATATTAGAATTGTGTCGGTGTCCCAATATTTATGGACCTGACTGTAAGTGTGTTATTGCTAAGAATTACAGGCCTACAATATAAAATGCCAAATTTCTATGCAAAACAATTGTACCACAAAACATAATCATACCGCCAGGGAGGCTACAAATAACAAACATGCTTTACTTACCTGCTCTATGCAGTTGGTTTTGCAGAGAGCAGCCCAGATCCTCCTCTTCTCGGGTCCCTCGTCGGCATTCCTGGCCCCTCCCTCCTGTCAAGTGCCCTCACAGCAAGCAGCTTGCTATGGGGGCACCCAAGCCGAGTCGCTGCTCTGTGTGTCCATTCAGACACAGAGCCGTGGCTTGGCCCTGCCTCTTCTCCTTGTTGGCCCACTGACTTTGATTGACAGCCAATGGTGCCCGCTGCTGTCTCAGCCAATATGGAGGGAGAGTCCCCGGACAGCCGCTTGATCGAGATGGGGCTCAGGTAAGTATTAGGGGGGCTGCTGCATAGAATGCATTAATATTAAAAACCTTCTGCCTTTAGAACCACTTCAAGCGCTGACAGCTACATATGACAACCTTGAATGACCAGCAGCATGGATTGTCCCATGGAAAATCCAGTTCTTCTCAAGTTAATGTATTTTATTGCAAAGATAATCTAATTCCATGATTCACTGTATTGCCCTATACACGCGGTCGGACATTGATCGGACATTCCGACAACTAAATCCTAGGATTTTTTCAGACGGATGTTGGCTCAAACTTGTCTTGCATACACACGGTCACACAAAGTTGTCGGAAAATCCGATCATTCTGAACGCGGTGACGTAAAACACGTACGTCCGGACTTTAAACGGGGCAGTGGCCAATAGCTTTCATCTCTTTATTTATTCTGAGCATGCGTGGCACTTTGTCCGTCGGATTTGTGTACACACGATCGGAAATTCCGACAACGGATTTTGTTGTGGGAAAATTTTATAGCCTGCTCTCAAACTTTGTGTGTCGGAAAATCCGATGGAAAATGTGTGATGGAGCCTACACACGGTCGGAATTTCCGACAACAAGGTCCTATCACCCATTTTCCGTAGGAAAATCCGACCCTGTGTACGGGGCATTAGAGTTAACTTTGTCCTGTATGTGTTGAACTGTAAAACTGCACACATGGGATGGGACCACTTACTAAAGTGGTACTTCAAGCAGAACTAAACCTCCCCTACTCTTTACAGGCAAGAATGGCTGCCATCTTAGCCTTGGTTTGATCTTCAGTTGCACATGTGATCAGTTATGACACTTGTCATTTGATGGCTTGACAGTTCAGTTAAGGCCCCAAGCCATAGTGACAGTTTTCATTCATAGCATGCCTTGAATGTAACTGCTTTGGGAAACTATTAAATGGGCTTAATTCCTCATTAACTCCCCTTCCTTGTTTTTTTTTCCCCTCTTACCTATATCACAAGGTTAACTTCAAAATAAGTACTCATCCTCACAGTAAATCTTGCTTTGTCCCGTTGTGATCTTCTGTTAGGGTGACATAGCCTGATTCCCGCACTGCCATCTTGGTCCTCTTCAGTTGGTGGCATCTTCTGGGTTTTGGCTGCCAGCTCTCAATGAATTACTGAGCCTGATCTCTGGCCTGTCCCCAGCCATTCTGTGTCTCTGTTCCATTGGCCTCCTGGGAGTTGTGACGTGAGTATCCCAGGAAGCTACAGGAACAGTGCATGTTATTCTGGCCCAGGCTACAATTGCAGCAAGGGAAGGAGCCAAAGAGAAATAAAGAAAAGATATACAGAAAATAAGACACTTTGTAATTGCGGAGGAGGGATTGCAAAGAACTAACTTCATTTTTCGAAGTCAAAGCCTGACTCTGGGCAAACTAAAAAATTATCCTTTGCAGTGGGGCTGTGCCCGTATTGCAAGGGTTATTTCCTGGTTGTGGCCTAGGGGAACAAAGAAAGAAGATTTACTCTGTTCCTTTCCAGAGCTGGACAGGTTCCCACAGCTTCCTCTCCCTAACACTCCAGTGGTCTGGGGTCTTGACATCATTACGACCAAAGAAGGGTCCAGAGCCCTACACTGGACATGATGACTACGAGGGACAGTCCTCCACTGGAAAGTGGGAGAGTGCCATCTGTCAGGGTTGCAGAGGATCTGGTAAGTGAAATTGTTTCTCCTCTCCCCTAGACAAAACAAGCTATTTAACCCTTGCAGTGTGGGCAATGCCCCTTAATGAACAATTAGTAATCTTCACATATGGTACTCTTTTTTTTTTTTGGATAATCTCTAAGCCAACAATGTATTTTATGTTCCTAAACAGCAGTTTCCTGTGCCATTTAAGGTTGCTTTTTAAGGCTAGCAATATACTGACAGGTCTTTCATCATGTGTGAAAAACATCCAACATCTGACCGTTTTTGCTGAGGCTGCACTTTCAACGCCTGATAAAAAAAAAATCCCTTTCTGGTTTCTATTTTGCTGAATTTCTGAACTGTTAAATGGGAACTAATATCAGATAAGCCTCCTTCCAATTCTCTACCTATAATATAAGGTATAGCAGAAGCTGTGAACCTACCAAAACGTATTGTTTGATTTTAGGTCAACCTAAAGGGAATATGTAACCATGCAAAACTCCCATGTAAAAAGCCTTAAAGAAAGGTTCCATTGCCCAGCACAAGCTGTATAATGTTTCCTGCAGAGCCACTCTACTCAGTTAAAGTGGCTCTGAACTCTGCAATACCTAAACCTACCTCCACTCCAACAATGTCAATGAGGTCCCTTTCCAGCACCAGCATTTTCTCTTATCTTCTTCCAGGTGACGTCTTGATTGGCCAGTGTGGGATGATGTAACTTCCTTGCATGCACGAGAATGAATTCCTCCTAGCACCAAGATACAGATATACATGTGCATTTCAGTGTGCATTCTAATGCAGGGGTGTCCAACATTTTGACCTCCCTAAGAAGAGGAAATATCTTGGGCCACTCTCTTAAAATACACTAATGCCGTGTACACACGGGCGGACTTTTTGGCATCAAAGCTCTGACGGTCTTTCTGATTAACGTTCGATGGACTTTTGACTGACTTCTGGCGGACTTTTAAACGAACGGACTTGGCTACACACGATCACACCAAAGTCCGACGGATTCGTACGTGATGACGTACGACCGGACTAAAACAAGGAAGTTGATAGCCAGTAGCCAATAGCTGCCCTAGCGTCGGTTTTCGTCCGTCGGACTAGCATACAGACGAACCGATTTTTCGGCCGGAGTCGAGTCCGTCGGAAAGACTTGAAACATGTTCCAAATCTAAAGTCCGTCTGATTTTCGACAGAAAAAGTCCGCTACAGGTCCGATGAAGCCCACACACGGTCGGATTGTCCGACGGATTTATCCCGTCGGACCAGTCCGGTCGAAAAGTCCGCCCGTGTGTACACGGCATAACAATAAGGATAGCTGATGAACAGAAAAAGTTGGTCAGATCACAAGTTAACGGTCACTGATATTTATCATGTACCTATCTGAGTAGAAAAACTTTTTAAGTAAATTGAATTTAAATGTTTTCATCAATGCAATGAGTATAGGGTAAGAGATGCGAAAATGTGAAATAGATTCCCTCAAGAAATAGTTCTGGCCAGCTCATCAGATTAGAAACACACACGGATCCATAGCTCTGCTCAAGACTGGCCTCTCTTGTACATGGACAACCTGGGTGCTGGCCATTGTAGTGTGTCTCCACTCCCCATTGAAAATATGAAATCATGTCAGCAGCGCTCCATTTAGCTCCATTTAGCTCCTCTTAAAATATTTTTTTAAATAATCAATCAATTGACTGCATACAGGAATGTCTCCAAAGCCACCACTCCTGAGAGGGAGTACAATTCCTGATGTGGCCGCGAAGCAAAGCATCGCGGTGGTGGCTTGTGTTCACTCCCAGCCACTACCTCCACAGCTAAAGAGGGTGCGGTTGGGAGTGGTAAAAACACGGCTTAACAACTCAACCGCTAGTGTGAATGAGCCCTTACTATTTGCAGAACAGTAGAGAAAACTGAGAACTGTTAGCCAATCTGATTATGCATCAGTAGACCACAATTATCCAAGTGAAAGAAATGCTGCCCTGGTCGCCTATAACAGCCAATCAGAACCCACAGTAGAGCTGCATGGCATCTCTCTTTTAGGCTTCATTCACAGCTGGGGGGGGGGGGGGGGGGGGGCAGTAAAACCAGGCAGTTGAGCTGTGATTTAACCGCCGCCCAACTGCATGCCGGAACACTAACATACAGCTGTTCACCTCTGTACACGGCCATGATGATGTGCTTCATGGCAATGGTGAAACTTAAACAGCATGTCGCTTTCTGCGGGCAGTGCTGGTGCTGAACATGACTACAGTTCTTTTTTTTTTTTATTCTTTATTTATTGGTATGCATCAAAACACAACATGACAAGACAATATGAATGGGTACAAATAGGCCATGAAGAACAATCACCAGCAAAACAAAATTAGAAAACCATAGAAAAAGAGTGTACAGAAATTTGCACCGCAATAAAAATTAGTCACTAGCACCATAAAGGCACACTTCCCAATCAAAACTACCATTGAAATGAAAGGTGTTAGACCTCATTAAATCCCATATACACTATATTACCAAAAGTATTGGGATGCCTACCTTTACACGCACATGTACTTTATTGGCCTCCCAGTCTTAGTCCGTAGGGTTCAATATTGAGTTGGCCCACCTTTTGCAGCTATAACAGCTTCAACTCTTCTGGGAAGGCCGTCCACAAGGTTTAGGAGTGTGTCTATGGGAATGTTTCACCATTCTTCCAGAAGCGCATTTGTGAGGTCAGGCACTGATGTGGACGAGAAGGCCTGGCTCACAGCAGACTCTAATTCACCCCAAACATTTTCTATCGGGTTGAGGTCAGGACTCCAGATCAGACAAGTTCCTCCACCCCAAACTCGTTCATCCATGTCTTTATGGACCTTGCTTTGTGCACTGGTCCAAATCATTTGGTAGAGCGGGGATTATGGTGTGGGGTTGTTTTTCAAGGGTTGGGCTTGGCCCTGTTAGTTCAAGTGAAGGGAACTCTTAAGACATCAGCACACCAAGACATTTTGGACAATTTAAAGCTCCCAACTTTGTGGGAACAGTTTGGGGATGGCCCCTTCCTGTTCCAACATGACTGCACACCAGTGCACAAAGCAAGGTCCATAAAGACATGGATGAGCGAGTTTGGGGTAGAGAAACTTGACTGACCTGCACAGAGTACTGACCTCAACCCGATAGAACACCTTTGGGATGAATTAGAGCGGAGCTGCGAGCCAGGTCTTCTCGTCCACATTAGTGCCTGATCTCACAAAAGCGCTTCTGGAAGAATGGTCAAATATTCCCATAGACACACTCCTAAACCTTGTGGACAGCCTTCCCAGGAAAGTTGAAGCTGTTATAGTTGTAAAGGGTGGACCAACGCAATATTGAATCCTACGGACTAAGACTGAGAGGTTCATGTGCGTGTAAAGGCAGGTGTCCCATTACGTTAATATAGTGTATATGGGATTTAATGAGGTCTAACACCTTTCATCTCAATGGTAGTTTTGATTGGTAAGTGTGCCTTTATGGTGCTAGTGACTAATTTTTATCCCAGAAGAGGTGAAGCTGTTATAGCGGCAAAGGGTGGGCCAACTCAATATTGAACCCTACGGACTAAGATTGGGACGCCATTAAAGTTCGTGTGCGTGTAAAGGCAGGTGTCCCAATACTTTTGGTAATATAGTGTACATACACTTAAAAATAGCAGCTAGTGAGTTATGACTACAATTTTTTGGGGCTGTGCTGCAACTGCTCTAAAACTGTGTGCAATGCACACCAATGCGGTGTGGTTGCATGACAATTATAGGATTAAATTAGGTGTCAAACACCTCTGAAAACAGTGCGGCAGTCCCTGCCACACATGTGAACTTAAACTGTTATGCCCCGTACACACGGTCAGACATTGATCGGACATTCCGACAACAAAATCCATGGATTTTTTCCGACGGATGTTGGCTCAAATTTGTCTTGCATACACACGGTCGCACAAAGTTGTCGGAACATCCGATCGTTCTGAACGCGGTGACGTAAAACACATACGTCGGGACTATAAACGGGGCAATAGCCAATAGCTTTCATCTCTTAATTTATTCTGAGCATGCGTGGCACTTTGTGCGTCGGATTTGTGTACACACGATCGGAATTTCCGTCAACGGATTTTGTTGTCGGAAAATTTTTTAGCCTGCTCTCAAACTTTGTGTGTCGGAAATCCCTATGGAAAATGTGTGATGGAGCCCACACACGGTCGGAATTTCCGACAACAAGGTCCTATCACACATTTTCCGTGGGAAAATCTGACCGTGTGTACGGGGCATAAGACATGCATTCCTATGCAGAGTAGTTTACATGGACAGGGGATATGTGTATTAGCGTACATAAACGCGCTCTTTTTTTTTATTTTGTGTGTGTTATTGATCGACATTAAACTCCTTCCAGTTTTTCCCTGTCATGTTAATTGCACAGCAGAGAAACATCTAGACATTATTACCTCATTATCCTGCACTTGGCAGCACTTGCAACCTAAACAACTTAGACACAAACTTTTCATGCAAACTTTTTCCTGTAAGAATTCCCAGAGTTGCCGGCTTTCCGCACTGGTGTGTGTTCTGAAAGCTCATATGAGCATGCCGTTTCACTGAGATTTTATAACACCATTTAATCATTGCTAATGGCTCTGAACAGTGTTATACAATTGCAGCCTTAGAACATTCTGTATAAATTAAATGGGATGGGGTAATTAATCTGTTATTGGCACCAGTAATCATTTTGTGGGAATGGGCTGGTTTATGTAATGAGATTGGACAGCTGAAAACAGCTATGAAAGTCCTCGGCAGCCTTTCCGGTTTATTTTCTTTGCCCTTTTAATTTGCATAAGCTTCATTTACTAAGGATTTCAAAACATTAGAAATTTGTTTTATAATAATCTCAAAAAGGTGCGCAAAACCCTATATCAATGAATAATTGGACACTAATATAGTACCAGAAACGTAAAAAATTAAAAAAAGTTATCAAAAGCTTCATCCCAAAAAGTACTATATAAAACAATAAAGATTGACAAACATAAATATAGTGGAAAAAAATAAAATAAAACACATTGTAAATGATAGCACAAATCCATTCCGAATGTATAAATTAGGGTTACAAAAGCCAATAAAATGCCTGACTATGTCTTAAGTGCATTAATTGAGTATGCAGTGTTCCCAGGCCACCTCACAACCACAAGTGCCAACTCCTTACCGGAACACAATGATCTCTAAACAAGAGGGATCAATAGCACTTGGACACCCACACCAAGTCACTACAGGGTACACGGCCACTCTTGGATCACTTCCAATACTTCACCACTTCAATACAAGTACCAGGAAACACCAATTACCCTCAGGGATGATGGGAAGAGAACAAGTTTGTTCCCTGAAGACGTCCCATTTGCTAACGAAACAAGTTGGGTGGGGCCTAGAACCTATGATGTCATCATGCCCGCCGATTAGCAACGGCAAGGTGATTTATACTTGTATACCTTTTGATACTTGTGGGTATATTATACAGTATCTCACAAAAGTGAGTACACCCCTCACATTTTTATAAATATTTTATAATATCTTTTCATGTGACAACACTGAAGAAATGACACTTTGCTACAATGTAAAGTAGTGAGTGTACAGCTTGTATAATAGTGTAAATTTGCTGTCCCCTCAAAATACCTCAACACAGCCATTAACACCAAAGTGTCATTTTGCCCCCCCTCCTGGTTTTGACAGATACCTGGTCACACCTCCGGCTCAGTTCACCATGGCAAACTGAGATGGAAGTTTTGCCCCCCCTCCTTTTCCCGCAGCCTCCTGGAACACCTCACAGGTCCCAGAAGACTGCAGCCCAATCTCAAAGTGCAGCGCTGCTTCGCGCATGCACAGTAGGAAACTGCCAATTTCCCTTAGTCAAGATGGCAGCTCCAGCATCCGATAGCCAATTGAAGAATCGGCTCGGGTGAGGACACCATTGGATCCCTACAGTATTTGTAGCTGCTGATTTTTAATTTTTTGTGGGGGAGCCTGGAGCTCTTTTTTAAGTTTGCTTTTTAGCAGTAGTCTCCAAACTCCAAGGGGGGCTGGATATGGCACTCTGCTTGTTTTTATTTGGCCCTTGGGCACCTTTCTTCCCTTTGATAAAAGGCATTATGCTCTCCACTGACACCAACAGTGGGGTGTAATTTCTGCCACTGACACTAACAAAGAGCCATTATTCCTCCCACTGACATCAATGGTGGGTCACTATTCCCCCCCACTGACACCACCATTGGGGCACTATCCCTCCCACTGAGACCAACATTGGGGCACTATCCTTCCCACTGAGACCAACATTGGGGCACTATCCTTCCCACTGCATCAACTTTGGGGCACCATCCCTCCCCTAATACCAAAGATGGGACATTTTCTACTCCCACTGACCACAATCCTGCCCCCCTAAAAGCTCGAAGGACAGTAAACCAGCCCTTTGTTTAGAAAATTTGGAGACCCTTGTTTTATAGTAATAATCTTCTTAGTATCCCTTGACTTGCCAATGACATATTATTTACGCTAAGGATGTCCCACACTTGGCTAGCCAGTGCCATACAGAATATGTCACGGGAAAATAAATGTTTGAAGAAGCTCATAGTTGGTTTAGCAACCTCAAGTCTTTTTTTATTTTGAAATCTTACAGCGGTTGTAAAGGTAACTTTTTTTTAAAATAATAAACATGATATATTTACCTGCTCTGTGTAATTGTATTCCACAGAGTGGCCCGAACCTCCTCTTCTTGGGTTTCCCACCAGTGCTCTTGGCTCCTCCTCTTCTTTGTCTTGCTATGGGGCAGACATGCAGGCTCCCTTCCAAGCCACACTTGATTCCATCCCCTGTTCCCTCCTTCTAGAATTTGATTGGCAGTAGAAGCCAATGGCTCCCATTGATGCCTCTGTGTAGTGGAGTCTTCCCACTGTCAGAATACAAAGACACAGCAGGGAGGATTCCTTTCATCCACATTAAATGTGTGGAAGGAAGAATCAAGTCACTTTTTGTTTTCGTTCAACCCGCTGATTGAACAAAAGAAAAATTACTCAGCTACGGGCAGCCTAATTGTCTGCATGGTAAATGTAGTCCTCTCCAGCAGAACATTTGTTACAAACATAAAATAGTGTTATGCCCCGTACACACGGTTGGACTTGCCAACGGACTAAGCTCTGTCGGCATTTCCGACGGAAAGATTTAGAACATGTTCTATATCTAAGTCCGTCGGAAATGCCGACAGAAAAAGTCCGATGGGGCATACACACGGTCGGAATGTCCGATGAAAAGCTCCCATCGTACTTTTTCTGCCGGAAAGTCCGACCATGCGTACGCGGCATTAGAAAATAAGACATTCTTGTTTACTATATTTCCCACAAAATTTAGCCAAGAAGAACATTTTAGCACAGAATATTGCAAAATCTATCTGGCTGCGTAAGCACCCTGGGAGACAAAATTTAAACAGAGAATGGGTGCCAAAGGTCACCCATCCTTTTTGAACCCTAGGTTACGTTTTCATTTTTGTGCCTCTTAGAAATCACATTGATTTCAGTCCTGAAGGAGCGTTTTTGACAATAATATTGCCAAGTGCTTGTGCAAGTCAGGATCTCAATGCTTACAAATATAAGTACATTCATCGAACAAAAGAAAACTTTATTAAAAAGTTTGTGCTTTTTTGGCGTAGCGTGTCTTTGGGACTGCTCTATTGATGTTTTCTAAAAGAGACTTTAAAAGAGATGTTTGATTGCAGCTACAGTATTGCGGTACATTGCGTTATTGCAAAATAACACCTTCTGCCCCCTCGTGAGAGCTTGATGCTGTGTGAATCAGAATGAAGTTGATAAATTCTTAATTACATTGTGTGAAGAAAAGTTTAAAAACACTAAAATATAATATTTGCTTTCATGAGAAATGCCGTTTTACCAATAAATAATTGCGCTAGAAGGAAAATGAATTCAATGAATAAATGCATTGAGAATGTTTAATGAACACTTTGAATTGGCCTTTAGAAATACAAACTTATAAATATTCTTTAAAGAATTGATCAGTGGCGGCTGGTGTATTTTTTCTTTTTTGGGGGGGCAAACAATGCACTCATAGCACCCCCCAACCCCCCCGGTCGGTCAACCCGCACTTACCCCATCTATGGCATGGGCAGTTTCTCCTGCGTCTCTTCCTCCACATCATGGCGGCCGTGCGTCTCCTCCCTCCTGCTCCTAGGCCAAAAGGATCACTTCCTGATTGGCCAGGAGGAGATTAAGTGTGACAATAGTGAATATTAATTCGTTATTTTCACACAACTGGATGTGGGCTCCGAGCGCAGTTCAAGCCCACCCTTTTTTGAAGCCTATTTGAGCCTCTGGCTATATTCACGTGCTTAAAAAAAAACCCCATTGGAATCAACGCGTCCGGCATCCCGCATGTAGATTGGAGGGCTGGACCCATGGATAGGGCGGTGGCGCCTCTGCGCCCTGCATTACAGGCCGCCACTGGAAATTATAACTTTGGTATTGGTTGGCTACAGCAATGTTTCTCAACTTTTTTTCAGTCAAGGCATTCCTTAAAATTCCACACAATCTCGAGGCACCCCATGCTGACATTTAAAAAAATGAAACAAATAGTTTTGCATATTGTACCAACATCCACATGCGTAAGACACCCAACCATAGAGGTGATTTATTCTTCCAAAGCAAATACACCGTTGCACACTGGTACTAAATAGTATTCCAATGTTTCTCTTCTGCCTCATTTTCTCTCTCTCACTCAGCTAATGTAACCTGGGGCAGAGGAGAGGGGCAGGTGAACAATGTCCTCCTTATTAACCAATGACATCATTGGTTGTTAGGACACTGGTGGATAGAAGGTTTTAATGGTGCACGGTGAAAGCCTGTGGCTTTGTGTAACTAACAGGCAGGCTTAATCCACCCGCTGGCTTGTATATAGGTTTTTGGGCAATTTCTAGGTATTTTGCCAAGGCACCCCTGAAGACACCCCAGGGTGCCTGGGCACCCCGGTTGAAAACGTCTAGGCTACAGTATTTGAAATCTGATATCTGCTTGAGGTAATTCTAAAGGCAATTTTGCCTAAATGTATACCCCCAGGAGATAGATACAGCTGTCACTAGGGTGCTATGTGTGGTGGATGGATATATTTTTTGGGCTATTTAGATTCTGTGCCCACTTTTTATATAGTTCGAGAGTTCAAGAGCAGGCAGTGCAGTCGGTACATATAGGGATAAATGTACAAGGAAAGTGCATATTTTGTCCATAGAGACCCAAACAAAATCCTTGCTTTGATTGAAAAACCAACCCCTAATGCTATTGCCATAGGGTATGCCTGTCTTATATATGGTCATTAAACTGCAGGCCTGTATACCAAGTCTGGAAAGTATGGTTGAGCAAAATTACTTGTGTGGGTCAGAATTGACAGTGTGTCTTTCCAATCATGTACTGTCAAGTCTATCCTGTCCACTCCGAGCCAGAGTTTTACATAGTTACATAGTTAGTAAGGTTGAATAAAGACACCAGTCCATCAAGTTCAACCTGAGCAAGTGTGGGTGCGTGTCTACAATTATCCCTATTTTTATTTAAGGTACCCATATAGCGATGTGTTCATTTTTACACAGTGCTCCACACATATATCGCACACTCACATCGATCCCTACCCTCAAGGAGCCCACAATCCAAGGTCCCTAACATTCATATACTGGGGCCAATATTTTGGACAGAAGCCAATTAACCTTCCAGCATGTCTTTGGAGTGTGGGAGGAAACCGGAGTACCCAGAGGAAACCCACGCAGGCACAGGGAGAACATGCAAACTCCAGGCAGGTAGTGTCATGGTTGGGATTTGAACCAGCGACCCTTCTTACTGCTAGACGAGAGTGCTACTCACTACACCACTGTGCTGCCCCTGTAGTTTTACTTTGAAGAAATTATTTACTTTAATGGCAAACCTGATTTGCTCAGTAAAGTGGTCCAAAGTTCAAGTTCAAGAAGCCTATATGCCCTTTATTGACATCAGTGCCCTAACAAGTAAATACTATACATGGGAAGCGCTATACAGAGGATACCCAATGTGACATCATTCAATTTTTAAGGAAGTACCATACATGGAAATCAGAGGCTTCTTAAGGAACGGAGTGTGAGCTACTCCATTGAAGGCCCTGCTACAGTTTTATGAAAATAACAATTCGGAAAGGAACCAATGCTTGGGCTAGCCCGGAGATCACTGCCACATCCCAAATACGGAAAGGAGACCAGAAAAGGAGATGTGCCCCAAGGGGGATACTATGGGCAGTGTGTCAACGGGCAATAAATGAATGGTGCATGCGTGAAATACACAGTTGAGGTTTAAAAGTTGTATAACAAAAGTTTATTAAGTAACAAAATACACACAAATCTAAGATATAAAATCGCATGAGCGAAAGAGGCAAAAAACAATGGTAATCAAACTGCTAACATGCTAGGTATAGTATCCCAGTAAATACAAATATGACCCGCTGGGCTAAAAACACGATAGCATATAATACTCTACATGTTTCGGAAAGTAAAGAGGTTTTATCCTCTCTATATGGTGTATTTCCTTCTTCAGGAGTTTCGGGAAAGCAGTTATGATATTTTTCTATAAAAGAGAAAAAAGGATATATTTGTATATATAGGTATAAGTGGGTCACTGTAATAAGCACCAACAAAGGGTATAAAACTATTATGTCTAAAGGTATGAGAGACTGTTTAGATTACAGACAAGACATGAGGACAGAGCAAAATCTCAGACTGGACAAGCATTTTTGTACAGAGATACTCACAGGGCATGTGACTCTTCAGCATATATACTGTACACAGATGTATCACGAGAAGGACTCCCACTTCCTACAGCTCGAAAGGTTATATCGCTCGGTTAGAGATCCAGATACTGGATATAATTTTCAGGGGATGAAACCCAAAAGGGAAGGTATGGAGGGATTTACAGACCACGGCCCTGACATAGATCCCCACATGGGCGGCGAGTCAGGGCTCACAAGAGCCACCAATGCTGGGCGGACTGCACAAGCACCTGCAGAATCAGAGACAGGGAAAAAAGGGAGGTGTTTTAGGAGATATATATCCCATGTTGGAGATATTAGGCTGGTAAAGCCTTAACATATGATGTAATATCTCAGCACGGTGTATAGAGCAATGAGTGATCTTAGTGGCAATCACAGTTGGAGTGGACATACCTGGTCTATGGTGTTACAGTGTAGGTAAATCCTGCAGGGAAGGAACACTCCTCACGGCTGTGTAGCAGAGAAGAGTGTGTGTGAGGCTGATACTAAGTATACTGCCTGGTGTGGGGTGTGACACTGATGGGCCAATCATTCGCCTGCAGGGCGGAGTAAACTTATGTGGTAGCAATACAGCTGATTGTCAACCTGACCGGAACAAAATGTCCGGAGGAGACATCAGCTGTGTGCAGGTGTGTGTGCAGAAACCGCCCACTGTGGCTCCTCGGCCTGAGCGGCGGCCGACACAGCCGCGTCATCAGACGCGGCGACGTCACTCGTCGACAAAGGCCGCCGACACGGGAAGAGAGCAGTCTGCTGGAGTGTGAGTGGAAAGTCTCCAGTGCGCAGGCGTGAGACAACGCGTCGGGCGCGTGCGCATTAGCGCTGCTGAAGGAATGCCGCTGTCCCCGGGGAGGGGATACAGAGGCCTTTCCGTGCTGGGGAGCACCGGCAAGCCATCCACAGGGGGCACACTCAATCAGGGCCACATCTAGAAATACAACAATTGTATTGGTGTAGTTACTGTGGAGGAGTTTAATTTAGAGCTAATCCGAGCTGTTGAGAGGTGGGAGTTCCATCTTTACAAAATATTCCTGAAAAGACACAAACATATATGAATTTTCCATATTACAGTACAAATATATATATGAAAGACACAAACATATATGAATTTTCCTATTTCAATACAAATATATATAAGCATCTAGGTTGGGCAGTAAAATTTCGGTAAAAAAAAAAATAAATAAAGTTGGGCGGTAAAATTTTGGTAAAAAAAAAAAAACTTGAGTGGAAAATAGGGCAAAATGGCTTGATATGACAAGCCACTGTCCTATAATTCCTTGTCGTAACCACCTGTGGAAAAGCCAGGAAGGAAAGGTTTAAGATTAAACGCCTCATTCAGGCCTGGTGGCATTGTTGCATTAAGATTAGATATCCAGCGGAGTTCCCGCTGTAGGAGGATCTTGTTGAAATCACCTCCTCGGGAGCTCGGATGTAACCGATCCAAAATTAGCACTGACACTTTGGGACACGTGCCACCATGTACCTGGGCTACGTGTCTCCCTAAAGGGAAGTCAGGGTCGGCAGATTGCATCACCCTAAGATGTCGATAGATGCATTGCCATAGTTTTTGTAAGGTTTTCCCCACATAGAAACAATTACAATGACAGGTCAGTAGATACACCACTCCTGTGGTTTGGCAGTTTGCATAATGTTTCGGCACAAAACGTTTGCCGTTTGGCAAACATATGTTTTTGCGTGTATCCATATATCTGCAGTATGCACATGACCCGCATTGAAATGTACCCAACGTCGTGCAGGGATCACCTCTGTCTTGTCCCTTATATTCACTTTTGATTAATAGATCACCTACGGAAGTGGCACGTCTATATGTTATTAAGGGTTTGGGGGGTACCAGGGGGCCCAAAATAGGGTCTGAAGTTAATAAGTGCCAATATTTTTGGCAAATCTGCCTGATTTTTTCCTGATCATTCGTGTAGGTTGTGATTATTCTTGCTGGGACCTCAACACTGGATTTAGGTTTAGGGATTAGTAGTTGGCATCTCTCTTTTAGATTGGCGCGTTTAAATGCTCTTTTCAGACATTTGTGGCTATATCCCCGTTGCAATAATCGACGTTTTAGTTTGTTAGCTTCCTGCTTAAAGTCTGATTGGTTTGAACAATTGCGTTCAATTCTCAAGTATTCCCCGTAGGGGATGGAGTTGATCAAAGGTTTGGGGTGAAAGCTGGAAGAATGGAGTACTGTATTGCCAGCGGTGGGTTTCCTAAATAATTTGGAGGATAGAATATTGGATTCATCAATAGAAATTTCGATATCTAAAAACGTGATGGTATTTTTATCAGAAGTCATGGTAAATTTGAGATTGAACAAATTATTATTGAGCGCTTCTAAATACTCATTGAGAAGGGATTGAGTTCCATCCCATACGACGAAAATGTCATCTATGTACCTGTGCCCTATAAGGACGTGGCACAGGTACATAGAGAGATCCTCGTCGCTGAATATGGTTTTTTCCCACTCCCCCAGGTATAGGTTGGCGTAGCCAGGGGCACAGCAGGTGCCCATGGCTACGCCCTGCACCTGGAGGAAGAGTCCACTGTCAAAGGAGAAGATATTGTGATTAAGGATAAAGTCTAGGGACTCGAGTATGAATTCATTAAATGGTGTCTCATGATGACTAGTTTGTGATAGGACCCTACGGATGCAGGCCAGCCCTTTACAGTGAGGAATCGAACTGTAAAGAGCCTCTACATCTATAGTTACTAATATACAGTGACATGGGATTTGAACATCTTGCAGAATCTGAAGAAGATGAATCGTGTCTCTAATGTAAGAGGGAATAGTCAGAACAAATGGTCTAATGTGTTCGTCTATGAGTTTGGACAAGTTTTCCGTGATTGAACCATTCCCAGAGAGAATTGGTCTCCCTGGGGGATCATTCAGATTTTTATGTAATTTCGGGAGGGCGTAGAATGTTGGTACGCGGGGGTACGGAGTTCGAATAAACTCCCAAGTCTGTTTAGAGATGATATTGTTTCGGAAGGCCTCATCTACAAATGTGTAGAATTTTTTGTTGAAAGCTTCGACTATGTCAGTGCCTACAGGGCGGTACCAGTCCCGATTTCTAAGAATTTTGAGACACATTTTTTTATAGAAATCATTGTCCATGAGGACAATGTTTCCCCCTTTATCACTTGGTTTTATGGTGATATTGTAATTGGTGGAAAGATTGTGTAAAGCTATTCTTTCCTTTTTGGTCAAATTAGGAGTGTGAAAGGATGTGGAGTGGATCGATTTTATCTCCTGAGATATCATTTTTAAAAATGTTGCTACTCCATGATTTGAGCTAGGGGCTGGGTAAATTGAAGAAGCTTTCTTCAAAGAGGATTTTTTGACAGTAATGGGTGTGGCCTCATTTTCTTCTTTTTTTACCGAAATTTTACTGCCCAACCTAGATGCTTATATATATTTGTATTGAAATAGGAAAATTCATATATGTTTGTGTCTTTCATATATATATTTGTACTGTAATATGGAAAATTCATATATGTTTGTGTCTTTTCAGGAATATTTTGTAAAGATGGAACTCCCACCTCTCAACAGCTCGGATTAGCTCTAAATTAAACTCCTCCACAGTAACTACACCAATACAATTGTTGTATATCTCCTAAAACACCTCCCTTTTTTCCCTGTCTCTGATTCTGCAGGTGCTTGTGCAGTCCGCCCAGCATTGGTGGCTCTTGTGAGCCCTGACTCGCCGCCCATGTGGGGATCTATGTCAGGGCCGTGGTCTGTAAATCCCTCCATACCTTCCCTTTTGGGTTTCATCCCCTGAAAATTATATCCAGTATCTGGATCTTTAACCGAGCGATATAACCTTTCGAGCTGTAGGAAGTGGGAGTCCTTCTCGTGATACATCTGTGTACAGTATATATGCTGAAGAGTCACATGCCCTGTGAGTATCTCTGTACAAAAATGCTTGTCCAGTCTGAGATTTTGCTCTGTCCTCATGTCTTGTCTGTAATCTAAACAGTCTCTCATACCTTTAGACATAATAGTTTTATACCCTTTGTTGGTGCTTATTACAGTGACCCACTTATACCTATATATACAAATATATCCTTTTTTCTCTTTTATAGAAAAATATCATAACTGCTTTCCCGAAACTCCTGAAGAAGGAAATACACCATATAGAGAGGATAAAACCTCTTTACTTTCCGAAACATGTAGAGTATTATATGCTATCGTATTTTTAGCCCAGCGGGTCATATTTGTATTTACTGGGATACTATACCTAGCATGTTAGCAGTTTGATTACCATTGTTTTTTGCCTCTTTCGCTCATGCGATTTTATATCTTAGATTTGTGTGTATTTTGTTACTTAATAAACTTTTGTTATACAACTTTTAAACCTCAACTGTGTATTTCACGCATGCACCATTCATTTATTGCCCGTTGACACACTGCCCATAGTATCCCCCTTGGGGCACATCTCCTTTTCTGGTCTCCTGCTACAGTTTTATGAGCTACTGTAGACGTACCATCAGTGCTCCACAATAAAATGAGTTTAGGATTATTTACCAAAGTAGTACATGGAGCAATGATGGTAAGCAAAATGCGATATTCCAGATGAACTAATAAGAAACCAAGTTCACTCTTACTACCGTAAACTAAAACCTGGTTAGTTGCTGTGATTCGATGCCCTTTGGACATCATCATTGCTCTTTGCACTGCAGAGTCTGTTAGAGGGTGCAAAAATGTGCAAATATGAATTTCAGACCAGATAACCAATGAACATATTCTGATGCAACTGAACTAAAACCAGCTCTGGAATATCCTAATTCTTAATGTTATTCATAAATTATTATTTTCAGATTTATTGACACTTCTGTGGATGTCTTGACATTAGGCATGCCTTTAATCTAAAGTATTTTAATACAAGCTATAGTTTAACGGACTATGTTTGATTGCTTCTATACTGTTTCCAGCGAAGTTGATGAAAAATACATAAAATGAATACAAAACATCAAGAAACCCAATCAGCCAATGTCACTGCTTATTTTTCCAACTTGACAGCACCTCGGCTCGGTAATATAGAATTTTTTTCTGAAGATCTATATCCCTTTACCCACAAGACTATACATACCTGAAGGCATGCACATAATTTCAGTGCACACCTATAAAATATACATTAATGCACAGAACACTGATGTTTTGCATTTTTTATGATGCATAGCTCCGTCTAAGGCCATTCCCGAAGGAAACCTTGATCTTTCCTATTTTTTTTTTTCTTTTTTTCTTATTTGTGCTAGATATGAGATACAACTGTTGCTATGCTTAAGATATTAATAAAACATGCAAAAAGGCAAGAAAAAAGAACAATGTGAATTAATTCAGTGAAGATGGAAACAAAAGGATATAAAAAACAAATAAACAGAACAGTGTGAATTAATTCAATGCTGACAGCCTATTCAGAATAATTTGGTGAAATGTCATACTTTGCCTTTGTGTTTTTTTGCTCCTAAAAGCCAAAACAATGCAGGTTTATCGTTTTTTTCAGAGTCACCGGCAATGTTGTCATTGTGGTGGTTTGAAAATGTTACTAATTAGCACGTGTGTTCTTCTATCTAAAATATTTACTGTACGCCATTAAGAAAAATCCCAGACTAGGAAAATATTTGCAGTCTGTCTGGGGTATGATGCAAGGCTTTATTCCTCTAGTACTCATACTTTCATGTACAGGACAAACAAACACATAACCAAATGAGTAAAGGCCAATGGATGGTCCTACTCTCAGCATTAGACATCGGGCTGGAAGTGACGATACCAGAAGCCCCCCCATGGGGTGGGAAGCCTAGGTTCCAAGAACGCCAAGAGAGTTCCTCTTTGTGAGCAACTGTACACACTATATTAAATACATTTTAACCAGTTGATGCATACTAATGGGCATTTTGAATATCCCCCCAAATGAGTGAGTAATGGGAACCTTTCCAACAAAACACTGGAAGGACATGTTTTTTAATTTTTTTCATCTCCATAGGGGAGATTTGTGTGCTCTTGTAGTAGTTCCATTTTTTGCAGTCTCTCTGTGGTAAGATGCAAGGCTCCTCTAGTACTTATATGTTGATGTACAGGACAAACACACATACACTATATTGTCAAAAGTATTGGGACGCCGGCCTTTACACGCACATGAACTTTAATGGCATCCCAGTCTTAGTCCGTAGGGCTCACTATTGAATTGGCCCACCCTTTGCAGCTCTAACAGCTTCAACTCTTCTGGGAAGGCTGTCCACAAACAAGGTTTAGGAGTGTATCTATGGGAATGTTTAACCATTCTTCCAGAAGCGCATTTGTGAGATCAGGCACACAAGTTCTAGTTGCCACTTTTTCAATTTGTAGCAAATATACATGGCAAGTCTCTAGCAAGAGCAAAGTTGCAGATGTGAGTCTACAGCAAGAGCTCTGCAAGTCAAGGTGACCCCTGTGGTGGGAGGACTATTGCACAACATAACTGAACCAGAACTTGCAGCAGACTTGCAGAATGTTTGCAAAGAAAGCTGATCTGGAGTCATGCAATGCAGACTTGTTGCAATTGTGCAACAAATTTGTGAAGCTTGGCAGGTCTAGCAAAAACTTGCAGCACAATCGCTTGCTATCAGGGTAATAAAGGTGCTTCAATGGGGGATCCAGGGGGGTTCAGAGCCATCAAGGCAAAGTTGAATAATATCTGTAGCAAGGCGAAGTCCAATGCCCTGTACACACGATGGGACATTGATCGGACATTCCGACAACAAAATCCATGGATTTTTTCCGATGGATGTTGGCTCAAACTTGTCTTGCATACACACGGTCACACAAAGTTGTCGGAAAATCCGATCGTTCTGAACGCGGTGACGTAAAACACGTACCTCAGGACTATAAACGGGGCAGTAGCCAATAGCCTTCATCTCTTTATCTATCCTGAGCATGCGTGGCACTTTGTCCGTCGGATTTGTGTACACACGATCGGAATTTCCGAGTTCGGATTTTGTTGTCGGAAAATTTTATAGCCTGCTCTCAAACTTTGTGTGTCGGAAATTCCAATGGAAAATGTATGATGGAGCTCACACACGGTCGGAATTTCCGACAACAAGGTCCTATCACACATTTTCCATTGGAAAATCCTATCGTGTGTACGGGGCATAATGCTCCAAAAAGTTCTTAGTTGTAGGAGATAAGAGTAATCTTTCCAACCAAATTCAAATTATAGGTCCCAAAGAGTTAGTGTTCAACATGACAACCATCACAACTACCCTGTTTCCCCGAAAATAAGACCTAGCGTGATTGTCGGTGATGGCTGCAATATAAGCCCTACCCCCCAAATAAGCCCTACCCTGTTTCCCCGAAAATAAGCCCTACCCTCAAAATAAGACCAACAAGGACTTTAACTAGAGATTATTTGGGGGGTAGGGCTTATATTGCAGCCATTACCAACAATCACGCTAGGTCTTATTTTCGGGGAAACAGGGTAATCTATTGGGTACTTGTGTTTGGGTATTTTTGCTGCCCATAATAAAAAAAAACACCAAGTTTGTATTGTAGCAAAAAAAAAGTATTTCTCAGTATTATAAATCCAGCAAATTTTATTATTCACAGCTATTTTTTACCTGAACAGTTTGAAAAGAGAAATAAGGGATGATTTTATGCTCCCTGAACTATATTAAGTCTTATGACTCTCAAAATCCCCTGCATGCACTTCCATCTGTAGTTCATTTTCTGCATATAAATAAAAAATGATCACGGTTTGGCATTTTGAGACTTGGTGCTGCACTCTTAGCCTGCTGCTTAAGACACTAGCCCACAAGTGCCATTATGGTACATGCAGGCCTAATGAGGTTATAGAGAACTGGGAAGTAGTAGTATGGATATGACTTTGTAATAGCCGGTGGACTCATTTTTGTGATGAACACATTATTCTGGACTCTATAACTCAGGACTCTAATTGGTATCAGATGCCACAACTGGAAATGCTTAGCGGAACAAATATTTTATGGAAAGTCCCACTGTATATTTAGAAAACAAATAAAGTGCCCATTTAAATATATTACATATTGCTATAAATCTTGTAAATGATATGCAAGCTGCAACCTTATTTGGCCTATCGAGGTATGACCCTGTCTTTTAAGATGTTTACAGTTCAAACCCAAAATGGATCCTGAGAACTTGCCAGACAGACTTCAGCTTGACAGAGTTTGGCCTGCTGTCTTGGTGTCTTGCCCAGTTATTTTTTCCAGTTCTTGCAAATATACTATGCTCTATTTTAGCAAGCTAAATATGTCTACAATAGAGGGGGAAGCCAGGGAGCGAGACCATATATGGCTCTCCATGAAACCCAGTACATCTTGGGCACCACGTGAGCCTTGATAAATGGCCTTGGCGATTGAGTCAGATATAGGTCCGCTGGGGGAAACACATGATTTTTCAGAGAATGTTTACAAACCGCTTAAGAAGTATTTACTTACCACTGTAATGTTGCAAAGATCAGCTTGTCAGCGCTATGAGATGGCTTTTAATCCAAGAGCAGCAAGTACAAGCCACCTGAGAATAGGCTGCATATCTGCTGTGTGTGTTGGGAGATGCTAAAGACGGGCCATTTTTTTTCTTTAATCATTTTTTTTTTTTCTTTAATCTATATTTTTTTTGTATGCAATAAAACCACTAATCATGTTTCCAGCATATTTAATGAAGAATACAGTGTGTTACACAGCACAGATCTCTAGCATGTGTACACAACTTAAAAATAGCTCATTAGTGGGCAGTTAAGATTTATACGTCGATGAATCACTTCTATTTATGCAGACACCTCCAACATCAAATGTTACCCGCATGTTTGTTATTTACCGCAACTACATTTCTTAAATGTTAATAGGATTTCCAAGCAAAGGTGTTTGGAGCTTAAGCTGCCTGCAATTTCAATGATGGTTAAGTGTTAAAGGGGACCTGATCTTTTAAAATGGATCTAAACCCATTGATTTAAAGCGGTATTAAAGGGGTTGTAAAGTCAGAAGTTTTTTTTTTTTTTATCTTAATGCATTCTATGCATTAAGATAAAAAGCCTTCTTTGTGCAGCAGCCGCCCTCACCCCCCCTAATACTTAGGCGATGCGGATGTTGTCCCCGCACTAGGGTGAATCTGTCCAGGTATGAACTGGCTGTTGGTCTCCAGGAACAAAGAGCCCCAGGTGCTGGCTAATGCTAGTAAAGGCTGCATGCAAATAGGAAAATCCGGACAGCCGCACTCCAGGAAATTATAATCCAAACTTCTTTATTTTAAAATCAGGAACATGTCATACAGTACATCAAAGGCAGAGTGTACAGACAAGCAGCTTACGCGTTTCGCACTATATCAAGTGCTTACTCATAGCTATAGGGGGCTACAGCCCCCTAATGCTTACCTGAGCCCCATCTAGGGTTGCCACCATTTCTTCAAGCCAAACCCGAACACTTTAGCGGCACATGACAATTTTTTTTTTTATAGTATTATCTATACATATATTTTGCTATTAAATAACATTTCTAATCATATGAAGTTAATAACACGAGTCCTCTTTTACATCAGAGTCCACAGAGTTCCTCTTTAACATCTGAACTCGCAGAGTTCCCTTTCACTGTAAGGGGGGACTCTGCAGACTCTGATGTAAGGGAGAACACTGGGGACTCTGACATAAGGGATGCTCTGGGAACCCTGATCTAAGGGGGAACACTGAGAACTCTGATGTACGGAGAGCACCCTGATGTAGGGGAGAACACTGTGGCCTCTGGTGAAAAGGGGAACTCTGATGTAAGGGGTACTCTGAGAACCCAGATTTACCTTAGTGTACTCACTCAGAGGCAGGAGAGAGATCAGGGGGGGGGGGGGGGAGACTTCAGTTATAGACAGGGATGGATGGTGAGCTCACTTCCCTCTTGGCAGTCAGAACCTCTCATTCAGATGTATCTGAGGCTGCTGGACTTCAAATTTCCAGCCCCAACTTTCCTTTTCTGAGGCACAGCGCCGGGGAATGGAGTGTGAGCAGATACAGAGGGGTAGGGGTGGGTGGAAAAGGTGCATATCGAGCCCTCTCTCCTCTCTTGTCCGTGTGTGTGTTTGGGGGGGGGGGGGTGTTTAAAGTGTTGGCTTTGGGCAGTAAGAAAGAGTGTAACAGACTCTCAGCTTAGACAACTGCAGCCAGCAACCCTGCTGGGAAGCCATAGTCCAGTCTAAACAATGTGTCCGGGTTTCAGGCAGTCCGAAACCTGGACACATGATTCCAAACCCAAACTGTCCGGGTGAATCCTGGACAGGTGGCAACCTTAGCCCCATCTCTATCCAGCGATGTTCATGAGTGTCTTGGCCATCCGAGAATGTCCCTTCTGATTGACTGAGACACAGCAGCAGTGCCATTGGCTCCCGCTGTTGCCAATCAAAGTCAGTCAGCCAATCAGGAAAGAGAGGGCCAGGGCTCCATGTCTGAATGGACACACGGAGCTGCAGCAAAAAAGCCTTCTTTGTGCAGCAGCCACCCTTAGCCCCCCTAAATACTTACCTGAGCACCATCTCTATCCAGCGATGTTCGTGAAAAGTCATTCAGCCAATCAGGAGAGAAAGGGGCCGGGGCTCCATGTCTGAATGGACACACAGAGCTGCAGCTTCGGCTCCGGTGCCCCCATAGCAAGCTGCTTGCTGTGGGGGCACTTGACAGGAGGGAGGGGCCAGGAGCACCGAAGTGCAAATCAACTACACAGGGCAGGTAAGTATAACATGTTTGTTATCTTTATATTAAAAAAAAAAAAAAACAAGACTTTTCAATCACTTTAAACCTAAAAAGCAAACATTTATTTTATTGCAGCTTAGGCCTCATGTACACTGCTGCTGGTAAACGGGCATTTTTTTTCAGCTGCCCCTGAACTTTCCTCTATGTTATCTTATCAGTATATGTACACAGGGTAGTTTATAGTCGTTTCTAGGCAGTTGAGTTTAGAAGCATTTTTTGGGGAAAAAAAAATGCGTTCAGGAGGAATGTTTAGAGGCATTTGAAACGCTAAACGCCTCTAACAGCTTGTAAATGTGGTAACTTGCGTTTAGCCGCATTTAGTTTACAGTCGTTTTTTAATTTTTGACTATTTGAAAAAAAAAAATGCTTCTAAACGCAAACGTGGCTAAACACGGCATGTAAACGCAGAAAAACTGACACTTTTAAATGTCGGTTACTATCTGCCAACTTAAATCGTTCAGGAGAGGTTGTAAAATGTCCCATGCACATTAAAGTGGAGTTCCACCCACTTTTACAACTCTTCAGCATCCCTCACTAAACTGCGCACTGTAAACGAATTGGATATTTTTAATTTTTTTTTTCTCAGCACCTACTGTATAGCTGCTGTATTCATTTTTCACTTCCTCCTCCCTGGCCGTGGCCCATCGCATAATTTCCTGTTTGCAATGCCTTCTGGGAAGGGGCGGCAACTTCCTCTGACACTGTCTTTGCTATGGAAACCTGACCTGAAACCTATTACACTGCTTGTGCTGCACTGAGCATGTGTGAGATCTGCAAGGATGAGATCCAGGAAGAAATACAGTCTGGCTTCAGATGCCCACACTTAAGATGGCCACGGCCTGCTGTAAGTTTATAAAATGACAAACTACTGCTATAAACGAACAAAACAGACCTTATGCCGCGTACACACGGTTGGAATTTTCATCTACAAAAGTCAGACGGACGCCGACGGACCAAATCCGATCGTGTGTGGGCTTTCCCGGACTTTCAGCGGACTTTTCCAGCCGCAAATCTGACGGACCTTAGATTTGGAACATGCTTCAAATCTTTACCTCGTAACTCCGCCGGACCCAGAAATCCGCTCGTCTGTATGCTAGTCCGACGGACAAAAACCCACGCTAGGGCAGCTATTGGCTACTGGCTATCAACTTCCTTATTTTAGTCCGGTGTACGTCATCATGTACGAATCCGTCTGACTTTTGTGTGATCGTGTGTAGGCAAGTCCGTTCGTTAGAAAGTCCGCCGCAAGTCCGTCGAAAGTCCGTCGAAAGTCTGTCGGACGGGCTGTCGGACTTTTGTAGCCGAAAAGTCCGACCGTGTGTACGCGGCATTAGTTTACAGACTAACTTTACTAGAATACATTAAGCTTGTGTATTATAGGGGTATTTTTATTTAAAAAGTATCATTTCGGCCGGAACACCACTTTAAGCCTTACCAATCGTTAGATGCAATGGCTGCATTTGTTTTCTTTTTTAGGCTTTCTTTCCCCTTATTTTCACCTGCTGATCTGGCCAATAAGTCTGTTGTTTTTCACAAAAACAACTTGTCTTGCTGTAGATGTAGCAGTTACATTGATGGAGCTTCCTAAAGACGCAGAATTGCGAAATGCATTGAGGCTGCGCACTCGCCATCACTTGATGTCTTTCTGGTTTGTCCGCGGGCAAAGTGAGCGACGGTGATTACACTGAAGGCTGTCTGTGCTAGTGCTGACTATAGCACCAATAAATGTAAGTGTGAATTTTGCTATCGATTGTAATGAGCCAAAGCTATATTAAATGACTACACTATGATACTTTTCATCTTCTCTGGGTGTTCTTCTGTGATATTATGAGACTGAGCTATCTGGAGAGACAGGGTTGGTGAACCCTTTTGTGCCACTATGAGATCTCCCAGTCCATTGTTGGAGGAAGTTTTATATGAATGGTTGGTTTAGCACTATAAGAAGGAGCTGAGGTATAGAGCACAAATACTTTCATAGCAGTGATTGGATTTCTTTTGAATGCCTTTTTGATATAATTTGGTGGACTTTTTATGGTTTATTTTGATGTTTGTTTTCATCTACTATTAAGCACATGTTAGCGCCTTACTTTTGACCATTTTACAGTTACAGGGATGAAACAAACTATTCAAAACTTAGGCTGGGTTCACACTATTGCCGCGTGCGGCTCACATCAGGGGTCTGGTGCCTCCCCATTCACCGTTTCAGGTCTAATTTCAGCCCACATTTTTGAGTCCGGACCTGAAACCTAAAAAATTAGCCCCGGAACCGCAGCAGAAATATGGGGACCGGCTCCATAGAGAGCCAGTCACAAACTCCTGTTATTGGGAATTGGATGCGGTGAACCCAGCCTGACAAGGGTGCTTACAGTGATCAGCATGCATTTATTCATGTAGAATCTTTATCCTAAGGCTCCATGCACACTAGCATTTTTTTTTCTGCCGTTAGAAGCTAATAGTGTTATCCTATATGTGCCCATGCGCACTATTTTATGCTAGAAGAATTTTTCAAGCTTCAGCGTTTAGGAGCAGAAAAAGAAAATATTTTTGTAGAATTTTTGAGAGCGTTTTCCCAGGCAGTAAAAACAAGAAATGCTTCTAAACGCTACTAAAACGCTCCTAACAGCTTTTTTCAAGCATTTTTTTTTTCATGCATTGTAAAAACGCTAATAAAACGCTAACGCTCTGAAAAGCTTCTAAAAGTTACTAAAATGCTTCTACAGGCTGGTACGAAATTTTTATTATCAGCGTTTTTCATCAAGTGTTTTTTCTATCATTTTTGAGCTTATAATAAACGTTAGTGTGCATGAAGCCTAAAAGAAAAAAAAAAAAAACTGTTTGCTATAACAGCCTATAAAGTGTTAGCTGGAGTTTTGTTTTAATTTGTTAGTGTATCTAAATCTGCTACTCCATCAAACACTCCCCTTTCTCATAGTGACAATGATGCTGTCCACAGGTGCCCCCTGTGCTCCTTCATCTGGAGTGGGGGCACTCTAATACAGGAGGTGGGTTACTGGCTGCTAGGGGGAAGTGTCATTGTATGTTTATCAAATATACTCAGACTATGTCAACAAAATATATGACCACATGACTACAGAATCTCTTTTGCCCCGTACACACGGTCGGACTTTGTTCGGACATTCCGACAACAAAATCCTAAGTTTTTTTCTGACGGATGTTGGCTCAAACTTGTCTTGCATACACACGGTCACACAAAGTTGTCGGAAAATCCGATCATTCTAAACGCGGTGACGTAAAACACGTACGTCGGGACTATAAACGGGGCAGTGGCCAATAGCTTTCATCTCTTTATTTATTCTGAGCATGCGTGGCACTTTGTGCGTCGGATTTGTGTACACACGATCGGAATTTCCGACAACGGATTTTGTTGTCGGTAAATTTTATAGCCTGCTCTCAAACTTTGTGTGTCGGAAAATCCGATGGAAAATGTCCGATGGAGCCTACACACGGTCGGAATTTCCGACAACACGCTCCGATCGGACATTTTCCATCGGAAAATCCGACCGTGTGTACAGGGCATTAGTCTCCTTAATTTTAATGTTTCTTAGTTTTAGTTTGGTTTAGCTTTCTCAGTTTCCATCATTTAGTACTGGCTAAAAAATAGGAGGGGAAGTATGGCACGTTATGGCCTATACCAGGGTTTTTCAACTAGGGTTCCTCCAGAGGTTGCTAGGGGTTCCTTGAGCAACAAGCAATTTCTACCTCTCAGATAAGTTCCCACTGACACCATTGCTCTTTTTAGATATCTATAAGGTGGTAATTCTTCCCACTGACCAAAAGTACGAGGAGCATTCTTCCCACTGACCACAAGTCTAAAGCCGCGTACACGCGACCAGACTCTCCGTCAGAATAAACTCTGACGGTCTTTCCAACTGAGTTCCGACGGAGTTCTGCTGAAATGGACTTGCCTACACACGATCACACCAAAGTCCGTTAGTTTAGAACGCGATGACGTACGACGGGACTAGAAAAGGAAGTTCAGTAGCCAGTAGCCAATAGCTGCCCTCGCGTTGTTTTTGGTCCGTTGGACTAGCATACAGACGAACGGTTTTCCTGATAGGAATTGATTCCGTCGGAAAGATTTAAGACATGTTCTATTTCTAGGTCCGTCAGAATTTTTGAGAAAAAAAGTCCGCTGGAGCCCACACACGATCGGAATATCCGAAGAAATGATTCCATCGGACCTTTTCTGCCAGAAAGTCCGGTAGTGTGTACGCGGCATAAGGAGCATTCTTCTCACTGACCACAAGTGTAATGCCGCGTACACACGGCAGACTTTTCGACTGGACTGGTCCGACGGACTTTCCAACGGACTTTTAACGGACCCTTGATGGACTTCCGATGGACTTTTGAACGAACGGACTTGCCTACACACAATCACACCAAAGTCCGACGGATTCGTACGTGATGACGTACAACATGACGTACAACCGGTCTAAAATAAGGAAGTTGATAGCCAGTAGCCAATAGCTGCCCTAGCATGCGTTTTCGTCCGTTGGACTAGCATACAGACGAGCGGATTTTTCGACCGGACTCGAGTCCGTCGGAAAGATTTGAAGCATGTTTCAAATCTAAAGTCCGTCAAATTTTCGCTGTAGGTCCAAAGAAGCCCACGCACGATCGGATTGTTCACCGGACTCGGTCCGTCGGACCAGTCCAGTCGAAAAGTCTGCTCGTGTGTACGCGGCATAAGGAGCATTCCTCCCACTGACCATCTCAATAAAGTATCATGAGTTATAGATAAAGTCATTTTTAGCAGGGGGTTCATTGAGACTGGAATATTATTTCAAGGGTTCCTCTATGTTGAAAAGGTTGGGAAAGGCTGCTCATAACAAACATAACAGATTTGTGGTTTATGATGTACCAGGCAAGTGTCAAGAAAGCGTGCTTTGAACTGACGGTTGAGTGCCAGTGTCACATTATAAAATATTACTCACATAACAATAGGATGCATGCAAAGAATCAGATAGATGGGTGCTGACAGCACAGTGCCTTCCTTTGAAGCAGCGTTCTGTGATATTGCCTGAGGGGTTCGCTGATGCCTATTGGCAACATGGTTTCTGTGTACACATGCCGACAAATGAGAGCTGATCACAAAGGACAAGATGTGTTCTATCCAACTGTATCAGCACCGTGTACACGGTGGGCACACTGCCTACAGACTGAACCCTACAGGCGGATATAAAGAAACTTGCTCTGTTGGCTATAGATGGAGCAGCAAAGGCTTGGGTGTACCATCAGCTTGTGAACCTTAGACTGACCCAAAAGATGTGTATGTAATATATGTCAATCTGTTATTTGTAACTCAACGTTTGCCCCTATGCTTGAAAATATATAAAGAAACGTGTAGGGAATGCAGAAAATTGGATAGTGATCACATTCACATTATTATTTTTCAAGGGTTGGTTAGAAAAAGAGAAAGAATATGATTCTTGTAATGCAAATGCTCTAAGGCGCACCGGACTTGATTCACGAAAACTGGAAAGTGCAAAATCTGGCGCAGCTTTTGCATGGAAGCCAATCAGCTTCCAGGTTTTTTTGTCATAGCTTAATTGAACAAGCTGAAGTTAGAAGCGTATTGGCTACCATGAACAGCTGCACAAGATTTTGGACTCCAGTTTTAGTAACTCAACCCCACCGTTCCTAGCTTTGTGTACAGTGGTATAAAGGTGACATAAGATTTCCAATGTAGGCTGCAATCTGCAAAGCTCTTGTCTAGAGTGGAAAGCGTTCTGTTGCGCAATTAACTTCCCAAACAACATGCTTCAATTAGCTTGTTTTTGAGTCTGTTGATTCATTTTAAGTGGCAGATGTGTGGCTGCAACATGACTTTGGATGACAAATAAGGAAATCGATATTGAATTCTATCAAACTCTTTCTCAATCTTTGGAAACTGCGGCATCAATTTTCACATTTCTCTTGAAGAGCAAAGAGGTAAAGTAGGATACGAGAGAAGGAGACAACCTCCACTTTCTATGACTTCAGAAACACCTTGTTATACCATATGTGCTAACGAAGGAACCTATAGATGAGAGAGGATGGTCACTGGATCCTACCAATTACAGTCAGACCAAGAAATAACCATTCTTACCAAGTTGAAATATTCTCTCCAGTTATTATATTTCAGACAAAGTAAGGTCAGTGTCAAAAGTGTATGTCCACGTAAGCATTTTCAGCCAAAACCAGTAGGCATGCTTGCATCATCATTGTACTAAAGAGCTATTATTTGGCAGTCAGATCTCCCAACTTCCTTCTCATGGATTCTGTAACATTAAAGTGGAACTATGGGCAAACTTTTTCTTTCATTTTGGGTAGCGCAAGGGAGGGTTAGATTTTTTTTTCACCATCTGTGTCATTGCGGAGATTTCTCTTCACTTCCTGCCTCATAGCCAAACAGGAAGTGAGAGGAAATCCTTGCACTACAGGGGAATATCCTGGGGTCACCAAACCTAGTGTCCCCATTGGAAGATTTCCCCTCTATTACTTATCTGGGGACAGCCCAAATTTTCTTTTACTTTCAATGATAATGGCAAACAGGACAAAGAGAGAGAATGAATCTTGTTAACAGGGGCACAGACAGCCATAAAATCTGACAAGCATTAGAATGCTTGTCAGATTTTATCCCACTTCGCTCTATCCAAAACTGAAAAAAAAAAAACCTTTTAGTTACACTTTAAGAATTAGAGTTCCTATATGTCTTATCTCATGTACGACATTGTGATATTTGTGCATGTGGTCTCGTTCATGGAGGTACTCCACTGTGTGTACATCATTGTTCAGGTTTCTGTATCACTGTAGGCCTTATCTAAATAAAGAATTGAAAAAGAAAAAAAGGATTGGAGTTCTAAGCAGGCCATAGATTATGCAATTCTCTGATTTTGCATATTCAGCTGAACACAATGATTAATGCTAGAGGCTATAGCCGCTGGTAGTAATCATGTGCAAAAAATACGACACGCTGGATCGACTTCAGTACAACTAGCCTACCCATAGCTGGATTGAATTCTCTGCCAGTCCCTGCTGAGCCGGCTGAAATTCAAACTATCTATGTCTGGCTTTTGTCATCATTTTTTAGTTTACGGAAATGTTTATCATGTAATTACTGTTGTCTGCATCCCTACTAATGAAACTTTCCCTCACTTGCTTCCCTGGTGAGCTTGCAATTAGTGTAAATCAATCTGCCTTTTCCTTAGTTCCAGCACCTCAGATAGTTGGTAACACTATTGGGTGGTCAAACTAATATTAAAGTAATAATAAACCCAAAAGCATGGCTGACCTCCTGTGTTCACAATGCCACAAGGCAGCCACTCGGCACAGGACTCAGAAGCTAGTGGAGATCACTGGAGTGACGGTGTCCATGACAATGATTTCCAGCTTCTAGAGCAGGGGTGTCAACCTGAATTTCATCGCATTATGGTTGTCTTTAAAGGGTTGTATCTGTAATGCCGTGTAGACACGGGCGGTCTTTTCGACCGGACTGGTCCGACGGGACAAATCCGTCTGGCAATCCGACCGTGTGTGGGCTTCATCGGACCTGCAGTGGAATTTTTCGGGTGAAAATCAGACGGACTTTAGATTTGAAACATGTTTCAAATCTTTCCGACGGACTCAAGTCCGATCGAAAAATCCGCTCGTCTGTATGCTAGTCCGACGGACGAAAACCGACGCTAGGGCAGCTATTGGCTACTGGCTATCAACTTCCTTATTTTAGTCCGGTGTACGTCATCACGTACGAATCCGTCGGACTTTGGTGTGATCGTGTGTAGGCAAGTCTGTTCGTTCGAAAGTCTGTTGAAAGTCCGTCAAAAGTCAGTCGGAAAGACCGTCGGACCTTTGATGCCGAAAAGTCCGCCCATGTGTACATGGCATAAGAGTAGATGTCCAGAGCATCCCACTCCCCTTACATCTGATGTCAAGACCCCCCCTACCATCAGAAGTCAAGACTCCCTCACCCTCCCTTGCATGTTTACAACCCCTTTAATATCTTTAATATCACTTTGCTAAAATGCATATTGTACTTGTTTGTAGCCTAAATACTGAAATTTGCGCTTAAAACTGTCATTTTGTAACTTTTGGATATGCCAGTAAAAACTTGACTGTGCCAGTAAATTTTGGGCATGGTGTCAGTAAATTTCAATCTGGTAACACTGGGTGCGAGGGCCACATGAAATGGCCTGGAGGGCCGGATTCGGCCCCCGGGCCTTGTGTTTGACACGTGTTCTAGAGCAGTGGTCATCAACCCTGTCCTCAGGGCCCACTAACAGGCCAGGTTTTATGTATTTCCTTGGGGAAATGCAGACAAGAATACTGCAATCACTGAGCAGCAAATGATATCACCTGTGATGTATTTCAGTTATCTTGCAAACCTGGCCTGTTAGTGGGCCCTGAGGACAGGGGTGATGACCACTGTTCTAGAGGGATCCCACAGATATGGTATATGCATAGTCCAAGGTGGATGAAAAAATTGCCATACCTTGAATTCTTTATGGAAAATATTTTTTTATTTATCTCATAAGGATTTATGATGACCTACTTTATTCAATGATGATCGCAGAATGTTTGCTTCTTAATGGCAGAGTGGATATATATATATAGAAATCAGTCTGTTTAGGACAAACGATAAAAAAGTGTCATCTATTTCTTTTTGCTGTTCCTGTAGGGTTAGTTTTCTTAAAGAACCTAAAAGATTATAGCTAGTCATACGCTTAGTGAATTTGCACCAAGCCAATGCTGCTCCAGGCTTCAGTAATCTTCAGTACATAGGCAATGTGCCCACTGTCGGCACCACTCATCCTAACATCCATTATATTTGAAAAAGAAAGGAAGCTGATGAAAACTATGGACAGAACAGCACCTGCTTCGAGTCAAATGTAGACACTTCAGGTATTCTCAAAGCCGGTCATAATACAATAGCCACAGCAGGAGATTGGACCATCTGCACCATTAAGGGCCCTTTCACATGGATGTGTCCGTGTACGGGCTCCGCTTTGCTCAGCAGGGATCGCTCCGTCGATGTCCGCTGAGCAGGCAGATGACAGGTCTGTCTTTGCACACTGTGCAGAGACTGACCTGTCAGAGTGCCGCTCCCCTCTATGGGGGATTGGATGAAGATGGACCGTAGAGTCCGTTTTCATCCGATCCGATCCACCAGATGGATGAAAAAATAGGGTTTCCATCCGTCACACTTTAGCGGATCGGAGCGGGTCGGATGTCAGCGGACATGTCACCGCTGACATCCATCGCTCCATAGACCTGTATGGAGCATCCGTTCAGGTCCGCCTAAAAAACTGACAGGTGGACCTGAACGGTCCGTCCGTGTGAAAGGGGCCTTAGGGCTGGTTTACACTAGAATTGCAGAGGAACGCTGTCTGTGCGATTCCTGCATGTATAAAGATATTATAAGGTAATGCATACAAACCAAAAATTCAATTTACACTTTTTGTTACAAATTTTTATTATAACTTAACAGCAACATACAGAGGGGGGTTTGTATCCTGAGTCTTCTATATGACGCCCCCCCCCCGGTCTGTAAATAATATTAATCTTTCAAAAGGAAAGAGCTGCAACAATGTATGTATTAGATTTTTTATGGAATGCTTATCCTTAAAGTGGTTGTAAATCTCAGTCATGGAAACTGAGCAAAGCACATATATCTGCACTGTTTACTTATCTCTCTCTCCAAAGCTCTAAGTATCATTTCTCTCTGGTGCTTCGTTCCTCTGTTATCAGCATGAGTCACTTCTGAGAAGTTTTCCCCAACACATGAGATAAATTTGTGTTGGTGGGAGGGAGGAGCTCAGAATGGAACTTGTCTATTCACAATACAGTTCTTCTGCTGTGGGGAGGGGGGGGGGTGTGCCTTTTCTCCAATCAGCTTTCGCACACTGTATCTACAGTCTCTCTGCCCCCTCCTCTGTGCTGCTGATAGATGAAGAATGACTTTTAACACAATCTGCACTTTTGAAGGGGTGTAGAGAGGAGAACACTGCAGATAAACAAGTAAACCAGATAATCATAAAGTGCAGCACAATAAAACATATATAATATAATAATATATAATATAATAAAATTAATATAAAAGTCCATAAAAGATGAAGTCGTCAAGTTAATGGTAACAACCGTGTCATGTATATCACATAAATGTGAAAGGTGTCATTTCCATCACCAGAAGCAATCCAAGCAGCTCACCTTATAGGTATGACCTGTGACCTAACAGGATGGTTGAACCTCGCTTGTGTTACTAATGTAACGCAGGATAAAGCCACACATCCAAATTGGAAACTCCTCAGGTCCTACTGAATGATATATGCATACAAGCAAACAGAAGCCAAATAGTGCCATAGGACCATTTGGCTGCCAAATGGCCAGGCCACTTTTTGCGATTCGGCACTGCGTCGTTTTAACTGACAATTGCACGGTCCTGCGACGTGGCTCCCAAACAAGATTGGCGTCCTTTTTTTCCCACAAATAGAGCTTTCTTTTGGTGGTATTTGATCACCTCTGCGATTTTTATTTTTTGCGCTATAAACAAAAATAGACCGAAATTTTTTTAAAAAAAGCAATATTTTGTACTTTTTGCTATAATAAATATCCCCAATTTTTTTTAAAAAAAAGCTAATTTTTTCTCAGTTTAGGCCGATATGTGTTCTACATATTTTTGGTAAAAAAACACTGCAATAATATATATATTATATATTGATTGGTTTGCGCAAAAGTTATGGCGTCTACAAAATAGGGGGTAGTTTTATGGCATTTTTATTATTATATTATTTATTATTATTATTTTTTTACTAGTTATGTTGGCGATCTGCAATTTTTATCGTGACTGCGACATTATGGCGGACACATCGGACTATTTTTACACTATTTTGGGACCATTGTCATTTATACAGCGATCGATGCTATAAAATGCATTGATTACTGTGCAAATGGCACTGGCAGTGAAGGGGTTAACCACTAGGGGGCAGGGAAGGGGTTAAGTGTGTCCTAGGGAATGATTCTAACTGTTAGGGGGCGTGGCTTACTGTGACACATCACTGATCGCTGCTCCCGATGAGAGGGAGCAGACGATCGGTGTTGTGTCACTAGGCAGAACAGGGAGATGCCTTGTTTGCAAAGGCATCCCCCCATTCTGCCGTTCTGAGACCAGATCGCGGGACACCGGCGGACATCGAGTCCGCGGGTCCCGCGGGCAGGGTCATGGGGACCGCGGTGCGCGCGTGCCCACTAGGGGGCAGGTTTAGGGCAACGTATATATACGTTGCTTTGCCTGCCCGTGCCATTCTGCCGACTTAAATGTGCGAGAGGCAGTCGGCAAGCGGTTAGGTGAAAATCGAAAATCCAGGCAAACATCTCAATACACAAATAAAAATTGATATTAATGAGCTGTTTTACCTTTTTGTATTTCTGCCCATCCAGTTCTAAGGTTTACACAGCGCGGCCACACAGCATGGCCAGGCAGATGACACAAGTTTTTCTTTTAGGTAGATTTCTTTTATTTATTTTTTAGTTTTTTTATTTTTGTTTTGTTTTGCTTTTGTGGTTATATTGATCATTCTGGAGATGAAAACCGAAAAAGTTTGTCCGATGGAGCGTACACACGGTAGGATGTTGCCTTAAAACAGCTAATTTGCATGTTTGTTGTCAAAAAGGTGATGGTTGCAATATAAGCTCTACCCCCCCCCCCCCCCCCAATAAGCCCTAGTTAAAGTCCTTGTCTTATTTTCAGGTCTTTTTTTCAGGGTAGGGCTTATTTTCGGGGAAACAGGGTAGGGCTTATTTGGGGGGTAGGGCTTATATTGTAGCCTTTACCGACCATCACGCTAGGTCTTATTTTCGGGGAAACAGGGTAGGTGAGAGTGCTAACCATTACACCACTGTGCCGCCTTCTCCAGACCTGCTCCACCTCCTGTCATCTGCCTTGCTGTTGGGTCTGAGGTGAAGACCATGTGATTGGGGGGGTGCTCTTTAACAGGTGGACTGTGTGATTGGGGGCCTCTGATGTGATATAAGGATTTTGTGATGTGGGGACTATGTGGTGGTTTTGAGAATTTCATGTGATGGACGGACTTTAAAGTGATGGGGGTATGCTGTCAAGGGGGTACTTCTCATGTATAGGGAGGCCTCTGATGTGATGAGGGGACTGTAATGTGATAGGGGACCACTGAAGTGAAAGGGGGACCTCTGATGTGATGGGGGGCCTCTGATGTGATGAGGGGACTTTGATGTGATAGGGGATCACTGAAGTGAAAGGGGGGCCTCTGATGTGATGGGGGGCCTCTGATGTGATGAGGGGACTGTGATGTGATAGGGGACCACTGAAATGAAAGGGGGACCACTGAAATGAAAGGGGGACCTCTGATGTGATGGGGGCCTCTGATGTGAAGAGGGGACTGTGATGTGATAGGGGAACACTGAAGTGAAAGGGGGACTTTTGATGTGATGAGGGGCCTCTGATGTGATGAGGGGATTGTGATGTGATAGGGGAACACTGAACTGAAAGGGGGAGCTCTGATGTGATGGGGGCCTCTGATGTGATGAGGGGACTGTGATGTAATAGGGGAACACTGAAGTGAAAGGGGAACCTCTGATGTGATGGGGGCCTCTGATGTGATGAGGGGACTGTAATGTGATAGGGGACCACTGAAGTGAAAGTGGGACCTCTGATGTGATGGGGGCCTCTGATGTGATGAGGGGACTGTGATGTGATAGGGGACCACTGAAGTGAAAGGGGGACCTCTGATGTGATGGGGGCCTCTGATGTGATGAGGGGACTGTGATGTGATAGGAGAACACTGAAGTGAAAGGGGGACTTTTGATGTTATGAGGGGCCTCTGATGTGATGAGGGGATTGGGATGTGATAGGGGAACACTGAAGTGAAAGGGGGAGCTCTGATGTGATGGGGGCCTCTGATGTGATGAGGGGACTGTGATGTGATAGGGGACCACTGAAGTGAAAGGGGGGGGGGGCCCTGATGTGACAGGGAGCCTCTGATGTGATGAGGGGACTGTGATGTAATAGAGGACCACTGAAGTGAAAGGGGGACCTCTGATGTGATGGGGGGTCTCTGATGTGATGAGGGGACTGTGATGTGATAGGGGACCACTGAAGTGAAAGGGGGACCTCTGATGTGATGGGGGGTCTCTGATGTGATGAGGGGACTGTGATGTGATAGGGGACCACTGAAGTGAAAGGAAGACCTCTGATGTGATGGGGTACTCTGATGTGATGAGGGGACTGTGATGTGATAGGGGACCACTGAAGTGAAAGGGGGACCTCTGATGTGATGGGGTACTCTGATGTGATGAGGGGACTGTGATGTGATGAGAAGACCTCGAATAAGATGAGGGACCTCTAACACGTGATGGGGGATCTCTAATATAATGATTGACCTCTGATATGAAGAGGGGCTTCTGATGTAAAGTTTATTTCATCAGGTTGGTTGTGTGCATCATCCCAGGTTCAGATTCACAATATGCTTTGAGTGGATACAGCTTTCATTACATCACATATGGGAAAATATCCTCTAATTTCATCTTCAAATATCGAAAGTCATACACTGCAACATTAACTCTTCAGTGGCTGGACTGTTTACACAGCACCAGCTTCATTGTAAGTAGTTGTCATGTGTTTTCCAGCAGATTTATAGATTTACAGCATGCAGTCATATATCACATCCTGCTAGAGATTTTCTGTCATATTCCATAATTAATGTATGCACAGTACATCATTATTTATTCCCAGGCTGACTAGTGCTGCATGTTTATATATGTGTAACTAAAGCTGTGTGCAATGATTTAGATCAGCTCTTGGCATTCTGCAGATCTCCAGCTGGTGAAGATCGGCAATTCCAAGCATGCGCTGCTCCAAATGTATGAAGACAGGTCATCGGTAATAAAGAGAATACTTCCCCTGTCACCTAGAGAGAGCAAAGTGTGCTAGGAAATTAAATCAATATTCTATGAGCAAAGTCTTAGATCAGGGGACACCAAGAACCAACGGACATCCTGAAAAAGTGGTGAGAACAAAGTGTGCATCAGCCAATATATCGAATATATCGAAGGTTCTCTATGACTAAGCAATTCCCAACAGCATACATAATACAGGGTGGATCA
This sequence comes from Lithobates septentrionalis, assembly GCA_037952835.1. Classification (NCBI taxonomy): domain Eukaryota; kingdom Metazoa; phylum Chordata; class Amphibia; order Anura; family Ranidae; genus Lithobates; species Lithobates septentrionalis. The sequence continues at coordinate 1,669,992 of JBBDGP010000812.1, forward strand.
AAAGTAGGTATACATCACTGATCAGATCTTGGCATTTTATAGTAGGCATACATAACTTAGAAAAATGTGAAAAAAAATGCGCTAGAAAATTCTAAAAAATATATAAGCAGCAAACCTTCTGTGAGACATGTGCACGGTAAGTAAACATAAAAATATATATAGGTTGCGCTATTCAATCATATAAATTAAATCAAACAATCCACAAATAATGTGACATCAATGTGAAAATTTGTAAAAAAAACAGTCCACAAGTGAAGTGAAAATGACTCCTGATAGCGATCTCCACCATCCACCACCGAAGTGATGCAGATATCAGTGCCTCCACCAACAGCTAAAGGCCTCGCTTACCAGCTCCTATTGATCCCTCATTACAAGGAATCATTAGCGCTTGTGGCTTTAGCCCAGCCAAGGCCTTTCTCCAGGTCCAGATGGTCTCCCAACATATTCACCCCTTGATGCCATAAAGGATATGGTGGTATCTCAAAAGAACAAAGTGCTCCACATAGTGTAAAATCATTGTAAATTTATTCAAATAAAAGAAATGCACTTACAGCTGCCGCTGATACAAAGCGCCTTAGATATCTCGTGTGTCGGCTGCTACACAAACAACCCGTCCTCTAGGCCACGTATGGGATTGGTGACGTCTGGTGATGTATGATATTGTCAAATTTCGTGTAGTACAAATTCAGATTTCAGCACTAAGGATTTTCATTTCTGATACATTTTTTTAAAGTTTTCAATATAAGTAGGGTAGAGTTCTGGAAGTGTGGCGTCGCTGTGCATGTTGACCGTGGCCATCTTGCTAGTTTGAAACCATCAGAAGTGTTTTAAATTACATGCTCTTTTTTATCTTCTACTGTATGAGAATATCTATGTGGTTATAATAAATGTTAAGTGGTTTGATAAACTACACCAAGAAGTGGTATTGGTTCTTACACCTTTAACATGAGGAGAGATGTCTGGATTCATGCTGGAGCAGTCCGTGGTGGCTAAGACTCAGAGGAGTTTGGTGTTTGGGCGTTAATGACCACCTATAATCTAGTGGTCCATTCTTAAAGTGGAAGTAAACCCTCCTATCGTTTTCAGCCAAGGAAGCAGCCATCTTGGCCTCTGTTTAATCTAGAACTGCCATGATGTTGCACATGTGATCATTTATGACACCAGCCATTGGATGGTTTGACAGTTTGGTTGAGAGTGCAACCAATGGGAGTGTTACAGAAAGGTAATTGTTTTATGGATGGGTTTACTTCAAGGGTAAGGGTAAGAGTCTTGGCTTACTGTGGTGTTGGTGGAAGACTATCACTCACCTATAAACCAAGGATCACTCACCTATCGGGTGCTTCCCAGGATTGATGGTCTTTTTCTCTTCTTTTATGGACATTTATGCGCTGCATTTTTCTTTTATATACTTGTAGATTGTTGCCCACAATATATGCTAGCTGCTGTCCGCCTACTATTTTAACCTAGGCACAGTCATTTTTCTATTTTTTAATTTTAATATAAGTACTGTAGGTAACATGTAATCATAATGACAGTGTACAATAGAGAAGTGAATTGAGACCATGTGTGGTTCCCCTCACATTCGAAAGTTAGAGAGGTTGTGCTGCGTGTGAAGAGGAGGACTTTGGTATGAGGAGGCTAGGAGCCAGGTTGTGATTGTCACTGACTATAACCTTATAAATTCTAATTTTATCCAGTAGGTACAAGTGGTCTACTAGGAGCATTCTAAGTAAATCAGCCAGTGAGCTGATCAAATAAAACAAACTGATTCCCCCATCCACCACAAGTGAGGTGGATGGGTGACTCCTCCCCTGATTGGCTAGATGAGCCGATCGAATGAAAATTTTCAAACGTTCCCGTTCGAGAGAAGCCAATCGTTACATCATCGTATCTCCTTGATATTCTCTCCTTTCTTCCTCGGCACCAGCATCTGTGAACCTGAACACTGTCAGCTACAGCAGACTTCCCCTGTAGCTGAGCTAAGACATACAATTAAGGTTGGAATTACACACATTTTAATTACAGAAAATAATGTATAGTTTTTGAGACCAAGGAGAGGGGATAGTTCTCAGTAACAAAGTGACTGCTCTGGGCTTTAAGAAAATGGCTGAAACAGGAGCAATGCTGAAGTCAATTTACAGCACACATTAATTTTGTTGGCATAATTATTATTGTGGAATGTATAATCCTTGTTAAAAGAGCATTATTTTTTATCAAGTTGTTATGGGTAAAGTTCTGCTTTAAGAACCAGGAAAAGAAAGATTAATGCCGCGTACACACGGTCGGACTTTTCGTCTACAAAAGTCCGACAGCCCGTCCGACAGACTTTCGACTGACTTTTGGCGGACTTTTGGCGGACTTGCGGCAGACTTTCTAACGAACGGACTTGCCTACATACGATCACACAAAAGTCCGACGGATTCATACGTGATGACGTACACCGGACTAAAACAAGGAAATTGATAGCCAGTAGCCAAGAGCTGCCCTAGCGTGGGTTTTTGTCCATCGGACTAGCACACAGACGAGCAGATTTCTGGGTCCGGCGTAGTTACGACGTAAAGATTTGAAGCATGTTTCAAATCTAAAGTCCGTCAGATTTGCATCTTGAAAAGTCCGCTGAAAGTCCGGGGAAGCCCACACACGATCGGATTGTCAGCCGTATTTTGTCCGTCTGACTTTTGTAGACGAAAAGTCCGACCGTGTGTACGCGGCATTAGGCTCCGTTCACATCTAGCGTTTTGGGATCGCAGATGGAATCGCCGCAGTTCTGCCCATGCAATTGTCACAAGATGAATTGCGCTGCAATCGTGGCAAATCGCATCATGTGAAGCTTGTCACCCAAAAAGGAGCAGCAGCTTCTTTTGGGCAAGAAGCTTCATGAGGTGCGATTTTTTTTTATCATGCAACAATTGCAGCAAAACCGTACCACATTAATTGCAATTGAAAATCAATGGTACCCGAACAAGCATGCTACGTTTTGACAGCATTGCAGTGAAATTTGGGATCGTGAGCAGAATTGTGGCAAGGAGGACTTTGAAGTCCCCTGAATGTTCCCTTCTAGATTGGTATGGGATAAGGAAATTAGACTGGTCCAGGAGTGATTTGTGTTGACATACTGGATCCATAGCACTATGCCTTTTCAACGTAAACGGTGTTCTAGCGCCCTGCTTATACTATAAGAGAAAACTAAATGTTAGGGACAGTTTACTATGTAATGCATCATACTTTAATCATAGTGATCCATCTTTAGAAGCTCACGCCCTCGCAATTGTTACTCTTTGTTTGACCATATTGGTGTGATCTATCACCCTCTTGAATCTCTGCATCTCTCGGCATTCTCTCACTTTTTAGCGTTCCTTGCCTTACACCGGGGGACATAAATTTTTTTCTCCTGACTCTAAACTTATTTCATGAACGTTCTCTTTTGGTCTTGACAGCTTCATTAACTCTTAATCTAATCTTTCCTCTTCTGTGCTCTAATTTAAAAACTCTCCCTTCCCACTGTTAGATCACCATCTAATAATATTTCACCACTTGATGCCGCATCCAAACGTGTTTTAAGAAAGCTGAGATTGATCCGTTGAGAATAGAAATAGGGAGGATGAAATTGACTGCATTTTTAACAAAGTGTAGGCTGTGGAGCTGTCATTCTGATCTTGGCTTGACTACCTACTAAGTTAAGGACCAAAAACTGATCATGTAGCCAGTGAAGTCTGAAAAGTCTGTTCTTGGTCAGTGACTCACAAGGTTGTAGAGTCAAGATGACAATGGCGACCCGGAGCTGACACCTTTACATATTAAGTCAGCAATAGAAGGAACATTATTTCTGTTCTCAATAGGTTTACTTAACCTATACAAAATCGAATTTACTTTTATTGGTACCCTGGGCAAAAACATGCATTTAATCCATGCAGTGTGGTGGAAGCAACTTTTTATTTTTTTTTTATTTGCTATAGTTCATTTACCAACCGGGCCATTTCTGACACTTTTTTATTACATGTAAAAATATACTTTTTTTTTTGCTAGAAAATTAATTAGAACCTCCAAACATTGTATATAATTTTTTTTTAGCACAGACCCTATAAAATAAAATAGTGGGTGTTGCAATTTTTTATGTAACACGGTATTTGCGCAGAGGTTTTTCAAACTCAATTTTTTTCATGAATTAAAAAAAAACAAAAAAATTAAAGTTAGCCCAATTTTTTTTGTATAATGTGAATGATGATGTTACACCGAGTAAATCGATACCCAACATGTCATGGTTTAAAATTGCATCTGCCCGTGGAATGGTGGCAAACTACGATGCCTAAAATTCTCCATAGGAGGCGGTTTAAACGCCTTTACAGGTTACCAGTTTGGAGTGGCGCAGGACGTCTGGTGCTAGAATTATTGCTCTCACTCTGATGTTCGTGACAATACCTCACATGTGTGGTTTGATCACCCGCGTGCGGGTGTAACATATGCGTTCGCATTTTCATGTAAGCTCAGTGGGATGGGGGCACTTTAACCGCTTCAGTCGCGGAAGATTTTACTCCCTTCCTGACCAGAGCACTTTTTGCGATTTGGCACTGCGTCATTTTAACTGACAACTGCGCGGTCGTGCGACGTTGTACCCAAACAAAATTGACGTCCTTTTTTTCCCCACAAATAGAGCTTTCTTTTGGTGGTATTTGATCACCTCTGCAGTTTTTATTTTTTGCGCTATAAACAAAAAAAGAGCGACAATTTAGAAAAAACATATTATTTTTTAGTTTTTGCTATAATAAATATCCCCCAAAAATATATAAAGAACTATTTTTTTCCTCAGTTTAGGCTGATGTGTATTCTTCTACATATTTTTGGTAAAAAAAATTGCAATAAGCATATATTGATTGGTTTGCGCAAAAGTTATAGCGTCTACAAAATAGGGGATGGTTTTATGGCATTTTTATTATTAATTTTTTTTTTACCAGTAATGGTGGCGATCTGTGATTTTTATGAGGACTGTGACATTATGGCGGACACGTCAGACAATTTTGAAACATTTTAGGGACCATTGGCATTAATACAGAGATCAATGATATAAAAATGCATTGATTACTGTAAAAATGTCACTGACAGTGAAGGGGTTAACACTAGGGGGCAATCAAGGGGTTAATGTGTTCCCTAGTACGTGTTCTAGCTGAAGGGGAAAGGGGACTGTGTAGGGGAGATGACAGATCGCTGTTCATGCTCTGTATGAACAGACTATCTGTCTGTTCTCCCCTCAGAGAACCAGAAACTGTGTGTTTACACATACAGATCCCGATTCTCCGTGTGTCAGCAGCGATCGCGGGAGCCCGGCAGTGATCGTGACCGCCGGGCACTCTTATCGGCTGCGAGCAGGGCGCGCGCGCCCCCTAGTGGCCACAGGGCGAAGCGACGTTACATAATGTTGTTTCGCCCAGCCGTGCCATTCTGCCACAGTACAACTGCGGCGGCTGGTCGGCAAGTGGTTAAAAAAAATTATTTATTTATTTTTATCAAATTTTTTTTTAGGTTTTTTTTTTTTTACACTTTTTTGTACTAACTTTATTGCTTTTACAAGGGATGAACAACATCCCATGTGACAGCATGGGCCGTGACAGGTCCTTTTTATAGAAATATTTGGGATCTAATAGATGCATGGTCTAATAGACCCCTAATCTCTTCTCTGGCGTCCCATGCAGCCGATCAGACACAGGCACTGCTTTCCTGGTGGCCAGATAAACAAAGGGATGGAACCGGAAGTGGCAAAATATTGGTTCCAGGGCTACAGGGAGAGAGAAACGTCATCAGTTCATTTCTCTTTGTACAGGGCGGTCATCGCCTCCGGCCGCATCGCTCCCGGGCACTGCAATGGGACCGGAGAGCCCGGGAGAGCCGCCGGCTAAAAAGATTGATACCGGGATGATGCCTGTAGGTGCAGGCATCATCCCGGTATAACCACTGAAACCCAAGGATGTCCATGTACATACCTTTGGGCGTCAAATGGTTAAAAAAAGGATATTATGGTTGTACTTTACTTCTCTTTATCCTCAATCTCTGTACTTGTTCTTGCTCTTGACCTTATGTGGTATGAAAGCTGGGTTTCTCAACTAGGGTTCCTCCAGAGGTCTCTAGGAGTTTCTTGAGCAATGAGATAAGTTCCCACTGACACCATTGATCCTTTTAGCTAATTGTAAGGGCAGAATTGTATCAATGACCACAAGTGTAAGGGGCATTACTCCCAGTGACTATCACACTAATGTATCAAGAGCTGTAGACAGTTGGATTTTTAGCAGGCGTTCCCTGAGATTGAATGTTGTTTCAAGAGTTCCTCTGTGTTGAAAAGGTTGGTAAAAGCTGCCATAAGGTATATCTAAAAACAAAAAAGCAAATCTATTGCAGCTTACCGGTCCTTAGATACAAGAGTGTATTCATGTACTCATTGTCTTTTTCAGGCTTTTTCCTTTATTTTCACCTTGTGATCCTGCCAGCAACACACTTCATGTCCTAAGATAACACTCGCTCGCTGTACTTTATCTTAGCAGGATCAGTGTGGTCACCCTAGGATAAGATGTGCTTTAGGAATACAAAACACTAATGCCGCGTACAGACGTTCGGACATTCCAACAACTAAATCTTGGATTTATTTCAGACGGATTTTGGCTCAAACTTGTCTTGCATACACAGGGTCACACAAATGTTGTCGGATATTCCGATCGGCAAGAACACGGTGACGTACAACACGTACGACGAGCCGAGAAAAATAAAGTTTAATAGCCAGTGCGGCTCTTCTGCTTGATTCTGAGCATGCGTGGAATTTTGTGCGTCGGAATTGTGTACACACGATCGGAATTTATGACAACGGATTTTGTTGTCGGAAAATTTGAGATCCTTCTCTCAAATTTTTGTTGTTGGAAATTCTGACAACAAATGTCCGATGGAGCCTACACACGGTCAGAATTTCCGACAACAAGCTCACATCGAACATTTGTTGTCGGAAATTCCGACCGTGTGTACGCGGCATTACTCTCTTCATATATGCATAACATAGTGGAGGGTGTTATAGTCCTAATATACTTCCTGATACATTTCTTAAATACATTGCAGAGTACACAGGGCAACACTGAATTTCTGGCAGGATCAATAGGTGGTGTATTGCACTTATGAAACATATAGAACAAAATATTTCAATGTCACATTTAAAAGACCATGGGAAATAAATAAGAAAAGTTCATTATTAGGCTTTGCATACTCTTTAATGCTCAAAGTGTAGGTTATGTGTATGGTAGGTTAATAATTAAGAGCCTAACTATAGCTGTAGCAGAAAATTTGATGACGAGGGAACTTGTTTAGAAACATAGAGAAGTGACGGCAAAAAAAGACCAAGTGGTCCATCGAGTCTGCTCATTTTTTTGGGTGTTTTTTTGTACGTCTTGTATTTTTTATTTTTTTTGTTAACTTTTTTGTCTGAGTATAGATCTATGTTTGTCCCATGCATACATTCTGTACTGGCAACTGATGAGGTTTAGCTATGAGCTGTCTGTTCTCCTGGGTGTCGGATACTGTGCCTTGGTACTCACTTCAGAAAATGCTATTCTCGTTGGTCCATGAAGTTATCAGTGCACTTTTGTCCTTTTGCAACTCTATCATCTTTCGATTAGAAACACAGTGGGGTTGATTTACTAAAGGCCAATAGACTGTGCACCTTGGGAAGTGCAATTGCACTCTGCAAGTGCAGTTGCTCCAGAGCTTAGTAAATGAGGTAAAGCTTCACTTTGGAAAGAATACCCAATCACATGCAAGGAAAATAAAAAAAACAGCATTTTTGCTTGCACATGATTGGTTGATGAAAGTCAGCAGAGCTTCTGCTCATTTACTAAACTCTGGAGCAACTGCTCTTGCCCTGTGCAACTGCATTTTCCAAAGTGAACAGTCTTTTTGCCTTTAGTAAATCAACCCCTTTGTTTCTAATCGAAATTTGATAGAGTTGCAAAAGGACAAAAGTGCACTGATAACTTCATGGACTAAATAAACTCAAAGGCATGGAATGGTCTACGTGATCTCTCACCAATTCTGAAAAGGGTCTCATCATTTCTCATCAGATACAAGTTAAGTTGGCAATACACGGTTAGGTCTCTGTTCAAGTGTTTATAGAAAAACCATTCTGAGAGCTTTCTCGCCATCATTGATCTAACTAATTTCCTTCGAGAGCCCTTAAAATTTCATCCAAACCTGCTATTTGAATGGAATCCCAGACGTACTAAACAGATTTCAATACAATGGGGTTGATTTACTAAAACTGGAGAGTGCAAAATCCGGTGCAGCTCTGCATAGAAACCAATCAGCTTCCAGGTTTTTTTTGTGAAAGCTTAATTGAACAAGCTGAAGTTAGAAGCTGATTGGCTGCCATGCACAACTGCACCAGATTTTGCCCTCTACAGTTCTAGTAAATCAACCCCAATATGTCCAATTTTCCCTAAACAAAAACCACATTCACAGTAAGAATTTCATTTGTTCGAGAAAAATGTTCCATTCCGCGCTTCCAACTTTTCTCGCCACTATGGGGGCGAAAACAAATGTCGATTTGACCCTACTTACCATTAGAAAATCAAAAACGTATATGGCCAGCTTTAGTTGTAACTTGGCTTCTCGTTCCAGCAGTAGCAGAAGTTCATCCATACGTCTTGTTAATTGGCGTCTTTGATTAATTAGTTGATCTGGTCAGTCTTTAGTAACGTGTGTGACTTCCTAATCCCAGGCAATATGCTGAACAGAATCAATTATCTCCTTTCTATAAATAGCACTACATCAGTAAATGAACATTGTATTGTCATGCAACAATCTTTGCTAATATCCACCTGTTTTTTTCCTTTACAGAGAAATAGAGAACTGGAAAGGATTACACACATTGAATGCGGTGGACATGGAACTTTACACTGGACTCCAAAGGCTGTGAGTGCCAAACCTGCCTATTTAGATATTACAATGTATTATTTGACAAAAACAAATGTATCCGATATGGAAATGTCATAACATTTTAGCCTAAACTTTATAACATATGCTCAAATTTTAACTTTTTTTTCTTTCTGAAACATTATTGCATCTGCAGCTTTGGTTAATGAGAGTTCAATATGAACCTCTATGAACCAGTGACATGAGATGCAGGTGTGACTTTGCGCCTAATTAATCTACCAGCCTCCTTTGCACCTGCATACATCTGAACTAAGTTGCAGACTAGATATAATCTGTAAATAATTAGGTCTTGTACATGGTGTGTAGATGCTGCTGTGCTAAACCATATGCCATGAATTTAAATGGATGGACTGTAGTTATGGATATGTCTGTGTGCGAAGGCCCAGAAATGTGATTTTCACGGTCAGGCTCAGAAACCAGTAGCTATAGCAGTAGAGAGGCTCCGACGGACCAGCTGGATACGTGCAGCAAGTCACCATGGTGGATGATACAGGCTCATCTGAGATGCAAAGTCTAAGCACTAAGAGGTGTTCACCAGAGCTCCTGATAGTGGAGATGGGTTTTTCTGCATGTTACTACCAGGTCTTGGTCCTCAGGATGTCATCACCAGGATGTGAGCAAGCCCTGGGGTCCAGTAGCAGATATAGCAGGTAAGGATAAGCAAAAACATAGTCAGTAAACAAGCCAAATGACAGTAACAAATGGTTGCAGGTTGGGATAAAGCTGAAACATAGTCAAGAAACAAGCCAAAGATCGGTAACGAGTAGTAGCCAAGATACAGATGGCAGCAGGAGTGACACAAGAGAGATATTGGCTGGAGAGAGCACAAAACCCCTTTAAAGGGGTTGTAAACCCTTGTGTTTTTTCACCTTAATGCATCCTATGACCTATGAAAAACACCTGGCAGTTACTAGAGCTGCACAATTAATTGTTAAAAAATTGTGATCTCGATTCACGCCCTCTGACGATCTCTCCTGCTGAGTTTGCCGATTCTTTCATATAAACAATTGCAGAGATTATCTACTCACTCAGCTGTCAAAAGAAAGCATCTGGGCAGTCTGCCAAGTTTATAACTTGAAACATTGTAACTAAGCTTCCTTCTTAGAACAAAGGGATAGAACTTCTGTGTAAATAAATAATCCAGGCAGAACAAGGTGTAAATGCAGGAAGTTTAACCACTTAAAGTCTAAATCTTTTTCTGCCACTTCTTTCTTAAGTTAAAAACAATATTTTTTGCTCGAAAATTACTTGGAACCCCCAAACATTATATATATTTTAGCAGAGACCCTAGGGAATAAAATGGCAATTGCTGCAATATTTTATGTCACATTGTATTTGGCCAGCGGTCTTTCAAATGCAATTTTTTTGGCTAAAAATACACTTCGATGAATTTTTTTTAAAAAAACGAAATAGTAAAGTTAGCCCAATTTTTTTTTGTTTTAATGTGAAAGATGATTTTACGCCGTGAGAATCTTGAGAGAATCATGATCTATCTTCTAAGCAAAAAAAATCATGATTCTCATTTTAGCCAGAATCGTGCAGCTCTAGCAATCACCGGCCCCCCAGCCATCCCCATTTTACTTACCTGAGCCATGGAATTTCACCTGGTGGAGACGTACTCTTTCTTTGCCCGGGGTTCTCGGCTCTTGATTGGATAGATTGATAGCAGCACAGCCATTGGCTCCGGCTGCTGTCAATCAAATCCAACGATGCTGGGGGCGGGGCTAAGTCCGGCAATCATGTCTATGGACGCAAATGCTGGACTCAAGGGAGAGCGCTTCTCCTAGGGGGTTATCTCATAAGAGGAGGAGCCATGAGAGCCTCTGAGAGACCCCAGAAGTCAGTGTTTGGGGCCACTCTGTGCAAAACAAACTGCACAGTGGAGGTAAGTATGACATGTTTGTTATTTAAAAAAAAATGCAAACCCTTACAATCACTTTAATCAGTTTATGGGGGAGAAAGTTCATTGGAGGAGCAAAGGGATCAAGATTAGCAAAAAACAAGGTACAAAGTAAGATTGTCCAATGGAACAGAAGGGAGCTGCCCAACATCTCAGGTGACTCAGCAGGAAGAGTTGCTGCCAGACACAGCAGAGGTCCCTGGTTCAGATCCAGGCTCTGACAGTGTTTCCTGTCTTAACATTCAGAGGTGGCAGGTCTGGTCATATGCATGTATACCAAAATCTGAGAAAGATGAAGCTGCCCAAATCCAAAAATAAATAGTTTTATATTAAACTGGGACAAGCAACCCTTTTTAGTGAAGATGCCATTTTTGCACCACTACTACATTAATCCTCGCTATCTTCCAGATCTCTTTTCAAGCAGCTTCCATGCTGCATAGTAACCAAAGGGGTCACTCCCTTGGCACTGGCATCATTCAGAGAACACCTGTATTTTTCTCAATGAACACAAGGCATACTCTGATTGGACAAGGGGAAGATCATCACATCACCTCCCCACATCTCCGCCTCTTTCAATCAAAGAATGTTTTGCATCCACTGAAAAAATGCAAAGCACTCTCTAAGTGGCAATTGTGCAAAACAAGTGACCTACTGTGTTTTCTATGCACCAGGGCAGCAACTCTTCAAGGGATCTAGATGAAAGTGAAGATTACTGTAGAAGCTGTAACTACTACAGTGATTTTCCACCTCCCAAGGACTCAGCCAAGTATGGAATATGCATACTTACATTGGTTCAAGCTGGACCATTGTAACCATGCAAAAATACCCATACCTGGAATTTAGCTTTTTTTAATAAATTAAAGTGATTATAAAGTCTCATCTTTATTTATTTTTTTAAATAACAAACATGTTATACTTACCTCCTCTGTGCAGTTGGTTTTGCACAGAGCAGCCCTGATCCTCCTCTTCTCGGGTTCCTCTTTTTTGCTCCTGGCCCCTTCCTCCCGACGAGTGCCCCCTCAGCCCAGCAGCTTACTATGAGGGCACCAAGCTGCAGCTACGAGTATCCATTCAGACACGCAGTTGACGTTCGGCCCTACCCCCTCTCTCCCCTGATTGGCTAACTGACTTTGATTGACAACCGCGAGAGCCAATGGTGCTGCGACTGTGCCCCAGCCAATGAGGGGGGGAGTCCTGGATGGCCGAGGGAATCGTGGACATCACTGGACAGAGAGGGGGCTCAGGGTAATGCATTAAGATAAAAAACCTTTTGCCTTTATAACTCCATTAACAATAAAAACTTGAATTGGAGATGTATAAAGTACCTTAATTATTTTAATATCTCTTTATTAAAAGTTTTCAACAATACAAAACAGTATAAGGGGTTGGCCAGAGCAGACATAAGTAAGGTAGACCAAAGCACTGCTCCAAAGTACATATCCAACAAGGTCACATGTATCGGTATCGAAACATCGTTACACAAGGTCACATCCAATAGGCAGAGGGCGTACAGGCCGCTGATAAGAATGATGTATGGTGGTTAATTTACTAAAACTGGAGAGTGCAAAATCTGGTGCAGCTGTGCACGGTAGCCAATCAACTTCTAACTTAAATGAGAACTTCAGCCTGAGCTCATTCGGCTGGGCTTCTCCTAAGGGTCACAGGAGTGCAATTCGTTTTGCACTCCTGTGACCTGTTTTGAGCAGAGAGCGGGCTGAAGTCCACTCTCTGCTGACGTCACCAGGATTAGTCCAGGCACTGTGTCACCACGACTCTAGGAGTATGGATCCGCCAGGTGCCTGGACTGAGTCTCTGAGAGGCTGAGATAGCTGCTCCCCGCCCCTCCACATCTCAGCGCTCCAGTGAGCATGGAGGAGGAGAGAGGAGAGCTGTTGATTGACAGGCAGCATCTCTCCACTAAGGGAGGTGAGGGAACCGAGCCATTGGCGGTGTTCGGTGTCTCGGTTCTCAGTGAAGAGGTGACGGGGGACAGATGCAGCATCGGAGCGATCTGCATCCACCTAGGTAAGTATGATTATGGGTTAAAAAAAAATCCCATACTTCTCTTTTAAACTAACTTGTTTAATTAAGCTTTGACGAAAAAAAAAACCTGAAAGCTGATTGGTTTCTATGCAGAGCCGCACCAGGTTTTTCACTCTCCAGTTTTAGTATATCAAACCATTGGTAAGGTTAAAGCGGAGTTCCACCCATTTAAAAGTCAGCAGCTACAAAAAATGTAGCTGCTGACCTTTATTAATCAGACACTCGCCTGTCCTATGGTCCAGCGATGCGGGCGAACGAAGCCTCGCTCCTCTCCCCCTCCTCTCAGCAGCGCCGGCATGGTAATTGCGGGTGCCCGGCTGTGGCCTCATAGCCGGGCACTCAGTGAGCATGCATAAGCCGCGCTGCATGCTGTGAATGGCCGGGCAATCTTCCGGGACCTGTGATGTGTCCCAGAAGATTGCAGGGAGGGAGGGGGGAGAGGTGAACTTCCGGCCCGTGGAGCCCCAGGAGGAAGTGGGAGCTGGGTGCCTCTAGAGGATATTTGCTCCTCCCCCTCAAAAAAAAAATGACATGCCAAATGAGGCATGTCAGGGGGTCACCATCACTTAAAGCGGAAGGTCAATTTTTGGGTGGAGCTCCGCTTTAAGAAGTTATGCAGTGTGTATACCAGTTAATCCAGGGCTGCCACATAGTTATAGCTTTGGCGTATTTGCTATTGCTGGAGGCAAGCATGATTTTATACGAATAATGGGTTTCTACTATTCTGATCACATCCAAAATAACAGGTATACAATTAGACTTCCAGTGCCAGAATATTGATAGTCTTCTTGCTAATAGAATATGGGTGGTAATTAGGGATGAACCCGATGTTTGAGTCGAACGTAAGGGTCTGGTATAGATTTTAGGGAGGACCCCTTCGCCATTTTTTTTTTTTTAATTTGGTGCAGGGTTCCCCTTAATTTCCATATCAGACCTGAAGAGCCTGGTATGGATTTTAGGGGGACCCCCACCCGATTTTTTTTTTATTTCTGTTCAGGGTTCCCCTTAATTTTCATACCAGACCCAAAGGGCCTGGTAATGGACTGGGGCGGGGGGATCCCAAGCTCTTTTTTTCAATGAGTTTTATCTATATTGCAGAGATCCGATAATTCATTGCAGCCGCGATCAGTTTTAAATGACAATTTTTATTAAGAAATGTTATTTTGCTGCGGTACTGTTCTTAACACGGGAAAACTGCGCCACTTTACAGGCATACTATAGACACCCCCCGGGCACGATATTTAAAGGGATATTTCATTTTATTGTTTCACTTTAAAGTGTAAGTAAACCCACCTATCGTTTTCAGCCAAGGAAGCTGCCATCTTTGCCTCTACAACTGCCATGAAGCTGCACATGTGATCAGTTATGACACCAGCCATTGGATGGTTTGACAGTTTGGTTGAGAGCACAACCAATGGGAGTGCTACATTTGCGGCGTGTGCCGGAAATGAAGCTGTTTTATGGATGGGTTTACTTCCGCTTTAAGCATTAAAAACATCACTGCTCCCGAAAAAACGTCAGTTTAAAAAAAAAAATTTGCAATGATCCATGTCCCCTGGGGCAGGACCCGGGTCCCCAAACACTTTTTATGACAATAACTTGCATATAAGCCTTTAAAATGAGCACATTCGATTTTTCATGTTAGTGTCCCATAGACTCATCCCTTGTGGTAACTGATCCAAATTTGGGAGTTACGCTTTTGATTCCTAAGGATAATATCGCCAACCCCTGGGGACAATTGTAAGTGTGTGAATATGAGTTCTGAGGGTATATGGAAGATGTTTGGCCAGATTGTGGATTGATTACCTTATTATTGGGATGTTTTGTTATAAATTGCCTTTTAATAGTGATGTCAACCCTATACTCCTTCAAAACTTCAACCTATCCTGCATGCAAACCTGCAGCTATGTTTGGGAAACGTCTTGTATAGCTATGAAGGTTATCCCATTACAGATAACTGTAAAATATCTTCCAGCAAAACGGATTAAAAAGCTGATTAGAAACTGTTCCAAAAAATAATAGGTATACATAACCTGTCCTCAGTATACCGGGGCCTGTTTACTGATTGGATACCATTAATCAATAGGATCCAGGTCTTTTAATAGGACAACGCTATCTTTTAAGCAAGTAAAAAAATGGAGTAATCCATGGTAACCAATGACCTATTTCAAGATTAGAGCTGTAGAATTAATGAACGAGAATGATAGGTTGCTGGAAGGTTTGGCATTGCTCTTAACCTTATTAAAACATGCCGGTAGCCTTTAAATGGTCATTTTTATTACATATGTAGATTCCCCGCGGCTAGTTCCAGTATTTTTTCCAACACTTGCATCATATTTAAGCTGTATCGGTCTTCCGTGAAACACAGAGTACAGGAACTGGCAAGCTCTTAACAAAAGGCTTTATTAGCTCCTGCTAATGAAGTTGTTTGCAGAGCTCCACATCCTGTAAAATTCCTGGACCTTCACATAAAATGCTCACTTACAAAATCTGGACTAATGTCTCTACTGTGACAAATGACTTTTACCAAACAAGATGGACTTTATTGGATACACTGTCTAAATGATGAACAGTTTTAATGGCGTTTCTCTACTATAAATGTTCATTTGGAAAATGCATTCTAAGGCAGAATTCACCGTATTTCACATCCAGTAAAACCTTGGTTTGAGGGTAACTTGGTTTGAGAGCATTTTGCAAGACAAGCAACATTTTTTAATAAGGTTTGACTTGATATACAAGTAACATCATCTCACAACTGAGTATAAAAGAGAAGAGAGGCGCCTCTAAGTGTAGTAATATGGTTACATTTAATGAAGGTACAACATTTAGCAACTCACATGGATGATGATTAGAACAGGCACATCTAAGAATGCAGGCATCTGGGGTAAAGTTGTCCATATAGACAGTCCTCCACACCGCCATCAACGTCATCCCTTCCACACTGCAATCCACGAGCGCTTCAATCCTCGCTTTCAGATCTCTCTACTGCAGGGTAGTCTTCCCGGTCACGATTGCAGACTGACAGCAGTGAGAGCCGGAGGTGCGGAGGATGGTCTATGTGGACAGATTTACCCCGGATGCCTGCATACTTAGATGTGTCTGTTTTAATCATCGACCATGTGAGTTGCTAAATGTTGGACCTTCATTAAATGTAACCATATTACTACACTTAGAGGTGCCTCTCTTCTCTTTTATACTCAGTTGTGAGATGATGTTACTTGTATATCAAGTCAAACCTTATTAAAAAATGTTGTTTGTCTTGCAAAACGCTCTCAAACCAAGTTACCCTCAAACCAAGGTTTTACTGGATGTGAAATACACTCTACTTTTATACTCTGGAGCTCCTGCTGGATTTTGCTTCTTATCCCCTTGTGGAGGCTTCTATTTGTGGATGGACATTTTATGGTTGCAAAACCTATCACATTGCTATAATCTTTTTATATGGACTATAAATGGAATGATTTATGAATAAATAAACGGTTGTGGAACGAATCATCCGAGTTTCCATTATTTCTTATGGGGAAATTCGCTTTGATATACAAGTGCTTTGGATTACAAGCATGTTTCCGGGAACAAATTATACTCGCAATCCAAGGTTTTGAATGTACCTTGTTTGCTTTAAATGCCCAAAACATAGAGGACACTGATGATCATCTCCTTCCACTTAAACAGATCCTGTAGTTTAGTCCATTTCATATGATGTGTTCCCCATAGCTGCCCACTGAACATTAAGGCCTCATGAACGCAGGGAGTTTTTACAGCGTTTTTACAGTTGCTTTTTTCAGCGTCAGATTTTTTTTTTTTTTTTGTGGCCTCTCCATGTTATTCTATGGCCTCCGCACACAAAGGCTTTTAGAAGCTGTAAGTGGCATAGGCATTTCCAAGCTGCAGAAAAGCCCCCGGGGCCAGCGCATTCTGGGGACCGCAGTAACAGATGTAAAAATGCCTGACGCCACTAAAAGCTGCTAAACATGGCTTAACGCTGGATACAGTATTAAGCCACATCAAGGGTTCTTTTTTTGACATGTAAAAATCAATGGTTCCCCATGAGATTTGAATAGAAGTCACATCCAAGTCGAAACATGATGATCTAACTTGTGGTGCGACTTGTTCTCTGAGGATCTTGAAAGGGAACCCTTGCTAAAAAACAAACAAAAAAAAACGGCGTGGGGTCCTCCCCCCCAAGATCATACCAGACCAAAGGAATTTTGAGTGGAACCCCACACCAGAAAAACGATGTGCAGACCCCCCAAGATCCATACCAGACCCTTATCTGAGCATGCAGCCCCGAAAGTCAGGAAAGGAGGGGGACGAGCGAAAGCCCCCCCCCCCCCCCGGACCATACTAGGCCACATGCCCTCAACATGGTGGGTGCTTTAGGGCAGGGGGTTCATACTGCAAGGGGGCTATATGTAAAAAAAAATATCAGCTGCAAAAAGATCTGTAGGCCACAATGCAGTAATTTACCAAAACACCTCAATCAGGAAAATACTGCATTATGACCACTAGATGGAGCTGACAAAAACATATTAAACATCTTGAGAAAGCTGAGACAATGTTTTATTAGACCTGGTTCACACCTATGCGTTTTTAGCTGTGCAGAAACACACTACAGCAGTCCATTTAACCACTTGAGGTCCGGGCCAAAGCCAAATGATGGCCACAGCGCAGACCTCGATTTCCGGGAGGCCGTCATGGGACGTCTTCCCCTGTGCAAGCACACCGTGCGCACCCTGCAGGGCGCGCGGTGTGCGCGCTGTGATCACCGAGTCACAGAGACTCGGATGATCACAGATCCGAGTAAGGGTCGGTCCCGGCCCCTTACCATGTGATCAGCTGTCAGCCAATGACAGCTGATCACATGATGTAAGCAAAAGCTCGGTGATCTTTTTTTTTTCTCCTCACACTAACAGCGTGAGGAGGAAAAAAAGGCCGATCACCGGCTTATGTCAAAGGGACATCGGTCCCGAAGAGGAAGGAGGCACATATGCCTCATCTGTGCCTGCAAGTGCCACCTGCCATTGCCACGTGCCAGTGCCCACAGTGCCCAGCAGTGCCACCTATCAATGCCCACAAGTGCCATCTATCAATGCCCACCAGTGGTGCCAATCAGTGCCACCTAGCAGTGCTGCCATCAGTTTAAGCAATCAGTGCCCATCACTGCCACCCATCAGTGCCCATCACTGCCACCTATCGGTGCCCATCAGTGCCAATTCTGTCTTTTTCAATTTTTTTAACAAAAAATAAAAACCGCAGAGATGATCAAATACCACCAAAAGAAAGCTCTATTTGTGGGGAAAAAATGATAAAAATTTCATTTGGGTACAGTGTTGCATGACTGTGCAATTGTCATTCAAAGAGTGACAGCGCTAAAAGCTGAAAACTGGTCTGGACAGGAGGGGGGTTTAAGTGCCCGGTAAGCAAGTGGTTAACATGTTTTTTCTACGGGTCACGTTCACATCTTTGCATTTCATTGAAAGGGACTTGTTTCTGGTTTTTGGTTCCATAGACTTTAATGGATCAAAAACATGTATTGAAAAATGCAAAATGCTTCTGGAATATACAAACTGCAACCTGCATAGGTGTGAACCAGGCCTAAGTAGACCATCAAGTGTCCCTAGTGTCGTAGTTTGGCTCCATTCAAGTTTTAGGCTGGATTCACACCTATGGCATTTTTTGTGCTTTTTGCATTTTGCAGATTTGCACTACAGTCCATTTACCACGGTTTCCTATGGAACACGTTCTGTAGTGCAAATCTGCAAAATGCGAAAAGCACTAAAAATGCCATAGGTGTGAATCCAGCCTTAGGCCCAATTCACACCTATGGCATTTTTAGTGCTTTTTGCATTTTGCAGATTTGTACTACAGAACGTGTTCCATAGGAAACCATGTTAACCACTTAAGCCCCGGACCATTTGGCTGGCCAAAGACCAGAGCACTTTTTTGCATTTGCGGAAGATTTCCCCCTTAATGATCAGGCCATTTTTTGCGATTCGGCACTGCGTCGCTTTAACTGACAATTGTGCGGTCGTGAGACGTGGCTCCCAAACAAAATTGACGTCCTTTTTTCCCCCACAAATAGAGTTTTCTTTTGGTGGTATTTAATCATCCCTGCAGTTTTTATTTTTTGCGCTATTTCAAAAAAAGAGCGACAATTTTGAAAAAACGCAATATTTTTTACTTTTCGCTATAATAAATATCCCCCAAAAATATATAAAAAAAATTTTTTCCTCAGTTTATCCTTCTACATATTTTTGGTAAAAAAAAAAATCGCAATAAGCGTTTATTGATTGGTTTGCGCAAAAGTTATAGCGTCTACAAAATAGGGGTTAGTTTTATGGCATTTTTATTAATAATTTTTTTTTTACTAGTAATGACAGTGATCAGCGATTTTTATCGTGACTGCGACATTATGGCGGACACATCAGACAATTTTGGTGCTATTTTGGGACCATTTACATTTATTCAGCGATCAGTGCAATTAAAAATGCATTGATTACTGTGTAAATGTGACTGTCAGTGAAGGGGTTAACTAGGAGGGGGCACTGTAGGGGTTAAGTGTGTCCTAGGGATGTGTTCTAACTGTAGGGGGGATGGGCTACGTGTGTCACGACACTGATCACTGATCCTGATTACAGGGAGCTGTGATCAGTGTCCTGTCACTAGGAAGAATGGGGAAATGATTGTTTATATCAGCATTTCCCTGTTCTTTCTCTCTGTGAGATGATCGCGGGTATCCCAGCGGACATCGAGTCCGTGGGACCCGCGATCACACTCATGGAGCTCACGCCAGGGTCACCGGCGGCGCGCGCGTGACCACGCGGCGGCAAATTTAAAGGGACGTACCTGTATGCCCATTTTCCTGTCCGTGACATTCTGTCGACGTAAATGTTCGTGCGGCGGTCGGCAAGCGGTTAAATAGACTGTAGTGTAAATCTGCAAAATGCAAAAAGCACTAAAAATGCCTAGGTGTGAATCAGGCCTCAGGCTCTAATGCGTTTTTTGATGCATTTTGCAGAAATGCATGGGAATTTTTTAACATGGGTTCCTATGGAACATGTTCACATCAATGCATTTTTGTGCCTCTGCGTTTTTGGAGAGGGTCGGGCACTTTTTTTCATGCAAAAAGCTGCGTTTTGCATGTAATAGAATTCAATGGACTCGCATCCAAAACGCAAGTACCGCGTTTTTGCCACGTTTTTACCGCGTTCTTGTTGCGTTTTGCGTTTTTTTCTTTCTTTTTTTTTTACACTGTATACAGTGTAAAAAAGAACACTGTAAAAAAAAAAAAAAACAACGCTAAATGCGTCAAAAATGCGGCAAAAACGCATGTTCAAAAATGTGGCAAGCACCGCAAAAAGCACTGCAGAAACGCTCAAAAGCAACATGCATAGATGTAAGTGGAGCCTCAAGGAGCTCACTGCGCGGGTGCAGTCAGGGATGAACAACATTTATAACTGCCGCGAAAGTATATCAACCCTTTATATATATATTGGACATACAGATAATATGTTCCTTTGTCTTCCCTACAACATCCATTCATCAAGCCAGCTCTTCAACTTTTGTACTCTCTAGCAGCACTGGGAAAGGATCAGCTTATCAAGCCAGACAGGGATCTGTAGATTGGCACAGTACAGAGAGAGTTTTTCAATCCATTGTGCTCCTTTATTGTTCATTCAGTAAGCTGGTTAAGGAGCGGTGATCATGAGATCTTTATCTGCTATTTTCTTCTCTGGCCTCCCATTATATGGGTTAGTATACACTCACCGGCCACTTTATTAGGTACACCTTGCTAGTACCGGGTTGGACCCCCTTTTGCCTTCAGAACTGCCTTCATTCTTCATGGCATAGATTCAACAAGGTGTTGGAAACATTCCTCAGAGATTTTGGTCCATAGTGACATGATAGCATCACACAGTTGCTTCAGATTTGTCGGCTGCACATCCATGATGCCAATCTTCTGTTCCACCACATCCCAAAGGTGCTCCATTGGATTGAGATCTGGTGAGTGTGGAGGCCATTGGAGTACAGGGACCTCATTGTCCAGTGGTGAGATGATTGGAGCTTTGTGACATGGTGCATTATCCTGCTGGAAGGAGCCATCAGAAGATGGGGACTCTGTAGTCATAAAGGGATGGACATGGTCAGTAACAATACTCAGGGAGGCCGTGGGGTTTAAATGATACTCAATTGGTACTAAGGGGCCCAAAGTGTGCCGATAAAATATCCCCCCCACACCATTATACCACCACCAGCCTGAACCGGTGACATAAGGCAGGATGGATCCATGCTTTCACGTTGTTTACACCAAATTCTGACCCGACCATCTGAATGTTGGAGCTGAAATTGAGACTCATCAGACCAGGAAACATCTTTCCGATCTTCTATTGTCCAATCTCGGTGATCCTGTGCGAATTGTAGCCTCAGTTTCCTGTTCTTATCTGACAGGAGTGATACCTGGTGTGGTCTTCTGCTGCTGTAGCCCATCTTCTTCAAGGTTCAATGTGTTGTGAGTTCAGAGATGGTATTCTGCATACCTTGGTTGTAACGAGTAGTTATTTGAGATACTGTTGCCTTTCTATCATCTTAAACCAGTTTGCCCATTCTGACTTCTGACTTTAACAAGGCATTTTCCTCCACACAACTGGATATTTTCTCTTTTTCGGACCGTTCTCTACAAACCCGAGAGATGGTTGTGTGTGAAAATCCCAGTAGATCAGCAGTTTTTGAAATAATCAGACCAGCCTTTCTGGCACCAACAACCATTCCATGTTCAAAGTCACTTAAATCCCCTTTCTTCTCCATTCTGATGATCGGTTCGTCTTCACCACATCTAGATGCCCAAATGCATTGAGTTGCTGCAATATGATTGACTGATTCGAAATTTGTGTTACCAAGCAATTGAATAAGTGTATAAAGTGGCCGGTGAGTGTATAGTAAACATTGAGAATTTTAAAGCCGTGAAAGCAAAACAAGACATTTTGCGGGTCCAAGAGATTTTGATTCAGGTTTAGCTTCAACGGTACCTAAAAATATTTGTCCTGTTGATATTACTATTCCTCTATATTGACAAACCCCTCTACAGACATGGGGTAGATCTGATCCGTCTGCTCCTGCCAAACAAACTTTGTAGGGTTACGGCTAATTTCTACACTGCGCTATTAACCACTTCGGGACCAGCCGCCGCAGTTTTACTGCAGCAGGTTGGCTCCCCTGCGCAAAATCACATTACTGTACGTGATCTCGCGAGGCCCGGATAGCAGGCGCACGCCCGCTGCACAGTGAGGGTGCCGATGCTCGCGGCTGTCAGTTGTGATGACCGCCGGCCACGAGCGATCGTGACCAGGAGACACAGAACAGGGACAACTGTGTGCAAACACACACTTCCCTGTTCTGTTCTGACAGGAGTGACAGATTGTGTGTTCCTATTAGCTAGGAACCACGATCCGTCACTTCCTGTAGTTAGTCCCCTCCCCCTTCAGTTAGAATCACTTCCCAGGGAATATAGTTAACCCCTTCACCGCCCCCTAGTGTTAACCCCTTCACTGCCAGGGACATTTTTACAGTAATCGATGCATTTTTAATCACACTGATCGCTGTATTAATGCCAATGGTTCCAAAAATGTGACAAAATTGTCCGATGTGTCTGCCATATTAGATGTGATTGTATGTGTAGTGGTGGCCATCTGTATGTTGTTCTTTGTTTTTAGACAACGTTGTCTATTTTATTGTTAGTGGTGGTATTTGGTTCACTTACTGTCATTTTTTTGACACTGTTTGGTGTATATGTGGTATTATTTTTCTATAATAAATTCATATTTTTGCTACCTTGCTGGTTCCTCACTGAAGAATTCGTTCTCCCTCCCTCCCCTTTTTTCTGATATGCTCTCTAATTCAGAGGAACACACCCACCCATGATATTTTGAGTCCTTGGGTGTCTGCAAGTAGCTGCATTCACATGCAGATGTCTTTTGGGTATTAC
Organism: Lithobates septentrionalis; assembly: GCA_037952835.1. Taxonomy (NCBI): domain Eukaryota; kingdom Metazoa; phylum Chordata; class Amphibia; order Anura; family Ranidae; genus Lithobates; species Lithobates septentrionalis. The sequence continues at coordinate 1,692,875 of JBBDGP010000812.1, forward strand.
CCCCATCTGTCTACATCCATATCTAATTAAGCAAAGCATTTGGTTCATAAGTCCTCTCTTGTTTGTTCGTGTCTGCCATAATGTCGCAGTCACCATAAAAATCGCAGATCAACGCCATTACTAGTTAAAAAAAAAAAAATAATAAAAATGCTATAAATCAATCCCCTATTTTGTAGACGCTATAACTTTTGCGCAAAAAGATCAATATACGCTTATTGCGATTTTTTTTTTCCAAAAATATGTAGAAGAATACGTATCAGCCTAAGCTGAGGAAAAAAAATCGTTTTTTTATATATATATTTTTGGGGGATATATATTATAGCAAAAAGTAAAAAATATTGCGTTTTTTTCAAAATTGTCGCTCTTTTTTTGTTTTATAGCACAAAAAATAAAAACCGGAGAGGTGATCAAATACCACCAAAAGAAAGCTCTATTTGTGGGAAAAAAAGGATGTCAATTTTGTTTCGGAGCCACGTCGCACGACCGCGAAATTGTCAGTTAAAGCGACGCAGTGCTGAATCGCAAAAAGTGCTCTGGTCAGGAAGGGGGAAATTTCTTCCAGGTTTGAAGAGGTTAAAAATGTAATTCCATTACTGTCCTTTCAAAGCAGCCTCTAACTATCTACATGTTTATTTTTTCCTCTTCTATTAGGCCTCTTGCACACGATACTCCTGTTTTTTTTTTTGTTATGTATTTTCGCGCATATGCGTTCACACAATTTTTGTGCAAATTCGCACACATTTTCGCGCATGCGCGGAAGCTTGTTCTCGGATTGACAAATCGATGGACAAATCTGTGTGCATTTGCGCGCATGAGGCGTAAATTGCTGACCAAAAATGCAGATTTTTATATATTTATTTTTTACTAAAGAATACACACCACTTGTTTACATGCCTGTCTGCATAGGCACATTACAAATAATGGGCTGTATTTCAGCTTTAGTAAAAAAAAATAAAAGCTGTACTGAGCATTTTCAATCTGCAGTGTGCAAGAGGCCTTAGAATCATAGAAGAGTGACAGCAGAAAAAAGACCAAGTGCTCCATGTCTGCCCCATGTTTTTATTATTCACATATGTTTTTATTTTTTATTTTTTTTGTCTGAGTATACAGTAAATCAAGGGTCCCCAAACTCTCTAAACATGAGGCCAGTTAACTGTCTTTTAGGCTTAAAGTCTTACTAAACCCAGTAATATGAAAATACCATTATCCCCCTGCAGTGCCCACAGCTTATAAATCTACTTTTTACATTAAAATACTGCCACTATATACCTTTTTGGCTGATCTGTATACCACGGTCACATGATAAACTGCAGGGTCTGCCCAAGTGCTGAATGTTCAGGTAGGAGGAGATTTCCACTATAGCCTGTGTCCTCATGCTGTTATGGGAGACGGATCATCCATCAATCAAGATGTGACATCCCACCCACTGTGTTCTTTTTGAATTACTGGGCATGGAGGAGGAGGGAGGGACTGGGCTGTCATTTAGGATCTGTGTACACGCCCACATGCGTGATGTCAATATCATGTGACCTGAAAAGCTTAGCTCAACAAGGAAATATTCTCCCCAGCAATAGAGACCAAACTGAGCATGTGCAGGGGGACCACTCTGACTCTGTCTTATCTGGCCTTGCCTGGAGAGACCCTGCAGGAGTGGGAGGATCTGTGCATACAGGATCAAAGAGCATTTTTACTCAAGGTAGAGGATTAACCCCTTATTTTCCACAGTGAGTATAACAAGCATGCTATTCTGCATATACAGACTGATTTTACTGTTGTGAGTTTAGTAACACTTTAGGGGGGAGAACTGTAGCCAGTCCTAGTAGAAAATGTCCTGGTGTCAGTGGGAGTAAACTATTTTACATCTTTAGTGGGAGGAATAGTGCCCCATCCTTGGTGTCAGAGGGAGGAATAGTGCCCCATTGTTGGTGTCAGTGGCAAGAATTATATCCTATTGTTGAAGTCAGTAGGAAAAATAGTGCCCCAAGAGCAAGCAAGCAAATGGCTGGGCAGTTTAGAGACCACTGCAGTAGATCATTTCAAACATATTTGAATATTCTTACTGTTGACTGACTAACTACCTCTGCTCTACCCTATTAGTGAAATAATACTTTCTATGATTAGTTTTGAACTTTCCTCCTGCTAGTTTAACCGCTTCCTGCCCGCCGGCAGTCAAATGACGGCTGCGCGGCACGGCTCTCATTCTGGGTGAACGTCATATGACGGCCTCTCAGAACGGCCACTCTCGTGTGCCCGTGGGGGCGTGCATCACGGCAATCGGTGGTGCGGTGTGTCAGTCTGACACATCGCTACACCAATCTCAGTAAAGAGCCTCCCATGGAGGCTCTTTACCATGTGATCACCCATGTCCAATTATGGCTGATCACAATGTAAACAAGAAGAGCCGTTGATTGGCTTTTCCTCACTCGTGTCTGACAGACACGAGTAGAGGAGAGCCGATCGGCTGCTCTCCTGACAGGGGGATCTGTGCTGAATGATTATCAGCACAGCCCCCCCTCGGATGCCCACCCAGGACCACCAGGATGCCGCCAGGACCACCAGAGATGCCACCACACTGGACCACCAGGTATGCTACCCTAGACCACCAGGAAAATGCCAATCAGTGCCCAGGTAGCTGCCAATCAGTGCCCATCCCCAATGCCTGCCAGTGCCAGTGCTATCAGTAATGCCTATCAATGCCATCTATCAGTGTGACATATCAGTGCCCATCAGTGCCACGTATCAGTGCCCAGCAGTGCCACCTATCAGTGCCCAGCAGTGCCCACCAGTACCACCCATGAGTTCCCATCAGTGACACCTATCAATCCCCATCAGTGCTGCATATCAGTGCTACTCCATCAGTGCAGCCTACCAGTGCCCATCAGTGCCGCCTATCAGTGCCCACCAGTGCCACCCATGAGTGCCCATTAGTGCTGCCTATAAATGCCCATCAGTGCTGCATATCAGTGCCACCCATCAGTGCAGCCTATCAGTGCCACCCATAAGTACCCATCAGTGCAGTCTTTCAGTGCCCATCAGTGTCACCTATCAGTGCCCACCAGTGCCACTCATGAGTGCCCATCAGTGCCGCCTATCAACGCCCATCAGTGCTGCATATCAATGCCACCAATCAGTGCAGCCTACCAGTGCCCATCGGTGCCGCCTATCAGTGTCCATCGTCCGTGCCCATCAGTGCCACCTCATTGGTGCTGCCTTATCAGTGCCCATCAGTGAAGGAGAAAACTTACTTATTTACACAATTTTATAACAGAAACAAAAGAAAAACTTTTTTTTTTCAAAATTTTAGGTCTTTTTTTAATTGTTTAGCAAAAAATAAAAAAACGCAGAGGTGATCAAATAACACCAAAAGAAAGCTCTATTTGTGGGAACAAAATAATAAAAATTCTGTTTGGGTACAGTGTAGCATGACCGTGCAATTGTCATTTAAACAGCGGCAGCGCTGAAAGCTGAAAATTGGCTTGAGCAGGAGGGGGGTGTAAGTGCCTGATATTGAAGTAGTTAAGGTCATGTTTCTATGTTCTGACCTTAAAATACAAAAATCCAACACATACAATTAATACATCTAGATCTTTAATTATTTAGGACAACAACATCTATTGATCTCATTCCAGATTGGATTTTGGATCATAACTGAGGATCTGATTCACACTTGCCAAGACAGAATCCAAAATGACATACTGTAACTTCCTGGATCCAATCCAAGGATTTCCCTAGTCTGCTAAAAACAAATGATCTGTTAATGGTTTTCTACAGGTGTGCTGTATGGATACGGCTAAAAAGGAAAAACTTCCTCACACCTATCTGCCTCACTCTCTTTTCTTTCATTTCCCTCACCACATTTTTCTTTTTTTATTTTCTGTTCTCTATCCTCTTTTTTTACCTTTTCAAGATTTCTCTTTTTGCAACATTTTATATACTGTTGCTTCTAATGCCCGTACTGGGGGTTGATTGTAAAGGCAAATAGGCTGTTAACTTTGCAAGGGAAGTTGCACTTTGAAAATTTGCGTCACATCTTAGCGAATGTGGTGACATCCATCATCCAATTATATGCAGGGAAAAATGCTGTTTTTTTTAGAATATCCAATCACAAGAAAGGAAAAAAAAAGAACAGCCTTTTTGCTTGCATATGATTGGATGCAGTGGCGTTGCTAGGTCTACAAAAGATCTGGGGCTAGAGCCCATAGCAGTGAAGTAAAGATATATATATATATATATATATATATATATATATATATATATATATATATATATATATATATATATATATATATATATATATATATATCTCACTTCAGATTTTAAATTTCTACTAATAAGATCTGGGTCCCCAGAGAGCCTCCCTACATACATCGGGGTCCCCAGAGAGCCTCCCCCTTACATCAGGGTCCCTAGAGAGCCTCCCCCTTACATTAGGGTCCCCAGAGAGCCCCCCGCTTACATCAGGATCCCTAGAGAGCCTCCCCCTTACATCAGGGTCCCCAGAGAGAACCCCCCCTTACATCAGGTTCCCCAGAGAGCCCCCTTACTTTATGGCCCCAGAGAGCCCCCCCTTACATCAGGGTCCCCAGAGAGCCCAGCCTTACATCAGGGGCCCCAGAGAGCCCAGCCTTACATCAGGGGCCCCAGAGAGCCCCCAACTTACATCACGGTACCCAAAGAGCCTCTACTTACACCAGGGGCCCCAGAGAGGCCCCCCCTTTACACCAGGGTCCCCAAAGAGCCCCTCCTTACACCAGGGTCCCCAGAGAGCCCCCTTTACATCAGGGCTGCTGCCAGATGCAGTGTGTCAGTTGCCACTGCAGCCTGCCGCCAGATTTACAGAGTGCAGGGTTCAGAAGTGTAGACTGACACACTCTGGAATGGAATAAAGTGTGTGGGTGGATATATATATATATATATATATATATATATATATATATATATATATATATATATATATTCACCCACACACTGCAATCAATATAATTCTCAGTAGTAAGTAGCTGGAATTAGGGCAGACCTGCCATACAGTGTTGTACAATTACAGAAAACACTTGGTCTGCATATGAAGCCAAAAAAAACAGAACTCCTATCTATATTCCCCTCCTGTCTTTCACACAATTCCTCCATTATTAAACTTCTGACATTTATGTATAAATCTTACCTAATGTCTCCACCAGCCATGCGGGCTTTAAGGAACTTGCCAGACCACCACCAGACCAGAGCGGCTGTGTACTTTCCCCGCCCCCTCCTCTGCTCTCCACGGAATGTGCAGGGCAGGAAAGATTTACTGTAGCTGCCGGGAGAGAATCGCCGTTACATGTGAACACAGAAGCTGAGCTTCTGTGTATAGATGTGACAGGCAGGGCTGGCTAAAAAAACATGCTCTATTTACAGGGATGGTCGGGCGGACCACGGGTGCAGGAGAAGGTGTAGACACTGTCGGAAAAGTAAATAAGATCACACCAGTACCTTTTGCATGCCGCTGGGTGCCAGAGAAGTAGGAGGTGGGTGGAGACTGGAGACAGCAGTTCAGCACTATTCCTTGCTCCCGCCCTCACTCAGAGGCTGTGACATCACTGGTTGCTAGATGCTAGGCGGGGGAGCCCTAGCAACCAGTTCTGACAATGTAGTACGGTAGCTGTGTCCTCTATTTCAGTCCGGGACACATAGGCACTTTAGCACACCTGTTAAGAGACTCGGGGCTATGGGCCTCATATTCGGGGCTTTAGCCCCAAAAGCCACCCCCTAACGACGCCACTGATTGGATGATAGAAGCCAGCAGAGTTACACCTCATTCACTAATCTCTGGGGAAAATTCCCTTGCAAAGTGCAACTTCCCTTGCAAAGTGAATAGCTTATTTGCCTTAGGTATATCAATCCCACCAAGTATTTGATTTGTTAATACAACTTTCTTGTAACTGCTGTTTTCACTTATAGTTGGTATGGATTCACCAATGCCGGCTGTATTTGATACTAAATAGGTGTATATATCTCATTCTACTGTGTGCATTTATCCTAAATAGCAAGCTAAATATTTGCTATATCTTTCCTTGTATTTATGAATCCAGTCTTTAACCACTTAAGGACCGCCCTGTGTACATTTACTGTGGCAGGGCGGCCCCTAAGCGCAAAATCACATACCTGTACGTGATTCCTGTTGTCGACCCTGGGGGTGCCGCTCTCCTACTGTGCTTGGACACAGCGGGAGCCAATCAGCAGGCCTGGCGTCCGCAATGGCCATGGACCACTTGCGATCATTCATAGGAGAGGCAGAACGGCGGTCTGCCTATGTAAACAAGGTAGACTGTCGTTCCGTCAGACAGGAAGAGAGATCTTGTGTTCCTGCTAATCAGGAACACAGATGTTTCTCTTCCTCTAGTGCATCCAACCCCCACACAGTTAGAAAGCATTCCCTATTCCCTAGCACTGATCACTGTATTGGTGTCACTGGCCCCAAAAAGTGTCACTTAGTGTCAGATTTGTCTGCCGCAATGTCGCAGTCCCACTAAAAATCACAGATCGCCGTCATTACTAGTAAAAACAATAAAAAAAATTAAAAAATCCATAAATCTATCCCATAGATTGTAGAATCTATGCCTTTTGCGCAAAGCAATCAATATACACTTATTGGGATTTTTTTTTACCAAAAATATTTAGCAGAATACATATTGGCCTAAACTGATAAAGAAATTTGATTTTTTTACATTTTTTTATTGGATGTTTTTTTATAGCAGAAAGCTCTATTTCGGGAAAAAAAAGGACATCCATTTTATTTGTGTACAGCATTGCACGGCCGCGCAATTGTCACTTAAAGTAGCACAGTGCCGTATTGCAAAAAACGGCCTAGTCAGGAAGGGGGTAAATCCTTCCGGAGCTGAAGTGGTTAAAGTGGTTCTAAAGGTTAACCATTTTTTTTATCTTAAATTCTTTGTAAAGCTTTCTTTTAACAAAAATAACAAACATGTCATACTTACCTGCTCTGTGCAATGGTTTTGCACAGAGCAGCCCCGATCCTTCTCTTCCTGGGTCCCTCTCCAGCGCTCCTGTCTCCTCCTCTTCATCCATTGCCCCCATAGGAAGCCGATTCCTCAAGGAGCACTCATGCGGGCTCGCCCCCCAGCCCCGCTGCCTGCATCCATAGACACAGACAACAGGGCACAGCCCCACTCCCTGCTCCCTCGTCACAGAATTTGGTTGACAGCAATTTATTGACTGCTTTCGATCTACTCTGTGAGGAGGGAGAGCCGCTGCTCTCATGCACAGCGCTGGATTGCAATGGGGCTCAGGAAAGTATAGGGGGTGAGGGCTAGGGGGATCCCAAGCACAGAAGGTTTTTTTTACCTTAAAGCATAGACTGCATTAAGGTAAAACACCTTAAGACTTTACAATCACTTTAATGCATTCGCTGCATTAGGGTAACCCCCCCCCCCCTATTAACTGTTCCCCCTCCACCTATTCCTAAACACTTGCCTGCCTCCTCTCATGATCCATCACTGTCCCCGGCTCACTCTCTCTTCTCTCTATTCTTGTCTCATGGGTGATTCTGAGAGCAGTGAAAGCCATTGGGTCCTGCTGCTGTCAGTCAAATCCTGTGAGGAGGGAACAGGAGCATGGCTGCTGACCATACTGGTGCCTCCTTAGCACATGGCTTGCTTTGGGGGCACCTGCAAGGAAGGAGGATTGGGCATCACCAGTGGGGATTTCCAGAAGCGGAGGTAAGGGGCCGCTCTGTGCAATATCATTGCACAGAACACGAAAATATAACATCTTTTTTTTATTTTAGCCCCCCGCAAAAACTTTAATAGTACTTTAAATAAAGTTTATAAAAGTGTTGCTCAATACACCATAAAAGGAAAAGGTGTCCACAAATCAAAATATCCTTATCCACATACTGTAACCAAGCTAGCCACTCAACCTGTTCTTGGTCAAAAAAGAATTTATGGTTTTTTGGACATTTTTCAGAGAACATGAATGATAACACACAAACATTTCTTTCACTCATGGTTAGTGTTTGGCTGAAGCCATTTATTATCAATCAACTGTATTCACTCTTTTTAAATCATAATGAAAACAGAAACTACCCAAATGACCCTGATCAAAAGTATACATACCCTGGTGATTTTGGCCTGATAACATGCACACAAGTGGACACAAAGGGGTTTAAATGCTATTAAAGGTAACCATCCTCACCTGTGATCTGTTTGCTTGAGATTAGTGTGTGTGTATAAAAGATCAATGAGTTTCTGGAATCCTGACAGACCCTTGCATCTTTCATCCAGTGCTGCACTGATGTTTCTGGATTCTGAGTCATTGGGAAAGCAAAAAAATTGTCAAAGGATCTGCGGAAAAAGGTAGTTGAACTGTAAAAACAGGAAACAGACATAAAAAGATATCCAAGGAATTGAGAATGCCAATCAGCAGTGTTCAAACTCTAATCAAGAAGTGGAAAATGAGGGGTTCTGTTGAAACCAAACCACGGTCAGGTAGACCAACTAAAATTTCAGCCACAAGTACCAGGGAAATTGTCCAGGATGCAAAGATAAACCCACAAATAACTTCAGGTGAAATATAGGACTCTCTGAAAACATGTGGTGTGGCTGTTTCAAGATGCACAATAAGGATGCACTTGAAGAAATATGGGCTGCATGGTCGTTTTGCCAGAAGAAAACCATTACTACGCAAATGGCAGAAAGTATCCCGCTTACAATACGCTAAACAGCACAGAGACAAGCCTCAAACCTTCTGGCACAGTCATTTGGAGTGATGAGACCAAAATTTTGCTTTTTGGCCACAACCATAAACACTACATTTGGAGAGGAGTCAACAAGGCCTATGATGAAAGGTACACCATTTCCTACTGTGAAACACGGAGGTGGATCGCTGATGTTTTGGGGATGTGTGAGCTACAAAGGCACAGGAAATTTGCTCAAAATTGATGGCAAGATGAATGCAGTATGTTATCAAAAAATACTGGAGGAAAATTTACATTCATCAGCCTGGAAGCTGCGCATGGGACGTACTTGGACATTCTAACATAACAATAATCCAAAACACAAGGCCAAGTCGACCTGTCATTGGCTACAGCAGAATAAAGTGAAGGTTCTGGAGTGGCCATCTCAGTCTCCTGACCTCAATATCATTGAGCCACTCTGGAGAGATCTCAAACGTGCTGTTCATGCAAGACAGCCCAAGAATTTACAGGAACTGGAGGCTTTTTGCCAAGAGGAATGGGCAGCTTTACCATCTGAGAAGATAAAGAGCCTCATCCACAAATACCACAAAAGACTTCAAGCTGTCATTGATGTTAAAGGGGGCAATACACGGTATTAAGAACTGGGGTATGTAAACTTTTGATCGGGGTCATTTGGGTAGTTTCTGTTTTCATTATGATTTAAAAAGAGTAAACACATTTGCTTGATAATAAATGGCTTCAGCCAAACACTAACCATGAGTGAAAGAAACGTTTTTGTGTTATCATTTTCCCTGAAAAGTTGGCAAGAAATCATAAATTTTGCCAGGGTATGTAAACTTATGAGCATAATTGTATATATATATATATATATACTGTATCTCTGATTGCTCCTGCTTGAGCCAACCATGCAAATGATTATAGGTGTATATATCTTCAAGAAAAAATGTTAAATAGGATATTTTAATGAATTCTCACATGCAACTCAATTATCCATGATTTTCAATTATTCTCTTTCACGGTCCATGAGTTCAGCATGGATAATCAAGTTACCGTTGCAATTATATAGCTCCCCCATCTTTACTCTTCCCAAGATTCAACATGCCAGAGCTGGTTATGATATCCATAATTTTTTTTTTCAACTTGTACTAAAAGAAATGTTTTGGGTTGTCAATGCTAAACTGTTCTAAAAAATTAAGTTGCCTGTTTGTCATGCTAAACCAGCCATGGCGAACCTATGGCACACCAAGCCCTCTCTGTGGGCACGCCAGGGGAATCCCCTCAGTCACTTGCAAGGAGGAGCCGGCTCCCTTCCTTTCATCAGTGCCAGTGACGTCAGCTGGGGGTGGGCTGCCAGTCATCTCGTCCTATGTGCGACGTTTACGGGCGTGTAAAGTTCTTCCTCCACTGTCCTGAGGGTCTGTGCTGTAGCTTATTGCCTCCCTTGGACCCCTACACCTCCGGTAAGGCATTTGGGCATTCCTCTCTGCAAGCACCCTATTCCATCTCCCCTTGCTCCAGGACGACTCAGGTTCAGTCTGTCCCTCTGGTATAGCCTGTGGAACAGCAAAGGGGGAGGGCCGGTGCTCGGCGCAGATCATCCATGGCCATGGGGAGAGGTGCAGTGGCTGCTAGCTGACCTCCCAGTGGTGGGTACATTGAGGAGTAGCTTGATGGCGGGGATTCCTACAATACTGCAGTGGAGATCTGGACAATGAGGCCATGGAGAGGTAAGAAGGAGGATGGATCCTCCGATCTACATTGTACTGTGTTTGGGGGGATGGGGATGTGAGTGGTGCATAAAGTATGTGTCTGGTAGGTGAGTGCATGTGTCAGGTAAGTGAGTGTAATTGTTAGGTAGGTGAGTGTAATGGTCAGGTAGGTGAGTGTAATGGTCAGGTAGGTGAGTGCATGTGTCAAGTAGGTGAGTGTAATGGACAGGTAGGTAAGTGCATGTGTCAGGTAGGTGAGTGTAATGGCCAGTGCATGTGTCAGGTAGGTCAGTGTATGTTGCACAGTGTATTCTGAGCACAACACATTCCTGATCCCTGCATTCTGAGCGAATCTGGCAGAATCGTACGTTTTTGGTCCCTTAGGGCAGTGGTCATCAACCCTGTCCTCAGGGCCCACTAACAGGCCAGGTTTTATGTATTACCTTGGGGAGATGCAGACTAGAATACTGCAATCACTGAGCAGCAAATGATATCACCTGTGATGTATTTCAGTTATCTTGCAAACCTGGCCTGTTGGTGGGCCCTGAGGACAGGGTTGATGACCACTGCCTTAGGGCTCATTCAGAGGGATGATCAGTCCCATCCTCTGTACAGAGCCTCTGGTAGGCTTAATTCTGTGTTGGCACTTTGAAAGAAATAAGTTATTTTTGCATCGCAGTTTGGTCACTCAGGTTCAAAAAGGTTCGCCATTAATGTGCTAAACCAAGAGCTTCAAAATAAATATGGAGGTGTGTAATGGCAGCCCTACATATATCACTCATGACCAGTTTCTTTTGCCTGTAGTTGGATATATACTTCAAAACGACAGCCACCAGCTTTCTTGTAAATCCAGAGGATTCTTTAAAACAGTTTGGTAGCTATCTTAGGCGCTCCTTTCTTTATTTCCATGGCTTGAAGTACAGTTGGTTGACCATTGAGGGAAGCCATGCTGTGTGGGAGTTGCATTGTTAGATCTATTGAGCTTGTTTGAACTTCTCCTTCATCTGACTACACTTGCAAGTCTAAAAGTTTCCAGCGCCTCTTTGAGTATTCTATTCTGAAGTACACTTACCCTTATTTTATCATGCATTTGTAAGATTGTCTTCCTATATGTTTTTTCTTTTTATGTCACTTTGGCAACTTCTGTAGATTGCAATGCTAAAGTGTGACCTAAGCACATATGTTTATGCTCTCTATGTTTGATAGGGTATATATATACTGAATGTACTGAGTTAGCATCTGTAGGACTTCACATGAGAAATTTGGTATGGTGGCTTCTCCATATGGATATAATCATGGCTTATTGTAAGTGGGTAAGTTTAGTCATCAAAGGATACAATCATAGAACATAGGTCCTGCTATTAAAGGTAGAGAAGATGGCTATCCCAAATGGAACCACAATAGTATGTACACTTGTTTTAATATTTTGCTTTCCAAGGCATATGGCAATGCTGAGGTCAGGGCTAGGGTTTTAGTCTTCACCCATTTTAGCATTTGCAAATTTTTCAAGCACAGAAACAAGACTGCCCTAGAGTCTGCAGCTGTTTTATATTAAAGTAATAATAAAGGCTGATTTTTTTCTTAAATAACAAACATGTTATACTTACCTGCTCTGTACAGTGGATTTGCACAAATCAGCCCCGATCCTCCTATTCTTGGGGCTCCTGGTACCTCTCTCCTGCCGAGTACCCCCGTAGCATGCAGCTTGCAATGGGGGCACCCGAGCATGCTCGCTCCTAATCCGCTGCTCTGTCTGTTCATTCAGACACAGCTCGGCCCCACCCTGCTCCCTCCTCATTGGCTCACTGGCCAATGGCTCCCAGTACTATCTCAGCCAATGAGGAGGCAGAGACCTGAGAGAGTTGCTAATCTTGCGCACATCGCTGGATCGAGATGGAGCTGAAATAAGTTTTGGGGGGGTTGGGGGACTGCAGCACACAGAATATGTTTTACCTTCTTGCATATGCATGAAGGTAAAAAACCTTGAGCCTTTACAACCACTTTAAGAACTATTATTTAAGTACCCAAAACCTTGAAGAAAAGAAATGATGCCCAAGTGCTCACTAGTAATAGAGCTCTATTCCTTGTACAGTTCCTTTGCTAGATTTGCCTAAAAGATATCTATATTAAAGTAAAAAGTAAAGATTTTCATCTTGGTGCAGCTTTTCCCTAACCTTGACACAATTGGCTGATGAGCACCTTATGGTAAGAATTGTGCTGTACATAGTAAACATTTAAAATGGTCACTAGTGTTTTCTACAGAATGATACAGTGTGAAAAAGCTAAGGCTAGGATTCATTTTAAACATATAAAGCTATTTGTGTAAATTCAATTATTTAAAAAATATATACATTCTTACATTAATAGTGAACATTAGGTCCATGCAAAATTCATAAGCATAAGTGGTTGAATCTATTAAGAGAAAGATCAGCAGCAATGGACTTGACCTCTGAGAAAGCATCACAAAACAGTAAGTGAAAGAAAAGCCAATCATCTGACCGAAAAAAAAAACAAGTTTAATAATTAATGATCACTTCTATAGAAATGCTTGAGTAACATATAATCAAACTTTAATGGTATTTATATAAATTTGAGAGATTGGCTTTGAAACCTGAGTCACTGTGCTCATGCCTATGGGATTCATTTGATACTGAATGATTTTTGTCTTAATCTGTCAAAAATAAACACCTGGGTACTTGAGAACTTCTAATGAACTTGTCTATTGTATATAGTATTTAGGGATCTAGGAAATCCAATGGGAATGTTGATGTCGATTGTTCTTAAAGATATTGGTACTTTGAAGTACACATATTGTAAGAGAATTGTGTAGGCTGTCACAGTGGACCTCTCTTTATGAGAATGTTAATTCCATGACTTGCATGCCGATCTAATGACTTCACCTGTTCTGAGTCTGTGACTCAAAATTATTAAATAGATCAAAAATGTACACTTATGGAAAGGTCACTCAAGCACCACATCTTTCTTGGACCTATGCTAGAGAATCTTGTTATAGTTAATGGGACTTTTGAAGTGACACCTCAAAAGTCCTATTAACTAACACAAAATCTCCTATCAAAATTACTTCTCTCATGACAGGTGTACTTTACGGTAAAAGCTAACATTTGCCCAAGCTTACCCCCTTCTCACCAATATACATACACTCAGATGAAGTCTTATGTGGTTCCTGTCTGCTCTGGCCTTTGCAGAAATGGAATGCCCTTTCATTGTTCTAAGAGGCAGTGTTAATGCAATACTGTGCATGCATTGGCATTGGCATCTCCCTTCGCTGAAGGCTATTTTTCTGTATGGATATCATTGTGTCGTGCCCACTATCACTGGGGCATCAGCAAGGAGGGAAAGGCAGGGGTATAGGGAAGTTTTACCTTAAAAGTACAATTAAAGTCAGTAGTATGGATGGCCCCCAATTTTTTGCGAAGTTGAAGAATTATGCCATTTTGGCAAAATGCTTTGAGGTAAAAAGGAATACAAAATTACTTTTTTGTGGGTTTAAATGTGTAAGGGGTCCTGAGGAGGAGAACTATCCTAAACCTGCTCTCGTGCCAAAAATGGCATCTCACCATCCTAAATATTTCAGAAAGTTAAAGGAAAAAAAAATTGGAGCCCCATGTCTCTTATGTGAAAATAGAAGACTTCACCTGATTTAGAGAAGTGTAACTTGGTTGCCCCAGACCAAACCCTTAGACTAACTCTCGCTCTTATCCCCCTAAAACTTAACACAACCACCAGGATAATCTTTAACACCTAACCCACCTGACACATAATCCATGATCTAAACCCAAAACGTAATGCTTAACCTAACACTAAAACCTAACACATAATCCATAAAGCCAAACTTTGTTTAAAAAAGAAAGTACCACTAATTCTCTCCGTCCCCTCAGTGTGTAACCTAGTTGTGTTTATTTCTGGGGGAACAAGTATCCACTCCTATATCCTCAATCTTCACCTAGGCGAGAAGGATGTTGCTCACCCCCCCCCCCCCCCCACTTTGTGCCCTGGGATGTCACACATCTCAGGAGGTTGCAGGAACAGTATCACTGGACCACTCATGTTCAGTGGAAAACCGGCTGTGATTCATCAGGAAGTCACAGCTCGCTTCTGGGGACCTCAAGAGTGAGAAGTATCACCTTGGGGAAGGCAACTCTTAAATCCAAAGGCTGGTAAGTATCTGATTTTTAAAAGTTAGCAGCTACAAACACTGTAGCTGTTACCTTTTAAAAATCATATACATACCAGTCTATGGATTCAAGAACTATTTTCCCAAAGCCGATGCTTTCAACTGTTGAGGGTCTACGTCTTCGCAAAGCCGATGCTTTTAACTGTTGAGGGTCTACAGCTTTAAAAAAAAATTTTTAATGAGTTACGTTCCACTTTATCTTAAACCTAAAATGTAAGACTTGATCCTTAAAATAAAACTGTAGGCAAAACTTTTTTTTAATCTGGGATAGAGTAAAGGGGGGTTATTACCCCAGTCAAATTTATTTTTGCCATCTGTGTCCCATTGCGGAGATTTCCCTTCACTTCCTGCCCCATAGCCAAAAAGGAAGTGAGAGGAAATCCCTGAAAATTTAGGGAATTCCTTGGGGACCCCCATGTCACCTGAACTAGTGTCCCCATTGGAAGATTTCCCCTCTATTACATTTCTGGGGACAACCCAAAATGTGGGATTTCTTTTACTGTCACGTTCAATGATGATGGTAAACAGGACAAATTGAGAGGGTGAATCTCCTTAACAGGGGCACAGACAGCAATAAAAACTGTCAGGTGCGCTGATCCCTCTCTACTCTATCCAAAACCAAAAAAAAAAGTTTTGCCTTTAGTTATACTTTAACTTCAAGGTAAATTGAACCCTTAACCTAACCCCTAAACCATTATTGGGACCATGGGGAAGCCTTTATCAAAATTTCAAAAGTGCAAAACTGATATTTAAAATTGTGGGATTTTTTATTTGTGGGATAAAATAAAATACACATTACAGTTTTACATTTATTTTTTAAATGATTTTTTAAATATTTTACACTAATGAGTTTTAAAAATGAATTCAATTGTACTTATACAAGTATCTTGCCCTTCTGGGATCTCAGTAAATTGAGAAGGCTCCATTGTCATGCTAACAGGTTTACACCCCTTTTTGGACCCTGGATGAATTTCCCTGTGGCTCCTGGATTAAAATGGTTCTATAAGGATGGAGAACTTTTTCCAAAGACCTATTTTTTGACAGCCCCTTTAATACAATTCCCATGAACAGATTTGCAGTTATGCAAGTTAGATTGGCCTTGGCTTGTTATGAGCAGAAAATATCCTTTTGATATGTATGAACAGAAGAGTTGTGTAAAGAATAAATCAATACAATAGAAGAATTTAGGGGATCAGAAGAGAATTACTGTATCCAGCAGGTCTCCATGGAGAGCTAGTGATTTATTACACTTAAGAGCATAATGCAGTGATACTTTGTCAATGTTACAGATAAAATAGGTTAGCTTCCAAAGTTCCGCCAGAATCAATCGGGCAATTGGGGGATACATGGCCTTTTTCACCTCCCGTCTGCAAGAAATGTGTGTAGGAAAAAGAAAAAAAGAAAAAAAAAAAAAAACAATCCTAGTTGATTGCAACACTTAGCCAAAACTGTCTTTTTGTGAAATCGCCAGCTTTCTATAATTTCACATAACTACGGCTTGAAAACAAATCATGTTTACAATAGCTTGTGGCAGAAAATATCACATGGAGCGGCTTAGAGCAGACATACCAGTGAGGGCCTGGAGGAAACAGGCCAATGATGCTGAAGGCGATAATCAACATGTTGTTTTTTCAAAGCAACTGTGTAAAGTAACACAAACATCACATGACCGATTCTACTAATTACATCAGAAAAGTATTTCTAATTAAAAAGCTTAGGATAAAAGAACTGCGCTTTTGTGCTGTTTGCGTACATAACTTTATTTTTCTATTTCAATAGTATTTATTGAAAGTGTTTTACAAAGGTTAATAAATGATAGAAAATATCCGCGCTCCCAAATGTTAGAGTTAAACCATAGTAAACAGTTTCACATAAAAAAAAAAACCAACAAATAACAGCAGGAAAATTATATTAAAGGATGAGGCGCTAATGATGTTCAGTGAATCAAAAATGCAAATACAAATAAAGAGCAAGCTAAAAGTCCATATATGATAGATCCCAACATAAAATTGTGATGCTCAAAATCGGATTCCTAGTTCTTCACCACAAGTGCTCAAGAGATGGGTGGCAACTCACCAGAGAATTATGACCTCTTTTCACAGGAAGGTCAAACAGCGCTTCTGGAATACCAATTGATTCTACTGACAGCACAGTTCCACTCCACTGGCCCCTCGAGATGAAACTAGGATGGGAAAAATGATTCCACAAGAGACATAGAGAGAGGTCTCATAGTGTAGTATTTTTAATAGATAAAAGCAAATGACAACAACAAATGGCGATTACACTCACATGTTACAGTGCCGATCCGGGCACCAGATGTAATCAGCATGTGCAAGTCGGCTAGTCCTAAAGGGATAGCGTGAAGTCTGCGTCACTCCTAAGGCCAAGCCTAGATAGAATATGGGATCAAAACCTAGAATGGCGGCTCCTCTGCTTCTTTTGGAGTCCGCCTTAGGAGAGAATCAATTGGTATTCCAAAGTGGAATCAATTGGTATTCCAAAAGCGCTGTTTGACCTTCCTGTAAAAAGGGGTCATAATTCTCTGGGGAGTGGCCACCCATCTCTTGAGCACTTGTGGTGAAGAACTAGGAATCCGATTTTGAGCATCACAATTTGGTGTTGGGATTAGTCATATACTGTACGGACTTTTAGCTTGCTATTTATTTGTATTTGCATTTTTGATTGAAGATTTATTAAGAGCCAATTTGCAAAATACAAGTAAAACGAGTAAAAAACGAGCAAAGTGAAATACAAATTAGCCGTGGCTCATAGCGGGCTTGTGTCATCAACATGGCCCAGTGGCTGGATTATTTGCTGATTATTAGAGATGTTTGTGATCTAAGTGAAGCTTTCTATGATCAACTCTTTGGTAAGGGGATTTGATATAAGCACGGTGGTGTGGTGTGTGGCCCCACACACTGAAGCTGGTGCGAGGGTCCTGCCTTTCTTCACTATTCATCTTCCTGGGTTTCATCCACCCATCTCCCAGAGTTGCATATGAATTATATTTTACAAAGGTTAGAAAGGTATATATAAACATACAAAAATAGGGCCTACAGTTGGCCTTGCTTGAATCAACTAAACGTGAACAAAGTGCAAAACCGCGATGCGGGCAGCATAAAGTGTTAACGTGGGGATCGCAACAATAGTAAACCGCGGGACTGCATACTGACAGTCACAAGATCACCCATAGGATTTTGTATTAAAGTAATTGTAAAGTCTAATTTTTTTATTAAAATAGCAACATGTAATACTTACCTGCTCTGTACTGTTGGTTTTGCACAGGGCAGCCTGGATACTCCTCTTCTCGAGTCCCTGGCTGAAGCTTCTGGCCTCTCCCTCCTGTTGAGTGCCCCCACAGCAAGCAGCTTGCTATGGGGGCACCCAAGACGAGCTGCAGCTCTGTGTGTCCATTCAGACATGGAGCTGCAGTTTGGCCCCACCCCCTCTACCTCCTGATTGGCTAACTGAGTGATTGACAGCAGCGGGAGCCAATGGTGCCCCTGTGTCTCAGCCAATCAGGAGGTAGAGTTCCGGATGGCCAAGGAACTCATGGACATTGCTTGATAGAGAGGAGGCTCAGATAAGTATTGGAGGAGCTGTGGGGGGCTGCTGCACTCAGAAGGCTTTTTATCTTAATGCATAGAATGTTTTAAGATAAAAAAACCTTCTGCCCTTTACAATCACTTTAATGTTACAAACTTAAAAGAAAATAAAAAAAGGAGAGGTGGGGGGGGAGCCCGAGTTGCGAGTGAAATTATAGGCTATGCAGTGGGAGGAGAATTAACATAACTTTAATTTTTTAAGTCAGAAGGGTTCCTTTAATGTACAGGCAGAACTATCAATGAAAGTGTGAGACACCTGTAACACAATAGCAAGATCTACAATAATGTTTGTCCCAAATTTTGGCAAAATTCAGATGCAGCACATGCATATTGATGCTTAAGGTGGTACTAAATTAAAAAACAAAATTGTAATATATTGCAACTTTTTTTAGAGAACTAAAAAAAAACTAAGGGTGGCCATACACGGTTCAAATCTCGACCGGTTCAGCAGGAACTGGTTTGAACCGTTAATGGGCAGGCTGAATGTAACAAGTTGATAGATTGATCAACTTGGTAACAACCAGCCTGCCGAATCTCTTCTATAGCCGCTAGCAATAATCGCTGTCTTCTCCTGGTAGGACAGCTTCCCCCGCCGCCCCCCCCCCACCTGGAAAAGACAATTGCCAATTCCCCTGTCGACACTGTCTGTGATGATGGGGGAATTGTGCAAATTTCTTTCCTGCAATCCGTGGTTGCAGGAAAGAAATTTGCACTGTGTATGGGCTCCCTCCCACACTGAAAGGTTTTGAACCCAAAAACAAAAATGTAATATATTGCAACTTACCAGTTCTTAGACCCCTTTCACACTGCCAGCGTTTTTCAGGTGCTACAGTGCTAAAAATAGCGCCTGTATAGCGCCTGAAAAAAGTGGCTCCTTTCACTCCAGTGGGAAAGCCCGAGGCAGGGCGTCACAAAAAGTCCTGCCAGCAGATTCTTTGGAGCGGTGAAGGAGTAGTGAACTCACCACTCCTCCACCGCTGCTCCCTATTGAAATCAATGGGGTAGTGCTGCGATACCACTGGCAAAATGCCGGCGATATTTTACGGGCAGATTTAACCCCTTTTGGCCACCAGCAGGGGGTTAAAACCGCCCTGCTAGCAGCCGAATAGCGCCACTAAAATGACGATAAAGCGGCGCTATTTTAGATGTGCTGCATTTGTTTTTTTAAAGCTTTTTTTCCCTTTTTTTACCTGGTCATCCAGCCAGTGAGTCTTCTTTTCAACTTCTTTTTTACATATCGAGCTGCCCAGCAAACATGGCAGTTTGAGGGAAGCAAACCATTTTCTACTGACAGAGGTGCTTACAATGGTAATCTTTTATTCGTTCATGTAAAACCTTTATCTCAAAAGAAAATAAAACTGATTGCTGTAACTGCTTAAAAAAAGTGCTGGCTTGAGTTTTGCTTTAATTTGTTAGTCAAGTTCATCTAAAGCTACTAGTACATCTAACACTACCCTCTGGCCAAATTGACAATGTTGCTGTCCAAGGGGGTCCTCGTTGTTCCTCCATCCAGAGAGGAGACACTCTAATGCCCTGTACACACGATAGGATTTTCCGATGGAAAATGTGTGATAGGACCTTGTTGTCGGAAATTCCGACCGTGTGTAGGCTCCATTACACATTTTCCATAGGAATTTCCAACGCACAAAGTTTGAGAGCAGGCTATAAAATTTTCCGACAACAAAATCCGTTGTCGGAAATTCTGATCGTGTGTACACAATTCCGATGCACAAAGTGCCACACATGCTCGGAATCAAGCAGAAGAGCAGCACTGGCTATTTAATTTCATTTTTCTTGGCTCGTGTTGTACGTCACCGCGTTCTTGACGTTCGGGCTTTCCGACCAACTTTGTGTGACCGTGTGTATGCAAGACAAGTTTGAGCCAACATCCGTCGGAAAAAATCCATGGATTTTGTTGTCCGAAAATCCTATCGTGTGTATATGGCATAAGACAGGAAGTGTGTTACTGGATGGTTAATCAGCTGGGAATAAAGGGAAAAAAAAGCCTAAAAAAGAAAACAAATTAAACCACCACCACACTTTCCAATACTAACCTAATCATTTCTAATAATACGTTCTCACTTAGAGTTGCAATGTAAATCCTGAGATGTACAAACCTAAAATAATGCTCGGTAAATAATGTACTGCTGTGAGTGTACGTTTGAACATATGTTTGTGTTAATTTGTATATACAATTTTGAACAAATGTACATGCTATTTATGAAAAAAAAAAAAAATATATATATATATATATATATATATATATATATATATAGCCAATTATTGCAATAATAATCATGTACTTGTTTTTGTTTACAGAACAATCAAGGACTCGGGACTCAGGAGCATACAGCCGAGGGCGTTTTCCAAGAATCCACATTTGCACCACATGTAAGTGATCTAGTTTGTAGCTTTTATCTTCTGATTTGAAGAATTGCTCCTGCCTAGCTGTTTGTTAGGCATGACTTCACTCATAAAGGGTGATAAAAGTGATTGGGTAATGTATCCCAAGTAAAGAAACCGGTACCTACTCTCAGGTAATTATTATCAAATAAATTAAAGCGATTTTTGTTTTTGTAAATATCCATAGCACTTACTCTAATTTTCGTAGGCACATAGTGATATTTGCAGAGCAGAAAGAGTCGGGAGAAGTGACTATTAGTCAATGTTGAAACTGACTCGTAATATTTAAAAAAGCCAATTAAAAACTCAAACTCTTGCATTTTCTTAGGAATTTTTTTAGGAATTTTCTAGGAATAGAAAAAAATTCTAATAAATTGTACTCAATTCACAAAGCTTTAACATGAGGATAAGACTCTTTATTTTAGCCACGTGACTTTTATTTGCAATTCTTATCGGACCTGTATATAAATAACTGTCGCTTAAAAAAATTGGCACTTAATTTAAAAAAATAACTGTCATCTTTTTGAAAATAAGTATCCTTATCCTGGTGAGTGAGCTTTGTGAATTGACCTTTATTAAGAGATGATTTGGGCTTGTTATTTAGTATATTTACAATAATATACCAAAATTACATTTAGCTGTTTATTTTATGCATTGTCGTAGTAACTACTAGCGCTGAAATATTTGCAAATTCACATTTTTTATGCTCTTGTTGTGCTTTTTTTTTTTTTTTTTTGCAAAAAAAAACTTACTGATGCCTTAATAATTTTTTTTCTCTGTGCTAAACATGAAATGGATCATTTTGATTGGTTGTATTTGGTAACATACATTTTCAGACACATTTATGTTACCTTCAGTTGTTATCAATATCCAGCTGAAGCAAACAGGTTGGAGTCAACTGTGTAGACATTTGACCATAAAATGTGACCTTCCAGCAAAGAATAAAAAAAAATATTTTAGTTATACTGTAGAAAACAGTCTTTATAGATGCTGAAACCTAGAGCATAACCAAATGTCCAGCCTTATATTCTACCAGGTGAGGGTGATCTGGGCGATCACTGGACAGTCACTATGTTAAGAAAAAAGTAAACATATTAAACTACCAGTCTAAGGTCTGCTTTATGTATTTATTTTGTATTTTCCATTTTAATTCTATTTATTCCCGATCATTCTGTTTAGAAGTAGGGGTTTAGGGGTATCCACTGTTATCTCTAGTTGTTTAGTTAGGCCTCACGCACACTGGATGTTTTGCTTTCTCTCCTAAACTCCCTCCTGGCAGCAGAGTTTGGTAGAAAAATCTCTTGAAGCTTGTAAACTTGTGTACTGTGTTTAGGCACGTTTAGATGCATTAAGTATTTAGGTGTTAATTAATTTAATTTGCCAAAATAATAAATAATTTTGGCCATTTAAATTAATTAAGTTGTCTAGCGCTTAAACAGGTTTAGATGCTTTCTCGCATGTTTTTTGTTCTGCCTCTAAAGTCCTCTAAAAACAGGTGTGCATAGACTCTTATGCCGCGTACACACGGTCGGACTTTCCGACGGGAAATGTTCGATGTGAGCTTGTTGCCGGAAAGTCCGACCGTGTGTATGCTCCATCGAACATTTGCTGTCTGAATTTCCACACACAAATTTTTGAGAGCAAGTTCTCAAATTATCCGCCAACAAACTTTTCGGAAAGTACGATCATGTGTACACAAGTTTGTCGCACAAAAGTTCACGCATGCTCTGAATTAAGCAGAAGGAGCCGCACTGGCTATTGAACTCCTTTTTTCTCGGCTCGTCATATGTCTTGTACGTCACCGCGTTCCCACGTTCAGAAGTTTGAGCCAACATCCTTCGGGGAAAAAAAATCCACGGTTTTGTTGGCGGAAAGTCCAATCGTGTGTACGCGGCAATAGGCTAACATGCAGTGGCATTTGGAGGTAGGAAAAAAAAAAGGCCAAACCTTTCAGAAGCACCAGAAAAAACAACCAGTGTGCACGAGGCCTTAAAGTGACTCTTTGGACCATGGACTTATCATATAAGCCCTAGCTCACTATGTCCAGGCTGACATTGGAGAGCTGTATCACAACACCCTTATACTTAAAATATA
Source organism: Lithobates septentrionalis (assembly GCA_037952835.1). Taxonomy (NCBI): domain Eukaryota; kingdom Metazoa; phylum Chordata; class Amphibia; order Anura; family Ranidae; genus Lithobates; species Lithobates septentrionalis. Next base: position 1,715,573 of record JBBDGP010000812.1, read on the forward strand.
ATATTTATTAATTTCATAATAAAATGCAGAAAAATTACAGAAAAAACATTTTCAATTTGCAATACATGATTAGAAAACAGCCAAATATTGCCAATATGTTTTATCTTGTCCATGTCTGGTAATTATAGAGGCTCAACGCGTTTCCTGGACATTGTCCACTTCCTCAGGAGCCGATGATACACAGTTTATACAGCATACAATCTAAACGCTGTATGCTGTATAAACTATGAATCATTGGCTCCTGAGGAAGTGGACCATGTCCAGGAAACGCGTTGAGCCTCTATGATTACCAGACATGGACAAGCTAAAACATATTAACAATTTTTCTAATCATGTATTGCGAATTGAATTTTTTTTTATGTATTTTTTCTACATTTTAAAATGAAATGAATAAATATTATATTTTAAGTATAAAGGTGTTGTGCCTCAAAAGTCCCAATTTTTGATTCCACATGAGTTTTTGATTGGTATGTTATGCAAGGGATGTGGCACTTAAAGTCTTTACAAACTATATTCAAGGGAGCTGTATCATATGACCGGAACGGAACACTCCAGAAATAGGTAAATAAATACATCTTTCTTACACAGGTTAGTCAGCATAGGTGTTAAGAGGGGGTAGGGAGGATTTTTAAGGCTAGTAAGGTTTAGGCTGGAATTCCGCTTTAACAATGTAAATATTAACTTCGAAAATTTAACCTCCCTGACGGTATTCCCGAGTGTGGCTCGGGGTTAAATTTCAGCACCATTAGCGGTAACCCCGAGCCACACTCCAGGTTACTTACCTTGTTCCCAGGATCCTGCGATGTCCCCCCGCGCTGTCTACGGGCTCCGTCCTCTGCCTGAAGCCTCTCTGTGCCAGGCTCCGTTCCCTGCAAGCGTCGCGATGCACGGGGGCGGAGCCTGGCGGCAAATTATAAAAATGTAAAAATCATAACACATACAGTACTGTAATCTTACAGATTACAGTACTGTATGAAATCATTTCACTTCTCTTTGTCCCCAGTGCTTTGGTCCATGCCCTGCATGCAGTTTTATATGATATATACTGTTCTTTCTGCCTGGAAACTTGAGATTGTCCATAGCAACCAAAAAGTGTCCCTTTACGTCAAAAGTGGCTTTAGACCAGCTAAAAAACAGCGATAGTAATTTAGAACACTCGCAGAATTGAGCGATAGTGAATCGTGGGGAAATTTATTTTATTATTATTATATTATTATTTTTTAAATTATTTATATTATATTATAATATATGATTTTGAGTTTCAAACTTCATCATATCTGGGATATCTACTAGACTCTTGGTGGACAGATCTAAGTGTGTTATTGCTAATAATTACAGACCTACAATATAAAACGCCAAATTTCTATGCAAAATAATTGTACCGCCTTGAGACGCAAAAATCTGAAATAATCATACCGCCAGGGAGGTTAACTGAGCTTCGTAAATATAGTAAAGCTGTGTTCACTTCTAATCATATGCAAGGATAAATGAACAGGATTCTTTTTTGCAAATAATTTGATGATCAAAGTGAATTACAGCTTCACCATATTTACTAAGCTCTTTGCATAGTGAACATTCACTAAGTGAGCACCTCTGCATGTTTAGTAAATCAGCCCAATTAACTCTACTTGAATCCTGGCCTGCTTGGAGCACAAATAGTCTCTTGTTGCCAGAACTGCAATTGTAATTATTCTTTGACGTTAATCTGACGAGAACCAGGATCTAAATGCTTGATGCTTTTATTTAATTCAGTTCTGATTTTCCATGGAGTGCATAAATCATGTTCAAATGTGAAACATTTACCTATATCCAATTACAGCATCCCTTGTGGTGGGAAAAAAAAAATCCACCTTCGTACTTTTTTTCTCAAATATTTCACTAAAGTTCAGAATATCTTATTTTTTAATTTCCGCTCTTGAAGTTGTCCAGCTTTGTCACCTGAATAATTGATCAAAGCTTCAATGATTATCTCATCATCTCACAGTACCAAACAGGCCCTTTTTCCTATCCCAGTGAGCATAAAATTTTCATTAACTTTTCTAGCACTTTTTTCATGGACAATCACTTAAAGTTTACATAAAAAGGTTCTTCCCACGCCAAGGAGATAATGATAGATTTATGACGCATAAAACAGTTTAAATTGAATATGACTACATTGTGGTTACTTTGTTATATATCAAAATTATTGTAGGACTATCTATAGGATGATGTCATGCTACAGCTGTTATTTGGAGGTAAAGTCCACATAGAAAGTTTTGCTTCTCCTACCACAATTAGAAACTAAAGCCAGCCATGCATGAATCAAAATTCAGCCAGTTCAGCAGGGATCCGAGGAATTTCGATCCATGTATGAACTAGCTGGTTGTACACAAATGGATCTGTTGATCAACTTGTGTACAACCAGGTTGTTGGGTTTTTCCCAAACGATCAGTGCTGCAGGCTATAGCCAGCAACAGTCATCATTGTATTTTGCCGGGAAGGGAAGTCTCAGAATATAAAAGCTCAGTGGGAAGGATTCCCCTATCCACATTGAATGTGTGGATGGGGAAATTGGCTCATTTATTTTAGTTCAACCTGCTGGTTGCATTAAAAAAAAAGATCACAAATAGCCTGGCTAAGGCTATCAGGTTTTCAAATTTTCCGCGGACAAAAGTGTGTTGTCGGATTTTCCGAGCGTTTGTACACAAGTCCGTCGGACAAAAGTCCAAAGTACAAAAACGCAACTCGGAAGCAAGGAGAAGCCAGAGGCAGTCGATCTTGTAAACTAGCGTTTGTAATGGAGAATTAACATTTGTGACGTGGCAAATTATGAAATCTCCAAATGCAGTGCACAATTCTCTTCTTCTTTAATGGGATAATAATGAAATTGCTTTGCTGGTGATACTGATGGAGTTATGGCAAACAAATTTTCAAAGGCTTTTTTTTTTCTAGTGATATCAAGAATAATATTATTATGTTTTTTTTTTTTTTATTTGGGCAAGTTACCACAACACCATTATCCTGTAGTTTTTAAGATCAAAGATACAACTATGTTGGTGTCCCTTGTCGATTTTACATTGTATTTTTTTTAAATGTAACTGCCTACTCCCAAAATGTCATTTGAAGTAAAACACATAGCCAAGTATTATTCTGCACAATTTTTTTTATTGTGCATTAAAAAAATAAAACAAATAAAATTAGACATGCTATCTGCCAATAGAACTTAACCAAAAAGTGCATTCTATGCATCCAAAAATATAACCAAATCAAATCATTATTCAACCAAAAAAATAATGTCAGAGCATTGACACGTTATCTCCTCCGATTCCACAACATGTCTGGTTGACAATGGCTGTTCAGAAACGAACTGAATCGCAAACTGAAAAGTTTGAAAGGTAAAGTGCGAAATGATAAGCGCAAATTAACACTCACCAAACTTCTACTAACACGAAATTAGCAGAAGGAGCCCAAAGGGTGGCGCTGAAGATCTGAAAAGCCACCTAGTACGTCGAGTAAGTCACTACATTTGTAATTGTTGGCCAACAATTGTGTGGCCGTGTGTATGCAAGACAAGTTTGGGCCAACGCCCTTCGGACAAAATTCCATGGTTTTGTTGGACAACAATCCGATCGTGTGTACGAGGCATAAGTTTATACAAGCGGCAAAAGCAGTCGTTTCATAAATGTTTTTGAAGCCCCACAAACAAATGTCAAAATTATGTGCATTATTGCGGCGGCCAGTGTTGCTCACATGGTTGCATTGGCATCACGTTGCATTGCGTTGTGCCAAAATTGACTCAATATGTGTCATTTGGCTGGCTTTACCGCTCCCCAAACGCTGACATTAATGTCAAAGTAAACGTGCTACAAATATGCCACAAATGCCCCTATAGTGCTTATAGCACATTTGAGATGCATTTTGAGAGTGTTACTAGCTAAGATGATAGTATAAGAATCCATACAATAGAAAAACAACACAAAGAAGATGTCTGGAAAGTGCTACTTAAGGCACCTCAAACACATTAAAAACACATCACAAACGCATCAAAAACATGTCCTAACGCTATAGGCGCACTAATGGTCATTCAAATTTCAAGGCACATCTAAATGAGGTCTTATAGTTTACTGTTTTCTGCTCAGTGGTTGAATTAGTATACAAGCTCATGGGATCAAAAGTGAATTATTTTGAATGATGTTTGAGTTTTAGTGTAAACCAATTACATTAAATTACAGCATATATCAATAATCTGCACAATGCATCCCTGTACAGAAATAAATAAATAAAAATGCCCTGTAAAAAATAAATAAAAAAATAGAATGTAAATATGTATTTCTCCTGCTACCTCCACCACTGAGCACCACTTAAAGTGGAAGTTCACCCTAAAATTAAAATCTCCAAATCTACTGGCATCCACAATCTTAGACTAACCTATCTAGCCCTGTAAAGAAGAAATCACTATACATACCTTTTCTGAAGCTGATTCAGTCTGGACCAGATCGGATCTGGCTCTGCAAAAGAGACAGCCGGGAAATGCCTGGGACGTGACGTCACCCATAGAGTTATTATGGGACTTCCATTGTCGGTTGCCTCCTCTGCACCCGCCTCCACAGAGAAGCCGCCGCTGACAGTTCAGTGTGGGACCGGACTGGATTGGCTTTAGAAAAGGTATATATAGCGATTTCTTCTTTACAGGGCTAGATAGGTTAGTCTTATGCCCCGTACACACGGTCGGACTTTGTTCGGACATTCCGACAACAAAATCCTAGGATTTTTTCCGACGGATGTTGGCTCAAACTTGTCTTGCATACACACGGTCACACAAAGTTGTCGGAAAATCTGATCGTTCTGAATGCGGTGACTTAAAACATGTACATCGGGACTATAAACGGGGCAGTGGCCAATAGCTTTCATCTCTTTATTTATTCTGAGCATGCGTGGCACTTTGTCCGTTGGATTTGTGTACACACGATCGGAATTTCCGACAACAGATTTTGTTGTCGGAAAATTTTATATCCTGCTCTCAAACTTTGTGTGACAGAAAATCCGATGGAAAATGTGTGATGAAGCCTGCACACGGTCGGAATTTCCGACAACAAGGTCCTATCACACATTTTCCGTCGGAAAATCCTACCGCGTGTACGGGGCATTAGACTGTGGATGCCTGTAGATTTTGAGATTTTAGTATTAGGTGAACTTCTACTTTAATAATTTACCAATTTATGTTTATAAGTAAGAACGCCAGGGATAGTTGATCCAGGGAATATCCAATTGCCTCCTGGGGGGTCAGAAAGGATTGTTTTTTACCATGCTGGGGTAAATTGGACCATGCTTTATTGTTTTTTTTTGCCTTCCTTTAGATCTATTGTTGGTATAGGAATGTGTATATGGAGGTTTCTATTTGTTTGCTTCTTTTATATTGGCTGATCTAGATGGACTTTTTTCAACCTGACTAAATGTGTAATTATATTATGAGAAATCCCTTTGCCCTATTATCTTTGCTGCAACACAGGATCTGATTTTTTTTAACAGAAATAATAATGAAGGAATAAAAACATTTTTTTCTAAAACTATTTTTCATAAACATATGTAATAATAAAGAAATGGGTAGATTGAGCTTGTATCATTAAATATCATGGATTTTTTTTATAATTAAGTTTTTATAAATATTCCCACTTTTTAAATACAACACAACAAATTCAAACACAACTTTGAGGCATGCATTCCTTGCTGTTGACCATGTTGCACATAAACATGATAACATACTTCATTTTACTCTGCACCATCCCAGGATATATATATATTTTTTTAACTTTCACATTCAATTAAGATCTATCCTTGAAATTTTTAAAGTTAAAAAGTAAAGCCACTTAATTACAAATGCATGCAGAACTGAGGTGTTCGTGTTGTTGGCTTGTCACCACAACCAACCTTATTTTCTGTGTAAGCTGACAGTGGTTGATTTTTGGTTGTTTTACTATTAGGGACTAATTTGCGTACAAGAAAATATCTCACTTTAGAGCAACAGGATATTGCATACCAATCAATACTGTAGAGTTTGTTAAAGTTACTAATTTAATAGTTAATTTGAATTAAGCTGTTACTTTGTGTTACTGGCCCTTATTAAAACATTAACCTTTCACACACAGAAGATAAAGTAATAACTTTTCCCTTTAGTTGTATAAATAGTTTAATGTTGGTTAATTACACCTTGGCGAATGGAGTCCGGTGCTTAAAATCTGTTTTCCTTGGGCTAGACTTTACAACACCTCTTCAATTTGTTCTGTGACTTATTTGTAATTTCTTTAATCCTCGTGTTCCAAATAATGTTTTACTTTGTACAGCCACATATTGATTTTTGAAAGTCTAAAGACTAAACATTTAGCATTACAAGTTAAACATTGTAAACATGTCCTCATGAATACGAACAGCAGTTTAATTGAATTTGATATCGGATTTCAGAGGTTCATAAACTTTATAAGCGCAAATAAAACTTTGCTTGAATTTTTGCTTTTAAATTGAACTCTAAGATAATTGTTTTAGATGGAGTTTGTGATTTGAAGGTCATGTAATAAAGGATTTTTCTTTCTAATATGAATTTATTCAACTTAGTATATCAAACAGTTATTGGTGGGGAACAGCTTATTTTGGATTCCAAAAGCTAGGAAATTCAAGGAAGCCCAAACTGTCATAGATGTCCTCTGAGAAAAAGGAGGTTGAGCATCTAGGAACAATGGAAAACCTACAAAACATAAAGGCTTCTAGGTTGCTTGACAACATCATTAGACTATTGGATATCATACCAAAGCACAAAGGGACATATGTTACACTTATGACTAAGATTAACTTCTGTTAATTAAATGAAGCTGTGGTATAGACTGGGGCTCCCCAACTATATTGCAAAAGTATTGGGATGAACTTTAGTGGCATCCCAGCCTTAGTCCTTAGACCTTTAGGATGAATTAGAGCGGTGACTACAAGCCAGGCCTTCTAATCCAACATCAGTTCCTGACCTCACAAAAGCGCTTCTGGAAGAATGGTCAAACATTCCCATAGACACACTCCTAAAACATTGCAGACAGCCTTCCCAGAAGAGTTAAAGCTGTTATAACTGCAATGGATGGGCCAACTCAATATTGAACCCTACGGACTAAGATTGTGATGCCATTAAAGTTCATATGCGTGTAAAGGCAGGTGTCCCAATACTTTTGGCAATATAGTGTATGTACATGGACAAACACTGCAGTAATCTCCAGCAGTCTCCAGTCTTTGACAACTTCTTGAGGCTTGTCCCCAGTTTCCAACAACATGTTTACAATCTTCAACAAGTTATATAGCATGTTGGAAGTCTCTAACTGTCTCCTGTTGCATGTTTGTGGTCTCTGATGGCTTTCTGTAGCATTACATTATCACATTATATGTGCAACCTTTTGGCGATGTCAGGGGCTGCACTTGAGGCCCCATATGTCAAGAAAGTTAACCAACACTGATTTAGGTTATTAAGTTAAACATGCAAGTTTTAAAAACATGTTTCTTCATCATTTAATCACTTAGGTTAGCCAATAAAAGAGTATCACTTAAACTCAAAATGTCCTGCCTATTTCAAGGTATGAAAACACTGAATGCAGGAATAACAAAACCCACCATATGGCCAAACTCGCATTTTTTAGTATGGACATAAGTCACTATGCATACTGTAACACATGCTCTAGCTGTACTAAGTAGAATGTCTACTTATTGGATTTTATAAATCAATATGTTCAGACAAAAATTAATAAATGTCAGTTATGTCATAATTATTTTGTTATGCAGAGACATTTACAATACTGATGGAAAAACCACAAATCGTTGCCTGACATCTAAATATGCCTTTGCTTGTATATTGAAAGCAAGGCTTTGTTTTGTACAGCTTTCAGCAGTTATGGACTTATTTTGGTTAGCCTCATTCTTAATGGCTTGATTTTTTGGAAGCTAACACTCAACACTCAACACAAGCACTTGCACTAGCACAAAAAACATATGAATACTGTGCAACACTCGTGAGCATGCCACTTATATCTATAATATATTCAGGGGATGCCTGGGAACATTTGGCCTGGGGTGGTGGTGAAGGGTAAGAACAACCAACATCATTTTTAATGGTAGGGTGAGATTCCTGTGGGCTAACAAAAAAGTTTAGTTAGCAAAGAATACATTCCTACATCCTAGCTTATTTCCAGAATATTGGTTTCAACAAAATAATCACTGAGTCTTCTTCTTTGAAGACAACCAAAGGAACGTTAGTTCCTGCGATGCTGGGCATGACCATCCAACGTCTGCCATGTCTTGAAAATAAGCCAGCATACCATGGATCTTCAAATATCATCCAAAGGTTTTATTCGAACTGATAACATCACAACGAAGGAGTGCAATGTTTTAGGGTCACACAGGATCCCTTCATCAGGGAATGGATGGCGAAGGGGACCTGCATAGCTCCAAATTTTCTGTTGTGATGTAATCACTTTGAATAAAGCCTTTGGACATTATTTAAAGATCCATGGTATGCTGGAAAATATGTGCATTAATCTGTGAAGTTTCCAGTCTCCAGCTGGCTGTTGTTGCAGCAACCGCTATCCCTTAGCCTTCTCCAGGAACATGTGCGATGGGAATATTGATACTGAAAATAAGCTATTGAGAGTATTTCATCCAGGCTTCATGGGTGACAGAAAAGGCCAGCAGATATGGCATGTGCATTAAACAATATATTTTACAGTATAGTAAATTTTAAATTACCGGGGTCCCCTGTCTGTATGGGCCAGTCTATTTATTAAGTGAACTTAGCCTTAAACAACATCAGTAATGCCAGCCTTGATATCAAAGTGATTCCAAATGTAATACTCGATACATAGCCACCATTAGCATACACATATGTATAGACAAACCAACAGTACGTTTTGCCTTAATGGGGACCCAAGCTTTACTCATGGCACACATAACTTTTCTTTTGGTCACCCGCTTTCAGCTATCAGGAGTGATTAAAATACTTGGCTCAGAGATTTTACATGATCACCGGAAGACAGTCAGCCCTGTATAAGCTCCGAACAGAAAACCAAAATTAGCTTACTCAGGGATCATTCTTTGCACTCAGCAGCCAGCAGTGGATGAGTAAAAAAGGGTAAGTACGAGGGCTGCACCAAAAACTATGCAAAAGTGGACAGAACTTTTTATCACGTTACATGGGTTGTTAAAATGTCATGTTGGTAGAGTAACTCTTTCTCTATAGCATATGCTTTTCTTCTTCTTCTTTTCCATTGCAAGTAAATAATGGATTTCAAGCAGAAGCAACGTGCCGTCATCATGTTCTTGAAGAAGGAGTGGTGCAGGATGTCTACATAAGAAGACTAAAGAATGTTTACGAAGATGACATCAAATACAAGAGTCACCAATGACAAAACATTGCTCTTGTTATTGGTGTCATCTCCGTTAACATTATGAAGCCTTCTGTGGCTGTTGGACATTCTGCACCTCTCCTTCATCCAAAATGTAATGATGGCACTTTGCTTCCTTCTACTTGGATTTCATTATTTACCTGCAATGAAAAAAAAAAAAAAAGAATAAAATAATAGTTACTCTATCAGAAGTTACTCTACCAACATGTAAACTTTAGACGACCTATGTAAGTCAATAAACAAAGTTATGCCCGCTTTAGATTAGTTTCATATTCTTCTGAGGGTAATAGAGTAAATACAGTATATTGGTTTTCTTTGTGTGATCAAAGAACAGGTTCACTTTAAGTATACAGTTGGAAGACATCCGAGTTTATACAAAATAATGACAGTACTAGCAGTAAAACATTTTACTCTCTCTCTCTCTCGTATGTATGGTATGTATTCAAGAAGTGTTGCTGGCAAAGAAATCCAACACACTTTGATGCGTTAGATTGTCTTGCTTACTAACAAACAGCATGTATATTCACTTCAAATCTCCTGTGAAAACTCACTGGCCGTGACTCCATCTGTACATCTGTAAATCTGCTTAGATTTTGCAACATTTATTTATTTATTTTATAAAGTATAATTTCTTGTTTAAATTAAGTTGCAGATTACTTTGTAATGCTGTATTGGTTTCGGTAACACATTGCATTCGCCGTTAATGGTCTGGAATACAGTCTTGGCATTTCGTTCTTCTTGAGGCTTTTGCAAGTATAGCGTGAAGTTGTTATGATATCAAAATTCCAGGTATTTGAAGGGCAGAATATTATTGTCTGTAATGAGCAATTACTGGAGACACACAATTAGCGCTGCTAACATAAGACAAATTCTTGCCATTCATGAAGACATCATATTTAGTGTTTTTTTTGCAAGTTGGACTTTAGCTAAAGCACATTTGAATTCTCATACAACCGGGCATTGAGCTCTTGCAGAAAAAGATGTCATCACATTTTTTTTTTAGTTTTCCTCGTACTTGTCTTGTATTAACTAGAGTACTAAAACGTGAAACTAAATGAAACTATTTGCGAAAAAATATGGAAAACAGTTGATTATCTGCATAATACAATATTGTAAATTATTATTGTATTAATATTTGTATAATATTATATTATTCAAAACATAGTGGGGTTGATTTACTAAAACTAGAGAGTGCAAAATCTGGTGCAGCTCTGCATGCTAGCCAGTCAGCTTCTAACTTCAGCTTTTTCAATTAAGCTTTGACAAAAAAAAAATGGAAACTGATTGGTTTCTATGCAGAGCTGCACCAGATTTTGCACTCTCCAGTTTTAGTAAATCAATCCTAATGCATTTCATGAGGTTCTGACATAAGAAGACTTCTCACCTTTATCATCTGAAATTATTCCTTGTAATGTATCTGTTTTATGATTTCTCACATTTAAGTCAGAGTGGGAAGAGTGTAATAATAAGAATAATTATAGCAACAATAAAGTAGAATTAAGGACATTTTTTTTTCATTTCAGATTGACTAAGGGAGGGTTATAACCCGTGACAGGTTTTTTTTTTGGTCCCATTGGGGAGATTTCCCTTTAATTCCTGTCCCATAACCAAAACAGGAAGTGAGAAGAGATCCTTTGAAAGTGAGTGAATCCTTGGTAGTCACCAGAACTAATGGGGAAGGGAAGAGTTGAGCTTTGGGTTTTCCCCTTTTTTTTCTCTTATCCACGGATCCTCTGAATCATGAGTCTCCCCCTGATGCTGCAGCAGTAAGATCAGCTTAGAGTTGGTGGTGCTCGTATACAAGACCCGGACATCGATATCCATCTGTCCCTGCAGAGGGTTATATCTGCAAGCTCGTATGACCTCGCCACAGAGGAGGTCCAACAGGTGGGGTAAGGGTACATCCATTACTCCTCTCCCACAACTATCGGTGGCTTGGAAGTGTTTTTTCTGCATCTTTCACTTTTCTACCCTGATGTGACACACCAAAAGAATGGCTTTTTCTCTTCACATACTTTGGTTTTTTACCAACTTGTCTTTCATGGACTGAATGTGGTGTCTTTCAAGTGATTGGGGGTCCAATCGCACACTTAGAACTTCACTTTTGTTCTACTAATTTTTTATTGAGACATGATTTGTTGTTTTGTTATCTCTCTGTACTGGGATTTAAACATGCTATAACTCTGGGTATTACCCCAAGGAGCTTCTTAATTGTAAAAACTCATCATATGTTATATTTATGCTAGCGCACAATTTTAGTTTACCAGAACTAATGTCCTAATTGGAAAATTTCCCCTCTATTACTGCTCTGGGGACAACCCAAAACTTGGGATTTTCATTTACTTCGATGGTAATGGTAAACATAACAAATAAAGAAGGTAATTCACCATAAAGGGGGCCCAGACACCAATAAAAACCTGAGAGGTGCTCTTAACCCATTTTATTCTGTCTACAACACTTTTATAAACTTTGGCTGGTATATCATTAATCTTAGATTTTGAGAGCAGCCCTTTTACCCAAGTTGTTATACTAGAATGCATACTCTATATCAGTGATGGTGAACCTTGGAACCCCAGATGTTTTGGAACTACATTTCCCATGATGCTCAACTACACTGCAGTTGAGCATCATGGGAAATGTAGTTCCAAAACATCTGGGGTGCCAAGGTTTGCCATCACTGCTCTATATGCTAGAGCACCCTTGTGCACTCATGCAAAAATATTCTGTTTTACAGTACAGTATATACCAACACACACCACCTTGTGCCCTTAGGAGCATTGAGACCATTGGGTATGACAAGTACAGGCAATATGTGCATTCAATCGATTATTTTGCAGTGACCAGGGTTGTTATTTTAATTTTCTTATTGACTTCCACTGATGGACTAAAACTAGTTTTTAACTAGACTCATTGGGGTTGATTTATTAAAGGCAAACAGGCTATTCATTCAGCTTACTGAATGAGATGAAGCTCTGCCTACTTCCATCACCCAAACATACGCAAGCAAAATCCATTTTTTTTTACCTTACTTTCACATGATTGGGTATTCTTTGCAAGTGAAATTTCAGCACATTCATAAAGCTCTGGGGAAAATTCCCTTGCAAACTGAACAGCCTATTTGCCTTCAATAAACTCCTTTGAAATTTATACTGGATTTGGGGTTACTCTAGTGTCTGTTGCTTTGCACTACTTCTCAATATTTTTGGTTGGCAGACTCAGCAGCCGGTTGCAGTGGACCTTGTCCCATGAAGAGTATCAGTGCAGGATCTGTTTTCAAGCTATGAACAATTCTGCGTGTCCTTCTCTTTGTTAGCCTATCCACAATTAATGAAAACGATTTTTCATTAAGCAGAGCTATTGTATTTAACAACCAGATACTGTAGATTTAATCTTCAAAAATCTACTCTGTGCAGTTCATCTAACATTTATTCATCAAAAATCTTTTCTGGTCTAAACACCGTATTAAGTCTGATGTTGGTGCAAGATTGGAGCTGTTGTCCATGGTTGGCTGGTGTTGCCAACTGTTTATTATTATAAGAGACATCCTACATTTATTTTGAATCACTTTGACTTATCACTCTATTTTCTCCAATCGACAGTTTTAAAAAAAACAAGGCCAAGGCAGTATTGCAAGAAACATCTGCAGGCTTGATGACATTTTGTAAGCTTATCTTTGTATTTAAAGCGGGGTTCCACTCTCTCTGATGAATTTTTTTTTTGGCCAAATTACATTGATTACTATATAGCAATAGGGAACTCACCTGTTCCGTTTTTCAGTGACATTGCTGTTTGTTTTGGCTTAATAAATGAACTTTGATAATGAAATCTAGATGGTTGTCATCTTGCCTGTGGGCATGTGAAGCCCACAGGCATCCTCTTCCGGGATACGGTGCTGCTGATCGACCAGCATGCACCTCCCGTTCTTTTCAGATCTCGCACATGCGCATTAGACGGAAATCGGAGCGCCTTCAACAGCTGACGTCACTCCCACTATGGAAATCTCTCGATGACTCTTGGAGCAGGCCGCCGCACTGACTCCTGGGAACAATGACACAATCCCAGGAGCCAGTGCGGCTTACAGGAAGTGAGTAATTAGCCGCTCTAGACACGCCCCTAACCGCAGCCTGTGCTTCCTGCAAAAAACAAAGAGAGCTTCAACAAGAAAGATAAAGCCTGCAAAAAAAAAAAGTGCCGTTTTGTCATAAGGACATTGCAGTAATCAGCTGCAGTTAGTGTAGAAAAATTGGGTGGAGCTCCGCTTTAAAGAGTAACTAAACCTTGCTATCACGCTGAAATGGTGAGATCCCTACATATAAAATATCTATACCCATCTCTTCATATGATATGGCGTATTACAGAGTACCCCTAAACCCAGGTACTTCCCTGTCCCCATGCCATCCATCAATGTAATGGGGTACCTCATTGACCAGTAGAGAGCTGCTATAGGTTGGAGTAGGGGAAAAAGGTGCAGACTTCAATCAGTGAGTTGACATTTACATATTGGAGCAGGGATGTCCAAGATGGCTGCCCAAGACAGCTATGAATGCGGCCCAACGCAAAATCATCAACTTACTAAACCACTTCACTATAGATATACTGTGGCAGGGCAGCCGCTCTATGCCAGGTCACATACCTAGTACATGATCTGACACTTCCAGGTTTGGGGGCGCACACGCGCACCACCGGCAGCCCGCTCCCATTGTGGTCACACACGGTGGGAGCCCAGCGGCGGGGACTGTGGACTCGATATCCGCTGGCACCCTCCAATTGTTCACTACACAGGCAGAATAGCAATATGCATATGGAAACAAGACAGATCACTGTTCTGCCAGTAGGGAAGGCATTGATCCTGTGTTCCTGCAAAGCCTTAGTAAAAGCACCTCCCCCACAGTACACAAGCACTGGCTAGGAACACATTTAACCCTTTTATTGCTCCTGATGTTAACCCCTTCCCAGCCAGTGTCATTAGTACAGTGACAGTGCAGATTTTTTAGCACTGATCACTGTATTAGTGTCACTGGTCCCCAAAAAGTGTCAAAAGTGTCAGTTAGTGTCCGATTTGTCCACTGCAATATCGCAGTCCCACTATAAGTCGCTGATCGCCTTCATTACCATTATCCCATAGTTTGTAGATGCTATAACTTTTGCGCAAACCAATCAATATATGCTTATTGGGATTTTTTAATCTGTCCCCTTCTAAACTGTAAAAAAAGCCTCCCTGAATCTGCCACTTCCTGTATCTCCTCTCTGTACTGACCACAAAAATCAGGGCTGCTGAGCCCAGACCACCATGGTCAGAGTGTGTTCCTCTGTCTTACGCACCTGGCCTCTCTGCTCTCCTCTCTCCCTCTCACCCCCTCCTCCTGTGAGTTCCCTCTCTGTGTCTCTGCCTCCGCCCTGCCCCCCCCCCCCGCTGCTATTATTAAAAATAAAAAACTTACAATGGTCACTGCCATCCCCTCTATTAGAGCCTGGCATACCACACTATGTAAGTCATTTCTAAAAAACGAGCGTTGTAAATACCTATTTAGAGCTATCTTTAGGGCACATGACTCGTGGCCGCTTTACAGCTCTGAGACAGGGCTTATGCGGGAGGCCACATGATCTCCCTAGCTGAAGTAAGAGGGAGATATCGTCCCCTTCCGCAGAAGCCATGTATCGGAGTTGTAAAGCGGCCACGAGTCGTGACCGGCATGAAGATAGCTCTAAATATGTATTTAAAATGCTAATTTTTGGAAATGACTTACATAGTGTGGTATGCCAGGCTCTAATAGAGGGGCTGGCAGTAACCATGAATTTTGACTTAACACTGCCAATAGCAACCACTCAGTTTTCTTTTCTCCAAACTCAAGGAAACTGATCAGTCAATATAGACAACAATTTTCATAAATTTTCTTCAGTGAGACTAGTCTTTTTATATCAAGGAGCAAGGGTGTACACCAGTAGCGGCCAGTCCGTTAGGGGCACCCACCCCCCTCTAGTTTGCATGCGGGAAGCATGAAGGTCGCCAGACTCATACATTTTGTATGAGTTTTTTTTTTCTCTCAAGCCACATGATTAGAGCCTGAGGCTCTAATTGGCTTGAAAAAGGTTGGGCTTGGGGTGCAGAGCACTGCGCCCTGAACCCACCAACTTGTGACAATAGTAAATCAATATTTGCTATTGTCTTCTGGCTTCTCCTCCTGGCCAATCAGGACAGAAGTTCAGGTTGGCCGGGAGGAAAAGCTGAGGAAACCGCGGAGGGGCTGAGTGCGGGGGGAAAGTGCCGTGGTGAGGTGAGTGCTGACTTGGGGGGGTTTGTTCGTCACCCCCCCCTAAAAAAGTTTAGCACCAGCTGCCACTGGTGTACACCTCAATATGCATCTGATATCCTTACCTTGAATTGGAACAGTATGGAGGATGAGACAACGTCCTTGCAGTTTTCTTGCTACTTGTAACGATAATGTTAATAATTATATGATGGTAGGAGATAAAGTCAGCAGCTGCAAATACTCTAGTTGCTGAGATATTAGGGCACTTACCAGGCATCCAGCGGTGGCCTCACCTGAGACGATTATTCAATTGTGTATTGAGTGCTGGCACCGCAATCTTGACTAAGGGAAACCGACAGTGAAGCCTTGTGTCTTCTGGGACCTGTGATGTGTACCTGAAGGCTGCGGGGGAAAGAAGTGGGGGCTGAACTTCCAGCTCAGTTCGTTGCAGCAAACTGAGCCAGAAGTGGGAGTGGGTACCAGTCAAAACCAAGCACCCGATCCCCCCTAAAAGGTGCCAAATGTGACAGCAGAAGGGTATTTCAACATATGCAGCCAAATTGTTTAAATAATACCTACTTTATATTTGTTACATGTCCCCATTCACATAGCATTCCCCATTCACATAGCATAACTTCAAATAAAATGTAGCAATTGCAAATTACCTTTTAACATAATCTCCATCCGCCAAGGAAGAATTTTACTTAGTGCTCTTTGTTAGAAGAATGGCTGGGAAGCTGTGTTTGCCATAATGAACCCTGTTTTGAGGCAGTTATCTAATCAGGTGTACAAAATTTGAACACTATCTGTCCTAACAAAAAGTTAGAGGTTTAGTAAGTGAAGGGAGGGAAAAGTAAAGGTTTAGGACCTCTTAGAGGACTTAAAAGGAGACATAAAAACATAGAAAAAAAACGATTTAATGAAAAATAGATTACAGGGCCATTAAGTAGTGGAAGTGTATGGATTATTTTTGGAGAATAAAGATATCATTCTGTGTCATTTTAATTGCAAGCTCTGCCACTGGCTTCATTATTATAAATATTAGGCATATTATTATGGCTAAATGTAATATATATATATATATATATATATATATATATATATATATATATATATATATATATATATATATATATATATATATATATATATATATATATATATATATATATATATATATATATATATATATATATATATATATATATATATATATATATATATAACCTCTTGTCATCGACTGCCTTTATTATAAAATGTCCTATGTTCCGGCATTTTTTGATCTTGTCAGTGTTTGCTGTTTTCAATAAAAATGGATGTCAAACAAGCAACCTCAAAATACATTTCAGCATCTGTAACACATTCTTGTATAACGTTAGCTTTAAAAAGGAAAAGAAAGATAAAATAAAAAACACAAATTTTTCATTCCGCACCTCACATCAGTTCCCAGCAGGGGCGATTGGAAGTGCTTTGTGTCTCCATTTACAAACCCCCGTATTGGTGCCTGCTGTGTTGTGCTGCATGAAAATGTGTTCTGCGTTTTTTTTTGTTTTTTTTTAGTTTCTTTATTTTTTATTTTATATTATAATTTTAGCTGCAAATAAACTCATCTACTTCCTTTAAGAGTGTTTGAAAGCAGTCTTCAGCCTTTAGAATCATTTTGCAGCAAAACAGGTCACAGGAAGCAGGGCCTTATGCAAATTTAACCCAGGCTGAACCGTTCCTTAATATTCTTGGATGTTTTTCAGACAGTTTGCTTTTGTTTTATCTTGTCTGCTTTTTATGATTCAATTTGCAATATAGATTTTTTTTTCTCAGGGAAAATTACCTCGGAGCTCAAGGTTTTTTGAGTCATCTAAAAAGAATGCAGCATTTATGATGCTGCTGAACAGATAGGCCTCAGTTGGAAGCAATAAGAAAAGTATATACTGTATATATATATTTTTTGTAAGATATGAGGAAGCAGACAAAGCTTGTATTTGGAATAACCGCACCTTATTCTATTGATGTGTGAATTATTTCTGTTAATAAATAAAAGAAAAATTAAAAAAAGCTCTCAAAGGAAACCCATCAGTAATGGTCATGGGACTTTACATATGCGTGACACAAGAACCATGAGTCTGGTGTTGGTTTTCTTTCAAAAGAGCCAACTCGTTAAAATCTCCAATTACGTCAGTTCCGGTTTCTCTCCAGCAGCAGTAATTGAAGATTTCAACGACTTTCCTGTGTTCACAGAACAGCGGCAGTGTATACACCATGGTACACGATGAGTTGGCTGTTTTTATAGAACAACGGCTAAGCGGTAAAAAAGTTGTCGCCACCTTGGAGGTGGCCATGTTGTTGGTCACTAGCGGGTGGACTAACAATGCCCACTCATTATATGGTCTACTGTAGTGTATACGTTGCCGTTGTTCTGTGAAAACAAGCAAGTCGTCGAAATCTGCAATTACTGCTGCTGGAGAGAAACCGGAAGTGACGTAATTGGAGATTTTGACGAGTTGACTCTCTTGACAAAACACTGGCAGGAGGAACTTAACCTCCCTGGCGGTATGATTATTTCAGATTTTTGATGCTGAAAGCGGTACAATTATTTTGCATGGAAATTTAGCGTTTTATATTGTAGGCCTGTAATTCTTAGGAATAACTCACTTAAATCTGTCCCAATAAGAGCCTAGTAGACATGCCGGGTATGATAAAGTTTGAAAAACGAAATCATAAATTATAATATAATAGATAACTATAAATAATTATAACAAATAATAATATAATAATAATACAAATTATTCAATAATTTAATCAAATCAAAAACACTGAAATTTGCTCAGTTGCAGAATTGTCGCTGTCGTTACTTTTAGTGTTTGATGACGGATTTCCCCACAAATCGCTATCGATCAATTCTGCAAGTGATTCTAATTTATTATCGCTGTTTTCTAGCTGGTCTAAAACCACTTTTGATGTAAAGGGACGGTTTTGGTTGCTATGGACAATCTCCAGTTTCCAGGCAGAAAGAACAGTGTAAATAATATAAAACTGCATGCAGGACACTGGACAGACCACTAGGGACAAAAGGGATGTGAAATAAATTGATACAGTAATGTAATCTGTAAGATTACAGTGTACTGTATATGTATTGTGTGTTTCACTTTTGGAATTTGGCGCCGTTCTCCGTCCCGGGCGGCGCAACGCTCGCAGGGAACAGAGCTTGGCTCCGTGATAGATTGAGCGAAAGACGGCTCACACACAGTGCGGGGAGACATCGCAGGATCCAGGGGACAAGGTAAGTAACATGTACCTGGATCCTGCGATGCGATTCCGAGTGTGGTTCGGGGTTACTGCTTTTGGTACTGAAAATCCACCCCGAGCCACACTCGGGAATACCGCCAAGGGGGTTAAAGTGATTGTAAACAATCACCTTATAAAACAACCCATTCGGTTTAAAATAGAAATGAAAGGCAAAACATTTTTGTATAGATAGAAAAAAAAAACATTATCAATATCTTTTTTCCCTTTTTTATAAGTGATCACATTCCCTCTGTTCTCAGCTGCATAAGAGCTGGGGGGCGGAGAAGCAGCAGCACACTGATCCTTCCAGTTAATAGCTGTGTGTGTGTGTGTGTGTGTGTGTGTGTGTGTGTGTGGGGGGGTGCCAGGACAAGTCTATATAGAACTGACCATGGTGTGTTCTCCTTCTTAGTGCGGTCAGTTTGTAATAGGGAAGCAGAGGAACTGGCAGGAACACCAGGGATTTCACATAAAGGAAGCAATACAAAGAGAACAGGAGACTTTCTCATACAAGTACGTGGTACAGCAGCCACATATCAGGAATATGAAGTGTTGGGGTACCAAAAGCTTTATTTTGGTGTCTCCTCCCCAGGATACCTTCATATCAAACTTAAAGCAGAAATATCTTAAAAGTGAAAGTGACGCTAATCTGCCTCTCCCTCCAACATGTTTGGAAGTTTTGTTTTTTTTGGTAGCTGTTTCTGACAAAGAATTACTCCCACTTTGGCAGTTCTCACTAATACCGTGTACACACGAGCGGACTTTCGACAGACTGAACTCCGAATGACTTTTTGACAGACTTTCGAAGGAGTTCCGACAGAGTACCGACGCAACGGACTTGCCTACACACGATCACACCAAAGTCCGACTGAATCGAACGTGATGACGTACGACCGGACTAGAATAAGGAAGTTGATAGCCAGTAGCCAATAGCTGCCCTTGCGTCCCTTTTTGTCCGTCGGACTAGCATACAGACTAACTGATTTTTCGACCGGACTCGAGTCCGTCGGAAAGATTTGAAACATGTTCTATTTCTAAAGTCCGTCTGATTTTTCGACAGCAAAGGTCCCATGAAGCCCACACACGATCGAATTGTCCGGCGGATTCGTTCTGTCGGTCCTTTGCTGTCGAAAAGTCCGCTCATGTGTACACGGCATTAGACAATATTT
This sequence comes from Lithobates septentrionalis, assembly GCA_037952835.1. NCBI lineage: Eukaryota > Metazoa > Chordata > Amphibia > Anura > Ranidae > Lithobates > Lithobates septentrionalis. Next base: position 1,735,679 of record JBBDGP010000812.1, read on the forward strand.
ATGTATGTAAGTAACAAAGTTGGGAGGTGTGCATCTGTGTTGGCAATGGCATGCATTCTCTATTATGTAGACACAACCACAAGAGAGGGAAACACTCCAACATGAGAATTCTCCACTCAGACAGTTACATAATGAAATGGATACTTAGGCTCGGTTCACATATATGCAAATTGGATGCGTTTTGAACCTATTTGCATGACATGTGAACCAAACTGGCTTTCTATTGAGCCGGTTCACATATATGCGGTGCAGCGGCATTACGATTTCAATACTTTGAAGCTGCTTCCCAATGAAATATTACATATTCTTCTTACTGAAAGAAAAAAAGGAAAGACATCTTCATCCGTATCATGGAATGTCACATCCGTGCCTTGTGCTAATGACGCGTGAGCAAAGGTGTCACAGTATCTTAATCAATGAGCAAGTAACATATATTATAGATGACACATGTCTATTACCCATTGCTGCCCCTGAGCTATTTATCAGTCTGCAGGAAAAGCACTCGCAGCGCCGCCGTTCCGATCATTAGAACAAAAAGCACAGTTGAAAAGCAGAAGGCAAATGTGACTGATATCTTGGGTGCGTGCTGTCGTACTTCCCCACAACTTTCTACATGCCTCAGTGGAGCCCAGTCAGGAACAGTGGATAATATGTCAGATGCTATTATCTGACAAACACTGCAAATGGAGAAGAGATACAAGCTGACACTTTCAATTATTGTCCAGTGGCTCTGGGTACACCGTATGTATGGTTAGTGCGGATCTTCTTTTTTTTTCCCTCCCATGTATTGGTTAAATACCTACTCATCTCTTTTTTTGGGTTCACGGGAAGCAGATTTTGGTTATTATCACATTGATTTCACTGCTATCAGTTTGTGTATTCTTAACCTCCCTGCTGGTTTTCCCGAGTGTGGCTCGGGGTTAAATTTCAGCACCATCAGCGGTAACCCCGAGCCACACTTGAGGTTGCATTGCAGGATTCTGGTGCAGTATACTTACCTTGTCCGTAGGATCCTGCGATGTCCCCCCCGCGGTGTCTGCGGGCTCTGTCCTCCGCCCGAAGCCTCTGTGTGCCAGGCTCTGTTCCCTGCAAGTGTCTCAATGCACGGGGGCGGAGCCCGGTGGCAAATTAAAAAAATGTAAAAATCAGAATACATACAGTACACTGTAATCTTACAGATTACATTACTGTATGAAATTATTTCACATCTCTTTTGCCCCCAGTGCTTTGTCCAATGCCCTGCATGCAGTTTTTTATTATATATACTGTTCTTTCTGCCTGAAAACTGGAGATTGTCCATAGCAACCAAAAAGTGTCCCTTTACGTTAAAAGTGGCTTTAGACCAGCTAGAAAACAGCGATAATAAAGTAGAACACTTGCAGAATTGAGCGATAGTAAATTGTGGGGAAATTAATTTTATTATTATCATAATATTATTTTTTATAATTATTTATATTTATTTATTATATTATAATGTATTATTTTGTGTTTCAAACTTTATCATACCTGTGATATCTACTAGACTCTTGTTTGGATAGATTTAAAGCGGGATTCCGTCCTAAAAAAAAAATTTAAAGTCAGCAGCTACTAACACTGTAGCTGCTGACTTTAAATAAGTACTTACCTGTCTTGGGTGCCCGCGATGTCGGCCGCCCGAAGCCGACCCATCCCTCGGCTCTCAGGTCCCGGCATCGCCATCCTAGGAAAGGGAAACAGGCAGTGGAGCCTTGCGGCTTCACTGCCAGTTTCCTACTGCGCATGCGCGAGCGGCGCAGCGCTCCATTCTGTGAATGGCCCCGTGGTGTTCTGGGAACACACACAGTTCCCAGAAGACAACGGGGCCGCTCACCGAGGAGAAGAACTCACCGCGGAATAGGGAGAGGCAGATTAGGACGCAGAATTAGGCCCCGACTACTACAACCCTGGCAAACAGATGACACCAGATGTCTCAGAAAACGTAGCCGCGCTCTTGAGTGCCTGTGGCATAAGACTAAGACCCAGGAAGACTTCACACAATATAAATCTGCCCTCCTAAAATACTACTCCTGCCTTCACACTGCCAAACAGACCTACTTTATCACACTCATCAACACCTTCTCATCCAGTCCACGTCAACTCTTCTCTACCTTCAACACTCTACTCTGTCCTCCACTGCCTCCACCCACTAACTCACTCACTGCCCAGGAGATTGCCAATCACTTCAAAACTAAGATTGATACAATTCATGAGGAGATCGCCAATGCGCAAAAACCTCCCCCATGCAACACCCCATGTTCACAGACACAATCATTTCTTCCCTCATTCAACCCTGCTACTATTACTGAGGTTGCTAAACTTTTATCTAGCACTCATCTAACCACTTGCCCCCTGGATCCTGTTCCCTCGCAAATGCTACGCTCACCCTCTGACTCGATTCTACGCTCTCTAACTCACATTTTCAACCTCTCCCTCTCCTGTGGCATCTTCCCAAACTCTCTAAAACATGCACTAGTCACCCCCATACTAAAAAAGCCCTCACTGGATCCCACCAATCTCAACAACTTACGTCCCATCTCCTTACTCTCCTTCTCCTCCAAACTTCTTGAAAGACTGGTCTACAACCGACTAAGCGACCATCTGACCATGAATAAACTTCTTGATCCCCTTCAGTCCGGTTTTCGCCCTCAACACTCCACGGAAACTGCTCTCCTTAAACTCTCAAATGACCTACTAATGGCTAAAGCCAATGGACACTATTCTGTACTACTTCTCCTTGATCTCTCTGCTGCCTTTGACACAGTGGACCACCCCCTCCTCCTCAAAAAACTCCACTCCTTTGGTCTCCGTGACTGTACTCTTCGCTGGTTCTCATTCTACCTATCCCACCGCTCCTTCAGTGTCACTTACAACTCTACTTCCTCCTCTCCTCTTCCTTTTTCCGTTGGGGTCCCCCAAGGTTCTGTTCTCGGACCTCTCCTTTTCTCAATCTACACCACCTCCTTGGGTCAGTTGATTGCCTCCCACGGCTTTAAATATCATCTCTACGCTGATGACACCCAAATCTATCTCTCCACCCCCCAGCTCTCTCCATCTGTCTCCTCACGCATTACCAACTTACTAGCAGACATATCAGCCTGGATGTCACATCACTTTCTCAAACTCAACCTATCCAAAACAGAGCTCATGATATTTCCTCCCTCAGGTGCCACTTCCCCTGATCTCCCTGTCAAGATCAACGGCTCAACTATCAACCCATCTCCCCACGCCAAGGTCCTAGGTGTAATCCTGGACTCTGAACTAACCTTTCAACCCCACATTCTATCACTATCCAAAGCTTGCCGCCTCAGTCTTTGCAACATCTCCAAGATACGCCCTTTCCTAACCAATGACACCACAAAGCTTCTAATCCACTCCCTGGTCATCTCCCGCCTTGACTACTGCAACTCCCTCCTCATTGGTTTACCGCTAAATAGGCTATCCCCACTTCAGTCCATCATGAACGCTGCTTCTAGGCTCATCCACCTCACAAACCGCTCAGCGTCTGCTATACCCCTCTGCCAATCCCTTCATTGGCTGCCACTCAGTCACCGAATTAAATTCAAGATACTAACTATTACTTACAAAGCCATCCACAACCTGGCCCCCAGCTACATCTCTAACCTAGTCACAAAATACCAACCTAATCGTTCTCTTCGCTCCTCCCAAGACCTCCTGCTCTCAAACTCCCTTGTCACCTCATCCCATGCTCGCCTTCAGGACTTCTCCAGAGCCTCCCCCATCCTCTGGAATGCTCTACCCCATCCGTCCGATTTTCTCCTACTTTATCCACATTCAGACGATCCCTGAAAACTCATCTCTTCAGAGAAGCCTATCTGGCCCCCACCTAACAACTGTACATTCATCTTCTCAATCAGCACATCACCCACAGTTATTACCTCTTGTATCTTTTGACCTTCCCTCTTAGATTGTAAGCTCCAAGGAGCAGGGCCCTCTGATTCCTACTGTATCAAATTGTATTGTATTTGTACTGTCTACCCTCAAGTTGTAAAGCGCTACGTAAACTGTTGGCGCTATATAAATACTGTATAATAATAATAATAATAATAATTAGGACGACTGCCTAGCAACAAGGGTTTAGGTAAGTTTGTTTTTTTTTTCAAATTTTTATTTTTTATTTTTTTTAGGTTTTTTGGTGATTTTTTTTTTTCAGGGTGACCCTCCACTTTAAGTGTGTTATTGCTAAGAATTACAGGCCTACAATATAAAACGCCAAGTTTCTATGCAAAATAATTGTACCGCTTTGAGACACAAAAATCTGACATAATCATACCGCCAGGGAGGCTACAGAGGTTGTAAACCTCCAAGAAATATCCCCCCCTCAAAAAAACCCTGCAAGATAAAGGCATAAAAAAGTAATATGCATCGCATACTAGCTCATTATGAAATACTTACCTTAGAACGATGCCCAGGATCGGCGCCGGCACACGGCCGACATGTTTCCCGGAGTTACTTCTGGGTTTGCGAGGGCTCCGGCGCTGTGATTGGCCAGAGCTGCGATTATGTCACTCCGGTCATGATATGGGCCCTGAAGAAATGGCACGAGCGGACTGTTCCTTCAGTGTGCATGCGCCGATGACGTCAGCGGCAACCATATAGTAAATATCTCCTAAACGGTGCAAGTTTAGGATATATTTACAGTACCTGCAGGTAATCCTTATTATAGGCTTAACTGCAGGTACAATTAAAGAGGAAGACTATACTTCCTTTTTAAGGTGGTATGACAAAAGGGAAAACAGCTGACACTGGAGGTCTTAAAGCATATTTCCACTTTTGCAGTTCAATTTGAGAAAATAAAAAACACTATGGGGTTAATCTACTAAAGGCAAATACACTGTGCACTTTGCAAAGTGCAGTTTATCCCAGAGCTGTCCTTAATATTGATTGGACCCTGGGCAAACAGTTTCTTGGGCAGTGTGGGCTGAAGATTGGGCCCCACAACAATGACTGTGCCCAGGGCAGCTGCCCCTTTTGCCCTGCAATAAAGACAGCCATGGTTGCTCCAGAGCTTAGTAAATTAGGTAAAGTTTCACTTTGAAAGAATACCCAATCACAAAAAATCGGACAATGGATGTTAGCAGAACTTCTGCTTATTTACTAAGCTCTGGAGCAACCGCACTCGCACTCGTTTTCAACAGACAGAGGGCTGAATTCCACTGTCTGCTGACGTCACAAAGCCGGTTCAGGCTTGGGAAGGATCGTGACCATATGATCGGGATCTGCCCAGATCCCTGGACCGGCATCCGGATCAGGCTCTCAGCGAGCCGCTCCCACCCCTTCTACAGCCCAGCGCTCCAGTGAGCGGGGAGAGGGGGCAGAGCAGAGAGCCGCTGACTGACAGTCACCAGCCCTCTGCAGATGGAGCCGTGAGAACTGAAGAACTGAGTGATTGGCGGTGTTTGATCGCTTGATTCTGAGTGTTAGAGTTGGCAGGGGACAGATGCTGCATCCACCTAGGTAAGTATGATTCTCTAAAAAAAATGCAATACTTCTCTTTTAACTAGTTCAGCTCTTTGGGCATCCAAATGGTGAACTGTTAATCACAAGCTGATGGCTGAAGTAGTTCCCAGGCTCTCCTTCTCTTACTGGGAGCCCAGGATCACAATGGCTGGTCTCAGGATGTAGAGTGGTGTAAGAGCAAGGCATGTCCCTGCCTCAATCTCACAGGTACACAAAGAAACCGGAATTGATGATGATTGTGTCACTTCCAGTTTCAGATGCACCATTTCCTGTCTGGTACAGTCGGGGACACATCTAACCGAGCAGATCTCTGATCAGTTAGATGGTGTGAAGGGCAGGGGACACATTGGGGTCTGTTAGACCCAGTGCCAGCTGGTGCTCCATTTTGGGGGGAGGGGTGGCAAACAAACCATCCGCCCTCAGTTCGGTCTGTCAGTCAAGATTCCCCACCCCCCTGTCGTTCAGGAAACCAAACACCACCCCCCTCTCGCTCGCCCGTCTGCCCACCAGTCCTGCACTTACCCCATCTAGGTTGCGAGCAGCTTTGACTTCCCCCTGCGTCTCCTCCTCCTCTGTGTCTTCCTCCTCTGCAGCCAATATGGTCGCTCCCCCTCTCGGCCAATCGGGTCCTAAGACCCGCTTCCTGATTGGCCGGGAGGAGAAGCAGGAAGACAATACTGAATATTAATTTGCTATTGTTCCAAAACTGGGTGGGCTCAGAGGGCAGTGCTCTGTGCCCCATGCCCACCATTTTTTTAAACAAATTAGAGCCTCAGGCTCTAATCATGTGCTTAAAAAAAAACAAAAAACAATTGAAATCTATGCGTCCGGCATCCTGCATGTATATTAGGGGCTGGGCGCATGGTTTAGGGGGGCGGTGGCCCTGCGCCTCTAATGGAGCGGCTGCCACTGATTAAACCCCTAAATGTCTCCCAAAAGAGTGCCTGTCACCAGCCCAATGCTATCACATGGGGATTAGTTAAACCCGTGTCATAGTAATCAAGTAAAGAAAAAAAAAGAATAAATAATTAAATGAAAGAAAGAAAAAAGAAAAAAAATATATAATAAAATGTATTTTAAAAAAAATGAAATTGCCATAACTCCAGTTGCCCCACACACATGTGCAAATGCACACACAGCCCAGGGTATGCACATCTAAACCGCGGTTGCACCATACATGTGACTTATCACCACGAACATCAGAGAGTGAGCAATAATTCTACCCATGAGTTCCAGGTTAACTCCAAACTGATGAACTGTAAGGGCTTTAAATCATCAACTCTGGAGATTTTTAGGGTACCATAGTTTTATTTTATTTTTTATGCGATATAATTAACGTATGCAATTATAAGACTTGGCATGTTCGGTATCTATTTACTCAATGCAACCTCATCCTTCATATTTTATTAAAAAAGGGTACTATATTGTGGGATTTTGGGCATAAATTGATGAATACATTTGATTTTTTTCAAAATTGTTGCTATTTTTTTATTTAAAGCACAAAAAATAAAATCCACAGAGGTGATCAAATACCACCAAAAGAAAGCTCTATTTGTGAGAAAAAATTAAAAAAAAATTAGTAAAAAAATTATCAGTTAAAGTAACAGTGCTGTATCGCAAAAAATGGCCTGGTCAGGGGGTAAAACCTTCCAGCACTTAAGTGGTTAATGATGAAAAAGTCACTTCCATTCACATTCACTCTGCACACAACAAACGGACATTTCTTCAGAGCAACAAAAGGTATTAGTTTGCAACAAAGTTTGTTAAAAGTCTGGCATAGTACACAGATCATTCAGAGGGGGGGGGGGGGGGGTTGTTTTTTTTATTTACTCTTTAGTAGAAGGTGTCACAGCTGATGGCTTTCTTAACAAGTTCACTGTGATCTGTCCCGATCTGTCCCGATAGAAAGCTCATTCTTACTTGTGGTTCGGTGGCAGTAATACCACACATAGTTTTACCACCTCCCAACTGCCTCTCTTTAAAGCCCCACTCCATTCAGATAAAAAAAATTAACCCTTGGAGTAGGGCTATGCCTGCACAGGGTTAGCTCATTTTTGTCCAAGGGAGAGGAGAAACTGTTTTACTTACCTGATCCTCCGCTCCCCTGGCAGGAGGTGTTCCCCCACAATCTAGGGGTGAGCTGGCCCTTGACGTCCTCAGGACTAGAGCAGACTAAGGTGGTAGAACTAGAATGTTTCCAACATCACTTAGTGAATCAGCCAATCAGCTAGCAAATGTTACTTCTAAAGTATAGAAAAATGATACTTGAAATCTGAATGGGTCATACGGTTAACAAGATTTTTTTCATGCATTAGCCCCATTGTGGTCAACGCAAATACATTAACATTTTTTTCTTTCTTCTTCTTTTTTTTTTAAGTGTTTGTAAAGTTTTTTTTTTCTAAAATAATAAACTTGTTATATTTACCTGCTCCGTACAATAGTTTTGTCCTCCAGAGCAGTCCCAATCCTTCTTATCTGGGGTCCCCTTTCGGCGTTCCTGGCTCCACCTGCCTTCCAAGTGCCCCCATAGCAAGCCGCTTGCCATGGAGGCATTTGTGTGGGCCTGATCTCGAGCCAGGCTGTGTGTGTCTATTGGCACACACAGTGTGGCTCAGCCCCCCCCAACACTCTGCTCACAGGATTTGATTTGACAACTGCAGGAGCTAGTGGCTCGCACTACTGCCAAGCCTCCTGTAAGAAGGGGAAAGAAGAGTAAGTCTGCAGCAAACAGGCAAAGCACTGGGTCAAGATTGGGCTCAGGTAGGTATTTAGGGATGGAGGGCTGGTGGGGATGTGACAAGGAAAGGTTTTTTACCTTAATGCAGAGAATGCATTAAAGTGGTACAAAGAGACAAACCATTTACCGCTGACAGGAGTGCTTACAGGGATCAGCTTTTATTTATTCATGTAAAACCTTTATCCCAAAAGGAAAAAAAAACAGTTTGCTGTAAGCTGAAACATATTACATTTATGGTTTCGGGTTTAATATAGATTTAAGCTAAAAAAAAAAAAAGACCCTTTACCTTTACAACCATTTCAAATATAAGGTTTACCGGATTTAATATACTGTAAGGTGAGCCTATACAAGATGTGTGGGATTGTCCATCTCACCGCCAATTAATAAACTGTAATGAATGTCTGCAGTTAATTATATCACAATATACATTATTGTGTTTGTAATTTCTCCTGTGCATTCCAGTGCAGCCTAAACTAAATGGAGAGGCTTCTGTTTGCACAAAGTATTTTGTAGATAAAGACAGACTATTGTTCACATTATCTCGGCTCAACCATCTCAGCTTGCGGGGTCATTGAGGTCCCAGCTTTCATCGGCCATCGATAATTAGATGACATCACTTGGGAAAAACAGTGTCTTGAGATATTTAAGATAAGATAGACAAACATGTCAATCATTGGTGTCTATGACCTTGAAATATAATAACCTTGAACCTTTTACATAAAAAAGACTATTTAACCCTGTGAAAAATTAAAGGGAATGTCTCATCTTTGTTTATACTGCTTTATAACTTTCTTTTTGTAAATATTATTAGGGGTTCTTAATAGCTGCACTCAGGAAGTTTTTTACCTTAATTCAGAGAATGGCCAGTGGCAGAGCTGGATAAGCAACAAAGCAACATAAGCTGTAGCTGTGGACCCAGTGGATGTTCAGGGGTGCTGGACTGTAGCTGGATACAGTCGTAACGTTCCTGCAGTAAACCAGGGAGGTAGCACGATTGATCACAACTACACATCTGCCCGTCACATCACAAGTAGAGATGAGCTTAGGTTCGTCTTGGGTTTGGTCTAAACCAAGGTTCTCAAACTGGCGGCCCTCCAGCTGTTACGAAACTACAAGTCCCATGAGGCAAGTCCCAGTAATGCCCTGTACACACGGTCGGATTTTCCGACGGAAAATGTGTGATAGGACCTTGTTGTCGGAAATTCTGACCGTGTGTGGGCTCCATCACACATTTTCCATTGTATTTTCCGACACACAAAGTTTGAGAGCAGGCTATAAAATTTTCCGACAACAAAATCCGTTGTCGGAATTTCCGATCGTGTGTACACAAATCTGACCCACAAAGTGCCACGCATGCTCAGAATAAATAGAGAGATGAAAGCTATTGGCTACTGCCCCGTTTAGAGTCCCGACATACGTGTTTTACGTCACCGCGTTCAGAACGATCGGATTTTCCGACAACTTTGTGTGACCGTGTGTATGCAAGACAAGTTTAAGCCAACATCCGTCGGAAAAAATCCTAGGATTTTGTTGTCGGAATGTCCGATCAATGTCCAACCGTGTGTACGGGGCATTACAAGCATGACTCCCACAGGCAAAGGTATGATGGGACTTGTAGTTTCACAACAGCTGGAGGGCAGCCAGTTTGAGACCCCTGGTCTAAACCTATGTTCTTCCAAACATGGGAGGAAGCTGTCAGTGCCAGGCCAATCAAAAGCAGCAGAGGCATTCCCCACCCATAGCTTTGCATACACAAAAGATGGTGGAAAATGCTTGTGACATAATTGACCTACTATGGTGACCTGGTCATATTAGGTCATTGACATTGAACTAGTATGGCCAAAAATGGCCATATTGGGTCAATGAAGTCATAAGAATCCCTTCCCCTTTGCCTACATACAGCTGCGGAGCGGGAAATGTCTTGGCTACAGCTGATTGGCCAGACACTGGCAGCTTCCTTTCAGGTTTGGACAAATATGTGTTTGGACCAAACCCAAGCTTATCCCTAATCACAAAGGAGGAAGCACTTGTAGGAAGCTGGTGTCTGATAAAGAGGGGCCATGCCGATACAGGTGATGCAAAGTGGGTCGCTTCTCTGCACAAACCTTAACAATATTATTCATAGTGATGGGGGGGCAAAGCTGTCAGTGCCAAGCAAATCAGATGCAGCCGAGTCAGTCCCCGCTCAGTAGTTACATATACACAAAGGGTGGGGGAAAATGCTCATGACATGATTGACCTACTATGGCGACATGGCCATATTAGGTCAATGACATTCACCCAAAATGGCCAATTGGTCATATTAGTTTAATGAAGTCATAAGTATCCCTGCACCTTTGCCGACAAACAGCTGCAAGGTGGGGAATGCCTAGGCTGCAGCTGATTGGCCCGACACTGACAGCTTCCTTTCAGATTTGGACAAACATGTGTTTGAACCAAACCCAAGCTTATCCCCAGTCACAAGGGAGGATGCACTTGTAGGAAGCTGGTGTCTGATGGAGAGGGGCCATAACAATACAGGTGAAGTAAATTGGGTGAGCTGGGTGCAAACCTTAACAATGTCATTCATAGGGATGGGGGAAGCTGTTGTCTTGCTGGCCTCCCTTCTATCTTAATCCTTCTCTGGTCAGTGCTAAGGGCAGAAGGGTTAGAAAGAGTAATGCCAAACGTCAAAATATACAGATTTTGAAGACCCCTTCCTTATTGTAGGAGAAGGGGGTGCTGGTGAGAAGAGTAGGAAATGTAAGGGTTTCTCATAAATAGAAAAAGCCGAGAAAAGGTAGGTACTGTATGTATGCAGAAACACAGTAAGAATAACATATGCCTATGCATATGATATCTATTTAGATATCTGTCAGTACTCAGGTGGCTGCAAGTGACAAAGATACACAGCAGGCATTCAGACATGTAGTCTAGTCCAGACATCGATGCCTATGCATTCTGCAATCAAACGAGAACAAGGCTGGGAGAATGTCACAATTGAAGTCATTTCTATTTCTGTCATCTTTTAATGTTCTTTTTCCTTTACAAATCTCTGGACCCCAGCTGTGTAATCACAATTAGAAGATGAGCACTTCCTGTTCCATACTAATTACAGAGCCAGTTGGTATAACAGAAAATAATGGCTCCAAAGAGGGTTTTTTTTTTTTTACATTAAAATATCATTGTTAACATGATTAAGGGTAATGCTAAGGAAAATCATGCTAGTGGTCTGATGTCTCATTATGTATTTGTCCGTGACATTTGTGATATGAGCTATGCATCAAAAAGTATTAAATTTTTCTATTGGTTGATTTTTTTTTCAATGGCTTAGAAAAAGTTAATGAAAACCAGTAAAATGTAGTTGCTTGGACTATTACTATATGCAGTCTTTCATTATATGCAGTCTTCTGCTTCCTGGGTATGGTGAGCAGCTTAACATTACTAATTAACATTTTTGATGATACAGTGCAGGTAGGGGACGACTAGGAAAGGTTACTTGTTGGCAGCACAAAAACTGCACAAATAGACCAGAAGGGTTATTGCTATTCTGCTGAAGTTTAGGTATAATTCTGGCTATCAGTGTAACTGTTTACTGTACAATGATACACATTCAGTATATGCATACATTCTTGTACTCTTTTAGGTAGGCATGCAGTCCATTATACAAGGGCTGTAACAACAGTAATGCAAAAGTGCACTCTTTTAATAACTTGCATAGGTTATTCAAATTTCAAATATTGGTAGAGTAACCCATCCTCTATAGTAACGCTTCTTCTTTTTTGTTTCATTGCAGGTAAATAATAGATTCCAAGCAGAGGCAACGTGCCATCATTTAGTTCTTGACAAAGGAAGGGTGCAGGCTGTCGGAGATGACACCATTGACAAGAGTCCCCAATTACAAGACATTGCTCTTGTCAATGGTGTCATCTCCATAAAGATTCTACAGCCTTCTGTGGATGTCAGACAGCCCACACCCTTACTTCACCAAGAACTGAATGACAGCATGTTGCTTCTGCTTGGAATCCATATTTTTACGTACAACCTAAAAAAGGATAAGTTACTTAGAAGAAGGGTTACTCTACCAACATGTGAAATATGAACGACCTGTATAAGTTAATAAAAAGTTATGCCTGTGTTTCATTACTTTTGGTAAGTCCTACTGATTATTTAGCCTTCTGATAACATTATTATCAAGGTCCCCGTAGCCTAAGCCATTGACAGCCATGTGGCACCCAGTGCTGTTAAAGACATAAGCATTAGATGAAAGCATAAAACAATGCATGGATATTTACTTTAGAGTGGCATTTCATCAGTTATTTTGGGTATCTGTAAGATATAAGATTTGGGCTTCCCTTATTTTTTTCCTTGTCAAAATAGTTTTATTGAGTAAGGAGATTATGTACAGATAACATTGAATAATAACATACATTCAGTATAAGGAAGCTCATTTACAATTAAAGAATAGTTAATTCATTAATAATATCGTAAATATTAATTCTAACACAAGGCAATATATTTTAAAAGGAAATAGAGAAATAGGAGAGAAAAAGAACTTTGGAGTCTTTGTCCATTTCAAAAGAATAGAATTAAATGAGTTATGTAAGTTCTGCTGCATCGTTTGCCTTGTTTTATTTCTATTTCTAGACAATAATTGAGATTATTATTTAAATAACAGTTAGAGCTTCAATATCATAGAATAATATAGTATAAGGAAAATAAAGGAAAGAAAGTATAGTAGGAAGGGGAGAAGAGAAGAAGGTTAGGGGAAAGAATCCGCAAGGTCAGGCCGAAAGTCACCACAACAACTAGGGCTGAAATATAGCCTATATCTTGTTATCACAACTACCATGGCAGTAGAACACTCTTGTCTAGGGTTGGCATTGAATATGTAATCCAAGGCTGCCATATTACCTCAAATCTGGGGATCGTGTCCAATTCTATAGCTATCATCTTGGCATGAGTCATATAGTAATTCATTTTAGCTTTTGCTTCATTTATATCTAATGTTGGTGATTTCCAAGATTTTGCTAAAGTCTGTTTAGCTGCTGTGAAGAGATATACCAACAATTTGAATTGGGTATGCGTTATGAATTCAGGTTTTAAGTTGAGAAGGGCCATTGCTGGATCGAAAGGGATTGTTTTCCCAATAAGGTTAGTTGCAATGTTAAAAATTTCCCTCCAGAATATTTGAGCTAATGGACACGACCACCAGATATGAAGGTATGTGCCAGGGTCCAAACAACCCAGAAAACATTGCGCCGTTCCTTTATTTTTTTAAAAGCTAAGTTTACCTTTGTAATAAGAAATGCCATCCAGTCAATGGGCCCCAGTGCAACTTTCAAAATTGGCGCTTATTTTAAGTGTCATACCTGCAGGCCAATGGAGGCTTCTCCAAAGCCTGGCCAAAATTCTACCATTGTAAGAGATTAATCTGTCCTGCCTTAGATGTGGGGTGAACTCTATGGTGGTCATGCCCCTAGGAATGAATTCTCTCCCTCTTTCAAGTCCCAAGCATGTGCAGTATGAACTCCTTCCCTCATCAACACAGTGGCTGAGCTGCTGTAAAAGGGGAGCAGAGAGCATGCTGTGCACATGGATTTTGAAAGAGAAAAAAGCATTCCTTGCCTTGATGCTGGGGTGCCCCCTGTGTATGGCGCATCCCCGATCCTGAGCAGGAAGGATTTTGGGGAAGCCGCCATTAATTTAAAGGTTCGGCATGTGAACTGAGCACCAATTTTCAAAGCTGCAAGGTGTTTTAAAACTATTGGGAAACCTTGACTGCCTGGTACATTTTATGATAAAGATAAATATAACTTCTAAGCCCAGGTGAAAGATGACATTTTACAGCTAACATACCTTTTAAAGTTGATTGGTCAAATTTTGTTTAAAATCCGTTTCCACGGAAAAGTAAAAAAAATGGATTTGGAGATTTAAGGAGCTGAAGAAACAGATCTTTATACTTTGCTGCACATTTTATATGTGACATATGCAAAAGATTTAACAGATGCTTTCTGCATAATTTCATGTGGGTTTGTTTTGACATCTTGCCAGAAATTCACCTACAGCGAGTTACATAGTTATTAGTATGGAATATATTATTTGTGTTTACACCTTTCCTGTTGATAAGTTCAGCCAAGTGTGTGAGTCCTTTGACTTTATTGAGGTCATGTAGCCTAAAAAAAGAACTCTACCCAAATTGAGCTTCATGAATGACATATTTTCACATATCACCAAACAGATGGATCGGTTTAATAGTTATATTATTCTCTTTTTCTGTTAAATGAAGAAGATGGACTAATTGCTTGTTATATGAAATACACATTCACAGGAACACTCCTTACTTTCAAAATAAGTTTCAGTGTTTACTGATCCGTTAACTGTAGCATCTTTTTGAACTATGAGCAAGCCAGACAGCTCTTCTTTAGGTCATTATATAGGTGAAGACTATGGTAAGCAAACTGGTGTGCAGCAGACCATAGCAACCAGTCAAATAAATTGTTCTGGTAAAATGTGAGCTCTCCAAAGAGCCCTGAAGATTCTTAACCTACCTTTTCATATACCAGCCTTCAGAGATTTCAGACCTTTCATGTGCCAATGACTGGGTCTCTTGGCTTGCAGTACATTTGCATTAAACAGAGGGATATACTGTGAAGGTTTGGCTATACTCCAACTTTCCAGCTTTTCACTCTTAATAAAGTTCACTTTCGAGGAACTTTAGTTTGCTAAATTATCTACCGTCCTTCTTGCAAGGCTTTGGGTGGGAAGATATGTCCACCTTTACCATCCTACATCATGGATTCTTATTTATATTGCTGTGGCAGGAGTCTTATGTGTATGTGATAGCTCGGGACTTGTGGATGTGAGATTTGGTTCTGATAAATATGCAAAAAAAAAAAAAAAAGCATCCTCCTTCAAAGGAGCTGATCAGTGATGAAGGTATCGTTTCTGTGGACCTTGTTCTGGTTCTAGGCTGCTACCTATCTGATCGTGACACAAGGAATGTTCTGTAGACGACAGACTCTGGAGTGGGCATTGACCAGTGCATATTATAAAAGCTCATATGACTTAGGCTCTGTTAACACAGGTGAACTTAAGCATACACCTGTGTGAGGACCATGTTTTGCCTGCATGCGATGCACAGGTGTTCTGTGCACCAACATGCAGGGAGTCCCATTCATGTCAATTGGGATGCAGCATTTCCCAATTTGACATTTTTTGTGGGTGCAGGGGCGTGAAGGTCCATGAACACTGTCTGCATTTTGGGGCCTGCACGCTTTCACCCACATGGATGTCAAATTGGGAGCAGTAGATGTGTCTATGCAGCCATTACATTCCAATTAACACAAATGGGCTACCTGCATGCGCATACGCAGGACACCTGTGTGTCCTGTGCAGGCAAAACATGATCCTTGCACAGATGTAAGCTTAAGCATGTCCATGTCAATGAGGCCTTAAAATTCTTTTTAAAATGTTTATTGGTTAAGAGCATCAAAAACGGCCTAGATGTTTTGAGGGAAAGTCCTCCTCCTTCTTCACAGCTTGAGCAGTAAGTGTTGCTAGAATCACAGTGGGATGTAATAGAAGACCTAAATTAGAGCTTGAAGAAGACTGTCATCTCTTAACCACATTATGAGCTGGCAGATCAGTGCAGTGAAGAGATGCTAGTCTTTATCAAGCCATAACATAGGTCTTCTAATATATCCCATCACGATTCTAACAACAACCACTACTCAAGCCCTGAAGAAGAAAGAGGCCTGCCCTGAAACACGTTCCTTTTACCAATAAACGTTTAAGAATAAATTAGCTTTCGTATAAGGTGCTCCTTAATAATCACTCCAGAGTCTATAGGCTGCATCGGGAGGTACTGTATTACTCTTGCTGTGTTGTCCATAAAGTCAAATAAACTAAACATTCTTTACTTTCAGTTCAAAATAAACCATGATACTTAGGTAGGCCAACCCTTACGATGAGTCCTGTTCCCTTTTCTGCTGAAGGAATAAAAAGGGTACAAGAGTGAGGTTATGCAAGATTATAATACAAAATGAGTAATTATACCATTATAGATAAAAATATATCATCTTGTGAACATTACGAGGGGTGTAGTTTGGCGCTAACTGTCACAGTGACATCCCCGATTCTTTTGTAAGGGTGATTGTATCCAAGAGAGCTTTTTACAAGTCCTCTGTGATACTTCCCATACGGAGAGGGCGATTTATGTTTTTTATATAGCGCTCATTTATTTAATTACCCAAAGACATCCGCCTGTTCAGACATATTGTCACCAGTGGTAAAAGGCATCAAGGCAAATGTTTTTATAGTGATATAAACATATGGATTCATTTCTACTCCACACCCGCAAATTATAGGACACATTACACAGCTATTAATGTCCAATTCTCCAGAAATATGGGTAAGTCTTTGGATCAGAATGCGGTCTATTAAGTGTCCTAGTCTCGTGGATAATTCAATACATAAACCATGACTGCTATTTGTCTGAGGCATAATGCAGTTGATGCAACACTGGTGCACTTGTAGTGAAGTCCTTTATGTGTCCTAATGTTTTCTCTACCCTCTATGATCAATATTCATTTTGTTACGTTTAAATATGTAGCAGCAAACCGTATGACACAAGCCATTTTTCATTTGCACGCAAGGCCTGGCAGTTTTGTGATGTTTTACAAGGCACAGGTATGTGCACTGTGCTCACAAAGCCTTTTAATTAAAAAAAAAAAAAATCAAAATTTATGATGTGTACAGGAAGACTTCATGATGAGCACAGTCAATCTTCATAAGTAAATCTGCATTGATGTTTGTTTTTATGTTAACTGGTTGTAAATTTGCAATTGGATCAAGACACTTAGATAGCTAGATAAATAATTGGATTGGGATATTTATACTATTCTATCCTGTTAAAGAGATAAGTGTTTTAGAGAAAATGAGCTGTATACATTAGTGTCCTGCAGAGTTGCATGTCACCTTGGATTGTGACCTAGAGGCAGGTTAATGAGGCCATAATATAGTCCATTGTAATCTTCTTCTAAGAGCATATTTTAAGGTCTGTTATATTTGTGCAGTTCTCTAGCGATTCCCAAAAACAAAAACAGTGGGGAGGTAAACAGATTGGCAAATATCTCATTGGTGCTGGCAACTTACTATGCCTAGGATACATTGCATGATGAATATACATAACTCCCTAATACTGTTTATTCCTATTGCCTGACACCATGAATGAGGTTCCAATGGGGTATGATGGAGACCTCCAAGGGAAAGAGAGGTGTTTACTATGATTGTGGTTCTCCCATTGGCTTTTACTTCCCTTTCAAAGTATAATCACCATTATGTAACCAGTAGACATAAGGGTGGAGTTACTAAAGGAAGAGCTAAATATACATAGCTCCATAGTACTCTTTATTCAACACCATAGATGAGGTGCTAATGGAGTATGATGGAGACCACAAAGGTAAACCCTTTGTCCCCAGGCCAAGAGGTGTTTACTCTGATTGTAGTTCTTCGACTGGGCTTTACTTCACTTTTAAAGTATAATCACCATTTTGTAACCAGTAGACATCAGGAATGAGTAACTAAAGGAAAAGATGAATTTGCATAGCTCCAAAGTACTGTTTATTCCCTCTGCTTGACACCATCGATGAAATGCCAATGGAGTGTGATAGAGACTACAAAAGGAAACCCTTTGTCCCCAGGCAGAGAACTGTTTACTATGATCATAGTTGTACCAATGGATTTTACTTCACTTTCAAAGTATCATCTTCGTTGTGTAACCAGCAGACATCGGGGTTGAGTTACTAAAGGAATAGATGACTACGCATAGCTCCATAGTACTGTTTATTACCATGGCCTGACACTATGGCTGAGGTGTCAATGTGGTATGACAGAGACCATGAAGGCTAACCCTTTGTTACCAGGTCTAGAGGTGTTTACAATTATTGCAGTTCTGCCACTGGGTTGTACTTCATTTTCAAAGCATAATCACGATTTTGTAACCATTAGACATCAGGTTTGAGTTACTAAAGGAAGAGATGAATACGCATAGCTCTGTAGTACTGTCTATTCCCATGGCCTGATACTATGGATGAGGTGTCAATGAGGTATGATGGGGACCATAAAGACAAACCCTTTGTCTCCATACCGAGAGGTGTTTACTATGATTGTAATTCTACCACTGGGTTTTTCTTCACGTTCAAAGTATAATCGCCATTGGAAGACATCAGGGTTGAGTTACTAAAGGAAGAGATGAATACACATAGTTCCATAGTAGTTTTGGATGAAATACCAAAGGGATATGAAGAAGACCACAAAGGGAAACCCTTTGTCCCCATGCCGAAAGGTGTTTACTATGACCATAGTACTACCACTGGGTTTTATTTCACTTTCAAATTATAATTTATAATTAAACATTCTGTAACCAGTAGACTTCAGACTTGAGCTACTACATAAAGAGAGGCCGTTTATCTTGTAAAGTGTATGTTCACTTTGCAAAATGAATGCAAGTAATTAAAATGAAGCTGTGTTCTCTTTGCTTACGCATTCGCATGCTAGAAAATGTCTTGTTTTTATTGTCTTCGAACATGATTGGGTATTCAATATGAATACAAGCTTAACTTATTTACCAACATTCAATTTGCAAAATAAACGTATACTTTCCAAATTGAACATTCTTCATTCCTAGGTGAACAACCTCTCTTCCTTTAGTAAATCAACCTCACTATATCACTATATCATTCTCATACAGAATTGAATGTTTCCTTCAACTGTCTAGGTTAAATGATAGCATATAGTTGCTGTCACAGATCTTTCGGAGGACATGACAACTGTAGGAACTCATAGTAGTTTCTATGTGAAGTGACTGGATGAATGATAACACTGAACTACATATAACTTCAGAGCCAATCAGGAATTTGCGGTTTTGGAATATGCCTTCAAGATAGATTAACTGAATCTGGATATTGTCTGATATTACACGGACTCCATAGATATGATGAAGACAGACAAACCATCAGTAGACTAATCTTTGATGGAATATGAAGAAGCAAGACAACCGTATCATATAGTCAGTATTATATGGGATTATTTTTCGCTCTGCTTTTTGAAATATAGGATTAGTATCTATGTGTATCATGTCCTGCCAAAAGCACTTGGCCTTGGGCCTTAGCCGTGATATGGTTAGGAAATTCCAAGATAAACTCCAAAAACTTCACATATTACCAAGGTGTTCATTTGAATCTTATTATATTTATATGACAGTAGGGATCATTTATGTAATTATGTTTGCATCGTGTCATTGCTTAACAAAACACAACCCTGAATAGTCATTGCAATTCGTTTTTTTTTTTGCTTGCAAAATCCTATAGCCGCATACTTACCATAAAGGTGCATTCTGTGGATTATGGTATTAGGGTGCAATTATTTTCTGCAATGAATGTGTATAGAGCTGACAGTAGGCAATAACTGCCAAATGTATTGCTGGGTTTAAAATACATTGCTGTTAATATAGTGCTTGTTGTGATGAATAGCCCTGCAAAATATCCAAAGAAGATAAAATAAGCATTGAAGCAGCCATAGGAATGATCTGAGTTTTGCACATAAAATTATTTAGCTGTAAGTTTATAGTACATGGGAGAGATGAATTTAGGAGTAATGGGAATTGTAGAGCATGGCAATCTCAGTTCATGAGACTTGAATATTACTCTGTTTAGCAGAATAAGAAATACAGTTTGGAAATAGAACATCCAGTCCAAAATCTTTATGTAGTGTCCAGGATATACACTATATTGCCAAAAGTATTGGGACACCTGCCTTTACACGCACATGAATTTTAATGGCATCCCAGTCTTAGTCTGTAGGGTTCAATATTGAGTTGGCCCACCCTTTGCAGCTATAACAGCTTCAACTCTTCTGGGAAGGCTGTCCACAAGGTTTAGGAGTGTGTCTATGGGAATGTTTGACCATTCTTCCAGAAGCGCATTTGTGAGGTCAGGCACTGATGCTGGATGAGAAGGCTTGGCTCACAGTTTCACTCTAATTCATCCCAAAGGTGTTCTATCTGGTTGAGGTGCAGACCAGGTAAGTTCCTCCACCCCAAATTCTCTCCTCCATGTCTTTATGGACCTTGCTTTGTGCACTGGTCCAAATCATTTGGTGGAGGGGGGATTATGGTGTGGGGTTGTTTTTCAGGGGTTGGGCTGGGCCCCTTAGTTCCAGTGAAGGTGACTCTCAAGGCGTCAGCATACGAAGACATTTTGGACAATTTCATGCTCCTAACTTTGTGGGAACAGTTTGGGGATGGCCCCTTCCTGTTTCAACATGACTGTGCACCAGTGCACAAAGAAAGGTCCATAAAGATCAAACAGAGGACAGGATGGCAGTTTCCTTGGCTGAAAACAAGAGGGGGATTTAGTTCCGCTTTAATAGTAATGACAGTTATGCACTACATAACCACTTCCCGACCATCCGCCGCAGTTATACTGTGACAGGATGGCACATCTGTGCTCTTTAAGATGCTGTAGCAGGCGCCCGCGTGTCCCCATAGCCGATGCGTGTGTCCGGCAGGCGTGATGAGCTCGTGACAGAGCAAGAATCGGGATCTGTGTGTGTAAACACACAAATCCCGGTTCTGTCAGGGGAGAGGAGAGAGATTGCGTGTTCCTACTAAGTAGGAACAACAATCTCTCTCCTTCTCTAGTCAGCCACATTCCCCCCACAGTTAGAAACACAAATAGGGTACACAGTTAACGCCTTGATCTAGTGTTAACCCTTCCCTGCCAAGGACATTTTTACAGTAATCAGTATTTTTAGCTTTAGCTCTGATTGCTGTATAAATGTCACTGGTCCCAAAAAAGTGTCAAAAGTGTGCGATCTGTCCGTCGGAATGTTGCAGTCCCGATAAAAATCACCGCCATTACTAGTAAAAAAAAAAAATAATAATAAAAAAGCCATAAATATATCCCCTATTTTGTAGAGACCATAACTTTTGTGCAAACCAATCAATATACGCTTATTGCTATTTTTTTTTACCAAAAATATGTAGAAGAATACATATCGGCCTAAACTGATGAAGAAATTTGTTTTTTCAATTTTTTTTGGGGGGGGGGGGGGGATATTATAGCAAAAAGTACAAAATATTGTGTTTTTTTCAAAATTGACGCTCTTTATTTGTTTATAGCGCAAAAAATAAAAAACGCAGAGTTGATCAAATACCGCCAAAAGAAAGCTCTATTTGTGGGGAAAAAAGGACATACATTTTGTTTGGGTACAACATCGCACGACCGCGCAATTGTGAGTGAAAGCGACACAGTGCCGTATCACAAAAAATGGCCTGGTCAGGAAGGGGGCAAATCCTTCCGGGACTGAAGTGGTTAAAGAGGTAAAGTGACATTGGCTCTGCAGAAGCAGGTCCAAAGACCCCCATATACTCCCTTTGGGTGCCCTCCCTTTACAGCTCCTTGCTCCTTCACTACAAGCAAAGTATGTGTCACTTCCTGATATGGAGGTACATGCAACCTACTGCCCTGTGATACTGCCAAAATCTAGAAACCATTTACTAAGCCCGAGCACTATCACATGACCGAGCAAGCTGAAAGTTAAAAACTTTCAGTATTATAAATATGATGAATTATTGCAATTGCTTGACAGATGGATGCATCTTCCATAAAAAAAAAATGATGTGACATTATTGGTTCAATA
The DNA here is from genome assembly GCA_037952835.1 of Lithobates septentrionalis. Taxonomy (NCBI): domain Eukaryota; kingdom Metazoa; phylum Chordata; class Amphibia; order Anura; family Ranidae; genus Lithobates; species Lithobates septentrionalis. Next base: position 1,757,595 of record JBBDGP010000812.1, read on the forward strand.
AGCACAGTAAAAAACAATTACAATATCTGACTAAACAGTAAAGTGTCCATAGATAAAATTGGCAATTTTCTCTTCAAAGCAGCTCATTTAAACCTAATCTGCCAATAATCAACCATTTCTGTTGCCATTCAGCTTCAGACTGACAGAGATCATATATCAAACAGACAGAATGACAACTTACGATGATGGCATCTTCCACTGCAAGTGGCTGTTACACAACCCTTTGTGTTCACCGGCTGAAATTTGGCTTGGTTTAAAATTTGGCAAATTAAAATTTGCTGAAATTGATAACATCATCAATATTTGAGTATGTGAGTTTGGATAAAGGTTAAGTATATGCAGCAGAGTCCATAGTTAGTTGTTAGTTTGTTAGTTGTTAGTTTGGATGCTGGTAATATTTTTGCTAATAGTTTTGCTGTATTGTAATGCAAATCTACACTTAGAAGGTCCCCTTATGTCACTACTGTTTTAAAAGTTGAACTGAACTCAAGACGATTTGTTTGCAGTTCTTCCTGAAAAATAGCATTGCATTTCCTGCGATGTTGGTGCACCTTTACATTTTATAACATTAGCATTGTAATAGCAATATAAACAATAGTATTCTTGACAATCCCATATAAGTTTACTTGAAAAATCTCCTTTTATGTTGCGAGCACTGCCTGTCTGCTGGACATCTCTTTCCACAACTTCCTGAAATCCCTGATTGCTTTGCAGCTTTTCCTTAATTTCTAAGGACTACAAATCCCATGGTCCCTTGCTGCCTGCAAGCAGTGATTCCTGTACTGACTCCGCCTCCTGAAACTCCTCCTCTCAGCACCTCTGTAGTTCAGAAGGCAGGCTTTGTGAAATGTTTGACACAGCAGTGCCTACTAACAGGGCATAATGAATATGTGTCATCGAACTCAAAGAAGTAAATGTGTGGAGGTCTTCACAAAGTAAATATACAATTGTCAAAATCGTCCAAAATAATGGGATATTAAAACTTAATGGGGAAATTAATATGTGATTTTACATTTTAACCATGGATATGCTTTAAGTGTTTCTATTAATTATGACAGTTATATATTAGACATGCTAGGACCCCAGGGACTGTTTATATATATATACTGTATATATACAGTTTGTGTTGGCTTCATATGATTTGTTTTGGAGCACAAGAAAAATAAGGTTTTATTTCAATGAAGGTATAAAATTTATAGTTATGTCTGTTGGGCCCCTTTCACACGAAGGGCCCGATTAGGTCCGCCTGTCAGTTTTTTAGGTGGACCTAAACAGACAGTCCATTTACCCCTAAAGACAGACGGGTGTATGGAATTGGTAGAAGGACAAAACTATGATAAAACTATACCAATACAAACAAATAATGTAATAAAACATACAAAATTGTATTGCACATTCAGTTAAAAAACAATATCTAAGTAAAATTCATACAAACAACAGATACCTATTCAAGGATAAAAGGATCTCCATTCATCAAGAAAGCATCGGAACCCAAAAGGGGACCCCTACGCGTTTCAACTCGCTTAGTCTTCTTCAGGGGGTTCATTTGAAAAATGCAATTAATAGAACCTACAAGGTAAATGACAATCAGTAATATAAAGTAGAAAACAAAAGGAAAACAAATTGTATGTATATATACAGTATATCATCTGTATAAATCTAACTCACAATATAACAGTTGGAAATCAGACATATGCAGACACCGGGATGTTTCCAGATAAAACAATAGCCAGGGAGTAGTTCAAGGGACAATGGCCTGATATGATAAGGAGCTGATGAGTATGGAGCACTGTACACAAAAACAGAAAAAGTACTAATGGTCAAACTAAAAAATTATTAATTAGTATGGGATCCATTTAACATGTACAAGCCAACCCCTATTTACACCAGCTTACCTCCAATCTGATCTGGTCAACTAAAGATTCTAGGCAGATTGAACTGGAGTGCAGTCAGATGTACACGGACAGTGGAGTCCTTTTACACCTGCCGGTCCAAAGAGCGGGATGGCCTCTTTCTCTGTCCGCTGTGCAAAACTGAGTGGACACAGCTGGCCCTCCTGGCCCCTCCCTCCTGCCAAGTGCCCCCAGGGCAAGCAGCTTGAGACAGAGCCACGGCTCCGCTCCTCCTTTCTTTCTTCTCATTGGTTCACTGACTTTGATTGACAGTAGCGGAAGCCAATGGCACCAGCTACTGTCTCAGCCAATGAGGAGGGAGAGTCCCAGACAGCCGAGGTTCTTGTGCAACATCGCAGGATCAAGATGGGGCTTAGGTAAGTATTAGAGGGGCTGAGGGGAAGCTGCATACAGAAAGTTTTTTTTCTTAATGCACAGAATGCATTAAGATAAAAAACTTCAGCCTCTAGAGCCCTTTCACACTGGGGCCACCCATGCATTAGTGATAAGGCGCCACTTGCTTTAGCTCTCCTGTGCCCTCTGCCGCTTACCGGAGCCACCGGCAGCGGCGGAGGCGATCGCGTACTTCTCCCTGTTAGATATGGAGATGAGTGAGGGGAAGATGGCCCCCACCCGGCTCCATGCCATTGCACGGCGAAAGCGACGTCAAAACGTCACTTCCGCCCATACCTCTAAAAGCAAATTTTTTTTACATTTTTTTTTCCAAATGACATTTAACTTTTTTTTTTATTGCATTTTAGTGTAAATATGAGATCTGAGGTCTTTTTGAGCCAGATCTCATACTTAAGAGGTCCTGTCATGCTTTTTTCTATTACAAGGGATGTTTACAATCCTTGTAATAGGAAAAGTGACACATTTTTTTTTAAAGAACAGTGTAAAAATAAAAAATAAAAGGTAAAATAAATAATAAAAAAGAAAAAAAATTAAACACGCCCCGCTGAGCTCGTGTGAAGTAGCAAACGCATACGTGAGTAGCACCCGCATATGAAAACGGTGTTCAAACCACACATGTGAGGTATCACCGTGATGGATAGAGCGAGAGCAATAATTCTAGCCTTCGACCTCCTCTGTATTTTTTAAACATCGCATATGGAGATTTTTAAGGGTAAAAGTTTGTCGCCATTCCACGAGCGGGCGAAACTTTGAAGCGTAACATGTTGGGTATCAATTTACTAAGGGTAACATCATCTTTCACAATATAAAAAAAAATTGGGCCAACTCTACTATTGTCTTATTTTTTAATTAAAAAAAGTGATTTTTTTTTTTCTAAAAAGTGCGCTTGTAAGACAGCTGCGCAAATACGGTGTGACAAATAGTATTGCAACGACTGCCATTTTACTCTGTAGGGTGTTAGAAAAAAAAAATATATATATATAATGTTTGGGGGTTCTAAGTAATTTTCTAGCAAAAAAAAAAATGATTTTAACTTGTAAACAACAAGTTTGAAAAATAGGCCCGGTCTTAAAGTGATTAAGCAGTGCCTTTTGTTCGCTAGCGGGGTGCTTTTAACCCCCGCTAGCACCCGAAGAAGGGGTTAAAAATGACCACGTTGCAGCATTTCCAAAGCACTGCCCTTCATTACAATGGGCAGGGGCGCTTTGGGAGCGCTGTATACAGCGCTCCCAAACTGCCCCAAAGATGCTGCTTGCAGGTCTTTTTCTAACATCCTGCAAGTGCAACCCCCCCAGTGTGAAAGCACTTGGGCTTTCACATTCGGGTGGCATGGGAGGCAGTTTTCAGGCGCTATTTCTAGCGCTAAAACGCCTGAAAACTGCCTCAGCGTGAAAGGGCTCTTACAACTAAACCCATCCTTTTATCTGTCTCCCAAAACAGTTACATTCAAGGCATTTTCTTGTGCTGTCAACTGAACTGTCAAGCCATCACTTGGTGCTGTAACTGATCACATGTGCCGCATCATGGCAACTACACATCAAACAGAGGCTAAGATGCCAGCCTCCTTCACGGTAAAGGTTAGGAGGGTTTAGTTCCACTTTAAAGCCATTTCTATAAAAATCAACCTGATTTGTAAACTTACAAATACATAATGGAAATAATTTTATCATAAGCTTAAAAAAGTAGATTTATTCACAAAGGGCCATATCCCTTCTATTTTTTGTATTACCCTGATTACTCTATTTAAAAGCAGCAATGTTTTCTCCACCGGACCTGTTTATGGATTAAATCTCATCAACCATGCACGTCACAGGCTCTTTAATAACAAGCATGAGTAATTATTAGCTTTAAGGGTTCAATAAAGGGCACTTCTTTCTTGGAAAGAGATTTCCATTATAAGCACACGACAGCTAATAACAGGCTTGTAGTAAACAGAATATAATAAAGTGTTTCCACGAAACGCCTAGGATCCAGCTCTCAGCATCATAACTAGACTGTGACAAGGATATCTGGACCCAGCTAAATAAGACGGATGGTATGAGGGATGATAAGCTTTGGGGATGGTGTGGGAGGTGGCACCAGCCACGGATCCCACCTCTTGGAGTGAATAAGACATGCTTCTACTTGTTATTCTTTCAACGCTCTTTATGCCGAATGTGAATCAAATAGCCACTTGAATTGCTTTTTTCCCTTTGTTGCTAAGCAACAAGATCCCGGGCAGATGCAGAAACCTGATGGTTTTATTTACCTTAGACTGAGGACTATTTGTCACTCCACCAGTATCTTGGAACACTAATTGCGTGCAAGATCAAAATGAATACGAGATAAGGAACGATTCTTCTGAAAACAAAGAAGTAGCAACTGCTTTGGCTGTAGATATATTAAAATAATCTTAATCATTTTTTTTCCAGTTTAGTCAGTTATCCTGATATTAATTATTCTTAAAGGTCAACTGCCTTCATTAAAAATCCTTCTGTTCAACCATGTTATCTAAAATTAATTGGAAGGCTTTTAGTAGCTGAGTGAGAGCTCTTTACAAGATGCCAGCTTGCGGTGCCTTATTGTTTTTCCCACAACCAACTTTAAATTTTGGTCAGGAAAGCTGTGCAATAGTTTTTCTAAACCTTTCTATTGATATTAGTTCTTGGGCGAGCTAAATGTAGTAGAACGTGTTCAGGTGAATTAATACTACTAATAATAAAGTTCTACCAATTTTTCTATAACGTTTATTGAAAATGTTAAAATGTATAAATGCAGTTGCTACCAATTCTTATGTAAAGTTTTTTTTTGAAATAATGTAAATAAATATATAGAGCTGGGTTGATTTACTAAATGAAAGGGGACTGTTTATTTAAAAAAAAAAAAAAAAAAAGATCACTAAGCTTAGTAAATAGGGTTATCAAATATTGAAATAAGTACAGTGCCCTTAGGTGGCGAAGGGGCACCTATACTACACATGTGCCACATCCCGAAAATACATAAATTGGGTTGAAGGAAAAATGTATGGACTTTAGAGGCACATAAAAAAATGTATAACAATTTATTAACCTTCATTAAAACTATATTTCACAATACAAAAAATGATAATTAAAATTTAGGTAGCACTCCCCGTGGTTCCCCTAGAGGGTATAATATCATATATTGTATGACGATTCATATAAATGCACCTGCATGTGTACCCCTCTCAATTGGTGGTTCTACTTGTCCTCCTACTATAAAGGAATTCTGCTCAACATGTTTCACAACCAAAAAGTCACTTCTTCATATTCTTCATATTCAAGCTCCTGAAAAAGCTCCTGAAGTAGCGACTTTTTGGTCGCGTAACATGTTGATCAGAATTCCTTTATACTAGGAGGACAAGAGGACAATTGAGAAGAGTACACATGTGGATGCATTTATATGAATTATCATACAATATATGGTATTGTATCCTCTAGGGGAACCAGGGGGAGTCCTACCTAAATTTTAAATGTCCTATGTGTTGTCATTTTTTTGTATTGCAAAACATAGTTTTAATGAATATTAATAAATTGTTATAAATTTTATACGTGCCTCCAAAGTCCATACATTTTTCCTTCAACCCTATTCATGTAGTAAATAAGGTAAAACTGCGTTGAAACGCATATTAACCACTTCAGCTCCGGAAGGTTTTACCCCATTCCTGACCAGGCCATTTTTTTGAAATACTGGACTGCGCTGCGTTGCTTTAACTGACAATTGCATGGTCATGCAACACTGTATCGAAATAAAATTGATGTCCATTTTTTTCAAATAGAGCCTTCTTTTGGTGGTATTTTTTTTTTTTTTTTTTGCGCTGTAAACAAAAAAGACCGACGATTTTGAAAAAAAAACCTATATTTTTTTACTTTCTGCTATAAAACACATCCAATAAATTTTTTTTAAAAAAATCAAATTTTTTCATCAATATTCTTGGTAAAAAATCCCAATTAGTTTGCGCAAAAGTTATATCGTCCACAAATTTTGGGATATTTTTATGGATTTTTTTTTTTATTGTTTACACTAGTAATGGCGGCTAGCAGCGATTTTTTATTTAATTTTTTTTAATTTTGAGGTATAATAGTCCTATACAAGATGAATATAAGGGAAACCGAGGAGATGCAATAAGACATAATAAGTTTGTAGCTCAGTGTGAGCAAGTGTGAAATCGGAGAGCCATATCAAGAATGTTTCAGAGAGATGACCGACAGTAAGCATAATACCAAAACAATTGATGAAGCCCTGTAAACCAGCTAATAGCAACCTGTGGGCTATTTTGGGCCTATGAGTTACGTCAAGTCAGACATTGCCGTAGTAAGATCTGGTCGGTCCGGAGACTCCCTCTGCACCCGGCACCCCCAAGGGGATCAAGCTGTGCCGGGAGGAGAATCTCTAACCCCTGACTCCAACCCCCATCCCATCACGGAACAGTAGTATATATTTAAGATAATGGCTATTCTCATAAGCATAAAATTACTGTAACTCAGATTATCATATAACCTCTATAACCCAAAACGTTTGGGTATTATAATATGGGGGAACTGGGATAGAATAGGAGGAGAGAGGAAATGAAGTTGAGGAGAGAGAGAAAGTAGAGAGTTTAGAGTTTGTCTATCAGCAGGCTTTTGGTATAGTTCAGTCTGGCTTAACACTAGGGAGGAAGGAGATGCCTACATGATGGGCCCAGGGCTCCCAGATGGCTTCAAATTTGTGCACTGTGTCTGATAATATGCTGGATAAATTTTCCTTAAACATTATCCAGGAGATTTTCCTGTGTGCGGGTCTTTTGCCGCGAGTTTTGGTTGTTTCCTTGCCTTGGCAACAGTATGTTTGGCTCCTAATAGAATAATGTGGATTAGCCTTCGAGTGGGAGCAGAGATCTTTGGTATCACAGCATTGAGGAGGGCAACCATCGGGGTCCTGGGGATCTGGCATCCAGCGAGTCTGTCGATAATGTATTCTGGGGCATTCCCACCAAATGTGGGCCATTGTTCCTGAAAGATGGCAACCTCTAAAGCATAGAGGGTTTGCCGAGGGGTACATAGAGGCCAATGGAGGGTGTATAATACCATCTAGAAATTACATTCTGTGAGGGATGTATTTAGAATGCCCTTGAAGGATTTAGCCATCTGCCATCTGCCAGCTCTCCAGGTGCCAGTGGAATTGGAAATCTGACTCCAAGGAAGTCATGAAAGGGGATTTGGAGGTAGGAAGAATAAGTGACGAGTAGATGATCAAGATCCCTCCCTTCTCTTCCATAGCCTGTCCACACCAGAGTTTATAGGCAGTGAACCTAGGAGGAAGTGGTTTATCTTTCCAGAGTGAGTGTAAGTAGTGCGAAATTTGTCTGAATCTGAAGCAGTCTGAAGCAGGTAGATCCAATTTACTGATGCAGTGATTTAGGGAAAAAGGACCTGTGGAGGTATAGAAATGTCCGATTTGGTACAGTCCCTCGTCTAGCCACCATTTAAATGCTAATATGTTTATACCTGGAGGGAAGTCAGGGTTATTAAATAAATGGGACAGCGGCTTGCTTGTTGATGTCAGGGCTGTCGACGTGCGTATAGTGTCCCATAAGGCTAAGGAGTGAGATAAGGTAGGAGCCATTATCGAAGGACAGTTTTTGCGGGGGACACCACAATAAGATGTCCAAGGTGTGGCTGGGAACTGCTTGTCTTTCTATTTGGACCCAGTCCAGTTTTTCGAATCTGGAATATACTATTGAAAGCTGGCCAAGTCTGGCTGCTAAATAGAATTGGTGTAGTTGGGGTAGGCCTAAGCCCCCCATTTTCCTATGACAATACAGGGTGCGTTGCGGAATTCTGTATTTACCCTTTCCCCAGGTGAATTTCAGTAACTTGCTTTGAAAGGTTCGAATGTTGGTCCCTTTTAATTGGGATGGGGAGGGAGCAAAACAGGTAGAGCAGTCTGGGTAGCAGTGTCATCTTTATAGAGTTTATCCGTCCTATCCAGGATTATGTTAGGACCAAGACCTAAGATCTAATTAAAGTTTACAGAACATAGGGGGATAATTACTAAAATAGAGGGACTCCATCTTAGGTGTTAAGTTAATTCCAAGGTATTTAATGAAAGACTCACTCCATTCAAATTTGAAGGATTTACGCAAAAGGGTAACTGTGTCTGGCTGTAGAGATACATTCAGCGCTTGGGACTTAGAATAGTTAACCCGGAGGCCTGATATTTTGGAGAATTCTTCTAATGTCTGGAATAGGTTAGGAAGCGAAGTGATAGGTGAGGTGAGGAATAGTAGGATGTCGTCCGCATAAAGACCACATTTATGAGTTTGGGAGCCACATGATACCCCTTTTATGTTTGGGTTTTGACAAATTGCAATGGCAATGGTTTCAATTGTCAAGGCAAAAATTAGCTGTGAGAGTGGACATCCTTGCCTGGTTCCTTTTGCTATATGTATTGGTTTAGAGTAGTATCCCTGGAGGTGAACATGTGCCTGTGGTTGAGAGTAGAGAGCTCATATCAAGCCCATGAATCATTCATCAAAGCCCCATCACTCTACAAGGGTAAAGATATAGTGCCAGGAAACCGATTTAAAAGCTTTTTGTAGGCCTAAAGAGAGTAGCATGCCTGATTGTGTAGGGCCCCCTTCCCAATTAGTCTGGAGTATGGATACTATATCAATTGCTCTCCTAATTTGGTCAGGGCCCTGTCTGCCTGGGATGAATCCAACTTGATCTTTGTGAACGTAAGTGCTGATGGCTAAGATTTTGGTCAGTATTTTCAGATCACTATTAATGAGGGATATCGCGCGATAGTTGCTGACTTCCTCCAGATTTTTATCTGGCTTGGGTTTTACAGCAATGTATGCTGTATTAAATTGTGTGTCCATTGGGTCGCCCCGGATCTTGCCATTAAAACATTTTGCTAGATGGGGTAGCTAAGGTGTTAGCAAATGCTTTATAATATGGGGTGGAGAGACCGTCCGGCCCAGGGGCAGATCCTCTTTTTAAGGTCCCTGATGACAGTACCTCCTCCTCGGTAAAGGGTGCTTCCGGAATCTCTTTATGTTCGGGGGGATAAGGCAGGGATGGGCAGATTATCCAGGAACTGATTAATGTATTGGTTATTATTTGAAGGGTGTGCCCTATACAGTTTGGCATAAAAATCCTGAAATTCCTCTAAAATTTTTGTGGGGTTGGCTGTAGGATCTTGCCCGGGAATTCTGATCTTTGGCATTACACAAAGCTGTATTTGGGATGACAATTTGGATGCTAGCATGGAACCTGTCTTGTCTTTCTGTGTATTAAATGTGTTTTTATTCCAGCGAAAGTATTTTTCTGCTTGTGCTGTGAGAGACAAGTTAAGTTCCAGCCGGGCTTTATCAAGTTGGACTATTGTAGTGGCTGAGGGTATCTTTTTGTGTTGGGCTCGAAGCGTTGCATATTCTCTTTCTAATCTCTCAATTTTGGCTGTTCTTTCCTGTTTCATTTGAGCGGTCAATCAAGTGATTTCACCCCTGATGAAGGCCTTGTGGGCTGCCCACAAGGTCTCCGCTGAGGTTCTATCACTGTTGTTGAGTTTAAAGTATTCTTGTAATGATTTCTCAATCCTGGTGACTCTGATTGGATCAGAGAGGAGGGACTCATTCAGTCTCCAGTGCCTCTGGCCAGACTTTATGGGGAGAGAAGGCGGATGGTCATTATTACTAGGGAGTTGTCCGACAGGACCGTGTCTCTAATGTGGAAGTTTAAAACAAATGGGATAGTGTGTGTGGCAATCAGAATATGGTCAATTCTGGCATATGTGTTGTGTGGACTAGAGTAGTGCATGAAGTCTCTTGTTGAGGGATTTAGTTCTCTCCAGACATCAGCTAGGCCCTGTGCTTGTATTAGTTTCGCTATTTTGTGGCTTACTTTGGATGGCGGGGTCAGCCGGTTTCTGATTGGCTTGGATTTATCTACACCCTGATCGTGTAGATAAATCTCTGGGGTTCTCGGCTCTTGATTGGATAGATTGATAACAACGCAGCCATTGGCTCCTGCTGCTGTCAATCAAATCCAATGACGTGGGCGCCAGGGGCGGGGCCAAGTCCGACATTCTGTGTCTATGGACGCAAATGCTGGACTCGGGAGCATGCACGCAAGGTAACACCCCAGGAGAGCGCTTCTCCTATTGGGTTTACCGATGCGAGGAGGAGCCGCGAGCGCCGTTGGTGGACCACAGAAGACGATGATCTGGGCCACTCTGTGCAAAACGAACTGCACAGTGGAGGTAAATATGAAATGTTTGTTATTTTTTTAAAAGCGAGGGTTTACAACCCCTTTGGGGTCAGTCTCCCATGGGAGTGGATCGCCGCCGCATTCTCGTAATCTAACGCCAGAAGGTGGGGGGGTTCTTCAGGTGACCACTGCCTTCCCGTCCGCTGTCTGTCTCCTACGGGGGGGGAGGGGGAAGCGGGGGATGGGTGCTTGCGGCGATCGCCCCCTTTCCGTCCACCTTCTGTCTCCCCCCTGGGGGGGTTACGGGGTATTAGTTTGCCCCCCCAAAAAATATTTAGCACCAGCCGCCACTGACCACAACTAACATGCACAGCTTGTTTCAAACAAGAGAAAGTAAGGGGGGTGGGGGGAGTTCTGGGGCTCATAAACACAGTAAGAAAAGATTTCAAGAAAGATATATTACAGGGCCATTAAGTAGTGGATGTATATGGATTCTTTTTGGAGAATAAGAATATTGTTTAGTGTCACTTTAAACAGTTCTATTTCTAACATAAAAATCAAACCACAAACTGTGTTTTTTTATTATACAACAATAATGGAAAATGCCATGTTCCGCTATTCAACACAAACTCAATTCACAGATCTTCAGTGATTGAATACCTGTTTCTGCCATTAAAGCATATCCAGCTGACAAGCTAAAAGAAACAAAATACTTTTTTTTTTCCTCAATACCCGAGGTGCGTATCGCCTGTGCCGTGCGTGTCTCTGCAACAAGTCCTTGGTACGGCTCCTGGACATTGTGAACATCTATGCTCTGTTAGCATGTGCATATTGAAAAGGGCAAGTGGATGAGATGCTGTTGCTAGGGAACACTACATATGCATTGAAATCAAGGGCAAGGTTTATTTAGCAAGGAATACAAAAGACATACATCAAGCAGATTTTCAAAAGGAAGCCGTAGAAAAATATCTTGTAGGCAAAAGCATAAAAAGCAAAAAAAAAAAAAAAAAAGAATAGATTGTGTGAAACTATAGAGGTGTTGTACAGAATAATCAAGTGTGATCCTGAAAACTACAGTAATCTGCTAAAAGCAAATAAAATTACAATGATTATATTAATTAATCATCAATATATATATGTTTGTGCTCTAAACCAGTGGCGGCTGGTGATCAATATTTGGGGGGGGGGGGGCAGCAAACCAAAAAACGAATGCCAACCCCACCCCACTCCCCCCTCTCCGCGCCCCAAGCTCACTGTATTTTGAAACCAATTAGAACCTCAGGCTCTAATCACGCGCTTAAAAAAAAAAAACAAAAAAAAATTGAAATTCATGTTTCTGGCACCCCGCATGTAGATTAGGGGGCGAGGCCAATGGATAGGGGGGCGGTGCCCCTGCGCCCCCTATGGATAGGCTGCCACTACTCTAAACATACATTTTTCAGATCTATTGACTGCAAGCTGTAGTAGGTTACACATGTAGGGCCCTTTCACACTTGTGGAGGAGTGTGGTGCCCTCTGAAGCACGATCTGCATGTGGATTGATTTTTAGAAGGCACTTGATAGGTGGTGAGGAGGAATTATATTGCCTCTTTACCGCTTGATTCAACCCTCTATTGATGAACAGGGGAGCATACAGATTAGTGCTTGATTTTTTTGGGGGGGTATTGCTGACACATAATCACACATCTTAGGGGGGGCAATTTTGAATGTTCGTCCTGGGCTCTAGATGACAATGATCCGGTGTTGATATCTGCCATAAGCAATATCTGACCTTCTTTGAAAAAAGAGGTCATATTTTTTGGTGAGTGTGGTGTGCATCTGTTGGGAAGAGGAAAAACACTTTTTCTTTGCACAGCTGCACCAGATTTTGCACTCTCCAGTTTGAGGAAATCAACCCCATAGTTTCATATTGCAGGAGAAGATTGTACAAATGATTTCAGGAAAGTGATGAAGTCACTTTAAAGCCGATCTGAACTGATTTAAAAGTTTTTAACCACTTGCCAACCGCGCTATTGCCAAAAGACGGCTACTGTGCGATTGTCTAATTCTGGGAGGGCTTCTATAGATGTCCTCCCAGAACCTCTCCCCCTGCATGCCTGCTGCAACGCACATTTGGCACTATCAGTGACCACTGTGTCCTTTGGAAATATAGGTATAGGACCAATCATAGCTGATCACATGTAAACAGACTTGCCGGTTATCAGCAGTCCTTTCCTCCCACACTGTGTCTGTGGGGGGAAAGGAGAGCCGTTAACCGGCATGCCTGTAAGTATATAATTTACACTGATTATCAGTGCAGCCCCATCAGTGCCAATTAGTGCCCATCAGCGCAGCCGATTAGTGCCCATCAGTGCAGCCTATCAGTGTTCATCAGTGCCGCCTATCAGTGCCTATCAGTGCTGCTTATCAGTGCCACCTATCAGTGCCTCCTTATCAGTGCCCATCAGTGCTGCCTTTCAGTGCTTAACAGTGTCGCCTATCAGCATACCTCCCAACTTTCTGAGATGGGAACAAGGGACACCTGTTCACAAAAGTATGTAGGCATAAGACACACCCCTGTCACGCCCCCCTTAACCACTTGAGCCCCGGACCATTATGCTGCCTAAGGACCAGAGGTCTTTTTCCAATTTGGCACTGCGTCGCTTTAACTGCTAATTGCGCAGTCATGCAATGCTGTACCCAAACGAAATTTGCGTCCTTTTCTTCCCACAAATAGAGCTTTCTTTTGATGGTATTTGATCACCTCTGCGGTTTTTATTTTTTGCGCTATAAATGGAAAAAGACCGAAAATTTTGAAAAAAAATGATATTTTCTACTTTTTGTTATAAAAAAAATCCAATAAACTCAATTTTAGTCATACATTTAGGCCAAAATGTATTCGGCCACATGTTTTTGGTAAAAAAAATGTCAATAAGCGTATATTTATTGGTTTGCGCAAAAGTTATAGCGTCTACAAACTAGGGTACATTTTCTGTAATTTACACAGCTTTTAGTTTATGACTGCCTATGTCATTTCTTGAGGTGCTAAAATGGCAGGGCAGTACAAAACCCCCCCAAATGACCCCATTGTGGAAAGTAGACACCCCAAGGAAATTGCTGAGAGGCATGTTGAACCCATTGAATATTTATTTTTTTTGTCCCAAGTGATTGAATAATGACAAAAAAAAAAAATATTTACAAAAAGTTGTCACTAAATGATATATTGCTCACACAGACCATGGGCCTATGTGGAATTGCACCCCAAAATACATTCTGCTGCTTCTCCTGAATATGGGGATACCACATGTGTGGGACTTTTTGGGAGCCTAGCCGCGTACGGGGCCCCGAAATCCAATCACCGCCTTCAGGATTTCTAAGGGCGTAAATTTATGATTTCACTCTTTACTGCCTATCACAGTTTCGGAGGCCATGGAATGCCCAGGTGGCACAAAACCCCCCCAAATGACCCCATTTTGGAAAGTAGACACCCCAAGCTATTTCCAGAGAGGCATATTGAGTCCATGGAATATTTTATATTTTGACACAAGTTGCGGGAAAGTGACACATTTTTTTTTTTTTTTTTTTTTTTTTGCACAAAGTTGTCACTAAATGATATATTGCTCACACAGGCCATGGGCATATGTGGAATTGCACCCCAAAATACATTTAGCTACTTCTCCTGAGTACGGGGATACCATATGTGTGGGGCTTTTTGGGAGCCTAGCCGCGTACGGGACCCCGAAAACCAATCACCGCCTTCAGGATTTCTAAGGGTGAAAATTTTTGATTTCACTCTTCACTGCCTATCACAGTTTCGGAGGCCATGGAATGCCCAGGTGGCACAAAACCCCCCCCAAATGACCCCATTTTGGAAAGTAGACACCCCAAGCTATTTGCTGAGAGGCATGGTGAGTATTTTGCAGCTCTCATTTGTTTTTGAAAATGAAGAAAGACAAGAAAAAACTTTTTTTTTTTTCTTTTTTCAATTTTCAAAACTTTGTGACAAAAAGTGAGGTCTGCAAAATACTCACTATACCTCTCATCAAATAGCTTGGGGTGTCTACTTTCCAAAATGGGGTCATTTGGGGGGGGTTTGTGCCACCTGGGCATTCCATGGTCTCCGAAACTGTGATAAGCAGTCAAGAGAGAAATCAAAAATTCACGCCCTTAGAAAGCCTGAAGGCGGTGCTTGGTTTTCGGGGTTCCGTACGCGGCTAGGCTCCCAAAAAGTCTCACACATGTGGTATCCCCGTACTCAGGAGAAGCAGCAGAATGTATTTTGGGGTATAATTTCACATATTCCCATAGCATGTTTGAGCAATATATCATTTAGTGACAATTTTGTGCAAAAAAAAAAATAAAAATTGTCTCTTTCCCGCAACTTGTGTCGCAATATAAAATATTCCATGGACTCGACATGCCTCTCAGCAAATAGCTTGGGGTGTCTACTTTCCAAAATGGGGTCATTTGGGGGGGTTTTGAACTGTCCTGGCATTTTATGCACAACATTTAGAAGCTTATGTCACACATCACCCACTCTTCTAACCACTTGAAGACAAAGCCCTTTCTGACACTTATTGTTTACATGAAAAAGTTTTTTTTTTTTGCAAGAAAATTACTTTGAACCCCCAAACATTATATATTTTTTTAAAGCAAATGCCCTACAGATTAAAATGGTGGGTGTTTCATTTTTTTTTTTCACACAGTATTTGCGCAGCGATTTTTCAAACGCATTTTTTGGGGAAAAAACACACTTTTTTAAATTTTAATGCACTAAAACACACTATATTGCCCAAATGTTTGATGAAATAAAAAAGATGATCTTAGGCCGAGTACATGGATACCAAACATGACATGCTTTACAATTGCGCACAAACGTGCAGTGGCAACAAAATAAATACATTTTTAAAAGCCTTTAAAAGCCTTTACAGGTTACCACTTTAGATTTACAGAGGAGGTCTACTGCAAAAATTACTGCCCTCGATCTAACCTTCGCGGTGATACCTCACATGCATGGTGCAATTGCTGTTTACATTTGACGCCAGACCGCCGCTTGCGTTCGCCTTAGTGCGAGAGCAGGGGGCGACAGGGGTGCTTTTTTTTTTTTTTTTTTTTTTTTTATTATTTTTTTGCTTTTTTATCTTATTTTTAAACTGTTCCTTTCATTTTTATTTTTTTTTAATCATTTTTATTGTTATCTCGGGGAATGTAAATATCCCCTATGATAGCAATAGGTAGTGACAGGTACTCTTTTTTGAAAAAAATGGGGTCTATTAGACCCTAGATCTCTCCTCTGCCCTCAAAGCATCTGACCACACCAAGATCGGTGTGATAAAATGCTTCCCCAATTTCCCAATGGCGCTATTTACATCCAGCGAAATCTAAGTCATAAAATGCTCGTAGCTTCCGGTTTCTTAGGCCATAGAGATGTTTGGAGCCACTCTGGTCTCTGATCAGCTCTATGGTCAGCTGGCTGAATCACCGGCTGCATTCTCAGGTTCCCTGTTGAGACAGGAGAGCCAGAGAAAAACACGGAAGACGGTGGGGGGGGGGGCATTCCCTCCCACGGCTTGTAAAAGCAGTCTAGAGGCTAATTAGCCGCTAGGATTGCTTTTACATGAAAGCCGACCGCTGGCTGAAAAGAATGATACCAAGATGATACCTAAACCTGCAGGCATCATTCTGGTATAACCACTCAAAGTTGTGAATGGCGTACCTGAAGACAAAAAAATGGTTAACAATAAAGCACAGTAAACGGTAAAGTATAAAAAATTGCATACCTGAAAAGCAAACATGATAAAGCATAATAACAATAAAACATTGCAGAATAGAATACAGTAAAAAAGAGCAGAACAATAGAGAGAATAGAGAGAGAGAGAACAATAAAACGACAACCATTTTTTTTTATTTTATATATATATATATATATATATATATATATATATTTTTTTTTACACTTTTTTTGTAACTAACTTTTATAACTGTAACCGGTTCCAGGTTCGGGTCTCTCAAAATGCGATGGCATCTTGGGAGACCCTGTGAAAGTGTGCCTAGTCTGTGCAATGCTGTACCCTACGCTAATACTCAACTAGTGTATGGTAGCGTTCAAAACATTCACCAATGCAAAGACCAGGATTGTCAGGACAGGAGGGACAATAATAGCGGGTGTCACGCCTATATCCGCGCTAGCTGCAGACACAATATCTTTTTTGGGGGTGTTCGCTGGGTAGGGGTACTCGGGAGGACATAAAGAAAATGCCTCTCATGCAGCCGACTGCATTTGGTTGGGGATGTGAATGGGGGAAGTACGGGCGCTGCAGAAGCGGTGGGTTCCCAATTAGGATTGGCGAATGCAGTAGGAAGGGCACTATGGGCACGACGGGCCTGTGTTTGTCTTTCTGGTGGCAGCGGGACACTACTTGTGCTTGCCACCTCACCAGCTTGAACTGCACTTATGGGACTCGCCACGTCACCAAGTGTTACTGCAGTGCTGGTTTGACTACGACCGGGGTGTACTAGGCCGCTGGCGCTTGCCAGTTCACCAAAACGCTACCAAAAAATCTGTTGGCGATCGCAGGGATCAGGCCTGACTCTGCGAACACTGCAGTTATGCGTTTTAGTCTTTTGTAAGTGACAGTGATCGATCGATACTGCACTTGGGTGGGCTGGGCTGGGCTGGGCCGGGCGGAGGGGCAAAACGCAGGTGCTAGCAGGTATCTGGGCTGATCCCACTAACACTGCGTTTGTGAGAACCCTAAACTGCTGGGGATGCTAGTATAGATCTGATCGGATCAGATATTGATCCGTTCAGATACTATACCACTAAGGGTGGTGTACAGTGCGTGCGTGGGTGTTAGCGGTACTGGCGCTAACCTGACGCTGCCTGGGGCTGGTGCTTGCCAGTTCACCAAAATACTACCAAAAAAACTGTTAGCGATCGCAGGGATCAGGCCTGACTCTGTGAACGCTGCAGTTATGCATTTAGTGTTTTGTAAGTGTCAGTGATCGATCGATACTGCACTTGGGTGGGCTGGGCCGGGCGGAGGGGCAAAACGCAGGTGCTAGCAGGTATCTGGGCTGATTCCGCTAACACTGCGTTTTTGGGAACCCTAAACTGCTGGCGACACTAGTATAGATCTGATCGGATCAGATATTGATCCGTTCAGATACTATACCACTAAGGGAGGCGTATGCTGCGTGCGTGGGTGTTAGCGGTACTGGCGCTAACCTGACACTGCCTGGGGCTGGTGCTTGCCAGTTCACCAAAATACTACCAAAAAAACTGTTAGCGATCGCAGGGATCAGGCCTGACTCTGCGAACGCTGCAGTTATGCGTTTAGTCTTTTGTAAGTGACAGTGATCGATCGATACTGCACTTGGGTGGGCTGGGCTGGGCCGGGCGGAGGGGCAAAACGCAGGTGCTAGCAGGTATCTGGGCTGATCCCGCTAACACTGCGTTTTTGGGAACCCTAAACTGCTGGGGACGCTAGTATAGATCTGATCGGATCAGATATTGATGCGTTCAGATACTATACCACTAAGGGAGGTGTATGCTGCGTGCGTCAGTGTTAGCGGTACTGGCGCTAATCTGACGCTGCCTGGGGCGACGCATATCACCGCCGGGCGATCAGGGGGCTAAACCTTTATTCGGTAATAAACGGCGGGTGCCCTGACACTATAAAAAATAAACAAACTAACCAGCGTCAACCGTAACGGTTATACGGTGATCAGTGGTGAAAGGGTTAACTATGGGGCAATAAAGGGGTTAAAACATTTATTCGGTAGTATATGGGGGTCCCTGACGCTATAAAACGCTGACGGCGAACCTAAATATTTATGTCCCTAACTAGCGTCACCAGCGACACTAATACAGCGATCAGAAAAATGATCGCTTAGTGACACTGGTGACAGGGGGTGATCAAGGGGTTAAAACTTTATTAGGGGGGGTTAGGGGGGTACCCTAGACCTAAAGGGGGGTAATACTCACTGTCCCAACACTAACTGTCACAAACTGACACCAATGCAGTAATCAGAAAAAAAAAAAAAAAAAAAAACTGCTGGTGTCAGTTTGTGACAGGGGGGGGGGGGGGTGATTGGGGGGGGATCAGGGGGCGATCGGGGGGGGGGGATCGGGGTGTTTTGTGTGCCTGGCATGTTCTACTGTGTGTGTGTGTGTTGGTGCACTCACATTGATGTCTTCTCTCCTCGGGCCGGAACGGAAATTACCGACCCGAGGGGAGATGACATCATTTCCTTTGCTGCTGTTTAGCATACAGCAGCAAAGGAATGATTCGATTGGCCGGCGGCGATCGCGAGGGGGGGGCCACGAACGGATGGTCTCCCCCTCACCACCGATCGCCGGGGCACAAAGGACGACCGCCTCGGGCACCGGGGGGGGGTCCGATCGGACCCCCCACCCGCGGAAGGCAAATCACGTACACTGTACGTGATTTTGCCTGTCCGTGCCACTTTGCCGACGTACATCGGCGTGAGGCGGTCGTCAAGTGGTTAAAGGAGAATTATACAAAAAAAGATTGATTAAATTCATAAGTGCTTTTTTTTACCACTACTATTCCTTAATATTTGCTTGTGAAATTTACAAATGCAGCATTTTAGAAATTGGATGAAAAGTTGGGCACTCTAAAACACTTTCTTATAGATAAATAGTGCATTTTCTATACAACTATATAGATCAGGCCAAAATGAGGGACAAATGAGGAGGAAAGAAGGACAGAGGGACATTGTTCCAAATCAGGAACAGTCCCTCAGAATCAGGGACAGTTGGGAGCTATGTACCAGTGCCTCCTTATCAGTGCCTATCTGTGCTGCCTATCAGTGCACATCAGCGCCACCACATCAGTGCACATCAGTGTCACCACATCAGTGCACATCAATAAAGAAGAAAAATTACTTATTTGCAAAATTTTAGAACAGAAATAAAGAAAAACTTTTTTTTTCAAAATGTTCAGTCTTTTTTTATTTGTTTAGCAAAAAAAAAAAAAAAAAACAGTGGTGATTAGATACCACCAAAAGAAAGCATAATTTGTCTCAACAAAAAAATGATAAAAATGTCATATGGGTACAGTGTTGCATGACCGCGCAATTGTTATTCTAAGTGTGATAGTGCTGAGGGGCGTGGCGTCCGAGCCCGAAGATGGCTGCTTAGCTCCCGAGCTCCGCCACACCACCGGGGGAATCCACCGCCATCGGAGCGATCGAAAGTGCCATCTGCCGCCATCCGACCCATCAGAGTACCGTATGCAAGCAGGGATGCCGCGGAGACGAAAGGACCCTCCGCCGCAGCTCAGCAAGCTGCCGGAGTATTTCGCTGCCTCAGCACGGCCTATCCAAAATGGCGCCCAGTCGAAACGAAAGCAGCAGCAGGCCGCATCCACGAGCTGTCCGCCCGGCCTAACCAGCGCCGATCCACGGACCCAGCATAGCGGATCGTCCTCAGCGGCATCCACCCCCACTACAAGAAGCCCTGTTAAGTCCAGACAGAGGACGGCTTCTCCTCAGGGGAATCAACAGCAACAAGCTATGGAGGTGAGATCACATACCCCCTCACATGCCCAGGCCTCAGCCGCATCAGATCCAATAGAGGGATTCCCCACCACAGGGCAACCTATATCAGACATTGTCCTTAAAGAGATGCTAATGTCCCTGAGGTCATCCCTGCATCAAGACATGCTGATGACAGTACAAAAGTGTCAAGCTGAAGTACAAGCTCTGGGAGGGAGGGTAGATCACATTGAGAATACCCTAGCCTCTCATGGGTCCTCTTTCAACAAAATGGTGGATGCTCACACCATTCACTCTGATGACATCTCCTGGATCAAAGATAAATTATCTGACCTTGAAGACCGATCCAGGAGAAATAACCTCAAAATAAGAGGCATTCCTGAATCTATCTCTGCGCTGCAATTACCGCAATATGTCCAAGATCTTTTCATGGCACTGCTCCCTGCAGCATCTGCATTGGAGCTCACAGTGGATAGGGTACATAGAATACCGAAACCGTCCTTTTTACCCGATGATGTACCCAGAGATGTTCTACTGAGGCTCCATTTCTATAAAATGAAAGAAACCATCTTGGCTTCATTCCGCAACCCCGATCAGCACCCGCCTCAGTATGCATCTCTTCAGCTACTCCCTGACTTGTCAAGGCATACCCTCCAGAAATGCCGTAATTTAGCCACTATTACTAAGGCGCTCCGTAACCATCGCATATTACACAGGTGGAAGTATCCGGCTACGCTCTCAATTACCCATAACGGCACGACCACCACGTTCTCCACTATGGAAGACGGTCTGCACATCCTCAGGCAATGGGGAATCTTGATGGAAGCATCTCCGCCTCCTATACAGGTTGACCCTCCTCAATACATGCAGGCAGAATGGCAGGTGGTGAAAAGGAAAAAAAGCGACAAGAAACACGCTTAAATGGCTGATCGCTCCTACTCATTTTACTAAATCTTTACGTCTACACTCCCCCAGTGCAGGCACACTTGGAAATTTTTCCAAAACCCCTCAACCTTATTGAACAGTGCTTATGGATCAAGAATCCCACTGTGGATTCTCCTATCATCCTGTAACCTTTCTTTTTTTTCCCTCTAACTTGTTTAGTTCTTTGTTTTTTGCTGTTTTTATGGATCAACAACTCTCTACAGAACCACGCTCACCTGCGACATCATGGAAAGTAACCTACAACACCTGCACTCCAATTGTCCGCCTCAAGAGATATTCTAAAGGAAAAACCAGCCTGGCACCGCAATCACTCATCGGCCGTGAGTACTGTAACAACTTGACGTTTAGCATATCCTCCAACATGCCTCATGCCAGTTAAAATATTTTCCATCAATGCCCATGGCTTAAATCATCCAGCCAAAAAAGCATCTCTTTGGAAAGAAGTCGACTCTTCCCAATGTGATATTCTATGTGCTCAAGAGACACACTTCCACCAAGCAGCCCCACCTTACTGCTCTCACAGAAACTTCCAACACTACTTCTTCTCCAGTATGAAAGCGAAAAAGAGAGGTGTTATGGTGGCCATTAGGGACTCTATATCGTTTCAACTTCACTCCGAAATATCTGACGATGCGGGCCGATACCTCATACTTGTATGCGATATCAATTCCACCCGTTATACTCTGGTGAATGTGTATGTTCCGAATACCAAACAAATTCACTTCCTCAATAGTTTGATGAAAAAGGTTAAAAAAATTCAACAAGGTTCCCTTATAATTTGTGGAGACTTTAATATTACTCCCGACCCACAAATGGACTCTACCTCGACCTGTTCACGAAAATCTCCTTCTCTACATGCTTTCCTACGATCGCATGACTTATTTGATTGCTGGAGATGCATGCATGCTAGTGAACGAGATTTCACATTTTATTCTCATAGACATTGTGTTTATTCGAGGATTGATCTGGTCTTGATGGACAAGTGGTTGCTACAAAAAATATCTCAAATTCAAATAAATAACATTACGTGGTCGGACCACGCCTCTATCCTCCTGACACTTGGGGATAAATACCCTACTAATGGAGCATACCTTTGGCGCGCAAATCCCCAAGTAATACAATCACCAACCACCAAAAAAATATTAGAGAACCACTTGTCTGATTACTTCCGGATCAATCACTCTTCCACTAATGATCCGTTTGTTTTATGGAATGCTCACAAGGCATACATTAGAGGTATATTTATTCAATTAGCCTCAAAACTTAAGAGACAGAGACAGCAGCGGCTTGACACCATACTTGCAGATATCAAATCCCTGGAGGAACTAGATAAAAAACATCCTACACGCCAGAATAGTAAAAGACTAACTATTCTCCGCCATGATCTCAGACTAGAACTACTCCACTCCTTTGAACAAAAAGAACGACGACTCAAAATGTCATACTATTCGACCAGTAACAAAGCTGGAAAAGCATTGGCTCGCAAATTACAAGGTCAACGCTACAAAACTAAAATACCTTACATCCTAAGCCCCTCCTCCAAACAAAAAGTGATTGACCCTCAAAGCATCGCCAATGCTTTTAGTGAATACTATAGTTCCCTATACAATTTAAATCAAGACAATCTCCTTAACCAACCGTCACAAACCGCCATAAATGATTTCCTAAAAAACATTGATCTACCGAGTCTATCCACTTCTCAAATCCAAGACTTGAATTCCCCTTTCTCGCTATCTGAGTTACTGAAAGTTATTGACACCCTGCCTACTAATAAATCACCAGGACCGGATGGCCTGACAGGGGAATACTATAGGAATTTCAAACAATGTCTAGGTCCTCATCTTCTCAGGGTGTTTGAAACCGCTGCTGTCTCCTCTTCTTTTCCTTCTGAGATGTTAGAGGCTTTGATAGTCATGCTGCCTAAACCAGGGAAGACACCGGATGTTCCTCAAAATTTTAGACCGATTTCATTACTGAATACTGACCTGAAGCTTTACGCCAAAATGATAGCGCTAAGGCTCATTGACATTCTCCCCACCATAATTGACCCTGACCAATGTGGATTCACCAAAGGCAGACAAACATCTGACGCTACCAGAAGATTAATAAATGTGATTCATATGGCTAAGAAAACAGGGACGCCTTCTCTGCTTCTTGCTCTGGATGCAGAGAAGGCGTTCGACAGAGTACATTGGACATATCTCGCGAGCACCTTGGAAAAATTTGGTTTTAAAGGTCACATACTATCTGCCATACTATCCCTCCATTCTACACCATCAGCCAGAGTATACACTTCAGGTATGCTATCTAAACCTTTTAAAATCACAAATGGCACCCGCCAGGGGTGTCCCCTTTCCCCACTCATTTTCAACCTCTTAATGGAACCACTAGCGTCCAGCATCAGACAAAACCCTAATATTCAAGGCTTTCCTATTAATCATCGCAAACATGTCATCAGTCTCTTCGCAGACGATGTAATCCTCATGTTAACAAATCCGGTGTCTTCTCTGCAACACGTGTCTCAATTATTAACAAATATGGCTTAATATCATATTACAAAGTGAACAAAACCAAATCTTACATATTGGATCTTGGTGTACAAGCAAACGATAGATTACATTTGCAAAACAAATACCCGTATATCTGGGAATCCCATGAAATAACTTATCTAGGTATTAAGCTAACATCCCGCCCTACGCAATTGTTTCATGCTAACTACCTTCCTTTGCTATGCTCTTTAAATACGAACCTAAAATCCATAAGCAAACACACATTGTCTTGGTCCGGTAGGTTGGCCGCCTTTAAGATGCAACTTCTGCCACAAATACTCTGTATATTTCGTACGGTTCCTATTCCAGTTCCTCGACAGCACTTTAAAACTTTACAATCCACACTCTCTAGATACTTATGGGAAGGTAAAAAAGCCAGAAGCGCGCTAATCAATCTACGTAAAACCAAAACAGCAGGAGGCGTCGGCCTACCGATTTTTGCTGACTACCACTTAGCTACAATCCTAGCACAATTAAGAGGGTGGTTTCCCCACCACCAAACACAGCTTTGGAGTGCTATTGAACGCTCAATGATACCAGGTGGTAACCTTTATGACTATTTGCTGGCTTTTGTGCATCTTAAATCCAAACCTCATGACCTCTCTCTCCCGATTCTAGCGACACTTAGCTCATGGAAGACATTGATAACCACCAAATCTAGATCATCCCCCAACATATCCCTGTCAATCCCTCTATCAACACTGGCTTTGTTGATCCCAGATATACCTGTGACCAATTGGATAGAGAAAGGAATACAATGGGTCTCAGATGTGCACTCTGGCCTTAATGCTAGATCGTTTGATGATCTACAAAAATCCTATGACCTACCTACTTCAGACAGATTTCAACACTTCAGAATTGCCTCTTATCTCAAAACACATGACATCCAATACAAACTATTCTGGCAAATTCATGTGTACTTAACTGCCAAGCTACCTCGTAAGGGAGGTATTTCATTATTTTATACTTATCTTCATGATAAAAATTTATTTAACAAAACAAACTCCATGTTAGCATGGGAAAGAGATCTCAATGACTCCTTTTCCCCACAACAATGGCACAAGGCCTTACAACATACCCACTCAGCCACCAAATGCACCAACCTCTGGGAACTCTCTCATAAGATCACACAACGATGGTATTTAACACCCTATAGATTGGCTAAGTTTGACAGCTCCACACCTTCCACTTGTTGGAGGAATTGTGGACAACCAGGCACTATCTACCACATCCTATGGGATTGTAAACACCTGACCTCATATTGGTCCCACGTCTTCAACATCCTACGTCAAACTACAAATCTCAACATAACTAACACATCTTCATTGGCCATCTTAAATATAGGCATAGAACACATACCACCATTATATAGACAATTCACTACCCACTTATTCCTAGCTGCGAAATTAGTGATCCTAAGGAAATGGAGATCATTGGATCCACCGGACATAGAAGAAACGGTAAATACCTTATCTTTGCATTACACGTATGAAAGGATGCTAGCATCAATTAGTGGAAAGTACAATACTTTTCTCCCACGCTGGCAACACTGGATTAATTGGTACAACACCCATCGCAATCCAACTTGAAGCTACTTACTACTACTAGAATGCATAACATCAAACTTATCTGGCTCACTTAGAACCTTAGCCTTCCCTTTCCATATGGTTTCTGAATTGATCCTGTATAATCTACATATAAGTTACTTTTATCTAGTTGTGAGCTATACGCTCTTGTTATAGAAATATTAACAGATATAAAATGATTAACACTGATGTGGCCATATAAACATGAAGGGGCTATGCCTCCACTGTGCCACAGTTAGTTCCCAATGGGGTGGCTGGCGGAGATACATGGTCTCTCCCGCCGTGATCTATTCCTCATAATTAACTTACAGTACTGAATAACAAAATATATGTATCTGTTAACATCTGTTATTTGGTTTTATTTCCTCTTACTTTCTTATTCTCTTTTATTAACCCAGTTTACGATATCTCCTGTAACTTGTAAATGCACTGTATTTCTTTGTAAACTGACAAAATTCTGAATAAAAACTATTTAAAAAAAAAAAAAGTGTGATAGTGCTGAAAGCTGAAAATTGGCCTGGGCAGGAAGGGGGTAAAAGTGCTCGGTATTGAAATGGTTAAAGTAGCAGCAATGTTGAAGTGCAGGGGGTCCCTGCAAGTGTCTGTGTTAGTCCTCAAATCGATCCTATGTTTCCCTTGTTTCCATTTGGATCGAAGGTCTAATCTGTGTCTCCACCATCTGTCATTTAACTGTCAAATGTTGGAGCATTTATTATCCACTAAAACATTGCCATTTTATTGTTAAATGACTGGGGAAAAGTCTAGTTTCAGAAGGTGTGATCGTAATCTCAGTAGGCTTCATGTAAGGCCCCATTCACATACGGGCATTTTAGAA
Source organism: Lithobates septentrionalis (assembly GCA_037952835.1). Lineage (NCBI taxonomy): Eukaryota > Metazoa > Chordata > Amphibia > Anura > Ranidae > Lithobates > Lithobates septentrionalis. The sequence goes on from JBBDGP010000812.1 coordinate 1,783,509, forward strand.
TTGGGGGGCGGAATCGGTGCAATTTTTGAACACTAAAACAGGTAAAATGACTGCGCTATCCCCATGAAACCTGTATACGAGAGTATACAGTGTATAAGGTATCAAATACACAAAGCCGCAACTAAAAATGTGAGACACCCACACTATAAGATACAAAAGACAAAAGTAGCTGCGCTATGAAAATTGAGTGATAAATGTAAATAGAACAATTCAGTCACCTCTAAATGGAATGAATGATGCACCCATTATAACGTGACGAACAGTGAAATAAAAAATTGAAATACATCAAAAAATAGAAAACATGGATAAATGAGTATATTCAGTCCATTCCAAAAATATAAAGGAAAAAAGTTCACTGGCAGAACAATCCTTCAAGGGTAATTTAGACAAGCATCCATGCGGTGTGAATCATGCGACCATAACACCGAGAAGAACGTGGTGACAGAAGGGTTCCTCCACCAATAAAAATGCTGCCCCTTTCCAGCTCCTATGATCTCTTATTACAGGAGATCATGCAGGCATGTGGCTTTCTACCCCAGCCTCGGGTCTTTGATACGGATGTTTCTCCCCACCATGGATCTTCTAGGCAGTAGATGGACACTCATCCCCCATATAAGGATACATAAAAAAGGCTTCCATAGCATAATACGTTTTCACACAGTTTATTGGATAAAAAAGAAATGCACTTACAATTATGTTGTAAATCAAAGGTGCCCCTGGAAGATGTCAGTTGTGACGAAACGGCTTAGGGAGGAGCGGCGTGCTGACGTCACCAGCACGGGCAGCATACTGAAGCCGGCCGGCCTATGTTTTTAACGAGCCTTTGATTTACAACATAATTGTAAGTGCATTTCTTTTTTATCCAATAAACTGTGTGGAAACGTATTACGCTATGGAAGCCTTAGGATCCATCCGTATCAAAGACCCGAGGCTGGGGTAGAAAGCCACATGCCTGCATGATCTCCTGTAATAAGAGATCATAGGAGCTGGTAAGAGGCAGCATTTTTATTGGTGGAGGAACCCTTCTGTCACCACGTTCTTCTGGGTGTTATGGTCGCATGATTCACACCGCATGGATGCTTGTCTTACTTACCCTTGAAGGATTAATCTGCCAGTGAACTTTTTTCCTTTATATTTTTGGAATGTACTGAATATACTCATTTATCCATGTTTTCTATTTTTTGATGTATTTCAATTTTTTATTTCCCTGTTCGTCACGTTATAATGGGTGCATAATTCATTCTATTTAGAGGTGACTGAATTGTTCTATTTACATTTATCACTCAATTTTCATAGCGCAGCTACTTTTGTCTTTTGCAATTTTTGAACACACCATTTTGAATTACGCTGCATACACACGGTCGGAATTTCCGTGTGATGGGAGTGTGATGGGAGCTATTGGTCTGATATTCCGACCGTGTGTATGCTCCATCCAACTTTTTTCTGTCTGAATTTCCGCCAGCAAAAGATTGAGAGCTGGTTCTCTATTTTTCCGATGGAAAAAGTTCTTGGCGAAAATTCCATTCGTCTGTATGCAATTCCGAAGCGCAAAAAAAACACGCATGTTCGGAAACAATTTGACGCATGCTCGGAAGCATTGACCTTCATTTTCTCGGCTCATTGTAGTGTTGTACATCACCGCGTTCTTGACGGTCGAAAGTTCAGAGAACTTTTGTGTGACCGTGTGTAGGCAAGGCAAGCTTGAGCGGAATTCCGTCGGAAAAACCATCCAAGATTTTTCCGACGGAAATTCCGCTCGTGTGTACGGGGGAAAAGACCACTAAGCTTCCAGCTTGCTTGCAATAACTGTCCCCAAAACATACATGATTTTGCCTTTTTTCGGCTGTTGGAATTCCAGGTATTGGACTCTTGAGTGTGTTTTTGTTACGAGTTAAATATATATATAAACCTGGGCAAAGCAGCAAATGTTCCATCCTCCTCCCATAAATCTGCAAAGACGAGAATACTGTAGCATTCTGTGCCAGATACAGGCTGCATAAATATCTGTCTGGAATAGAAATGCTGAATTTGTTATGCGGGAGGTGAAGTGCCTATAGGCACCTGCAGCACAAACATTTACCCAGCCATGCCTTTTCCTCATTATCCTTTGTTATTACTCTGTGTAATGTTGTACCTACACCAGCTGGTTGGCTATGTTACTCCACAGTTTATTCCCAGTAAAACACATTAGACTTTGCCTGGTTTGGACCGTGTGCATATAATCTGTGAATGTACATCAACTCACCAAAGTCGGAAGACTGCAAAGAATATACTGTATGTATTTACCTAGGGAGACTGGAATTAAATAGGAAATCCAGTTTTTACTGGCTAATAATGGAAAGTATTTACAAATGTTACAAATATTTTCATATACGTTAACATAAAGAATAAAACACCTTCAAAAAATCACTACAGTGGACCTCTTAACCACTTCAATACCGGGCACTTTTACCCCCTTTTCTGCCCGGGCCAATTTCTAACTTTAAGCACTGTCGCACTTTGAATTACAATTGCGCGGTCATGGCAACACAGTACCCAAACTAAATTTTTATCATTTTGTTCACACAACTAGAGCTTTCTTTTGGTGGTATTTAACAGCCCCGGAAGATTTGGCTGCTGATTGACCAGGCCATTTTTTGTCATTCGGGACTGCGTCGATTTATCTGACAATTGTGCGGTCGTGTGATGCTGCACCTAAACAAAATTCACATCCTTTTTTTTCCCCACAAATAGAGCTTTCTTTTGGTGGTAGTTGATCATCTCTGCGGTTTTTATTTTTTGCGCTATAAACAAAAAAATAGCGACAATTTTGAAAAAAAAATCACAATATTTTGTACTTTTTGCTATAATAAATATCCCCATTTAAAAAAAAAAAAAAAGCTAATTTTTTCTCAGTTTCGGCCGATATGTTTTCTTCTACATATCTTTGGTAATAAAAATCACAATAAGCGTATATTGATTGGTTTGCATAAAAGTTATAGCGTCTACAAACTAGGAGATAGATTTATAGCATTTTTATCACATTTTTTTTTACTAGTAATGGCTGCGATCTGCGATTTTTATCAGGACTGCTACATTATGGCGGACACATCGAACACTTTTGACACATTTTTGGCATTTATACAGTGATCAATGCTATAAAAATGCACTGATTACTGTAAAAATGTCGCTGGCAGGGAAGGGGTTAACACTAGGGGGTGATCAAGGGGTTAACTGTGTTCCCTCACTATGTTCTAACTGAAGGGGGGAGGAGACTGTCTAGGGGAGATGACAGATCGCTGTTCATACTTTGTATGAACAGCGATCTGTCTCTTCTTCCCTCAGAGAACCGGGACCTGTGTGTTTACACACAGAGACCCGGTTCTCGTTGTGTCAAGAGCGATCGCGGGACCGACGATCGTCGCGCCCACCGGGGGCACTCGTATAAGCTCCGTGCCCCTAGTGGCCCCTAGGGGCCACAGGGTGAAGCGATGTAACATAACGTTGTGTCGCCCAGTCGTGCATTCTGCCGCAGTAAAACTTTGGCGGCTGATCAGCAAGTGGTTAATCACCACCAGTGGCGGCCCATCCATTAGGGGGACAGGGGCGCCTCCCTCCCTAATCCATGTGCCAGGCCACTGATCTCCATGCAGGGCGCCGGACACACAGATTTCAATGTATTTTTTTTTTTTAGCACGTGATTAGAGCCGGAGGCCCTAATTGGCTTCAAAAAAGGGTCCACCCACTTGTGCGACATTAGCTGGTCTTCCTACTTCTCCTCCCGGCCAATCAGGAAGCCGGTCCTGAGACTCGATTGGCCGGGAGTCTTAGGCTGTGTCACGCCCCTCCAGCCTGTGTCTTAGAATAAGAGAGAGGTGAACAAAGATGTAATATCCCACCCCCATAGTGTTTAGCTGGTTAGATGGAGGAGGAGGGAGGGAGTAGGCTGTCATTTAGCACTGTGTATACGCCCACATGTGTGTCTCTATAGTCACATGGGCTGCTCAGATGTGATAGGGAGGAAATGCTCAGCATGGAAACTCACTGAAAACTGAGCATGTGCAGAGTTGTCACCATGGCTGCAAAATCCTAAGCTGCTTTGGGGACATGGACAGAAGGTGTCGATAGAGAGCAGCAGGATCTATCAGGTTTTTGCAGAATATAGAAAACAAATCTCCTAGTGAGGGAGTGAGTATGAACAGCATGTAATACAACATTTATTGATAGTTTTTTTATGATGTGGGTTTAGTGACACCTTAAGTTGGCTTGTGATTTCTCACTGTCAATAGTAGATGTCAATGGTATCGCGGGTGGTCATAGTACGAGATTTCACAAACAAAACTAAGTTATGAATATTTATATTTTCTTCAGCCAGTGCACTCCTGTGACCAACAGGAAAAGTATGGCCATACTTCTCCTTTAAAAGATAACATTTACTTTAACCATTTCAGCTCCAGAAGATTTACCCCCCCCCTCCCTTCATGACCAGGCCATTTTTTGTGATACGGCACTGCATTACTTTAACTGACAATTACACGGTCGTGCGACGCTGTACACAAATAAATTCGATGTCCTTTTTTTTCCCATAAATAGAGCTTTCTTTTGGTGGTAATTGGTAATCTCTGCAGTTATTATTTTTGTGTTATAAACAACAAAAAACCGACAATTTAAAAAAAAAAACAAAAAAACTTTTTTCTATAAAACATATGCAATAACATTTTTTTTTAAAAAATTTAATTTCTTCATTAATTTAAGCCAGAATTGTATTCTTGTTCAAACATTCCCAATAAGTGTATATTGATTGGTTTGCACAAAAGTTTTAGCATCTACAAACTATGGCAGGGGTAGGCAACCTCGGCCCTCAAGCTGTGGTGAAACTACAAATCCCATCATGCCTCTGCCTCTAGGAGTCACGCCTGTGATTGTCAGGGTCTTGCAATGTCTCATGGGACTTGTAGTTTCACCACAGCTGGAGGGCCGAGGTTGCCTACCCCTGAACAATGGGATATTTTTATTTATTTTTCAATTTATTTTTAATTTTTTACTAGTAATGGCGGCAATCAGTGACTTATAGCAGGACTTCGATATTGCGGTGGACAAAAAATATGCGCTGTCACTTTACTAATAACACTGGCTGGGAAAGGGTAAACAGCAGGGGCGATCAAAGGGTTAAATGTGTTCCTAGCAAGTGCTTACTCACTTTGTGGGAGGTGCTTCCACTAAGGGAAGGCAGAGATCCGCGTTCCTGCTTAGCAGAAACACAGGATCAATGTCTTCCCTACTGACAGAACGGTGGTCTGCCTGGTTTACATAGCCAGATCGCCATTCTGCCTGTGTACTAAACAGTCAGCAGGTGCTGGCTGACATTGAGTCCATGGTACCCGCCTCTGGACTCCCGCTGTGTGTAATCACAGCGGGAGCGGGTCGCCACGCGCCCCGGACCCCGAGGTGTCAGGTCTCTTACTAGGTACGTGATCTAGTACAGAGCAGCCACTCTGTTGCAGTACTGTAAAGATGCGGTGGGCAGTCGTGAAGCGGTTAACCACTTGCCGACCGCTGCATGCCGATATACGTCGGCACAATGGCAGAAATGGGCGTACCTGTACATCCCCTTTAATTGGCGGGGTTAGTGAGTGCGCGCCCGCCACGTACAGGGTGACTGTGCACGGCGGACTCGATGTCTGCCGGTCTAATGGCGATCATTTCACGGAGCCGCAGAACGGGGAAGTGCCTATGTAAACAAGGCATTTCCCCGTTCTGCCTTGTGACATGACAGAGATCACTGCTCCCTGTCATCGGGAGCAGTGATCGGTGTCATGCGAGTTGTAGCCCATCCCCCCCACAGTTAGAACACCTCCCTAGGACACACTTAACCCCCTTGATCGCCCCCTAGTGGTTAACCCCTTCCCTGCCAGTGTCATTTACAGAGTAATCAGTGCATTTTTATAGCACTGATCGCTGTATAAATGACAATGGTCCCAAAAATGTGGCAAAAGTGTCCGATGTGTCCTCCATAATGACGCAGTCATGATAAAAATTGCAGATTGCCGCTATTGTTAATAAAAAAAAAATAATAATAAAAATGCCATAAAACTATCCCCTATTTTGTAGACGCTATAACTTTTGCGCAAACCAATCAATATACGCTTATTGTGATTTTTTTTACCAAAAATATGTAGAAGAATACATATCGGCCTAAACTGAGGAAAAAAATGTTTTTATATATTTTTGGGGGGTATTTATTATAGCAAAAAAAATAATAAAATTGCGTTTTTTTCTTTAAATTGTCGCACTTTTTGTTTAAAGCGCAAAAAATAAAAATCACGGAGGTGATCAAATACCACCAAAAGAAAGCTCTATTTGTGGAAAAAAAAAGGACATTAATTTTGTTTGGAAGCCACGTCACACAACCGCGCAATTGTCAGTTAAAGCGACGCAGTGCCGAAACGCAAAAAGTGCTCTGGTGAGGAAGGGGGTAAAATCTTTCGGGGCTGAAGTGATTCATTGTACTATCCAATTAGGAAATAGAAATTTACCAAATACATTTGTATTATTTGAAGTGTACTAAAATGTACAAGCATTTGAAATGATATGTGGCCGCACAATTTAAGTGGCCTAGTAGACACATAAACCATCCCCGGCTAACAAACTACAGACTATTATATGATATATAATTGTATAATTAAAACTGTGTACAGCTCTTGGGTACTTTTGCTGAGGACATTCTGTGCAATGTGGAGTTTTATTATAAAAAATAACCTCTTCCTTTGCAGCTTTGGAAAGATGAACGCTAAAAATAAAAAATTCCCATTCTATAAACAGAGACAATTGCGCAAACATTTACTTGTGGACTTAGCTTGAACAAATTTTTCACATAAAATGAAATAAAACAACTTAACTAATATAAAAGGACGGTGGATTTACCCCTTACTCCATTTCTTAATTTACCTTTACTGGTTAAAAAAAAAATGATATCCCCAGAATTAATGCGATAAAAATTAATATCCAATTCTCAGATGGCAAAATAATCTTGCATATTCACAAAGTATCATGTTCGGTAAATACTGCCTTAAATTGAAATGTCAGGAAGCTAAGCACATTTTTCATTATCCGAGATGCTGTGTCTGATTCATAATTTGAAGAATATAAATTAATGCTGATTGCACACATACTGTCTTTTGCAAGTACATGTCTGGAGCATATGGGCTCATATGAACGCAAGGGCTGGCCGCAGCCAAGTGTTGCTGTACCATACACTGATTGCCAAACTAGTAATAATAATCACACATCTAATTTCCTGCACTATGTTAGACCTTTGAAACCACTTTATTTTAGCATCCACAGAAAAAAAAAATCTCTCGTCTGTTAAATAGATCACAGTAAAATGAAATGCATAAATAAATCAACTCAGTGGGGGAACATAGAATGCATTCACATACATTTGGCAAATACTGCATTACAATATTTATCAGGGCATGTTTGTTTATGGGTTTTTGTGCGATTTAATGTAAGGTAGGTTTTATACCTTAAAGTGATTGTAATGCTGCGTACACACGAGCGGACTTTACGGCAGACTTGGTCCGGCGGATTTTTCGACTGACTTTTCCGACTGACTTTCCGAATGAACGATCTACCGAAGTCCGACGGATTTGTACGTGATGACGTACGACCGGACTAAAACAAGGAAGTTCATATCCAGTAGCCAATAGCTGCCCTAGCGTCGTTTTTTGTCCGTCGGACTAGCATACAGACATGCGGACTTTTCGACCGGACTCGAGTCCGTCAGAAAGATTTGAAACATGTTTCATTTCTAGGTCCGTGGAACTTTTGGGAAAAAAAAGTCCGCTGCAGCCCACACACGATCGAATTGTCCGCCGGACCAAGTCTGCCGTAAAGTCCGCTCGTGTGTACGCGGCATAAGGGTTTTTTTTTTTAAATAACAAAAATATCATACTTACCTCCACTGTGCAGCTCGTTTTGCACAGAGTGGCCCTGAACCTCGTCTTCTAGGGTCCCCTGGTGGCTCTCGCGGCTCCACCCCACATCAGGTAACCCCCTAGGAGAAGTGCTCTCCGTGGGGCTACCTTGCGGGCGCACTCCCGAGTCCATAGCCATAGCCGCCGAATGTATGACTCGGCCCCGCCCCTTGGCTCCCGCGTCATTGGATTTGATTGACAGCAGCGGGAGCCAGTAGCTGCGCTGCTATCAATCTATCCAATCAGGACACGAGACAGAGGCCGGAGCTGGTGTGCTCGTTCCCGTCACGCAGATTTCAGGGCTTAGGTAAATATGAGGGGAGCTCGGGGGTGCTGCTGCATTAAAAAATGTTTTTCACCTTAATGCATTGAATGGTGAGGGTTTACAGTGATGGTTTACAACCCCTTTAAAGTGGAACTCCAGGGAAATTTCAAACTTACCCTTGTTGGTGGGCCTTCCTCCTTACTATCAGGGTAAATTTCTTGTTTTTGTCTAGGTTACTATAGAAAAGCAGTTTTACTTACCTTATCCCTTGATCACCCAGTATTGTCTAGGGCAGTGTTTCTCAACTCAAGTCCTCAAGGCGCCCAAACAGGTCATGTTTTCAGGATTTCCCTCAGATGAAACGGCTGTGGTAATTACTAAGGCAGGGAAACTGATCAAATCACCTGTGCAAAATAATGGAAAGTCTGAAGAGATGACCTGTTGGGGTGCCTTGAGGACTGGGGTTGAGAAACACTGGTCTAGTGTACCATTGGAAAGCAGTTCTACTTACCTTATCCCTCACTCACCCAGTATTCTCTAGAGCAGTGTTTCTCAACCTTTTTTCAGTCAAGGCACCCTTTAAAAATTGTGGACAGTCTCGAGGCGCCCCATTCTAAAGTGTAAAAGCTATTCTAATGGTTTTGCATAATGCAGCAACAAGTCCAAGTAGGGCACCCAACATTATGGGCAATTTATTCTTCCAAAGCAAATATACTTTTGCAAAATGGTACTGACTAGTATTCCAATGTTTCTCTTCTCCCTTCGTTTTTTCTCAATCACTCAACTAATGTAACCCCAACGCTGATAGAGAGGGGCAGGGGAGGGTCAAACAAGGGTGCTATGCATGCAGACAACTGACATCGTCCTCATCAACTGATAATGCCATTGGTCATTAGGACACCGTCAGCTAGAAAAATTTGTAATCATGCACAGTGAAAACTCGTGATTTAGTGCAACTAAAAAGGCAGTCTTCATCCACACACTGGCTTGTATACAATTTTTGGGCAATTTTTAGGCAGTTTGCCAAGGCACCCCTGCAGAAACCTCAAGGCACCCCAGGGTGCCTGGGCACCCTGGTTGAAAAGGCTGCTCTAGGGCATCTTTTTTCAACCTCTACTATGGGGAGCCTTCAGGTTTCTTTAGGGGTGCCTTGGCAAAATACCTAAATATTGCCCAAAAAATGTATACAAGCCAGCAGGTGGATTAAGCCTGCCTTTTAGTTACACAAAGCCACAGGTTTTCACTGTTCACCATTACAGCCATCCATCCGACAGCATCCTAACAACCAATGACGTCATCAGTTTATAAGGAAGATGTCGAGCACCTGCCCCTCTCCATCAGCACTGGGGTCATGTTAGCTGAGCGAGGGACAGAAACTTAGGGAGAAGAAAATGCTAGAATGCTAGTCAGTACAAGGGTGTAAACGTGTATCTGCTTTGGAAGACCAATGCAGCCAATAGATGTGTCCGTTTTTTCATTCAACCAGCGGGTTGGACAAAAAAATTGACCCGATTCTCCCATCCACACATTCAAGGAGGTTGGGGGAATCCTTCCCGCTGTGTCATTGTATTCTGACAGAGGGGAGACTTCCCCATCATCAGAATACAAAGATCAGCATTGCCTGCAGCGCCGCAAAATCCAACTGGGGCGGTTGTACAAAAGTCAATCAGTGAATTGAATTCTGTACAACCACAGCGTCCATACATGAATCAAACTTTGGCTGGTCCCTGCTGAACTGGCCAAATTTCAATCCATGCATGGCTGGTTTAAATCACCTCCAAGGTTAAGCGTCCTACATGTGTGGATGTTCCTGCCTTATGTAAAACTATTAGTTTAGTTTTTTACATTTTAGAATGGAGTACCTCGAGATTGTGAATATCTTTAAATGGTGCCTTGACATAAAAAAGGTTGAGAAACACTGGTCTAGGATACCATTGAAAAGCAGTTTTAGGCTTAATGTACACGGGACGCTTTTACAACCTCTCCTGAACGATTTAACTTGACAGATAGTAACCCACGTTTAAAACGTCCGTTTTGCCGCATTTACATGCTGCGTTTAGCGGCGTTTTGCCGCATTTTGCCGCGTTTGCGTTTAGAAGCGTATTTTTTTCAAAATAGCCAAAAATGAAAAAACGCCTGTAAACGAAACGCGGCCAAACGCGAGTTGTTGCGTTTAGCCACATTTGGCGTTTGAAATGCCTCTAAACACAGCTTCTGAGCCCATTTTTTTGGGTTCCAAAAAAAGCCTCTAAGCGCAACTGCCTAGAAACAACTATAAACGAACCTGTGTACATGTACTGATAAGATAACATAGAGGAGAGTTCAGGGGCAGTTGAAAAAAATGCCTAATGCCCCGTACACACGATCAGAAATTCCGGATGGTTTTTCAGACGGAATTTCGCTCAAGCTTTCCTTGCATACACACGGTCACACAAAAGTTCTCTGAACTATCGACCATCAAGAATGCGGTGACGTACAACACTGCGACGAGCCGAGAAAATGAAGTTCAATGCTTCCGAGCATGTCGAATTGTTTCCGAGCATGCGTGTTTTTTTGCGCGTCCGAATTGCATACAGACGAACGCATTTTCAGATAGGAACTTTTTCCGACCGCAAAATAGAGAACCTGCTCTCAATCTTTTGCTGGCTGGAATTTTGCCAGCAAAAGTCCGATGGAGCATACACATGGTCAGAATTTCTGACCAAAAGCTCACATCCGACTTTTGCTGGCGGAATTTCTGATCGTGTGTACGGAGCATTACTGCTCCTAAACGTCCATTTACCAGCAGCAGTGTACATGAGGCCTTACCTTATCCCTCACTCACCCAGTATTGTCTAGGGTACCATTGAAAAAAAAAATATATATATATATATAATTTTATAATTAGCTTACATTTTACCCACTTAAGCCCCGCACCATTTTGCTGGCCAAAGACCAGAGCACTTTTTGTGATTCGGCACTGCGTCGCTTTAACTGACAAGTGCGCGGTCGTGCGACGTGGCTCCTAAACAAAATTGACGTCCTTTTTTTCCCACAAATAGAGCTTTCTTTTGGTGGTATTTTATCACCTCTGCGGTTTTTATTTTTTGCGCTATAAACAAAAATAGAGCGACACTTTTGAAAAAAACGCATTATTTTTTACTTTTTGCAATAATAAATATCCCCAAAAAATATATAAAAAAACATTTTTTTTCCCTCAGTTTAGGCCGATGCGTATTCTTCTACATATTTTTGGTAAAAAAAAATTGCAATAAGCGTTTATTGATTGATTTGCGCAAAAGTTATATTAGTTATATTATTATATTAGTTAATTAGTTATATTATTATATAAAGTTTTTATTAATAATTTTTTTTTAACTAGTAATGGCTGCGATCTGTGATTTTTATTGTGACTGTGACATTATGGCGGACACATCAAACAATTTTGACACATTTTTGGGACCATTGTCATTTTTACAGCGATCAGTGCTATAAAATTGCACTGATTACTGTAAAAATGACACTGGCAGTGAAGTGGTTAACCACTAGGGGGTGATTAAGGGGTTAAGTGTGTCCTAGGGATGTGTTCTAACTGTTAGGGGGCGTGGCTACGAGTGACATATCACTGATCGCCGCTCCCGATCACAGGGAGCTATGATCAGTGACAGTGTGACTAGGCAGAACGGGGAGATGCTTGTTTACATCAGCATCCCCCCGTTATTTAGCTCTGTGAGATGATCGCGGGTATCCCCGCGGCGATCGAGTCCGCGGGACCCATGATCCTACTCACGGAGCTCCCAGGAGGGTCGCACACATGACCACACGGTGGCAAATTTAAAGGGACGTACCTGTACGCCCATTAGCCCAGCCGTGCCATTCCGACGATGTATATGTACATGTGGCAGGCCGGAAAGTGGTTAAAAAGACCAAACACACATTCAGAACCGGTTGTGTATTGAGTATATCATTATCATATTTGTGTTTTTGGTTTAGAGGTCTGTTCAAGTCTGTGTGTTTTGGAGAGTTATGCAGCGTACACACTGTCTGACTTTTTGACCGGACTGGTCCGACGGACCGAGTCCGGCGGACAATCCGATCGTGTGTGGGTTTCATCGGACCTTCAGTGGACTTTTCCAGTCGAAAATCTGACGGACTTGGAACATGCTTCAAATCTTTACGTTGTAACTCCGCCGGACCCAGAAATCCGCTCGTCTGTATGCTAGTCCAACGGACAAAAAAACGACGCTAGGGCAGCTATTGGCTACTGGCTATCAACTTCCTTATTTTAGTCCGGTGTACGTCATCACGTACGAATCCGTCGGACTTTGGTGTGATCGTGTGTAGGCAAGTCCGTTCATTAAAAAGTCCGTCGGAAGCCCGTCAAAAGTCCGTCGGAAAGTTCGCCCGTGTGTACGCGGCTTTATGCATTAGTTATGCACTGTATATACAGTATATAGATATGTATGTAGCATTAAAAAAAATCTGTCATATCTCTACTAATTAAAAAAACTTTGTATTGTTTTTAAATACGCGTTGTAAATAGATACTGCTGTAAAGAATATCTCAAATGCCCTTCAGCTTTTCATTCTCCTCTCTGTTGGCTGGATATACAGCAAGTGACTGACTTGGGAAAACAAGATGTAATGGAAACAATTACAAAAAATGCAACCTGTGCTAATGTTCATTTCATGTGTACATAATGTATGCTTCATGTGGATAGAACATAAGCAGAGCTCCATTCCCCAAATTAATCTGAAGTGTGATGCAGTCTTTTTGTTGTTTATAGAATTTCATCGAGAAAAATTCCAGTTTGGGATGCCAACAATTAAGTCTGTTTCTAATTGCTAGGATTGTTTGGCTCATTTGGGAAACATACAAGTGCGTTGGGCACATTTTTAAAAATCCATCAGGTTGCACACTGGGGCGATGCTTACCGGGTAGCATAAAGAACAGGTGGCCACATTGGCACGAGACGATCACACAAATGTGAGTTATTTGTAAATACTACTTTCAGAAAAAAAAATATTCTTGGCAAAGGGAGCAAACCTGAATTACACATTTGTCTGCGTGGCATGAGAGCCGATTACTGGCATCCCACATGCATTATCCAACTTGAGGCAAAACAGAAAAAGATGGGCAGGCAGCTTCCAAAAATTGGAGAACGGGTTGTTAGTGATAGTTTATGCCGCCGCACTTCACGCTCCGCTTTTTAAATGACAAGGCAATAGTTCACACACTGAAATTAAATATATTTATTCTCCAGTGCGCTTATACCAGGTGATCGTTTTTGGACTGAGCTGATATTTATAGAGACAACCTATAATTTAACCAAAAAATGGCATTGGCTAATGTTTGGCTCATGGTGAATTGACAGCATGCATTAAAATAAATCTGGTTTGGAATAGAAATGGTTGGATTTGATAAAATACTGCAAAACAGTCATACAGTACAAGCTGGCTGAAAGAACAATGCTAAACTAAATGTAAATGTAATCACTAAAGCCTCATACAAGATCGTTAATGTAACTTCCAAGGCTGAATTCAATTTTTTTTTGTTTGAAACATGCAGCTTTCAGGAATATAATAGTGGATGATCCTGACATTGAGGTCCTTTTTTGAAGTACCGTATATACTCGAGTATAAGTCGTTCCGAGTATAAGTCGTTCCGAGTATAAGTCGAGGCCCTAGTTTACCACAAAAAAATGGGAAAAACTTATTGACCCGAGTATAAGACGAGGGTGAGAAATGCACAGCTACTGTAAGTGGAAAAGAGGGTCAACAATGCCCATTTGCAGCCTCACTGTGCCCATTTGCAGCCATAGGCCCCCCGAACTTCAAACTCGGTAGTTAAGGGTTCCTAGATGCCCCCTAGCTGCAGCCAAAATTTGGGGTCTCTGAACCCAAAGGGTCCCAAAATGACATTGCTGCAGATGGACACAATTGACCGAATTTGGGGCCCCGTATCTTGGAGCCACTTAGTGCTAAGAACCCCAAATTTCGTGTGCAAACCCAGTGGAACTAGCACCATAAAATATCCAAAGCTGGGGTTTCTAACACCAAGTGGCCCCGAGATACAGGGCCCCAAAAATCGGTTCAGAAAATGTCAAGCACTTTTCTGTAGCAGAGAATGACATTTTCCGAACCGGCTTTGGGGCCCCGTATCTCGGTGCCACTTGGTGCTAGGAACTCCATCTTTGGATATGTTATGGTACCAGTTCCACTGGGTTTTCACACCAAATTTGGGGTTCCTAGCTCCTGAGATACGGGGCCCCAAAGTCGGTTCGGAAAATGAAATTTTTTGCTGCAGAAAAGTGCTTGACTCGAGTATAAGTCAAGAGGGGCACTTTCAGCACAAAAAAATGTGCTGAAAAACTTGACTTATACTCGAGTATATACGGTACTTCCTGTTAGGCCTCATCCACACTAGGCATAAAAAACACCATCTTTAAACTCATCAATAACAGTTTTTAAAAAACAGTCAAAGGGAAAGGAGATGGGGCAGGAGGATTTTTCCTGGTACCATTAGAAGCATTACAGCCAAGTAAAATCAAGAAATCTTTATTACAATTGTGTAGAAACCAATAATCTGTGTACACCAATAATCATTACAACCTGGTATGTATGGACTAGTCCCCCTTTCCATAACCTAAAGCTATACTATAGACAGGGCCGTCTTTAATATTGATTGGACCCAGGGCAAACATTTTCTTGGGCCCACCTCCTGAAATTCACTTATCAACTACTTGCAGGCAATGTGTCTAACCCACTAACTACAAGAACATATTTGGGGTGCACACCATACAATGCATTTAGATTCAAGATGGTGCTGCTATAAGACCTACAAACAGTACAAAATATTTTACAGCGCACACATACAAGAATGACATAACCCACTAACTGAAACTTTTGCTGCTCAGCTTGGTCTGCAGTGGCGGCTGGTGCTCCAGCGGGGGGGAGGGGGGGGGGGGGGTGTTTGGGGCGGCAAACAAACCACCATTGCTCTGTAAAAGGGAGTCTTTAAATAACTCCCTGGCCGATCACCAGGTGAAAATAAAGGAGATTAATTAAAAAAAAAAAAAAAACATATGCTGATTCCACATCTGAGATTGAGTAAGCCAATAACTTCATTTTGATTTATTTTAATACTGCTTTATATCAATTCAGTCACCACCTGAATAAAAAAATGACAAATGAGGAAGCAATGTGGTCAGAAAAAGCATTTGGGATTATAGCAGGGAGCACTTTATAATAGAGTCCGCAAGAGACATAAGAACCCATCAAATGCCCCAATCCAGCACAATCTACTTGTAACCGCATCCTTACTTTTGGAGGTTTTTTTGAGAAAAATTAGCTTCAGTAAAGTTGTATTTTTTTCCATCTATATCAATTATTTTGTATTTTACTCACCAGTATTGAATAAATAGTAACAGGTTAGCATTTTTAACATGGTGTTTTTATGCCTAGAGTGCATGAGGCCAGACAGGAAGTGCTTCAAAAAAAGACCTCAATGTCAGGATCACTATTATATTCCTGAAAGCTGCCTGTTAAAAAAAAAAAAAATTGAATTCAACCTTGGAAGTTACATTAAAGTGGGGTTCCACCCAAAAAAAAAAAAAACTACATGAAAAATCCTAAAAAAAAATACAATAAAACATTTGGATATATATATTTTTTTACTCACCTCTAAATGCCTGTTGCTAGGGGGTCCCTCGTAGTCTGCCTCTTTCAGTGCCTGGGCTGGTGACATCACTTCCGTCTCGGCACAGGAAGGGCTCCGCTCTGCTCCCTCCCTCCTGTCAATCATCTGGGACCCATTACAGGTCCCAGGTGATTGAGCGGCCAATCACGGTGCTCGGCGCCGCTCGCGCATGCGCAGTGGGTGCCAGGCTGTGAAGCCACTGCCCGGCGCCCACAGTTGCAATGCCGGCGCCGCCGAACGGAGGGGTAGACGAGCGGGGCTTCGATCCCCCGCATCGTTGGACCCAGGGACAGGTAAGTGTCCAATTAAAAGTCAGCAGCTGCAGTATTTGTAGCTGCTGACTTTTATTTATTTATTTATTTTTTTGACTGGCCCTCCTCTTTAACCAGCTTGTTTGAGATTTTAGTGATTACATTTAGATGTAGTTACTAAGTTTCATAGTTTGTCTAGTTGAAAAAAGACACTAGTTCATCTAGTTCAACCAATAAAAAAGGGGAAAAACAAAAAATAAATAAAATAAAAATACAATTTTTACAATCTTATATACATAACCCTATACCCACAGTTGATCCAGAGGAAGACAAAAAACACCCCAGCAAAGCATGATCCAATTTGCTCCAGCTGGGGAAAAAATCCTTCCTGATCCCCCGAGAGACGTTCCCTGGATCAACTTTACCTATAAATGTTAGTATCCAGGTATATTATGTACATTTAGGAAAGTATCCAGGCCTTTTTTAAAGCAATCTACTGAGCTGGCCAGAACCACCTCTGGAGGGAGTCTATTCCACATTTTCACAGCTCTTACTGTGAAGAAACCTTTCCGTATTTGGAGATGAAATCTTTTTTCCTCTAGATGTAAAGATTGCCCCCTTGTCCTCTGTGATGACCTTAAAGTGAATAACTCAACACCAAGTTCACTATATGGACCACTTATGTATTTGTACATATTGATCATATCCCCCCTTAATCTCCTCTTCTCAAGAGAGAATAAATTCAGTTCCTCTAATCTCTCCTCATAGCTGAGCTCCTCCATGCCTCTTATCAGTTTGGTTGCCCTTCTCTGCACTTTCTTCTAAATATGCTGGTTGACTAGCCGCCGATGCAAGTCCATTGGCTTCAGTACATTTTGAGTTACCAACCTGGAACAAGTGCACAGACTAGGAGCCCCTTCTTCACATTGACCCCCACTTGTTTTGTTGAATATCTCAATGCTATGGAATCAAGAAACAATCAGGCAACTAGTATTTTCACAAGCTGGTCAGCATTGGCCTCGGTATTCCTCTCGGGATCAGTTAAAAATGTTGTAGTACCCTTTGGTGGTTTTGTAAAATTTCTTATTCTGTGGTGTTCCTTGTATATTATTATCTTAGCTCATTTAAATAGCAAAGCTCATTTTAATCACAAAATATTCAGAATATGCCGCAGAATATAATTAGTAAAATATTATATTTTAAGAGCTGCACACTAATTTGATTAGTTTAATATGCTTTTCTCTTTCTGATTATAATTAGCAAAAGAGTACTTTTTATCTAATTGGAGAAGGATGCAGTTACCTATCTATTAATTCAGAGAAAGAACAGTTAAGAAAAATCTTTTTTTTTTTTCTTTTCCTGTTGAGTAAAATAAAAGAGGCTTCCCATAAGACACAAGAAATCGTTTTAGTAACTGATTTAATATAAACTTGAAATTGTTGCTTGTGGGCACATGAATGTGTTTCTAATTTTAGGACCGTTAATAGTTCTTGATAACATAGAACCTAAAAGCACTTTGCTGCAATGCACAATTGTTTCTCACCACCTTGGGTTGCTGTGCTTGCTTTTTTTTCTTAGCAGATGTAAAATAGTAATAATTGTTATTTTATCACCATTATAAAAACATGCTATGATCCTTATGCTGCTAAAAGCCATTAAGTGGTTTCTTACATTAAGGTACTGTTGTGTATAGCTCACATACACTATATTACCAAAAGTATTGGAACGCATGCCTTTACACGCAAATTTACTTTAATGGCATTCCAGTCTTATGCCCCGTACACACGGTCGGACTTTGTTCGGACATTCCGACAACAGAATCCTAGGATTTTTTTCCGACGGATGTTGGCTCAAACTTGTCTTGCATACACACGGTCACACAAAGTTGTCGGAAAATCCGATCATTCTGAACGCGGTGACGTAAAACACGTACGTCGGGACTTCAGCCCCCTTCCTGACCAGAGCACTTTTTGCGATTCCGCACTGCGTCGTTTTAACTGACAATTGCGCAGTCATGCAACGCTGCACCCAAACAAAATTGACGTCCGTTTTTCCCACAGATAGAGCTTTCTTTTGGTGGTGTTTGATCGCCTCTGTAGTTTTTATTTTTTGCGCTATAAACAAAAAAACAGCGACAATTTTGAAAAAAACGCAATATTTTCAACTTTTTGCTATATAAATAAATATATAAAAAAACTATTTTTTTTTCCTCAGTTTAGCCCGATATGTATTCTTCTACATTTTTTTGGTAAAAAAAATTGCAATAAGTGTATATTGATTGGTTTGCGCAAAATTTATAGCGTCTACAAAATAGGGGATAGTTTTATGGCATTTTTATTTTTACTTTTTTTTATTAGTAATGGCGGTGATCTGCGATTTTTATCGGGACTGTGACATTATGGAGGACACATCGGACATTTTTGACACTATTTTGGGACCATTGTCATTTATACAGCGATCGATGCTATAAAAATGCATTGATTACTGTGTAAATGACACTGGCAGTGAAGGGGTTAACCACTAGGGGGCAGTGAAGGCCTTACGTGTGTCCAAGGGAGTGATTCTAACTGTTAAAGGGCTGGACTTCAACACACAGGGCAGTGATCACTGCTCTCGATGACAGAGAGCTGTGATCACTGTCCTGTCACTAGGCAGAATAACGAAATGCCTTGTTTACAAAAGCATCTCCCTGTTCTTCCTCTTCGTGACACGATCGAGTCCGCGGAACCCGCAGTCACGGTCACGGAGACCGTGGCGGGTGACCCGCGACACCGCTTCTTAAAGGGGACGTACCTGTACGCCCTTTTGCCTACCAGCGCCATTCTGGCAATGTACATCGGCGTGCGCTGGTCGGCAAGCGGTTAACAATTAGCAACTCTCGTGGTTGATGATTAAAACAGACACATCTCGTAATAATCTGAATCATTAAGCCATGGATGTTCGTTATTATTACTGTATCTGTGCCTTGCTTGTAATGTGCTCTTTAATAACAATAAAATTGTATATTTGAAAGAAAAATAAAACAGACACATCTAAGTATGCAGGAATCCGGTGTAAAGCTGTCCACATAGACCGTCCTCCGCACCGCCATCAATATCATCCCTTCCACGCTGCGCTCCATTAACACTTCAAGGCTCACTTTCAGATCGCTCTACTGCAGGGTAGTCTTCCCGGTCACGTTTGCAGACTCACAGCGGTGAGAGCCGGTGGTGAGGAGAATGGTCTATGTGGACAGCTTTACCCCAGATGCCTGCATACTTAGATGTGTATCTTTTAATCATCAACCATGTGAGTTGCTAAATGTTGTACCTTCATTAAATGTAACCATATTTCTACACTTAGGCCGCGTACACAAGAGCAGACTTTCCGGCAAACTTGGTCCGGCGGACCAGACTCCGTCGGATAATTCGATCGTGTGTGAACTCCAGCGGACTTTTTTTCCCCAAAAGTTTGACGGACCTAGAAATGAAACATGTTTCAAATCTTTCCGACTGACTCGAGTCCGGTCAAAAAATCTGCTCGTCTGTATGCTAGTCCGACGGACTAAACCCGACGCTGGGGCAGCTATTGGGTACTGGCTATCAACTCCCTTATTTTAGTCCGGTCGTACGTCATCACGTACGAATCCGTCGAACTTTGGAGTGATCGTGTGTGTCCAAGTCCGTCCGTTTGTAAGTCTGGCGCACCTACGCTCGTGTGTACGCGGCATTAGAGGCGCCTCTTTTCTCTTTTATACACAGTTGTGACGTGACGTTACTCGTTTATCAAGTTTGTGGAACGAATCATCTGAGTTTCCGTTTGTTTGTTATGGGGAAATTTGCTTTGATACACGAGTGCTTTGGATTACAAGCATGTTTCCGGAACAAATTATACTTGCAATCCAAGGTTTTACTGTGCTAATTATTACAATATAATATTAATAATAATTTTTGAAACAAGAAATGAATACCTCTCTGTGACAGCTATGTCTATGCAGAGATCCTGTTTTAGGCAATAACGTCCTTATATTGCAAATTAAACGAGTTGCAAGACTTTTGCTGCATTGAGGCCTTGGACTTCTGTGGAAGGCAAACAATATTACACTATTACTCCTGTGAATAAATAGTGAGAAGTTGCTGATGGAATATTTTATAAAACGACTTCTCAGTGGACACAATTTGCTAGATGATGTTTACGTTTATACTGCCATAACTTCATCTTGCACCTCGGGAGATCTGCACATAAATTCAAAAGATTCTGATGTGAGTTTTTACTTTACACAGCTGTGTGTTTATGTGATTTCTTGTGCAAAAAAAATGAAATTGTCTAGGGTGCGAATAAAACAAAAAAGCCCTTCAGAGTCAATTCTGCAAGAGAGCGTGTGTTACTCTGTGTTCATGCCTTGAATTTCTAATATGTTGACCAGCATATCCTCTGATCCGTTTTCTCACTCTCCTTAAGGATTTCCATTGTTTAGACATTTTAATGATGTCCGGTAATGCTGCTAAGGTCAAGTGACCTCTTATATGAAGTGTTCCTGGCCAAAAAAAAAAAGGGAAAAGGGGCAATTCTTTTATATTCTTAAAGATGGGTTTAAATTAAATTTGCAGGAATAAACTAGAAGGCTGTTGTGAACAGACGCTTTTCCTGTTTGCTTATAGATTGGAACACAGATAAGTCTGTTTTGTTTCCTTAGTGATATTGAAAGACTGAAATTTCCTTGGCTCACTGAAAATTCAATTTTCCCCTCAAATTCCTTGCTTAATGCAAAACGACTTAGTTAATTTAACCATTTGTTGGCACTGTTATTAGATACACACAAGCAACCTTCACCTACTTTGCCAGGACTAATGATGTTAGTATTGTGAAGCAGATTTTCAAACCCTGTTTAGAATGGTTGTGTCAGTGCGCCAGAGGTTGATCAATGGAAGGAATGAAGAACAGAGGATTGTACTCATTTTTTTTTTTTAACTTTATATTTATGGAAATAAAGTTGATACAAACGTATAAGGTTATAGGAAAACAAGGTAATGCAAAAGAAAGAGAGACTAGGGTAGGTTCAACAGGTGATATAACAATAATGATTATGTCTGGAGCAGGGGCGTACCTAGAGCATTTGGCACCCGGGGCGGATCCTATATTTGCCATCCCCCCAACTAGCACAACCCCCTTCATCTGGCACCCCCCCATCTGACACCCCCCACACCCCCCATCTGGCCATAATCGAAGTGAAATACCGCTGTGCGCACACTTACCACAGGGGTGCACGTTTGCGGGACAAGAAGGTGTGGTATGATGCACTTGGAGACAGTAGAATCAGGATGTAAACATTTCTGGGGTGTTCGCTGGGGTGCAAAGCATTAAGAAAAGCGTGGTTCTGCAACATGGATCACACGCCAACCACAGGGACCAGGAAATTGAGACATAAATGCATTCCAGTGGGCACTTCCTGTCGCCGTATGTGTCATTTGCCCTCCACAGACCACCGCCATCTTTGCGGAGACTGCTACTAGAGGTCAAAGCTCCCTATGCTCGACAAGGGAAGCAGAACCGCTGAATAAGCAGCGCCGGCCTGACACCCCTAAGTGGCGCTGGCTTGACACCCCCCAATGTGTGGCAGCCAGGGCGGACCACCCCATCGTTGTTACGCCACTGGTCTGAAGAGACATCGGTAGCGTAAATGTTCATACCAAGCCACAGAGCAGTACAATGAAATGAAATACAAGCAGAGCAAAAACATTAAAGTAACTCTCTAATACAGCCTTTTTCAACCTTTATAACCCAGAGGAACCCTTAAAATTATATTCAAGACTCAAAAAAAATCTAAAATGAATTAATTGGGGAATAGGACAATGTTTCTTATATTGGTTGCCAGTAGGAAGAATGCACCCCTTAAAGACAGCCAAAAAGATTATTGGTATCATGCAGCTGTCTCTGCCAAGTGATGTGGACCCTGAAATATGCAGACACCATCAAATGGGAAATCAATAAGCCTCTGCTTTAGGATGTTCTGTTTATGGGAATGTTCAATGTTCAATGGTTATGGGATAATGATACAAACCAAATGATTGTTAGCACTGTCAGACCCCATTCACACCTGAGCTCCTTGAAGCATAAGTTCTTCCAAACTAAACAACAAGAATCCCATAATATACAATGGTGCCTGCTCACACCTGAGCATTGTGTCTCCTGAAGCTCTTCCCTTGAAGGTCAATTAGACTTCAAAAACAGTGGCCAAAAAGCCTAAAAACAAGCGTAATGCACATATTTTGCCTTTTCTTCTCACAGTAACTAGCTTTCTATTGACTAAAAAGAAGCAAAAAAAAAAAAAAAAAACAAACTCACAAGCCGGAAAATACCTGGAAAATTTGCATACAAATGCTCATAAAAAATGCTCCAAAAATGCTTGAAGAAGCTAAAGTGTGAAATTAGACTGAGGAAGATAGCTATGTCAGTACTCAGTCCTGAGATCTGTTGAAGTGTATGAGGGTATATGGATCAACCTGTTAAGTTGTCAACATGCGTTGAAGGGCTCTCCAGTAAAGTATGGGGTGAGTTAAAAAGTTTTGGAGTTAAGGGGGTATAGTAGTAAAAAGTGGGGTGAAAGATAGAAACATGAGAGAAAACCAGAGGGTGAGGGGTGGAGGTCATATGGTAGGAGATCTGGGTACGGTAAAACTTGCTAGGGTTGGGGTGGGGGGTATTTCTCAATTTCTCAAATAAGCTTAAATCCTTCCATGCATAAAATATGCATATGGCACAGGTGAGATAATGGACAGGGTAAGGATTTTGTTTTCAATTCTGACCTTACTCTATTGATTATTACCATGTGTGTGTTCCATACATTAGACTATTGTGCCAGTGTCACTTGATTTCTATTTTGAGATTTTTAAAAAAGAAAAAAAAATTAGAACTTCTA
Organism: Lithobates septentrionalis; assembly: GCA_037952835.1. Classification (NCBI taxonomy): domain Eukaryota; kingdom Metazoa; phylum Chordata; class Amphibia; order Anura; family Ranidae; genus Lithobates; species Lithobates septentrionalis. Next base: position 1,806,555 of record JBBDGP010000812.1, read on the forward strand.
TTATTGTTATTATTACTGTCTGTGGCACTAACACTTGTGATTCATGAAATACAATTTGTCTCTGTTGGTGATGTTCAAACAATTCCTGTGACCTGCTGAAGTTAGGGTCATACTTAAAACTACATTTTAGGATTTTGTCTCCCCTCCCACCCAACTCCATCCTTCTAAGTTTTCTTCTTTTTCTTTCCTTACCTTATTAACACATTAAAATCATCTAAGTCCCCATCCAGGTCCCTCACCACCACCATTTCTGGTGTGGAGGGCTGCTAATCCAGCACTGAAATGGCACTGCAATGGTGCCCGGTCCCTACATTCCTCTCCACATTCATCAATCATCTTCTAGATCCTGAGAGAACCCAGGTGCTAGATACCCAATAGGAAGTATCCATGACATGCAGGCGGCGATGTGAGCACCTGAAGAAGAACCCTTGCAGAAAATAGAGGAAGAGAAGATTTAGGGCTGGTACATCATGTAACTGCAGGTTTAGGGCTTTTAGATATGTACTTTTATTCAAATCCATAGGTTAGTTATGGGGCATGTAAACCATTGGTGGGCTTTAAAACAGAGAGATGAGACGTGATAGCTCTATCGGCTCCCCGTTGGACATTGCAGTATATGCTCCACTCCACAAGGGTGAGGAGTCTACAGTGTCCGGTAAAGTGTTCTCTGCATAATGCTACAGAAAATATTCTGTATTAGAAGGAGGGGCCAGACAATTGACTTTGAAAAGTCTTGTGACTGGGCTGTCCTCTAGCCAGGACCTTTTCCTTCATTAATGGAATTAATTGGGGGTTCACTTAATTAGGAGTCCCAAAGCAAGCAAAACACACTGCTGTACCCTTGTACCTTATAAAACGCCCCTTTTTTAAAAAAGCAGAGGTAGGGCTGAGGCAAGTCTATATCTTGCTTTGTAAATGGGCCCCTAAGTATTTTTCAAGTCTACACAAATGAACATGAGCGCTTAGAGTGGGATTGACATAATAATAAATATCTACAAAAGAATCCTAAATCAAGTTTTAGCCTACTAGAAGCTATCCTGTCTCATAGAACATGATGTACCAATTCTTGTTGTATCATAAAATATAATATAGTGGCATTTCATCCTCCCTATGTAAACTCTCATAACTTGACTTGTCATTTCTGCAATTTATTATTTGTTGAGGATGAATAGAACAGTACTAAAAAAAAATGGAAAAACCACTCTCTGTTGAAGCCAGCCATGAGGTTCAATGCTAATATCCAACTCTTTACCGTATGTGGCAGCCTACCGCGTGCCGCATGTGTTATAAAGCCATTAAAGTATATCCCATCTGCCACCTACACCCACAGGAGAAAACCATTTCTTTTACGTAAACATTTAGGCATAAGGCATTTCAGTACCCACGTTCCCAATAGAATCAAAGGCTGAGTCCTCAGATATTGGCCCATGTCACAAAAATAGCTGCCATTACTGAATGTAGGTAAATGGTGCATGTTAAATGATGCTGAAAGGAACTATGAAGAAACATAGGTTTCACAACAATGGGAAGAACTATAGAAGTCCTGTGGAGAAACTAATGAGACTAACAGCCAGTTGTGACAATTTGTAACCTTGCCAGGCCACCCACTGGCCTCCATCTTGGGCAGAAGAGCACAGGGGTAGAGTGTGAAGAAAAGAAATGTCTTTCTTCTTCATATAGGCGATGGTATGCTTTATAACTGGAGCACACAGTACAGTATATAGTATGCAGATAATCTCTTCTCCAAGCATTGCTAAAAGCCTAAGCATTTCTCAGCTGTTGTGATATGAGGAATGTGAATAGTACGTAAATCAGCTGCTATTACCGGCTCAGGTGGTGCTATAAATTATCAGTTTACCTTGCTGAGAAATGCTATTATTGTTTTATATGCTCTCTTAGTTTTTTGAGTTCGGTTAGATCAAAATACCAGTGTGTGCCATCAATCAATGCCTACTTATACGTGCACATGACTGTTTGAAATAATGTAAAAAATGTGTGCACATGTGTGTGTATTTATATAGATATATATATCTATATATATATATATATACTATAATAGATTTTCTTTCAAAAAGGTAATTTTATTTATTTTATGATTTATTATAGATTTCAATTAAAGCTATTTTCTTATTTATTATCACTTATTCTCATATCTACAAGTTGGAAACACTATATAAATAGTAACATATTATTGTAAGATAAATGGTAATGATGATAATGTTTATGACTCCTTTTTTTTCAGTCCTTATGAAAAATTAGTTACTGTTAGAAGAGAGAGAGAGAGACTTTCTAATTTGTAGAATTTTTTTGTTCGTTGAGCTTTAAAGTGTTAAAGCTTAACTCCAGCCTTAACTTAAAGTAATTCTAAATGCAGAAGTGTTTTTTTATCTTAATACATTCTATTTACCTGAGTGTCGATCCAGCAATATTGCACAAGAGACTCAGCTGTCCGAGACACTTCTTCCTGATTGGCTGAGACACACAGTGGGTGCCATTGGCTCCCACTGCTGTTAATCAAAGTCAGTGAGCCAATAAGGAGAAAGAGGGTGCGGGGCCGAGACATGGCTCAGTGTCTGAATGGACACACAGAGCAGCGGCTTTACTCAGGTGCCTCCATAGCAAGCTGCTTGCTGTGGGGGCACTCGGCAGGAGGGAGGGGCCAGGAGCGTCAGCGAGGGACCCGAGAAGAGGAGGATCTGGACTGCTCTGTGCAAAACCATTACACAGAGCAGGTAAGTATAACATGTTTGTTATTTTTAAACAAAAAAAAACAAAACAAAACAAGACTTTAGTATCACTTTAAAGCAGCTGTAAAGTCTATTCTTTTTAATAGCAAACATACTATACTTACCTGCTCTGTGCAAAGGTCCTGAGCCACCTCTTCTGGGGTCACCCACCTGAGGTCTAGGCTCCTCCTCTTCTCTGTGTGCCACCATAGGAATCCGCTTCTTATGTTGGCACGCCTGCGAACTTGCTCCTAAACTGGGCTGTGTGCTTCTATTGGCACATAGTGTGCCCCCATTTCCTTCTCACAGGATCTGTTTGACAGTAGCAGGAGCCAATGGCTCTCACTGCTGCCAAGTCTCCTGTGAATGCAGTGAGAGGGAAGAGAGTTGCTACAGGCGCTACAGAACCTAGGTTGGTACTTAACTTTGGGTGTTTGGACAAATGCTCACATTTTTGCTGTTTGCCCTCCTCCCTGTACAAGAGCTGAATATTATGAGTAGTATTCTACAGTTTCTACATATGACAGCTTCCAGCTGTCAGTGGTTGCTAAGGAAGCAACTTCAACAACATTATTGACTTGCATGGCCGGCTAATATAAGCAAAAGGGCATGGATAGGAGTGACATTACTGCCCAAATATGCCCACTGGCTATATAAAGCTGTCATTTGGCAAGAAGGGTCAGTCGTGTGTGCTGGGTCTGTTAGGTTTTTTTTCTTTTAGTGAGTCGGTGATTGACAGGAAGGACTACTATGTAACTATGTGACTAAGTAGTTGGGTATTTTAATGTTACACTTTATGCATTAAAAAAATACTACTCCTGGTCGAATAGAATTTTTTAATTTTTTTGCATTGGTACACGTTCCCCAGGGAAGTGGCCATCCCTTCAATGCTATTTTTTCACAACCCTTTTGCCTATTAGCCCAGAAAACGGGCATTTTTGACTTGACAGATTTGGCTCCCATTGATTTATTTGGGATCCAGCATTCCAACTTCTTTGAGTTCATGGAACCCATCTCAAACTGAATCAAGGGCAGTTCAGCTCACTCTTAATCATGGAAATTAAATACACACCACACAATAGAAAAAAAAAGAGTGTACTTGGAATATATGAGCTAGACTTTTTATTCCTATTTCTGACTATATAATGCCCACATACAGGAACATATATTGCAGTGGTCTCCAAAATGCGGCCCAGGGGCCAGATGCTTGCTTTTATCCAGCCCTTGGGGCACTATTCCTCCCAATGACACCAACAATGGGGCACAATACTTCCCAATGACACCAACAATAGGGCCCAATTAAACCAATAATGGAGCATAATTCCTCCTAATGACACCAACAATGGAACACACTTTCTCCCACTGACGCCAATGATGGGGCACAACTACTCCCACTGAAACAAACAACTTTTTCTACTCTCAGTAGCCACAGTCCCCCTAAAGTCTGAAGAACCGTAAACTGGCCCTTTGTTTAGAACATTTGGAGACCCCTGATATATAGGATATACATTTTTTCATCTGTATTCGAGAGGTAGAGGAATAGTGATTTCTCAAAAAGTATGTTCTATCTGCATAAAAATGGAATTGCAGATTTTCTACAATTGTAATTACTTGGTATTTCAGATTAAAACATTTTTTTAAATAGGTGAAATGCTGAAAGGTCCTAATGAAAAATTCACACTAGGGCGTTCATGATGACAAATCTGCCATGACAAGTATCTTCCCTGAACCGTCTTTATTTTTGTTTTATCAGCTGTGTCTGTAATGTTATTTCTTGCCATACAAAGATACCGAAGAAAAACTACAGGTAGAGAACTAGTACTGTTCTTATTGCACCATAAAATATCCCCCCATATTAATGTAAAGGGTCATAAGAATGAGTTGTGGATGTTATGCAAGGTGATCTGAGAAAGAATAAAGCACTGGCTTATGTATCAGTCACAGTTTTTTTCAGTAACAGTTTTTTATGGTTCAGTGAATTCCCTCGCCTTGGCCGCTCATTACCATAATAACTTGGCTATGTCTTCTTCAGACTCCATCATAAAGGATATAAACGGATTTGTTATATAAAGGCAATAAGAGGAAGAATTATGTTCGGGAATGACCACTGAAAACACAACTTACTAACCCATACACTTTCATTCTCCTTCTATTACTCCCTTTGATTATGAACAATCGTTTTATATTAACATAGCAGTTATCGACTCTCAAATGGTAAAATATACTTCTGGAGACTTCTGCGATGGCTGAGAACATGATTCGTCCAAAGGTCACTCTCCGTTCATGCCGTAATCCAGATCTCAGCCGCTTGCTGCTGTTTTCTTAAAAGGGAAAATACACTAAAGACTAATCCACTAATGCATAGAACTTCTGGAACAATTCTGTTTTTGTTGGATATTTCTTTTGCTTTAGCCTCTTGGTAATCGGTGTAGTTGTGTTGGTAGTCTGATTAGTAGGGTGGCCAACTGTCCCTGGTTCCTGGGGATAGTCCCCAATTTTAGGAGGCTGTCTCTGTGACTGAAGCTTCTCCAAATTAATCCCAGCTTCTCCAATTGCCAATTGGAAAAATGCTGCCAGGAAGATTATTGTGCCTGGAGGAGGGAGGGGAGGGGTGAGTCTACATTCGTTCCCAGTCCTGGCTGTGACATGATCTTATGGTCACCCATATCCACCCTTGCAGCTTCTGCAGCCTTAGGTCCATTAACATCTGAGTGATGCTCCCACATCATGATTTTTTCCATTTTTTTAAAGCACTTTTCATTTGAATGGGCTGCCCTCCACTCCAAAAAAGCATCAAAGTAGCACCTGTACCCTTTTTGGAGCCAACTTTGGTATGTTTTTGAATAGTGCATTCTGGCACATTTTTTTGGGTGTTTTGTTCCTTCATCATGTTTTGGGGGCCATTAGCATTGAATGACACCCAAACACGCATTGCACATGTTTTTAGCATATTCCAGAATCGCAGGCAGAATTGCATGATTCTGCCTATGACTATGCTACGTTGGGATGGGAATGGGGCCTTAGGAATGGGAGATGAGGAGGAGGAGATGTCACCATAGTTCCTTGTTCCTGCAGTACAGTGGAGCAACTGTGCATTTTTTTTTTGTTGTTTGTGAGTCAGCACAAACATACAAAAATTTGCTGTTATTTTCTAACCACAGCACACATCTAAACAGGACTGTATGTACTTGTTCCCCAAGGGTATTCTACAAAATTTTGCAAGCCCTGGTGATGCATCTTCTTTAAATGCCTAAAATAATAGCCTTCATTATTTCTCCTTAGCACTAAGCTAATATTCTTTTCTCCGACATCAAGTTAACCCCTGAAGTAGCACAATAAAGCTGGCCATGAACAAACAAAAAAATTTACAGATTCCTCCATGCACATATGTGGGGTGGATAGAGGAATCCCCAGTCAGCCACACATAAATCGAAACTCAGCCAGTCCCTGACGAATTTTGATCCATCTACTCTATGTCCAGCCTAACCCTACCTGGGGCTTAAAGCATCAGCATGAGTTTCCAACTTGAAGCTGAAAACTATTGACTTTGTACAAAAGAAATACCATGTGATAGAAAAACACACACACATATATATATATATATATATATATATATATATATATATATATATATATATATATTTATATTTATATATATATATATATATATATATATATATATATATATATATATATATATATAATTTCTACAAAAATATATTATTAATTTTGCAGCTTGTAGAATAGAGAGCAGAGACCCAGTCACTCATGATGAGTGAAATTTATTTTCCTCTGTAATTTGCTCTGCTGTCATGTGTTTAATCTCTTTATCCCAGAAGCATTCCTCCTCGTATTTTGCAATGCCCAACAGCCCATCAGATTTCCTGACAGTTTTAAGTGGCATCTGCTTTTCTGGCATAGCATATAGTTTTACCGAGTCTTGGCTGTGGGCTACGTAGACACTGCCAAACATTAGTGAACCTATGCAAATGTATTTTCTATACACTGGATTTAATTTATTCACAGGCATTGATCAGTCATGTTGGATACTAGAAAAAAAACATGAATATACTGCAATATGATTAAATTTGCTACAGATCTTATGTGAGTTTTATGGGTGAACGATAGACATGTTAAACGTTCTGATCTGTATGGATCATTCATCAGCACACATTGTCTACTGTGACTTATGGACTTTTCAGCTATTCATGTTTCACATTCTGCAGGATTTCATGGATTTACACCTTTTATCCCCCGAAAAGTGGCACTTTAAATCTATAGCAGATGTGCTGAAATAAACTGGACCAAATCCAAAAACACAAGCTTTTTTTTCTTCTCAGTGACTGTTCTGTAGCTCTATTGTTTTGTTGCTTTTATGTGTTTATTTAGAAAATGTGCCCATCACGTACCCACAGAGGAGGTATCGTCTAAGACGTCCACTGTGCGTGAAGCATTTTATTGTATATATTCAACATTATTTCCCATTGGTACCGTTGAAATGAAATTGCAGTTGTCATTCTCCAGAAGTGTGCTGCAAAACAGGATGGTAGAGGAAGGAAGATACTTTTTCAGTTTTAAAAATTGCAATGTGGTTTTGAATGTGTGGGATCACATTCTACAGATGCCCTGCTGAAAAGTTTTATATGTCACTTCTAGTGATGTTCTGAGATGCTAGAGAGAAGTGAGAACATGCTTGGAGGGAACATGGGGGAGAAACAACAGATGCTAAAACCAACTGACAAGCCTTATATCACACTCGCCTACATTTCACTGTTTGGCACTTTTCTTTTCTCGGGAAAGCAGCGGAACCTGTGACACCTAACCTGATACCTATCACCAGGATAATATACACACCATTGCAGGTCACAGACTTAAACGTTCCTTAAAGTGGAACCAAAGGCAAAACCTTTTAGTTCCACAAAGACTTTATTGAAATAATAACATCACAATGAGTGAGAAGAAGAGAGAAGGCTAGGTCAGTTTTCCCAAACTACGTAGTCGATGGTACCGTACCCCAGCCCGCCTCCACGCCATTTTTCCTGGTGTGCCGAATGTCTGTTGGTGATGCCAATCAGGCAAAGGAACACTTTTACACATCCAGTGGTGCTGTCCTTGGATATGCCCCTTCTGGCCGGAAGTTCACTCTATGAATCAACAGATTGGGACCTACCCTTTGAACCATCTACTTTCCTTTTGCACTATACAAACATGTCCCACTCTAACTATATATATACGATCTCTTACCATCCACTTGCTGAATGCCACCAAAACAATCATCCCTAGACTCTGGAGATCCACTCCAGGGCTCACTGACTAGTTTCATCGGATTGATCAGGTGGGGGAACTGAAGGAACTGGCACATACAAGTAATGAAACCATGTCCTCATTTTTATCCACATGGACCCGGTGGTTTTCTGTTTAAAAACTAGAACTTGTATAAACAGCACTGTTCTTCCTAAATGATATACCTCAGGGCTAAAGCATGAGTTCCGCATATATACTGCGGCAGCGTGGCCCGGCTGCACAAAATCACGTACCTGTACGTGATTTTGCAAATGCAATCTGGGGCACGCCCCCAGCTGTGATTGGACAGAGCAGGAGCCAGTCAACTGATCGGGCGGCCGCAATGGCTGCCGGGACCGGCTGATGGTTTTGAGGAAGGGCAGAACGGTGGTCTGCCTATGTAAACAAGGCAGATTGCCGTTCTGTGAGGGAGGAAAAGGGAGATCTTGTGTTTCTGCTAAGCAGAAACACGGATCTCCCCTTCTCTCCCATGCATCTACTCCCCCCACAGTTAGAAAGCACTCCCTAGGGGCACACTTAAACCTTTGATTGCCCCTGACGTTAACCCCTTCTGCGCCAGTGTCATTTATACAGTGACAGTGCATTTTTTTAGCACTGATCCCTGTATTGGTGTCACCGGTTCACAAAAAGTGTCACTTAGTGTCAGATTTGTCTGCTGCAATGTCGCAGTCATGCTAAAAATCGCTGATCGGCACCATTACTAGTAAAAAGTCTCTAAATCCATCTCATAGTTTGTAGACGCTTTTGCGCAAACCAATCAATATACGCCTATTGGGATTTTTTTTACCAAAAATATGTAGCAGAATACATATTGACCTAAACTGATGAAGAAATTAGATTTTTAAAATTTTTTTATTGGTTATGTTTTATAGCAGAAAGTAAAAAATATTGTTTCTTTTTTCAAAATTGTTGGTCTTTTTTTAGTGTATAGCGCAAAACCGCAGAGGTGCTCAAATACCACCAAAAGAAAGCTCTATTTGTGGGAAAAAAAAGGGACATACATTTTATTTGGGTACAACGTCGCACGACTGCGCAATTGTCAGTTAAAGTGACGCAGTGCCCTTTCGTAAAAAATGACTTGGTCAGAAGGGAGGTAAAACCTTCCGGAGCTGAAGTGGTTAAAAAAAATATTTTGCCTTTACTTAGACTTTTAATTTTACACATTCACCTTCTCCACGCTTCATTTTCCCTACAGGGTCACATCTACCTTATGATAGTTTAGCATTTAGCTACTTATTATAGTGTAAGATTTATACTATTGTCAACCATCTTTTATACATATGGTGGTTAATTGACAGACCGAATTTCAAATTTAAAGTTGAACTCCAGAAATTATCTGTATTAGATACTTATATTGGTCCAGCTTGGCACAATCTAAGTATACATATTCCATACCCGGTGGCCACTGGGGAGCTGAAGACCACTGTACAATGATGGCAGCAATCTTCCAGGTCCTGCTGGAAAAGCCGCTCCCTTAGAGCCAAAGCGGAACCAACAAGATTGTGGCTATCACTGTATTTTCACTGTAGTAGTGCCAATTACTAGAGTGATCTTCAGCTTCCCCAGCAGCTATTAGATATGATATATGCATACTTACATAGAGCCAGGCAAGACCAATGAAAAGTATGCAATCTAGATCAATTCCTGGAGTTCAGCTTTAAATTTGCGCCAGGATGGAAACCTAAAATGATTTTTTATAGAGAGCTTTCAAAAAACATCACAGCTGGGCTGAACAGAAGAAATCTATCAGCGTATGGCTAGCCTTAGTGAAACCTTGATGCCTTGTAAACCAAAGTGGTAATGGTGATAGTATTTGAGGTACAACATAGTTGGTGGGGTTAAAAAAAGACACAAGTCCATCAAGTCCAACCTCTGTGTGTGATTATATGTCAGTATTACATTGTATATCCCTGTATGTTGTGGTTGTTCAGGTGCCTATCTAATAGTTTTTTTTTTAATTATCTATGCTCCCTGCTGAAAGCACTGCCTGTGGAAGAGAATTCCACATCCTTGCCGAGAATTCCACATCCTTGCCGAGAATTCCACATCCTTGCCGAGAATTCCACATCCTTGCCGTACTTACACTAAAGAATCCTCTACGCAGTTTAAGTTTAAAATTCTTTTCTTCTAATTTTAATGAGTGGCCACGTGTCTTTATAAATTCCCTTTCGCTGAAGAGTTTTATCCCTATTGTGGGCTCACCAGTACTGTATTTGTACATTGATATCATATCCCCTCTCAAACGTCTCTTCTTCAGAGAGAATAAGTTCAGTGCTTGCAGTCTTTCCCCATAGCTGAGATCCCCCAGTCCCTTAATTTGCTTTGCTTTGCCCTTCTCTGGACTCTCTCCAGTTCCAGTACATCCTTCCTGGGGACTGGTGCCCAGAACTGGACAGCATACTCCAGGTGTGGCTGGACCAGAGTCTTGTAGAGTGGGAGAATTATCGTTTTATCTCTGGAGTTAATCACCTTTTTAATGCATGCCAATGCTTGCAGCAGCTTGGCATTGCATGCCATTGCTAAGCCTATCATCTACTAGGACCCCCAGGTCCTTTTCCATCCTAGATTCCCCCAGAGGTTCACCTCCTAGTGAGTAGATTGCATTCATGTTTTTCCTACCCATTTGCATTATTTTACATTTTTCTACAGTGAACCTCATTTGCCATGTAGTCGCCCATCCCATTTATTTGTTCAGATCTTCTTGCAAAGTTTCCACATCCTGCAGAGAAATGATTCCCCTGGTTAGCTTAGTATTGTCCACAAATACTGAGATTTGTCATTTATAAATAAACTAAATAGGATTGGTCCCAGGACAGAACCCTGGGGGACCCCACTTTCCACACCAGACCATTCTGAGTACTCCCCATTTATTACTACCCTCTGAACCATCCCCCTGTAGCCAGTTTTCAATCCATGTACTCACCCTTTGATCCATGCTGACAGACCTTATTTTGTACAGTAAACGTTTATGGGGAATTGTATCAAATGCTTTTGCAAAATCCAGATACACCACGTCTACGGGCCTTCCTTTATCTAGATGGCAACTCACCTCCTCATAGAAAGTTAATAGATTGGTTTGGCAAGAACGATACTTCATGAATCCATGCTGATTACTGCTAATACTGCCATTCTCATTACAAAAATCTAGTATATAGTCCCTTATCATTCCCCTCCAAGAGTTTGCTTACTATTGATATTAGGCTAACTGGTCTGTAATTCCCTGGAATATATCTTAGTCCTTTTTTTAAATATTGGTGCTATTTTGGCTTTTCTCCAATCAGCTGGTACCACACCAGTCAGTAGACTGTTCTTAAAAATAAGGAACAATGGTCTGACGGGTTCCTTAAAGGGTAACTCCACTTTCGTGGGGGAAAAAAAATAGCAAATAAAGAAAAAATAATATAGCGTGTACAAATGTGATACAGTCATAGTGTAATTTAATGTTATTAAAATTTAAATTTACTTTTCAAACTGCAGCCACTGTAATTCTCTATAAATGCAATGCAATATGGCTACATGGCCCTGTTCTGTACACAACCTGTGTACTGACCACTCCCCAGAAACATCATTTTTCTGCTTGTGTGATTGGCTCACCAATTTTTCCAGACGTCTGCCTAAGTCAGATTTCAGGCATCCCCTGCAACAAAAATTGAATTTTTGGAGAGATACTCCCAATAGGATCACGTCTAAAGGGATGCAGGCCCAGCAGCTTTCCTCATTAGTGTCCTGCAGCTGCCACAGCTGACTGATAATTATGAAACCAGTCCCATTAGACCCACACAAAAGGTAGGAATCTGCAACACAGTTTGTTATAATCCTTGCAATGTACATAGATCACCCAGGGGAGAATGTTTTTTTTCAACAAAAGTGGAGTTACGCTTTAAGGACCCTCGGTGCAAGCCATCTGGTCCCAGGTGACTTATTAATGTTACGTTTTTCAAGTCTATTTCTAATTCTATCCTCTGTTAGCCATGAGGGTTCTTCCTGTGACCCTTAAGAACTTATAAATATCGTTACTGGACTCAGTTTTCATTATTATTATTTTTAGATGAAATCGTGATTCACTTTAACCTTTCTGTAAACTATAGCCTGTTTTTATAAGTTTATATGATGGAAAGATGCAGTTTGTTGCATAACTCCAGTTTCCGCACTTGCTTTCATGGTAATGCACTGGATGAGGCTTTTATTTACTAGAATTCTACTTTCACTGGCATTCTGGAAATAACCTTTCAGCTTCCATTAATACATGATAGAATGATAGCAGCTTTTGTGTTGTGTCTGTGCATCTCTTTTAATTGTGTTCCTTAAATGAAAGGATCTGCTCTATCATAATTCACTTAAAGGACAGCTAAATTGTCCTTGCATCCAACACGGAAAACATTACATGCATTAACATGCAAAGTAATAGTAAATAAAATGTTCTGAGCAGAAATAATGGCAATTCACTGTTTCACTGCCACTTTTTATACATCTTCCTTCTCTTAAAGTGAGTCTAAGTTAAAGCTGGCCTCCTCAACCATGTTCTAAACATAAGCTGTGCTTGGCTATTCTTCACTCAAGACTGCTAAAGAAAGTCATGTAAAACCTGTCAAGACCTGTTTAAGACTCTGTCTACCTACAGGTCCCTAAATGTGGACAATGCAGAATTGGTGTCACAGTGTGACATTCCTAGAGTGTCACTCTGTCAATGAGCAACATCAATATAAAGCTAATGCTTCTTATGAACTGCAATCTTAAAATGTTTGAGAGTCTTTTATCCATCGAAGTAGCCCCGAACCACAACTCCAACTCATTTCATAATTTGGGCTCCAGGAGGGCAAAGTACTGATTCCAATTAACTTTCAATAAAGTAATTAGTCTATGGCACAGGTGTCAAACACAAGGCCCGCGGGCCGAATCTGGCCCTCCAGGCCATTTCATGTGGCCCTCGCACCTCTCCTGCAGCTGCAGGAGAGCTCCAGCCCTCCTCTGGTCCTCCTCCAGACCCCTACTTTCTGCTTTCAAGCAATGCATCCAGCTTCTTCCACGCAGCAGCATAAGGAAAGGGGGTGCACTGTGATGTTAGGGAGAGTAGGGGACTCAACTTCTGATGATGAGGTGGCTCTTGACATCTAATGTAAGGGGAGGGGATGCACTGGACATCTAATCTTACAGATTCAACCGGCCCTTTTGAGGACAATCATAATGCTGATGCGGCCCATGATGAAATTGAGTTTGACGCCCATGGTCTATGGATTCACATACTTTTTCCTCCAGCACTGTGAATGTTTAATGGGTGTGTTCAATAAAGATACAAGAAATTTGAATGTGTGTTATCAGCATAAGCACATTGTGTTTTTCTCTTGTTAAGACTTAAGCTGGCCATACATGGATCAAAATTTCGATCCATGTATGACCAGCTTAAAGCAGAGTTCCACTGGTTTTTAAGTTTATTAAAAGTCAGCAGCTACAAAAAGTATAGCTGCTGACTTTTAATAAACAGACACTCACCTGTCCCACTGTTCAGTGATGCGGCCGCCCGAAGCTTCCGTTTTCTCCCCCTCCTCTTCGTGGGGCCGACATTGTGAGGGTGGGCGCCTGGGTGTGACAGTTTGCGGCTTCACAGCCGGGCACGCACTGCGCATGCACGAGCCACGCTGCGCTCCGTCAATGGCCAGGCAATGTTCTGGGACCTGTGACGTGTCCCAGAACATTGCCGGGAGGGAGGGGCTGCCTAGGAGTTGCCTAGGCAGCCAGAAGTCGGAAGGAGGGAAGTGGGACAGGAAGTCCCACTCCAAACCAGGTACCCAGCCCCCCCCCAAAAAATAATGACATGCCAATTGTGGCATGTCAGGGGGCGAGGAGTACTTAAAGGGGTTGTAAAGTTAATTTTTTTTTTTTAAATAACAAACATGTTATACTTACCTCCACTGTGCAGCTCGTTTTGCACAGGGTGGCCCCGAACCTGCTCTTCTGGGGTCCCTCGGCGGCTGTTTCAGCTCCTCCCCGCAATAACTAACCACCTTAATGCGAGCTCCCTCGCATGGTGGTTAGTTATTGCGGGCGCGCTCCCGTGATACAGCCGGCGACTATAGCCGCTCGCTGTATCACTCGGCTCCGTCCCCCGGCGCGCCGCGTCATTGGATGTGATTGACAGCAGCGCGAGCCAATGGCTGCGCTGCTTTCAATGCATCCACTGTAGCCAATCAGCGGCCAGGCTGAGCGGCCTAATGGATGTCGGGAGCGAGCGGATTATTTTCGAGGTGTCAGGTAAGTAAAACGGGGGGGCTGGGGGCGGCGGTATTATCAGAAGTTTTTTCAGCTTAATGCATAGAATGCATTAAGGTGAAAAAATGTTTACCTTTACAACCCCTTTAAAGCGGAAGTTCCACTTTTGTCTTAACAAAGTCTTAACAATAGACAATAGTATCTTTATTAACCACTTCAGCCCCGGAAGGTTTTACCCCTTTAATGACCAGGCCATTTTTGCAATACAGCACTGCGTTATTTTATCTGACAATTGCGCTGCACCCAAATAAAATGTATGTCCTTTTTTTCCCCCACAAATGGAGCTTTCTTTTGATGGTATTTGATCACCTCTGCAGTTTTTATTTTTTGTGTGCCATAAACAAAAAAAGAGCATCAATTTTGAAAAAAAATCTATATTTTTTACTTTGTGCTATAAAACACATCCAGTAAAAAAAATGTAAAAAATCTAATTTCTTCATCAATTTAGGCCAATATGTATTCTGCTACATATTTTTGGTAAAAAAATCCCAATAAGTGTATATTGATTGGTTTGCGCAAACGTTATCGCGTCTACAAACTATGGGATATATTTATGGCATTTTTTTTATTTTCTAGTAATTTTTAGTGGGACTGCAAATCAGACACCTAACTGACAATTTTGACACTTTTTTGAGGATCAGTGACATTATTACAGTGATTAGTGCTAAAAAAAAAATGCACTGTTACTGTACTAATGACACGGCAGGGAAGGGGTTAATGACATGGCTGGGAAAGGGTTAATATCAGGGGTGATCAATGGGTTAAATGTGTCCCTAGGGGGGGCTTACTAACTGTGAGGGGGGGTTGCTCTGAGTGGGTGAAGACAGAGATCCGTGTTCCTGCTTAGCACAAGATCTCTATCTTCTCCTCTGTCAGAATGGTGATCTGCCCTGTTTACACAGGCAGACTGCCATTCAGCCTCTCTCGGGAACGATCGCTGGACCCGCTGAGTGGCTCCCCCTCTGTCCAATCAGCGCGCGATTGCCCCTCCGGTGGCACGTGCGCGCCACCCAGTGGCTATTGCACGAAATGACGTATAGGTACGTGATTTCACACAATAGAGCCGACCTGCCACAGTACAAGAACATTAGGCGGTCGGCAAGTGGTTAAACACACACATTAAACATTCACAGTGCTGTGGATTGACTTTGTGTACAACCAGCCTGTCAGGTTTTTCCTGAACGATTAGTGTCGCAGACTTTATCCGGAAACACTAATCACTGTATCTTGCCAGCGGGGAATGCTCTCTGCTGGAAGAACACAACAGTGCTGCGGGAGGGATTCCCCAATCAACACTGACTGTTCTGATGGGGTAATCTAGCAATTTTCTTTCCTTCCAACTATTGTGGAAGAAAACAAAATTACGTAACCTATTGCTTGTCTTAATTGAGAACCTGATTTTATTTTATGGCAATTTATTGCAGAAAATCTGTTAATTATTATTATTATTATACAGGATTTATATAGCGCCAACAGTTTGCGCAGCGCTTAACAAAATGAAGGCAGACAGTACAGTTACATTACAATTTGGTACAATAGGAATCAGAGGACCTTGCTCATTAGAGCTTACAATTTAGGAGGGAGGGTCAATTCATACAAAAGGTAATAACTGTGGGGGATGAGCTGATGGAGAAAGTAAAACAGCGTATTAGAATCAGGAAAAGCTTCTTTAAAGAGAATGTTTTTTTAGGGATCGTCAATTCCAAAGTGTTCACATACTTTTTCTTGGAATAGTATATCCTCATTTATAAAAGTGTATTCACAAATCACTTTATGGTGCCCATAACCCCCAATTAGTTTTTTTTTTTCTTGTACAAATTTAGTTGTGATGGACAGCAATGTCAATTCTTCATTCAGACACTGATAAATGAGACTCAACATGTTAACACGCCTGAACCTTTCAGTATTTTTTACAAATGTGCCTGTTCTTGATTGGTTGGTTTTGAGGATTTAGGAAAACCTGCTCTAATTGTTTTTGATTCATTCTAATGCCCCGTACACACGGTCAGATTTTCCGACGGAAAATGTGTGATAGGACCTTGTTGTCGGAAATTCCGACCGTGTGTGGGCTCCATCACACATTTTCCATCGGATTTTCCGACACACAAAGTTTGAGAGCAGGATATAAAATTTTCCGACAACAAAATCCGTTGTCGAAAATTCCGATTGTGTGTACACAAATCCGACAGACAAAGTGCCACGCATGCTCAGAATAAATAAAGAGATGAAACCTATTGGCCACTGCCCCGTTTATAGTCCCGACGTACATGTTTTACGTCACTGCGTTCAGAACGATCGGATTTTCCGACAACTTTGTGTAACCGTGTGTATGCAAGACAAGTTTGAGCCAACATCCGTCGGAAAAAATCCTAGGATTTTGTTGTCGGAATGTCCGAACAAAGTCTGACCGTGTGTACGGGGCATAACAGTCTAATTTCACACTGAATTATGCAAAACACAGAAGAGAACACACGTATCCTACTTTGTTAACACTTTGGGGTGTTCTACTGTTATGTTGTTTTAATAGCTGGGCACTTTGCTTTCAATTTATTGGTCTCAGCTTTCACGAGCCTCGTTGCCATCATCCTCAGACTCTGTTGATGGTGATATTTGCCTATAAACATATTGTTGCTTTATAGAATGTGAAACAATATCCCAAGTGGCTTGATCCATCAAGGCTTCTCACACAGTTTTTGGATAGGACTGCAGCCTTTTGTCTTGATTCTCTTATTTTGTTTTTCTTTTATGCTCCAAAGTGTCTGGGTGAGGCTGCAGTTAGGTCAGAAAAAGAACTGTTCTGGAATGGTGGAACAGGCATAGCTTCAAGTAGAACTAAAGGCAAAACTTTTGTTCCATTTTGAATAGACTAAAGGAGAGCTATAACCCTTGTCTGTTTTGCCATCTTGTCGCATTGGGGAAATTTCCCTTCACTTCCTGTAGAAAAAAACAGCAAAAAGAGGACATTTCTGTAAAGTGAGGAAATCCTTGGTTGTCACCAGAACTAGTATTCCCATTGGAAGATTTCCCATCTATTCCTGTTCTGGGGACAACCCAATTTTTTTATTCTTTTACTTTCGCTTTTGGTGATAATGGCAAACAGGACAAATATAGGGGGTGAATCTTCCTAACTGGGACACAGACAGCAATAAAAACCTGACAGGTGTTCTAATCCATCTCCATCCTCTCCAAAACTTTTTTTTTTTTTAATTTTATTTAGGTTTACTTTGAAACTGAACTCCAGGATAAACAAATATAATTTTAATAAATTCATGTGTATTCTTCCTTGAATCTTGGTGTTCTTTGTCTAATTCTTCCAGATCTGTGCAGTAATCCAGTGTGAAAGTTTTCCTTCCTGTAATAAAGACCGGTCACTGCTGCTTTCTCTCTTTGTGCAAGGTGATGGGTCTTGTCTCCGCCTCTCCCTGTAATTTTCTGTAGTGAGAGGAGCTACTCGGTCCCTCCCACAGCTCTACTCTCTGCACAGGCTTTGCACAACATTGTTTATGGCTTTAAAGGAATCATTTTCAACAACACTTTTTGAGTTTTACTTCAATGATCACTAAAAAAAGATGAAAAAAACATACATGGAAGTTTCTTATTTATCCAGATTATGGTATGACTAATGCCGCCTACACACAATCGGAAATGCCGCCAGCAAAGCTCCGATGAGAGCTTTGCGTTGGAAAATGCGACCGTGTGTATGCTCCATTGGTCTTTTGCTGGCAGAATTCCGGCCAGCAAAAGATTGAGAGCATGTTCTATAAATTTTTCGGTCCGGAAGAGTTCCTATCCAAAAATGCGTTCGTCTGTATGCAATTCGGACGCCCAAAAAATCACGCATGCTCGGAAACAATTTGACGCATGCTCGGAAGCATTGAACTTCATTTTCTCAGCTCGTCGTAGTGTTGTACGTCACCGTGTTCTTGGCGGTCGAAAGTTCAGAGAACTTTTGTATGACCGTGTGTATGCAAGGCAAGCTTTAGTGGAATTCCGTTGGAAAAAATATCCAAGTTTTTTCTGACGGAAATTCCGATCGTGTGTACAGGGCATGATAGTCACCTTCATGATGCAGCAACTGCGTGACACTGCTGCTGTTCAATACCAGCTCTAAAGCTAGCCATACATGGATCTAAATGTAGGTGGTTTAGCAAGGACCAGTCGAACTTTGAGCCATTTATGGCCACTGTGTTCTACTGACTGACCTCTGTTCAACTGCCCTGTCGGTTTTTAGCTGCTTGTTCAGCTCTGCAGGCTATACAGTGCAGTAGTGATCTGTGTATTCTGAAAGAGAGGAAATCTCCCCACTGTCAGAATACTAGGGCCTAGTGTGGAGGATTCCCCCATCCACCTCCAATGTGTGGATGGGGGAATTGGGTCACTTTCTATTTTTTTCAATCTGCCGGCAGAACGAAAAGAAAAGACTAATTTATGGCCAATAGGGAGAACTGATAGTTTACAGCAGGGGTAGGCAACCTCGGCGCCCTCCAGCTGTGGTGAAACTACAAATCCCATCATGCTCCTGCCTCTGGGAGTCAGTCCTGTGATTGTCAGGGTCTTGCAATGTCTCATGAGACTTGTAGTTTCACCACAACTGGAGGGCTGAGGTTGCCTACCCCTAGTTTACAGTGTGGGTGGGGCTCTGCATTCGATGCCCATAGGAAACAGAACTCACATGGAGATCAAATGTTGCAGCAGGTTGTATTAAGGTGGTGGTATTAAGGAAATTCAACAGAGGTTGCATACACAACCACACTAGCCAAAACACTTACAATGAACCATACAGGGGACGTTCATGCACACTGATGACACTCAAAAGCAAAGGAGGCGCCTGGAAGGTAATCATGCAACTGGGCACCTGAGAAAGTAAGGGCTGTTGCCTGAGACACAGTGACAGTCCCTAGTCTGTCTCTCCTCCACAGGAATCTGTCTCTATGATAGACAATCTGTCCCTAACCAGCAGGGGTTCAATTACTGACCTGACCACTCACAAAAATGCAAGCCATTCGAAGGGGGACAGTGCTGTTTATTAGCACTGCCCACACTAAAGATGGCCATGGAGGTCAGACAGGGAAGCAACTTCCAACTGGACACAAGTTCACATAGAGGTCTCAGAGGAACATGGGTTCCCCCTTGTTCTCCACTCTCTTTGCACAGCAGCCGCCTGACAGCATCCCCATTGCAGGGAAAACAAATTACACATACCTACAACATGACTACTGATCAGCTATAGGTCTGCTCGGAGTGGAGAACAGTAACTATCAGTCTCTATTCATTTCATCCAGTCCATTGAAGACCAGAATGGGAAGGGGATGGGCATGGCTGGCTCCAGCTATCAACTACACGCTGAAGGGCTCAGCCAGCTGTCAATCAGGCAGCCGAGTGAATACTGGCAATATTGTCAGGATCTTTCCCAAGCCGGGCACGGCTCTGCCCCAGCAGTTGTATATGTACTTCTGTGACCCTAAAGAGAAGTACAACCTAAAAAGTTTGGCCATACTTTTAACTAGAAGATCAATCAAGCAAATACTTGCCTGGAGTTTACATTTACCTCAGTCTTCAGAATAGATTCAGAGCAATGCCATTGAAGCTTCTGCAATATGCTACAGCTGCAGAATGTCCATTCACTGGAGCCCACTCAATACTTTAATACATTTGGGTCATGATTTGAGATCAGTCAGACATTTAGATCTGTCATTTGTAACAACCTCATCCCAGGGTTCACATTAACCTACATTTTGTCTTGCCTGTTCAGCGCTTTACTAAAGTTCAAGGAGTGGCAGGTGACTGAATCCCAAGGTGAATGGCAATGCAAATGCTAAGCAAGTGTCTAGATTGTAGACTCGTTTCAGCTGAACTTATTTAAAAACATCAGTCATTGTGATATTGGAAACTGTAATCAGATTTCTGATTTCACCTAAAGGCTAAGTTCAGCTTTGTACACTTTTTTTTTCTCTAAATTCCAGCTCCCCTATGCAGCAATATAGCATTCATGTACTTTTTTTGCAAAAATATCAAAGCTTTCCATTAAATCTAGAGTCACTTACTTTTCTTGTCCTAAGCCACATTTCCAGACGTTTCCATTTGTAATGTCTTTCTTCCTGATCAGACTTTAGGTCATGACACAGGAAGGAGTTGACCAGCTGACCTCATTAGCTCACACCCTGCATCATCCACCCTCCCATTCCCAGGCGCAAGTTTTTTAAATGAAATGCAATTAAGCAGTGATCATCCTTCTCACTAAATATACAATCAGATTGCATAGTGCATGGCCATCTTTATATTTTTTGGGGGCTTTGGTGAGATATCAGGAGTCTAAACAGATCCCTGACATCTCCCCTTTAAGACAGAGAAAGGACTGATGACACAGATTCCCCAGTCCTTTTCTCAGCATTGAAGATGAATGGAGAGGAGACAGAGGCTCCTCTCCATTCATAAACGGAAGCAGAGTAAACACAGTTTTACTCTGCTCAGTTATCACAGGACACAGGAGCGATCTTGCTTTAGCTGTGAGTTAAAAAGCTATACAGGGAGATCTGTGTTCACAGCTGTTTCCCGCCACACTTGCAGTTTTGCGGGAGCCGCCGCAGAAATGCGGCAGAATCCCACACCTCACGGGAAACTTCCGCACCTTGCGGGAGACTTGTGATGTCTGCATAGGGGAGCTGGAATTAAAAAAAAAAAAAGTGTACAAAAGTGAACTTACCCTTTAAATTCCATCATGAATTTGGAATCTAGTTGTTGTGGCTGCTACTACTATTATTGGTATTATTATTATTACTATAACCAATATATTAAAACCCAGAACCTTGCTTCTACTATAGCTTTCTATTTGGTCTTCTGACTACTGCACTCTAAATACATTACTCGTGAAGTTCTTCTTAAAGGCAGGCTGTGTTCAGAAAAGCATAAATTATGGAACAGTGTGCTAAGGTTTATGCATGCCTCGCATACTTTTTCTTGTTGCATAGTCATTAACTCCTTACCACTCAGCCTTGTTGTTCCTTTAATAGGGTCCCCATGCCCAGGAGGTGGAAAGGATTGGCCAATCATGTGACTAGTGTGATTGGCTGTCACAGTGGTCACAGTACTGGGAGCCAGGCCCACAATCTCCTGGTCACTAGTATGGACTCATCACTGTCTCTGACAGCTTGGTTACCGTAATGGGAGGGCACAATGAGCATGCTGTCAGCACAGAAAGCTCTGCCACTTATAGTTACATATGTGCACTATGTGGGCAATAAAGCCCACCCTCTGGCCGATGCACATACAGTATCTCACAAAAGTGAAAACACCCCTCACATTTTTGTAAATATTTTATTATATATTTTCATGTGACAACCCTGAAGAAATTACACTTTGCTACAATGTTAGGTAGAGAGTGTACAGCTTGTATAACAATGTACATTTTGTGTGGCCACCATTATTTTCCAGCACTGCCTTAACCCTCTTGGGCATGGAGTTCACCAGAACTTCACAAGTAGTGAGTGTACAGCTTGTATAACAGTGTAAATTTGCTGTCCCCTCAAAATAACTCATCACACAGCCATTAATGTCTAAACTGCTGGCAACAAAAGTGAGTACACCCCTAAGTGAAAATGTCCAAATTGGGCCCAAAGTGTCAATATTTTGTGTGGCCACCATTATTTTCCAGCACTGCCTTAACCCTCTTGGGCATGGAGTTCACCAGAGTGTCACAGGTTACCACTTGAGTCCTCTTCCACAGGCTGCATGAGTGGCTGGGGCCTCCTTTTATGCCACGGGTTCTGAAGGTCCAGCATGGTGTGCCGCACCTTCCGAGCACATGCACCGGTGACATCACCGGGTGCATGCAGTGTGAATATCTCTTAAACAGTGCAAGTTTAAGAGGTAATCACAGTTCCCACAGTTAAGCCTTATGATAGGCTTACCTGTAGGTACAATTGGTAAAACTGAGTTTACTACCACTTTAATTATGCCCCTTTAAGCTCATCCCACTGTTAGCATATTTTTGCCATGTCCACAGTTTGGTGCAGCTTTATTGCTTCGGGTCATTTTGGAGAAGGAGGATTAAAAAATGATCACCCTTGGGTGAAAGATATGCTAGGTACCACCACTGCAGTGGCCAATTCTGACGTGGCCATTATAAATGAGCTTTGGCGTTACCGGTGGCATGTGAAAGCCTACATCTGTGCCAGTTGTAATATCAGCACCATTTCTATTCATTGCTACATATGAAAGTCGATATCCTTGCCTATTGTGATATCAATGTCATTTTTATTCTATGTGTCATAACTACCAGAACACATCTTTTCAAAACAAAGTATATTTCATTCAAGCGTTTAACTATATAGCAAGATTGTTTTGATTTGGCAAACATCAGGAGCTATAAAATGAATCGGTCAATTGTACTTTTTCAAGGTTTCTGAATGTTTTTTTTCACAAAATTTAAAAGAAGTAATTGGAAGGTATCACAGGCAGAATATCTAAGAAAATGTGGCTAAAAACATTGTACGATTTGAAGCTGAAGATATTTTTGCATTGATGCGGAATACTTTAACAGCAAGTTACAGCAAAAAGAATTGTAAGATTCAAAAACATTTGAATTGAAAAGTTTAGGAACATTATGTTGGCTTTGTACGACTTGACAGTTCATTATCTGTATTATCAGACTATATTATTATTACTATTATTATACAGGATTTATATAGCGCCAACAGTTTGTGTAGCACTTAACAAAATGAAGGCAAACATTACAGTTACATTACAATTTGGTACAAGAGGAATTAGAGGTCCCTGCTCGTTAGAGCTTACAATCTAAGAGGGAGGGTCAATTGATACAAAAGGTAATAGCTGTGGGGGGATGAGCTGATGGAGAAAGTAAAACAGTGTATTAGTTAGAAGCAGGATAAGCTTCTTTAAAGAGAATGGTTTTCAGGGACCATCTAAAGATGAATAGATTAGGTGACAGATTGGGGTAGGGAGTTCCAAAGGATGGGAGAAGCTCTGCAGAAGTCCTAAAGGTGAGCATGGGAGGAGATGACAAGGGAGCAAGAGAGCAGGAGGTCTTGGGAGGACCGAAGAGAGCGGCTTGGTTAGTATTTTGGGACTAGGTTAGTGATGTAGCTGGGGGGGGCAGAGTTGTGGATGGCTTTGTAGATTATTGTTAGTACTTTGAATTTTATTTGTTGGGTGAGTGAAAGCCAGTGCAGGGATTGGCAGAGAGGGGTGGAGGACACGGAATGGTTGGTAAGGTGGATGAGTCTTGAAGCAGCATTCATTATGGACTGAAGGGGAGACAGTGTATGTAAAGGTGATCCAATGAGGAGGGAGTTGCAGTAGTCGAGGCGAGAGATAACCAGGGAGTGAATTAGAAGCTTTGTGGTGTCATTGGTTAAAAAGGGGGCGTATTCTAGAGATGTTGCGGAGGCTAAAGCGGCATGATTTGGACAGGGATTGGATGTGGGCCTGAAAGGACAGTTCAGAGTATAGGGTTACCACTAGAACCCTTGCATGTGGGGACGGACTGATAGTTGAGATGTTGAGTTTATATGTTCTTTAACGGGGACATGTAACAAATATAAAGTAAGTGTTATCCTAATTTGGCTGCAAAAGTGGAAACGTACTTTACGAAATGTGTTTGGAAAGTGCTGAAACTTTTCAGTCCTCTTACATACTTTAGTGTAATTACTTGCATGATGGCATCTCCGACACCGGGGGTCTCCAAACCGCTCAGTAGGATGGCCATGTTTTATATGTAACAGATATTTGTAGGCTGAAAAAAGTCCCCATCAGAGTCTACCTTTACATCAGAATCCCCATCAGAGTTCCGCCTACATCATAGTTCCAATCAGAGTATTCCCTACATCTAGGTCCCCATCAGAGTTCCTCCTACATTGCAGTCCCTATCAGAGTCCCTGCTACATCAGACCCCCCCTTTGCAACAAAGTCCTATTTGAAATCCCCTTTACATCAGTGCCCCTGTTATATCAATGTCCCTATCAGAGACCCCCTTACATTAGGTTCCCCATCAGAGTATCCCCTACATCAGGGTCCCCATCAGAGTCCCCCTTACATCATGGTCCCCTTTTGCATCAAAGTCCCAGTTGAAACCTCTGTTACATCAGGGACCCTATCAGTGCCCCCACTACATCAATGTCCCTATCAGAGACACCTTACATCAGCATCCCCCCTTACATTAGGGTCCCCATCAGAGTCCCCATCAGAGTCCCCCTACATCATGGTCCCCATCAGACTCCTAATTCAGGCTCCCCTATGCATCAGAGTCCCATTGAAATCCCCTTTGCATTAGGGACCCTATCAGTGCTGTTACAACAATGTCCATGACCCCCCTTACATCAGTATCCACACTTAAATCAGGGTCCCTACCAAAGTCCCCCTTACATCAGGGTCCTCATCAGAGTCCCATTTGGAACCTCTGTTACATCAGGAACCCTATCAGTGCCCCTGTTACATCAATGTCCCTCTTGCCAACCGCCGCACTTACATTTACGCCGGCAGAATGGCACGGACAGGCAAATGGGCGTACAGGTACGTCCCTTTAAATTTGCCGCCGTGTGGTCGCGCGACCCTGTTGCGAGCTCCGTGAGTGTGGCTCGATGTCCACGTGGATACCAGCGATCATCTCATGGAGAGGCAGAACGGGGAAATGCTGATGTAAACAAGCATTGCCTAATGACACTGACACTGATCACAGCTCCCTGTAATCAGGAGCGGTGATCAATGTCGTGTCACACGTAGCCCCTCCGCCCTATAGTTAGAATCACTCCCTAGGACACACTTAACCCCTGCAGTGCCCCCTCCTGATTAACCCCTTCACTGCCAATCACATTTACACAGTAATCAATGCATTTTAATCGCACTGATCGGTTTATAAATGTGAATGGTCCCAAAATCGCGCCAAAAGTGTCCGATTTGTCCGCCATAATGTCGCAGTCACAATAAAAATCGCAGATCGCCGCCATTACTAGTAAGAAAAAAACATTAATAAAAATGCCATAAAACTATCCCCTATTTTGTAGATGTTATAACTTTTGCGCAAACCAATCAATAAACGCTTATTGCAATTTTTTTAACCAAAAATATGTAGAAAAATACGTATCAACCTAAACTGAGGGAAAAAAATGTTCTTTTATATATTTTTTGGGGATATTTATTATAGCAAAAAGTAAAAAAGAATGCATTTTTTTCTAAATTGTCGCTCTTTTTTTGTTTATAGCGCAAAAAATAAAGACCACAGGGGTGATCAAATACCACCAAAAGAAAGCTCTATTTGTGGGGAAAAAAGGACATCAATTTTGTTTGGGAGCAAAGTCGCACGACCGCGCAATTGTCAGTTAAAGCGACGCAGTGCCGAATCGCAAAAAGTGCTCTGGTCTTTGGCCAGCCAAATGGTCCGGGGCTGAAGTGGTTAGAGCCCCTCTTACATCAGCACCCCCTCTTAAATGGGGGGAGGGTTGAAGCGGAGACAATAGGCAGCCTCTGCTGACCTTAATTCTTGAAACCTTGTTAGATAGATAGATAGATAGATAGATAGATAGATAGATAGATAGATAGATAGATAGATAGATAGATAGATAGATAGATAGATAGATAGATAGATAGATAGATAGATAGATAGATAGATAGATAGATTTTATACTGAGTTCTTGTACCCTTGATTCCTGGCTACTCCAGGCTAGGTACATTTGTCTGCATATATCTGTTGGCTATGCTTCTGTCCTTTGCTCAGTGCCAAAATTATTTATGAATGGCGCCTCTATGCACTCATCGTTTTGCAGCACACTGTCTTTATAATTAATAATGAACTATAATGAAATGTGGCTAATAGCACTGGAAACTTTAAACAGACTGGAAAATTGGTTCTTTAGATAATGTTGGGCTCTCTTTGCATTTGTGCACAGCAGCTGTCATTCAGGACTGGTTATGTATCAGATTAACTCTTTGGCTTGAAATGTGAGTGTGCTCACATTTGTGTTTGTATCAGTTTTGCAGATTAAAGTAATGCAAACACGCAGTCTAGCCTACCTAATTATTTTAAAGCAAGTGAAGCATGAAAAAATAAAATACTTGGGTTATTTTTATAAATGTTGTGAACTAGGCTTCACATATTCGTTTGGTGATAATTTATTTCATCATTATTATTTTTCTGTACCTGCAGTGATATCAGCCATTGGGATAGGGATGGGCGAACGGTTCGGCCTGAGCATAAGTTCGGGCCGAACATTGGTTGTTCGGATGTTCTGCGAACACCGAACAATATGCGGTGTTTGGGGCAAATTAGGAAGCCGCCAGAACACCGTTAAAGGCTATGGGACACTAACATGAAAAATCAAAAGTGCTCATTTTAAAGGCTTATATGCAAGTTATTGTCATAAAAAGTGTTTGGGGACCTGGGTCCTGCCCCAGGGGACATGTATCAATGCAAATTTTTTTTTTTTAAAACGTCCGTTTTTTCGGGAGCAGTGATTTTTTTCATTCTTAAAGTGAAACAATAAAAATGAAATATTCCTTTAAATATCGTGCCTGGGGGGTGTCTTTAGTATGCCTGTAAAGTGGTGCATTTTTTCTCGTGTTTAGAACAGTACCACAACAAAATGACATTTCTAAAGGAAAAAATTTCATTTAAAACTGGTCGCAGCTGTAATGAATTGTTGGGTCTCGGCAATATAGATAAAACTCATTTAAAAAAAAGAGCAGGAGATCCCCCCCAGTCCATTACTAGGCCCTTTGGGTCTGGTATGAATAATAAGGGGAACCCCGAACCAAAATTAGAAAAAAAAATAGCGAGGGGGTCCCCTAAAATCCATACCAGGCCCTTCAGGTCTGATATGGAAATTAAGGGGAACCCTGCGCCAATTTTTTTTTAAAATGGCGTAGGGGTCCCCCCAAAATCCATACCAGACCCTTATCCGAGCATGCAACCTGGCAGGCCGCAGGAAAAAAGGGGGGGCGAGAGAGCGCCCACCCCTCCTGAACCGTACCAGGCCACATGTCCTCAACATGGGGAGGGTGCTTTGGGGTAGCCCCCCAAAGCACCTTGTCCCCATGTTGATGAGGACAAGGGCCTCATGCCCACAACCCTTGCCTGGTGGTTGTGGGGGTCTGCGGGTGGGGGGCTTATCAGAATCTGGAAGCCCCCTTTAACTAGGGGACCCCCAGATCCCAGCCTCCCCCCCGTGTGAAATGGTAACGGGGTACAAGTGTACCCCTACCTTTTTACAAAAAAAGTGTAAAAATGTATTAAAAACGACAAGACACAGCTTGGGGACAAGTCCTTTATTAAAAAATAAAAATGTCCCACGATGTCCATTCATCTTCTTATATCGCTCCGCCGATGGACTGAAAAAGAAAATCCGCCACTGATCCGCCTCCATGGGAGGCTCCCGCCGCGTGACGCTTCATCGCCTTTGACAGTTCTTATATAACTGAGGGCAGGGCCACCCGGTGATGTACCCGGGTGACCCCGCCCCCTCTGATGCCACGGGGACTCTGATGTGACGGCCACCAGGGCAAATATAAAAGGATATCCAAGGACATCCTTGGGTGTGGTCCTTGGATATCTGCCCTGGTGGCAACATCACGGTAGTCCTGGACCTATGAGTATTACATCTCAATTGATATGTTGTGTTGACCTACATGTTCACCAGCCACCATTGTTGTGAATATACATACCTTTTGTACATTGTTTAAATAACATTATTATTTTTATATATACTGTATATTGTTCAATATTTTTTGCTTTTCTGCTTTTTCATACTGTGATTGTTCTAAATAACCAGTTGGGCAATTAAAGTCCCATTAGGGGGAACCTTTCCACTTATTCCATGTAATTGGGATGTGGGCCCAGCCTTTTTCAACCTAATCTCAACATTTCTTTATGTTTGTAGCACCCTCCAACCACACCCTAAAGCTGCAAATGGCTGTGGATGTGTCATGGTTATGCAATAGAGCTTGTCGATCAGCATACCTGTCTCCATGTGTTCATCTCTAGAGACCAGCTGACCCTCACCTGACGGCTTTTGTAACCTCTCCTCTAGGCATGGCCCCACCCCAGGCCCTATCAGGGAACCCTATATTAACCTGTGCACTGCAACCCAGCAGTGCTGATCAACCATTGTGTGTTAGCCTCCGTGTGTACTTGCTGTGTTTCCTACATCTGATTCCTGTTACCGACTTTGGCCTGTTCTTAACTATTCCTGTCTGCTCGTGACCCTGACCTTTGGCGTGTTCCCGACCATCCCTGTTTGCCTGTGACCTTGAACCTTGGCGTGTACTCTGTTGTCCTTGTCTGCTTGTGGCCCCGACCTTGGCTTGTCCCTTACTTTCCTTGTTGTTCCAGCCTGCTGCCTCCTTCCTCTTCTCCTGTAGTTTACCGTGAGCATGAGCTGTGAGACCCTGGGGGCCGCGACCTGGAGCCACACTGCAGCGCAGTCCATTCTTACCATTAAAGGCTCTGGTGAACACCTGCTGGCTCTTAGACTCCGCGCCCTGGGGAATCTATGCTCTAGCTCCCAGTGGGATCTGTGTCAGTGATCCAGTAGACCTGGACCTCCCAGGGTTCAGTCCACAGCAGTCAGTCCTAGGGTCCACTACCTTGCGGTGCACTCCTGATCCCAACGGTGTGCATCTGTCACCCAGCTTCTAGGTGACCTGACAGGATGTGTTGTAATATTTTATGAGAATAGGCCTTTAAAGATCAGTATCCATCAGAGGGAACCAAGAGCGAAGAGGAAAAAACGCCAGAGGGATTTGAATTTAAAAAAGGCACTGTCCCCCTAGAAAGAGTTGGGAGATATGGATCCTCACCATCTAGCACTATGTATCTAGGCCAGCCATTTTCAGCCAGGGTACCCAGGCACCCTAGGGGTGTCCTTCAGGTTTCTTTAGGCAAAATGCCTAAAAATTGCACAAAACTGTAAACTAGCCAGTGGGTGAAGCACGCCTTTTAGATACTCAAAGCCACAGGTTTTTTTTGTACACTAATACAACCTTACAGCCACCAGCATTCTAACTACCAATGATGTAATTGGTTGATAAAGAGGACATTGAGTGCCTCCACACCATCCTTCTTTGTCCCTCCCCTGCCTCACTCAGTCAGCACTGGGGTCACAGGGAAGAGGGAGAGAAACTGAGGGATAAGAGAAACACTGGAATACTAGTCAGTACCAGTGTGCAAAGGCGAATTTGGGTGTCCTATGTGTGTGGATGCTGCTACATTATGTAAAACTATTAGTTTAGCTTTTCACATTTTAGAATGGGATGCCTCGAGATTGTGCATCATTTTAAAGGGTGCCTTAAAGTGGTAGTATTGTCCTGAAACCTAAAATCCGCTGACTGGCAGGGATTTTATGACAGAAGAGCTCCTAGAGGTCTCTTTGTCATAAATTTTCCCTCTGCCTGTCAGCGGGTAATGTGACCTGAGCAGCACATGTGTGGCTTAGATCACATTTACAGCCCGTATGTGTGGGAGTGATGTCCCTGCGGCTCGGCCATTTAAGCAGCTGAAGATAGGGAACCCGGAAGGAAGACAGGGCAAAGATGAAAGCTGCCAGAGACCAGAGAGAGCCGTGATAGCGCAGCGCTGGAGGGCTCCTTATGTCGCTTCGCCCTGTGGCCACTAGGGGTGTGAGCGCGCGCGCGCTGCTCGCCCCCAGAGCCGATGCGAGTGCCCAGCAGTCACGATCACCGCCGGGCTCCCGCGATCGTTGCTGACACACGGAGTACCGGGATCTGTGTGTGTAAACACAGTTTCCAGTTCTCTGAGGGGAGAAGAGACAGATCGTCTGTTCATACAGAGTATCTGTCATCTCCCCTACACAATACCCTCCCCCCTTTGGTTAGAACACACAATAGGGAACACAATTAAACCCTTGATCGCCCCCTAGTGTTAACCCCTTCACTGCCAGTGACATTTTTACAGTAATCAATGCATTTTTATATCGCTGTATAAATGCCAGTGGTCCCAAAAATGTGTCAAAATTGACGTGTCCGCCATAATGTCGCAGTCCCAATAAAAATTGCAGATCGCCGCCATTACTAGTAAAAAAAAAAATGAATAATAAAAATGCCATAAAACTTTCCCCTATTTTGTAGACGCTATAACTTTTGCGCAAACCAGTCAATAAACGCTTATTGCAATTTTTTTACCAAAAATATGTAGAAGAATACATATCGGCCTAAACTAAGGAAAAAAAAATGTATATATTTTTGGGAGCTGTTTATTATAGCAAAAAGTAAAAAAAAAATTGTGTTTTTTTCAAAATTGACGCTCTTTTTTGTTTATAGCACAAAAAATAAAAAACGCAGAGGTGATCAAATAACACCAAAAGAAAAAAAGTGCGAAAAAAAGGACGTCAGTTTTGTTTGGGTACAATATTGCACGACCGCGCAATTGTCAGTTAAAGCCACGCAGTGTCAAATCGCAAAAAGTGCTCTGGTCAGGAAGGTGGTAAAATCTTCCGGGGCTGAAGTGGTTAAAGGGTAAATCCACTTTTATGGGAAAAAAAATAGCAAATAAAGGAAAAATAATATAGCATATACAATAGCGACACATGTCATATTGTAATTGAATGTTATTAAAAATAACCTTTTCTTTTCAATCCACAGCTCTTTAATTTTCTGTAAAGTGCAATGCAATATGGCTACCCAGAATGTGTACAGAACCCCCCCCCCCCCCCCAGAAACATGATTTCCTGCTTGTGTGATTGGCTCACTGATTTTCCCAGAAGTCTACACTAAGATACAAATCGGATTTTTGGCATCCCCTGCAACAAAAATGTCATTTTTGATGGGATACTCCCAATAGAAAATCACGTCTAAAGAGATGCAGATCCAGCAGATTTCTTTATTAGAGCTCTGCAGGTGCAACAGCTGGTTGATAATTATGAAACCACTCTCATTAGACTCACTCTGCCCAGGGGCACAGAGGAACAAACAGTGATTTCTTCAGAATAACAAAACATAGGAATCTGCAACAAAGTTTGTTAAAATCCTTGCAGTGTACATAGATCACCCAGAGGCAAATGTTTTTTTCGCAACAAAAGTGGATTTACGCTTTAACCACTTCAGCCCCGGAAGGATTTACCCCCTTCCTGACCAGAGTGTTTTTTGCGATTCGGCACTGCGTCGCTTTAACTGACAATTGCACAGTCGTGCGACGTGGCTCCCAAACAAAATTGACGTCCTTTTTTCCCCACAAATAGAGCTTTCTTTTGGTGGTATTTGATCGCCTCTGCGATTTTTATTTTTTGCGCTATAAACAAAATAAGAGCGACAATTTTGAAAAAAAACGCATTATTTTTTACATTTTGCTATAATAAATATCCCCCAAAAATATATAAAAAAAACATTTTTTTTCTTCAGTTTAGGCCGATCGTATTCTTCTACATATTTTTGGTAAAAAAAAATCGCAATAAGCGTTTATTAATTGGTTTGTGCAAACGTTATAGTGTTTACTAAATAGGGGATAGTTTTAAGGCATTTTTATTAATAATTTTTTTTTTACTAGTAATGGCGGCGATCAGCGATTTTTATTGTGACTGCGACGTTATGGCGGACATGTCGGACATTTTTGACACATTTTTGGGACCATTGTCATTTATACAGCGATCAGTGCGATTAAAAATGCACTGATTACTGTGTAAATGACACTGGCAATGAAGGGGTTAACCACTAGGGGGCGGGGAGCGGTTAAGTGTGTCCTAGGGAGTGATTACTAACTGTAGGGGGATGGGCTGTGTGGGTGACGTCACTGATCTCTGCTCCGATGACAGGGAGCAGAGATCCAGTGACACTTGTCACTAGGCAGAACGGGGAGATGCTGTTTACAACGGCGTCTCCCCGTTCATCCGCTCCGTGAGGCGATCGCGGGTATCCCCGCGGCGATCGAGTCCGCGGGACCCGCGACCCGACCCACGGAGCTCCCGGCCAGCGCGCGCACGCGCCACCGGCGCGCACGCACTGGTACGGCGGGAAATTCAAATGGACGTACAGGTACGCCCATTTGCCCAGCCGTGCCGCTCTGCCGACGTACATCGGCGTGCGCCGGTCGGGAAGCGGTTAACTGAAAAAAGAATGAGAAACACTGATCTAAGCTATGCTGCCATATTGTGCTCTCCATAGATGTAATAAACATTGTTCATACCTTGCCCGGGCTTGTATCCCTACTGCAATATGGGCATTTATCACTACCACAATTGACATACAGAAAGTGTAAGGATATCCAGACACAGGTGAACCACAATGAAATGAGCAAGGTGCATGGAGTCTAAGACACATGTAAGTAAAAATCAATAAACTGCTAATGTAATCCAGGAAACATAGGTACTGTGCTAAACCATAGCTACAGGATGCACATCAAATCTATTACAGCTAATAGTATTTAATACACACTGAATTAATGCTAAAGCATTACTCTGGACAGTAAGTAAAATCAGTTAATGCACACCTAATGCTATGCAGGAAACATCGGCACTATGCTAAATATTAACATTGGACAATAAATAAAATCAAGCAGCAATCACTTCTAAATCTATTCAGTACACATTTCTTCTACGCTGAAAAGTATCTCCGGGGAATACCTAAAATAAATCACAGCGGAGCTAATGCTAAACAGCAAACACTGCACCTCTGCTATGGAAAATTTCCAGGGAACAAGTAAAATCAATCAGTGTGTAACTAAGCCTATGCCGGGAATATTGCACCTATGCTAAATAAAGAAAGTCTACCCAATTTAAGTAAATCTCCAGTCAGTTTTTCAGTTTTGGAGAGAGTGGGAAAGATTTAGAACCCCTATTGAGATTTTATTGCAATCTTTATTTCGTTTTTAAAGTTTGGCAGAGGCATGCCAGGAAGTGAGTGGAAACTTCCCCAAGGAAAGTCAAAATCCCAACGTTGATAGCTATCAACGGAATGGGTTTTTGCTCATTGGGTGGGCAGCTGTCCGAATAGATGCTGCTGCCCCGGATGACCTCCGTGGCCATCTTTGATGAGGACAGTGCTTCTAAAAAGCTCTGGCCCACTACAGTTGGTGCCCCTTAGTTACATAGTTACATAGTAGGTGAGGTTGAAAAAAGACACAAGTCCATCAAGTCCAACCTATGTGTGTGATTAAAGGGAATTCCACATCCTTGCTGCTCTTACAGTAAAGAACCCTCTACGTAGTTTAAGGTTAAACCTCTTTTCTTCTAATTTTAATGAGTGGCCACGAGTCTTGTTAAACTCCTTTCTGCAAAAAGTTTTATCTCTATTGTGGGGTCATCAGTACAGTATTTGTATATTGAAATCATATCCCCTCTCAAGTGTCTCTTCTCCAGAGAGAATAAGTTCAGTGCTCGCAACCTTTCCTCATAACTAATATCCTCCAGAACCTTTATTAGCTTTGTTGCCCTTCTTTGTACTCGCTCCATTTCCAGTACATCCTTCCTGAGGACTGGTGCCCAGAACTGGACAGCATACTCCAGAGTCTTGTAGAGTGGGAGAATTATCGTTTTATCTCTGGAATTAATCCCCTTTTTAATGCATGTCAATATTCTGTTTGCTTTGTTAGCAGCTGCTTGGCATTGCATGCCATTGCTGAGCCTATCATCTACTAGGACCCCCAGGTCCTTTTCTATCCTAGATTCCCCCAGAGGTTCTCCCCCCCAGTGTATAGATTGCATTCATATTTTTGCCACCCAAATGCATTATTTTACATTTTTCTACATTGAACCTCATTTGCCATGTTGCCCACCCCATTAATTTGTTCAGATCTTTTTGCAAGGTTCATGTGTTTAGGTCAGGGACAGGAACCTTCTGGATAGGGAGATTGTGCCTAGCGTAAAGGAAAGGTTCCAGAGGAGGAGGGACAACATAGGGACTGTTTGTTAGTGATGCTGTGGGGAACCTTCCACAACTAGTGCCTCATTGAACAGGGCCTACCAGCCACCTCCTGTGCCAGGTGCTGTCGGTCTCCAAGCATCGCTCTCTGCAAGTACTGCATAATCATCTGTGAGTGTTTCTGCCAGGTGTGATGCCTCTGCATGAACTCAGTTACAGTGTGGTTGGAATTCGCAATATACGTCCTTGAAGCCTCAGATCCCATGTGTGTTGTGCCTCTTGGGTGCCTACCACCTTGCTTGCTCATACACTCTCCTCTCTCCGGTTTCCTCCTCTTTTACCATCCCTTACAGCACTGCAGCAAGGAGGCCCGTGTTACCCATTGTGGGTCAAGGTTCCATCCACTGACCCCTATATCATTACTAACCCCTCAGAGTTGCTTAAAGATGGTGAGGGGATTGCATTAGGTATGAAAAGAAAAAGTGTAGCGCTATATTATACTAATGGACATTAATGTGGACATCAATGTGAACCTTTGTGTGAAACGCCCGTGTATATATCTATACTCGGTCCTGCTAGTCCTGCAGGAATAATTAAATAAAAATAATGTAATAACACCATATAAACAGAAAAATCTGGTGGTATAGAAAATTCGTTGTAACGACTTTTGTGTGAAACACCCGTGTGTACATCTATGCTAGGTCCTGCTAATCACGCAAGAATGATTAAAATAATGTAATATCACCATATGTGTAAAAATTTAGTGGTATAAAAAATACATTGCAATAACCTATTATATAGTAAACGTTAGTCCAGACTGTATATACACAGTAAAATGATCCCAAAACTTCCACCAAAAAATAAGCATATGCAATACAATTTGGGGTGGGATTGGGTAGCGGGTCTCTGGGGTATTGATCAGTTCGTTCAATCAGACGGATGTGTCCTGGAGCATAGATATAAATCTCACAGTAGTATCCAAACGTATCCCCAGTAGACTCTTCATATATTCAACAAGGCAGAAAATAATATAAAATGCCCTTACCGGACGTGGTGGACTCACAGGCCGTTGGCGGTGAGTCGTATAGGCTTGCACCGTTTTAACGGTAAAGTTACGGCTACTCTTGGTCCGTAGTAGAGGGTCTTGGATGAATCCCCGATCACGAGCAGTACCATGAGTTCCTCTTCCGATGATCACTTAATCTCATCCAGATGAGATAAAGGGAAAGGGAAAAAAAAGGCTCCACATAGCATAAAATCCGGGTAACCAGGAAGTTTTATTGCATTGATTAAAAAATTCCAATAAAAAATTGGGTTTAAAAGCAAAGTTCGCATGAACCAAATGGTAAGTTTAGCGCAGTAATCAGATGGCTGTGGTAGCGTCACACACCCGACGCGTTTCGTCTACCAAGACTTCGACTGGGGTGAAGCTAACCTCTCATCTGCTGCGCTATTTATTTAGAAATGCTAGAAATTCCATCGGGGACACCTGTGCGGCGTGACTTCCGGGATTTTCTGTGTCATGTGATAGTTTTCCTAGTCAGCTGACTATCAATTGGGCCTATCAGCAGTGCGGAACCATCCCAGGGACCAAGCCTCAGCCTGGTAATCCTATCCTGCCAATGATGACCAGATAACATTGTCATGTGGTTAGCGTGTCAGAGCGTCAGGGTGTGATGACGCGGGTCTCAACGTCACTCACCCTCCATGTTAATCGGATACTTCCTTGTTTATGCGTCATCGCGTTTGAGCGTGATGACGCAGTTAGCTGATCACGCCTTCTCATTACCCAACAGATCCAGCCGTCCAACGGGCGGCGTGCCACATCGCGCAAGCGCAGCGATGCGGATCCGACATCCATCAACTCTAAGCATGTCAGGCCATGACGATGCAGCACGCATCATCTAAGAGCACGCCCTCCATCAAGCTGGCCACTCATATTGCTCTCTATACTTGACAAGGTCACATGATCGGAGTTATATCAGTTGTCAAAGCAGTGCTGTAAGCACTAATAGAGAGAGTTCAATCATTGGGACACAAAAGATGGCATAGATGTACGGACTATTAAATCACTGAAGACGTGTTTGATCGCTCAATGTGGGGCTATGGTTGTCATGACACACATGTTCCCCTATGTTTACAACTATTTAGCAAAAATTGTATTCAGAAAATATCAAAATAATTGCAGACATAAAAAATACTTATAAAATATGTAAAAATGTAAAAACAAAAAGCAACAAAAAACAGGTGACACACCCAGAGTAGAAATCCCTCTGGTCTGTGTCTTACCCAAGAATCCATCTAGTTTTCCCCCCATTTTTTGTAATTGCATTAGGTATGCTGAATTTTATTACATGGGCTGAATAGAGAACAGTTTGCAGACCCAATACTACGGCATCAGTCTGGAGACGTAGGACACATGCCATGGGTTACCACTAATGTAACATGCAACAGGGTGACTGGGTGCCTCTTGTAATGGCTGTTCAAAGGAAATGCTGAGGCACAAACATCATGCCAATGGATTACCTGGGAGTTTATGAGTGATTGGTCTGCTTGAAAGTGAATTGTCATAGCTAGGACCAACTACAATGTATAAAGGCACGTCTATGGCTCTTAGCTATATTTAATCTTCATGTGCAGTGCTAGTTTTACTGCCGGACCTCAGCTAACATTAAAAAGTTAATCTTTTTCAGACACTTCAGGCTGTTAAATGGAAGAAATTGTACACCGTATGAATATATTTTCCACCGATACATCAGATCATTGTCATATCATTTTTTTCTTATGCAAAGAGCTTTCAATGAGATGTACAAAATGTTCACGGTATATGTCATACATTTTGTCTAATGCTGATTCACTAAAATATAACAAAAGAAATAATAAATGTAGAACTAGTTCTGCAATCTATATGCAAACTTTTACTGTCACACTTGAAATCTGATTTGTGCCAGTTGAGTCTTTTTTGATTATTATGCAATACAACAGACTGATATGATGTAAACTCCTAAAGGAAGACTTAACATTTTTATAGCACATCAATATTACCTACAGGAAAGTCGTATATAACAGAATTAATTTTTTCATGCATTTTGTATTATTTCTAATTATTAATCATTCTCTTTTTTTTATTATTACAATTGCAGAAATCTTTCAGGAAACCGTCTGACAACCTTATCATGGCAGCTTTTTCAGAATCTAGAGCTTACAGAACTGTGAGTATGGTATTTCTGCCTTTGTGTTCTGATCCCATTTCTGTAGAACTGTCCTTTGAGAAATGTGTTGTACATTTGTACACTATGAAAGTGTATTAGGAGCCTACATATTCAGAGAAAACTGGGTAAAGTGACTTTGTTAAGCCAAATAAAATTCTTGAATGGTAATATATGTGGTATGCCACACAATTATATAGAATGGGGGCATTTTTGGAGTTGGAGCCATATTCTGTAATATAGGGTTTAAACCTCATAGTTGTACGTTATGCTGCTCGTCCAATGGTCCTTTCCCTCATTAGTTCATAGGCCTTGCAATTCCTCACTTCAGCCCTCAGATGGTTGGTTTTACAGCCATTTTGTAAACTTGGATATGTGGTTAGGAGCACCAAGTGAGAAACAGTCATCTCACTTGGAGGTTCCTTTGAATTATTTATATGAACAGAAATGTAAGATGCAGTTAACGGATTTCGGGGGAACTGGACTCCTCAATTCTTCAGTGCTTGAGTTATAGTGTGTAATGGTATTGGGGAAAAAAAAATCTTTATTTTCTTAATTCGGGCTGAGTGTTAGCATGATCTGATCGCAGGGATGGCAGCTGAATTAAGCTGGACTTACGCCTGTAGAATTTTTTACAATGTTCGGACTAGAAAGCATAAAAAATTGCTCATCCGACCATCTGATGGTGCCTTTATGGACTTGACTAATTTCAAACTAATTTTTGGTCTAGAACTATGTCAAGGTCTCAATTTTCATAGAATAAATGTTCTACATCTGCATTAACTTTGACAAGTGTGTTAGCATTGTTTCCAGCCAGGAGTGAATTCAAGGAAATGTTTTTTTTCTATTAGATTTGACAAATATATTCCAACTTGTCCCAAAATGTCTTCAGTCACTCTGATCGAAATGGATTTGTTGAATTGTCCCCTTAAACTCTCAGATAAGTGAATGGACATTCTGAAAACAACATCTTTCAAATTTAATTCTACAGGTGTAAGGCCAGGTTAAAGTGGAACTAAACCCATCAATTTAACGGTCACTCAAAAACAGTTACATTGCTAGCATCCTGGGAAAGCTAATTGTCACATTTGCTTGTGCTTTCAACCAAACTGTGTAACCATCAAATGGCTGGAGTCCTAACTGATCACATGTGTAGCATCATGGCAATTGCAGATCAAACAGAGGCTAAGATAGCAGCCTCCTTGGCTAAAAAGGATGGGAGGATTTAGTTCCGCTTTAGGTTCAGGTGCTCCTAACCACATAACAAGGATTTTATCTTCTGGTGAGCGATCTCCCAGAGGGACAGTAGCCAAGGACTCCAACCAGGTCTACACTCACCACCATTATCGCAAGTTTAACTTCTCCAAAGAACACTCTTCCACCTCTTTTTGGATTTACAATAAAACTAATTCTCAGCCATACCAGTCCAGTACTACCAGAAATCTACCAATATCTTGCAAACTTATTGTAAAGTTGCAGCACTTTATAGCAACTTTAAGTTGTGGTGCAGAACCACTGAAAGTCACATACCTGTATATAGCCATATGAATTATATTCCCAGCTGCAATGGTCATATTCTATAAATATTCCCATTTCTCTCAGTAGTCACTTTGGTAATATCCAGGAAAAAATCTGATAAAATATGAGTGTGGCAATGAGAACCCTAGTTGTCAAAATGATCCAAAAATAAAATCTGCCATCAGATGCAGAGAACGAGCCTTTTGAAATTCCAATATAGTTTTTCTGTCAGTAAAGTTGGTGACAGGTTTTACTGCTTGGGGAGTCTTCCTAACCAGCTAAAGACTAGCAATCTAACACGCCATTGCTTAGCCGTGCACTGCAGATCCATTTGTCACCAAGCCGGTTAAGTAGCTGCAATTTTAAAGATCCCGTGAGATACATCTTCAAACCTCTTCAGGAGACGAAGACCTCTTTGACAGGAAAATAAGGGCTGCAGAATACAGATTCCTGAATTATTGATAAAGTGTTGAACGCTTATTTCAAACAAAAATGGGATGTTAAATCAATTCCATATTTCACTAAAGGATATTGAACTTACCTTGAGACATTGTTGGACAATATATATGTAGACAAGCAAAAACTGTCATTAAATTTCTATTTAACCTTACAACCCCTTACTGATCTGTTTACTGATTTCACCAGATAAACTATACATTGTGCCAATTACTCGTATTAAAATATAATGACTTAAATCTAGCTGACAAAAGCCCCTAATCAGGTTAAATTTAGTGCATCTATCACTTAGAGAAAGAAAGCAGATAAACTAAACCTTGCTAAGTTAATAGGATCTAATGAGAATTATGTTACTTGTAAAATGTATTGTAGCTGCATAGTTACATTCTGTAGTAATCAGTCTGTTACATGAAATGAGAAGATACAATTATCCAGCTAAATTAAACTGTATTTAGGTCTAACAAAACATTTCTCTTATATAGAGCCCCCCCCCCCCCAAAGGGCCATCTGATTTGCCACAGCTTCCTTTCCCAGATTAGTGCAGCAGCAACCAGGCCCACAGCAAAAGTCGCTCTTTCTAGCTCAATGAACGGTCTAGGGGTTTCCTTCTTTTAAATGTATTGCTGAATAAACTTGGATAGGGCTCAGAATGCTGTTGGATACTCCATTAACGCTGAACAGTAATGATGTATTTATTGAGACAGTGCTGGGTGCAAAGGATAAGAGTGTATACAGTACTTAGTTACATTGGTCCAAGCTGGACCAATGTAAGTTACTATGTAAAAATATCTATACCCAGATTTCTTCTTTAAACTTAGGCTTCTTGTTTTGTGCTGAAGACGCGCTGAACTAACTGAATCAGTCACTGGTCGTGGATGGGTGGTTGTGTGGGCAAGTAGGAAGGAATCCCTCCTGTAGGTTATGCCCAGTCTCAAGTGATGGTAATGAAACCTCTTGGGGTTTGGGCTAGACATGTCCGATTCGGTTCATAACGAATAGATTTTTGTACGAATTTGTTAGTATTCATACATTCAGATCAATTCGAACATCCAAATGGCTGAAAGAACCAAAATACGAAAATTACGAAATTACGAATAAGCAAAATAATAAACACGAACTTACAAACGGACAAACTTACGAAAATACGAAACTCTGAAACAGTAAAAGAAAGAAAATGACATCTATAACAAATGATTTATATTTCGTATTTTCAATCCTTTGTTCATAATTTCGTATGTTCGTATTTTCATTCGTGTGTTCGTAATTTTGTTTCTTCGTCTGTTCATAATTTCGTTTCTTCGTGTTCTCGAATCGTCCTTTTGAATGGACAGTGTAAGTGTATCTTATTATGTATGTTTGTAATTTTGTATGTTCGTAATTTTGTGTTCTCGAATCGCTCTTTTGAATGGGCAGTGTAGTGAGTGATGTATCTTACTTAATATCTTTAGCCAATCAGCTTATCCCTTTTGTGTCTGAGTCACACTGCATTCCTGAATCTTTTTAGATTCAGTTGAGGAGGAGACTGAGTCTGGTCTGGTGACTGAGGGAGTGGACTGGAGTAAGTACAGGACTTATTAGAAAAGCAAGCAAAGGATTATTATTCTTTATTTCCTACGAAAGCACGAATCAACGAAAAAGGCAATCTCACAAAAGTAACCATTACTAAATTATAATGTAAATAAACAAAACTATTATCTAACAAAATTACGAATTTCGAATCAAATTACCAATCATTTCATATCAAAGAAAATATAACTGTTTCGAAAATACAAACGAGTCTGAATATGAAACCTCGCGAAATTACGAATTGTTACGAATCAACAGAAACGTAAAAAACCTAAATGAAACAAAACAATTTTTTTGTTGTGCACATGTCTAGTTTGGGCTGCTGCCTTTTTGGTACGGCCTTATGGTCGTTTCCACATGTAGACTTGGAAAAGTATGAAGGGAGGAGCGCCTGGCATCCAAAAGAATGTGGATTTTAAAGTAGGTTAAAAGGTATTTATTGGTAATATCAACAAGCACATCAAGTACATCAAAGTCAATGCCTTTCGGGGGAAAGAACTCTCCCTTCTTTAGGGCTGTCAGACAAATGTAAGAAAAACGCAATTAAACAAATATATGACAGTGAGACATAAAAGCAAAAATACAAAAAATACAAAATGCTTACATGTTCTGATACTAAAAGAGAACCCTAGATATCATATTTCAAGCGTTAAAAACATTGGTAAAAAATAATGATAATAGTAATCACCATAAACAATAATAATCATAATCATCCTAATGGCAATGAGCAAAAATAATAATAGTAAACATAAATAAAAACATAAAAAAATAATGTCATTGAAGCATGTCAGATCTTAGGGTGTATATGAGTATTTACCTCTATGTTATAATTAAAAGACTTATATCATAGTATAGAATTGGATACTTGCAATTGTGCGTGGATGTAAGGCAATAATAGGTATAGACCAGGGGTCTCCAAACTTTCTAAAGAAAAAAGGGCCAGTTTACTGTCCTTCAGAGTTTAGGGGGGCCGGACTGTGCCCAGTGGGAGTAAATAATGCCCGATCTTCAGTATTAGGAGTAGAAATAGTTGGTGTCAGTGGCAGGAATTATGCCCCATCGTTGGTGTCAGTGGCAGGCATAATGCCTCAAGGGCCGGGTAAAGGAAGCAAAGGGCCACATCAGGCCCCGGGGCCGCAGTTTGGAGATCACTGGTATAGGCCGACCTGTTGCTGCATGCAATTTCAATGGAAAAAGCTCCCAAGCTGGATAGATATTTGCAAGGTATCTGTAGGAGGGATCCAAAGCCTCCACCAACGTTAAGGATGGTCACCAAACGAACTTCCGATGGCAAGAACACCAAGACTGGATCCGAAAAGTCAGAGACCTGACTGGACAGCAGGGCAATCTCTCATCCGGGTCTTATGAAAAAAGAATGCTTCCAATAGTGTAGATCAAAAAAGTATGTTTTTTTATTTATAAAAACCAGCATACAGCAATAAAAAACTGTGATCACAAGTTAAAAGTTTTGGGCAATGTGAGGAGCGATAAGCCTGGGCTGATGCGTTTCGACCAAAGAGGCCCCAGTTGGAGCCCTTTTTGGTTGAAACGTGTCAGACCAGGTTAACCGCTCCTCACATTGCCTAAAACGTTTAACTTGTGATCACAGTTTTTTATTGCCGGTTTTTATAAATGAAAAAAAAACATACTTTTTGATCTACACTATTGGAAGCATTCCTTTTTTCATATCACCCGGATGAAAGATTGCCCTGCTGTCCAGTCGGGTCTCTGACTTTTCTCTGACGGATCCAGTCTTGGTGTTCTTCCCATCGGAGGTTCGGTTGGTGACCATCCTTAACGTTGGTGGAGGCTTTGGATTCCTTGGAGTGCAGTGTGACCGCCGATTCCGGCACCCATGCCTATATGACTCTTTGTCGCTGACACTTGAGTCCGCCAGTTCCGGTAAGAGT
This sequence comes from Lithobates septentrionalis, assembly GCA_037952835.1. Lineage (NCBI taxonomy): Eukaryota > Metazoa > Chordata > Amphibia > Anura > Ranidae > Lithobates > Lithobates septentrionalis. Next base: position 1,849,326 of record JBBDGP010000812.1, read on the forward strand.
ACATATACCCTGTTTCCCCTAAAATAAGACCTAGCGTGATTGTCGGTGATGGCTGTAATATAAGCCCTACCCCCCAAATAAGCCCTAGTTAAAGTCCTTGTAGGTGTTATTTTCAGGGTAGGGCTTATTTTCGGGGAAACAGGGTAGGGCTTATTTGGGGGGTAGGGCTTATATTGCAGCCATCACCGACAATCACTCTAGGTCTTATTTTCGGGGAAACAGGGTACCTCTTCTTTCTATTGATGAAATACCATCTTGATGGTTTTCTGGCTGGACAGTGTGAGCACAACACGTCCTTGTCCCACCATCTCTTTGCGGATGATATATAGGCCGTCTATAACAGATTCAGTTCATCTATTGGACTTTTTTCACATTTGTCCTTTTATACTCGTCACTTGAACATTTGACCTTTTGCACGGTTTTATTTGAATATTGATGTGTACATGTATTAGTGCTACAACATTCACCATTTATGCTTTATATGTTTGTCACATTTTTTGTAGCTGCTTTTTCTCATTTCACTTGAAGTTAGCGCAGTCACGCCTACATTCACATCTGTAGGAGGACAGAGAATAGAAAACAAAACATTTCAGGAAAATATATCTTTGGCTTCTGATGAAAATACTCAGTTTTGAGGGAAATAAGAACATAAACAAAGGCTTGGCAAGCAATTTCTGTATAATAAGTGCAGCCACACTGGGGAACTAATTCAGGTAGATAACAGTGTGCTAAGTTCTGGTCACCCCGTTCCACTGACACGTTATTATCAGCGGTACAGAATGCTGATGTTGGTAATTAAGTTAGGACACCATTTACTTAGGAAGAAAAAGATGCCGCCTGTGCTATTTGTTCTCAGTAACATAACCCTGATTTATTGTTCCTTGCTAATGCACCAAAAAATATGACACAAATCTGATAAGTAGAACAGCACTTTATTACCTAAAATCAATGCTAAGTGCTGTTATGCAAAAATAACAAACATGGAATCAATTGTGCCGTGAAGCAACCTCATAGCCTTAATCAATATGACCTCTACATTATGGGAGGAAGATGAGCGGGATCCGGTTCTCTTCCAAAGCTGAGCACATTCTCCACCGCAGCAAAGTCCCCTGGTGTTTTCAAAGTGAGAGAAACGCTACCTGTAATGACAGAAATAAAACACCACAGGTAGAGGCATTATTGCTGCACACATAAGAAGAGACAGGGAAAGCCCAGAAGTAGCAGAGCTGACAAAGCTATTCTAAAGAAACAACAAGACATCTCCCAGGCCTAACTACGTCTATCATGGTGCTGCTGCTTCAAATTAGATGACCTATTTGACCTTGTTGAGCAAAGCTCTGGGGACTGTGTGTTTGTAGTAAATGTTGTACTCCGGAGCCAAAACACGCCATAGAAGAAGATCTAACTGCTGTTGTCCTGCATATTAGCAGAACACTTGACAGGTTACGCTCTTCAAGCGTTCTCTGCTGCGTGACAAACTGTATGTGTTAATTTTACCATGAAGGGTAAGCCGTACCTTCACAGAGGTCTGCTGGGTAGCTGACAGCTTTTGCTTGCTAACACTGCTTGACTTGATAAAAGAGGCTTCGTTGTAAAAGGAGGAAACTTAAGGAACATGGTATTTGAACCCAGTTATGTCGAATATTTCTCCTTTCATTTTCTTGAGGAGTTATCCTGTGATTTGCACAGGTAGAGCAAAGCAACAGGGTCATTTAACTTCCTGTCAACCTGGCTTTAAATGGTGACCTTTCCTTCGCTTGGATGGAGTTCAGCTTTGACCCTGGAGTTTGGCTTTAATGTGTATGTATAGCCAAAAATTGTATTTTAAATTCTCAATAGAGTAGGAAATGGTTAAAAGGGAATTTTACCTTGGTTTGAGAAAATTTAAGTATAAGTAAATTCCAATTTTATAAAAAAAGAGGTCATAATTACCTGCTGCGTGCAATGATATTGCACGGAAAACAACATTTTTTTCTGCTCTTCTGGCATTCCCCCCACCGGTACGGTCACTTTCACCTTCTAGGTGCCTCCTTAGCATGCTGGCTGCTAAGGGGGTTAATGCAGGCTCCCAAGCCGGGCTGTGTGCATCCATAGACACACACAGGGTCACTTTCACCTTCTAGGTTCCTCCTTAGCAAGCTGGCTGCTAACTGCGTTAATGCACTCTCCCAAGCCGGGCTGCGTGCATCCATAGACAAACACAGGGACACTTTCACCTTCTAGGTGCCTCCTTAGCAAGCTAGCTGCTAAGGGGGTTAATGCAGGCTCCCAAGCCGGGCTGTGTGCATCCATAGACACACACAGGGTCACTTTCACCTTCTAGGTTCCTCATTAGCAAGCTGGCTGCTAACTGCGTTAATGCACGCTCCCAAGCCAGGCTGTATGCATCCATAGACACACACAGGGTCACTTTCACCTTCTAGGTTCCTCCTTAGCAAGCTGGCTGCTAACTGGGTTAATGCACGCTCCCAAGCCGGGCTGTGTGCATCCATAGATACACACAGGGTCACTTTCACCTTCTAGGTTCCTTCTTAGCAAGCTGGCTGCTAACTGCGTTAATGCACGCTCCCAAACCAAGCTGTGCGCATCCATAGACACACACAGGGACACTTTCACCTTCTAGGTTCCTCCTTAGCAAGCTGGCTGCTAACTGCGTTAATGCACACTCCCAAGCCAGGCTGTATGCATCCATAGACACACACAGGGACACTTTCACCTTCTAAGTTCCTCCTTAGCAAGCTGGCTGCTAACTGCGTTAATGCACACTCCCAAGCCAGGCTGTGTGCATCAATAGACACACACAGGGTCACTTTCACCTTCTAGGTTCCTCCTTAGCAAGCTGCCTGCTAACTGGGTTTAATGCACGCTCCCAAGCCGGGCTGTGTCCATAGACACACACAGAGCAGGCTCAGATAATAATTATTAACATTGGGATCAAAATCACATGAGTGAAAGTTAATGAGATGGAGAAGCATCAGTCAGCTATTTCAATTAACATAAATTAAGCCAATATTGTCTAGGTTGTCTGATTTGTGGTCCGGTTTGCCATTTGGGCTTCACACCCCCGCCCCCTTCTCACACTAGTTTAATTGACAGCAGCAAGAGCCCACGGCTCCACTGCCCACATGGTCTCCTGTAAGGCAAGCAATTGGTGGAGTGAAGTTGGAGCCAAAGACAGTGCTGGAGTGGGGAGACCAGCTAGGTGTTTGGAGACTGCAGGGACTAGGACAAATAGTGGGATGTTTTCTTTTTACCTTAAAGCACAGAATATAGTAAAGTAAAAAAAAAAACATTTCTGTAGCTGCTGACTTTTAGTAAGCCTATACTTAGCAGACCATAGATGGGATCCAAGGATGGCTTCCCCACAACCCATTCTTCTCAGCACTGCTGATCCCTGGTGCCATTATTTATGAATTGGTTGGTGGCTTTGGCTTTCCTAAAGTGGAACTGAAGCCCCACTGTAGAAGCCTGTGAGCAGTATGTTAATTGGTGGTAAGCATAACCCTAGTATTTTTTTTGGTTGATCACAACTTGGGCATTTAAATACTAGCGCTGGAACAACATTTAACCCAGGAATTTTGGCTTAAACCCTTCATTACTCTACTAAAAATGTGTTTTTGGCTGTGCTCCGTCAAAGATATTTCCCATCACTTCCTATCCAGTTTTCAGCATATTCTTTACACAAGATTGATATCTACAATTTATTTTAGAAAGAGCATGACAAAAAAAAAATTCTGCTGTGATGCAGAAAGGTTCAGGGGAAGGGTAATCACATCTAAAGTGGCAAGTTCTGCGCTTATTTAAATGACTGGAGGACAAATTCTATCATGGGCCAGGACGGAACATACAAGTGATCTCAGAAAAGTAAAAAAAAATAATGACACATCAAGAACGGCAAACCAGGTTAGAAAGAATACGTCTGAGCAGGCTAATGGATTAGATTGCTGCCTATAACCTTATTTTCTATAGCCTTCCATGGCCTCAATAAGAAGAGACTATCTGTCCTTATTTTCAGACAGTTGCACTAGATGCCCTATTGTCTATGGCTGGCTCAGACAATAATTATTAACATTGGGATCAAAATCACATGAGTGAAAGTTAATGAGATGGTGAAGCATCAGTCAGCTATTTCAATTAACATAAATGAAGCCAATATTGTCTAGGTTGTCTGATTTGTGGTCCGGTTTCCCATTTGGGCTTCTTTAAAATTCTAGTTTAGACATATCTGCATATATTCCAACCTCGTCCATGCTTCATTTAGCATAACTAAGGAAAGGGCTTCCATTATAAGGTCATAAGGGAAATGAGATGTTAATGATAGTAATGGTAATGGTTTTATTAATTTAGACAAGAATATTGTGCGCATTCTTATTTTTGTCTTGGTGATTATAATGAGATTGCAAATAGAAACTGCATCACACTTTATTGTTAATCAGCTGGTCATTTTGCAGTAGAATCTACAGACTTCATTTGGTTTAAATTTTAAGTGGACTTTTAGTACTAAAGCCTAACAGAAGCAGACATATCACAGCTCGGATGGTATGTGAAAGCCTCAATTTTTGTAATATCAGCTCATAAATATTATGTTAAAAGTTTCAGCAACATTAGACCAGGTGTGGAGTTGTAGAATGCATGGCATGCGTAACCTATTGCATTAGGGTATGTGCCCCAAAGCTCAAACACACATGCATATATGTGTGTGTGTGTATGTATATATACAGTATCTCACAAAAGTGAGTACACCCCTCACATTTTTGTAAATATTTTATTATGCGAAACTGAATAAATGACACTTTGCTACAATGTAAAGTAGTGAGTGTACAGCTTGTATAACAGTGTAAATTTGCTGTCCCCTCAAAATAACTCAACACACAGCCATTAATGTCTAAACTGCTGGCAACAAAAGTAAATACACCCCTAAGTGAAAATGTCCAAATTGGGCCCAAAGTATCAATATTTTGTGTGGCCACCATTATTTTCCAGCACTGCCTTAACCCTCTTGGGCATAGAGTTCACCAGAGCTTCACAGGTTGCCACTGGAGTCCTCTTCTACTCCTCCATGACGACATCACGGAGCTGGTGGATGTTAGAGACCTTGCGCTCTTCCACCTTCCATTTGAGGATGCCCCACAGATGCTCAATAGGGTTTAGGTCTGGGGACATGCTTGGCCAGTCCATCACCTTTACCCTCCGCTTCTTTAGCAAGGCAGTGGTCGTCTTGGAGGTGTGTTTGGGGTCGTTATGTTGGAATACTGCCCTACGGCCCAGTCTCCAAAGGGAGGGGATCATGCTCTGCTTCAGTATGTCACAGTACATGTTGGCATTCATGGTTCCCTCAATGAACTGTAGCTCGGCAGTGCCGGCAGCACTCATGCAGCCCCAGACCGTCACACTATTACCACCATGCTTGACTGTATGCAAGACATACGTGTCTTTGTACTCCTCACCTGGTTGCCGCCACACACGCTTGACACCATCTAAACCAAATTAGTTTATCTTGGTCTCATTAGACCACTGGACAGGGTTCCAGTAATCTATGTCTCTTAGTCTGCTTGTATTCAGCAAATTGTTTGCGGGCTTTCTTGTGCATCATCTTTAGAAGAGGCTTCCTTCTGGGACGACAGCCATGCAGACCAATTCGATGCAGTGTCCGGCGTATGGTAGGGGTGCACATCTTCACTGGTCTCACGATTCGATTCAATTACAATTATCTGGTCAACGATTCGATTCCAAGATGCATCACAATGCATCACAATTACCGACGAGCTCCCACTTCCGCTTGGGCCGCCTAGGCGGCCCTTCCACCCTGCAATCTTCTGGGACACATCACAGTTCCCAAAAGATTGCCCAGCTATGCAGGACAGCGCAGTGAGACATGCGCACCCGGCTGTGAAGCTGAAAGCTGTCACAGCCGGATGCCCACAGTAGTATTGCCAGCACCATGGACAGGCGGGGGAGAGAATGGAGGGTTTGGGTGGCCAGGATGAGTGTATTTTTATTAAAAGTCAGAAGATACACTTTTTGTAGCTGCTGACTTTTAATAAACAAAAAATTGACTGGAACTTTGCTTTGAATTAAAAATAACCTCACTCCCTTAAAAAGTGCACTAATCCGGTGCACTACAGGGTACAGGCATTCACACACACTGCTGCTGGGAGGTCAGGAGGGATTACAATCCACAGCTGACAAACAGCCCTGTGAAGTTCCCTGTACTGTCTCTGTGCTGACCAGTGGCAGCTGATGCTCAAAATTTGGGGGGGCGCAAACAAACTGAAAAATACTGAACCTCCCCATCAAATGCAGCCTCACTGTGCCCATCAAACGCAGCCACTGTGCCTGTCAAATGCAGCCACTGTGCCCATCAAACGCAGCCACTTGTGCCCGTCAAATGCAGCCACCTGTGCCAATCAAACGCAGCCACTTGTGCCCGACTGCCCATCAAACGCAGCCACTTGTGCCCATCAAGCGCAGCCACTGTGCCCATCAAACGCAGCCACCTGTGCCCGTCAAACGCAGCCACTTGTGCCCGTCAAACACAGCCACTTGTGCCCATCAAACCCAATCACCTGTGCCCATAAAACGCAGCCACCTGTGCCCGTCTAACACAGCCACCTGTGCCCATCAAACGCAGCCATTTGTGCCCATCAAACGCAGCCACCTGTGCCCAATAAATGTCCATTAAATGTGCCCATTAAATGCAGCCATCACTTCACTAACCCCCCCAACAATGCACGGGCCACCACTGGTGCTGACAATTCCTTGGCATTCCTGTTTGCACCTTCCAGCACACTAGGAGTTAACAGTGGAATGTGCAAAGGGAAGCCCAGGGACCTGTCAGCACAGAGCGTGAGGTGTAAGTAGAGTACAAACACATTTGTACTCTACTTACTGTTGTTAAAATTACTTTCTTTTAAGAAAAGCTGTGTTACAATGAATGATGTGCCCCGCTGTATGTGCTTTTTAAAAAAATATGTCACTTCACACCGAATTTCACAGTAGTACAATACATCCCATCCCGCCTCTCTCCGCTCTCCTCTCACGTCTCTCCTGGGTCCTGACGTCAGCGGGGAATTCTCAGCCCCGCCCGCCTCTCTTCTGATATGGTAGCTATAGTCAGTGGGCGGGGCTAAGAATTCCCCGCCTACGTCAGGACTCAGGAGACATGAGAGGAGAGCGGAGAGAGGCGGGACGGGCTGGGAGTCACATGAGCGGGATGTATTGTACTACTGTGAAATTTGGTATGAAGTGACATATTTTTTTAAAAAAGCACATACAGAGGGGCACATCATTCATTGTCACATGGCATTTATTAAAAGAAAGTCATTTTAAAAATACGCTCCGATCAATTTCCCGGGAGGGGCGGGGCAAGTTGGGATGACGTCACCCGCAATCGATTTTCCAGTCCTTATGCATCGATGCCACATCTGGGACACCCGAATCGTGATGCATCGATGCAAAGATTAATTTCAGCAACCCTAGCGTATGGTCTGAGCACTGACAGGCTGACCCCCCACCCCTTCAACCTCTGCAGCAATGCTGGCAGCACTCATAAGTCTATTTCCCAAAGACAACGTCTGGATATGACGCTGGGCACATACACTCAACTTCTTCGGTCGACCATGGCGAGGCCTGTTCTGAGTGGAACCTGTCCTGTTAAGCCGCTGTATGGTCTTGGCCACTGTGCTGCAGCTTAGTTTCAGGGTCTTGGCAATCTTCTTATAGCCTAGGCCATCTTTATGTAGAGCAACATAAGATCCTCAGATCCTCAGCAAGTTCTTTGCCATGAGGTGCCAAGTTGAATGTCCAGTGACCAGTATGAGAGAGTGAGAGCGATAACACCCCATAACCCATTCACACCTGAGACCTTGTAACACTAATGAGTCACATGATACCGGGGTGGATAAATGGCTAATTGGGCCCAATTTGTAAATTTTCAATTGGGGGTGTACTCACTTTTGTTGTCAGCGGTTTATACATTAATGGCTGTGTGTTGAGTTAATTAGAGGGGGACAGCAAATTTACACTGTTATACAAGCTGTACACTCACTACTTTACATTGTAGCAACGTGTTATTTCTTCAGTGTTGTCACATGAAAAGATATAATAAAATATTTACAAAAATGTGAGGGGTGTATTCACTTTTGTGAGATACTGTGTGTATATATATATATATATATATATATTTATATATATATATATATAAACTTGTAGCACTAACTCACGGTGGAGCTGCTGGTTTAAGCAGGTCTGTTACCTTCACTCTGCTTCCCTCTGTTTCACCGTCACCGGGTCTAGGGTTCCGTTGAGTTTACTCCTGGACAACACACGCACCAACACTGGAGTACGTTTTCAATGCTTTATTAAAACAAAGGACTTAGGAAGTAGCAGGAAAGTGGTAGAAAGGAAACTTACAGAAGAAACTCAAATATTCTCTGGTAGGGTTCTCTTGACAACATGTCCTGGTAGAATTCAAATACTATTCGAAATGCGCTTCCCTCGTGGGACACACTCCTTGCTCGTCTGGATAGGCCTCTCTCACCGGTCTAGCAGCCAGCACGCAGCACGATTCAAAGTCTCTGCCACAGACTTGTTTGGGAACAAAATCCGTACGATCCTCTGCCACAGGATGTATAGGGTCTTCTATAGTGAAAGTCAGTCACAGTGCTTGAACCTTTAAGCCAACCCGGCAACACTATGATGTATAGTTACTTTTGGATACCTCCTCCAACCGAGTCACCAGGCCCCTCTATAGACCAGCACTCTGCGTTATCTCTCCAAGACGGGTCCTCCCCTGGGATCTCCTCAGTTGTCCAGCTTCGTCACACAGGACCGACAGCTCAGGACCATTCCCCGGCCGCGGTGGCAGGCTCCAGACAAGCCTCCGGACCCACCCCTGCACCGCCGCACCGCGGGCCTCCCGATCGGAGGGCCACGAGGTAGCTCCCTAACGCACACCTGTCGGCCAGGAGGGCCAGCAGGTGGCTGTAAAACGAACCCCAAAATATGGCGTCTGTCCCATAAATACCCTTGCCCAGAATGCAACCCGGAGGACCACCTCCACCGAGCGTGCCTCCGGGACAGAGGAGCATCCACTCGCCTCAACACGCTGCCTCTCCAACCCTGACCAGTGGTAACAGTGACACCCACCGGTCAGTACAGAAACACACACAACGTCAGCCAAGCCGGAACAGAGGCAAACTTTAACCTTCCTAACGCACAATTTACTAAATTTACCTAACCTGCGGTAGATTGCAAATCTACCAGCGCTACACACTATATTACCAAAAATATTGGAACACCTGTCTTTACACGCATATGAACTTTAATGGCATCCCAGTCTTAATCCGTAGGGTTCAATATTGAGTTGGCCCACCCTTTGCAGCTATAACAGCTTCAACTCATCTGGGAAGGCTGTCCACAAGGTTTAGGAGTGTGTCTATGGGAATGTTTGACCATTCTTCCAGAAGAACATTTGTGAGGTCTGGCACTGATATTGTTCGAGAAGGCCTGGCTCACAGTCTTTGCACTAAATCATCCCAATGGTGTTCTATTGTTGAGGTCAGGACTCTGTGCAGGCCAGTTAAGTTCCTCCACCCTAAACTCACTCATATATGTCTTTTTGGACCTTATTTGTGTACTGGTGCAACAGTCATGTTGGAACAAGAAGGGGTCATCCCCAAACTGTTCCCACAAAGTTGGGAGCATGAAATTGTCCAAAATATCTTGGTATGCTGATGTCTTAAGAGTCCCTATCACCGGAATTAAGGGGCCAAACCCAACCCCTGAAGAACAATCCCACACCATAATCCCCCCTCCACCAAATGATTTGGACCAGTGCACAAAGTAAGGTCCAGAAAGACATGGGTGAGCGAGTTTGGGGAGGAGGAACTTGACTGGCCCTTAACAGAGTCCTGACTTCAACCCAATAGAACACTTTTGGGATGAATTAGAGTGGAGACTGCGGGCCAGGCCTTCTCATCACAAATGCGCTTCTGGAAGAATGGTCAAACATTCCCATAGACACACTCCTAAACCTTGTGGACAGCCTTCCTAGAAGAGTTGAAGCTGTTATAGCTGCAAAGGGTGGGTCAACTCAATATTGAACCCTACGGACTAAGACTGGAATGCCATTAAAGTTCATGTGCGTGTAAAGGCAGGTGTCCTAATACTTTTGGAAATATAGTGTATACTGGAATTTATATATATTGATTTTAACCAGAGTTTAGTGTCACTTTAATATGGGGTAACATTTTTCTTTGTTTTCCCTCTCTGATTTCTGGGGAAATTGTACGTAAATTTAGCAAAAGAACTCTAGGAAAAAGGCCACACAAGACTTACTTTTGCTCATATGAAATTCAGTCCTCTGTTTTAAATGACACCATGTACAGTAGTGGTTCAAAGGAAGTGTAAACAGCTCGCCACCTCCATCAGCACATACTTTTTCAGTTCTTAAATAATATTAATACTATTAATTATTATTCTCATCATGTGACCAAAAGGGTGTGGTCTGTTACCCTTTACACATTCTTGGGGTAACATGTCATCTTAGTTTATCCCTTTGCAGATGAGAAAATGTAAGAAAATATTTAATTATTTGCTATAAATAATGAAGACACATGCTTTTAGCTACTTATGTTATTCATTATAGAAATTGCTGCTTCTCTGCAAAAGAAAAAAAAAGACAAATAAAATCACCAATTATTTTTTTCCTACAGTCTCAGATAAACAGTGTAATGAAGGTACAGGCAGTATGGAAACACAAGCCAATTTGTGTGCAATTGATGATTAATAACACTAAGTACTACATACTGTAGCAAAAGCGCAAAACAGAAAACCCAATTTACTTATTTTAGATATAATCTCTTATCTGGATATGTCAAAATCTCTAATTTTTCAGATAACATGTTCTACATCTGCAGCAAACATTTGGAACAGATGTTTAAATAGATGCACTTTGCATCTCTCCTGGTTTGCAGTTAAAGTAATAGAGAAGTCCGCTTTGTGATTTTTACCTAAAGGTAAGCCTGTAAAAAAAAAAACGGAAAATCACCCTGCATTCAGCCGTTGATGTCACCGGCACATGCGCTCTGAAGATCCGGCATAATGTGCTGGACCTTCAGAGCTTTGCGCTGGAGCCGAGGGTGTGATGTCATCGTGGCTCCAGCCATTCATACAGCCGAAACTCGCGAACCCGGGAAAAAGACCGGGGGACGACGGAAGTTCTGTCAGCGGTGACAGCGCGCCGCTGGAGGGCTTCGGTCTAAGGTAAGTATTTCATAATCTGCTAGTATTTGATGCACATTATGCAATTGCACACAATTGGGCAAATTTGGGGTATATTTTTTATTTTGTATACAGCAGACAGCTTCTGTCTTCAGCACTAACCATGCTTCTTTTGTTTTAGTTTTCCACCTTTGCAGAGTCAGGCTTAGGGAGTCATTGTTTTTTTACATTGCAAAAGACTAACCAAACAGCCTTGTAATGTACTAAGTTGAAGTTAACCACTTGCCAACCAAACTATAGTCAAATGATGGCTACAGCCTAAATGGCTGGTTCTGGGAGGCCATCATATGATCCTGTGATTGCGCCGCCTCGCGCGCGCGCGGCTCGGTGCGGGCAGCGTGCTCTGTGATCACAGTGTCCGGAGGACACTGCTGATCACTGATTGAGCTAAAGAGCCAATCAGCAGCTCTTTACCATGTGATCAACTGCGTCCCATCACAGCTGATCGCGGATGTAAATAGAAGCCGGTTAGCGACACTCCTTTCCTCATGCCGACTGCATTAGGAGAGGAGAAGAGAGCCGATAACCGGCGTCTCTAAAAGGGACATAAACACTGATAATCAGTGCCCTGATTATCAATGCAGTTCCAACAGTGCCCACCAGTGCTGCCAATAAAGACCCACTAGTGCTGCCAATCAGTGCCCATCAGTGCCTCCTCATTGGTGTCGCTCATCAGTGCCACCTATCAGTGCCCATCAGTGCCACCTATCAGTGCCCATCAGTCCCGCCTATCAGTGCAGCCTCATCAGTGCCCATCAGTGCCGCCTCATCAGTGCCCATCAGTGGCGCCTATCAGTGCAGCCTCATCAGTGCCCACCAGTGCCACCTCATCAGTGCCCATTAGTACAGCCTATCAGTGGCAATCAGTGCAGCTTCATCAGTGTCCATCAGTGCCACCTATTAGTGCCCATCAGTGCAGCCTCCTCAGTGCCCACCAGTGCTGTCTCGTCAGTGTCCATTAGTGCAGCCTATCAGTGGCCATCAGTGCAGCTTCATCAGTGCCCATCAGTGCCACCTATCAGTGCCCATCAGTGCCGCCTATCAGTGCAGCCTCATCAGTGCCCACCAGTGCCGTCTCATCAGTGTCCATTAGTGCAGCCTATCAGTGGCCATCAGTGCAGCTTCATCAGTGCCCATCAGTGCCACCTATCAGTGCCCATCAGTGCCGCCTATCAGTGCAGCCTCATCAGTGCCCACCAGTGCCGTCTCATCAGTGCCCATTAGTGCAGCCTATCAGTGGCAGTCAGTGCAGCTTCATCAGTGTCCATCAGTGCCATCTATCAGTGCCCATCAGTGCCGCCTATCAGTGCAGCCTCCTCAGCGCTCACCAGTGCTGTCTCATCGGTGTCCATTAGTGCAGCCTATCAGTCACCATCAGTGCAGCTTCATCAGTGCCACCTATCAGTGCCCATCAGTCCCACCTATCAGTGCAGCCTCATCAGTGCCCATCAGTGCTGCCTCATCAGTGCCCATTAGTGCAGCCTATCAGTGGCAATCAGTGCAGCTTCATCAGTGTCCATCAGTGCCACCTATTAGTGCCCATCAGTGCAGCCTCCTCAGTGCCCACCAGTGCTGTCTCGTCAGTGTCCATTAGTGCAGCCTATCAGTGGCCATCAGTGCAGCTTCATCAGTGCCCATCAGTGCCACCTATCAGTGCCCATCAGTGCCGCCTATCAGTGCAGCCTCATCAGTGCCCACCAGTGCCGTCTCATCAGTGCCCATTAGTGCAGCCTATCAGTGGCAGTCAGTGCAGCTTCATCAGTGTCCATCAGTGCCATCTATCAGTGCCCATCAGTGCCGCCTATCAGTGCAGCCTCCTCAGCGCTCACCAGTGCTGTCTCATCGGTGTCCATTAGTGCAGCCTATCAGTCACCATCAGTGCAGCTTCATCAGTGCCACCTATCAGTGCCCATCAGTCCCGCCTATCAGTGCAGCCTCATCAGTGCCCATCAGTGCTGCCTCATCAGTGCCCATTAGTGCAGCCTATCAGTGGCAATCAGTGCAGCTTCATCTGTGTCCATCAGTGCCACCTATCAGTGCCCATCAGTGCCGTCTATCAGTGCAGCCTCCTCAGTGCCCACCAGTGCTGCTTCATCAGTGCCCATTAGTGCAGCCTATCAGTGGCAAAGTGAAGGAGAAAAACGACCTGTTTGCAAAAAAAACCAAAAAAACATTTTTCATAATTTTCAAGCTTTTTCGTTTGTTTAGAAAAAAATAGAAAAACCCTGTGGTGAATAAATACCACCAAAAGAAAGCTCTATCTGTGTGAAAAAAAATGATAAAAATGTAGTTTGGGTACAGTGTTTCATGACTGCACAATTGTCATTAAAAGTGCGACTGAAAGCTGAAAATTGACCTAGGCAGGAAGGGGGTAAAAGTGCCCAGTAGGCAGATGGTTAAACCTATAGCTCTTTGACTGTATGTTTTAAGCAAGGTCAGTGCTACATCTGTCACAGGTCTTTGCAAAACTGTCCCAGGATTGTTGGTGCAGAGGTCCAAAATACACAAAACCATTGAAAATCCTATCCTAAAAAAGACAGCCTGGTTGGCACTAGATATTTGCCCTATTCTGTCAGTAACTTGCTTACTAAATCTCCCTGACTGAATAGATATATCTTCTATTTGACATGGAAATTTAATTTACACGGGAACACAGCCTCTGCGTTAAGCGAGGGATGCCTGTATATGAAAACTAGAAGATAGGAAGAAGGTATGGCCTACAGCAACCAATCAAATACTAATCTCCTGTAGAAAATGGCAGCTGGAACTGCAATCGCCGCTGTAGGAGACAAGCTATTTACTTACATTCAATTTTTATACATCAGTCCCAGTATTTGCTGTTCTTCCATATCAACTTAGTTTTTTTACTAGAAAATAGACTAGTGATTTAGAAGGTTGTTACATATTTATGGCAGTTCATTGTGAGAGAAGTGAGCAAAGTTCATGTTGACTAAGCAAGGACACGGCATCTGGGATCGCACACTCTATACTTCGCTGCCCCCATATTTAATTGCATAATTCAGAAATTCATTATAGTTTATGTATGTTTTTCCATAAAAAAATAATGGGCAAATACATTTGCATATTTGCTGCACCATTCATTTGAGCACCTGTTAATTTCGAGCTGCCATGCCAACCTGTAAAATCAGAGCTTAAAGGGACATTACAAAGAAAAATAAAGCTTTATTTTTGTCCTCTACTGACATAATTCTCTGCACTTATTTTAAAGTGGTTTTATGACAATATTATTTGACTTTGAAGAGTTTTTTTTTATATTAATATTATTTTATTATTATACAGGATTTATATAGCATATATTGCATTCAATATCTTTAAACTGCTAATGGGGAACATTGGGGCACCAACACTTCTTGGATGGCCATATGACACATATGGGTGATATGCGAGGATGTAGAATGCCTATATCCATATGCAGAGACAAAGCAAGCAGGAATAAATATATTGCAATTGATACTGTCTACCTTTAAACTGCTAATAGGGCACATTGAGGCACCAACATTTCTTGCATGACCATATATAACACATATGGATGATGTATAATGTTGTAAACCGACTATATCCACGTGCAGGGAAAAAGGAAGCAGGAATCCATATATTGCATTTGATGCCTTTTACCTTTAAGCTGCTAATAGGGCACATTGTGGCAACAACACTTCTTGGATGGCCATATATAACACATATGGGTAATGGGTGAGGTTGTAGAATGCCTATATGCATAGGCATGGACAAAAGAAGCAGGAATTCATACAGTGGCTTGCGAAAGTATTCGGCCCCCTTGAACTTTTCAACCTTTTGCCACATTTCAGGCTTCAAACATAAAGATATAAAATTTTAATTTTTTGTGAAGAATCACCAACAAGTGGGACACAATTGTGAAGTGGAACGAAATCTATTGGATATTTTAAACTTTTTTAGCAATTAAAAAACTGAAAAGTGGTGCGTGCAAAATTATTCGGCCCCTTTACTTTCAGTGCAGAAAACTCACTCCAGAAGTTCAGCGAGGATCTCTGAATGATCCAATGTTGTCCTAAATGACTGATGGTGATAAATAGAATCCACCTGTGTGTAATCAAGTCTCTGTATAAATGCACCTGCTCTGTGATAGTCTCAGGGTTCTGTTGAAAACGCAGAGAGCATCATGAAGACCAAGGAACACACCAGGCAGGTCCGTAATACTGTTGTGGAGAAGTTTAAAGCCGGATTTGGATACAAAAAGATTTCCCAAGCTTTAAACATCCCAAGGAGCACTGTGCAAGCGATCATTTTGAAATGGAAGGAGTATCAGACCACTGCAAATCTACCAAGACCTGGCTGTCCCTCTAAACTTTCAGCTCAGACAAGGAGAAGACTGATCAGAGATGCAGCCAAGAGGCCCATGATCACTCTGGATGAACTGCAGAGAACTACAGCTGAGGTGGGAGAGTCTGTCCATAGGACAACAATCAGTCGTACACTGCACAAATCTGGCCTTTATGGAAGAGTGGCAAGAAGAAAGACATTTCTCAAAGATATCCATAAAAAGTCTCGTCTAAAGTTTGCCACAAGCCACCTGGGAGACACACCAAACATGTGGAAGGAGGTGCTCTGGTCCGATGAAACCAAAATCAAACTTTTTGGCCACAATGCAAAACGATATGTTTGGCGTAAAAGCAACACAGCTCATCACACTCAACACACCATCCCCACTGTCAAACATGGTGGTGGCAGCATCATGGTTTGGGCCTGCTTTTCTTCAGCAGGGACAGGGAAGATGGTTTAAATTGAGGGGAAGATGGATGCAGCCAAATACAGGACCATTCTGGATGAAAACCTGTTGGAGTCTGCAAAAGACCTGAAACTGGGACGGAGATTTATCTTCCAACAAGACAATGATCCCAAACATACAGCAAAATCTACAAAGGAATGGTTCACAAATAAACGTATCCAGGTGTTAGAATGGCCAAGTCAAAGTCCAGACCTGAATCCAATCGAGAATCTGTGGAAAGAGCTGAAAACTGCTGTTCACAAACGCTCTCCATCCAACCTCGCTGAGCTCGAGCTGTTTTGCAAGGAAGAATGGGCAAGAATTTCAGTCTCTCGATGTGCAAAACTGATAGAGACATACCCCAAGCGACTTGCAGCTGTAATCGCAGCAAAAGGTGGCTCTACAAAGTATTAACGCAAGGGGGTCGAATAATTTTGCACGCCCCACTTTTCATTTTTTTATTAGTTAAAAAAGTTTCAAAAATCCAAAAGATTTCGTTCCACTTCACAATTGTGTCCCACTTGTTGGTGATTCTTCACAAAAAATAAAAATTTTATATCTTTATGTTTGAAGCCTGAAATGTGACAAAAGGTTGAAAAGTTCAAGGGGGCCGAATACTTTCGTAAGCCACTGTATATTGCATTTAATACCTTCTACTTTCAAACTGCTAATAGGGCACATTGGGGCACCAGCGCTTCTTGGATGGTACCCATTACCAATTCACATGGGGGGGTCGGGATCTGGGGGTTCCCCTTGTTAAAGGGGGCTTCCAGATTCCGATAAGCCCCCCGCTTGCAGACCACCAAAACCACCGGACAAGGGTTGTGAGGAGGATGAAGCACCCCCCATGTTGAGGGCATGTGGTCTGGTACGGTTCAGGAGGGGAGGAGCTCTCTCGCCCCCCCCCCCTTTTTCCTGCGGCCTGCCAGGTTGCGTGCTCGGATAAGGGTCGGGTATGGGTTTTGGGAGGGACTTTAGGAATCTTAGGGGGACCCCTACGCATGTTTTTTTTTAAATTTGGTTCGAGGTTCCCCTTAATATTCATAGCAGACCCAAAGGGCCTGGTAATGAACCCATGCCATTTTTTTTTTAAATGAGTTTTATCTATATTGCCGAGACCCGACAATTCATTACAGCCGCGATCAATTTTAAATGACTTTTTTTCCTTTAGGAATGTAATTTTGCTGTGGTATTGTTCTAAACATGGGAAAACTGCGCCACTTTACAGGCATACTATAGACACCCCCCAGGCACAATATTTAAAGGAATATTTCATTTCTATTATTTCACTTTAAGCATTTTTAAAATCACTGCTCCCGAAATAACGGCCGTTTTTTAAAACTTTTTTTTGCATTGATCCATGTCCCCTGGGGCAGGACCCGGGTCCTCAAACACTTTTTATAGCAATAACTTGCATATAAGCCTTTAAAATTAGCACTTTTGATGTTTCATGTTCGTGTCCCATAGACTTTAACGGTGTTCGCGTGTTCGTCCAGATTTCTTGCCTGTTCGCAAGTTCTGGTGCGAACTGAACCGAGGGGGGGGGGGGGTGTTTGGCACATTCCTACCAAGGACACTAGTAAAATAACTGCTGAAATGGAAGGAGTGCCAAGCTAAAATTTAAAAGAGTCCAAATTAATTTGATGGTTTAAACTAAAAAACAACCAAGGTGTTTCGGGGGTATGAAAAAACTCCCCCTTCATCAGGGTTTCAGTTAAAATAGGAATCCTGAATGGGCTCAAAACAGTGCTTTCCAGTTTAAATCTATGTAGGGTAGCTAATTGCTGGATCAGGAGAGTTACTGACCATTAATATCTGCGTGAGCAATCAGGAAAAGCCCTGTAGTAGGTTGCATAGAGCTGCTAGATGTGTTAAGCTCTCAAGTGTAAGAAGTCAGCTGCATCTTTATTGGAATTCTTCCCCACTTTTTGTGTCTTTTGGTTTGATTCATATGAATAGAAGAATCGCTGCTCTCCTGATCATCCCGTGTAGACAGAAAATTAAGAGGCGTCCTCATGAATGAATGAATGACTTGTATAGCGCTACCTATGCGAACTGAATCGCCTCAGGGCGCTATTTTGCCGCCGGTGTCCATCTGCGGTATAGTGCGGTCCTTTTACCCCGTAGGGTCCCGACGCACTTACAAACACAACACATACAAACATACACATCTTTGCCCAATTTTTTCGACAGAATCTAATTAACCTACCAGCATGTCTTTGGGGTGTGGGAGGAAACCGGAGTACCCAGAGGAAACCCTCACGGAGGCACAGGGAGAACATGCAAAGTCCAGGCAGATGGTGTTGTGGTCGGAATTTGAACCAGCGACCCTATTGCTGCTAGGTGAAAGTGCTAACCACTACACAACTGTGCTACCATGTCTCTGCCAAAACCACGCCCCACTTATGTGTTTCGTCCCATCCACTGGGGCTTAGTCATAGGGCCAGGATTCTATTGGATTGGATTTACTGTTTTTTCCACTTACCACTGCCTGCTTTGAATAGATTTGACTTACTATCCTGATGGACTTTTTAGATCTTATTAAAGCAGTATTAAATCCAAAAGCAAACATTTATCATATTGCAGCTTACCAATTATTAGACGTAATGTCCGTATTTGTTTTCTATTTCAGGCTTTTTTTTTTTCTTCTATTTTTTTTTGGTGATCCAACCTGTAAGTCTATTATTCTTCAAAAAATGAACTCTCCAGTAGAATGTATCAGTTACAGAAATGAGACAAACCATTTACCACTGGCAGGGGTGCTTACAGTGATCAGCTTTTATGTATTCATGAAAAAGCTTTATCCCAAAATAAAAAAATAAAAAAACTTTTTGCTGCAACTGATTATAAACTGTGAGCTGGAGTTTAGCTTCACTTTATTTGTGTATCTAGCTAGTACATCACATCTAACACTTCCCTCCCCCCAGACTAATGCCCTGTACACACGATCGGACATTCCGACTTGCATACACATGGTCACACATATCTTGTCAGAAATTCCGAACGTCAAGGACACGGTGACGTACAACACATATGAAGAGCTGAGAAAAATGTAGTTCAATAGCCAGTGCGGCTCTTCTGCTTGATTCCGAGCATGCGTGGAACTTTGTGCGTCAGAATTGTGTACACACGATCGGAATTTACGACAACAGATTTTGTTGTTGGAAAATTTGAGATCCAGATCTCAAATTTTGTGTGACGGAAATTCCAATGTAAAATTTCCCATGGAGTCTACAGCGACAACAAGCTCCCATCGAACATTTTTCATCGGAAAACCCGACCGTGTGTACGCGGCATAACAATGCATAACAATGCTGCTGTCCATTGTACCCCATGTGCTGCTTCATCCAAAGTGTGGGCGTTCTAATACAGGTGGTGTGTTACTGGCCAGATCACCAGGTAAAAAAAGAGGGAAACAGGGGGAAAAAGCATAAAAAAGAAAACGAATGCAGCCAAAAACGAATGCAGCCATCGCATCTAATGATTGGTAAGCTACAATATTTAACATTTTCGGTTTTGGGTTTAATAACGCTTTAAGTCTTGTTGACAGGTTAATTATTAAAGATTGGGAGTGCCACATTTTTTTCCTTTTTTGATATGTGTATTCAAGGAAGCTGCAGGGCCAAGGACACAACCACCCCCCAAACTAATAAAAAAAACAACAACAAAAAAAAATGGCCTTTGTAATTGTGAAGGGTTTCAATGGAACAAACTCCCTCTTGAGAGTTTAAGTGTTTGTTGCCCCAACACTTCATATTCCAAATATGTGGCTGCTGTACCATTTACTTGTATGAGAAAGTCTCTTGTTCTCTTTGTATTGCTTTCTTTATGTGAAATCCCTGGTGTTCCTGCCAGTCCCTCTGCTTTCCTATTAAAAACCAGATCTTTTTTTCAGTGGGAACGTAGGGGAATGTAGTACTGGCACTTCCAGCACTGAATGTATATGCCAAGGATGCTGGGATTTGCTGGTCTGGAGGATCTATTGATATTGACTGCTGGGCACTCTATTGTTGCTAGGGGGATCTAATGTTGCTGGGATGCTCTATTGCTGCTGGTGGGGGGAGGGGGGCTATTGTTTCGGGGAGTAGGGTTCAATTGTTGATGGGATAGATCTACTGTTGAGGGAGGGGTCTATTGTTGCTGGCTGCTGGAAACTCTATTGATGCTGGATACTGAAAGATCTGTTGGTGCTGGGGGTATTTTTTCTGGGGGATCTATTGTTGTTAGGGAGCTCTATCGCTGCTGGTGGGGGGATCTATTGTTTCTGGGGGTCAATTATTGATGGGAGAGATCTACTGTTGATGGTGAAGTCTATTGTTGCTGGCTGCTGGAGAGTCTATTGATGATGTATACTGCCCAGATAGCAAGTAATTGTGTTGCAAGTTTGAAAATGACTTGCTAAGCTATTGCTAGACTTGCCAGGCTTCACAAGTTTGTTATCCTTGCTATCTGGGTGGGAGATTTATTGTTGCTGGGGGTATTCTTTGTGGGCGATCTTTTTTTGCTGAGGAGATTTTTTGTTGCGGGGGTGGGGGGTCTATTGTTGCTGTGAGGGGTATATTGTTGCTACAAAGGATCTATAGTGGCTGGCTGTAGATGACCTATTTTACTGCTTTACATTAGCAAATTCCATACAAACTACTTTGGGCCAAAAAATGATACTTTCCTGTTGTCATGGTTATGCAATAGAGTTCCTTTGTCAGCTCACCTGTCTCCATGTATTCCTCTCTAGAGACCAGCTGCCTCTCACCTGACTGCTTTTATAACCTCTCCTCTAAGCATGGCCCCACCCCAGGCCCTATCAGGGAACCCTATATTAACCCGTGCACTGCAAGCCAGCAGTGCTGATCAACCATTGTGTGTTAGCCTCCGTGTGTACTTGCTGTGTTTCCTACGGCTGATTCCTGTTACCGACTTTGGCCTGTTCTTAACTATCCCTGTTTGCCTGTGACCCGGAACCTTGGCGTGTACTCTGTTGTCCTTGTCTGCTTGTGGCCCCGACCTTGGCTTGTCCCTTACTTCCTTGTTGTTCCAGCCTGCTGCCTCTTTACTATCCATCCTCCTGTAGCCTACCGTGAGCGTGAGCTGGGAGACCCTGGGGGCCGCAACCTGGAGCCAGTTGCAGCCCAGTCCATCCTCACCACTAGAGGCTCTGGTGAACACCAACTGGCTCTTAGACTCCGCGCCCTGGGGAATCTATGCTCTAACTCACTGTGGGATCCGTGTTGGTGCTCCAGGGGACCTGCCTTCCTGAACCACCCCGAGTTCTATCTGCAGCAGTCAGCCTTAGGGTCCACTATCATAGCGGTGCACTCCTGACCCCAACGGGGTGCATCTGTCACCTAGATACTGGTGACCTGACACCTGTATTCTCTAGGTAAAGGGTGGAACCAAAAGAACGGTGCTTGGGGGTGGGTAGGGGGCTGAGACACGGGGTGACTCAGAAAGGGGGAGTACCTGCAGTTAAAAACTGACCACACTAAGCTGTTTTCTAGCATTGCTGGCAACTCAGTCTGCTCTCCTCCGATGATAAGACTTGTCCTGACACGCCCCCCCCCCCGCTCCACAGCCATTTACTGGGAAGCTCAGTGTAGTGCTGTTTCTCCGCCCCCAGCTCTTATGCAGCTGAGAACAGAGGGAATGTGATCACTTACAAAGAAGGGAAAAAAGGTATTTATAATGTTTTTTTTTTTCTATACACAAATGTTTTGTCTTTCATTTCTATTTTAAACTGAATGGATTGTTTTATAAAGGTGACTGTTTACAATCACTTTAAGTTTCACTTTAAATTAAATCTTAAATAAAGGGTTTGTAAAGGTAATTAAAATAGAAATAAATAGCATACATCTCTATACTTACCTACTCTGTGCAATGGAATCGCAGAGAGCAGCCAGGAACCTCCTCTTTTTGGGTCCCCCACCGGCGCTCCTGGCCCCTCCTGTCCAGTGCCCCCATGGGAAGCCGCACCCGAGTCCTTCTGCTGCGTCCACTGATACAGACAGAGGGACTCGGCCCCGCCCCCCACTCCATCGTCACTGGCTTTGATTGACAGCACTGGGAGCTAATGGCTCCCTGTGCCCCAGCAAAGCCAGCAAGACCCGGAAGTGAGGGGAGAAATGATCTGCCGACATGCACAGGTAAAGGGGTCTCAGGTAAGTAAAGGGGGGCTGAGGGAGCGATGCTGACACCTAAACATTTTTTACCTTAATGCAAGGATTGCATTAAGGTAAAAAATGTTTAGACTTTACAACCCCTTTAGATAGATTAAAACAGAGTTCCACCCAAAAATAGAACTTGCGCTTTAAGGAATGGTGACCCCCTGACATACCACATTCGGCATGTAATTTTTTTTTGGGGGGGAGTGGATACCCTCTTTTTAGAGGCATCCAGCTCCCACTTCCTCCCAGGGCTCCGCGGTGCCGGAAGGATGTTCACCTCTCCCCCCTCCCTCCGTGCAATCTTCTGGGACACGTCACAGGTCTCAGAAGATTGCCCGGCCAATCACAGCGCGCCGTGTGGCTCGCGCATGCGCAGTGTGTGCCCGGCTGTGAAGCCAAAGCCGGGCGCCCACAGTCAGAATGCCGGCGCCTTGGAGAGGAGGGGGAGAGGAGCGGGGCTTCGTTTGCCCGCTTCGTTTGCCCGCATCGCTGGACAGGGGAGTGTCCGATTATTAAAAGTCAGCAGCTACACTTTTTGTAGCTTCTGGCTTTTATATGGGTGGAACTCCGCTTTAAATTAAATAAGGTAAAATTATTTTTTTTTCTATTTTTAATAGGCTGGGTGGGGGCACAGGGGGGTTAAACGAATTGTCAGTTTTTTTCCTGTTATTTTTGCCATCTGTGTTCCATTAAGGATATTCCATGAAATTATCAGCAGCTGGAAAGTATTAACATTGACAGGTAGGTCCCCGGTTTGTCTAAAAAATGGCCCCAAATCTCAATATAAAGCCTGCCCTGTTTTGTTATTAAATATCCGTGTTCTGTTTAGAATACTGATACCTTTAATGTAGAATGCACATGAATTAGGACATCTGAACTGGGACATCTGCTCGCTGTACAAGTAATTCCATCATTTTTTTTTTTATTTAGCACGCCTCGGTGTAAATTAACAACATTAATTTTTTTGTAAATTGGCAAGCTCCCTATTTGCAGTAAACTTAAATTGTATCAGTAGAGGCTTCCAGATTAACAGACCCCCTCCCTACGTCTGTGTAATGAAAACAGCAAACAGTTATTTATCAACATTTGCTGAGTTTTCAGAGTAGAACGAGACAGACCTACCGCCATCAGCCATGTGCTCTCCATGTTTAGAGCCGTTAGCGGAGGCGAAGGATCTGAAATCTTGACATCATTTTTTTTGAAAGGGAGTCTTTTCCTAGTCTTCATCTTCTCCAGTTTAAGCCATTATCTCTATCCCATACTCAGGTCTGAATAATTTGCAGCCAATTAAATCACTGGAATGTTTCTACAAAGTATAAATAGTACCACAACTTTTGCTTATTGCCTCATTTGAAAGAGAAGACATCTCTGGATCAAAGCGTTATTAAATATTTTAGGTGTGAGCTGTGTTGGCAAGCGGTCGAAATTGCCCTGGAAAGCAGCCCCCCTTTGTCATTATCTAGCATGGAATGCACTTGCTGAGTTAAGGCGTACTAATTTTGTATAGGGGATATATATTTTTTTTTTCACTTTGTACTTTCATCTGTTTTCAGTCTTTTTCTTTTATCTGTTTGTAGCATTTTTTTTATGGTGCTTTTATGTCATGGTTATTAAAAGGCGGATGAAAATTTCAGTCTGTATTTATTTCCATTATTTACAGTTTTATTTGTTTTTGTTTTGATTGTTTGCTTGTTTGTTTGTTTGTTTATTTTTCTTTCAATTATTTTGTAGTTGTGTGTAATTGCAAGCAAATTGTCAATAAAAAAAAAACAAAAATAAAACTAAAATAGATGAATACATACATTTGTGTCTTTTGGATTGATTCATGTGAATAAAAGTATTGCCGTTCTCCCGATCATCCTGTGTAGACAGAAAATAAGAGGCAGCCACCACCGCCTGCCACCAGATGTGGATTGTAACTTGCCAGTGCCCAGTGACCGTGTCCCTGTTGTCCCAGAGTGAGGGCGGGCTGTGAGAGGTGATGTAATCTCTCTTCTGCCTGCGCCTGCACAGTAATGGCAGTCTTCTTTTAGACTCAGAAATGCAGT
Source organism: Lithobates septentrionalis (assembly GCA_037952835.1). Classification (NCBI taxonomy): domain Eukaryota; kingdom Metazoa; phylum Chordata; class Amphibia; order Anura; family Ranidae; genus Lithobates; species Lithobates septentrionalis. The sequence continues at coordinate 1,873,580 of JBBDGP010000812.1, forward strand.
GATGCAGGGGGGCAGTGAGAGATGTTGTCATCTCTCTGCTCGCCCGCCCGCCCACTCAGCAGCCTGCCAGCCTGCTCGCTCACCCGCTGGCTCTCCGAGTCACCCGCCAGCCTTCTCACTGACTCACGGAGCCTGCCCGCCTGCACACTGACACGCGGCACCTGCCCACCAGCCTGCTCCCTCACTGGCTGGCTCTCCGAGTAACCCGCTAGCCTTCTCACAGGCTCTCGGCGCCTGCCCTCCTGCTCACTGACTCACGGCACCGGCCCACCAGCCTGCTCACTCACCCGCGGCGGCGGCCCACTCAGCAGCCTGCTTGCTAAGTCACCTGACAACCTGCTCACTATTTTCTCGGGGGTGGGGGGGGGCAATTGCCCCAAGTCACCTATGCACCTCCATCCATATTATATCTGCTCCCCTTCTGCACCCCCATCTAAAGCTCACCCCAATCCACAGCTCTCACCTTTGCCACCCACCTCTGCACCCCCAGCTTCCCTTACAGCTCTCACCTCTACACAACCTCCCCCACCCTCCACAGCTCTTATTTTACACAACCTGCCTTCTGCTCTCTGCAGCTCTTACCTCTATACAAAGCTCCCCTCCCAGTTCTACTCTCTGGACAAATTTCCACCCCCCCCCTCCTCGCTGCACAATCACCCCCCCCCCCCTTTCTTTCACAGTTATCCTCTCTGTGAACTCAGTCTCTGGAGGGCTCCCTCACCTCTTACAATCAGTGCTCCAGCCCATGTGTTATGCGCGGGATTTTCAGACAATCGAGGAGCTGTTAGAACTGTAGCTGGGGCGGAGTTTCAGGGCTCCTCTGCTCTGTACTACAATGTGAGAAGAGGCAGGGACGGAAGCTGCCTCCTGAATCAACACAGGCAGCTGTATATTGCCGTGCTTGGACCTGAAGATCTCGGAGGCAGCAGCCCTGTGTGCTCAGCGCTATTGTGTGTGTTATGACAGGTCAGAGCAGAGAGGGCTGCCTGTCATAGGTGTCGGAGCGGCGTTCCGCTTAGTTCCGGCAGAAAAAAAGCCCTGAGAGTATATATATATATATATATATATATATATACTATACTGACTGTATATATATATATCAAATACACCTCCACTAACTGAATAACCTGCCTGCCTAATTTAACTCAAGCTATCTCTCTGTCCACGCCAACAACACTACACACAGCTGCCGTGTAAGCAGCCTTATATAGTGTGGGGCATGCATGATTGGCCAATGGCACCCTGCCTTTTGCCAATTATGGCTCTTAGCAGAGCGCGCTGTGATTGGGCAAAGCATGCAGGTCAGGTACATGCTTGGGCCAAGCATCATACAGCAATGCACTGCGATCTCGCAGTGCATTATGGGGCGTTCCGCTGCACTCTAATTTGCTGCGAACGCCCCATAATGTTCGCTGTTCGGCGAACAGGCGAACACCCGATGTTCGAGTCGAACTTTGTGGCAAGACTGGGCACAGATGACATGAAAGCCTATACTTTACAAGGTGCAAGCCTTAATTAAAAAAATGTTTTTGGGGTTTACATCCACTTGAAGGTGTTTCGCATTTTTGGGATGTGTTAATGTTGCTAGGGGTTTTTTTGTCATGCAGGAAAATGTTCCAAAAATTCATGGTACATGCATTTTTGATGCGATTCATTTAAAGTCTACATAACCCAAAACCAACAATGCTGCGTGTATAAAAAAGTATCTGCGCCTTTCCAAAAAATACACTGGTGGAAACGGAATAGATATATTTCCAAAAAATACACTGGTGGAAACGGAATATATATATGAATGTGACCGGTAGGAACTAATGTTGAATGGACTGTAGTGCGTTTCTGCAAATCGGAAAATTGCATCGTTGTGAACCTAGCCTACGTCAGATAAAAATAACTCACATTTATTTATTTTTTTTATTTCCTCCTTGGGGCATCATTTTTCAATCACCTGGCTGAGCTGCAATACTCCTGTTCTCTGTGTGTCCTTTGTGCCTGCGGAGTCCTGTGTAAGTCTCAGCAATGAGCGCATTTAAAAAGCCGCCTTTTTGCATGAATGCGTTTATGCGTGTTCAAGCGGTCACACAATAATACATTCTAATGGACAAAATAAATTAACGTTCTGGTCAATAGAATGCAATAACCACTTGACCTCTGGAAGATTTACCCCCCATCATGACCAGGCCATTTTTTGCAATACGGCACTGCGTTACTTTAACTGAAAATTGGGCAGTTGTGCAGGGCTGTACCCAAATAAAATCAACGTCCTCCTCCCCCCCCCCCCCCACACACACACAAATAGAGCTTTCTTTTGGTGGTATTTGATCACCTCTGTGTTTTCTTTATTTTTTTGTGCTATTAAAAAAAACCTGACAATTTAAAATATATATATATATATATATATATATATATATATATATATATATATTTTTTTTACTTTCTGCTATAAAACATATCCAATAAAAAAATGTAAAAAAAAAATAAAATTCTTCATCAGTTTAGGCCAATATGTATTCTGTTACATGTTTTTGGTAAAACAAAAACCCAATAAGCATAATTTTGATCGGTTTACGAGAACATTTTAGTGTCTAGAAAACTAAAGTTCGGGCTGGGAGTAACAAGATGTCCGCTGTTGCTTTTATGTAGCCGAGTGCAAGGAGTACCAAGATGGGCGTCGCAGGCAGCCTTTCCTCTCATGTCATTTATTGCTGGCTGCATTTCAGTTCCCTTCAGTGCCCATAAATGCCACCTATCAGTGACCAATGCTCATAAGTGCTGCCTATCAGTGCCAGCCATCAGTGCCAGCCACCTGTCAGTGCCTCCTATCAGTGCCATCTATCAATACCAGCCATCACTCAGTGCCATCTATCAGTGCCCATCAGTCAGTGCCATCAGTGAGTGCCCAGCCATCAGTGCCAGCCATCGGTCAGTGCCACCTATCAGTGTCATCTATCAGTGCTAGCCATCAGTCAGTGCTCATTAGTCCTGCATATCAGTGCCCATCAGTGCCACCTAATCCTATCAGTGCTTATCAGTGCTGCTTAATCAGTGCCACCTATCAGTGCTCATCAGTACCACCTATCAGTGCTCATCAGTGCTGCATATCAGTGCCACCTAATCTGTATTGTGCTTTGCAAACTGTCACATGACATTGAAAAAAGTATCGGTAATCGAAATCGGCAAGTACTTGAAAAAAAGTATTGGTACTTGTACTTGGTCTTAAAAAAGTGGTATCGGGACAACCCTAATTATATTATATTCTTTTATTTTCAATTCTATTCTTTTCTATTCTATTATATCCTTTTCTATTATATTCCTTTATTTTCTATTCTATTTTATTCTCTTCCGAAATTCGAATCCGATCCGAAAACGATTTAAATTGGAATTGCGTCCGAAATTTTGATTCATTATTTTGGATTTGTTTAAATTCGTTACTATTGTATTTGGAAATTTGGATACATATGAATTTCCAAATAACGAAAGATTTGGCCGAATATCAATTCGGAAAACGAGCCACACATGACTGTGTGAATGCGCACTCAAAAGTGCATCTTTTTACCTCATTTTCTTCTGCTAAACTCTTATAGGAGAAAATGTGTCATGGAGATTACAGTGTGTATGTGGCCCTAAAGTGAAAACAACTTCCCCTATTTTCTATGCCAAACAGACATTCACTTTCCTAGGTGAATACTCCTAAAGTGAATCCTCCTCCAAGAAAACCAGAAATTGGAAGGTACACACGCTTGGTAATAAACAAGAAAGTCAACTAATTCTATTTATTCTTTCATTATTTAACACACTGATATTACCATCATTCCTGTTCATTTGATGATGCTTGTTTTTAATTCAATTTTATGTTCCTTGTTTTATATCGCTATCTGTCTTGTTCTCATCTTTGTGTTTATTGCCGCACCTGTATATAAAACGTCTTGTATAAATTCTGGAGCTGGGCACTAGGAGGGGAACAAAGCTATGCAAATTCATCATCCATGCATAAAATTCCACACACAGCACAACGCAGGAAACTAGAAAGATTTCTTTTTTGGAAAGAAGGGTGCTGAAGTTGTCTTCAGGGATGTCAATTAATCTGCAGAAATCTTATTAGCTGACTGATATATAGCCATTAAACATATGGCACAAACTTACTATAGACACTTTTATGAAGTCGAGAGCAGTCCTAAACTACTGAAGACCTCCGTCTGCCGAAGAGCCGCAAGTCCCAGCATGCCACCCAGCATAGTGGGGATTTTAGCCAGGGTAAGGCAAAAATGACAGTTGTCTAAGGCCGGAGATCTAAGGAAAGCCATGTTCTCACGCCTATTTTTTTTTTTTTTTATTTAGATTGAAAATATAAAAACATGAAGTCATTTTATGTGTGTTCTCTCTCTTTAGGAAAGACTGGTGCTAAGAAAATGATGTAGGCTGCCATTGATGCATGCATCCCTATCCACACACACAGGCACTGCCCCCCCCATACAGGAACTAACCTCCCCATAATGCAACCCAACCCCCATATCCTCCCACTGTCCACAGTGGCACTGTCCCCCCCCCCCACATAGGTACTAGCCTTCCCACAATGCAACCAACCCCCAATATCCTTCCAACGTCCACAGCGGCACTGACTTCCCCCCGCACACACACACAGGCACTGACCTCCCCTCAATGCAACCCACTCCCCATATCCTCCCACCGTCCACAGGGGCACTGCCCCCCCCCCTCACACAGACACTTACCTCCCCACAATGCAACCCATCCCCCACCAGATCCTCCCACCACCCACAGTGGCTCTGACCTCCCCCCACACACACACGGGCACTAACTTCCCCACAATGCAAACCCACTCTTCATATCTTCCCATCATCCACAGTAGCACTGACCCCCCCAACACACAGGCACTAACCTCCCCACAATGCAACCAACCCCCCATATCCTCCCACCGTCCACAGCGGCACTGCCCCCCCAACCACATAGGCACTAACCTCCCCACAATGCAACCAACCCCCCATATCCTCCCACCGTCCACAGCGGCACTGCCCCCCCCCCACACACAGGTATTAACCTCCCCACAATGCAACCGACTGCCCATATCCTCCCATCATCCACAGGGGCATTGCCCCCTGCCCCCCACACAGACATTAACCTCCCCACAATGCAACCCACCCCCCATCATATCCTCCCACCACCCACAGCAGCACTGCCCCCCCCCCACACACACAGGCACTAACATCCCCCCAATGCAAACCCACCCCTCATATCCTCCCATCATCCACCGTGGCACTGACCCCTCCCCTCACACACACACAGGCACTTACCTCCCCACAATGCAAACCCACCCCCATATCCTCTCACCATCCACAGCGGCACTGACCACCCCCCCTACACACACACACGCAGGCACTAACCTACCCACAATGCAAACCCACCTCCTCATATTCCCCCACCGTCCACAGTGGCATTGACCCCCCTCACACACACACAGGCACTAATCTCCCCATAATGCAAAAACACCTCCCCATATTCTCCCACTGTCCGCAGTGGCACTGACCCCCCCACCCACAGGCACTAACCTACCCACAATGCAAACCCACCTTCCCATATTCCTCCACCGTCCACAGTGGCACTGACCCACCCCCGCCCACACACACACAGGCAGTTACCTCCCCATAATGCAAAACCACCTCCCCATATTCTCCCACTGTCCACCGTGGCACTGACCCCCCCCCCACACAGGCACTAACTTCCCAACAATGCAATCCCACCTCCCCATATCCTCTCACCGACCACAGTGGCACTGCCCCCCGCCCCCATACACACACACACGCACTAACCTCCCCACAATGCAAACCCACCCCCCATATCCTCCCACCATCCACAGTGCCACTGACCCTCACACACACACAGGCACTAACCTCCCTACAATGCAAGCAGCCCCCAATATCCTCCTACTGTCCACAGCGGTTCTGCCCCCCCACACACACACAGGCACTAACTACCCCACAATGCAAACCCACCCCCCATATCCTCCCACTGTCTATACCGGTGTTGCCCCCCCCACATGCTGCACCCTCAATGCAATGTGGAGCAGCTCGACAGACGCCTCACATCCCTAAAAACCCAAGCCATGCCAAATTGCCACCAAACGGCAGTGTACAAAGAGGGGGCAGGGCCTCGACATCCCCTGCCTCCCCCTACTAGCCTTGGGCAGCTGGCAGGCAAGCCAAAACCTCCATGCTGTGCCCGGTAGGAGAGAGCATGCAGCACCGGGGAACAGAAGGCAGGTATTATAAAAATCTGAATGCCCAGCAAGTAACATTTTTTTGTATGAATTGGTTGTAAGAGGGGTTTGATTTAAGAGTTAGGGTTGGTCCACCCCAGAACACGGTGCGTGAAACCCACATTCTGTCTGTGTTTTCTTGCCGCATTCAAAACGCACTGCACTTGCGATCTACAGCAGGTGTTAGTGTTAACTTAACGACACGACACCCCAAACACAGGTTGCAAGCCTGCAATGGGTTGCATGGTACAGTAGGCAGCACAGTGGATAAATGGTTAGCAAAAAAAACAGGAAACCCCAGACTATAGGAAATAGTCCCCCAGCCAAAGCCATGGCTGGGACCTTAATGAGCTCACAGCAGCTAAGCCCCTCAACAGGGGACTCCTCAGGCAGGGCTACCCAGGATCCAAAGACCTCCCACTCTGATGCTCCAGACTATTTATGGAAGCTCCAGCCACCTTCTAAACATACCTCTCCAGGGATTGGCTGGGTACCAATAAATATTTAAACTGCACCTAAAGATCCATCCTCTTGCACATCTTATATACCTATTGCTCTTCTGAATACAGATTTCAAGATATTGACAAAACTCATTACAACCTATTACATTACAACCCATTCTGCCCACAATTATTGACTCAGACCAGACTGGGTTTATGGCAGGGAGGGCCACAGATGTGAATTTACGTAGGCTATATACAAACATCCATGCCTCACATCTTAATATGGGTACCAGGGTTGTGGCCTCCCTGAACATAGAGAAGGCCTTCAACACTGTTGAGTGGCCTTTTCTGTGGGAGGTACTTCGTAGGATGGGTTTTCCATTGACATTCATTAAATGTATACAGGTTTTATATAGATGTCCCACAGCTGCAGTAAGACTGGGGGGAGGGTTGTCATCCCCTATTTCTTTATTTAGGGGCACTCGCCAGGAGTGCCTTCTATCTCCGGCTCTTTTTGCTACTGCAATGGAGCCAGTGGCAGAGGCTCTTCACATTTCTCTGAATATCAAGGGGTTGCGAGTGGTTCGCTGGAGGAGGGAGTAGCCCTATATGCGGATGACTTCCTATTGTTCCTAATTCGGATCTTCCCTACAGGGTGCTTTACAGATATTAAATTCCTTTTCGTCCATTACGGGGTTGAAAGTTAACTGGACAAAATCATTGTTATTTCCAATAGATATTGAAGCTCGAAATGCAGCTCTTTCTGATATCCCATTACAGTGGGGTAGAATATTTTAAAGTACCTCGGAGTGGTGATATCGCAGCAGACCTCAGAGTTAATTTCTTTGAAGTTGACCCCAGTCTTGAGGGATATGCGGTCAAGACTGAAGGCATGGGAATCTTTACCGTTATCCCTATTGGGACGCATTATTCTTCCGAAAATGAAAATTATTCCAAAATGTACATACTATTTTAGACATTCTCCTTAGTGGATCCCGAAATCATTTTTTGTAAGACTCAATCAACTATTCTCCTTTTTTTTATGGGCCCAAAAAAAATGAGATATAAATTGACAATTTTGATGCGCCCCTGTAATCAGGGCGGTCTAGCTTTTCCAGATCTTTATAAATATTTTCTAGCTACTCAGCTAGTGATGGCCGCATGGTGGTTATGCCCGGATCTATCTAATCATTCCATTCGGTTGGAAGCAGCGGTGGTGGAATCTATAGAAGCTCTAAAGTTTCTGTTATTCAGGGGCCCTCGTGCTCCTTATCATTTGACCCCCCCCAATGCTTACTACTATTTGAGCTCGGGGAGCTGGTCTTAGATGTGAGCAATATCCTAGAGCAACAATTTCTCCAAATGCCCCCCTATGGTTTAATCCTACTTTACTCCAGGTCTATAAATTACCTGAACCTAGTGTATGGACTAAATATAATGTTAAGTTGGTTTCTCAGGTTGTAATTAATCAGAAGTTACCCTCTTTCGCTTCACTTACCTTAAATTTTAATTTACCCAGTTCCCACTTGTTTAGATATTATCAGCTTTCTCATGCCTGCAATGCCCAGTTTTCACAAATGAACCCAGTGATCGAACAGTATAATTTGGAAATGGTACTTCGGTCTGATTTTTTGGAGGAACCTACTTCCAGAATGTATTGTCACTCTTTTACAGTTTCTCTCCCGGTGTTAGAAAGCCTTATGGCGAGATGGCTGCGGGACATTCCTGATTTAGACAATGATGATTGGTATGAAGTGTGGGATTCTCCCTTTCGATCTTTGGTCTCGTTAAGAGACCGTTTGATTCAATTTAAATTGGTGCATAGAGCATATTTTTTGCCATACCGACTTCACAAGATGAACCCTACATGTTCTTTAGACTGTTGGCTGTTTGGTGTGGCTCTGGGAGCTTTCACACACATTTTCTGGACTTGTCCATATATTGTAGGGTTTTGGATGGAGGTGGTGGCTTTGTTAAATTCTATTTTACATGCTCATATGCCAGTTACTATGTCAGTATGTTTGTTGGGTTTGGTTAAGGATATTTTTTCAACAGAGGCAGAGCGGACATTCGTTACTATTACTATGTTTTATGCCAGAAAAGCTTTTGCCCCGTATTGGAAGAAGCCCTTCTCACATTAGTATACTAGAAACAACTGGTTAATAATAGTCTACCATTACATTGAGACACCTATGTGAACAGGGGTTGTCCGCATAAATACAAAACAATTTGGGCTAAGTGGTTGGAGGAGCTCTACACGACATCCCTCAACAATATTGACTTCTAATCTTTAACATTAATTTTTAGATATGATAACGATACATATATTGCTATATAGAATAAATGGATTATTTATGATATGATTTGTTAAAGAAATACATGATAAGGATGATATTGCGGTGACTGAAAATGTTTATGTTATGTATTTTGTATTTTATTTTGTGTTTTTTTTTGGTATGTCATTAATTTACTTATCAGGTAGGAAAATGGTATTGTGATCCGATGAGGATCTCAATGATGAATATATATTCTGACCAACGTGTAATGTGTTTTGTACTGTGTATTGTATTTGTGTTAGTTTTTGTTGATTTAAAGGAAAGAAAAAAACAATAAAGAGATTTATTAAAAAAAAAAAAAAAAATACACCCAATTCTTCCTCCCTCTGCGTTCCTAGAAGTTACCAGAATGCAGGGGGAAGCAATCAGACCAGCAGCCTATGTAACACTGATCAGGCTAGAACAATCAACACTTGTTCCACTAATTACAGAGAAGCTAAACTAGGAAGGAGTCTGCTCTAACTAGGAGGGTGCCACACTAACACCCCAATATATTTTTTATTGCTACCTATCTAAGGTTCACACTGTTGTGGATGGTTGCGAGGGTGGGACAGCAGGTTAATCACATTGGTCCCTGTACTCACAACCACCGACAGACAAAACACGCTGCTCTTTTGCATTCTTAATGGCACCCAATGTGTCTACAATTCATGCAGTGCATTTTAGGGCGCTAGAAATTGCATGGTGCAAAGGTACTATGGGATTTCCCTGCAGTTGCATTTTTAAAAAGATGTAAGGACAATTTTCCTGCGTTTCCCACAGATACAGCAGCCTATTCAAATGAATGGCCTGCTGTGCCCACGCAAATGCGAGCTGACACAAATGCACAGGTGGGAACCTAGCATGATGCATCAATATTGTTTTTATTAGTACATACTGTATCTAATGCCCCAATTCTGTTTTTACTGGTGCATAGCTGATGCCCCAATATCTTTATTATTTGCCCCAATATTGTGATTATTGGTACCTAGCTAATGCCCCAGTATTATTTTTATTGGTACATATCTAATGCCCAATTCTGTTTTTATCGATACATAGCTAATGCCCCAATATTGTTTTTATTCTTACCTATCTAATGTCCCAATACCGTTTTTATTGGTACCTAGCTAATGCTCCAGTACTGTTTTTATTGGTACCTAGCTAATGCTCCCATATTGTTTTTATGGGTACCTATCTAATGCCCCAATATTGTTTTTATTGATACATAGCTAATGCCCCAATATTGTTTTTATTGATACGTAGCCAATGCCCCAATATTGTTTTTATTGATACATAGCTAAAGCTCAAATATCATTAATATTGGCACCTAGCTAATGCCCCAATTCTGTTTTTTTTGGTACATAGCTAATGCCCCAATACTGTTTTTTTTTAAACATAACTAATGCCCCAATACTGTTTTTATTGATACATAACTAATGCTCCAAAATCATTATTATTTTTGGTACCTAGCTAATGCACCAATTCTGTTTTTATCGGCACATAGCTAATGCCCCAATATAGCTAATGCCCCAATATATTTTTATTAGTACCTATCTAATGCCCCAATTCAGTTATTATTGTAACCTAGCTATTGCTCCTATATTGTTTTTTTGGAACCTAGCTATTGACAACATATCATCTTTATTAGTACCTACCTAATGGCCCAGTTCTCTTATTATTGGAACCTAGCTATTGCTCCCACATTGTTATTTTTTGGGAACCTAGCTATTGCCAAAATATCATCTTGGTACCTAGCTAATGCCCTGATATCGCTTTTTGCCTGAAGTTTGTCTTTAAATGCTTTTTTTTGCTGAAAACACTTTATTTAATGTAGAGAGAAGGGAAGTGGAGGGCAAGCTTGACTTTCACAGCAAAAGTTGAGGTTTGCATATGACATCAGCTTCCTATAAATCTGGATGTACTCATTGTTTTGACATGTGCAATTCACAGAAGGTAACCTCTATTTATATATATTTTATTGAACACTTAAAAGTCCAGAGGCTGCCATAGTCCAAGGTCTTTGTAAACGAAAACCCCAGAGCGTAGACCAAAGAGTTAAGTTTATGCGCTCTTTTCCACTCTTTCACTTTTTTTCATTTATTACGTTTTCGCAAGGTTACGCCTGCTCTTAGAACATGTTCCACTGTTGTTAATTTTCGCATTTCACTTTGGAACCACTAGAAAGATTGATGTTTATGCACACAAGGGAGACCTGATGGAAATGGGGATTTGGTTTCTTAAATCAAGTGTCACGATATTGAAGATCTGTTTCTAAACAGAAAGCCTAGATTACATTTTCCTTACAGACACCCAGACAAATGTATTGTTTGAAGATGTATACTGTCAACCTACTTCATTTGTACAAGTGATTGACGGGCAGAGGTTCGGTGCAATATTCTTTTTTTTTCCTACAGCTAGCTGAGCAAAGCACCTAACATCTTGACCGCAATAATAAACAGAGTGACAGAATTGACCCTATAGAAGCGTAGTATCACTTGATATATTCCCCAGCATGGATTAGACCAGTAGTGCATGATGAAGAAATAGATTTACAATAAATGGAAGACTGGTTGAAGAATCAGAATTATTTTTGCACTTGTATAGCTGTAGCAGTGTGAATTGCAACTGGTTTGTCTGGTTTATTGCACTTAAGAATTAGCACATACAAGTTAGAAACTCTTTATTGAATACAGCCAAATCTCTTCTATTATTATGATTTTGGGGTTCATTTACTAAAGGCAAATAGGCTGTAGCACAAGTGAAGTTGCACCTTGCATACAGTGGTTGGATATCATAAGGGCTAGCAGCCTTGTCTTGATATTATTATTATTATACAGGATTTATATAGCGCCAACAGTTTGCACAGTGCTTTAAAAAATGAAGGCAGACAGTACAGTTACAATACAATTTGTTACAAGAGGAATCAGAGAGCCCTGCTCGTTAGAGCTTACAATCTAAGAGGGAGGGTCAAGTGATAAAAATGGTAATAACTGTGCTAGATGAGCTGATGGAGAAAGTAAAAACAGTGTGTAAAAGTTAGAAGCAGGATAGGCTTATTTTGCTAAGTGAGGCCTAGTCATCCTCCACCATCACAGGAGTGAGCTCTCAAATTCTGAGCTCAGAGTTACTGCATCATGGAAGAGAAAGAGTATGTGAGGGGGTTTGAATCAGAGAAAGAGCTCACTCCTGTGATGGTGGAGGTGAGCAGTGATGACTAGGCCTCACTTAGCAACATCCTGGGAGTATTCCATTCAGGCTTCATAACATAGGTAAATGGCCTACACCTATAGCAAGGGTATTATTCATCTTTAGTCAGAGCTACACAGTTTGTTTTAACCTACAAACATCCCTTACCTGCATAGGCAGGTTTTTTTGTAAAGGTGAACTATCCATTTAAAGCGACGTTCCACCCAAAAGTGGAACATCCACTCATTTGTCTCCTCTCCCCCTCCGGTGCCACAATTGTCAGCTTTCGGGGGGGAGGGGGGACAGGATATCTGTCTTTGACAGGTATCCTGTTCCCACTCCCAGAAGTCCGGGCCACAGCCCGTGACAGCACCGCGGGGCTCCCTCCTCCTCCCTCCTTCTCTTCCTGTTGCCGAGCCAGTAGGAGAGAGGAGCTGGGCCTCGCGTATGCGGAGTAGGGTTCCCAGTGTGAAGCCGTAAGACTACACTGCTGGGTACCCTTACCCCCAATGGCGGCAGCAGCACCCGACAGCTGATGGAAACATCAGCTGTGGCACGGACATCGCTGGAGTAGCAGCTGCAGTATGTATAGCTGCTGGCTTTTAATTTTTTTTTGGGTGGAACACCGCTTTAAGGAGAAAGGTTTTCAGGGATTGTCTAAAGATAGATAGATTAGGAGATAGTCAGACAGGATGGGGTAGGAAGTTCCAAAGGATGGGAAAAGCACAGGAGATATCCTGGAGGCGAGCATGTGAGAAGGTGACAAAGGAGCTACAGAGCAGGAGATCTTGGGAGGACCAAAGAGAGCAATTTGGTTGATATTCTGAGACCAGGTTAGTGATGTAGGTGGGGGGCAGAGTTGTGGATGGCTTTGTAAGTTGTTAGTAATTTGAATTTTATTTGTTGGGTGAGCGAAAGTAGAGAGATTGGCAGAGAGGGGTTTTTCTGAGGGATGTATTTGGTCCAGATATGGCTTACATAAAATAGAAACACCGGGGAGTTGATTTACTAAGGCAAATTGGCTGTTCACTGTGCAAAGGAATTTTTCTCCAGAGCTTAGCGAATGTGGTGAAGTTCTGTTGACTTCCATCATCCAATCATGGGCAAGCAAAAATACTTTTTTTTTTTTTTTTTAAATAATTTCCTTTCACATGATTGCGTATTTTTGGCAATGTGACATTCACTGAGTTAAAGGGAAAATTCCCTTTCAAATTAAAAATGTCATTAAACAGCCGATTTGCCTATGGTAAATCAACCCCATTGTGTTTAAATTCAAAATCATATTTCAGAGCTCTTCAAGAATAAGTCAGAATTCCGAGATAATATTTGGATACACTGAAACTGTGAATTATAACCCAGATAGCAAGAAAATGTGCTGCGATTTTGAAAATGACTTGCTAAGATATTACTAGACTTGCCACGATTCACAACTTTGTTGCACAATTGCAGCAAGTCCACATTGCATGACTCCAGATCAAATTCTATGCAAACATTCTGCAAGTCTGTTGCAAGTTTTGGTTCAGTTATGTTGCACAATAGTCATCCCACCACAGGGGTCACTGTGACTGGATTTTCATGTTGTAGACTTACAGAGCTCTTGCTGTAGACTCACCACTACAACTTTGCTCTTGCTAGAGACTTGCCACGCAAATTCGCTACAAAAAAGCTGGAAAAGTGTCAACTAGAACTTGTGCTTCAAGTGCTCTGCAAATGTACAACTTGCCAGTGAAAATGTGCTGCAAGTTAACAGACTTACAATTCAACACTGCCACAAATTTGTGGCAAGTTATCCTTGCTATCTGGGAAATGTGTTTCCTCTCACGGATTAAAGTAAAGCCAGAATGAAAGAATAACAAACCAAGTAGTTTAGCCATCCATGTAAATGGTCACTATAACAAAGATGTGTATGCATGATATCTCAAAATGCAATTCTAAGATATACTAAATAGTCTCAATGGTCCCTTCCTCCTCCTAACATCTATGCTAGCCAATATACTGTACATCTTTCCAACACAGATTGGCTAGCATATGTGTTAGGAGGGGGAAGGGACATTTGCCAGGACCACATACACCAAAATTAGGGTTGTTTTTCTATTAGTCAGCCAGATTTTTTGTGTATGTGTGTGTGTGTATATATATATATATATATATATATATATATATATATATATATATATATATATATATACTGTATATGTGTATATGTGTATATATATATATATATATATATATATATATATATATATATATATATATACATATACCTCCAATATATAGGATCTCATTTGTATTGAATAAGGAAGGGGGAGGGATTAGGGCATGCCCCCCCACTCCCCCCCTTTTCCTCTGTGTATAAAGGTTTGGGTAAGTCAACATAATAAGTTATCCTCTTTAGTGTTGGAAATTGTTACAATAGAGTTATGAGGAAGCAAATATGAAGTACAGGTGGTCCAGCCGCCATCTGTTTCCATATTTTTTTTATTGCTATTTTTATTTTATTATATGTTATTTTATTTTTTCATTAATTTTACTTTAGAACTACTATAAGTTGGTATGATTTAATATATGTTTTTGATTATGAATTTATTATATGAATTTACTAGATTTTTTTAGTAAATAATTAGCATTTTTTTTCCTCTGTTGGTATGGCCCCTTTAAGATGGGATGAATGGGAGGTGACATAACTCCCAATAAAAGTGAAGTATGGGCGTGACCTGATAAGGGAGGCTACGCCTACGAAATGTGTCACAAACTCTGGGGAGGATGTATTGTCCATTGGCACGATTTACAGGGGCCGTCCAGGAGAGGAGAACATGATTACCACACGCCTTTATTTGTGCTTCTAAATGTGAGTGCAATTTATGGAAAGTGTTTACTAATTGTTTTAATAAACAGTATTACACTAAGGTGGCCGTGCGCACTTTTCCTTTTCTTTGCCTGGAAGGGACATACTTACCTATTTTCAGGCCACTTCAGTCTGATCACTTGATCCCCTGTGACAGTAGCGGCTGCAGGGGAGAGGAGAGAACGTTCGACAATGGCTGGTAAAGCCTGAATCGGTGACATCACCCGTAGGCTGCTTTGTGCCACCTGTTGTCGGCGCTCCATCTGCTTTAACTGCAGCTGCCGCAGGCTGACACAGGGGACTCGATCATGTGGCCAGACCAGAGCAGGTTGAAAATAGGTAAGTGTATAGATCTTTCTTACACAGGTTAGTCAGCTTAGGTGTTAGACAGGGGGGAGGGAGTTTTAAAACTAGTTAGGTTTATCTTGGGATTCTACTATAAAGTCTGCAAGCTCAGCTGTCCTAAAGATGATCTGATAGAGCACACCCCTCCTGCCCTCTCCTCTACTGAGAAAAGTTCTTTTGCTGATTACACTGCTTTTAAGGCTACATTTGCACGGGCATTTAGCCACACTGGAAATCCCAGCTACAAGAATTTACAAAGTGCGTCCAGCCACAATAACCACAGGTAATCTCTGTCTGTGCGAACAGCCATGGTCACAACTATCCACACACAACTGTCAATCCTAGCAGCAGGAATCAGTAGAAATGCCTGTGCGTATGCAGCCTAACATGTTCTATAAATTGTCTGATTAGATGACCCCCCCCATTCCCAAAAGTACTTATCTCATAGTATAAGAGGGCTGGAGGGCATGTGCCTCTCTGATCATCTTTAGTGCAGATGAGCCTGGAGACCCAAACCCCCACAGTGCTGGAAGTTCAACAGCAGGATTGGTACAAGGCCTTTTGGCTAAGATCAAGTGTAGCATCTGTTCTTATCAGTGTTTATTGTTTAGAGTGGAGAATGCTGGTGCCTCTTGTAGGGGGGGGGTGAGTATCCCTTCTGATGTAATTGGTGAGGAATAGTGATGGTGGTGGGAGGACTTTTTTCCTCCTAAGTTGAATCTGGCCTTCTCCTCGGTGGTAGCCAAGGCTCTCCCTAAGTTGTCTAAATTCTGATGCCTCCTGGTAGGGATGGGGCTGCACTGGTCTGGCTGAAGCCCATGGTGTATGTGCCCCTGAAGCGGCAGTCCAGGGGTGCCGTAATTCTCACTGTGTACTATCCTTTTCCCCACTTTTATTTGTGTGTTTGTTACATTTGTCTCTATTTTGCATTGTACACGTTTTGTTTCACATTTGACTGGTAGGGTGTAAGTCTTGGGAGGGGGCGGATATGGCCTTTTGGCTTTGTTTGCCCTCTCTCATGGGGTCTCCCTTCGGGGGAGCCCCATCCAGTACTTGGGTTGGTCTGTTTCGTCCAGATAGACCAGTAAAGTACCCCAGTCCCCGCCAGGAGCCTAACGCCCCACGGGATCAGGGCTAGGGTCCTTTCTCTTCGTGAGGAGGACCATGTGTACACCCTGTGCACGTTTTGTGTTTCACTTTTTTGTGTGCACTTTCTTTTGCACTGGGTGGAGTCTGAGTGTGTTCACACACCATGGGCTTTTAAAAAAAAAGTGGGAAGGGTACAAGGCAGCACTGCAGTGAAGATTTCTATAGAATTCACCAAATGCACATTGTTGGGCATACTTCCTTACAGGTAAGTAATGTAACTAAAGCTGTAGACAAAAAAAAAATGTTTTTTAGCCTAACATCAGCGTTAAAGTGATTGTAAACGTAATATGTTTTTCGAAAAAAATTGAAAAAGGGGAGACAAGCTATATTTAGGCTACCTCACCCATAAATATCATAATCAAATGAGAAAAAAAAAAAAAAAAACTAGCGGACTTTACTGGTACCAGAAAGAGACATTATTATAAAAAGTAAGTATTTTTTTACAAAATATATTTAAAAAACTTTATGAAAAGAGTGCTCTACTTGGATGATACAAGCCATACAATCGAACTACACTAGTAGATATTTGCTATATGCTCCAAGAGGTCAACGTGTTTCGTATCTAACAGCTTCCTCAGGACCTCATTGTCTTGATAGCAAACTATATTGGCATGCCATCCTGAGAGTAAACACAAGGATGGTGGTACTAGGTTTGGCTCAAACGAGTGCCCATGAAAGTGTGGATAAAATAGCACCCAACAATACCCCTAATTGTGGATCACATGAGGAGTCACTATGCGTGGTAGAGGGAGATAAGGTATCATATTAAATATCCTGTCCTCCAAAAAGACAGGACAACCTGGATACATATATTGTTATGCTAAGGAAACAAAGGAAATATCCGATTCTCCAAATTATTCATAAATGCACCTCCTCATTATACGGTGGCATCAAAATGACAGTCCGCTTACAGGATTATGCCGCACCTACATCCCACCATCCATGTGGGAAAAATAACAAACATTGTATACTTACCTGCTCTGTGCAATGGTTTTGCACAGAAAGGACCAATGCTCCTCTGCTGGGGCCCCTCGTTGGTGCTCCTGGCTCCTCCCACTTGCCAAGTGCACCCATGCGGGCTTGATCCCCAGCTGCGCTGTGTGTGTTCCATTGACACACACAGCGTGGCTCGGCCCCGCCCCAGCTCTCTCCTCATGGGCTGTCTCTATGTCCAGTAAGAAGAGAGAGAGACAAGAGAGCCTTTGCTCTGGTGCACATCACTGAATCAGTCAAGATCACGTTCAGGTAAGTATAAGTGGGGGGGGGGGGTTCCTGATTACAGAAGCTTTTATACCTTAATGCAGAAAATGCATTAAGGTAAAACAAAAAAAAAAACCTTTACCATTACAACCACTTAAGCTCTTTTGATCACGTCTCTCTAGCTCATGCTGACTCCTGCAGACCTACCAGTGCTGCATTTTGTTGATTATTCTATGCAGCATTTATTTTTAGGAAGTGATAGTCACCATGACACCCAAACAAAGATGATGCCCAACAAAAACTGAAGAAATTGTCCTTCTAGAAGGTGTTATGATAATCCATTGTTTGAGCAGTGACAGCAGAATCTTCCAGATGACACCTCCTCTTCTCAAGATCTGTCATCCCGTATTATGAAAAGCAAATACGCTCTTACCGTGCACACTTTTCCAGGAAGCTCTATAGAAGCCTTTTTGAGACACCCTAGAATTACTTGTCAGTCTTTGATATATTTTATATGGAAGACTCCAAGACCTCTCTGTTCTGCTTAGTGGTTGGTTAAAATCATGTTATTACACTTGAATGGAAGCAGAATACAAAGCTCTGGGGCTTTCCTCTAGGAACCAAAAAAAAATTCATTGTCTGATGACATTTACGTCAGAAAGAATACTTCATATTCTTCGTTTTCAATGCACTAAATGAGCAAAAAAAAATGTGATCTCTATCAGAGCCCACGGCTAGCATGTACTCTTATGTGGCTGCAGCTGCTAATGTGTGGCTAGAATCTAAGTGCTAAGAGGGAAAGCATTCATCACTTTTCCCTTTTAGCACATTTAATTATGCAGATGACCTCTTGATCTCAAATCAAGGTTAGTAAATAGAAGTGAACGAACTTGGCACATAACATCATTTCTTGGATTTTGGTTTATCCAAGCATCCCAAACTCATTTTCACAAAGTTAAGCGATTAAAACTGTACGGAAATTAAATGTTAACCTAAAAAAAAAATCTCTACCATTTCTACAATACATGGTTTCTCCCGTTAATCCATTGCAAGCTACACTGATGTAATATCATTATCCCAAAAAAAAGGAAATCTTCCCACCTAATGTGGACCCTCACCCAAACATTAGTTGCCGTTAAAGAAGAAATATGGGTTTGTAAAAAACAAACATCCACACCTTTATGCTGTAGCATTGGTGTAATAGGGGACTTTCACACTGAGGTGGTGAGGGCGGTAGCAGTAAAGCGCCACTATTTTTAGCTTTGCTGGTGCTTCGGTAGCTTTGCCCATTGATTTCAATGGACAGGGTCAGTGGAGGATCACTGTATACACCATTCCCCCACCGCCCCAAAGATGCGGCTTGCAGGACTTTTTTTCTCATCCTGCAAGCGCACCGCCCCATTGTGAAAGCACTCGGGTTTTCACACTGGGGCTGCAGGTAAGGCAGTTTTTAGGAGCTTCACATGCGCTATTTTTAGCCTTAAAGCGCCTAAAAAAATGCCTCAGTGTGAAAGCAGCCTTACTGCAGTTGTCCCACGTCAGCTTTAAGCCCAAGAACTGAGCGATCACATGTTCAGTTCTTGGTCTGCTTGGAGCAGTGAGCGGAGATTGCCCATCACCGGCTCTCCGCTCTACTACTCCAGCACTCACTGGTGCACTGGGCACGGGAGAGAGCAAGTGCAGCTGGCTTCAGCTTTCAGCTATCAATGAAGCAGCTTGGTGAATCCTGACAATATTGTCAGGATCCTTCCATAGCATGGAGTGATTCTTCCATGTTATCTGATAGTGGGCAATAGGATCATAAAAAGCTTTGGCCATACATTCCTTTTAATCTGTTCCTTCCTCCAAACTCTAACAAATTGACCAGTCATCTTGTGCTTCTTGATCTAACACATGGACAGAGGCAAGCCAGTTGTGAATCACCAGGAAGTCACAGCCGGCTCCCAAATCCAAGATGGCAGCACTGGAGAACCAAAAACCTGAGAAGAACTGCTGATGGAGAAGATGACAGTGCTAGACTTATTGTGCTGTTGAGCATTAGGTTTTTAAAAGTAAGCAGCTGCAGTGAAGGGGAGGGGTGGGACAGATAAACAGTACTAGCACTTCTGTCTATGGGAGCCTGAGCTCTCATGTGCAGTGGGCCAGAAGTACAGCGGGAGCTTTATTATCCAGCATGATGAACAGTATCAAATGTAGTCCCTTTAAGCCAGCATAATGCATATATGCCGCCAGCTGCTCCAACATTCTGTGCTGAGAGTATACTTCCAGCACACTGACCGAGCTGTCAACGACAACTCCCAGTCCCTGCAAGCAGGGGCCAGGAAATGGGCTCCTTATCTAGTGACCACTGTAACAGCATTCATGATTGGGTAGCCACCTTCACCTCCCATCATTAACACATACCTAATGGGCTGCCAGAAGGCGGCAGCAAGGGGGTCAATTAACCGCTTGCCGCCCGCGTAAAGTCAAATGACATTGCGGACTGTGAGCGGTTATATCTGAATGATGCCTGCAGCTACAGGCAGCATTCAGATATCGTCTTTTAGAGCCAGTGATTCCTTTCACCATAAGAATGACCATAGCGGCTCTTCAGCCGCTTGATCGTTCTTATAGGCGGCGAGAGGGGACATTCCCCCCCACCCGACGCCCTCCGGTGCTTCTCCGGGCTTGCCCCTGCCATCAGCGAACCGGAGAAGGGATCCGCCAGCCCTGGATGCTGACCATAGAGATTTCCGGTGGCCCAGATGGTCCCCGAAGTCTCTATGATCGTTTAGAGGCTGGGTGTGATGTTATGACGTCACGCCCGGCCTCTGCATTTGAAAAAATGGTGCCACCTCGGCTAGGAAGCCAGGATCTTTTTTCTTGGGGGGGGGGGGGGGGGGGGCTTCAGGCTTCCTAGCTTAGAGGTGAGATGCAGGGACTTATTGACCGCAGATTTTAATGCATGAAACTGTTTTTTTTGTCCAAAAAAACATGTTTGAAAGATTTCTGTGCAAATACCGTGCAGGATAAAAAGTTTCAGCGACCGCCGTCTTATTCTCTAGGGTCTCTACTAAAAAAACATATATAATGTTTGGGCATTCTGTGTAATTTTCTAGCAAAAAAATTATGATTTTTACATGTAGGAGAGAAATGTCAGAATTGGCCTGGGTGGCAAGTGGTTAAAGAGCAGCCATCAAGACTTAGCATACACCTGAGCGGAGGTAACTTTTTTAAGCATAAGAAAATGAATAAATGCTCTGGAATTCTAATGATTAATAATGGGTCTTTATCAGTTAATTTCAAATTATATATTAGAATAATATAATTATATATTTTATAATATAGTAATTATATAAAGAAACTAGAAAAGGTACAATTTCTGGGGAAATTGTGAAAGTGTTCTTGCCTCTACAACTGGAGTGGGCGGAGTAACTGGGTGGGGTGGAGTGGCTTGAGTAACTGTGAAAAGTGTTAAAAAGCTTAATATTTTAAAAAGTATAAATAGTAGTAAAAAAGTTCCATCATTCGCTGAAAGAGCTGAACATTTTTTTCAAAAGTAATTTTTTTTTTCAAAAATGAATTTTTTTTAATCAAAAATGATTTTTTTTTCTTCAAAAATGATTTTTTTTTTCAAAAGTAATTTTTTTTTTCAAAGGTAATTTTTTTTTTCAAAAATGAATTTTTTTATTTCAAAAATAATTTTTTTTTCGAAATTATTATTTTTTTTAAAGTATTTTTTTCTTCAAAAATAATTTTTTTTTTAAAAGAAATTTTTTTTTTCAAATATATTTTTTTTTTCAAAAATATTTTTTTTTTTACATGGGGCGGTCATAATGTTTTGGCTGATCATGGGGTGGTCATAATGTTTTGGCTGATCATGGGGTTGTCAGCTTTTGTCACTTCCCACTCTAGTTTTGAACATTTCGCCATTCATTCCTATGGGACCAATTTCGCCGCAAAAACGTCATTTCGTGGACCATTCGGCAAAACATTCCACAAAGTAATAACACACCAATCGGGAACAATCCACTCGTTTCGGTATATTATTTGTCTCTGTAGTGTGAAAACTGTGGGAGGAGTCTACAAGCATTATCAAGTCTAGCAGATGAAGTCACATGCATTTGGAGTGTCTCAGCATCTTGTGTTTACAACCACTGTTTCCTAGCAACGCTCATGCCCTGTTTATGCTTCCCAAATACTACTTCATCAAAACTGCCCCATCAGAATTACCCCATCAAAACTGCCCCATCATATTCCTCTATTATAAATCAGTACATGGTGTGTCTGTCCCCTCCCCCGGGCTCTGTAATCAGCTGAGATGCTCCAGCCACCTTCCCCCCTGTGTATAACAGAAGCTTTGGTAACCATGGCAAAAAAAAAAACACTAACAGTACACTCTGATTAATGGCTAAAATTTCCTGAAATGACCTCTAAACAAATGGCCGTATTTTAAAAACTATACATCCTACAGCAAAGATCTTTATATTGTGAGAATCACAAGACCCAGACCTAGATTTTGATGTATAGTATGTCTCTGAAATATTAAAAATGAAGGCACAGTCGCAGTTTAGAAATTGCCCTTCACATTTGGAGGGGGCTAGAGTGTAGTTTCAATGAATGTCAATGGACGGCGTGAGTTACAAACAAATGGTCATATTGTGAAAACTATCAGGACTATGGCTTAGCCGTGGACATGTTTAGTGGCAGCAGGGATAGCTGAACGTTTTGATATAAGATTTGTGTAGGTGGGCTTGAAAATGAGGGAGTGGCGGCAGTTTAGAAATCATGTTCTGATTTTCCAGCTTTTGTCATCTCCCACTCTAGTTTCCCCATTCATTCCTATGGGACCAATTTCGCCGCAAAAACGACGATATTTCGTGAACCATTCGGCGAAACGTTCCACAAAGTAATAGCACACCATTCGGGAACAATCCGCACGTTTCGGTATATTACTTGTCTATGTAGTGTAAAAACTGTGGGAGGAGTTAGGGTGGTAAATTTGGCTATAATAATAAGAATAATATATATGTGAGATAACAGTAAGTGGTCTTGCTATGCAAGAACACTTAATAAGATTGAATTACCTGCTTACATAGCTAAGAACTAAGCCTTTATTTTTCTTAAAGCCTTAAAGTTTAGTTTTTTCTTTTAAATTTAAATCAACACAAGGCATGGCACTTACATTCAATGAGAAGTGCTCCGTGTGCTGGTGGATGCTGCTGTTTTAAGCCTCATACACACGATTGGATTTTCCGATGGGAACTGTGTGATGACAGGCTGTTGGCGGAAAATCCCACCGCTTGTACGCTCCATCGGCAATTGTTGTCGGATTTTCCGTGGACAAATGTTGGATGGCAGGCTTTAAAATTTTCAGCGAACAATTGTCTGTTGTCGGATTTTCTGATTGTCAAAAAGTCCAAAGTAGAAACACACATGCTCGGAAGCAAAGACGCGCTGGAAGCAGTCGGTCTTGTAAACTAGCGTTCGTAATGGAGAATTAACATTCGTGACGTGGCAAATTATGAAATCTCGAAATGCAGCGCACAATTCTCTACTTCTTTAATGGGATAATAATGAAGCTGCTTTGCTGGTGATACTGATGGAGTTCTGCCAAACGTATTTTAAAAGGTTTTTATTTCTAGTGATATCAAGAATAATATTATAATGCTTGTTTTTTTTTTTTTTGTTTTTTTTTTTGGGGCAAGTTACCAAGACACCATTATCCCGTAGTTTTTAAGATCAAAAATACAACTATGTTGGTGTCCCTTGTTAATTTTAGATTGTATTTTTTTAAATGTAACTACCTACTCCCAAAATGTCATCTGAAGTAAAACACATAGCCAAGTATTATTCTACACAATTTTTTTATTGCGCATTAAAAAAAGAAAACAAATAAAATTAGACATGCTATCTGCCAATAGAACTTAACCAAAAAGTGCGTTCTATGCATCCAAAAATATAGAAAACATACCAAATCAAATCATTATTCAATCAAAAAATAAAATAAAAGCCTCATGCACGTGTCCTGCTTCTTAATATAGGGGGTCAACAATGCCAAGAGTTGGTGAAAGCAGGGGTCTGTCATCCAGAGATAATTCCGAAAATCATCCGGATTATTCTCCTGGACTGGACTTGGGTCAAAGCAGTAACTCCAAGGCCAATAATAAATAACACGTTATCTCCTCCGATTCCGCAACATGGCTGGTTGACGAACGGCCATTCAGAAATGAACAGAAAAGCATGAAATGAAAAGCACAAAATGAAAAGTGCAAACTAAAAAGCGTGAATCAACACTCACCAAACTTCTACTAACACGAAAGTAGCAGAAGGAGCCCAAAGGGTGGCGCATAACAATTGAACTTCCTCTTTATCGGCTTGCTAGTACATCTAGTACGTCACTATGTTTGTGTTTGTTGGCCGACAACAAGACAAGTTTTGGGCCAACGCCCTTCGGACAAAAGTCCGAGGCTTTGTCTGTGGAAAATCCGATCGTGTGTTCGAGGCTTAAGTTCAAATCTTCCATCCTCCATTCATAGAGTGCTTTTCACAGCTGATAGTAGAGTTTGAATGGGGGATGGGAGCAGAAAAGGCAGGCATAGTTGGCATTGTTGACAAGTGTCTATGATAGGTCCAGCACATATTAACCCCCACAGCACCAGAAGATAACTGCTGTAGGATTATGAAGGGGTTGGGGGGGAAAAGAGAATAGGACAGCCTCTACTGACTCAAGAACAATTCTCAATGAATGTAGTACTATTCCTTGTGCTGAATTAAAAAAAAAAAAATCGAACTTAGGCTTTAACTAAGACCTAACTCATTAAATGACAAATTTTCAATTGGCAATCGTTCAGTGAGTTTTGCAAGCGTGCAAAAAAGTAAGGCCCATAAAACATTTCAGTGCAGAACTGTTATACTGCTCTCCTACATAACAAGGTCTCACAAGGTACATTATCACTAACCACAGGAGAAAGCTAGTTCTCAGAAATGTTTCACATGTGCTATTTATACAAAGAGGTATCAAGTACATCGGATTCATTGACGTAGATTGGGATGTGGATCAGGTCTCACTCTAAAGGTGTTTTTTTGGTGGGTTTGTGCTATCGTAATAAAATATTATAAGAACTTTCAGCTTAACTTCTGTTCTACTTTATATTGTAATGAGTAAAACAGTGTCCATATTTATTTAATTAATTCATTAATTAATTTTTTCCATAAGATTTTTATTTGAAGTTTTTGCAAATAACAATCATAAATTGGTAGTCTTACAAGTAACCAACTGAATGTAGTAAACAAGTCCACACTTAAAGCATAGGCAGTCAAAAAGCATATTAAGACATGTTAGGATTAGAGTAATGCAATTGGTAATACCAGATGAACCATGGTTTTCTGACTGTTGTAGATGCCCTTCTCTGGATGCTAGCAGCCTTTTGTAGTATATTTATTGATGTACCCCTTACATATAGTGGTTGGATATCATAAGGGCTAGTAGCCCTGGGACCATATTTCTGAGGGATGCATTTGGTCTAAATATGGCTTTGCTAAAATATATACACAGGGTTGATTTACAAAAGGCAAATAGAATGTTCACTTTGAAAGGGAATTTTCCCCAGAGTTTGCTCAGTGAGGCAAAGCTTCTCTGACTTTCCTCATCCAATCATGAGCATGCAAAAATGTTTTTTTTTTTTTTTACTTACCTTGCTCATGGTTAGGTATTCTTTACAAAAGGAAACTTCACCTCATACACTAAGATCTAGGGAAAATTCCTTTGCATAGTGTAAGTTCCCCTGCAAAGTGAACAGTCTATTTGCCTTTAGTTAAATTAACCCTTTGATGTATGTTTATTCTCTTTAATTATGTATTTGCAAACAACACAGGCTTGTATTACAAATACAGATTGCAACTAAACAAGTGCAACCAGACTCGTATGAGCCCTTTAATTTAACATAGAGCAGAATACATTTCAATGAGTACTTGTGAACATTCTCTTATCATTAAATCTTATAGGATCCTAATCCTATACAGTATCTTTTCATGTGACAACACTGAAGAAATGACACTTTGCTACAATGTACACCCCTGCGTGAAAATGTCCAAATTGGGCACAATTAGCCATTTTCCCTCCCCGATGTCATGTGACTCGTTAGTGTTACAAGATCTCAGGTGTGAATGGGGAGCAGGTGTGTTAAATTTGGTGTTATCGCTCTCACTCTCTCATACTGGTCACTGGAAGTTCAACATGGCACCTCATGGCAAAGAACTCTCTGAGGATCTGAAAAAAAGAAATTGTTGCTCTACACAAAGATGGCCTAGGCTATAAGAAGATTGGCAAGACCCTGAAACTGAGCTGCAACAGGGTGGCCAAGATCATACAGCCGTTTTACAGGACAGGTTCCACTCAGAACAGACCTCACCATGGTCGACCAAAGAGTTGAGCGTGCTCAGCGTCATATCCAGAGGTTGTCTTTGGGAAATAGACTTATGAGTGCTGCCAGCTTGCTGCAGAGGTTGAAGGGGTGGGGAGTCAGCCTGCCAGTGCTCAGACCATACGCCACACACTGCATCAAATTGGTCTCCATGGCTGTCATTCCAGAAGGAAGCCTCTTCTAAAGATGATGCACAAGAAAGACTGCAAACAGTGTGCTGAAGACAAGCAGACTAAGGACATGGATTACTGGAACCATGTCCTGTGGTCTGATGAGACCAAGATAAACCTATTTGGTTCAGATGGTGTCAAGTGTGTGTGATGGCAACCAGGTGAGGAGTACAAAGACAAGTGTGTATTGCCTACAGTCAAGCATGCTGGTGGGAGTGTCATGGTCTGGGGCTTCATGAGTGCTTCCAGCATTGGGGAGCTCATTGAGGGAACCATGAATGCCAACATGTATTGTAAAATACTGAAGCAGAGCATGATCCCCTCCCTTTGGTGACTGGGCCGCAGGGCAGTATTCCAACATAATGACGCCAAACATATCTCCAAGGTGACCACTGCCTTGCTAAAGAAACTGAGGGTAAAGGTAATGGTGCAGTGCTGGAAAATAATGGTGACAACACAAAATATTGACACTTTAGGCCCAATTTGGACATTTTCACTTAGGGGTGTACTCAGTTTTGTTGCCAGCGGTTTAGACATTAACGGCTGTGTGTTGCGTTATTTTGAGGGGACAGCAAATTTAAACTGTTATACAAGCTGTACACTCACTACTTTACATTAAATGCAAAGTGTCATTTCTTCAGTGTTGTCACATGAAAAGATATAATAAAATATTTACAAAAATGTGAGGGTTGCACTCACTTTTGTGAGATACTGTATATATATATATATATTCTGTTTATTCTTCTTCCTTCTTCCCTTCACGGCCAAAAGGCCTAACCTATGAGGCAAGGTGCAGAAATAAAGCATTTGGTGTTGTGGCCAAAGTATTGTTTCACACAATTGCATCCCAAACCCACAGCGTTACTCCAGACTTCCCAGGCCACACCTGAGAGGGGGCGTTGACACCGTGAGCCATCTGCCTTCCCACTCATCAGCCAGACAAGATTGCACAGTTCAAATCAGGAGACACTGGGTTCTCAGTTCCATGAGGCATTGCAAGGCTGTAATTGAAACAAGCATGACTCCCAAACGCAGAGGTGGAACATGTAGTTCTGTAATAGCTGGAGGAACATAGGTTCAGCACTCATGCTATACAGCCAGCCATGCCAGCCAAAAAACAGAATGATGCCAGACCGCCCTCACTGGATACTGATAACAGATACTACACTTGATCTTAGCCAAAAGGTCCTGCCTGAATACAGTACCAAACATGAAAGCACCATGTTCAATCAAAATGTAGACTTCTATCAGTTGTTTAGGCAGAAACTTAGGAGAGGGTAAAGAAGTGGAAGTGGGGGAGAGGTAAGTGGTTTTGGCTATCATGAATAGGCAGTCAAATTTAACTGTGGCTTAGGGGGAAAAAAAATCCTCTTTTACTTTGGTACATTTCTATTTTTTATTTCAGAAATAAATCTTGATCATTGAAGAACATCACACTATGAGGTTGATTTACTAAAGACAAATAGGCTGTTCACTTTGCAAAGGAAGTTTCACTTTGCAAGGGCATTTTCCCTTACCTTAGTAAATGAGGTGAAGCCCCACTGACTTCTAGCATCCAATCTTGTATAAGCAAAAACATTTTTTTTTATTTTGTTTTTCTTGCATGTGATTAGGTATTCTTTGCAAAGTGAAATTTCACCACAATCATTAAGTTAAAGAGGAGCTCCAGGCTCCCCCAGAAAAATAAAATTCAACAGCTACAAATACTGAAGCTGCTGACTTTTACTGTAAGGATACTCACCTGTCCAGAGTTCCAACAATGTCCTCACCCGAGCCGATTCTTCAATCAGCTTGGGGTGCAAGTGCCAGCATTTCTAGAACCGCCTCACCGGCGGTTTTCTATTGTGCATGTGCGAGCCGTTCTGCACCTTGTGCATGGTCCTGTAGTCTATTGTGACCTGTGATGTGTCCTGGAAGACTGCGGGGGGAAGGAGAGGGGGCTGAACTTCTGGCTCAGATCTCCGCTGTCAAAACCAGGTACCCGCTTCCCCCTTCCACCCAAAGAGTGTCAAATGTGGCAGTGAAGGAGGGGGAGGATGCAAACAAGTAGAACTTCCCCTTTTGGGTGAAGTTCCACTTTAAGGAAAAATATACGTGCAAAATGAAAATTCCCTTGCAAAAAGTAAACAGCCTATTTGCCTTTAGTAAATCAACCCCTTTAACTACATGGCAGATGTGGACCATATTCCTGTTTATAGCGCAGCATGACTTTTAACCATGTAAACGTTCTCTGTGCATTGTTTTATAGTTTATTAGTAGTGTGTGTAATACAGTAAGCTTATGCATGGTCCCGTAGTCTTCTGGGACCTGTGATGTGTCCTAGAAGACTGCTGGGGAAGGAGGGGGGGACAGACTTCCAGCTCAGATCGCCGCAAAGATCTAAACCGAAAGTGGGAGCAGGTACCTCCCAAAACCAGGTACCTGCTCCCCCCTTCACCCCAAAGAGTGTCAAATGTGGCAGTGGAGGAGGGGGAGGATGCAAACAAGTGGAACTTCCCCTTTTGGGTGAAGTTCTTCTTTAAGGAATAAATTACTTGCAAAATGATAATTCCCTTGCAAAAAGAAAAAAAGCCTATTTGCCTTTAGTAAATCAACCCCTTTAACTCCATGGAGGATGTGGACCATGTTCCTGTACATAGCGCAGTATGACTTTTAACCATGTAAAAGTTCTCTGTGCATTGTTTTATAGTTTATTAGTAGTGTGTGTAATATGCTTGTGCATGGTCCCGTAGTCTTCTGGGACCTGTGATGTGTCCTAGAAGACTGCTGGGGAAGGAGGGGGTGCAGTCTTCCGTCTCAGATCGCCGCAAAAATCTAAACCGGAAGTGGGAGCGGGTACCTGCCAAAACCAGGTACCTGCTCCCCCCTTCGCCCCAAAGAGTGTCAAATGTGACCGTGGAGGAGGGGGAGGATACAAACAAGTGGAACTTCCCCTTTTGGGTGAAGTTCTGTTTTAAGGTAAAATTTACTTGCAAAATGAAAATTCCCTTGCAAAAAGTAAACAGCCTATTTGGCTTTAGTAAATCAACCCCTTTAACTACATGGCAGATGTGGACCATGTTCCTGTTTATTAGCGCCGTATGATTTTTAACCAATTAAAAGTTCTCTGTGCATTGTTTTATAGTTTATTGCTAGTGTGTGTACATTTTTGTAGGGGAAAATGCCCCCTTCTGCTATTTTTTAAATAGATGGGCGCTATTAGGGAGCCATAACCACATTAAGAAAAATAATAACTGGCTGTCTTCCCATAAACATCATCCAAAATAGCCGTGTAGAATGCAGCATGAATAAATAATGAGGCCAATGTATAAATAATCCATAGTACAAAAAATGCAGCAGGTTTGTGGTGTTAAATGGATCCAGTAAATGGCAAAAGATAATTTGTGCTCAGACCTCCCAGGTGTCTTTCAATTAAGACAAGTTACATCATTGGCACTAATGCAGGTTGTTAGTAAATTCAGCCCTCGAGCACACTGGTCTTTCATTATTAATGCCGTCTTCATTAATTATCAACAGAAATGCAAGAAAGTATTTTATCCACTTTATTGGTTACAGTAGTTTGGAGTTAAAGCTCATATCATGGAAGCCCTTATCGATGATAAGACGTAGAAATAAGAGCCATTTTGTGAGTCTCTAGGGCAGACAGTTTTTGTGACATAAATATTCTGCTGGTAAAGAAATTCTCCTCTCAGCCTGGATAAGAATAACTGGTCTGTGCAGATTTTCATTCATTACTTTATCTCTCTAACATTCATCTTTCATAATCTGGAGCATCACAGAGGTATGAACTACATTCTATAAAAGTTGATATATTGTTATTAAACTAAACCTGTAACAAATCTGCCAATTCACACTGGGAATGTAATGAAAGAAATGCATATTTCGAGGCGCCTCCGAAAACTACTTGTCAAAATTATCAGTTGATTTCATGGTATGAGCGGCTGAAGATATATAGAACTTCCAAATGTTCCCATAAAAGCTGAGCCTAGCCCCATCCACATCTTTAAAGTATAACTAACGGCAAAAGTGTTTTTTGTTTTGGATAGAGGGGAGAGGGATTAGAACACCTGCCAGTTTTTATTGTTGTCTATGTCCCCATTAGGGAGATTCGCCGTCTCTGTTTGTCCTGTTTACCCTTATCATTGAAAGTGAAAGTAAAAGTAAATACCAAATTTATGGTTGTCCCCTAGAAAAGTTATAGATGGGAAATCTTCCAATGGGGACACTAGTTCTGGTGACCTGGGGGTCCCCAAGGAATTCTGCAGGTTTTTCCTCACACTTCCAGTTTTGGCGATGAGAAATGATGGGAAATCCCTCCATTGGGACAAAGCAAGCAAAACAAACCTGACAGGTGTTATAACCCTCCCTTACTGTATCTAAAATGAAAAACAAGTTTTGCCTATAGTTCTACTTTAAAGCCATAGATGGATTGCAATTTGTCCAGTTGAGCAGGGCCAACTGGACATTGGCCAAATTTTGATCCATCTATGGCTCTACCCACTTCCATTCCCATCCTTCTCCCTGTTCCCATTTACCTTACTTTGCGCAGATAGAGAAACATGTTTGTTTCTTTTCTGGGCTGGTCGAAAAAAATGACCCATCTGTGTCCAGGATTACTTCTCAGTATGGTAAGATAAGAAACAGATTTTTTTTTTATATGTTTTATTAAGTTTTTCTCAAAGGGTACAACATATGAAAACAAAAAAGAAAAAAAAATGACAAGTGTTATACCCCACAAGCGCTCACAATATAGCCAAGTAGACATGGCCAATGAAGCTAAAACAGAGGTGAGACTTGTCACCCTCATTCACTGTACCAAATATTTACCACTGTGGGATGGAAAGGCGAGTAAACACTACTCTAAAGGAAAGCATGGATGGTAAATAACTTGAGCCAAAACTTTCAGAGTAACCTAGAGAGTAAAAGCTCAAGGGAGTCAAAACATCTTTTTTCTTTCATCTTTTCATTATAGTCAGGATTCACTGCCATCAGAGACTCCATCAGTATTTATCTAAACTTCGTTAGAGTCCATTAGACTCCATTTCTCTCATTTCCTTTTTCCATGGACAACACTAGAGTGAGGGATAGCGATGAGTTTGGGTTTGAAAGGGATGGGGAGGCTCTAGATACCATTAACCTTTTCATCTTCTTCTTCTTCTTTCTTCTTCTTCTTCTTCTTCTTCTTCTTCTTCTTCTTTCTTCTCTCTTCTT
The DNA here is from genome assembly GCA_037952835.1 of Lithobates septentrionalis. Lineage (NCBI taxonomy): Eukaryota > Metazoa > Chordata > Amphibia > Anura > Ranidae > Lithobates > Lithobates septentrionalis. The sequence continues at coordinate 1,905,117 of JBBDGP010000812.1, forward strand.
CTTCTTCTTTCTTCTTCTTTCTTCTTCTTCTTTCTTCTTTCTTCTTCTCTCTTCTTCTTCTTCTTCTTCTTTCTTCTTCTTCTTTCTTCTTCTTCTTCTTCTTCTTCTTCTTCTTCTTCTTCTTCTTCTTCTTCTTCTTCTTCTTCTTCTTCTTCTTCTTCTTCTTCTTCTTCTTCTTCTTCTTTCTTCTTCTTCTTCTTCTTCTTTCTTCTTCTTCTTTCTTTTTCTTCTTCTCTTCTTCTTCTTCTTCTTCTTCTTCTTCTTCTTCTTCTTCTTCTCCTTCTTCTTCTTCTTCTTCTTCTTCTTCTTCTTCTTCTTCTTCTTCTTCTTCTTCTTCTTCTTCTCTCTTCTTCTTCTCTCTTCTTCTTCTTCTTTCTTCTCTCTTCTTCTTCTTCTTCTTCTTTCTTCTTCTTCTTTCTTCTTCTTCTTCTTTCTTCTTCTTCTTTCTTCTTCTTCTTCTTCTTCTTCTTCTTCTTCTTCTTCTTCTTCTTCTTCTTCTTCTTCTTCTTCTTCTTCTTCTTCTTCTTCTTCTTCTTCTTCTTCTTCTTCTTCTCTCTTCTTCTTCTCTCTTCTTCTTCTTCTTTCTTCTCTCTTCTTCTTCTTCTTCTTCTTTCTTCTTCTTCTTTCTTCTTCTTCTTCTTTCTTCTTCTTCCTTCTTCTTCTTCTTCTTCTTCTTCTTCTTCTTCTTCTTCTTCTTCTTCTTCTTCTTCTTCTTCTTCTTCTTCTTCTCATAACTTGACATTCAAAATGCATACATTGTAAACAAGACATTGATAAGCATATCAGGGATGCAACTCTATTAAATTATTCTCTCCGGGAATTTGAGATCAATATTAAATGTTTAGCTATAAATCTTTTTCATATTCTTCTGTTTCTAATTATTATTATTGTTATTATTACTAATATTATTGTTAAACATTAAAATTGTAACATATTACTTGGCTTTGGAACTGTATATATTGTAAACAATATATAGCAGGAGTACAATTTTATTAAAGCAATTATTCTGTTGAAAAGTTAGGGGTAAATGTTACATTTTTAGCCATTAAGCTTATTTTATTTATGTTTGTATTACAAATATAAAGCAGCCTTTTGGAAAAGAGAAAAAAAAACACATAATGTTATTAATGTTCTTGTTGTTACTTAAACCTTTTGACTTTGGAGTGTATTTATTTACTTAATAAGTGCAAAGAGCATTATGCTGCAACCCATAGAAATTTTCCATAGATCTGATTGTATTAATCTCACCAAGGTGGCCCAGAAAGGGGCAGATGAGTAACTGAGCACAGCGGGCAAACAGAGTATTTTAAAATATCATTGTTCTTTTCACATGAAAATATAATTTAAAGGGTAACTGTACTTGTTTTTTATTGATTTTTTTTTATTTATCTCTTTATTTAAATTTACATTTCATTAAGCACTTTCTGACCATGTAACCGACATATACTGTGGCAAAGTGGCTCTATTGTGTGAAATGACGTACCTGTACATTATTTTGTGCAATAGCCTTTAGGGGGTGCGCGCACGCCACCAGAGACCGGATCGGTCGATCACTGATTGGACAGAGGGGGATGTCTGGCGGTCCCAATGTCCGCCGGCCACCCGATGTCCGCCAGCCACCCACAATCATTTCCGAGAGAGGCAGAACGGCAGTCTGCTTATGTAAACAAGGCAGATGGGAGTCATGCTTGTAACTGTCAGCCTTGCAATGCCTCATGGGACTTGTAGTTTTGCAACAGCAGGAGGGCCGCCAGTTTGAGACCCCTGTCTTAGAGCATCCCCCCACATTTAGAAAGCACTCCCAGGGAACACATTTAATCTTTTGATTGCCCCTGATGTTAACCCCTTCCCTGCCAGTGTCATTAGTACAGTGACAGTGCATTTTTTTTAGCACTGATCACTGTATTAGTGTCACTGGTCCCCAAAAAGTGTCACTTAGCGTCAGATTTGTCTGCCGCAATGTTGAAGTCCTGCTAAATATAGCTGATCGCCTCCACTACTAGTAAAAAAAAAAAGTAAAAAGATAAAAATATCCCATAGTTTGTAGACACAATAACATTTGCGCAAACCAATCAATATACGCTTATTGGGATTTTTTTACCAAAAACATGTAACCTAAATTTAGTAAGAAATTAGATTTTTTACATTGTTTTTATTGGATATGTTTTATAGCAGAAAGTAAAAAATATTGTTTTTTTTTTTTTTAAAGACAATTGTCGCTTTTTGTTGTTTATAGTGGAAAAAAAACTGCAGAGGTCATCAAATACCACCAAAATAAAGCTCTATTTGTGGAAAAAAACCCATCAGTTTTATTTCGATACAGCGTCCCATGACCACGCAATTGTCAGTTAAAATAACGCATTGCAGCATCGCAAAAAATGGCCTGGTCATTAAGCAGGTAAAACCTTCTGAGACTGCAGTGGTTAAAAGGACTATTTAGTTGAATCTGCAGCCAGCTATGTATTTTTTTTAAACTGGTAAAAAAACAGTCATAGCTTTCTTGTATAGTTATTGTGTACCCACAGGATTGGCTCGCTGCTGTTCTCGGCAACACTAGGAAGGCCATACACGGTACAAATCTCGGTCGGTTCAGCAGAAAACCAGCTGAGATTCGAACCGTGTATGAACAGGCTGAATGTACCAAGTTGATCGATTGATCAACTTTGGTACAACCAGCCTGCTGGGTTTTAACCTCCCTGGCGGTATTCCAGTCTGGCTCAGGGTGAGATTTCATTACCAAAAGCGTTAACCCCGAGCCAGACTCGGGATCGCATTGCAGGATCCATGTAGAGGTTACTTACCTTGTCCCCAGGATCCTGCAATTTCTCCCTGCTGTGATCGGCGAGCCGCCGTGTCTCACTCGATTCACAGTGCCGGGCTCCGTTCCCTGCAAGCGTTGCGACGCACGGGGACGGAGTTTGGCGCCAAATTCAAAAAGTAAAAAACACAGTACAGATACAGTATACTGTAATCTTACAGATTACAGTACTCTATCAAATAACTACACATCCCCTTTGTCCCTAGTGGTCTGTCCAGTGTCCTGCATGCAGTTTTATATTATAAATACTATTCTTTCTGCCAGGAAACTTGAGATTGTCCATAGCAACCACAAAATGTCAAAAGAGGTTTTAGACCAGCTAGAAAACAGCGATAATAAATTAGAATCACTTGCAGAATTGAGCAATAGTGATTTGTGGGGAAATTCGTCATCAAACACTAAAAGTAATGACAGCGACAATTCTGCAACTGAGCAAATTTCAGTGTTTTTGATTTGATTACATTATTGAATAACTTTTATTATTATTATATTATTATTTGTTATAATTATTTATAGTTATTTATTATATTATAATTTATGATTTCATGTTTCAAACTTTATCATACCCGGGATGTCTACTAGATTCTTGTTTGGACAGATTTAAGTGAGTTATTTCTAAGAATTACAGGCCTACCATATAAAATGCCAAATTTCCATGCAAAATAATTGTACCACTTTCAGCACCTAAAATCTGAAATAATCATACCGCCAGGGAGGTTAATTGCGATTATCGCTAGCGGCTGCTATAGCTGCTAGCAATACTCACTGTCTTCTCTCAGCAGGGATGGCTTCCCCATCCCCCACTCTCCCTCGCTGGGGGAATACAAGGAAACGGAAGGAGGAATTCCTGCATCAACACTGTCTGTGTTGATGGGGGAATCAGGTAATTTTTTTCCTGAGGTTGCAGGAAAGATATTAGCTCCATGTATGGCTGGCCTAAGACTAATAGCAAGAGCACTAGGGACAATAGTAGGAAGAACCGCCTACTCGATACTCAGGAAGTAGAAAGTTAGTGAAATTACCATTTGAATTGTCATAGTTGGTCCCAGAGATATTCATAGGACCGCCTAGTTTAAATAAAAAAAATTGCATCGGGACTGTAATTGTGCACCAACAGTAGTACAGAAGTGAGATCCAAGTATTTATTGCTCTCTAGCGGCGCCGTCCAGAAGTAAGTATAAATGACTTTGTTAGATTTACCACCTGCAGTAATATTATTTACAGTATTCCTCAGCCAATATTTAGTTTTAGTTTTGGATAAAGTGATGAGGAACAAGAACCCCTATTGCTGTATGTGTCACCGCTAAGGAGATTCACTTTGTCCTGGTGACCATGGTCATCAGAACTGAAAGTGGGGAATTTTCTAATATTTAGGATGTCACCGCATCAGGAATATAGAGTTAATTGATCAATTTAACTATGAATATTTTATACCTCAGTGGCCCCTGGGGAGGCTGACAATTAGCTGTTGTAGTCAGTGCTACTACAGTGATAGCCACAATCTTCCAGATCCTGTGCAGGTGACTTCCCCCCTGCACACTGAACCTCGGCGTTGCCGCCATTCCTATTTTATTTTGAATTAAGACAAAGCGTTCTCCGATTGGACAAGGTGGAGAGGAAAGGTGTTGGTGTCACAATCTCCTCCTGGTCCAATCAGAGAAGGCCTTGTAACTAGACATGTACAATTCGTTTTGTTCCTAATTAGTTTTTTTTTAACATATTTCGACAAATTCGTTAATTCAGAAATATCCAAATGAACGAAAACTCGTTTGATGAATTTTTTCATGAATATTCGTAAATTCGAATATTCGAAAATTCCTAAATTAAAAAAGTCACAAATTCGTAAATTTGAATTTTCAGATTTTCTTTGTTATTTTCAGATGTTTGAATTTTCGTATTTAAGGATTTACAAATTTTACAAATTCACGAATTGTGATCATAACAATTGACACGGAAAACAAAACAAAAACGAATGAAACGAAAACGAACACATTTTTTCGGCAGTGCACATGTCTACTTGTAACCATCAAAAAAAATGACAAGATGTTCTATGACTGGCAGCAGTGCTAAGCAAGTGACCACCTATGATTGCAGTGTAGTAACACCAACTACTCTACAGTGTTCCCCAGCAGTCCATCAGGTATGGGATAGTAGGCTTTTTTTCAGCGGGATTGCGGGGGGAATGCAGTTCCAGCACCTCAAGAACTGAATGTATGTAATGACAAGGAATACTAGAGTGTGCTGGAGGGTCTTTTGGTGCTGGCTGCTGGGGAATCTGAGGTCACTGGAGGGATCTATTGTTATGGGGGGTCTAATGTTGCTGGAGAGGTTTATTGTTGCTGGCGGAGGATCTATTGTTGCTGGGAGAGGGTATTGTTGCTGGAAGGGATCTACTGTTGAGGGTGAGGTCTATTGCTATTGGCTGCTGGGAGATCTAATGTTGCTAGTGGGGACTATTATTGCTGAAGTGGGGGTATTTTTTTTTGTGGTGGCTCTATTGTTGCTGGACGGGTATATTGTTGCTTGGTGTCTATTATTGATTGGGGGCTATTGTTGATGGGGGAGGTCTATTGTTGACTTCAGGGGATCAATTTTATTGCTTTTCTTATTATCAGTATCAAATTCCATACAAATTACTTGGTTGTGTATTCTCTAAAAGGGGCGGTAATGGAAGGTGGGTAGGGGGTGGAACCAAGGGACAGTGCTTGGAGGTGGATAGGGGGTGGAGACAAGGGGTGATTCGGAAGGAGGGAGTACCTGTACCTATCCTATTCCCTGAGAAAAAAAGCCATGGTTGGCACACTTACATGTCTAGCTATACCAATATAAATTTGCAAAGATCATACCTGGAGTACAGCTTTAACTACTTGCTGACCAGCTGCCGCAGTTGTACTGCAGCAGGTTGGCACGGCTGCCTGAATCGCCATCATTGTATGTTGGCCACTTTAAGAAGCTTTAGGGGGCGCGAGACCCAGGCCGTTCCGCTTGGCCGGTGGCCGCGATGTCCACCAGCCACCCGTGATCGCTCCTCAGAGAGCCAGAACAGGGATCTGTGTATGTAAACAAACAGATCCCCGTTCTGACAGGGGAGTAGAGAGAAATCTGCTGTTCCTAGTGATCAGGAACAGCGATCTCTCTCCTCCAGTCAGTCCACTGCCCCCACAGTTAGAGAACACCTCCCTAGGGAAAACGTAACCCCTTGATCGCCCCCTAGTGTTAACCCCTTCCCTGCCTGTGACATTTATAAAGTAACCAGTGGCTATTTTTAGCTCTGACCACTGTATAAATGTCACTGGTCCCAAAAAAGTTTCAAAAAAGTGTCCGAACTGTCCGCCACAATGTGGCAGTCCCGCTAAAATTTGCAGATCGCCGCCATTACTAGTAAAAAAAAAATAATAATAAAAATGCCATAAACATATCCCCTATTTTGTAGACGCCATAACTTTGGCGCAAACCAATCAATATACGCTTATTGTATTTTTTTTTAGCAAAACTAAGATTACACATTGGTCTAAACTGATGAAGAAATTTATTATAGCAAAAAGTAAAAAAAAATATTTTTTTTTTTCAAAATTGTTGGTCTTTTTTGTTAGCGCAAAAAATAAAAAACGCAGAGGTGATCAAATACCACCAAAAAGAGCTCTATTTGTGGGAAAAAGAGGACATAAATTTTGTTTGTGTACAACGTTGCATGACCGCAAAATTGTCAGTTAAAGTACCGTAGCGCAAAAAATGGCCTGGTCAGGAAGTGGGCAAATCCTTCCAGTCTATAAGTGGTCAATGAAAAAAAGAAATACTTTAATCAGAACTAAAGAAAAACAAAAAAACAAAACAATAAAAAACCCAGTACATTACAAAATGGCTTGTGTAGCATTTCTACATTTGCTCATTTTAAATTAAACACAAGTGCCCTTTAAATGGTTGATTGTGCTCTTGCATTACTCTCTGCTCCTTGCTCATTTACAATTGTATAACAATAATTGCATTCCTGCCTAAAAAATGATAAGTTGAAGTCCAGCCTGGAAATTCTAACTAAGCCACCTGTGCTGAAAGAGAAATATATTTAAAATTCTGGCCAGTGTACGACCACTGCTGAGATCCGCACAAACAACTTACAGGTCATTACATAAAAGTTACTTAAAAACAACAAATGCCCTAAAGTCTTTAACTTAATATAGGCTATAATAAGCCAAAGCTGTCCACTGTGATTTTGCAGGTGGAACAAATTTATCTTTTTTAGGAAAGTCATTAGAGGTGACATTTCAGCAGTCGCTTCCCAGCTTGTCCTCAACTTTGAACAGTGTTAAGTGAGAGATTCTATTCCTCATAGGACAGGAATTAGAAAAGCAACATTATTTTGTATGGTATGATGTCATTGACAGTCTCTGGTCACCGTAGGTTTAAATAAGGAAAAAAGACCTAATAAAATGTGGGCTTATTTAACAACAGAATGCAAACAGATAACACAATGCAACCATTAAAATTCAACTTATGCCCCGTACACACTGTCGGAATTTCCGACAGAAAAAGTCCGATAGGAGCTTTTCATCGTATATTCCGACCGTGTGTATGCCCCATCGGACTTTTTACGTCGAAAATTCAGACAGACTTAGATAGAGAACATGTTCTATATTTTTCCGATGGAACAAATTCCTATCTGACACTACTGACACAAAATCACACACATAGGTTGGACTTGGTGGACTTTTTTCAACCTCACCTACTATGTAACTATGTAACTATCGGGAAAACCGATCGTCTGTATGCTGTTCCGACGTACCAAAAATGACGCACGCTCTGAAGCAAGTACGAGACGTCATACATGTTGTCCTGTCGTACGTGTTGTACGTCACAGCATTCTTGATGGTCGGAATTTGGTGTGACCGTGTGTATGCAAGACAGCTTGAGCGGAATTCTGTAGGAATTCCGTCGGAAAAACCTTCAGAGTTTATTCCGAGGGCAAAACCGGACATGTGTACAGGGCATAAGAGGGGGACAGATGAAAGTTGCTTTCTGTTTGGTTGTTTTGGGTTTCTATCTGTACACCTTTACTTTTTACAAAGTTATACGGGGCTAAGAAAACTCTTCTTTTTTTTTTCCAAACTTACGTTTATTGAAAATATCGGATAGAATCCTAACTAAACCCTCTCCCTCATTAGCCATTCTCAGCTTAGGAAAAGAAACTCCCACATAACCTCAGAACCGCGCTCATGCAAATAATATTTGCCGCCAGACATAGTTAGTCAGGTTAAAAAAAAGACACACGTCCATCTAGCTCAACCATAAAAATAAATAAATAAATAAATATTATAAATAATAATAAAAAATATCATACAATCCCATATACCCAATCCTATACTCACAGTTGATCCAGAGGAAGGCGAAAAAACCCCCAGAAAAGCGGAATCCAATTTGCTACAGCAGGGGAAAAAATTCCTTCCTGATCCCCCGAGAGGCAATCGGATTTTCCCTGGATCAACTTTACCTATAAATGTTAGTACCCAGTTATATTATGTAAAGAAAGAAGGAAAGAATCCGGGCCTTTCTTAAAGCAATCTACTGAGCTGGCCAGAACCACCTCTGGAGGGAGTCTATTCCACATTTTCACAGCTCTTACTGTGAAGAAACCTTTCCATATTTGGAGATGAAATCTCTTTTCCTCTAGACGTAAAGAGTGCCCCCTTGTCCTCAGTGTTGACCGTAAAGCGAATAACTCAACACTGAGTTCACTATATGGACCCCTTATTTATTTATACATGGTGATCATATCCCCCCTTAATCTCCTCTTCTCAAGAGAGAATAAATTGAGTTCCTCTAATATTTTCTCATAGCTGAGCTCCTCCATGCATCTTATCAGTTTGGTTGCCCTTCTCTGCACTTTCTCCAGTTCCCCCGATATCCTTTTTGAGAACTGGTGCCCAAAACTGAACTGCATATTCCAGATGAGGAACAGACTACTCATCATGTGCAAATGGAGAGGTTCATCAATTCCAAATATGCCGGACGTGAAGCTCCAACTAAACCTAGTTAAGGAATATGAACTTTGCTCCGCTTTGCATGAGGACACACCAAATTCACCAACACTTGGAAGCCATGGACATTAATCCAAAACATTGCACAATACTAATAAATCTACCAATTTCTGCTGTTGTGATTTAACCCATATTCATTCATGTCTATGTAACTCTCACACTGGCATAATTGACTGTAACCATTGTTATTAGTTTCTTCACATATGGTATTGTGATAAGGCAATGTGTTTCCTATCTTGTAATTGAAAAATTAATAAAAATATTATAAAATATATATATATATATATATATATATATATATATATATATATATATATATATATATATATATATATATATATATATATATATATATATATATATATATATATATATATATATATTATGTGATAAGTTGCCAGGTTTACAATCGACCAGGAATCACATAAAGGATTTTCTCCTAGTAACAGTAGAGCAACTAACTGGTCTGATACTGTATAAGTGGTATCTTATTATTAATGCAGTAACAAAATATAATTGGAACCAAGGCCAAAATTTTAGCAAATTACTATAGAATATTATTCTTTATAGTAAGCATATCATCAATATTATAAAGCCCAATTAAGTCTATGCCCAAGATTCTTGGTTTAGGGTTGGAATTGGCAAGGTTTATAATAATCAATATGTGGAGGAAGCGATTTGTCTAGCAGTGTATGTGGCCAGCACTTTCACTGCCTACATTTTATAGTTAAGCTTTTAAGGGGAACTGGCTGAGTATTAGAGGGGGGAAATTATGAAAGCGCAAGATGTGGATTCAGAGATGAGATAAGGGGAAGAAGATTTTCTGGGAGAGGTGAGAAGTAAAGAGAAGAGTGAAGGGGAATAGCTGAGAAAAAGGAAAAGTAGAGGAAGGGAAGAGTAAGGGACATGGGGGGAGAAGAAAACTCGTTTACTCCCTTGTCCCTCACATGACAGCACTACTAGGGCCTTGCAAAAAGCAACCATGCACAGAATATTGCTTTGTGGGAGACAGGGAGGCTTCTATATATTGCCTGTATCAAGTTAAAAAGAACTTGGCTTAAAGCTGAACTCAAGGTAGATGGAAAAAAATCCTCTATATATATTTTTAAATGCAGCTGGTGCAAGTACCTGAATATGACTTGAGTGTTTTGTAATCCCTCATACCAGGGTTTCTCAACTATGGTTCCTCTAGAGCAGGGGGTCTCCAAACTACGGCCCTCCAGTTGTTCAGGAGCTACAATTCCCATCATGCCTAGTCATGTCTGTGAATGTCAGAGTTTTACAATGCCTCATGTAGTTTTGCAACAGCTGGAGGGCTGTAGTTTGGATATCCCTGCTCTAGAGGTTGCTAGGGGATCTTTGAGCAATGAACAATTTCTGCCTCTCAGATAAATTCCCACTGACACCATTGATCTTTTAGCTATCTGTAAGGTTGAAATTCTTCCCAATATCCACAAGTGTAAGGAACATTCTTCCCAGTGAGCATCACACTAATGTATCATAAGTTGTAGATATATTATACTTTTTAGCAGGGGTTTCTTGACAGAAAGTTATTTCAAGGGTCCCTCTGTATTGAAAGGGTTGAGCAAGTCTGCTCTATATGGTAGAGTTCAGACCGGAAGGGAAGCACTAGGAACCAATCTGGTGTGCTGCATACACGTGTTAGCAAGGAACATGCTGTAAGCAAGAAAGAGCAGAGCGGGTAGAAGTGTGAGCTCCTCCGTTTTTGGTGATATTCCATCAGTGTTACCTCTCAGGTGTTTTTTATATGGTATAGGAGTGCTGAACTCCAAAATAGTGTGTATATCTTGGTATGCAGAGAATATAGAGGCTGTAGGCTGCTTTCCATCAACCGGTGTATCCTCAAAGACCCTTAGAGGGGACCACTAGAAGTGTTACAGTGCCACTCTAGTTTCTACAGTCCATAATATATTTATTCTGTATTAAAATTCAACTTTTTGCAGGGGCTAAAATCCCCCCCCACCCCCCCACCCCCATCAGGGAAAGGTCATACAGGTGCCTAGAACGGACAGCTGTTGTCTATTCTAGGCATCTGTTTGACCTGTTCCTGATAATGGAGGAAGCTTCAGTCCCTGAAATGCATTTGATTTTATGTGGATTAAACCCTTTATGGATTGTATATCTAGTGTGGTGCTCTCATCCTTCTAATACTCTACTTCCCATGTGGTGGACAGGGAGGTGACCCCAGGCTATATTGCTTAACTGGAAGAAAAGTCAAATCCCCAACCTTGCTCTATTGTCTGGTGGAGCTCTAAAAATTATAGGGATGAATGGTCAGCAGCTTTACACAACTCCCATATGAGTATCTAAACTGTGTATTTAGAGATGTGTCTGATGTGTAGCTTTCATTTTATAAGGGTGTGTTCAGTTCATGAAAACCTTGCTTCTTTGCAAATCTGTAATTACCTGTATACATGGGAGAAGCCTTCTTGATCTATCTCAGCTAATGAAAGAGGATCTTCAGTCTGGAAAAAATAAAATAAAAGTCAACATCTACAAATACTGTAGCTGTTGACTATTAATAAACATGTACTTACCAGTCCAGGGATCCAGGCTGTCCTCACTCAGGTTAGTTCTTCACTCGTCTTTGGGTCCCCGATGCCGTCATCTTGGAATCTTGGATGTGGGAAGGTGGCTGCGCTTTATAAATAGACCTGTAGCCCCTTGGGGCCTAGACGACCCGAGCGAAAATGGGAAGCAGATATCTGTCAAAACTAGGTACCCACTCCCAGAAAAAAAAAAAAAAAATTCCCTTTTCAGGTGAAGTACCACTTTAATGTGTATTTAAAGCCTAATGCCCTGTACACACAATCAGAAATTCTGCCAGCAAAAGAAAGGATGTTAGCTTTTGGTCAGAAATTCCGACCGTGTGTATGCTCCATCGTACTTTTGCTGGTGGAATTCCAGCCAGCAAAAGATTGAGAGCATGTTCTCTATTTTCCCTTCAGACAAAGTTCCTATCGGAAATTTCATTCATCTGTATGCAATTTCGACGTGCAAAAAAGAACGCATGCTCGGAAACAATTCGACGCATGCTCGGAAGCATTGAACTTCATTTTCTCAGCTCATCGTAGTGTTGTACGTCACCGCGTTCTTGATGGTCGAAAGTTCAGAGAACTTTTGTGTGGCCGTGTGTATGCAAGCCAAGCTTGAGTGGAATTCCGTCAGAAAAACCATCCAAGTTTTTTCTGACGGAAATTCCGATCGTGTGTACGCGGCATAACAATAATCTTCAAGACATATTTTATGTCTTGATACAGAAGGGTTGTGTGAGTACTGTAACAGAGTTTCAATGATAGAATCATATGAAAGAGATCTAATAAATAAATAAATAATACAGCCACCACATCTAAGGACTGATAAGCTAAATGTATTCTATTTTTGTTTTTGGGTTTAGATACATCTAGGCATACAGGTGGAGTTGGGGGAACAGCAGTATTTTTCAGATCCCAAACTAATAATGAGCTTATTAATGTTATTTGTTGAATTCTGGTAATCCATGTATCCTAAAGGGTGAGTTCTAAGTGTGCTTTATTCTTATTTCAGGAAATTAGAAAACAACCGTTTCAACTGCAGCTGTGACATTCGCTGGATTCAAATTGGTCATTCTAAGAATGAAGCAAATCTAGGACGTCAGTCACTTCAGTGTATGAACAAGGAGGGTCGGTTCATCCCCCTACATAGTATGAATATCTCACATTGTGGTAAGTATTTGTTCTTTACATGTGGCAGGTTTTAAGTGTAAGTCCACCTAAAATGGACAACTCATTTGTGGGCTGGACACGTGTGAGTAGCTTCTTGTAACATTGGGTAAAAAAGGTGGACTAACCTACCTATTTTGTTTTTTTTTAAGTGTGAAATCCATAATGTCAATTGTCAGTTTTCTGTCTTTGTAAAAGAATTCATCAAAAAAGAAAAAAGTTGTTCAGTTATTCCACACAACACAGAAATATAAATATCATAGAAAATGAACAAACAATTTCCAACTGATTTACTAAAACCGGAGAATGCAAAATCTGGTGCATCTGTGAATGGTAGCCAATCAGCTTCTAACTTCAGCTTGTTCAAATAAAGTGATTGTAAAGTGTTGTTTAAAAAAAATAAATAAACATAAACATGTTATACTTACTGTATCTGCTCTGTTGCAGTGAATTTGCACCGGGCAGCCCCGATCCTCTTCTTGTCGGGTACCTCTTCGCTGCTCCCAGCTTACTATGGGGCACCCGAGCCGAGGCTGCAGCTCCGTGTGTCTATTCAGAAATGGAGCCGCTGTTCAGCCCCACCCCCTCTCTCTCCAGTTTTAGTAAATCAACCCCAAAGTGTATGTAGAGACAGCAGTTTGTTTTAGCTTTAGATAGCTTGAGGAACGGCTAAAATGTATGTATAGCCAAGACAAAAAAAAAAACAAAAAACTTGTATTCCTGCCTGTTGCTCCACTAGGTAGATTCAACTTATCTATATGCCCAGGCAACCATTGCCATAAAGATATAAAGTCATTGGGAATCAAAACATTTTGCAATTGTCACTCAGACCCCTTTCACACTGGGGTGGTTTGCAGGCGTTATTGCGCTAAAAATACCGCCTGCAAACCGCCCCTAAACAGCCTCCGCTGTTTGTTCAGTGTGAAAGCCCGAGGGCTTTCACACTGAAGCGGTGCGCTGACAGGACGGTGAAAAAAGTCCTGCAAACCGCTTCTTTGGAGCGGGGAAGGAGCGGTGTATTCACCGCTCCTTCCCCGCTCCTGCCCATTGAAATCAATGGGACAGCGCGGCTATACTGCGGCAATACCGCGGCTATAGCCACGCTGTACGAGGGATTTTAACCCTTTTTCGGCCGCCAGCGGGGGGTAAAACCGCACCGCTAGCAGCTGAATACAGCTGCATGAACGACGGTACAGCAGTGCTAAAAATAGCGCTGTTGTACCGCCGACGCCCCCACCGCCCCAGTGTGAAAGGGGCCTAAAAGATATGAAGGTAAATCTTTCAGTAGAGACTCTGATTACTCTTTACTAAGCTGTTCAAAACTGGAAAAAAAATAAAAAGTTTGGGCCCTTGGCAGATTTGTATTGCTGTCTGTGTCCCTGTTGTAGATTTTCCCCCACTTCCTCCTTGGTAAAATCTGTCTGTCAATGGGATACAAAGTAAGAGAAAATCTCTTTAACCACTTGCCGACCAGCCGCCGCAGTTCTACTGTGGCAGGTTGGCCCGGCTGGGCAAATCGACGTTACCTTACGTCGCTTCCCATTGTGGCCACTAGCCGATGCGAGTGCCCGGCGGGCGTGATGACCGCCGGTCCCCCTCGATTGCTCGTGACAGAGTGAGAACCAGGATCTGTGTGTGTAAACACACAGATCCCGGATCTTTCAGGAAAGAAGAGACAGATCGTGTGTTCATACAATGTATGAACAACGATCTGTCATCTCCCATAGTAAGTCCCCTCTCCCTTCAGTTAGAACACAGTGAGGGAACACAGTTAACCCCTTGATCGCCCCCTAGTGTTAGCCCCTTCCCTGCCAGTGACATTTATACAGTAATCAGTGCATTTTTATAGCACTGATCGCTGTATAAATGCCAATGGATCCAAAAATGTGTCAAAAGTGTCCAATTTGTCGACTGCAATATCGCAGTCCTGATAAAAATCGCAGCTCGCCGTCATTACTAGTAAAAAAATAAATAATAATAAAAATGCCATAACTCTATCCTCTATTTTTGTAGACGCTATAACTTTTGCACAAACCAATCAATATATGCTTATTGGGATTTTTTTTTTTTTTTTTACAAAAACATGTATATGAATGCCTAAACTGAGGAAAAAAATACTTTAAAAAAAAAAAAAATGGGATATTTACTATAGCAAAAAGTAAAAGATAGTGGGGGGTTATTTACAAAAGGCAAATCCACTTTCCACTACAAGTGCAAACTACAAGTGCACTTGAAATTGCACTGAAAGTGCATTAGGAAGTGTAGTCACTGTAAATCTGAGGGGTAGATTTGAAATGAGGGGAAGCTCTGCTTCCCGTTTTTCATTCAATCATGTGCAAGCTAAAATGCTGTTTTTTATTTTCCTTGCATGCCCCCCTCGGATCTACAGCGACTGCACTTCCAAGTGCAGTTTCAGTGCAATTTTAAGTGCACTTTGCACTTGTAGTTTGCACTTGCAATGCAAAGTGGATTTGCCTTTAGTAAATTTGTGTTTTTTTCAAAATTGTTGCTCTTCTTTTGTTTATAGCGCAAAAAATAAAAACCACAGAGGTGATCAAATACCACCAAAAGTAAGCTCTATTTGTGAGAAAAAAATGACGTCAATATTGTTTGGGTGCAACGTCGCACGACCGCACAATTGTCAGTTAAAGCGACGCAGTGCCCTATCGCAAACAAATGACCTGGTCATTGAGCAGCCAAATCTTCCGGGGCTGAAATGGTTAATGAAGCCCCAGATAGCAGTAAACCACATACAGGGTTTTTTTTTTTCTTTAATCCTTTCTCACTTTAACCAAAACTAAAGCAAAAGTTTGTGGTTTAAAATATCTTTTATTGTTAAGTTATAAAAATAATCACCTAGAGTTGGGTGAATGGAGGAAAAAAATAAAATTATGGTTTAAGAAAACTTCAGCTTTCAAGAAAAAGGATTTTCCTCCAGACACAACTGCAATAACTCCATTTATGAAAGGACCAAGTCACTTACCTCTGTAGGAATATAGGCAGCATACCTAGAGAGCCTACACGTGTTTGATCATTGCTGGAGAAGAGGATGGAAGAGAGCTGCATTAGAGTTTTTACTGCAAAATCTCCACATTTTCATCAAAGGATAAGCAGCAGTCCATTTAATTTGCCATCTCAGGTCATCTCTGTACCCAGTTTATTTATTTTAAAAGTACTGCTCAGTCACTGAGACACTGCTAAAGCCAGTTGTATATTGTGAGATTCAGGTAACTAGTATTTTTGAAGGTTAACAATGGCATATTTTTTTCTTAGGCAAGGTTTCCTTAAAGGAGTTGCAACAGTTTGAATTTTTTAAAATAAAATTAACAAACATGTCATACTTACCAGCTCTGTGCAAGCGTTTTGCACAGAGCAGCCCCGATCCTTTTCTTCTGGGATGCCCCACCGGTGCTCCTGGCTCCTCCTCTTTATCGGGTGCCCCCACGGAGAGCGGCTTTCCATGGGGGCACCTGTGTGGGCTCGCTACCGAGCATCCATTGACACAGACAGCAGGACTGGGCCCCCCGCCTCCTCCCCTTGTGTCACTGAATTTGATTGACAGCAGCGGGAAGCAATGGCTCCCGCTGCTATCACTCTATTCAATGAGGACAGATACAGCGGCTGGAGCCACTGAGCTCGTGCTAGTCACTGGAACAGATGGGTTCAGGTAAGAAAAAGGGGGGCTCTGGGGGGCAGCTGCAGCAAAGAAGGTTTTTATAACAGAATCAAATGATCAGATGGGGAGTTAGGGCCCTTTCACACTGGGGCGGGGGCGTTGTATTGTAAGCGGTGCTTTACCGTCGGTATGCGGCCGCTAGCAGGGCGGTTTTACCCCCTGCTAGCGGCCGAGAAAGGGTTAAAACCACCGCAAAGCGCCTCTGCAGAGGCGCTTTGCCGGCGGTATAGCCGCGCCGTCCCATTGATTTCAATGGGCAGGAGCGGTGAAGGAGCGGTATACACTCCGCTCCTTCACCGCTCCGAAGATGCTGCTTGCAGGACTTTTTTTCCCGTCCTGCCAGCGCATCGCTCCAGAGTGAAAGCCCTCGGGGCTTTCACACTGGAATTAAAGCAGCGGCACTTTCGGGTCGGTTTGCAGGCGCTATTATTAGCGCGATAGCTCCTGCAAACCGCCGCAGTGTGAAAGGACCCTGACTGTAGCAGTTTTCTAAACAGGCGCAAAGATAGATGCAATATGCAAAACAGTTTCAAGATGGCAAAGAACATGCATACACTGCAGGATAATACAAAACAGACTATGAAAGCTACTACAACAAGGACTCTTCACAACAAAGGTCTTTATAACATTTTATAACAACAGAGAAACTAGAAAAGAAACATTGCTTCAGTAAAACAGTTTATAACATATACAGCTACTTGTGATTATCCTAATAAACTGCGTCCCTCACAGTGAAATCCGGGGTAGCATTGGTAATACAGGAAAACTACTGGAAAGATCCAAGACCCAAGGACAAATGGTCAGCCCACTGAAACTGGAGTACTCTGTTAGCAACTGGGTCCCCAGAGTAGCTGGGTCTTCCAGAGAATCGGCATGCTATTAGGCTCCTGCTGGCTGCTGGCACACCTATTCCAACAGTGGAGGACCGCTTTACCTGGTTGCAAATTACTTGCCCCTAGCTACTATACCTCTGCCTAATCAGGTGTGGCCCATTGAGCTGCTATGGGAGGGAAGATAAGGAACGTATATTCCCTAGGTGTATGCAGAAACCCAGGGAGTTGTGTAAAATTACATTAGAATTCCAGGATAACCCTAACTAGACTTAAAAATTCTCCCTTCTCCCTTCCTAACACCTTTGCTGAGAAAGATGTGTATACAGGTATACCCCACTTTTAGGTACACAATGGGACAATGGGACCAGAGAATGTATGTAAAATGAAAAGTGAAGCAATACCTTTTTTCACTTCTAGGGTGTCAGGGGCTGTAGAGGGGGTGGGGTTATAGTACTGTACAGTTGAACACGAGAGAATGGCACAGATGCTAGGCTGTAACAGCTGACCAGACCAGTGGAAATAAAGTTCTCAGGTTCTCAAAGTTCTCTCTTATTCTGTGCACATAAATTCCACGGCAGTAACTGTGACAGCTCTAGATAGTGTTATCTTGGCATATAGACGACTCACAGTTAGTAGAGCGTGTTTCCAAGTAGCGGGGAAACTGAACTATCCGTACACGGATTGCTCAGCTGCAGCTTGCGAGCCACTTTACATACACTCACAGGTATGTCCGTACTCACAAGTGTACGTAAAGTGAGTGTCCGTAAAGAGGGGTTTGTCTGTACTTACCTATTTTCAGCCGGCTCTGGTTCGGTCTCGTGACCCCATGGGATTGATTTGCTAAAGGCAAATAGACTGCACTTTGCAAAGAGCAGTTGCATTCTGCAAGTGCAGTTGCTGCAGAGTTTAGTAAATGAGTAGAAGCTCTGCTGACTTCCATCATCCAATCGTGTTCAAGCAAAAATGCTGTTTTTTTGTTATTTTACATGCACGCGATTGGGTATTCTTTGCAAAGGGAAGCTTTACCTCATTTACTAAGTCCTGGGGCAACTCCACTTTGCAAAGTGCACACTCTATTTGCCTTTAGTAAATCAGCTTCCTTGTGTCAGCCGGCAGCGGGTGCATGGAAGAAGAGAGAATGCTCGACAACAGCTGGTACAACTTTTAGTGGTGACACCACCCATAGTTTCCTATGGTCCATCCATTGTTAGCGCTCTCTCCTCTTCCCTGCTGACTGACACAGGGGAGCTTGATCTTGTGACTGAACTGGAGTGAGATAAAATTAGGCAAATTTCATACATCTTTCGTACACAGGTTAGTCAGCATAGGAGTATTATGGAGGGGGAAGTGAACATTTTTTAAGATTAGTTTGTTTTATCACAGAATTCTACTTAACGTTAAAGTGGCTGAGCATAATGACTAAATGGGCACTCTGCTAGAGTGTTTGATAGTAGGGAAGGGTTACAACCTTTATCAGGTTAATTTTTGCTTCCTTCATTCTGCTTGAAAGATTTTACTTATTTCCTGTCCTGGGGACACAATGAGAAATGAGAGGTAATATCTTCAAAGTGGGCAAAATTCCCATCTCAGAGTGTCGCCACAGAAGTTCCCATTGAAGGATTTTCCTTCACCTCTTGCTCAGGTGACAACTATTTATGGACTTCTTTCTTGGTGACCATGGTCACTAGGAAAAAATAGGGTAACCCTCCCAGAGGGGACACAGTCTAAAGCCGGCCAAAGATGAATCAAATCTTGGCTGGTTCAGCAGGGACCGGATAAGATTTGATCCATCTATGTGCAGGCTGGTTGTAATGAAGTCCTCTGACCATCCATGGGCATACATCATCACAGATTGACTTTGTATACAGAAAAGATCATCGGAGGCTCTCCCTCTCTCCGCTAATTGTTGTGGCTTCTGTATATGTACCTACTATGCAACCAGCTCACACAATATTCCTATAGTATACAAAGTTGCAGACTATTTTGTGGCTTTTTCTTGCGACCCCCGTGGGCCCATAGGTTCTTGGCCGGTTCTCCCCATTTTCTCCCAGGTGGTCATTCAAGGATGTTTTTCATGATTTTATACATTATTCTATTATGTCTATTCTAACAGTATACCGTACCACATTGTAAAAGAGTATAGTTCCTTTCTGTGGTTTATATATACCTCTGAAGAAGAGCAGAGATATACTGTTCTCAAAATGCGTTGGATATCTACATTATGGGAACTATCTCAAGTTGTGACCCACATTTGGTGGAAATATTGTATACCTAACATAGACTATGAATAGCCCTTGTATTTATGTGATTTAATGCTTTTATCTTGAATGTTTTTTGTCAATAATAAAGCTTTCGTTACTTTTATAATACATGGCACCATTTTGAATGCTATATTTTTGCACACAACCTTGTTTCCGTTAAAGTGTCACCCATGAGGGTTCCTTTTCATTGTTTGTACTGAAGTTGACCCATTGATCGACTTCATTACAACCTATTTTTTTGCATGTGATTACTGCTGGCAGCTATAGCCGCTAGCAGTAATCAATGTGTTCTGCTAGCAGGGCTGGCTTTTCATTGGCAGAACACAATAGCGATGCGGTAGGGATCAACAATCAGAGTTGACGGAGGAAATGAGCGATCCATCAAAACTCAATCCTCTGGTTGCAGGAAAGAAAATTGCATCATCTATGGCTTGCTTTAATCTTCCCTACTCTATCCAAAACAGAAAAAAACACCACATTTACATATACATTGAAAGTATTGTTAACAAAAGTGTCTTTTATAAGCTTTTTCAGGCTTTAAACACCAGGAAAATCGAAAAGAACTGTAGAAAAATGAGATCAGTGCTCTCTTATCTTCTGTGTCTTTCACCTGAACTTTGTTTTTTATAAGATAACAAAGCATGTCCTGTTGAGTATGCAGGTACAGCACTGACTTGAATTATGTTATCACGGCTTCTTATGGCATTGAGCATTTGAATATATTCCAGCCTTCTTGTCTTCCTAGAGGATTAGCTTACGTTATCGAGATAAATAGTTCTCACTGCCACTCACAGCTCCATTTTCCACAGCCTGCCAACAGGTGCCGGAGAATATGTGATCAATATAATCAGCTTAGCGCCACTGTTTAAGGTTCCTTCATTTTGTTTGCAAAAAAATGTAAAACCTAAAGAGGCTCCTCTATTTTCAAGTAGCATTTCTGTCGCTCCGTAAGCTGCAGATGGAAGGCTTTTCTATTAATGCATTCCTTGTAGCATCTTCTGGATTACAAACGCAGGGCAATTACGAACGTTGATGACATTATTGTGACTAGTTTTTATTTTGTTCCAGCTCATATCAGCAAAGGTTTCAAGATTAAAAATGGTGCCTATTAGGGGAGTGCAATATAATCACTAAATTGTCCATGGGGAATTAAGATAGGAGCAGATGGGCTACTTAAAAAACATTTTGGAGGATAAAATGAAACCATATCTCAAAGTAATCAGATTTTCGGAGGTATACTTTACACAGCTGAACTAGTGAACTCCCTGGAAGATCATATTTTTTATTAGGAGGTCAAGTAATGCAGTAATCTGTTTTTTTTTGTGTGCAGATGTCCCCGAAATCAGCGTTAGTCACAGCAGTTTGGTGGTCCATGAAGGGGACAATGCTGTGATCACCTGTAATGGGTCTGGGTCACCCTTACCGGATGTGGATTGGACTGTTACAAACCTACATTCAATTAACACACATCAGGTGAGAGTCATGACTTAAAAGTCAAAGTAAAAAAAAATACTCTCCTTCTTCCTATTTGCATTTCTAAGCATATTATCTGTATATTTTGCGGAATAGAATGTACTCAAGCATTATGTAAACAGTATATCATTTAGAATAAATGTCTTAAAATATATGTCTGGGCAAAAAAACACTTTAGTATTTTGGCAGGATCATTAGGTGTTTGTCCGTACTTGTAGCTTTTTTCAAAAGACAAAACATGGAGAAAAGTACATGTATTGAACGATGGAAAAAACAAAACAAAAAAAAAAAAAAACAACAGTAACCAGCCTGGTATATCCCCTCTTACTCCCAGCATGCCTCAGTGTTTTGCTAGTGTCCTAGAAGGGTGGACACCTTTTTATCTGCTTAGCTGAGAAAAGTCTAATCATTTTTTGCTACTTTTTAAGATAACTCTTCAAGCTGCTGAGCTGGTCTCAGCTATCTAGATCAGCACTAGCTCTTGAAGTCTGCTGAACTGGACGACTGCATGACTAGCCTGGAATGTGACCTCTGGGATCTGCATTGTGAGTGATGCTTTTCAGACTTTTAGCTAGTTTATTAGCTCTTTCTGAAACCAGAGCCATGGTGAAGCCCCAAGTGTGACCCTGTCTCTGAAGGCTCACTTTGTGAATGGGCCGTGTGGGCTGAGCAGAGGGAGCTACTTCACTTGTATGGCCTGGAATTTTTCTCATTAACTCTTGGCCCTCTCCCTGGATCTATCCCAGAAGGATTTCATCACCTTTGTGCAAAATTTGGAGTCAGATTGAAAAATTAATTGCTGACCTGCAGAGACTATAGGCGTATTTCCACTCCTCCCCCTGCAGAATCATTATCAGATCTACCCCTGGCATTAGTTACTGCTGGGCCAGAAGGGCCAAAAATCTAACAGATGCTCAGTCTCTTAATGGCATAGCCTTCTAAATTAAATTAATAGATGCACCCATATTTATAAAAGAAAGAATGTGCATTTATTAATTTGCATTGAGGCATGTGGAGCATTGCAACCTAGATCAATGCATCACTGGGGCAATGCACAGACTTTTGCATTGTTCATATCCAAGCTCCAGGTCTGTATCGAAATTTGGGTGTAACATCAAACTTCGTCTCAAAGGTAAACTAAGGCCCTTAAGTCCTTAATGAACAATACCATCCTTGAGGATTTGCAGGTTGCTGACAGTATTCCAAGGCTTAAAGAGACCACAGAGGCTCTTAGTGACATGGTTCACACCACTTTAAAATTAAAGATTGAACTTGCAGCTTCTACTAGTGCTGTTCCCAGCCTACGTACAGAGTACACAAGACTGCTATAATTATTTGTATGCACCCATTGTTTGCTGTCATGTTTATGGAGACTGGAAAAACCCTAACAAGGTATTCATCCCCAGTGACTATCAGTATCACTCCTGTAGCCAGTTGAGGTGGACTTTGTTAAAAGGTTAGCTGTACCTGCTGTGAATCTGGTAGTTTCCCATCTTAGCAAAGTCATAACTATTCATGTGATGAATGCACCTGTTTTTCATTGACAAGCGAATGTAAAATCTTCTTTTATCTGGCAGTCCCTGCCCTACAACATGCCATGGCCACAACTTGGATCTGCCAAATGTAAATGATTAGACTAGGGTCATCAAAAGAGATCTGGTTGCCATTCAAACTGACCCTTAAATTAAGAAGTGTCTGGACCTCATGCCTGCAGCCTTGAGCTAGTGTGTGGATGAATTCTTAGAAGTCTCTCATCTCATTTCCTGTGTGCATCTCCTGTGTGTGAATATGAGGAGAACTCTTTAGCTCAAGTGCTGTCAAACTTGCAACCACTGCTTCAATGAAAAAAACTGAACCACTATGTCATTCCTTCTGGTCCCCGTAAAGGGGAGTCTGGTTCTCATTTCACCATTTTCCAGTGGCTCAAACAGATGAACACTCAAGTTTCTCTGTCAAAGCACACTCTACTAGATCTGTGAGTGTTTCTTGGACTTTTTGGCATCAAGCTACTGTTTACCAGATTTACAAGATTGTCAGCTGGTATTTTGTTCAAACAATCTCTAATTTTTACCAGGTGGATATTCTGGCTTTTTCTGATGCCAACTATGGGCATACGATCCTTCAAGTTGCTCTTTAGGTTGCAGGCGGTCCCCAGTTCTATTATTTTCTTGTGGGCCAGTTGGTGATTGGTGGCTGTTGCCAAGCCTGCAGTTGGACTGCTTTTGGGACATCCCAACAGTTCCCTCAATGGAATAAAATGTGATTTTTATACTTACCAAAAATGTATTTCTTGAAGTTTAATAAGAGACACAGGTGCCACTGCTCCATATTTATGATCATGCTCTGGGTGTGCTTTTTTTTTCAAATGAACTTAAGCATGCTGGGAGTAGGAGGGGTTATACAGAGCTGGTCACTGTTTTGTTTGCCAGTTTCCATATCATCTTGTATGCAGCTGTATGACACAATAGTCTCTAAATTCAGGAATACAAAGGCGATGCGGATGTTGTCCCCGCACTAGGGTGAATCTGTCCAGGTATGAACTTGGCTGTTGGTCTCCAGGAACAAAGAGCCCCAGGTGCTGGCTAATGCTAGTAAAGGCTGCGTGCAAATGGGAAAATCCGGACAAAAATCAGGAACATGTCATACAGTACATAAAGGCAGAGTGTACAGACAGGCAGCTTACGCGTTTCGCACTATATCAAGTGCTTACTCATAGCTCACGCTAACGCGTAAGCTGCCTGTCTGTACACTCTGCCTTTGATGTACTGTATGACATGTTCCTGATTTTAAAATAAAGAAGTTTGGATTATATTTCCTGGAGTGCGGCTGTCCGGATTTTCCCATTTGCACACAGTCTCTAAATTCACATGTGCCTTAATGAACTCCATGTAATGGATTGTATGGTAAGTTAGAAAATCCTATTATATTTTGCCCAGACACTTTAATGTGTTCTTCTGATAAACATGAACATTTTAGGGAAGATTTTAGGGTTAGATTTTTATTTTTTGTTATCTTTGTTTTCCTGTCCTATTGTCACCCATTCACATCACTGGGACAGGGATGTTGGTGTAATCTCCCCAATGCAGATAGTGATAGAAACCCTGCAGATTTCTTCTTAAATTAAAAAAACAAACAAAAAAAAAACAGATTTTGAAGGGTCTGATTACAGTGGCTCCAGGCAGGAGTCACAATGACAGCAGAGCAGCTGAACATTTAAAGCTTGGAAAGCAAGAGGGGATAATGTGGTCAAGTTATTGAAAAAAAAAAGTGTCTTGAAGTGTTTTTGGTGATATTTTCTATGTCGCATGACTAAGGAATGTATAATGACTGTCAACATGTGTTTATAGACCCAACTGTTTACCTCTACTTTATTGCAGATGTAAAAATTGCTGTAAGGCTGGGCATACATCGATCATTTTTTTAAATTCAGCCTGCAAGGCTGAGCAAAAAATAAAAAATCTAACAAATTCATTTATAGCACAAATGGATGAATCCCACTGCTGGGCTATTGTATGTCAGCTGCCAAAATACCAAAACAGCGGATGCTTCCAATTGGATGCAGTCATGATACAGCCAACAATTTTCGCCCTGGTTCCCTTGCTTTTTTAATCAAAGGTTGATGGGCAGGAGGGCCCAATATATAGTTATCTGAACCTTTAGCTCCCAATTAGATGTCATTTAATTTTCTCAATTCTGGTCATACAAAATAGTTACCAAATTTTTCCTCAGTGCTCTTTGCACTGCTTCATAAAAAAGCAGAAGCAATTTACAATGATAACACAAAATAATAGTGATAAGATAAAAATGATAATAATATGTGACACGAGTGTACAATGTGAGATATCATCATGGTATTTTAGTTTGTGGAACAAACTGAGTTGGTGAAAAAAGTTTGTCAGAACTTTTAACAGATTTTATTTAGCAGAGAAGCTTAGCTGTGCACTTGTGCAGTGAACTGAATTGAAAATCTCCCATTTATATTTTATAGGGGTGGGAACCTTGTCCATTCCATTTAGTAAAAGTGCAGAAGAAGGTCATAAGGCTCAGAGTGGCATCTGTTCCTTTTGAGTAATACCGTACAAGTGTAAAGTCTGTCCAAGCCCTCTGTTGTCTCTATTACTCAGTGCATGTCACATCTCTGTGTCTAAACCTGTCACTTGTCTGTTTCCATTTGCTTTTTCCCTTCTGCCTAATGCTTGTTCTGATATTTATTTAGGACAATGCAGATTTGTCCCCCTTTAGTTAACATCTGTTAAAATTAGAATTGCCTAATACCTTTGGTTTGGTCGGCTCTAAGTCATAGAATGATTCTGATGTAATCATTCCTTACAGCGTATGTCAAGCTGAGGTTCTGCTTGTGCTTTCTGTGTTTAGCCCTGCTGAGGTTCTGCCAGTGTTCTAGTCTGCTAACATTCTCACAGTGTTCTGTCCTGGTGGTGTTTTCTCAGTGTTCTGTCCTGCTGAGGCTTTCCCTGTGGTCTGCCATGTTGATGCTCTTCTATTGTTTTGTCCTGCTTGAGTTCTACCTGTGTTTTGTCCACTGAGGTTCCCCTATTGTTTTGTCCTGCTTAAGTTCTACCTGTGTTTTGTCCTGCTGAGGTTCTGCTTGTGCTTCCTGTTTTGCCCTGCTGAGGATCTCCCAGTGTCCTGACCTGCTGAGGGTCTCTCTTGTTCTGGCCTGCTGAAGGTCTCCCAGTGTTTCGCCCTGCTGAGGTTCTCCTTGTATTTTTCCCTTCTGAGGTTCTGTCAGTGTTCTGCCCTACTGAGGTTCTCCCAGTGTTCTAGTCTGCTAACATTCTCACAGTGTTCTGTCCTGGTGGTGTTTTTTCGGTGTTCTGTCCTGTTGAGGCTTTCCCTGTGGTCTGCCATGTTGATGCTCTTCTATTGTTTTGTCCTGCTTGAGTTCTACCTGTGTTTTGTCCACTGAGGTTCCCCTATTGTTTTGTCCTGCTTAAGTTCTACCTGTGTTTTGTCCTGCTGAGGTTCTGCTTGTGCTTCCTGTTTTGCCCTGCTGAGGATCTCCCAGTGTCCTGACCTGCTGAGGGTCTCTCTTGTTCTGGCCTGCTGAAGGTCTCCCAGTGTTTCGCCCTGCTGAGGTTCTCCTTGTATTTTTCCCTTCTGAGGTTCTCACAGTGTTCTGCCCTGTTGAGGTTCTCCCAGTGTTCTGCCCTGCTGAGATTCTCCAAGTGTTCTCCCTGTTGAGATTCTGCTTGTGTTTTCCCCTGCTGAGGTTCTCTTTGTGTTTTGCCTGCTGAGATTCTCTCAGTCTGTTGCCCTAATGAGGTTCTCCCAGTGTTTCGTCATCCTAACGTTCTGCTCATGTTTTGCCCTGTTGAGATTTTGTCTGTGTTTTGCTCTGCTGAGGGTCTCTCTGTGTTTTGCCCTAATTAAGTTCTCCCAATGTTTCAAGATTTGAAACAGGAAAATCTGGATGCCGCACACCGGATAAAGTTGAAAAAATCTTCTTTATTGTAAAACTTGGATCATCAAAAAATACAGGACAATCAGGCAGATAGTACAGACACAGCTGACGCGTTTCGCACTCTAATTCAAGTGCTTACTCATAGCAATGTTTCAAGATCCTGAAGTTCTCCCTGTGATCTACCTTAATTATCTTCTCCCTGTGTTCTGTCCTTCGGAGGTTCTCTCATTGTTTTGCAACACTAAGATCGTCCCTGTGTTTTGCCCTGCTGAGATTCTCCATGTGTTCTGTCCCTCTGAAGCTTTCCTTGTGGTCTGCCATGGCTCTCCCAACATTTTACCCTTCTGAGGTTCTGTCTGTGTTTTTCATATAAGGCCATGCAAGTACAGAAATATACCTAGTTGAGACCCATTCATCAGACCTATAAATGAAATATCACTTGATGGACGGATGAAGGAATAAATACATTTTTTTTCTTTATTAAATCATTTAAAATGATAGGTCTGTAAAGACTTTACATACTTTAATGAACACAGAATTTTACATGAGCAGATAACATTGTTCAGCTTTGTTTGTATTACTCTTTTATAGATAATGTCTTAAACACTAATTATTATATTTTAGAATCTGCGTATTTTCTGCATTTTAAAGAAATTATCGATTTGAATAGCTCTATAATGTCTTACACAATTGCAAAGTGTAAAGCTATTACGCACAAAACACATTTTTTACTAATTGTACAAATTCCCCACTATTGTTTATATGGAAATTGGACTTTATTCTGGCAATTATAGAGATAAAAAATATAGTTAACATTGTTAAGGAAATAACTATGTACAAAAAAAGCCATTTGTAGAATTGAATTCTTTTTTCTCTGCTGAAATCTTCTTTGATGTCATAATGAAAGCTGCTTTTGTTCTTTTGTGCTGATAGCTTCATAGCAATCTCTTTGCATTTGCTTTGTTCAATATTTAACGGCTTTCTTGCATAATTCTTTAACGCCTTCCTTGCGTGTTTGTGTTGGCTACAGACCAATGTCAATTGGACCAATGTGCATTCTATTAACCTGACCCTAGTGAA
The DNA here is from genome assembly GCA_037952835.1 of Lithobates septentrionalis. NCBI lineage: Eukaryota > Metazoa > Chordata > Amphibia > Anura > Ranidae > Lithobates > Lithobates septentrionalis. Next base: position 1,932,434 of record JBBDGP010000812.1, read on the forward strand.
TGTCTCCGGAGAAGACAACGGCTACGCCTTGACCTGCATAGCAGAAAATGTTGTGGGGATGACCAACGCAACTGTATTACTCACTGTCAACTGTAAGTTGGACCAAGGGCTATTGTCCTGAGTTTCAAAGTTGTCACCAGTTTCTCTACACAGTATATCACAAAGTGAGGAAGCATAGGAAGCAATAAGGCTGAATTATGTTTTGGACCAGGATAAGGCTAATCAAATAGGTTTCTTAGTTAGTCTTTTATTGTTCAAATGACCTTTGCACATAGGCAGTTAGCATTGCCTCCATTACTAACAGTTCAATCAAGTGTTTTGATCTCAGCAAGTTGCATATGAACACATTCACTGAACATAATGGGTAGGTAATGAAAGATGGAGGCACAGCTATCTTCTCAGACATGCTCTTTACCTTCCAACCTTTAGAACCTTTTTTTAAAAGGAAGCACACTGAGCAGGTATTATATTATTCAAGCTTGGGTCAGTGTACTGTACCTTCACGTTCATGAGAAATCCAGTTAATTACTACATATCTGTACAGGAGGCACAGCAATGAAATTTTCACATAGTTACAATTTGCATAAAAGCAAAATGTCAGGGCAATAACATTTACGTATGTGTGTTAATTTTTTGGAAGCTCTCAGAATTGGTAAAAAGGGATCATGGTAGGTGAAAAAGTATCTCCCAAAAGTGAGTACACCCCTCACATTTTTGTAAATATTTTATTATATCTTTTTATGTGACAACACTGAAGAAATGACACTTTGCTACAATGTCAAGTAGTGAGTGTACAGCTTGTATAACGGTGTAAATTTGCTGTCCCCTTTAAAAGAACTCAACACACAGCCATTAATGTCTAAACCGCTGGCAACAAAAGTGAGTACACCTCAAGTGAAAATGTCCAAAGTGTCAATATTTTGTGCGGCCACCATTATTTTCCAGCACTGCCTTAACCCTCCTGTCCATGGAGTTCACCAGAGCTTCACAGGTTGCCATTGGAGTCTTCTTCCACTCCTCCATGATGACATCACAGAGCTGGTGGATCTTAGAGACCTTGCGCTCCTCCACCTTCCGTTTGAGGATGCCCCACAGATGCTCAATAGGGTTTAGGTCTGGAGACCTGCTTGGCCAGTCCATCACCTTTATCCTCAGCTTCTTTAGCAAGGCAGTGGTCATCATGGAGATGTGTTTAGGGTCTTTATCATGTTGGAATACTGCCCTGCGGCCCAGTCTCTGAAGGGAGGGGATCATGCTCTGCTTCAGTATGTCACAGTACATGTTGGCATTCATGGTTCCCTCAATTAACTGTAGCTTCCCAGTGCCTGCAGCACTCATGCAGCCCCAGACCATGACAATCCCACCACCATGCTTGACTGTAGGCAAGACAAACTTGTCTTTGTACTCCTCGCCTGGTTGTCGCCACACACACTTGACACCATCTGAACCAAATAGGTTTATCTTGGTCTCATCAGACCACAGGACATGGTTCCAGTAATCAATGTCCTTAGTCTGCTTGTCTTCAGCAAACTATTTGCAGGCTTTCTTGTGGATCATCTTTAGAAGAGGCTTCCTTCTGGGAGGACAGACATGCAGACCAATTTGATGCAGTGTGTGTGGCGTATGGTCTGAGCACTGACAGGCTGACGCCCCACCCCTTTAACCAATGCAGAAATGCTGGCAGCACTCATAAGTTTATTTCCCAAAGACAACCTCTGGATATGACGCTGAGCACATGCACTCAACTTCTTTGGTAGACCATGGCGAGGCCTGTTCTGAGTGTAACCTGTCCTGTTAAACAGCTGTATGGTCTTGGCCACCATGCTGCAGCTCAGTTTCAAGGTCTTGGCAATCTTCTTATAGCCTAGGCCATCTTTATGTAGAGCAACAGTTCTTTTTTTCATATCCTCAGAGAGTTCTTTGCCATGAGGTGCCATGTTGAACTTCCAGTGACCAGTATGAAAGAGTGAGAGCGATAACACCAAACGAGTGTTACATGAGACCGGGGAGGGAAAATGGCTAATTGGGGCCAATTTGGACATTTGCATTTAGGGGTGTACTCACTTTTGTTGAGAGCGGTTTAGACATTAATGGCCGTGTGTTGAGTTATTTTGAGGGGGCAGCAAATTTACACTGTTATACAAGCTGTGCACTCACTACTTTACATTGTAGCAGCATACTTACTTTTGTGAGATACTGTGTGTGTGTGTGTGTGTATGTGTGTGTATAAATATATATATATATATATATATATATATATATACACTATATTGTCAAAAGTATTGAGGCACCTGCACATGAACTTTAATGGCGTCTTAGTCCGTAGGGTTCAATATTGAGTTGGCCCACCCTTTGCAGCTATAACAGCTTCAACCTGACAGGGATGAATTAGAGTAGAGACAGTGTCTGACCTCACAAATGCACCTCTGGAAGAATAGTCAAGCATTCCCATAGACACACTCCTAAACCTTGTGGACAGCCTTCCCAGAAGAGTTGAAGCTGTTATAGCTGCAAAGGGTGGGCCAACTCAATATTGAACCCTACAGACTAGAACTGGGATGCCATTAAAGTTAATGTGCGTGTAAAGGTGGGTGTCCCAATACTTTTGACAATGTAGTGTATATATTTGAATATTCATTATTTATTTTCAAATATACATTTTAATATTGTACAGATGAGGTTCCATATTAGTACAATTTTAACTTTATATCTACTGTTTATACAGTTTTGATTTTATACTAAAGTGATGGTGGAGCCCATTGACAAGACTAGAAAATGGCAGAAGTTGGAAAAGTGTATGTGGTGGTTAACTAATACTGGAGTGAAAAACAATGGTAGTGGTGACGGGTATATTGGGCATGGGTGTGGAGCAAGGGAGGGTGGAATTGGCAAAGGGGAAGGCGGGAGGGAGACTTAAAAAAAGAAACATAAAGTGGTTGAAGATGAGGTGATGTGATGTGGGGAGGAGGAAGTAGCAGACCAGTCCCAAAATATCTCTATATGTGATTAAAAATATGCCTCTGGGTACCCATATAGTTTTGACATGTTCTTCTCTGTTATAGAGGGAAGGTAATTTTGTTCACTTTTTTTAAGCAGTGGAAGTCTAGTGTGCCATTAGTTTCCATTTATCAGGAATGCAGCATCTAGCAGTATTAAAAAGGTTTATTAAGAGGAAAGATGTGTATACTTTGAGGTTGGCCCATTAAAAGGTACTTGGCTCTTTATTGGCTCTTTGTGCTTCTTCTTCCTCTCCCAATCTGAGCTCTGCTGTAAAAGAGATTGCAAGAGGTTGATTTCAAATCTGATTCCGATGCTTGCACCAGCTGGTCTTAGGTAATTTTTAGGAAACACATACTTACATGAATTGGTGTTTTTTTATATATGCCTAGATTTCAGAAGTAATTATGACTAAAGTTCTCTACAGGTATCTGAGATGTTAATTTGAACAGAAACATATATTTATTAGTTATTCTTGGCTTGTATATTTAGTGGGCTCAGACTGTGTGTGCTCATATGTTACTGAAGCTGAAACTTCAAATCTATGATCCTTAGCCGAACATTCTTATCTCGTTTGTTGTATTTCAATTACCAGACCCACCTCGGATCCTGAGTTTGAAGGAGCCGGTATCGCGTCTCGAGCATTGTATAGAATTTGTGGTACGAGGGAATCCACGTCCAGTACTAACCTGGTATCATAACAAAATCGCTTTGCGGCAGGTGGATTTCATACGTACAGAATACTATGGGCAAGACAATGTTCTGGAAGGATGCCTATTATTTAACAAACCTACACATTATTACAATGGAAATTATACCTTGGTTGCTAAAAATAAGCATGGAGCTGCTAACCAAACTGTTTATGCACATTTCCTGGAACAGCCATATCCATCAGGTAATCTTTTTTCAGTTTACTGTATTTAGTTTCTCATTTCACACATTCTATAACATTTTGCGTTAATTTGTAAATGTGTCTGCCAAAAAAAAAATGTTATAAATCATCATAAACATTTTAGATGAATCTGTGCATCTCTGATTTTAATATAGCAATCAACTTGCTAGTGACTGAAAATATTTTCTAAGGTAAACTTTTTTATTCCGTCTTTTTGATCCACATTTTAATCTGTCAGTTTTGCCTCTTTACCTTTCCCTTTAGTGTAGGTGTCTTAGAGGCAGAGGTGGGGGACTCAAGTCACATAACTTGACTCGAGTCAGACTTGAGTGACCTGTTTGAGGACTTGCGACTTGCTTGACAAAATTAAATAAATGACTCGACTTGACTTTGACTTGTCACTAATGACTTGCGACTTGACTTGGGCTATTTGACTTTCAATGACTTGGCACCACCAGTGCTGTGTCTTGGCCTAGGCAAAAGCCGCCCCCCCACCCCCACAAAAGAAAGCTCCCCCCAAGTCCCGGCTTCGGGGTAGATCAGTATTTTGACTTAATTTGTGACTTGACCAAAATAAATGACTTGACTTGCTTGACTTCTAGCAGGAACTTGACTTGACTTGCTTGCTTTTCGCCACAGTAACCTGGGACTTGCTTGTGACTTGAAGGTTAAGACTTGAGACTTGCTTGTGACTTGCACATGTGTGACTTACTCCCATCACTGCTTAGAGGTTTTCATCACCACAACAACTTTGATCATTCTGTAGAGAGATTACTGCCTTGCCTCCACTGTTTTGTGATTGGATATCATGGGTGGCCATTGGCTGTTCCATTTACCTGTTGGCTATCTTATTTTCCTAGTAGCTCAGAAATCCACACCCAAAGTTAAAAGAAAGAATGGGAGCTACATTGTGGGACAACTCACATTTCTTTTCATGTCTTAATTTCTATGATGGCTTCACTTCACTTAAAACCTGTAGAAGATGCAGGTTTTTGATCCACTCTTTAACCTGTAGTTTTGGCCCCTTTAACCTTTTAGTGTAGGTGTCTTAGCGGTTTACAGTATTCCGTTGCAACAATTTGATCATGCAGTGGAGAGATTACTGCCTTGCCTTTACTGTCTTGTTATTGGATTCCATAGTTTGCTTTTGGGCATCCCAGTTGCCAGTTGATAGTCCCACTTGCCTAGCAGCTCAGAAAGCTAGATCCAAAATTAAAATAAGAAAGGGGAGCATCATGGGACAACTCACAATTCCTTTCATGTATTTTGATTTTTATGATGACTTCACATCACTTAAAACCTCTAGCAGATATAGGTTTTTGATCCACTGTTTAACCTGAAGTTTAGGTTGCTTTACCTTTCTGTGTAGGTGTCTTAGAGGTTTTCTCCACTGCAACAATATTGATCATTCAGTGGAGATATTGCTGCCTTGCCTCTGCTGGCTATCATAGTTTTCCATTGGCTGTCTTATGCCCCGTACACACGGTCGGAATTTCCGACAGAAAAAGTCTGATGGGAGCTTTCTGTTGGATATTCTGACCGTGTGCATGCCCCATTGGACTTTTTCCGTTGGAAATGCCGATGGAGGTTATCCCGTTGGCAAGTCCGACCATGTGTATGCGGCATTAGTTGCCTGCTAGCAGTCCCATTTTCTATGCAGCTAAGAAAGCCAGACCCAAAATCAAAAAAATGAAATGAGAACATCGTGGGAGAGGTCACAATTCCTTTCATGACTTTAGATTTTTATGATGACTTGAAACAGTAGTAAACGTGGACGTTAACCGCTTCAGCCCCGGAAGATTTTACCCACTTCCTGACGAGAGCCCTTTTTTGCGATTCGGCACTGCGTCGCTTTAACTGATAATTGTGCGGTTGTGCGACGCTGCACCCAAACAAAATTGACATCCTTTTTTTCCCCACAAATAGAGCTTTCTTTTGGTGGTATTTGATCACCTCTGCGGTTTTTGTCTTTTGCGCTATAAACAAAAAAAGAGCAACCATTTTGAAAAAAAAAAACGCAATATTTTTTACTTTTTGCTATAATAAATATCCCCCAAAAATATATAAACAAACTATTTTTTTCCTAAGTTTAGGCCGATATGTATTCTTCTACATATTTTTGGTAAAAAAAATCACAATAAGCGTATATTGATTGGTTTGCGCAAAAGTTATAGCGCATACAAAATAGGGGATAGTTTTATGGCATTTTTATTATTGATTTTTTTTTTTACTAGTAATGGAGGCGATCCGCGATTTTTATCGGGACTGCGACATTATGGCGGACACGTCGGACAATTTTAACACATTTTTGGGACCATTGGCATTTTTACAGCGATTAGTGCTATAAAAATACATTGATTACTGTAAAAATGTCACTGGCAGTGAAGGGGTTAACCAATAGGGGGTGATCAAGGGGTAATGTGTTCCCTAGTGTGTGTACTAACTGAAGGGGGGAGGGGACTGTGTAGGGGAAGAGATAGATCGCTGTTGATACTCTGTATGGGCAAACGATCTGTCACTTCTCCCCGAAGAGAACCGGAAACTGTGTGTTTACACACACAGATCCCGGTTCTCCATGTGCCCCGAGTGATCACGGAAGCACGGAGGTGATCGCAACCGCCGGGCACTCGCATTGGCTCCGTGGGCGAGCGCGCGCCCCTAGTGGCCACAGGATGAAGCGACGTTACATAACGTCGTTTTTCCCGGCCGTGCCATTCTGCCGCAGTGCTGCGCCGGCTGGTCGGCAAGCGGTTAAAAAAAAGGCAAGGCAATGGCATAATGTGCTAGTATGCATCCCATGCTAGCACATTATGAAATACTTACCAGCGGCACAATGTCATCTCTGACAGGGCTTTCATCTTCACCCGGTCCTCCTTCCGCGTTTTGTGGGCTCTGGCTGTATGGATGGCCAGGCTGTGATGACATCACTCCCACTCATGTGCACAGGAGACACGGCCCCAGCACAGAGCTCTGGAGGTAAGGCACGGGTATGCTGTCCCTTCAGAGTGCATGCGCCGATGGCGTCACCAGCTTCATCCCATGTGAATATCTGCTAAACAGTGCAAGTTTAGGAGATATTCACTGTACTGTACCTACAGGTAAGCTTTATTATAGGCTTATCTGTAGGTACGAGTTCAAAAGTGGGCTTTCTAACACTTTAACTTCACTTGTAGCAGAAATTTTGTTCATTGTGCATTTATGTTTGCTCATGTATGGTACTAATAGCTGCTTCAGTTATAGATCTGTGGAGGACTTGAACTAGTGTAGAGGTAAGATAGGCCTCCTATAAACCAGATTTCAGACACTGAGAATTCGGGGTAGCATATGTGAGTACTGATCTTTGTACTAATGGCCTGTGTGATTGAATGTCAATTCTTTGGAAAATGTCAGGTAAACCCTGGAACAAAGCGTTGTCTTTTGGTCTCCCTAATTTCCAGGGTCAGAGATTCTAAATGTTTGGCTCTTTGTGATGAAGTTTTATTAGTTATGGTTAATAATCATTTTTTTCTACAGGTCAGGATCAGTTTTTTATCAATTTTTTATTCGCTTGCCAGCATTGAAAATGCAACACAGGATTTTATAAACTAGTTCAAATTAAAAAAAAAAAAAAAACAATAGATAAGTGGACTATCTGTTCCCTTTAAGAGAAGTACAATAATGAAATTCTCTAGAATACCGTGCGTGTTTACTGATTGATCTTCTTTTCGTTTTTTTTTTGTTTTTTTTTACAAATATTCATGCAATTAAGAAGTCTAACTATATGGATTTATGAATCAATGTAGGTGACACAAAATTAGGAGATTCAGGGCATCGTGATTCACCAGAGACAATAAGATTTCCCCAATTTGGACTATTTACCAATCAGTTCTTCCATCGCTAGAGGAGAATATAGTGGTTGATGGCCTTTCTGAGACATCATCACATGTAGATAATTGGTCTACACTAACTTAGTGTCAATGTGTCTCTGGAAATCATACTAAAATACTGACAACTAAGATAGTACTACTTTTTATAACGAGATAAAACAAAAAAATTCTAGTATTTAAAAATGTTGTATAGTTTTAAGGGTAGGATAATAGTAATAATAATAATAACAATAATAATATATATATATATATATATATATATATATATATATATATATATATATATATATATATATATATATATATATATTTATTTATATATTATTATTATTATTATCCTACCCTTAAAACTATGCAAAATTTTTAAATACTAGAATTTTTATATATATTATAGAATAATAAAAAATATTCATATACTTAAACTCTGCATGGTTATGGTACAAGCAGTAATAGAGAGTATGTTATTTTTGCATGATGTGAGATATCTTTCTTAACAAAATATTATGCAGGGTATGCAGGGTAGGAGCTGGAACTGGGGCTTCTTACACAAAGCTTTAAGTTCTATTAGAAAACAAAAAAAAATGTGTATAGCATGTTGATTTTACTTCCGGTATGATTATTTGTTTATGTCAGAAACATGTGTAGAGTGTTTGGGCTTTTTTTCCCCTTGAATAACACATTATTTCAGAAAACAAGAGATGGTTTAAATGAGGCTGGTTTTTAGAAAATGTGTCCATCTTTTATCCAATTTGGCATTATCTGATACTGAGTTTTTTTTTTTTTCCGCGTTATTCAGGCTCAGTAAAGCTTTACAGATTTTTTTTTGTAATTTAACAAAGCCATTGAAAGCTAGTTCAAATTATTGATGCATTAATCAAAATTTAAAATTACCATCATTATATTCAATCTTATTTTCAGGGATAATGGTGTAAAAGGGAGAAAGATAAAAAAAAAGGCACAATGGAAATATGTTATTATTCTTTTTTTTTCTTTGCCTAAGAAAAATCTTAACTATACACTAGGGTTGTGTATATTTTTATATAGAAGTCCTAGAAGACCTTTGACAGTCTTTGTATGTGATATATTACTTTATGAATATTTAATTGTAACTAAAATGATGGAAAATCTATTTATAGTATATAATATAAATATTGGGATTTCTGCATGAATAGCTCCTACAATGTGAAAATGTAATTCTAACTCCAAGGAATTAAAGCAAACGTATTTGAAAACATATTACATTGCCTTACCTTTATTAAACAGTTTATTTAAGCAGACCGAGTCATTGATTTAAAAAAGGTGTAACTCTAACCAATGGAACCTGTACCTTGGTGTTGGAGATCTACTGACCCACTCCATTCTATAATGGGGTGCCATACTTAAAGCATATGAAATGGCAAATAAACAAAACAAAAAAAAAACATTTCAGAGAAGTGCATTGTTTGCTATGTTTAACATAATGATAATGGAGTTGTTGACAGTAACATATGGCAATCAACTGGAGGTGTATATTTAAACATAGTCCATCATCTTGATGCATTGGGATTTTCACACTTCTAAGACCTTTTTTTCGAACCCTGCTTTGAACTATGGCTACATTCTTTCATATCAGACATTTAACACCACTCTGCAGTGCTATTTTACAGTGTACAGTGTGTCACTATTCATGTCTTCTTTATAGACCTTTGAGAGTGAGTTCACATATACAATAAGTTAATAGCAATCAATGATGTACGTTCCTATCTTTCCCATTTTTCTCTCTTATATTTTTCTTTTTATTCAATTTTTTTTCTATTTCTATCTACTCTGGATTTGACAAAGAAGGTTGGTATTTGTTCTTATTTAATGTAGTTAATGTACCATTTAGTTTTCCTGCCACATAACTTTTTGAAATGCTGCATTTCCTTTTATAATGGCCATCCTATGTCCTATGTTGCAAAGTTGTTCTTTCCTGAAAAAAGGGGGCTACACATCAAAACTGTTTAGCTGTTTTATATTTTTGGGATGTCTTGCTTGAACAGTCTGCTTCCGATTATGCCACAGCATTTCAAAAAAATTAAGGTCAGGCATATTTTAATATATGGTATGGCTTCTGTTAAAACGACTCTGTTGCTGAATTACTTATATGTCTTGTTTTTTTTATCATGGTTATGTTGCTTAAGTTTTTTGACCAGAGAGAGTGAGCCCTGATACTCTGATCTAAGGTTTCCCAAATATAGCTTCCAGTAATGTTCAACACGCTTCAGATGAGTGGTGTTCTTTTTTTGGTTTCCTGTGTAGTAACCTCTAGTATACACATTTCTCTAAAGTGTTTTCTTATATTAGACTTAGAAACACAAATGGGATCTGGGTTAAGAAATTCCTCCAGATCCTTACCAGCCCAAGGTTCTTTGTTACATGTAAAAGGAATTTAAAAGGATTTTAAGAAGTGCCCTTGTACTGCTGTGTGCAGTATCCCCACTCTTAAATAGTGTAGCAATTGTGCTAAATTTCCTTAGATATCGTCTCATAAACCTTTCCAAGTTCTTCTGAGGTCCTATTTGATCACACTACATTGACATCCTATTTGATCACACTACATTGTACTTTTTTTTATGCATTCTTTATAATAGATACACAGAAAACTGTAGACCCAGTGAGGCCAGTCAAACACAAAGGACACATTAAAAAATTGTAAGAAATAGTTTATCAATGGTGTATAAATGCTAAGTGAGGACATGGCAGTTCAATCTCAACCCCCCTTAAAGGGAAACCCAATAGGGAGCATCATTCCATCGGTTATGTAGAACTGCCACACATCAGACAGTAAAGAAGGCATGTCTTGAGCATTAGCAACTAGTACGGGATTCACATGTGTCCTGATTACCAAAATCTAAAATATGCAAGCCACACCTAATGGTGGAACTTGAGGGCTGGGTGTAGTCTGAAGAGTCATAAAAATAAAGAAAGTAATGAGAGAGCCATGAGAGAAATAGAGGGGAGGGGAGAAGATGGAAGGAGAAGGGTATTGGGATCTGGGTTGGGCGGAAGGAAGTCCTTTCCAGTTAGTGGCCGTAGGACTTTAGAAGTTTAATCGATAACCAGGGAGGTCTGTCAATGTTGTTACACTGGTGTTGGCTATCTATGTGTTCCCCGGTACCCGTAAGGGCTTGTTGCCCATTATTTATTTGTATTCTGCTGAGTAGGAGAAATCCAACCAGTAAAACCATGTTTTGGTAAATCTACTGGTACTCTCTTTGAGAGAGCTAGTTAGATCCTCCATATGTTCAATATCCTCAATGTGGCAGAACCATTGTCGAACTGTGGGCAGGGAGGTAGAATTCCATAAGGCTAGAATACACGCATGTTCTACATTTACCAGGTGGATAATAATGTATTTTTTTTTATATAGTTTAATTGAAAAGTCATTGTGAAAGAGGAGGAAGAAACCAGGGTTTTGGGGAATTGTACAGTCAGTGAACTTTTGGGAATAGGCAAGTACCTAGGTCCAGAAAGTGTGTAACCAAAGGCAGGGCCAGAATATATGCAATAAATCATCCTGACGTGTATTGCAGTGTCAGAATATTGTACTTCATTAAGATTGGTTGAAGTAGGTCAAACCCACCCTAAGACTGCAAACTTGGCTCATTGACATTGAGTTTTCATGTACGTTATCCATGAATGACCTTGTATGTTTAAGCCATTTGCTCAATATAGGTATGAAAATTGAATATAGGTATGGAAATGTAAAATGTGTGTTTGATTCATTACACCAACTGTCTTTAGTACCATTATCCTCAAATAAAGGTCAGATCACATTTTAGGAACCATTCATGTAGAAATCCAGAAACTCTCTTGGGACTCACAAGCATATTTGTATGTATACTGGCATATGACTGTCTGTTTCAAAGATTTCTTTCTTTATCCTGAAAACCCTAGTTTTCTGATTCAGGTACTGCATATGTTATTCTGCTTTACTAAATCTGACATTTACTTGTCTGTCCTTTTTACAGAGAATACTGACTATTTTGTTTCAGGTACGTACTTGTTCTTACTGCTCTATTAAATATACGGGGCTGCTCCATTAAGCACAATTCACAGGATAGGTCTGATGGGTTTGGTCTCCCTTTGCCAAATGCCTCATGCCGCGTACACACGGTCGTACTTTTCGTCTACAAAAGTCGGACAGCCTGTCGGACAGACTTCCGGCAGACTTTCGGTGGACTTGCCGCGGACTTGCGGCCTACTTTCTAACGACCGGACTTGCCTACACACGACCACACAAAAGTCGGTCGGATTCGTACGTGATGACGTACACCGGACTAAAATAAGGAAGTTCATAGCCAGTAGCCAATAGGTGCCCTAGCGTGGCTTTTTGTCCGTCGGACTAGCACACAGACGAGCGGATTTCGGGGTCCGTCGTAGGTACGAAGTAAAAGTTTTGAAGCATGTTTCAAATCTAAAGTACGTCGTATTTGAGGCTAAAAAAGTCGGTTGAAAGTCCGGAGAAGCCCACACACGATCGGATTACCAGCCAGCTTTAGTCCATCAGCGTCTGTTGGACTTTTGTAGACGAAAAGTACGACCGTGTGTACGCGGCATAATAGATCATGTTGACAGGAAACCAAAGGGGGTCTTGCCTTAGAAATCCCTATACTCACCAATATATGTTCAGCCAAGAATTGCAGCATTCCTTGTTAACTTTATCTTCATTGTTAATGGAACATAAGTCTCCAAGGCCAAAAAAAAAAAAAAAATGGAAGTTAAGGTCACAGCAGCAAACTAACCAGCATGCTATTCTCTATAATACGTTTGAAGATGTCCATATTTGATTATCCTTGAGTTCTATTACAAAGCCTTTTAAACCTCCTGAGGCAAATGTACATTTATATTCAAAATAAGACAGGTCCCTAGGTAGGGAAATGCAGTGGTATGTCTGCTGCTATCCAATTATCTGAACCCTGTGATAAAAATAGTTGGTGGCCTTTTAAGCAGGCAGTGCATAAGAAGAATAATAATACATTGTTCATAGAATTATTCAACTCCTTTTGTTTCAGTAGCAGATTTTGGAGTAAGTCCCACGCCTCCAATCAGCGTGACTCATAAACCAGAAGAGGACACTTTTGGCGTGAGTTAAATTTTGATGTCTTAAGAAAACACAGCCTCAGCTTTTAATGTATTTTTCTAACACTGGCGGCTTCTGTACAGATAATGAACTGAATGTAAACGGGATCTGAGCACAAATCCTGCAGTCTTGATTCATATTCTATGGTAATTTCTACATTGCCAATGAAAGGAGTGTTTCTAAACACTTTCAAAATGTTTACATGATCATAACTGTGGAGTATAAGAACCTATTTAATTAAATTAGGCACTCAGGCGAGTTTCTCGCCCATGACATATAGCATGCTGAATATTTGACATTGTGCTTGGGAGTTAGGCTTGAAAAATACATAGTGCTATAATACCATGGGAATAGAATAAGTACCCAAGTGAAATGTAATTTTACACCCTCAATAAATCTTCTTTTTTTTTGACTGGCTTTCTTACTGCCTTCAATTTAACAGTTTACAAGCCTAGTATTTTGCTTAAAGAAGAGTTCTAATGCACTCATGCACTTTAACTTTCCCCCAGCATTGGTATGAGAAGGACACATTAACCTTCTCCATCCTATCCAGCCTGTGTCAGTGGGATACATTAACCCCACACACACACACGCACACACCACCACCACAACCACCACCACCCCTCTCCCTCCATAGCAATAGTGTCAATGGGACTCATTTCCAATCCCCTTCAGCTTTGGTGTCAGTGGGGCATCCCCTCTTCCCCCAATATATATTCCAGAGAGTAATTAGGGAGCCAGCATCATCACACTGCCCAGGTTTGAATCAGGAAGGGGGAGATCTCTACTAGGGTCTTTAAAAAGACTACACACTCTCCCCATCATCCCCACATTTGAGTAAAGATCAATTTAGCTTGTCGTTTGTGTGGTGCTTCTGCAGTATCATTGACATCAGTACTTGTGGAGAAACAAGAAATTATAGTGATCCACTCTACTAGCAATGACTACAGCTACCCAGCAACAGGATTGCTGGAAAAAAAAGAGAGAGGTACTAACTTGCTTCAATGGTCTTCCTCCCGCACTGATGGAAACACTGCAGAATCTCCCATGGCAGCAAGAATACATTTCCTCACTCATCTGGGGCAGAAAGGCATCTACACCATGGAGATAGGTATTTTTCTGCCCTATATTGTGACACCATCCCTGGCTAATTGTTGGCAACAAGATCCCAGGTGTGACATTGCCCTCAACAACCAGAGTTCTTACTAAGCAGACCCAGACCTCACACAACACTCTGGAAGGGAAACTTAGAAAAAATATATTACACTTCCATAGTCAATCTCCTTCACCATGGCAGCCCGGAACCAAGAATGTATTAGACACTAACCTGTACAAGGAAAATGAATTGGCTGTTATTGTCAGTGCCAGCACTTTACCTTTAAGACATAGGCCCCATTGGGTATGTGCCCCAGAATTAAAATTTGGTTCTCCTAGTTAAAGCTTACGAACAACAGCTGTAATTGTCCTGGGAACACGAGAACTCCTGGGAATTCCTGTATGTAGTATAGCGGATGACATATATTATGATTTATTCTCAAAAATTCCTAAACACTAACATATCGCCAGGCTGAATATGAACAGTATGGGAGGAAAGGGTGGAAGGTGCGTGATCCAACACTAGCATCAAATTCTACAGTTTTTTCATAAGTGATAAAATGCATACATGTAGGGAATATAAACATACTACGTTTTGTAAAAAAATATGAACAGTGTTGTAGGGTATATGGTAGCACTTTTTTTTAGATTGTATTTAGCAAAGGTATTGAAAGACCTATTGAAAACAAAATATATTTAAACATTTTTACAAATTTTAATTATAGAAGCGGAAGCCAGCTCCAGCACTTAGAATAAAGTCATAATTGTTGTCATCGTTTACATTCTTTGCCACTTCTATGTCTTGCCAGTATTGCTTTTGCTTGTTTAGATCCATAATTCTTTGTAAAGTAATGTATAAATGTGTCCACAAAAAAAACATCCCCTGGAGACATCCATTTAGCTAGTGACCACATCATGTATCTTTAGGTTCTATTTATAATAGTTTCACCCAAATTCACGCATTTTTTCGAATGAATCTTGGCTAAATGGAAATGTTCCCTCTTCTTTAATTGCAATATATTCCCACTTCTCTAGACCGATGGTCCCCAAACTTTTGCCCGTGGGCTGGATGTGGCCCTTTGCTTGCCCACTGGGCACTATTTCTCATGATGACACCAATAATGTGGCACTATTCCTCCTCCTACTGACCACAGGCACTAGGTATTTTTTTTATTCCCACTGAACACCAAGCTGGAGGCATTGTTTGCTTCTACTGATGCGGGGGGGATTTTCTAATCCCATTGAACACAGTTCCCCCCGCCCCCCTAATTTCTGAAGGAAAGTAAACTAACCCTTTGTTTATAAAGCTTGCAGACTCCTTCACTAGACCCTTCCAAGTAGTAATATGCAGAAGACCCTTAGTAATAAAGTGAAAACAGGAACAGAGGCCTTTACAGAAGAGGCACTTCCAGCTACTACCTCGTTCTGTTGTCTCTTACGCAAGACTTTTTCATTTGCCGTTTACAGTATAGTGAATGGATTGTGGCCCAATCATGCTTTTAAAAAATTGGACTAAAAATAATGAAGTTCTCAAAACCCAACCTTTACTAACGAGGAAGTTGTACCACTATCTTAAATGGAAACCTAATAGGACTTTTGATATATGGTTTGTTCACTCTCCATTTAGAGTTCTAAGCAACAGAACTCCTTCCCATGGGAGGAATAACTATTATTGCTACCATTCATGTATATCAAATAAATGTTAATTTAGGTAAGGCTAGATTGCATTTGTAAATGCATCTGGGGACTTGGGATGCAGTATAATATGATTTACTTAGAACATAAGATATGCCTGTTTAGGATAAAGAAAATCTGTTTCCATAGTTTGAAAAATATTTTTTTCTAGAAAAAAAGCAAAAGGTGCTATGCATTATAATGTGTTCAACATTACATAAATATAGCAGTCAGTACAAATTACCAATACAAATCATTGCATGCTGTATAAATGTGAAAATCATATGCTGTCTGCTATGCTGATATGTGAAAATTACATACATGAGAATTACATTTTGAATGTATGGAAAATCTAATCATATTTATATGATATAAATCTTCACTTCGAGGTCTTCAATTGAGTTTTGCTACTCAAGATGTTAACATTTCTTTTTCCAATTATTTACAGGTTTCAATAGCAGTTGGCCTAGCAGCGTTTGCATGTGTCCTTTTAGTGGTTTTGTTCATCGTCATCAACAAATATGGAAGACGTTCCAAATTTGGTATGAAAGGTAAGAAAAGATGACGAGTTTGTCCTATGGATTGGTATCCTATGCTATTATAAAGTTTCAGCTTATGGAAATGTATCTGCAGATGTGTGTTTATGCTGCTGATGTTTCTCTGTTGCTAGTAGATGCTGTATATATTACAGGTGTTCAGATTTTTCTTTTTTTGTATAGTTCCCAAAATATTTGGAACTCTTTTGGAATACTGACCAAATCATACTTCTGGCTTTACTTTTTTGGCATGCTGTTCTTTATAGTATAAATGTACTCTTTTGTCAATATTTATACAAGTCCTTTGACAGCTCAAATCCTTAATGACATACCTAAAATGGAACTAAACCCTGCAGTCCTTTACAGCCAAGGAAGCTGCCATCTTAGCCCCTGTTTGATCTGCAGATAACATGGTGCTATACATGTTATTAGTTATGAAAGCAACCAGGGTGGCTTGACAGTTTGGTTGAGAGCTCAAGGAACCATCAGTTATCATTCATAGCATCAAACGAACAAATACTCTTGCGCACAAGTGTATTGATCAGGTGATCTAGAGTTCGATATGGATAATGTCTCAGGCCTTGCTGCTTCCAGGATAGGAATATCAACAGTCACACAAGAAAAAAGAAAGAGAGGGAGCACCAGCCTTGTGCACAAGGCTGGTGCGCCCTCTTTCTTTTTTCTTCTGTGATCATTCAAAGCATGCCTTAAGTGTAAGGCATCTAGGCGTTGCTATTTTACAGGCGTTTTTCAGGCGGCGTTTTTTCTGGCATTTTTTCGGTCGTTTTTGTTGAGTTTTTGCAGCATTTTTGTACAGGCGTTTTGAAGTTAAAAAGGTCACCAATGTAAAATAATTAAAACGCCTGTAATCTGCCAAAAAAGAAGCTCATGTACTTTTTTGAGCAATGGGCGTTTTGCTTTAGGCGACAGAACACTCAAATGTGAACAAGGGCCATTGAAATTAATGGGATTTGTCTTGTTGTCTTTGTCTGCTCTACGCCTCAGCTCTAAAAACACCCAAAAACGCCTAGGTGTGAACGGAGGCTAACTGTTTTGGGCAGGATACGTTCACCTTTTGTAATATATTCAGGGTGTAACATGTAAAATGTTACATATGCCTCTGCTCTCTCTCGATTCTGACAGCTAGCATGGGATCTTCTCCCCCGTTTAGCTGTCACAATCTAAAAAAGACGGGCTCCATCTGCCTGGCCACGTCAATTCCTTCACAGTATTCTATGAATGGGAAAACTGCAAGGTCCGGCAGCTTTTGCGGCTGTCTGCTTGTAGTTCTCAATGAACTACCACGGCGCTGTTGAGTGTCGTGGTAGTTCATTGAGCTTCCTGTCTCAGGTGTAACTGCTTGCTCGTATTGGAGGTACGGGCAAATAGATACACAGACAGTCTGCAGGACCATGGCATTACGCCCACGATCTGTTGATTGTGGCTGCAATGCTTTACAGGACCCTAACAACAACAAAAATAAATGCACATTTTTTTTACCTACAAAAATATGTGCATTTATTATTTTTTTTTTTTGTAAAGGTGAACTTATCCTTTAAATGGATTTAGTTCAGTTTTAAAACTGGTGTGTTATTGAGCAATACATTTTCAAATGAGGTCTGAAATATAATTTAATCTCTACCTGGCTTACCCTGTTGTGGCTTTCATACTGTATTGAATTCTCTTTAGCTTGGATACGGAGTGCACTGATTTTGATATTATGTATTGAAAAATCACATTGGTGTTCCCATAAGCAAAATAAATACAGTCATATTGGCTTTGATGTATAAAGGTTCTGAGGACCTAGACTTTTAATATACATGGTTCTCAATACTATACACAAATGACATGAAAGTCATACTCTAGCCAACTATTACATAGAAGGTGTTCTAATATGTTTTTTGAGCATATTATAAATGATGGTAACATTCAGTCATGAAATAGCTGTTCCATAAAGTGCTGCCCTTCCCAAGATGTCACATCTCCTTTTTATCAAGGTCTTCTTGTGGCGGATCCATAAATCTGTTTTACTCTGCTATATACTCAGTGCAAGTGAATAATTGGTGTTGCAACAGCCACTTCATAAATGTGCCCAGCAGATTATCTAGATTATACTGTATATATGTATATAAGAGTGCTTGCACTTCACATGCTATGAGTTTTAAGATTTGCACAATTTGCACAATTATGAATAGTTGTGTAGTTAAATAGTTCATTCTATCCAGTTCAACCCAAAGAAAAAAACACACACACAAATCAGAACCTCCATATACACATTCCTATACCTACAGTCGATCCAGAGTAAAGGAAAAAAACAAAACAAAAAAAACAATAAAGCATGATCCAGTTTGCTCCTACAGGGGAACAAAATTCCTTCCTGATGCCCCAAAAGTCAACTGGATATTCCCTAGATGAATGTCACCTGTAAATTTTAGTATCCATTTATATTATGTGTATCTAGGAAATAATCCAGGCCTTTTTTTAAAACAATCTACTGAGCTGCCAGAACCAGCTCTGAAGGGAGTCTATTCCACATTTTCACAGCTCTTGCTGTAAAGAAGCCTTTCCGTATTTGGAGGTTAAATCTCTTTTCCGCCAAATGTAAAGAGTGCCCCCTTGTCCTCTGTGATGACCTTAAAGTGAATAACTCTACACCAAGTTCACTATATGGACCACTTATGTATTCATACATCATGATTATATCCCTCCTTAATCTCCTCTTCTCAAGAAAGAATAAATTCATTTCATCTAATCGTTCCTCATAACTGATCTCCTCCATGTCTCTTATCAGTTTGGTTGCCCTTCTCTGCACTTTCTCCAGTTCCCCGATATCCTTTTTGTGAACTGGTGCCCAAAACTGGACTGCATATTCCAGATGAGGTCTTACTAATGACCTATTAAACTTTAGTAACTCAACCTCACTGTCTCTATAATTGAATCTGTATATGGTCGCTAAAGCCTGTGTGTTGCCATACACATTTAAACTGTTTCAGAAAGTTATCTTAGAGCTAGCAATAAAAGAATTGGCAGCACCATCACTGCAAGCTAGTATGTGACCTCTCATATTGATCTGCTTCAAAATTACAGCCACAAAAGACTTGTTTTGTCAATTACAGAGAAAAAATACATGCTAAAGAAGTAGCTCCTTGTTAAACTGGTTATAATATCTCTGTGTTGTTCAGGGTAGTTTCTTGCCTTGGCAGAATGCCACCTTCATTGAATTTTCTTCCTCCTCTGCTTGGCATTTCTTGTTAATATTGCGTAACAGATGCAACGCTTCCCTTTCAAATCTTGTGTAAATTAGCATTGAGGCATCCAGTGGAGAAAAATGTGACTTGACAGGACTCACTGTTTATTAGACTAGAATGAAGGACCAAGATGATAAAACCATATCTCGGAGAGGCTGCGTTTTTCTATAAAAATATAAATGATGAAAACGAAACAAGCAGAAAAGGAACAAGCAGCCAATTCATTAACGTCTACACTTGTGAGTCGTACTGAATGGTGGTGAAAGGAGATTTGATACTTTGCCTATACCAAATAATAAGATGCCATCTTCCACGTTATGCAGACCTATGTTTGGCCAATGTGGAATATGTTCTGTTTTTGAACTGTTTGCCTCTTTGCATTGTGTTAGGGTTGTTCAGCTTAATGTGTTGGTGTTTGGGAACTGCACTGTGGCTGCATTCTCACTTGTGTTGGGTTATCTGAAGATCCGATGATTGCATGATCTGGTTCCAGTGACGTGGTCTGAAAACCAAGAATGCACATTGATTAGTTTTCAGTGCAATCTGCATATCTGCGTAGCCTCAATGGCGGTATGATTATGTCAGATTTTTGAATCTCAAAGCGGTACATTGTTTTGCATTGAAATTTGGTGTTTTATATTGTAGGCCTGTAATTCTTAGTAATAACACTTAAATCTATCCAAACAAGAGTCTAGTAGATATCCCGGTTATGATAAAGTTTGAAACACAAAATCATAAATTATAATATAATAAATAACTATAAATAATTATAAAAAAAAATAATATAATAATAATAAAATTAATTTCTCCACGATTCACTATCGATCAATTCTGCAATTCTGTGCTAATTTACTATCGGTGTTTCCTAGCTGGTCTAAAACCGCTTTTGACGTAAGGGGACACTTTTGCAATGGACGTTCTCAAGTTTTCAGGCAGAAAGAACAGTATTTATAATATAAAAGTGCATGCAGGGCACTGGACAAAACACTAGGAACAAAAGGGAGGTAAAATGATTTGATACAGCAATGTAATCTGTAAGATTACAGTGTACTGTATGTGTTATGTTTTTTGTACTTTTTGAATTTGCGCCGGGCTCAGCCCCCATGCGTTGAGACGCTCGCAGAGAACGGAGCACGGCACACAGAGCATCGGGTGGAGGACACGGCTCGCACACACAGCGGGGGAGACATCACAGGATCCTGGGGACAAGGTAAGTAACCTGGACCAGGATCCTGAGATGCAATCCCAAGTGTGGCTCGGGGTTACACCTAATGGTACTGAAATTTAACCCAGAGCCACACTCGGGTATATCACCAGGGAGGTTAAAAGAGGACAAATAGCCCTGCCCCCATTTACCCATCCACAGACATTATATTTTGATAGTTGATGGCCCCATGAGCTTGATCAATCAAAAGTAAATGAATAAGACCAGGGCTAAATTAATATTAGCTATTGTCTTCCTGATTCTCCTCCTGGGCAATCAGGAAGCGGGTCCTGAGACCCGATTGGTCGGGGAGTCTTAAGACTGAATACAGAGACTAATTAAATATACCTATCAGCCAACACTACACTAGGAGGAGCTTCAAGAGGAAGAGTTACTCTACCAACATGTGAAATTTGAATGACCCATGTACGTTTAAAATAATTGCTCAGAAAAAATATTATTCTAAAGTTTAGGTTCCTGCATCTTAAATATTATGAAAAGAAGATTGGATGTAGTGGGGCAACAGGATTTTCTCTGTACTGTCACAAGACATTTCAAGATTTAGTTAAAACAAATACATTTTATTATTTACAAAATACATAAAAATCAGGACAAAAAGAATAAAAAGAATACATATAAATCCCTTGTGACAGTTTCTACACCCCCACCATTGGGGTCACCTCTGCCTCAGAGGTTACTCCAGAGAAGATGCATCAGTGTAGGCCTTCAGGCTCAACATGTTTTGTGGTTACCCGCTTCTTCAGGAGAATATAGGGGGAATTAAACACCCAAGGTCAGGCGCAGCCAGCCAACAGCCACAAGAGGGCGTCAAAGCACATATCCTTGGGCGAGCATGGGAGCAGATATGGCCAGGGCCACTGTAACTGTGCTCAGCGTGAAAGAAAGTTGAAACCAAAGATTGGTCTCAATTTTGAGGCAGTGACCTTAGATGGATCCCAAGAATTTTAAAGGCAGTATAACAGATAAACCTTGGATGGATCCCAAGGATTAGGTGAGTAGTAACGTACCTGGAAAAGGTAACTCAAAATGTGTGTCCCATATATATATATGTTAGGTTCAACAATGAGGCATACCCAAGAAACTCTACAGCCATAAATTGATTTGTCATATTTATATCATAGAGTCTAGGACACCATCGCAGTCCTGCCCAAAATATTAAATAATCATAAAGGGCGCAATAGGCAATAGTGTATACATAAATATATAAGTGTGCAATATAGTGAAATTAATAAATTGCATAAGAGATCAATGAATATAAAATGTCCATGATAAACACTGTAGCCAAATCTTCTTATGTATACTCCGACACTGTGCTTCTAAAGTGCAATGTGCTCCAAAATTCTCATGTAAAAAAAGTGCTTCACCCAAAGTGATAATAAAATGCGCTCACCAGATAGCCTCGGCCACAGAGTTACCATAAAACGTGTTTATAGTGAACTCCTCGTCTCATTAGTGTAGCCCCCTCAGGAATAATTAATCATCCATGTGCAGAAGAAACCGGATCCCAATCTAATGTGCAATGGCATATACACACATAAATTCCTTCAAGCTTATGGGTCCTACTGCATTTATCCAACTTCCATCCAATGATTTTGTGAAATTGGCTCCGCCACAAAGAGCCCAAAATATAGCCTGACAATAAGGGGTCCATCCACAGGCATCCACCGCCATGCAAGTTAATAAGAAAAGGTAAGGCCACTTTTGCATTACTTTCGGTAGAACTCTCGCGCAATCTTCAAATGCATCGCTTGTCATATGCAAAAAAAAACTGCTTGCACCCAAATGCATTTTTAATCCATACCAACAGGTGGATAGGTGTACATTATAAAAATGTATAATATTAATCTTCAGTTTTTGTTGAGTTTTTGTTGAGTGAATGTATCCATTGAAACGCAAGAGAGTTTGGCAGAAGACATTATCATTTTAGTCGTGAGGTCAAACAGAGTAAGGTACATTTTTTTTCCCTTTATTTCCTAAGCAGAACATAAAAGAAAAAGAAAATATATTCAGCACACACTATCAGGAAACCTTTTAAGAGGACCATCACTATCAATTCATTTAGTATTCACTATAATACATCTGATCAAAGCACATTCATTTGATATTTATGTGGATGTCAAATGTACTTCCAGTGTTCCTCTATTATAATTTAGCATTAGTTAATAGGTACTTTGAACCAAAGTGGTTGATTATGATGGGGGATACTAATGCCCTCTCCCCTTACCTAATAAAGAGTTAGCTTTATTAATAGAAATGGAATATGTAATTGCTATCAGTTGTGCTGTTTTGAGGTGGCTATTTATTTTCAAACAGTATGAATGTAAAAAAGGTTAATAAACTATTAAGCATTTTCAAATCCACATTTAAGTGTTATAATAAATTTAGCGAAAGTTAAAGCAGTATTAAACCCAAATACAAAATACAAACTTTTATTATATTGCAACTTATCAATGCTTACTGTAGATGTGATGGCTGCATATGCTTTCTTTTTTACGCCTTTCTTCTATTTTTTGAGTGATCTGGCCAGTAAGTATGTTGTTTTTCAACAGAACAAGTCCTCTTGAAGATGTAGCACTGTGACTCATGGTTTATTTAGTGTGCTGCTCAGGCTCGATCACTATGGGGTAGTAGTGTGGGTGATGCTGCAAACACTGCAAGTGCCAGCAAGGAATGGAGCTTGTCCCAGCTCCTGTAGTCACTGGAAGGAAGAAAGGAAAGATCCCTCATGCAGCACATCCACAGAGTCCCATGGTGGTATGAGAGAGAGACAACCTCAGCCTGGGCTCCCATCAAGCCACGCCTCCAACGTGTTTCACTCTGCCCCCATGCCTAAAAGCCACATGACAGTGTGACTGAGTGTGCAACTTGAAAGACATCTGTGCGGCTTCATGCACAAATGTCTATCCAAGTTGCACCCAAAATGGCCAAAGTAGTGCAGGAACTACTTTTTCAAATCGATGTGGCACTGCAAAGTCGGCTTAAACAGTGCCATTGCCAACAATAGGGTGACAAGTCGCATGACAAGTCGCTCCAATGTGAATGAGGGCTTATTGTCAAATATAAGGAAATTATTCCGGATGGCTACACTTCCAAAAATTCTTTTATTGAAGCTTCATATGACAGGTGGTTGACAGATGGAGCAGAGGACAAAGAGGTAGACGTGTTTCATGCGAATGTCATTACCCATTGGAACTAGTCACCACAAACATCTGTATACTGCTCTAATGTGTCATCATTATGTACAGGTGAACTAATCAATTAAAAACAGTACTCAGCTGGTACCACAAAGAAAACCCGGCTGGAGTACACGGTACATACACTCAAATCTTGTGTGAAGAGTTCGGTCCAGATCCACTGACAGAAAAAATCTGACACAGCAATTGAACTCGGAGCAAACTCAACACAACAACAACATACACAAAATAATGGAAAAAACATGTATATTCAGTATCTCACAGAAGTGAGTACACCCCTTACATTTTTGTAAATATTTTATTATATCTTTTCATGTGACAACACTGAAGAAATGACACTTTGCTACAATGTAAAGTAGTGAGTGTACAGCTTGTATAACAGTGTAAATTTGCTGTCCCCTCAACATGCAGCCATTAATGTCTAAACCGCTGGCAACAAAAATGAGTACACCCCTAAGTGAAAATGTTCAAATTGGGCCCAATTATCTATTTTCCCTCCCTAGTGTCATGTGACTTGTTAGTGTTACAAGGTGTCAGGTGTGAATGAGGAGCAGATGTGTTAAATTTGGTGTTATCGCTCTCACTCTCCCATACTGGTCACTGGTAATTCAACATGCCACCTCATGGCAAAGAATTCTCTGAGGATCTGAAAAGAAGAATTGTTGCTCTACATAAAGATGGCCTAGGCTATAAGAAGATTGCCAAGACCCTGAAACTGAGCTGCAGCATGGTGACCAAGACCATACAGTGGTTTAACAGGACAGGTTACACTCAGAACAGGCCTCGCCATGGTCGACGAAAGAAGTTGAGTGCACATGCTCAGCGTCATATCCAGAGGTTGTCTTTGGGAAATAGACGTATGAGTGCTGCCAGCATTGCTGCAGAGGTTGAAGGGGTGGGGGGTCAGCCTGCCAGTGCTCAGACCATATGTCGCACACTGCATCAAATTGGTCTGCATGGCTGTCGTCCCAGAAGGAAGCCTCTTCTAAAGATGATGCACAAGAAAGCCCACAAACAGATTGCTGAAGACAAGCAGACTAAGGACATGGATTACTGGAACCATGCCCTGTGGTCTGATGAGACCAATATTAACTTATTTGGTTCAGATGGTGCCATGCATGTGTGGCGGCAACCAAGTAAGGAGTACAAAGACAAGTGTGTCTTGTCTACAGCCAAGCACGGTGATGGGACGGTCATGGTCTGGGGCTGCATGAGTACTGCCGCCACTAGGGAGCTACAGTTTATTAAAGGAACCATGAATGCCAACATGTACTGTGACATACTGAAGCAGAGCATGATCCCCTCCCTTCGGAGACTGGGCCGCAGGGTAGTATACCAACATATCGACCCCAAACACACCTCCAAGATGACCACTGCCTTGCTAAAGAAGCGGAGGGTAAAGGTGATGGACTGGCCAAGCATGTCTCCAGACCTAAACCCTATTGAGCATCTGTGGGGCATCCTCAAACGGAAGGTGGAGGAGTGCTAGGTCTCTAACATTCACCAGCTCTGTGATGTCGTCATGGAGGAGTGGAAGAGGACTCCTGTGGCAACCTGTGAAGCTCGGGTGAACTCCATGCCCAAGAGGATTAGGGCAGTGCTGGAAAATAATGGTGCCCACACAAAATATTGACACTTTGGACACTCTTTGGACATTTTCACTTAGGGGTGTACTCACTTTTGTTACCAGCGGTTTAGACATTAATGGCTGTGTGTTTGTTATTTTGAGGGGAAAGCAAATTTACACTGTTATACAAACTGTACACTCACTACTTTACATTGTAGCAAAGTGTAATTTCTTCAGTGTTGTCACATGAAAAGATAATAATAATATAAAATAATAAAATAATAAAAAAATTAACAAAAATGTGAGGGGTGTACTCACTTTTGTGTGATACTGTATGTTATATATAGTCTCGGTGAACGTCACTGGCTTTAGAAAGAAAAAGAGAAATCGGTGCTAATAGACTGCAGGAAATTATCTGCAAAAAAAAGACAAATTAAAGGGGGGGGGGGGGGGGGGGGCTTATTGTCAAAGCTTGATTGAGCAAGCTGAAGTTAGAAGCTTATTAGTTACCATGCACAGCTGCACCAGATTCTGTGTACATCAGTTTTAGTAAATCTCAGAGTGATAATTAAATTGGTTTTATTGGTTGCAACATGGTGCCATGTGGTGGATTGCATCCCACCACACTGTTCTGAAAAAAGTACTGCGTGCACCACCACAGTATGGTGGCGTGATAGGGAAAATGGCTTTTTGCCTTGTCTATGTGTTGGGACTGCATTTGGACTAGGCTTCCCAAAACCCCCCAACACATCTGGTGTGATCCTATCCTTACTAATCTCAAAGTAAATTGAACTAGTTATGTATGTATGTGTTGGTATTCAGTGCATGTGTGTATTTGTGTGTGCACATTTGGGATTTAGCTGTTGAACAAAACATCATTTTAAAGTTTATGTAAACCCACACCTTGTAAAACACCCCATTCTGTGAAAATAGAAAAAAATTGCAAAACATTTGTGTGTATATATATATATATATATATATATATATATATATATATATATATATATATATATATATATATATATATATATATATATATATATATATATAAATACAGTGCCTTGAAAAAAGTATTAACACCCCTTGAAATTTTCCACATTTTGTTATGTTACCAAAAACGTAAATATATTTTATTGGGATTTTCTGTGATGGACCAGCACAAAGTGACACATAATTGTAAAGTGGAAGGAAAATTATAATTTTTTTTTCAACTTTTTTTACAAATAAATATGTGAAAAGTGTGGCGTGCATTTGTGCATTTGCGTGCATTACTCTGATACCCCTAACTAGAATCTAGTGAAACCAATTGCCTTCAGAAGTTACCTAATTAGTAAATAGAGTCCACCTGTGTGTAATTTAATCTCAGTATAAATACAGCTGTTCTGTGAAGCCCTCAGAGGTTTGCTAGAGAACTTTAGTGAAAAAACTGCCTCATGAAGGCCAAGGAACACAACAGACAGGTCAGGGATAAAGTTGTGGAGAAGTTTAATGCAAGGATAGGTTATAAAAAAATACCCCAAGCTTTGGGATACAAATGCATGCCACACTTTTCACATATTTATTTGTAAAAAAATTTGGAAACCATTTATCATTATCCTTCCACTTCACAATTATGTGCCACTTTGTGTTGGTCTATCACATAAAATCCTAATAAATCACATTTACGTTTTTGGTTGTAACATGACAAAATGTGGAAAATTTCAAGGGTATGAATACATTTTCAAGCCACTACATATATATATATATATATATATATATATATATATATATATATAAAAACTATAAATACCCTCATAAAATTCCTAGGCTCTCCAGGTGTCTAGATGTCAAAGGGATGTGCCACATCCCAATGGATAAATGGAAAGAGAGAAAGTAGTACGGGAAATCCGACTATATCAAATGTAGAAACGTTTATTTGTACATACAATTAAAATGAATGTAGTAATAAAAAACATGCACATACAATATACATGTTACATTAAATAAACAAGAAATTGGAAGGAATTACATTCATCAAGTGAGCATTGCAACCCAGAGAGACCCCTACACCTACCTAGTCTTCTTCAGGGGGTTCATTTAGGGGGTTTATTTAGGAATGCAATGAATCGACTCTACAGGATAAATGTCAATCAATGACATGCAAAAAAAGAAGATGCTATATACAAGATAAATAACATATCAACTGTGTAAAGGTATCTCACTATATATGGATTACAAGAAAGACATGTGCAAACACTGAGATGGTTTCAAATGGTCCAGGAGCCAGAAAGCAATTCAAGGGAAAATATCCTATTATATAATAAGGATTTAATTAGTGTCTCATCGAATGCAAGACCAGAAAAGCCCCCACCCCTATAAAAGGACATGGAGCATAGAGTCAACGTGTAGTTCAGGTGATAGTCCTGAGCTATATGGACATACATTTAGAACTTTACTGTTAGAAGCTGTCAAGGATACTTACTTAGTGATTTGGGTAAAACTTTTATCTGCAAGTTTATTTGGACCATATGTTGTCACAGGGATTAAAGGGTCCAGACCATAAAAAAGATGCTGGGGCCAAAAAACACAGAAAAAGACAAAAAAGCAAAAAAAAACAAACAAAAAAGCTTCACTGCCTATGATTGTTGGCTTGATGGATCAAAGGGCGAAGATTGCCAGCAAAAATGCATAGCTTTTTATCCAAAAGATTCCAGGAGGCAGTTATTGCCTGTGTGAAATACCAAAATAAACACTATGAATAGTCTGATAGAGACATGATTTAGATAAGGAATATATGTACACTACCGTTCAAAAGTTTGGGGTCACATTGAAATGTCCTTATTTTTGAAGGAAAAGCACTGTACTTTTAAATGAAGCTAACTTTAAACTAGTCCTAACTTTAAACAAATATACTCTATACATTGCTAATGTGGTAAATGACTATTCTAACTGCAAATGTCTAGTTTTTGGTGCAATATCTACATAGGTGTATAGAGGCCCATTTCCAGCAACTATCACTCCAGTGTTCTAATGGTACAATGTGTTTGCTCATTGGCTCAGAAGGCTAATTGATGATTAGCAAACCCTTGTGCAATCATGTTCAAACATCTAAAAACAGTCTAGCTCCTTCCAGAAGCTACAAAACTGACCTTCCTGTGAGCAGATTGAGTTTCTGGAGCATCACATTTGTGGGGTCAATTAAACGCTCAAAATGGCCAGAAAAAGAGAACTTTCATCTGAAACTCGACAGTCTATTCTTGTTCTTAGAAATGAAGGCTATTCCATGTGAGAAATTGCAAAGAAATTGAAGATTTCCTACAACGGTGTGTACTACTCCCTTCAGAGGACAGCACAAACAGGCTCTAACCAGAGTAGAAAAAGAAGTGGGAGGCCGCGTTGCACAACTAAGCAAGAAGATAGGCACATTAGAGTCTCTAGTTTGAGAAACAGACGCCTCACAGGTCCCCAACTGGCATCTTCATTAAATAGTACCCGCAAAACACCAGTGTCAACATCTACAGTGAAGAGGCGGCTGCGGGATTTTGGGCTTCAGGGCAGAGTGGCAAAGAAAAAGCCATATCTGAGACTGGCCAATAAAAGAAAAAGATTAAGATGGGCAAAAGAACACAGACATTGGACAGAGGAAGACTGGAAAAAAGTGTTGTGGACGGATGAATCCAAGTTTGAGGTGTTTGGATCACAAAGAAGAACGTTTGTGAGACGCAGAACAAATGAAAAGATGCTGGAAGAATGCCTGACGCCATCTGTTAAGCATGGTGGAGGTAATGTGATGGTCTGGGGTTGCTTTGGTGCTGGTAAGGTGGGAGCTTTGTACAGGGTAAAAGGGATTCTGAATAAGGAAGGCTATCACTCCATTTTGCAACGCCATGCCATACCCAGTGGACAGCGCTTGATTGGAGCCAATTTCATCCTACAACAGGACAATGACCCTAAACACACCTCCAAATTGTGCAAGAACTATTTACAGCAGAAGCAGGCAGCTGGTATTCTATCGGTAATGGAGTGGCCAGCACAGTCACCAGATCTGAACCCCATTGAGCTGTTGTGGGAGCAGCTTGACCGTATGGTACGCCAGAAGTGCCCATCCAACCAATCCAACTTGTGGGAGCTGCTTCTAGAAGTGTGGGGTGCAATTTCTCCAGCTTACCTCAATAAATTAACAGCTAGAATGCCAAAGGTGTGCAATGCTGTAATTGCTGCAAAAGGAGGATTCTTTGATGAAAGCAAAGTTTGATGTAAAAACAATGTTATTTCAAATACAAATCATTATTTCTAACCTTGTCAATGTCTTGACTCTATTTTCTATTCATTTCACAACGTATGGTGGTGAATAAGTGTGACTTTTCATGGAAAACACAAAATTGTTTGGGTGACCCCAAACTTTTGAACGGTAGTGTATATAAGACGCTTTGTTCCACAATGCTTGGTGGGGGAAAGTTGAGCATCTGGAACACACGCTACATGAGGTCTACAGCGAGACTTGCTGTGTTTGCGGGGTCACTTTAGAAGGTCCAGACACATTGGCTGTTTCATGTTCTGATCAACATTAGGGCTTGTCATTGGCAGGTTCTTTGTAATCCACCCTTTAGAAACTATATAAGGGGGGGGGGGCTTTCTCCCCAGCAGCAGATGCACACCTTTACAGTAACAGCATATCCGGGTAAGCTAGCTAAAAGGACATTATGGGATACATATATTCTTTCTCTAAATCATGTCTCTAGCGGACTATTCATAGTGTTTATTTTTGTTTTTTCAAGACAAAGCAAAGCATCTTTGCTGTCAATCTTCACACTTTGATCCATCAAGCCAACAATCATAGGCAGTGAAGCTTTTTTTTAATTTTTTTTTCTGGTCTTTTTATGGTCTAGACCGTTTATTCCCTGTGACAACATATGGTCCAAATAAACTTTGAGATAAAAGTTCTATCCAAATGACTAAGTAAGTACCCTTGACAGCTTCTAACAGAAAAGTTATACATGTATGTCCATATAGCTCAGGACTATCACCTGAACTACATGTTGACTCTATGCTCCATGTCCTTTTATGGGGGGGGGGGGAGGGGGGCTTTTCTTGCATTCAATGAGACACTAATTAAATCCTTATTATATAATAGGATACTTTCTCTTGAATTGCTTTCTGGCTCATGGACGATTTGGAACCATCTCAGTGTCTGCATATGTCTTTCTTGTAATCCATATATTTTGAGGTATACTTACACAGTTGATATGTGATTTATACTGTATATAGCATTTTCTTTTTGCATGTCATTGATTGACATTTATCTTGTAGAGTCTATTCATTGCATTCCTAAATAAAGAACTCCCTGAAGAAGACTCAGCGAGTTGAAACGCGTAGGGGTCCCTCTCGGTTGCGATGCTCACTTGATGAATGGAATTCCTTGCAATTTCTTGTTCATTTCATGTAATCGGTTTATTGTATGTGCATGTTTTTTATTCCTACATTGATTTTAATTGTATGTACAAATAAACGTTTCTACATTTGATACAATCACGTATCTACATTGGTGCCTCTAAAGTCCCTTCCCAACCTTCTCTTTTTCCACTATAAATACACTGTTCTCAGCTGCATAAGAAGCTCAGAGAGCTGGGGCAGAAGGAACAGCAGCACACTGGTCTTCTTTTTAAATAACTGTGCAAGGGATAGAAGGGGTATGTCAGCACAAGTGTAACCAGTGGAGGAGAGCAGGCTGAGATCCCAGCAGAGCTAGAAAACTGACCACACTGTGCTCTCATATAAATGGTACAACAGGAACATATCAGGAATATGAAACTTCGGGTTAACATATTCTTTAAGCTGTAAAATGAAATGGTTTTATTATGTATGTGGAGAATTAACTTTTGTTCAAGGAATTGAAAGATTGTGAGCATACACTCTGGATTTGGGATAATCTCAATACATATACCATGCACAAACATGTGCTTGTATCTCTATACATATTCATCCCTCTCTCTGTATTCCAGACCTGTAAAAACCTCTGATTACCCCTGAAATTACTTTTCCTCTGACTTCCAACCATAATAAATCTTTGTCTGTCAATAGTTTTGAACAGCTGAATGATTTGGAAAATTGCTTAAATTATATTGTTGTGAAGACAATTGTTTCACAGTATGGAAACTTGTATTATACACTGAAAGGTCTATGAAGCCTTTTGAAGTGAAATCTACATTTGCATATTGAGAGTGATATGGGAGGAAACCAAGTGTAATCCATGTGCAGTGTTGAACCAGTCCTTCTGCAGGAAGGCCTGTATAAAAAAGCATAAAGCCAATATTTCTCAGTTTTCACAATATCTGTGAAATATCATTTTTTCCTTCCGTATTTATAAAGATGCATACAGAATTTTTTTAATATTTCAAGAATAATAGTCCTGTGAATTCTATTTGATAGACGATGTAACCCAGCCTTTCTTAACACAGAGGAACCCTTGACATAACTTCATGGTGTCAGGGTATCCCTGATAACAATTACTATATCTGCAACTACAATTGTTGTTTTTGGAAAGAATTGCCCCCTTACAGATAGCTATAAAGATCAATGGTGTCTGTGGGAACTTATCTGAGGAGCAGAAAGTGCTCATTGCTCAAGGAACCCCTGGCAACCTCTGGATGAATCCTAGGGTTCCATGCAACCTTGGTTGAGAAACCCTGGTGTAACTATACAGGTTATAGTGAGAAGGGAGTAAGGCTTAATGTACATGACCAAACATGGGCTGTACAGCATGCACATGACATTTCAGAGACTCGTACAGTCACTGATTGAGATGCATCTGAAAAGGCGGCTGTATGTGGTTGTACTCTGTAGGTTGCTTAACATATGACCTAATAAGGCTACCTGGCTATATTAGGTCAATGTTGCCACAAGAATCTTTGGCTCTTTGTATATGTGGGCAGAGAATGTTCTGGCTGCTACTATATGGCCCAGAAGTGACAGCTTACTTCTGGATTTGGCCGAACCCAAATTTAGACCAAATGCTAGCTTATCACTAATTGTGACTCAAGCATTAATTTACAGTTTTGGACACCTGTTGGAATATGTGTGCAGATATTAGATTTTTGAGTGTAATCTGCCATTTATTTTACGAACCCAAGTTCAAACCAAATATGAGCTCATCACTAATGGGTACCCAGGCATCAATTGACAGTTATGGACATCTCTTGGAATTTGTGAGCAGATATTAGATTTTTGAGTGTAATTTTTACCCCTGACATATTTTTTTTTTTTCGTACTGTAAAAATTTGGTATACTTGCCAAATTGTTAAAAAAATATCTTTAACGTTTTTCAAACCTCCAACGCTGTTTAAATAACTAAAATTTCTATTTCTTTTTGTAGGATATAATTTTTACCAAAAACCTCCCATTTTATTGTGGCCTAGAACCAGGGTCTTCAAACTTTCTAAACAAAGGGCCAGTTTACTGTCCTTCAGACTTTAGGAGGGCTGGACTGTTGCCAGTGGGAATAGAAAATGTCCTGGTGTCAGTGGGAGTAAACAATGCCCCATCTTTGGTATTAAATGAAGAAATTGTGCCCCATCGTTGGTGTCAGTGGGAGGAATTAAGCCCCATAATTGGTGCCACTGGAAGGAACAGTGCACCATTGTAGGAGTTAGTGGATGGAATAATGCCACAAGGGTCTGGTAAATGCACCCAAAGCGCCACATCTGGCCCCAGTGCTGAAGTTTGGAGATTTACTAGAGTCCATAGAATTATGACATACAGTGCCTTGCGAAAGTATTCGGCCCCCTTGAACTTTTCAACCTTTTGCCACATTTCAGGCTTCAAACATAAAGATATAAAATTTTTATTTTTTGTGAAGAACCACCAACAAGTGGGACACAATTGTGAAGTGGAACGAAATCTATTGGATTGTTGAAACTTTTTTAACTAATAAAAAAATGAAAAGTGGGGCGCGCAAAATTATTCGGCCCCCTTGCGTTAATACTTTGTAGAGCCACCTTTTGCTGCGATTACAGCTGCAAGTCGTTTGGGGTATGTCTCTATCAGTTTTGCACATCGAGAGACTGAAATTCTTGCCCATTCTTCCTTGCAAAACAGCTCGAGCTCAGTGAGGTTGGATGGAGAGCGTTTGTGAACAGCAGTTTTCAGCTCTTTCCACAGATTCTCGATTGGATTCAGGTCTGGACTTTGACTTGGCCATTCTAACACCTGGATACGTTTATTTGTGAACCATTCCTTTGTAGATTTTGCTGTATGTTTGGGATCATTGTCTTGTTAGAAGATAAATCTCCGTCCCAGTTTCAGGTCTTTTGCAGACTCCAACAGGTTTTCATCCAGAATGGTCCTGTATTTGGCTGCATCCATCTTCCCCTCAATTTTAACCATCTTCCCTGTCCCTGCTGAAGAAAAGCAGGCCCAAACCATGATGCTGCCACCACCATGTTTGACAGTGGGGATGGTGTGTTGCTGTGTTGCTTTTACGCCAAACATATCGTTTTTCATTGTGGCCAAAAAGTTTGATTTTGGTTTCATCGGACCAGAGCACCTTCTTCCACATGTTTGGTGTGTCTCCCAGGTGGCTTGTGGCAAACTTTAGACGAGACTTTTTATGGATATCTTTGAGAAATGGCTTTCTTCCTGCCACTCTTCCAAAAAGGCCAGATTTGTGCAGTGTACGACTGATTGTTGTCCTATGGACAGACTCTCCCACCTCAGCTGTAGTTCTCTGCAGTTCATCCAGAGTGATCATGGGCCAGGTCTTGGTAGATTTGCAATGGTCTGATACTCCTTCCATTTCAAAATGATCGCTTGCACAGTGCTCCTTGGGATGTTTAAAGCTTGGGAAATCTTTTTGTATCCAAATCCGGCTTTAAACTTCTCCACAACAGTATTACGGACCTGCCTGGTGTGTTCCTTGGTCTTCATGATGCTCTCTGCGCTTTCAACAGAACCCTGAGACTATCACAGAGCAGGTGCATTTATACAGAGACTTGATTACACACAGGTGGATTCTATTTATCACCATCAGTCATTTAGGACAGCATTGGATCATTCAGAGATCCTCGCTGAACTTCTGGAGTGAGTTTGCTGCACTGAAAGTAAAGGGGCCGAATAATTTTGCACGCCCCACTTTTCAGTTTTTTATTTGCTAAAAAAGTTTAAAATATCCAATAGATTTCGTTCCACTTCACAATTGTGTCCCACTTGTTGGTGATTCTTCACAAAAAAATAAAATTTCATATCTTTATGTTTGAAGCCTGAAATGTGGCAAAAGTTTGAAAAGTTCAAGGGGGCCGAATACTTTTGCAAGGCACTGTATGTACATATCATTGGAAGAGACACAGTGGTCACATAGGTGCATCTGTAGTGTTTGCTGCTGGCCTATTGTAATCTAGATGGGCACAGATCAAGATAACTTTCAAATATAAGTTGTGGATTTTGAGTATGCTGTCCAATTTGGGTCACCAGTCCTCAGGAAGGATGTGCTGAAACTGGTGAGAGTCTAAAGAAGGGCAACAAAGCTAATAAGGGGAATGGGGGACCTCAGTTGTGAGGAAAGGCTAAACAAATTAAGCTTATTGTCCTTGGAAAAGAGGCACTTAAGAGGAAATATGAAAGCAATATATAAAAATCTAAATAGTGATTCTAGCATATGGAGAAAAGTATTTGGTCTCAGACTGCTCAAGAGGACATGTGGTCACTCAATGGAGCTGGATGAGAAGTGGTTCAACCTTAGACTGGGTAGAGGTTTTTTACTGTTAGAATGATAAGGATGTGGAACTCCCCTCCACAATCCGTGCTGTCAGTGGAATGTGTCGATACTTTAAAAAAAACGCTTAGATGGGCATCTTATCGAACACAATATACAGGGATATCGGAAGTGGTAGAGACATAAATGCATACACACACCCACACAGGTTGAACTGGATAGATGGGTTTCTTTATTCAACCTTACCAACTATGTAACTATGTAAATTAAATACAATTTATCTGTTGTTTGGTGTGATATACAAAACTGTGTCTTTATTTTACTAAAAAAATGATACTTACCTTGAACATAATAATTCTTCTTAAGGGAATCCTTTCTTCTCTATAAATGCTGTAAAGCCTTCAAAAAAAAAAAAAAAGTTAAGACTCGTGGGCTGTGTAATTGCTACTGCCATGAACCCAATATAGAATATTACCACTGCACATAATGAATAACAAAGAATTGCATGCTTATTTCTTAGAAAAAGGTTTAATGAATGTATAAGCTACATAGCTTGACATGTATATTTATGATTGTGCGGTAGGAGCATCATGTATATTAAATACCGTTTCTGTTTAGGCAAAACGTGTAGGCAGATAATACCCATAATTGTGCCAATTAGTGAAAACACAGGTTTGTTTTTGTCTGCTCTGCATATTCTTCAAAGCTAAATGCATTACCAAAGACAATATTATTAATCAGCCGGACTTTTAAATTGATGCATGTGTTAGAAGTTTAAGTACAGTCATGAGATTGAACTATTTAAGGTTGGGACCAGTGCCAGAAGTTTCAACTGCTTTGCTAAAACAGAAATACAGTAACAAACAACCACAGGGGAGTTTAGAATTTTCCACGTTGCTTACATCTAAAAGAGTGGAGACACTTAAGCTTTGGATTTTAATAAGTATAAAGTATATGAGGATTAGGAAAAGGATCCTGTGTGTATGTGTTACATATGAATGTTCTCATATCAGTAATTACTTCCATTGTAAAGATCTCATTGGGCCATTAAAAAGATGTTCTCTAAGTGCCATGCTCCCAGATGGACTCTAAGTGGAATTCAATACTCCATTGTCTTTGATGAGTCTCTCTTGGTGTATTATGAGCTTGAAGTAAGTAATTCTACTCAGTTCATTTTATTTTACTGTACTTTGTAAACATTGCTTATGCCCCATAGATTAAGAAGGACACCATGAGGTTTATTTAAACAAGGTTTTCCACTTACAGAAAAAAAAAATGGACAAAAACATACTCTTGTTGCCGCTCTCCCTAGCTGAACTGCAAGGAGATCCCACAACTCCTGTCATCTTCTATAATACCAGCAATGATGAGCAGCTCTAAAATTTTGGCTGTATGGAGGCAGGTTACCTACAGTAGTTAGCTAGCCAGCTCGGCTGCCCAAGCCAGGGAGAAGGGGCTAATGTTTTACTGCCTTCTCTAGGCAAGTGCACGGACTTTTTGGGGACTGGCCTCTTTTCCCTGTGTATTATAAAAGCGGAGAGGTTGGGGTCCCTGGGAGAGGGAATGGGAACTGTTGAAGAAGAAGGTTGCTGGGACCTGTGGGCCAATCCAGGAACCCAGAACCAGGGTCTGCAACAACGCTATGGGTTTGTGTAACACCACTACAAAAGGTTAATTCACAAGGCAAGGAAGATGAGGTAATTGCCATGGGTAACTAAAAGGAGGAACAGCTACAGCAACCAGTGGTTTGGCGTTGTACAAGCTAGGTGACAGATCCTCCGATAGCGAGGGGGTCAGTAGTCTAATTCCCCCCCTAGCTGTCCGACTCCTCCAGTCACTGGGAGCAGACTAGTGTTATGGAGATCTAAGGCCTAATCACTAGGTACGGGAAGGAAAGAGTTAATGAGCACGTATAGGGCAAGCTATGTGTTTGGCAGGACTCCATACTGTTACTGGGAGTGAGGTAGCAGAGGTACACTGGACTGGTGTAGTGGGCAAAGGCTCTGCAAGTTCCTCCTAATACAAACATACATCAGTTACAAGTGTGTAATGACATATGACGAAACATTACATATAGGAACTCTGTATATTATTGCAGCACAGTTGCTTATCTCTGAGTCAGAGACTGCATTAATGTTTGATTTCTCACATGACTGCAGCCTCCTCCTGGGCATTTTTGAGTATGCCCTCTGGCAAGATGTTATGTGCGCGGACACAGAAGAACCCATCCATATGCCACTGACCGTGTATAATTTTTCAATGGGTTACCAATGCTGGCCTGTGGCTGCATGACATATTTGCAGTGCAAACCATTGGGTTACATACTGTAGATGAGTTGTAACACCTGAGGAAGGCCAAGTAGTGTTGTCAAGTAATGTTTTCCACAGAGATACAAACAGGGATTTTGAAAGTATGTATTCAATATCTCTGCTATATCAAAGTGGAAAGATACTGACATGACTGACTCATGGCCAGTAGAGTAGTTGCACCATGGTTCTTGGTTGTGAAGGTGTGCTTTAAGGTGACAATGCAAGTGGAACCCAGTTAGTCATACTTGTTTGTACCCGTTCTCCATTTTTTATCTCTCTCTGTGGTTGTGCACGCTTTGTACAAGATTTGGAATTTGTTAAAAAGGGGAAGGGGTAGATGGAGTTGTGTTGTGTCTGTAGTATAATGTATCTGAAAAACTCTTAAAATAGCTTACAATAACTCCACTTTTGGGTGTTTTTTTATGAGTGGTTTAGCTAAGGACCTGCATAATCAGTAAATGTTCAAAATGCTAAGGACAAGTGCAGCAGAAAGGTAGGAAAATAACAAAGAAAAAGGAGAATTAATGCTATGGAGTACAAGAAACAGCCCTACTCACTTTGTGTCATGTCATACTACCAGTCCTATGCATTTCATTCTAATGGTGCCTTATTTATTTTAGGAGCCTTATAGTGTCCCAGCTCAAGTTAGTTGCATTAAGTTTCATTAGAACCACATGGGCATTATGACCAGACTGGTTCCTCTAATAAAGGATACTGACTGGTTGCAGGCATTTACTTTTGAAACAGATTTGGTGATTAGGGATAGGTAAACGGTTCAGCCCGAGCATAAGTTCAGGCCGAACTTTGGTTGTTCGGACGTTCAGGGAACAACGAACATTATGCGGTGTTCGCGGCAAATTCGAAAGCCGCGGAACCCTGCGGAAGCCGCGGAACACTAACATGAAAAAAAAGAAGTGCTCATTTTCAAGGCTTATATGCAAGTTATTGTCATAAAAAGTGTTTGGGGACCCGGGTCCTGCCCCAGCGGACATGTATCAATGCAAAAAAAAGTTTTAAAAACATCAGTTTTTTCAGGAGCAGTGATTTTAATAATGCTTAAAGCAAAACAATAACAATTAAATATTTCTTTTAAATATCATGCCTGGGGGATGTCTATAGTATGCTTGTAAAGTGGCACAATTTTACCATGTTTAGAACAGTACCACAGCAAAATTACATTTCTAAAGGAAAAAATGTAATTTGAAACTGATCGCGGCTGTAATGAATTGTCGGATCCCTTCAATATAGATAAAACT
This sequence comes from Lithobates septentrionalis, assembly GCA_037952835.1. Classification (NCBI taxonomy): domain Eukaryota; kingdom Metazoa; phylum Chordata; class Amphibia; order Anura; family Ranidae; genus Lithobates; species Lithobates septentrionalis. The sequence goes on from JBBDGP010000812.1 coordinate 1,971,082, forward strand.
CAGATCTGGTATGGATTTAAAGGGGAATCCTGTGCCAAAATAAAAAAATTGCGTAGGGGTCCCCCCCAAAATCCATGCCAGACCCTTATCCGAGCACACAACCTGGCAGGCCGCAGGAAAATATGGGGGATGAGAGAGCGCCCCCCCCCTCCTGAACCATACCAGGCCACATGCCCTCAACATGGGGAGGATGCTTTGGAGTAGCCCCCCAAAGCACCTTGTCCCCATGTTGATGGGGACAAGGGCCTCATCCCCACAACCCTTTCCAGGTGGTTGTGGGGATCTGCTGGTGGGGGGCTTATCGGAATCTGGAAGTCCCCTTTAACAAGGGAACCCCCAGATCCTTGCCCCTCCTATGTGAATTTGTAACGGGTACATTGTACATTGTTGAGGAAGTGAGGGTCACCCGTTTACGTCACTGAGTGGCCCCACCCTCAGATATATAACAGCTGTCAAAGCGAGAAGCGTGCGATGTGCAGGAGCCTCCCACATTTTCGGCTCATCAGGTGGCGTGAGAGGGATTTACGCGGGACTTTTTTTTTTTAATAAAGGACTTTTTCCAAAGCGTCTTCTATCATTTTTACTATTTTTGACACAATGTACCCATTACCAATTCACATGGGGGGGCGGGATCTGGGGGTCCCCTTGTTAAAGGGGGCTTCCAGATTCTGATAAGCCCCCCACCTGCAGACCATCAAGACCAACAGGCAAAGGTTGTGGGGATGAGGTCCTTGTCCCCATCAACATGGGGACAAGGTGCTTTGGGGGCTACTCCAAAGCATCCTCCCCATGTTGAGGGCACGTAGCCTGGTATGGTTCAGGAGTGGGGGAGCTCTCTCGTCCCCCCTCTTTTCCTGTGGCCTGCCAGGTTGCGTGCTCGGATAAGAGTCTGGTATGGATTTTGGGGGGCCACTATGCCCTTTTTAATTATTTTGGCACAGGGTTCCCCTTAAAACCGATGCCACATCCTTGATTTTTTTTCCATACCAAACCTGAAGGGCCTGGTATGGATTTTGGGGGGACCCCCACGCAATGTATTTTTTTTTGGTACGGTGTTCGTTCATACTAGACCCAAAGGGCCTGATAATAGACTCGGGGGGCACGCTGTTTTTTTCAATGAGTTTTATCTATATTGCCGAGACCCGACAATTCATTACAGCTGCGATCAGTTTTAAAGACATTTTTTTTTCCTTTAGAAATGTCATTTTGCTGTGGTACTATTCTAAACACGGGAAAACTGCGCCACTTTACAGGCATACTATAGACACTCCCCAGGCACAATATTTAAAGGAATATTTTATTTTTATTGTTTCACTTTAAGCATTATTAAAAATCACTGCTCCTGAAAAAATGGCAGTTTTTAAAACTTTTTTTTGCATTGATACATGTCTACTGGGGCAAGACTCGAGTGCCCAAATGCTTTTTATGGCAATAACTTGCATATAAGCCTTTAAAATGAACACTTTTGATTTTTCAGGTTTGTGTCCCATAGACTTTAACGGTGTTCGCACGTTCGTCCAAATTTTTTGCCTGTTCGCAAGTTCTGGTGCGAACGAAACCGGAGGGTGTCGGCTCATCCCTATTGGTGATGGGCATATAATAGAGATTATACAGTATAGCTTCACCTGCTGGTCAGATAGTAAAAGACTCACACCCAGCTCATGCAGTGTGACATGACATAAGCAAAAAGCTTCCCTTTGGTTAATTCCAGTTGGCACTTCAGTATCCTGTTCAGTTGTGATGATTACAATATCGATTGGATATTTGTTTCTTTCGTATGATTTTTGTCTGTCTCAACCCATAGACTTTGTAATGGCCACCATTTCTTAGCTCTGTCAGGCTATGGATTATGTTCCTGCCTGATGAACTCTTAACTAGCCAGTGGGACAAAGCTTGTAGGATACCAGCAATACCAAAGCAGGCTGTGCTCAACCACCTCACAGAATACCACAAATGAGGAATGCCATTGCTCAGACTTTTGCCCCTGTGGGCTACCCACTAAAAAGTTCATCAAAAAAGTTGGCATCACTGTAGGATCTTTAATATATGTAACAATTTATTGTCACATCAAGTCAAAATGGAGCATAACAGACCCGCTAATGTGTTTCAGTCACACTGGCCTTAGTCATAATTGTAGTGATAGTGGGTCTGTTATGTTGGATTTTAACCCGATGAGCCATTACTGTATATGGAAAATCCTGCCATGGTGTTTTGCTTTGCTTCTTTTAAGGTTATTTGCAGTAAACCAAGGACACATTAAAAACGTCTGTAGTACATGAATGTGCTTTACTAAACAAAAGTGATGTACATACAGTTGTAGGGAAAACAATACAAGACATACAAATTATCACAAAATATGCATACAGTATACACATGCACAAGCTATCTATCTTTCCCAGCAAATGAGCATGGACAATCTATGCAATTACACTAAACAGCTACTTATTTCCCTGGAGATAGAGTCTTCTTCCAGACTGCTCCTTTCATTTAACAGTCCTCCAGAACTACCGGTACCTTTGTGTCCTCGGCACATGGCTGTGTCCGAGTCCTTTTTTCCCACCCTCTACTTCCTGTAGCATCACCTCCTGTCCTGAGCTCATGAACCAGTCCAACAAATTCATTAGCTGATGAATAAGGGAAGCATAGCTTCTAAAAACAATACATGTAAATAAAATGCATCATTCTTATATGTATGCTATAAAAATCACTAAAATAGCCTTAGCAACACACATGGTGCCAACTTTTCTGATGGACTTAAAGCTTGTGGGTGACATTTGGAAAAATAGTTATGGAAAGCCACAATTGCTAGTGACACAGAGGGTCCTCTCTAAGCCATGACATTTCCTTCACAGAAAATCTGAAATTAACTTCTTGAGGGTAGGTGCCTATTTAATCTTATGCCTATGGGTATTGCATGCCAGTCAGAAATGATACTGCTTTCTCAAATGTATATTCATAATGATTATGCCTGTTAACCTCAAATATAGATAAGACTTTTGTTTCTTAGTATAGCCATCTGACTCACAGCCAGTTTGAAGGACTATAGTTTAAATTACAGAGACAAAAGTGCTGTAAAATAGAAACTAATATATCAAGCAAGTTCTATAGACTCTGCTTTCTTTATACACCACATATTAAATGCATCAGTCATCCAGTTTCTAAGCACTGGATTCTATTACTGCTCTAAATCTGCAATCTTGGCAAAATCCTACTACAATTAAAAGCAGAGCAGAGCAGAATTAGTCATTTGAATATCCAGTTTAAGATGATATTTTTTTGTAGGGTATTATGCTTCACATATTAACACTTTTCTAGTAGGAACTGGCAAGGCATAAATGATCAAAAGTGTCTATTGCTACTCCACTGCAAGGAAAGTCAGGGGTTAATTCGTATGAATTCTTCATTACGGATAATTTTTAGACTTTGGATTCCTGCGGCTCATCTGTTAAGTTGACAGGAGTTCAGTGGAATCATATGTACTTCATAACCAGACACACTTTGAGCCACAATGCATATTAATTAAGAGCCTCTGTTTTATTAATTTTCAAGAGTCAGGGATAATTAAAGCATAAACAACTAGTAGTGGAAGACGGCGGGATGATGACAGGATGTTTTTGTGCATGAAACTCTATGGAGAGCACATTAGATTCTGTCATTACTTTAGTTTCAGAGTCTGACACACTGCGGAAGCCGAGCTAGAGCATTGCGGTTAGATGAGATACGCTCGCCTTTGCCTGCGGGGGGCTATAAGTAGAGTTATAGTTGCCCCCTCAGGTTCATGTATTAAATATGAGCATATATTGTTAATAGCAATATCCACATCTCATAACAGAGTATATAAAAGGCTTGTCACAACATCATCTGTAAAACATTTACGGCTAATGCATTTTGCAGTTGGCTTTGTAATAACTTACCGGAGAACATTCTCAGCACTGATCAATTGTAAGTATGATGCACTCTAGTTATAAATAGCAACATCATTTAAACTTCAATAAAGAAAAAAAAAGGACTAGTTGAAAAAAAAAATATATATATATACATAAATAAATACAAATGTAGATAATGATGGATAATTATGGGTTTGCTTGAAGAACTAGATTTGAGCCGTATAGACCATTGCCAACAGTTGCCAAGAACGTAATGTAGGGTTGACAGTTGTAGAATTAACAACAGTTAATCAGTGTCATTCTGCATGGTTATGGCAGTTGTGTGCTTCAGCTGCCTCATACCAGCCAACATGGGCCTTTAAATATTTTGCTTCTTGGACATAAGAAGGATTTGTATAACATTTGCTGGAGATCTTCAAGTTGCTGTAAGCCTCTACAAGATTGAAGTAGATGTTATCCCCGGATGTCATTTAAACCTAGTTTACACTTGCTGTTGGAGGTAGGGTGAGGGTGGTAAAAAAAGGTGGTTGAGCTATGTTTTTTTCCACCAGCCAAATGCCCCCCCCCTCCTCCCCTTCCCAAACTGCAAACGATCCATACAGGGTATAGACAAGTTTTGCAGAAATGATCCCCCCCCCGTCGCATCTGGTAGGCAGTACTGCCCCATAAACATGACCCATTCAAGTAAAATATAGCATTGTGGTACAGGCTTTTAGGGGTTAGAACCACACGAAACCAAAACTGCACTTGAGAGCGTTTTACAATATCAAATATATTTTTTTTGCATCTCAGTCATGCTTGTTTCCTGTAGCAGTAGACAAGCCTACCCCACCACCCCATGTGAATGAGTATGGGTTACATAGTACCCCTACTCAATCCCCAAAAAATTAAATGTAACTCAGAAATAAAGGGACTCATACATTTGACAAGTCCTTTATTAAAAAATGAAAAATCCTTAAAAATGACACTCTTCCACTATCAATCAGAATGAAAGTAGGGGGAACACAATAGCTCCCTCTACCTATGGGAATAGGCACAAATCAATAGGCAGTTCGCTGTAAATTTAAAATACAGTTATTAATTGGTCACTTACCTGTCAGCTGACACTTGACTTCTAGAAGATCCTACAGTTGGTCAGGTGATTCAACGAACCTATAAGAAGAAAGAAGAGGTTATAAAAGAAATCAGACCTACGGTTTTTATCAGAACAATGGCTGCAGCAGAAGAAAATGCACCCCTCCCTCCCTCCCTCCCTTTGTTGCGGACTTTCCCCATTTTTGAATATTCCTTCTGTTGAAAGGGATAGTGTTTTTTTGTTATTAAAGTGGAGTTCCACCCACTTTTACAACTCTTCAGCATCCCTCACTAAACTGCGCACTGTAAACAAATTGGATATTTTTTTATTTTTTTTCTCAGCACCTACCGTATATCTGCTGTATTAATTTTTCACTTCCTCCTCCCTGACCGCGGCCCATCGCATCATTTCCTGTTTCCAATGCCTTCTGGGAAGGGGCGGCAACTTCCTCTGAAACTGCCGTTGCTATGGAAACCTGACCTGAAACCTATTACACTGCTTGTGCTGCACTGAGCATGTGCGAGATCTGCAAGGATGAGATCCAGGAAGAAATACAGTCTGGCTTCAGATGCCCACACTTAAGATGGCCACGGCCTGCTGTAAGTTTATAAAATAACAAACTACTGCTATAAACTAACAAAACAGACCTTAGTTTACAGACTAACTTTACTAGAATACATTAAGCTTCTGTATTATAGGGGTATTTTTAATTAAAAAGCATAATTTCGGCCGGAACACCACTTTAATTGGTTGGTTCAAGCTTTTAAAGCTGAACCATTGGTATGTTAATCTATGTAAGGTTATGAAATGTTATATCGTCAAAAAATATATTGGTTATTATTGGTTATATATCGTCATACCAGTAATAAAGGGCCGTGGCCATTCATACCACATTTTAAGACTAATTGTTTTTATTATATTTAATATATTTAAAGATTTAGATAATATTGAATTTGGTCTCTAGTCCCATGCCTGTCACCTGCAAACTAACTGAAAAAAACCCCAGACATCCTGGCCCACATGGCTAATGCTGACAATACTCATAACCGAATGACAGCACCCTGACCTGTCATCAGCTATATAAGGGAAGGGAATGGTGGTGAGATCATAGACCAAAGGCTGTGGCTATTGCCATGTTTGGTCTATGTCATTGGAACCAGTGATAGCAGGAAGCTGTCATATATATGTAGCCTTACCTCCGTAGGAGCCACTTGAGTATTACACTGACAGTCCTCACTTCTTCACTGGCAGCCAGGTGCAAGGTATTTTCTGCAGCCAGACACACACACTTAGGCTTATTGTTGTCAATGACTAGTCTAGGGGTGTTGTTTTTTGTAGTTATATTTTGTAGGAACTTGGATAGGGTAGGGGATTTTAGTAGGATACTCCGGAATAAAACTATACACAACTTAAGGACTCTAGCTGATCTAGAATTGAGTAGCAGGTGAAGTCCCTTGCTGGGAGCAGATAGCAGACTTCTCCTATGTAGCAATGTAGATATCAGTAGCATGAGCAAAGTCCCTTGTAAAGCAGGACAGGTAGACAGAGCTCTAGGCAGTTATGGCAGACTGCTCGGCAGTCCAAAAGTAGTAGAACTGAGCAAGTATGCAGTAATCACAATTGGGCAAGCTCTTCAGATCACTAGCGAGCGACCCCTTTTTGTTGGACCCTTGCTGACTGTACTAGCACACAAGGGATCACCAAAAAGAACAGACCCCTAGATCATTGGTCTGTACTCACTGGAGTTGTAAAAAGATCCTCAGGCACTACTCCCTTTCAGTCAGCTCTTCTGAAGCATCAGGGTCACTTCTCTACTTTAGCTTCAGGCCCTCCAGTCAACCACCGGAGGCAGTATGGCAGCCGGTGTCAGGGGTGGGAAGCCTACCTCAGCCTCGGCTGGTGTACTCCACCATCAAGGCAAGGATGGACCCCGAGATCACATGTCCTCTGAATATATAGGCCAATCCCAGCATGCTCAGGGGTACCTCCCCTCTAATTGACTGAGACTGCTACATACTCATGCTCCCACCCATGTTCCAGAAAGCTCTACTAGTTTCTAGAAAGCGAGAGGAGTCCAAGCAAACTTCAACAGCATCAGAACACAGGCACAGTCCTAACTAATACATTGCAGCATTCTTTTAAGCAGACCTGCTGAAGATAGATTTGCCTCTAGCTCCACCGTTAGGAGGAAGAACAAATTACACCACTCTAACTATTTACATCCTAGCACCTAAACTAGGAGGGTGCTACATATAGAATACTGCTTCTATATATTATTTTTGGCTCTTGAACTCAGTACTAAGTCGTACTTGCATTTAGTACGCTTTGCGTTCAGGGACAAATGTCCGCAAAGTGGACATTCTGGAGGTTTAGCAATCACACATTTCCTTTAATTAGTAACACTGGAAAAGTACAGCCATTAATGTGATACTAAACTCATTTTTTTTAGAACTTTAGTAGCTGATTTATTCACTTACTGAGTATGCAGCTTCTTTATCTTTGAATCCTTGCCTATGTTCAATAGGGACGACATAACCTCAAACTAACTGGAGGAAATTTCAAAACTAATTTTAGAAAGTATTATTTTACTGAAAGGGTAGTTGATGCTTGGAATAAACTTTCAGCAGAGATACTCAACAGTAAATGGCTTCAAACATGCTTGGGACAAAACATAGATCTATACTCAGACAAGAAAAAAAAAAATAAAAAAAAAATCCATAGAAATATATAAATAAATAAATGGGCAGACTCGATGGACTTCTCCAAAGTCTTTTTCTGCCCTCACTTTTCTATGTTTCTATGGTGTCATGACCGTTGCCCCAGGGTTCCTGTTTCATGGTGTTTTTTTTTCTATTGTAACATCCTATGGAGCCACTCTTGCATGCATGGACTAGAGTTTTGTTTCCTTACACTGTGTGCATCCATAGAAACACACAGCCCCAAAGCCTGGGATTGCAAGGCACTCCCCTACACCTCCCTCCTCCTCCCCCTTCCTTCTCCAAGCTAACAGACTATTTGGAGACTGCACTATCCACTGTTAACTCTTTCCTGTGAAGACCAGAAGTTCAGAGAAGTAGCACTTAGAAAGCAGGAGCCAACAGCATTAAACATTGTAAATTCCAAGTGCATGGGGTAAGAATGATAACAATAGTTTACTGTTGAATGTTTATGTTCTTGTGCTCAATTTGTTAAACCGAAAAACGATGCGAGTTTCATAGTACTTTAAAGCTATGATGGGGTGGACCAAAGTTACCGAAAAGTTTTTGAACTAAAATATTGGGAAGACAATGTAATCATGTTGCTCTTCAAACTTTCCTCAGAATGAATTGTTTTTTTCTGTATCTTTCACTGATAAGCACTAATAAGCTTGAAAGAGCGGTATACCAGCAGGAATAAATGGCTCTGTGTTTGAGCCTGTGCCTGTGCTAGAAAGCCAGCTGCTCTTGGTGCATGGTTGTCTATAGGGGCATGAGATTTGTATAATCCAGTGAAAATAAAGCCTCTTGTTTTTTCTATCTGTGATGGAAGTGATTACATGTAACTACTCTGTTTTAATACAGTAAAGCCATAAATCACTGATTAGAGGAACTGTCGAAGAATAACACATGCTAGTTTTTTATTTTTTCAATCTTTTGATTCTTCTATTAGACCTATAAAACCTGCAGTAAGCTCCAAGAACCTCATGCATTTTCTTTTTGTGCATTGTCCAATTTAGTTGGTATTTAAAGGGTTAACTCAAAAAGTGATATTTCAGTTATTGGTAGAAGCTGGAGAGTTAAAGAAAAATTCCAGGTACAGTATGTAACTTTTTGACATTGATCCAGCTTGGACCGAAGAAACTATGTATATACAAGGTGGTATCAAAAAGTTTTGAGACTAGCTCTGTTTATAAGAAAGTACTTTATTTATCCATGTTTACACACTATCACCTTCAAAACAGTCCCCTTGCACAGCAGGACAGCGTTCTCAGCATTCCTGCCACTTCTGGAAGTCTTCTTTTCAAAGCGCATCAAGCACCTTCTGCGATTGGCGCTGGATATCCGCATTGGTGTCAAATCTGCGACCTTTGAGTTGGATCTTCATCATCGGGAAGAGGGCGAAATCCGCAGGAGCCAAATCTGGTGAAAATGTTGGGTGCAGAAGTGAGATCATGTTGTTTCCAGCAAGAAACTCATGTTTGTACTAACTTGCTGTCCATGATGAAATAGCAGACGTGGTAATGCATGTGGTCAGATTAGCACCAGTTGCACAGCTCCTGATGTACACAGGACAATGTCTATTGGCACACTGACTTATGAACGTCCGTGCTTCCTGTGACTGTGTGTGCAGCCTTGTGCTGGCATCTGTTGGCATGTTGCAAAACTAGTCTTGAAACTTTTTGATACCACCTCGTACTATACCTATGGGATTCCTTTTAGAACAGTGGTTCTCAACTCCTGTCCTCAGGACCCACTAACAGGCCAGGTTTGCAAGATAACTGAAATACATCACAGGTGATATCATTTGCTGCTCAGTGATTGCAGTATTCTAGTCTGCATCTCCCCAAGGTAATACTTAAAATCTGGCCTGTTAGTGGGCCCTGAGGACAGGAGTTCAGAACCACTGCTCTAGAACCTAAAAATCACTGAAGCAGGAGCCTCTACTCTAATGGTCTCCACTAGCTTCCAGGTCCAGCATCAAGCAGCTGTCCTTCTACATTCTGAACAGAGGAGGTAAGCCTCTCAGAATGGGTGCCATTCAAAGAATGTTTTACATCTTATCAATTAATGCAAAGCATCCTCTAACTGGATGAGGTAGAGAGGGGGAGGCAATGACATTACACTGTCCACCTCTTCCAGTCAGAGAATGCTTTGTTTTCATGGAGAAAAAAATGGCACCCATGCTAAGTGTCCGACTTCCTGTGTTCAGATTACAGCAAGGTATCTGCTTGGCACACTACAAAGAAGCTAGTGGAGATCGCAGTAGTAGGGGTAACTACTACAGTGATTTCCAACTTCTAGAGGGATCCCACAGGTATGGAATATGCATAGTTATATTGGTCCAGGCTGGACCAATGTAACTATGTATAAAATGCCATACCTGAAATCTCTCTAAGCCACCTGATAATGACTTATATGTCTTGGGGACTTGGGAAGATATCTGCACTTGAGTTCATGGGTTTCTCAATCTGCTTTGGCCATTTTGAGGGGGTCCACTCTTTTCCTTATTGCTGTTTTTTATTTACTATAAATGATGGTGATGAGTAGGTGGGCAAGAACACCCAGAGTTCCTAGGTGGACAGAAATTGTAAATGATGTCACAGATAATAGGATGCAATATTCAAGACATATAAGAAGACAAATGTTGACTTGGCTGAACAATGCAAGCAATTTCCCAGCACACTTAACAGCTAATCAGCAAAAAAGGAAGTCTAAGTTGGTTCATGTATTTGCCTTAGAAACTGATTTTTGTGACATACATCTGCAAATATAGGCAAAGACACACTACCAAAATAAGGCCGCAATGCTAAGTGTGGTCTCTAGCTTGCAACTCCCAGCTTGAGGCTATATATATATATATAGTGGGGACGGAAAGTATTCAGACCCCCTTAAATTTTTCATTCTTTGTTATATTGCAGCCATTTGCTAAAATCATTTAAGTTCATTTTTTCCCTCATTATTGTACACACAGCACCCCATATTGACAGAAAAACACAGAATTGTTGACATTTTTGCAGATTTATTAAAAAAGAAAAACTGAAATATCACATGGTCCTAAGTATTCAGACCCTTTGCTCAGTATTTAGTAGAAGCCCCCTTTTGATCTAATACAGCCATGAGTCTTTTTGGCAAAGATGCAACAAGTTTTTCACACCTGGATTTGGGGATTCTCTGCAAATCTTCCTTGTAGATCCTCTCCAGTTCTGTCAGGTTGGATGGTAAACATTGGTGGACAGCCATTTTTAGGTCTCTCCAGAGATGCTCAATTGGGTTTAAGTCAGGGCTCTGGCTGGGCCATTCAGGAACAGTCACCGAGTTGTTGTGAAGCCATTACGTCATTATTTTAGCTGTGTGCTTAGGGTCATTGTCTTGTTGGAAGGTAAACCTTCGGCCCAGTCTGAGGTCCTGAGCACTCTGGAGAAGGTTTTCCTCCAGGATATCCCTGTACTTGGCCACATTCATCTTTCCCTCGATTGCAACCAGTCGTCCTGTCCCTGCAACTGAAAAACACCCCCACAGCATGATGCTGCCACCACCATGCTTCACTGTTGGGACTGTATTGGACAGGTGATGAGCAGTGCCTGGTTTTCTCCACACATACCGCTTAGAATTAAGGCCAAAAAGTTCTATCTTGGTCTCATCAGACCAGAGAATCTTATTTCTCACCATCTTGGAGTCCTTCAGGTGTTTTTTTTAGCAAACGCCATGCGGGCTTTCATGTGTCTTGCACTGAGGAGAGGCTTCCGTCGGGCCACTCTGCCATAAAACCCCGACTGGTGGAGGGCTGCAGTGATGGTTGACTTCCTACATTTTTCTCCCATCTCCCGACTGCATCTCTGGAGCTCAGCCACAGTGATCTTTGGGTTCTTCTTTACCTCTCTCACCAAGGCTCTTCTCCCCCGATAGCTCAGTTTTGGCTGGACGGCCAGCTCTAGATAGGGTTCTGGTCGTCCCAAACGTCTTCCATTTAAGGATTATGGAGGCCACTGTGCTCTTAGGAACCTTAATTGCAGGAGAAAATTTTTTGTAACCTTGGCCAGATCTGTGCCTTGCCACAATTCTGTCTCTGAGCTCTTCAGGCAGTTCCTTTGACCTCATGATTCTCATTTGCTCTGACATGCACTGTGAGCTGTAAGGTCTTATATAGACAGGTGTGGGGCTTTCCTAATCAAGTCCAATCAGTATAATCAAACACAACTGGACTCAAATGAAGGTGTAGAACCATCTCAAGGATGATCAGAAGAAATGAACAGCACCTGAGTTAAATATATGAGTGTCACAGCAAAGGGTCTGAATACTTAGGACCATGTGATATTTCAGTTTTTCTTTTTTAATAAATCTGCAAAAATGTCAACAATTCTGTGTTTTTCTGTCAATATGGGGTGCCGTGTGTACATTAATGAGGAAAAAAATGAACTTAAATGATTTTAGCAATGTATACATATATATATATATATATATATAGGGCTCAACATTTCAAGTCCTGAGCTACTAGTCAGGCCTTAAGAGTTATTCGTCACTAGTTGCCCCACCCAACCCCTACCCTGTCCCGTCCCTTATTCCGCCCCTAAACACGCCCTCGTAAATTATCTCCCTGAAACTGTTAAATGTTATATGCAGAATTAAGTTACAAAAATAAATATTAACAACAACTTTAACAATATTAACATAAAGCATATTTCATTGATCTGACTGTACTAAATAAAATAAGTATAAAATATGATTGGCTATTATAGGCACTGTACACATCATTAGTGCCTTGTTAAGTAAATATTTAAATGCTGTAATAAATATAGCATTAAAAAAATGAAAATCAATAGATGACACTTTCACTGATTTAGGATGCAGAGAGACTTACAGAGCACTGCACTAGAAAGGGCAGCGGGAGCTGCCAATGTTAACTTTTTCTATTAAGCTGGTGATTGGTTGCTAGGCAGTCCAAGCAACCAATCACCAGCTTGTTAATAGGAAAAGTAAACTTCAGCAGCCCCCGCCCAACCCCCCTCCACGCCCCCACCACAGCTAGTTCTTTGCCGACTCCCGCTGTATATCAGGCCCTGCTAAGAGAATGACAGGAGGCGGAGGCTGGGAGGAGAATCAACTCCCATGCAACCCCACCTGCCAGAGGCGCCTGCCGGTGGCACCCCCTCCGATGTGGCTCCACACTTGCCATCAGCTTATCTCCACTCACCTAATGCGAGCAGGCGAGTGGAAATTTTTAAGGCTGTATATATATATATATATATATATATATATATATATATATATATATATGAGTACATTGATAGCAGGCATACCTTGAACATAGCATCTTCTTCCTTAAAGCAGTATTCAAATTAAACTCCACCCCCTCCCCAAAAAAATTCATATAATGTGATTACCAATCCTTAAATGTGGCGACTGCATTTGTTTTCATGTAGTGCTTACCCCCGGAAGAGCTGTTGTATTTTGGGGTCCCTTGTTCCCAGTGCCAAGGATTCTCTGGGCAACACCACACTCTCAAACACACCAAGACTGAAGTGTGCATATTTATTTTTGCAACACACAATTATTCAATAACCCCCCCCAAAAAAAATTTGAAAAATGCAGTGAACACTATAATAGGTGTACAATGAAAGGTGCAAAATAATGCATAACTCATGAATGAAAAAGCCCTATATTAAAGGGGGCCTATCTTAGGGAAGATACAAGATTTAGAGGTCCATTAGTCTCTGTTTAATCCTCTCCCACTGTCCAGTGGGTTTGGGTCTAAAATTCGGTGTTGGAGCATGAGTCCCACAAAATTGGGTGTAAGTGTCCCAAACCAGTAGTACTGTCCCATTAAATAGTGAACAGAAGGTGTGGCCAGTGGACTCTTACCACCAAATTAGAAATGGCCTCCTCGCGCTTCTCACCTGGGCTCAGTGATGTCAACTGCGACACCATGTCACCACAGGCGTTCCCACAGACTGGACGTCAACACCGGGTTTGATAATGACATTACCACAGACCAGTTGATGACGCTGGACTCAAGGAGGATTTTCCCACAGACCTGATGATGCCAGTGGCCGCGCCTCTATGTGTTTCTGACACCGTAGTGAATTATCCATTAGCCAGTCTGCTCAACTGTTTACCCCACACTCTCCTCCAAATGACTGTCCACATTCCGGAAACTCTCTGCCCTTTTCCTCCTCTTCAGATTCCTGGTCTTGCTGGGACTTGAAGTTCTACACAGCTTGTAGGTGGGGTGCAGCGTGATGCAGCGACAATAACTCACACAGTCAGGTGCAAAAAAAAAACTTGTATTGAAGCAATGCAGCAACAGTTCACAACAATCCCGGTGGGAAGAGTACCCAACCAGGTGCACTCACAGCAACGTGAACAGAGCGGGTTCCAACCAGACCAAATGACAGCTTCTGTGAGAAGGGTGGAATGCGGCATGGCAGTAACGTGCCCAATTGGGAAGTTATCCAGAAGAGATGTCACCCTACGCTTTCCCTCCTCACCAGGAACCTTTCCTTACTGCTAGTACTGTCCCTAGCAGACGGGGTACATTTCCCTACACTATCCACTCACATATAGCGTGCCAAACCCAGGAGCCAGGGCCCCAAATAGGCTCTGCCTGACCCAAGATGGCAACCATAGTCACATGAGGCAACAGCATCTTACCGGATCACTTCCCCAGTGACTTAGGGAACCACAGAGGAACCAGGTTCCTCCAGACTTCCTCTCTAGCTGCAGAGCCGCTGAAGTTTAGCGCCACCTGCAGTGGAGGAAATAAACTGCACCTGCCTACACACTTTGCAGCACTGGGCTCAGTCTCTCTCAAGACTACATCCCACACAAGTCCTAGCTCCTCCCTTCAGGCTCTATCCTCTCCCAGGCTACACAGCTTTCTTTTACCTCTTCCTCTGTTTTTCCTGGGTGATGGGCAGGGCTTCCTCCTGCTGCACATAGCCCTGCAGATTCTGTGTCCCCTCTCTCCTAACACAGCTGTTATAGCTCAGAACAGAGCAGCTCTAGCTCAGAACAGAGCCTGAAGGGAGGAGCAAGGACTTATGTGGAATGTAGTCTCGAGAGAGACTTTCTGGGGGCCTGAGAGGGGTAGTGAAGGGAGGCAGCAGCAGTGACAGTAGTAACCTGGTTTATGCTAAAGGGCAGAGCAGTGCTGCAGACTGGGGCTACATTTTTGTTTTAGACTTATTTATTTATTTATTTTCTCATTGTGATCTGGCCAGTAACACACTTCCCGTCTCCAGGTGTCTCCACCCACGTTGGAGGAGCATCTCCACCTCACTGCTTGTTTTAACATTATAAAAGTCAGACCCCCAGGCACAACCATGTGCCCCATTCACTTGCCGTTCACGAATCATCAAATCCGTTTGCATGTGAACACCCCCCATCTGCTATATAGCTCCTTAACCACTTAAGGACCGAGTCTATTTCTGAGATCTGTTGTTTACAAGTTAAAAACATTTTTTTTTTCTAGAAAATTACTTCCCTCAAACATTATAATTTTTTTTCTAACACCCTAGAGAATAAAATGGCGGTCGTTGCAATACTTGTCACACTGTGTCACACCGTATTCGCGCAGCGGTCTTACAAGCACAGTTTTGTTGGAAAAAATACACTTTTTTGAATTAAAAAATAAGACAGCAGTAAGGTTGGCCCAATTTTTTTTAATATTGTGAAATATAATATTACACCGAGTAAATTGATACCCAACATGTCATGCCTCAAAATTGCGCTCACTCGTGGAATGGCGACAAACTTTTACCCTTAAAAATCTCCATAGGCGGCGCTTAAAAAATTCTACAGGTTGCATGTTTTGAGTTACAGAGGACTAGAATTATTGCTCTCGCTCTACTGATGGCGGTGATACCTCACATGTGTGGTTTGAACACCATTTTCATATACGGGTGCTACTCATGTATGCGTTCGCTTCTGCACGCGAGCTCTGCGGGACGGAGAGCGTTTAAAAAATGTTTTTCTCTTATTTATTTTACCTTTTATCTTTTATTTCTACACTGTTCTTTTTTTTTTAAAAAAAAGGATGTGTCACTTTTATGCCTATTACAATGTAACCATCCCTTGTAATAGAAAAAAAGCATGACAGGACCTCTTAAATATGAGATCTGGGGTCAAAAAGACCTCAGATCTCATATTTACACTAAAATGCAATTAAAAAAAAAAGGCCCTTTAAGAGCTATGGGCAGAAGTGACGTTTTGTAGTCGCTTCCGCCCTGCAATGGTATGGAGACGGGTGGGGGCCATCTTCCCCTCACTCGTCTCCATACCCAGGAAGGACAAGCATCCGATCACCTCCGCCGTTACCGACGGCTCCAGTAAGCGGCGGAGGGCACCGGAGCGCGGCAGGAGGGGGGCCCACTCCCGCCGCCGATAAAAGTGGTCTTGCGGCGAATCCGCTACAGAGACCACTATTAGCAGAGAGAGAGAGATATCACCGCTTCTAGGAAGGCCAATTAGGAATGAACATCTCCTCCATGCTGGAAGCAACAGGTGCTGGCAATGCTTGTACCATGAAGTAATTAGAGAAAGTCCTGGACAGCCGCACTCCGAATAAAATATTGCCTTGATTGAATAACGATCATCAAAGATACATGCCACAGCAGAAAAATACAGGAAGGTTGACGCGTTTCACACTGTAATCAGTGCTTAATCATAGCTATGATTGCTATGATTAAGCACTGATTACAGTGTGAAACGCGTCAGCCTTCCTGTATTTTTCTGCTGTGGCATGTACCTTTGATGATGGTTAGTCAATAAAGGCAATATTTTATTCGGAGTGCGGCTGTCCAGGACTTTCTCTAATTACTTCACGCAGAGAAAAACCTATTATCGGAAACCTGACCGCTGGCCGAAGAAGAGGATACCGGAGTTATGGTAGCTAGCTGCTGCCATAACAACTCTTTAAAGTTAGGACGTATATCGGTGTGCGGCGGTCCGGAAGTGGTTAAAACCTAATTTAATTTTCTTTTTTTTTTTTTTTTAATTGGGCCCCATGAGCTTTTAGCTAGACCAATAGGCAGACCACTATGCTTATCCCAATTTTTTTACTCCCTCCAACCACAATTCTAATTGAGCTCTTACTGTTTAGGGACCCAACACTGCAGATATTTCCCAAAAACCATCCTTTTTATGAAGAATGGACAGTGCCGATGGCCCCATTGTCACTAGAGTTAGTAAAACAAGGTGAAGGTTTCAAGTAAGTGTCAAACGAATAAGTAAGCTGTAGGGGAATATTAGAACACTTGCAATGGAAAGGCAATAGAAATAATGCCAGTGTGTCCTTATTGACCTTGATGAATGTTAATAGCCCGGTAAATGACTGGAGCCATAATTGTAAATTGTATTTTTATGAAAAATGCCCATTCTCTCTATCTTCATTTACTCCATAGCAATACTAAAGATCAGTGCAGCAGAGCATGGAGACAGTGAGGCCTGTTCTGTGCAAGGAGAGCGTCCTGCGTCATTGGTGAATTAACCCTTCTTTCTGAGTCCTTATACATGTCATATAGGTCCATGCAGAATTTTGTGTTGCTAAAAAGAGTGTTGTCCTTTTTTCTTTTTTTTTTTTTTTTTTTTTACTTTTATTAAGCTGGATCACTCCAAATTATAGTGGCTCTAAAATAGAAATAAAAATTGTTAGGCATAAAATTATGTATAAGGACCAGATCACACCACAATTCCTGCATTCCGGATGCATTTCTGCATGCATGTTTTTGATGCAGTTTTAATGCATTCCAGTGCGTTTTTGATGCATTCCAGTGCATTTCCCCCTCACCCCTTTTTTTTTTTCACCTCTATTAACCACTTCAGCTCCAGAGATTTACCCCCCTTCATGACCAGGCTTCTTTTTGTGATACGGAACTGCGTTAGTTTAATTGACGATTGTGCGGTCGTGCAACGCTGTACCCAAATAAAATTGATGCCATTTTTTTCCCCACAAATAGAGATTTCCTTTGGTGGTATTTGATCACCTCTGCATTTTTATTTTTTTGTGCTATAAACAAAAAACGACCAACAATTTTGAAAAAAAAAATATATTTTTTACTTTCTGCTATAAAACATCCGCGATAAAAAAAAAAATGTAAAAATTAAAATGTCTTCATAAATTTAGGGCGATATGTATTCTGCTACATATTTTTGGTAAGAAAAAAAAAAATCCCAATACGTGTATTTTGGTTTACACAAAAGTTATAGCGTCTACAGTCTATGGGATGTATTTAGAGAATTGTATTTTTTTTACTAATATCGGCGGCGATCAGTGACTTATAGCAGGACGGGGAAATTGCGGCTTACAAATCGGACACCTAACTGACACTTTTAAAACCTTTTTGGAGACCAGTGGCACTAATACACTGATCAGTGCTAAAAATATGCACTGTCACTGTACTAATGACGCTGGCAGGGAATGGTTTAACCTCAGAGGTGATCAAAGGGTTACTAGTGTGCCCAACATGTGTTACAGTGGGGGAGGGGCTTTTACTAGTGGAAGGCATGGATCCATGTCCCTGCTTTACAGGAACACAGGATCCATGCCTTCTGTACTGACAGAACGGCAATCTGCGTTGTTTACAAAGGAAGACTGCCGTTCTGCCTGTGTACAGAATGATCAGCGGATGACCTGCTGAACAGCTCCCGCTGTGTAAAATCACAGTGGAAGCGAGCCGTCAGCGCTGCACACTCATCCTGATACCCGGAGGTGCAGGATCACGTAACTCCCCAAACTTGCTCATCCATGTCTTTATGGATCTTGCTTTGTGCACTAGTCCAAATTGTTTGGTGGAGGGGGGATTATGGTGTGGGGTTGTTTTTCAGGGGTTGAGCTTGGCCCCTTAGTTGCCCCTTAGTTGGGGATGGCCCCTTCCTGTTCCAACATGACCGCGCACCAGTGCACAAACAAGGTCCATAAAGACATAGCTGAGTGAGTTTGGGGTGGAGGAACTTGACTGGCCTGCACAGAGTCCTGACCTCAACCTGATAGAACACCTTTGGGACAATGGTGGCTGGTGCTAAACTTTTTTTGGGGGGAAGGGCAGCAAACAAACCCCCCCAGGTCCGCCTGCACTCAGCCTCTCCACGGTGATGGTCCCCCGCGCACTCACCTCTCCACAGCTTCCTTGGCTTCTCCTCCCAGCCAACCCAATCCACCTCCTGTCCTGATTGGCCAGGAGGAAAAGCCGGAAGACAATAGAGAATATTAATTCGCTATTGTCACAAGTGGGTGGGCTCTGTGCCCCGAGCCAAACCTTTTTCAAGCTAATTAGAGCCTCCGGCTCTAATAATGTGGCTTGCAAATTTTTTTTAAAAAACCTCATACAAACTTATGAGTCTGGCGCCCTGCAGGGGAGTGGTGCCCCTGGGCCCCTAATGGACGGGCCGCTCCTGCTTCGGGATGAGCCAGGCCTTCTTGTCCACATCAGTGCCTTACCTCACAAATCCGCTTCTGGAAGAATGGTCAAACATTCACATAGACACACTCCTAAACCTTGTGGACAGCCTTCCCAGAAGAGTTGAAGCTGTTATAGCTGCAAAGGGTGGGCCAACTCAATATTGAATCCTACAGACTAAGACTGGGGTGCCAATAAAGTTCATGTAAAGGAAGGTGTCCCAATACTTTTGATAATATAGTGTGTGTATATATATATATATATATTAGGGCATCGGAAATTAACTATTAATTCCTCGATTAATCGTTAATTTTTTTTGATCAATCAAAATTCTTTTGATCGGTACTCACCTCTCCGCTGGCTTCCGGGTCTTCAGGGAGTTCCCGCGGAGATCCGGTGACGTCACGGACATCGACGTCACCGGACTCCTCCCCCCTTCCCCAAGTGCCTCCGTCTGCTAACGAAGGGAAGGGGGAGGAGTCCAGTGACGTCATCGGACAGCATGGACAGTAATGGTAAACATGAATGTGGTTAACTGGGATCATTCAGTGAGCTAAGTGTAGGCAAATTTGATAACCAAATTTGACAGTGAATATACTAGATACGTTTTATAATTAAAGTTAAACTAACTTTCTACGTTTTTCTTAAAGTTTAATAAAAAAAAAATTACTTACGTCAGTGCTACAGTTTGAATTTCAAAACATATTTGTGTGAACTGTGAAGTTAAGTCATAGATTGTGGAAACTAAGTAGTGTCGGGTGATTGTATATAGTGTATAGAAAGTTCAGAGGGTGAGGTGCACATCGGTCGTAATGGCCTAAGGCATGAAGTTTTGAAGAAGGGCGTGATCTGTACTAGCCCAAAACCGTTAACTATGACTGCCTGTATATTGTGGATGTTTTACATTTTTCATTAAAACATTTTTTGTGCAGCAATCCCTCTTGATTCTCTCTCTCTCTCTCCCTCTCTCCCTCTCTCCCTCTCTCCCTCTCTCTCTCTCCCTCTCTCCCTCTCTCCCTCTCTCCCTCTCTCCCTCTCTCCCTCTCTCCCTCTCTCCCTCTCTCCCCCCCTCTCTCCCTCTCTCTCTCTCCCTCTCTCCCTCTCTCCCTCTCTCCCTCTCTCTCTCTCTCTCTCTCTCTCTCTCTCTCTCTCTCTCTTTCTATATATATATATATACACACACACATATATATATATAAAGGGAGAGGGAGAGAGAATCAAGAGGGATTGCTGCACAAAAAATGTTTTAATGAAAAATGTATATATATATAAAAATATATATATATAGATATATATATATATATATATATATATATATATATATTGTGCAGGTGTACCTTGGAGTGAAATGGCAACGATAAACTAATTTCATATACTGTAGAGGAACATTGTTTTTCTTTCATTTTATTGCACAGTGCAATAGACGGGGAAGCTTTAGGGAATGTACTTAATAATTGCTGCAGTTTGGATTAATGATGGACTTGTAGCGTGCCAATAATGATCTCTTGTGTGTGTAGAGAAATAGGCTCTCACTGTTCTTAGAATGGAGATTGGATTTGTGTATGTGTCAGGTTGTGTGGTAAGTGATAATTAGATTTAAAATATCTTTTTTGTGTTGCATATGTGCAAAACGAGGGTCTGGCAGATGTGCCGGGAGTCCCTTTGAGCGCAGTATTTGGAATAGAACAAGCCTCCAGCAGAGATACGCTTGATTAATTACAAACCCATTGAGGCAAAACCAGAGGGCTCTCAAACTGAAGCTGGAACCAGCTGTTTACTGAATTCCAAACACCTGATTTAGAGCATTACCGAGAAATGCACACTGAAAAATGAAGTTGGCAGCAAGTATTGATTGACTTTTTCTAAGAAGTTTTGTAGGTAACTTTCATTATTTGTTTTAGGTCTCTGTGTGTTTTATTGAACAAAGGACACACTACCCCAAGGCTAATGAGACCAATGCAGAATCTGACTTCCCTTGCCTACTATCACCAGAAAACCCCTCTGTGGATCTCTGACAACCCAACAGAGCCGGCAATAGCTGTTCAATTACAGACATATTTATCCTCTAGGGTTACTTTATGACCCTTGTGGTCATGGCTTTTAGTTCTCTTCTTCCACCCACAGATTTCTCCAAGGGTGTCATTGAATTGTATGTATTATTACTACTGTCATACTTAAAGCAGAACTTCACTCTTTCAATCAACATTGACCATACCTCCCAAATTTTTGAGATGGGAATGAGGGACACCTATTAGTAAAAGTATGCAGGCATAGGACACACCCCTTGCCACGCCCTCTTAAAGGATAATTGTATAAAAAAAAAGATTGGTTAAAGCCACAAGTGCTTTTTTACCACTACTAATACTTCATATTGGCTTTTGGAATTTACAAATGCAGCAATTTAGAAATGAGATGAAAGGTTTAGCGCTGGAAAACACTTTTTGAAAGATTAAAAGTGCATTTTATATGCACTTATATAGATCAGACCAAAATGAGGGACAAATGAGGAGGAAAGAGGGACAGAGGGACTTTGCTCCAAATCAGGGACAGTCCCTCCAATTCAGGGACAGTTGGGAGCTATGACATTGACTATTTTTTATTCTTATGCTGCCACTATTAGTAAATAGATAGGAAAGTATATCCAATTTTCTTGTTTTAAACTTTTATTTTTTACATTTTTTCAGTTACTTCCTCGTTTCTAGCCCAGGCAAATGATGTCATACATCCCAGGAGTCTTCAGGAGGGGAGGAGGGACTTTCTCAGTTAAGCACACCCACCTGTCTGCATGCCTGAGGTAAGGGCAGATGGATTCCAGGAAGTAAATGCTACATGAATCATCTGCCCTTGCTCAAGATGGCCACAGTCAGGAATGCTAGAGGGTATTTTTTTTTAAAGTGCTATCTCAGCAAAATAAAGCATGCAGACGTGGATGGGGGAGTTTGCTTTCAATATTAAAATGGTTGCAAAGTCAGAAGGATTTTTATCTTAATGCATTCTATGCATTAAGATAAAAAGCCTTCTGCATGCAGCAGCCCCCCTAATATTTACCTGAGCCCCATCTCTATCAAGCGATGTCCACGAGTGTCTCAGCCATTCAGTACTCTCCCTCCTGATTGACTGAGACACAGCAGCAGCGCCATTGGTGCCTGCTGTTGTCAATCAAAGTCAGTTAGCCAATCAGGAGAGAGAGGGAGCAGGGCGGAACTGCAACTCAATGTCTGAGTGGACACAGGGAGCTATTACTTGGCTCCAGTGCCCCCATAGCAAGCTGCTTTCTGTGGGGGCACTCGGCAGGATGGAGGTGCCAGGGTCACAGAAGAGGGACCCGAGAAGAGAAGGATCAGGGCTGCTCTGTGCAAAACCACTGCACAGGACAGGATGTTTATTATTTTTATAGAAAAAAAAGTATCACTTTAGTATCACTTTAAAACCAATTAATTAGCATTTTTGGTTTGTGGTGCTCAGATACAGTGTAGTTCTGCTTTTACATATGCTACTGACTGATAGCTCACAGGTGTCTATGACTAATAAGAAGGCCCAGTTCTGGTAATACATCAACACTGATGAAGTTCTGCTACACGTCACACAAGGCCACACATAACTGCTAGTTAAAATTATATTAAAGTCTCTTAAAAAAAAAAATATATATATATATATATAATAACAAACATGTTATATATACCTGCTCTGTATAATGGTTTTGCACAGAGCAGCCCCGATAATCCTCAAATTGGATCCCTCGCCGGCGCTCCTGGCTCATCCCCCCATTTATATATATATATATAAAATGATGATTTTTACATATAGGAGAGAAGTGTCAGAATTGGCCTGGGTGGCAAGGGGTTAATTACCATAAGTAAATAATATACAAATAATTATTATATATTGTTTTTAAATTAATTTACTATATTTTCAAAATCTGTACTCAAGCAGGTGGTTTAACGGACAAATTACTGAAGTTTGAAGTTATAACTTCCAAACAGTAATTTCACAGTAAATAGATAAATAAGAAATTATTATGTTATACCATATAGCCTAATAATATATGATTTAGCTTGATTAAAACAGTACCTTTTCATCAGGCAGCAGATTCTCATTCTCCCTCCTAACTGTGTGAGAAAAACATGGGATTGTGGGTAAATCTTATAAACATAAACACATGTTTTTTCCTTATAGTTAAGGGGGCTGGGCTGGAAGGGAGTAGTTGTCTTTTAGACACATGCCCCCTTCTATGACACTACAGTGAGAGGCGTGCCTCCACTGCAACATTTTTATTGGACAGCTTGTGCCAATAGTACTTTACCATTGGTCCAAGACTCCAAGCTGTCCATTGAGCTCAGTTCCTCTGACAAGAAGTGAGGAGAGGCACTGTGAGCTTATCCTCTCTGTCTGCTGCAGAGTGTGCCAGCTTGTATTTAAACTGGCCGCTCTGTATGTAGATTCTGACAGGCTGCCCTGCCCCCCCTGACTGTATGTCCCTGTTACAGACCATAATGTACAGAAAAAATGGCGGTTAGAAGGTTGAGACAACCATTTACCACTGACAGGGGTGCCTATAATGATTTATTTATTCATGTAAAACCTTTATCCCCGTACAGGATACAGCCATGTTCTGTAATTCATTTGTATTGTATTTGGCTATATGCAATCCCTGTGGCTCCCGGGTGCTGAAATATGTCTGTATTTTATGTTTTCTGCCGATGTGCATGAGCCCTATTAGCTCCCATACCTGTTCTACAGTTTATTAGCAGCCCAGCATTTAGTACATGCCATTATTTGTTCTCCGCCTTCACGCCCTACCACTGTATTATATAATTTCTGACTATTCAAAGCTTTAGGTTTATTGGGTTTCTACTGAATTTTGAAATCTGCAGTAATCCTTTTATAGCAGAGCTATAAAGGGCATGCCAGAATTCACAAGCAGCAAGTGGTTAATGGGTGCTAATGTAATCCAATGAAAACATCTGCAGTATTTTCACATAACTCGGGAATTGCTTTGCACTTTATCTGCTTTATTGGCTTACACATCTCTTTCCAAATTGTGTCCCTGCCAGTACCTGCTATCACCTTGAACATCTCAGCGGGCTAAAGAGCTCCAACTCCGGAACGGAAAGACACAAGTGACACGTCGTCCCACTTCTCCCTTAATCCCTCTTACATTAAAACATTTAGGTTCTGTTTAATTATAGCCTGCACTATCTGAGACAGGACAGATTGATATAGGTTCTTAGCTGTCTCCTGCATCAGCGCTTCTTAACGCTGGAGCGAGCTATACATTCCCAGACTTGTCAGTTGTCGAATAAGGTCTGAGGCTTGAAACTGCCAATCAAAATTGCATGGCACAGGGTGAACTAGATTAACACAGAGATTAATAGGAATGATCAATTTTCTAAAGGGCATCTCCGCTAAAACTGTATTATTCCAAGTGTAGTGTCAGAGTTAGGGCTCGTGTAGACTTGCACTTGGGGTGCAGTAAAAAGAAACGTTTTGAACCCCCCCAAAGCAGGGTCATCTTAATGAATGGGCACACCTGGGCACTGCCCAGGGGCCCCAGGTGCATGGGGGGCTCATTATTAGGGCAAGAAAAAGGGGGGGGGGTGCTGTATTGGGGGTGCACTGGCGATTTGTCTTGTCGTGTCGCTCTTCTTTGCAGGGGATGGAAGA
Source organism: Lithobates septentrionalis (assembly GCA_037952835.1). Lineage (NCBI taxonomy): Eukaryota > Metazoa > Chordata > Amphibia > Anura > Ranidae > Lithobates > Lithobates septentrionalis. The sequence goes on from JBBDGP010000812.1 coordinate 1,995,800, forward strand.
GAGCCTGCACTGAGACTGAAAACTCACCTCTCAGTGAATTGCCTTCATTGCAGGTTGGAACAACCTTTGTCATCTGAGAGTACAAGGGGAAAGGGGGGGGGGGCACAACTCTGATGGATTGGGACACCATGATGGGGATGCCTTATGTATGGGGACACCGTGATGGGGGATGCCTGATCTATGGGGACACTGTGATGGGGGCACCTGATGTAAGGGGGCACCGTGGCTGGGATAACCAATGTATGGGAACACTGTGATGGGGGACACCTGATGTATGGGGACACCGTGGTCGGGATACCTGATGTATGGAAACACTATGATGGGGACACCGAAGTCCTATCCCACCACTGGTCAAAATGTGGGGCTCCTTTGACCTATGGTTTCGGAGATACAGGGCTCCTTGCGCAGCCTGTCAGAAACTACATACAGAGCAGCCAGTTTAAATACAAGCTGGCACACTCCGTTTGCAGCTTCTTGTCAGAAGCACTGAGCTCAATGGACAGCTTGGAGCCTTGGACCAATGGTAAAGTACCATTGGCCCCAGCTGTCCAATAAAAATGCTGCAGTGGAAGCTCTCATCCCACTGCGGTGTCATAGAAGGGGGCATGTGTCTGAAAGACAAATATTCCCTTCCAGCCCAACCCTCTTAACTACAAGGAAAAAACATGCGTTTGTGTGTATAAGATTTACCCACAATCCCATGTTTTTCTCACACAGTTAAGAGAAAGAATGAGAATCTGCTGCTGCTGAAAGGGTACTGTTTTAATCAAGCTAAAATATATATTAGTATTCTATATGTTATAACATAATAATTTATTATTTATCTATTTACTGTGAAATACTGGTTAAGTTATAACTTCAAACTTCTGTAATTTGTCCATTAAGCCACCTGCTTGAGTACAGATTTTGAAAATATAGTAAATTGCCTTAAAAACAACATACAATAACTATTTGTATATTACTTATGGTAATTAACCCCTTGCCACCCAGGCCAATTCTGACAATTCTCTAATACATGTAAAAATCATAATTTATTTGCTAGAAATTACTCAGAACCCCCAAACATTATATATATATATATATTGTTTTAGCAGACACCCTAGGGAATAAAATGGTGGTCATTGCAACTTTTTATGTTACACGGTATTTACGCAGCAATTTTTCAAATGCATTTTTTTTGGAAAGAAACTGTTTCACGAATAAAAAAAAAAAAACACTAAAGTTAGCCCAATTTTTTTGTATACTATGAAAGATGTTGTTACGCCAAGTAAATAGATACCTAACACGTCACACTTCAAAAATTGAGCGCGTGGAATGGTGCCAAACATTAGTACTTAAAAATCTCCATAGGCGACGCTTTAAAAATGTTTACAGGTTACATGTTTAGAGTTACAGAGGAGGTCTGGTGCTAGAATTATTGCTCTCGCTCTAATGCCGCGTACACACGGTCGGACTTTTCGTCTACAAAAGTCCGACGGACGCCCGATGGACTAAAGCCGGCTGACAATCCGATCGTGTGTGGGCTTCCCCGGACTTTCAGCGGACTTTTCCAGCCGCAAATCTGACGGACTTTAGATTTGGAACATGCTTCAAATCTTTACGTCGTAACTCCACCGGACCCAGAAATCCGCTCGTCTGTATGCTAGTCCGACGGACAAAAACCCACGCTAGGGCAGCTATTGGCTACTGGCTATCAACTTCCTTATTTTAGCCTGGTGTACGTCATCACGTACGAATCCGTCGGACTTTTGTGTGATCGTATGTAGGCAAGTCCGTTCGTTAGAAAGTCTGCCGCAAGTCCGCCAAAAGTCCGCCAAAAGTCAGTCGAAAGTCTGTCGGACGGGCTGTCGGACTTTTGTAGCCGAAAAGTCCGACTGTGTGTACGCGGCATAACATTCGCTGTGTATGTAACCTGTGTGTATCTGGCTCTGATACTAGCCAGTGCCTCACCAGTCACTGACCTCACCGCATGTCCCTGTCAGGTAGGTAGAGCTTTTCTATATCTCCAAGACCTAAATGAGCAATTTACCCTTCCAGTGTGGGTGCAGCTCCACTGCAAGGGAACATTTTTAGGTTTCCTGTAGCTGGGTTTATTGTTGGGTTCTGACAACAGCATACTTATGTTGCTCCTTTACTGCACACCAGAACAGATGCCTGGATATTCCTTTCATATTGTATGTCTCAAGGTGTCAAACACTCAAATCACCCCTCCTTTATTCAGACATGGTACCATGTATATGCAAACAAGGCTGCTTACCAACACAATTAGAGTGAATGCCAATTGACATTTAATGCCTTCATGTAGAGAAACTAAAATAAGAAAAAAATACAACTCCATGTGCCAATTTGAATCTGTAATTAGTACAAAAAAAGAAAAGGAAAAAGAAATGCTGCACAGCTTTCAGGATGATAAATCAAAAATTAGGTGTTAGAGATGGTTGACAAGGTATATAGGTTTAATCATTAACATACCCCGTGCAGCAGATATTTAAATTCAACTCTAAAAATAATACATTTTCACACAGTATTAAGATGATGTCGCCATATGTTGATCTTGTGTGATTTTTTTTTTTAGCGCTGCTATAATGTGCTACTGCATAGTTATATGTCTGGGATTTCCTGAAGACACCTGTCATGAATGTGTGTCATGTGTTAATTACGCATCTTCATTAACACGTCCTAGGAGGGGCCGATTGATTGCATTCCCTGCCTTGGCCATCGGATTTACAACAGCAGCCCCCATCCATTGTTTCAGATAATCTGACATTTGTTTTAATCCCATGCCTCTATTGCATTACTCAAGATAGTTCCAGGGGAAAATGTATCATTTTTGAGTGTTAGATTTTCTAATCAACCATCACATAGGATTTCTGCATCCTTGTCATTTCTGAACCTTGGGCATCTGCCCCATGCCACCTCTTCTAATCACGCCTCTGAAAATTCTTGATATTTAAAAGAGAAGTGCAGGATTGAAATAAAAATATATACTCACCTAGATGGCAGCAACATCGGTCCAATGCTTAAGCTGTTACCCCCCCCCCCCGACTATGTCTGAGAACTGAGCGATCACATGACTGCTGATCACTCAGTTCTCAGTCTTCAGTGAGCACAGAGTGGTGACTGTCATTCACCAGCTCTCTGCTCTGCCCCTCCAGCGGTCATTGGAGTGCCGGGCTGTAGAGGGGGTGAGAACAGCTGACTCTCTGAGAGTCTGGGCCAGCTGCCGGTCAGGCATCTTGTCAGATCCCAACTTTATTGTCGGGATCCCTGCAGAGCCTGGACAGTCTGTACAACGGGCTTTAGCCAACTTCCGGCTGAATCTAGGTCACAGGAGTGCAGAACTAAGTGCACACCTGTGATCTCCAAGAAAAATATGGCCAAGAGAGCTTTGGCCATATTTCTCCTTTAAAGAAGGATTCCAGGTGTGAATATTTTTACATAGTTACATTGGTCCAGTTTAGAAACAATGTAACTCGGTATATAAAATACATGTGGGATCCCTCTAGAAACTGGAAATCATTGTTGTGGACACCACTACTCCAGTGATCTCCCCTAGCCTCCAGATCCCATACCAAACAGCTGCCCTGTTGCATTCTAAACACAGGAGGCCAACCACTCAGCATGGGTGCCATTTAGAGATCATTTTGCATTTTCTCAAAGCCAGTGGGCTAACCTCCTGTGTTCAGTAAGCAGCAGGGATGCTGCTCAGCATGGTGCCCAGAATCTAGTGGAAATCATCATAGTAGAGGTGCCTACTACATTTTCAACTTCCAGGAGGATAGGTCAGGTCCCCCTGACATTTATTAGAAGTCACGTCTGGGCCTTTTAGCAGTGGCGTGGTGCTTCAATTTACATTTTTGTACCATAGGACACAAAGCATGTTGCCTTGTCTATGCACTGGGGCTTATACATTTCTAACAAAAATAGATTAATATTACTCCACATCAAATTTTTTAATACTTTAGTAAGAGCATAAGGAGGACATCCATCAAGGTCATCTTTCACATCAATTAAAGCAGATTACATATATCTACTGTACATTTCTTCGATAACAACCATACACCAGCATATTGTAACATATGTTTTTACCAGACACAGGTCTACATGTTTTGTGGTGCATAGCCGCTTCTTCAGGACCCAACAAATGACATCAATTCATTCGGCTTGACAAGCTTTTACAAACATAATAATAGATATACCATAAAATCATACACAGTATCTGTACCTTGATGGTCCACAATATTAGTCCAATGTGTGTCTGTTGGTCCCCCCATTCTAGTATATCAGGCTGCCATGCTTAGATGGTACTGAAGCAATATGTCTGCCTCAAGCATCTCCAAACACATAGAGTCCAGGGAACATTACCACCCACAGGAATATGGCCACCACCAGCATCTCCAAACACGAGGAGACCAGGGAACATTACCACCTACAGGAATATGGCCACCACCAGCATCTCCAAACACTAGGAGACCAGGGAATATTACCACCCACAGGAATATGGCCACCACCAGCATCTCCAAACACGAGGAGACCAGGGAACATTACCACCCACAGGAATATGGCCACCACTAGTATCTCCAAACACGAGGAGACCAGGGAATATTACCACCCACAGGAATATGGCCACCACCAGCATCTCCAAACACAAGGAGACCAGGGAATATTACCACCCACAGGAATATGGCCACCACCAGCATCTCCAAACACGAGGAGACCAGGGAACATTACCACCTACAGGAATATGGCCACCACCAGCATCTCCAAACACTAGGAGACCAGGGAATATTACCACCCACAGGAATATGGCCACCACCAGCATCTCCAAACACGAGGAGACCAGGGAACATTACCACCCACAGGAATATGGCCACCACTAGTATCTCCAAACACGAGGAGACCAGGGAATATTACCACCCACAGGAATATGGCCACCACCAGCATCTCCAAACACAAGGAGACCAGGGAATATTACCACCCACAGGAATATGGCCACCACCAGCATCTCCAAACACGAGGAGACCAGGGAACATTACCACCCACAGGAATATGGCCACCACCAGCATCTCCAAACACGAGGAGACCAGGGAACATTACCACCCACAGGAATATGGCCACCACCAGCATCTCCAAACACTAGGAGACCAGGGAATATTACCATCCACAGGAATATGGCCACCACCAGCATCTCCAAACACTAGGAGACCAGGGAACATTACCACCCACAGGAATATGGCCACCACCAGCATCTCCAAACACTAGGAGACCAGGGAATATTACCACCCACAGGAATATGGCCACCACTAGCATCTCCAAACACGAGGAGACCAGGGAATATTACCACCCACGGGAATATGGCCACCACCAGCATCTCCAAACACGAGGAGACCAGGGAACATTACCACCCACAGGGATATGGCCATCAACAGCGTCTTTAGACATCTTTAGACCATCAACATGCATTGAATACTCTTTGAATCATCCCACTGACTTTTGTTGGAATAAAACCTTATCTAGAACTTTTAGTACTAGAATGGTGCCTCAATTTACATTTTTGTGCCAAAGGAAACAAAGCATTTTGCCTTGTCTGTGTCCTAAAGGAAACAGTAATCTCATGGTGACTTTAACTGGAGGTATTATTCTCTCCTTGGCAGTATGTCTTTCATACTTCCTTTCAAGCTGTGCGGGCTGGTTAGAAGAATCTACCCATGTAAACCATTGGAGGTATTAAAGAAAACGATTTCATGCTCCTTTCAAGCGAGACCCCAAAACATTTGTTTCAGCTATTTTGTAAGTGTGAGGTAGCAGCCATTAATCTTCTGTTCATTGTTTATGTGACTGTAATTTGTACTATAGTGCTGGAAATATGGTGTAACAACATGGATGCTTTGACACCTGCCGCATTTAATGAGGCGGCCCGTCTGTCTCTCGTTAGGAGCCCCTTGTCAGCTATTTAGCACCTGTGCTGTCTGGAGGTAGTATTGTTTATGTAACCCAGAGATTACGGACAGTGCAATGGCTCCTGGTGGAGAGAAACCGTAGGCATCTTCATCTTGATTTTCTTTTCAAGCTGTCAATTACTACTGAGTCATTGCTGGAATTAGCAGGGGCCAAAATTCTCTGTGTGCAAATAGTAATGCTTTGGTTTTAGCGGAAAAGCATGATGGAAGCCCATTGGACCAGTTTGTGCTGTCAAATTTTTATTGCTCTTTATAAGCTTATCATTAGTTATTACATCAACTCTTGTGCAATATTCTTTTGGGTTTCATTTACCAATCTAGTCATTATCCACTTTAGCTCCGGAAGATTTTACCACTGGGTTTTTTTTTATTTTTTAAAATATAAACGAAATTAACTAAAATTTTGAAAAAGAAAAAAAAACTGTTTTACTTTTCTTTATACTACTTATGGCACAGATCAACAACTTATAATGGGACTGTGATAGTGTAGTAAGCAATCTAACATTAACTGACACTGGGTGGGAACTGACACTGACATCACCAGTGGCACCAATACAGTGATCAGTGCTAAGACTTTACACTATTACTGTACTAATGAGACTGGGAAGAGGTTAACATCTTGGATAATCAAGGGGTTAAGTGTGTCTAACAAGTGTTAATATGTGCATGTGCTGCTTTCTACTAAAACTTTCTTTGTTTCTGAGAAAAGGAGAGATGATTTCCACTGTCTAGAGCCCTGTGTTGATCGGTTGAACATTAATTGATTAATTGGACATGATTTATTGGCCGGGTCCTGCTGATAAAATCCTGCTGTGTACAGTCAACAAAATCCCACAAACAAATCTAAACACAGCAGCCCCCGTAAGAGGCCAGTGACGTACAGGTACATCGCTGAACCTATACGGGCCTCCTGTTCACAATACACTGCATGCATTCCTTACATGGTTAAAGAGGAGGTCCGGCCTGGGTAAAAAAAAAAAAATTGTAGCTGCTGACTTTTAATATATGGACACTTACTTCTACAGGGTGCCTGTGATGTCGGCACCCCAGCCGATCTCCGGATCGACTCCCGGATGCTGCCGCGGCCATTTATGGCAAGGGATCCAGGTTCCCTACTGTGCATACGCGAAGCGTGCTGCGCTTTCTAATTGACCCGGCAACGGGGGAAGGAGGAGGGGGGCCGAACTTCCAGGAGATCGGGAAGTGACCCGCCTCCCAGAAGTGGGGAGGGGCGTCTGTCAAAAATGGGTCCCCTTTCCCCCCTCCCCCTGAAAGGTGCCAAATGTGACACCGGAGGGGGGGAGGAAGCAGATAAGAGGAGTTCCACTTTTGGGCGGAACTCCGCTTTAAATAGCCCTGATTTACATAATGTGGAACTGTAAAGCAGACCCTTTTCTCTTGACAGTTGTAAATTCTAGTGCTGCTAGTATCTCCCATTAAACACTGAAGCTGGCATACGCCAGCAGAATTTTGTTTGAAAGGTAACTCCACTTTCATGGGGGAAAAAAATAGCAAATAAAGAAAAAAATAATAATAATAGCGCATATAATTGCGACACTAATCATATTGTGATTGAATGTTATTAAAAATTACCTTTACCTTTTTCAATCTGCAGCTCTGTAATTTTCTGAGAATGCAATATGGCTACCTGGAGTTGTTCTGTACACATTCTGTGTACTGACCGCTCCCCAGAAACATCATTTCCTGCTTGTGTAATTGGCTCACCAATTTTCCCAGAAGTCTGCCTAAGATACAAGTCAGATTTCAGGCATCCCCTGCAACAAAAATGTAATTTTTGGAGAGATACTCCCAATAGGAACACGTCTAAAGGGATGCAGGCCCAGCAGATTTCCTCATTAGTGCTCTGCTGCTGCCACAGCTGACAGATAATTATGAAACCACTCCCATTAGACCCACTCAGTACAGAGGCACAGACAAACACACAGGGATTTCTTCTGAATAACAAAAGGTAGAAATCTACAACAAAGGTTGTTATAATCCTTGCAATGTACATAGATCATCCAGAAGGGAATGTTTTTTTCTCAACAAAAGTGGAGTTACACTTTAAAGTTTTTCACTTTCAGAATGATTTTCTAATGCTTTGAGGGTCAAACTGACGTTCATTTTTGCCCATAGTGACAAGAAAATTTAAAGGCAAAATTTTAGCTGCTATCTATGAATGTAATTTTTGTTCAGGGAATAATTGTACATTTTGTAATATGTCTGAGATTTCAATTAAATAGCAGGTTTGGACAACATTTTAAGAGCTTTTGAACAAAGTTAATTGAATCAGTAATGGCAAGAATGCATGTTCTGTTAAATGTTTTTTTTACAAGTGTTTGAGCAAAAATCTAACAGTGTTTGGCCAGCTTTAGCCCCCATTCAGCACTGTAGACACCTGAGAAAAAGGCAGAGGAACTGATGGACCTATTAGCCAAAGACCAGCCTTTCTCAACCTTTTTGAATATGGAGAAACCCCTGAATTACCTTTATGGGCTGAGGAAACCCCTACTAATAATTACTGTATAGTGAAGCCTTTTTCAATCAGGGTGCCAAGGAGCCTTGGGGTGCCTTCAGGTTTCTTAACAACGTCAGCCCCAGAAGGTTTTACCCCCTTAATGACGAGGCCATTTTTAGTATTAAGGCACTGCGTTACTAATCGCTTGCCGACCAGCTGCCGCAGTTGTACTGCCGCAACATGGCTCGGCTGTGCCAATCGCTGTCATGTTATGTCGCTTCCAATTTTGGCCACTAGGAGGACACGCGTGCCTGCTGCTCGCCCATGGAGCAATCACCGCCGGGCTCCCACAATTGCTCGGGGCACACCGAGAACCGGGATCTGTGTGTGTAAACACACAGTTTCCGGTTCTCTGAGGGGAGAACAGACAGATCGTCTAATCATACAGAGTATGAACAGTGATCTGTCATCTCCCCTACACAGTCCACTCCTCCCTTCAGTTAGAACACACACTAGGGAACGCATTTAACCCCTTGATCGTCCCCTAGTGTTAACCCCTTCCCTACCAGTGACATTTTTACAGTAATCAATGCATTTTTATAGCACTGATTGCTGTATAAATTCCAGTGGTCCTAAAAATGTGTCAAAAGTGTCCAACGTGTCTGCCGTAATGTCACAGTCCCGATAAAAATCTCAGATCGCCGCCATTGCTAGTAAAAATAAAATTAATACTAAAAATGCCATAAAACTTTCCTCTATTTTGTAGACGCTATAACTTTTGCGCAAACCAATCAATATACGCTTATTGCGATTTTTTTACCAAAAATATGTAGAAGAATACATATCGGCCTAAACTGAGGAAAAAAAATGTTCTTTTATATATTTTTGGGGGAAATTTATTTATAGCAAAAAGTAAAAAATATTGCTTTTTTTTTCAAAATGTACGCTTTTTTCTCTTTATAGCGCAAAAAATAAAAACCGCAGAGGTGATCAAATACCCCCAAAAGAAAGCTTTATTTGTGGGGAAAAAAAGGACGTCAATTTTGTTTGGGTGCAACGTCGCGCAATTGTCAGTTAAAGCGACGCAGTGCCGAATCGCAAAAAGTGCTCTGGTCAGGAAGGAGGTAAAAATCTTCCGGGGCTGAAGCGGTTAACTGACAATTGCGCGGTCATTGCGAAACTGTACCCAAATAAAATTGATGTCCTTTTTTTCCCCACAAATAGAACTTTCTTTTGGTGGTATTTGATCACCTCTGCAGTTTTTATTTTTTGCACTATAAACAAAAAAAAAACTACAATTTTGAAAAAAAAAAAAAAAAAACAATATTTTTTACTTTCTGATATAAAATATATCAAATAAGGCCTGATTCACACCTATGCATTTTTAGTGCTTCTTGCATTATGCAGATTTACACTACAATCCATTTACCATGGTTTCCTATGAAACACGTTTTGTGGCGCAAATCTGTGTGAATCAGGCCTTAAAAAATATATTTAAAGTGTCAAATCTGCGCTGCCCCGAATCTTGAAGTAAATTATTAATGTGTGAGGATAGTAAATAGATAAATGATAGTTAAAGTACAAAAAAACTGAAAATTATATATAACTGTGTGTTAGGTGCTGCAACTTAAATAGCCTGAATATTCAGCTCATAAATTTGTGGAAAGAAATCAAATTGCGCAACCAAATACAATAAAAGCTGATACAAATTAAATAGTGGATGTGTTCAAGTCCATATAGTACTTCAAAAATATATAAAAATGTAATTTCTTCATCAATTTAGGCCAGTATGTATTCTGCAACATATTTTTGATAAAAAAATCCCAATAAGCGTATATTGATTTGTTTGAGCAAAAGTTATAGTGTCTACAAAATAGGGGATATATTTATGGTAATTTTTTTTTTACTTGTAATGGTGATGATCAGCAATTTTTAGTGGGTCTGCGACATTGCGGCGGACAGATCGGTCACCTAGCTGACATTTTTTACATTTTTTTGGGGGAACCAGTGACATTATTACAGTGATCAGTGCAAAAAATATGCACTGGCACTGTATTAATTATACTGGCAGGGAAGGGGTTAACATCAGGGCGATCAAAGGGTTAACTGTGTTCCCTCAGTGTGTTTCTAACTGTGTGGGGGGGATGGGCTCACTGCATGGACACCCTGATCCATGTTCCTGATTAGCAGGAACACTAGATCAGAGTGTTCATGCCTGACAGAGTGACAGCATGGCGGTCTGCTTGTTTACATCGGCAGACCACCGTTCTGCCTCTGAGAGGAGCGATCGCAGGTGGCCGGCAGACATCGCCCCCCACCGGGCCCACTGATTGGCTCCCCCTGGGGCCAATCAGCGCAATTGTGGCTCCGGCGGCGCGCGCGTGCCCCCCAGCAGCTATTTACAAAATCATGTACAGGTACGTGATTTTGCGCAATAGAGCCACCTTGCAGCAGTATATATACGGAAGGCGGTCGGGAAGTGGTTAAGGGATGCCTTAGCAAAATTCCTAAAAATCACCCTAAGATTGTATACAAGCCTACGGGTGGATCAAGCCTGCCTTTTAGTTACACAAAGCCACAAGTTTTCGTTGTGCACCATTACAACCTTCCAACTGCCATCATGCTAACAACCAATGACCTCAACCTTTGATAAGGAGGATGTTGGGGCACCTGGACAGCTTCCTTGTTTATCCCTCCCCTGCTCCTCTCCGTCAGCACTGGGATTAAAAGTTATTAACCTTAGGGACTGTCTCACCAAAAATGAAATTCCTTATTCAAAGGGTGCCTACAGTTGTATTTATATCTTAGCATCAATGTCTAAGAAAATTGGTGACCCAATCATCAGACAGCAGAAAATTACATTGCTGGGGGGCATTCTGTACACCAGCAGTGTAAAGAAACACTCAACGTTGCCATGATGCATTGAATTGTTTGGCAGTTTGAAATATAGGGTCATTTTTGATAACATTCAATTACTAAATAGCTTGCGTGACCATTTTATAAGCTATTTCTTTTTTTTTAACAAAGTAAAATTCTGCAGGTACAATTCCAACTGCCATCCAATTATTCCAATTACAACCTTCCAACTGCCATCATGCTAACAACCAATGACCTCAACCTTTGATAAGGAGGATGTTGGGGCACCTGGACAGCTTCCTTGTTTATCCCTCCCCTGCTCCTCTCTGTCAGCACTGGGATCATGTTAGCTGAGTGATGGAGAAAAACCGAGGGAGAAGAGAAGAGATACATTGGAATACTAGTTAGTACCAGTGTGCGAATGTGTGTTTGCTTTGGAAGAATAAGGCCTCCTTCACATGGATTCTTGGTGCTGCAATGGCCAGGTCATGCAGTCGTCTGCATCCAGGCTCGGACATCTGTCTCAATCCACAGTTAACCGCATTGTGTGTGACTACATAAGAACAGTGCGGGCCTCTGTTGGCACATTCGTTTAAATGTGTTGAGAGGCTGCTGCTAATGACAAGATCGAATCCACTGATTCCTGACGCAGGACTTCAATGTCCGTAGCTACCTGGCCATGTGAAAGATGCCTTAATCATGTCTAATGTTGGGTGTCCTACCTGTGTGGATGTTGCTTGGTTATGTTGTTACATTTTAGAACGGGGTACCCCGAGATTGTGCATAATTTTAAAGGGTACCTTGACTGTAAAAAGTTTGAGAAACACTGCATTAGTGTGATGGTCACTTTAGAGGATGCACCTTACATTGCTGGTCATTGTGAAGAATCCCACCTTAAAGACAGCTGAAAAATATCATTGTTGCCAATGGCTACTCATCTAAATTGCAGAAGTTGGTTGTTGCTCAAGGAATCCCTAGCAACCGCTGGAGGAACCCCAGGGTTCCACTGAATCCTGGTTTAGAATGGCTGGCCTAGACAATAGCTGCCAATGGACTTTTTTTTCATGCTGTGCACCAGAATTTCAGCTCATTACTTACTATAGTTACCGGAAAGGTGCAAATGGCTTACCTTGTGGTTAGCCAGAAAACAAAATAAGTCTTCTAAAGAGGAAAGTTGCATAGTCAACAACCCCTTAAAAGTTATTAACCTTAGGGACTGTCTCACCAAAAATAAAATTCCTTATTCAAAGGGTGTCTACAGTTGTATTTATATCTTAGCACCAATGTCTAAGAAAACTGGTGAACCAATCATCAGACAGCAGAAATTTACATTGCTGGGGGGCATTCTGTACACCAGCAGTGTAAAGAAACACTCAACGTTGCCATGCTGCATTTAATTGTTTGTCAGTTTGAAATATAGGGTCTTTTTTGATAACATTCAATTACTAAATAGCTTGCGTGACAATTTTACAAGCTATTTCTTTTTTTTTTTTTATCAAAGTAAAATTCTGCAGGTACAATTCTGGCCTGAGCATTCATACTTCACAAAGACATTGTTTTCAGCCGCTGCCTCATCACCACTTTATCACAATAAAAAAGTGTCTCAATCAATTCCTACAGGGTCAGCAGAGAAAAGCACACATTAAAATGATGACGATCATTGGCACTTACATATATCAGACATACCCAGGGAAGATAAGAAGAGCTTTGGGTGTGCATTAGTAAAATCAACCGTCTTTCCCATATAGATAAAATAAACACATTTGTTTTCATCTACAGTTCAGCAGATATACAGATTCTGGACTAAGAAATCTAATCTATCTAGGCACTGTACATATGGAAAAATGCAAACTAGGTAGACATATTTGAATTTAGTAAAAATTTGATGTAACTTGTGCTTAGTCCAAGCTTTCCAATTAGCATCATTTTTTATTTGTAATATTCAGTTGTTGTTTTTTTTTATAACACTGAAGGTCTTTGCTTCATTTTGCACCAGGCTTGAGTAGCCAATACACATAGGACGGTGACAGGAAGATCAAGAATTTAGTGATCATTTGTAAGAATGGTCATGGCAAAAATAGTCACACACTGTGGGAATTCAATAAATTCCTATTGACTCTTTTCTGGCGTTATGGCCCTATAAAATGGCCTGCACCAGATTCAAAAATCCCTGCGCTCATCTTGGTAATTTTAACAATACCTGCAGCAGATCCACGTAGTTCCTAATAGCACTACTTTTATAAAGTGGTGCTATGAATGCACCACATTAAAAAAAGCCAAGGAACTACTTTTCGTTCATAGATAACAAATTTTTTAATTAATTAAGACCAACAATAATTTGGCATACAGGTCGAGACAGGTAGAGTGCCTATCTCTGTACACAGTTCAGCCGATCTGCATATTTGCTCCCGCTACCCCCACGCTGTCACTGGTTGTTAGGGGGCTATCAGTTTCTTAGCCTACAGCCTCCCAGCAACCAGTTATGCTGCAGGGGAGGAGCCTGATAGAGATACTGAGACCCTAGTTCCCCATCAAGTCTGCTCTCTCCTTGTGATTGACAGCAGGCAATCAGTACATTCTACAGCCAGCAGCAGGCTGTCTGTTGCCTAAAGACCGAAGGACCTAGGAAAACTGCCCATGGCTGTCCCGTCTGTGTGACCACTGCAGTGGCAGGAAGAAGCACAGCTGTACTGAGGATGTAGTGTTCTTATGGACATTCCAGTCTTATCGTGCCTGCGTTTACAACAGGTACACAAATCTGTCACCCACACCGACATTCGTCATATAGAGGGATGTCAGAATTCTAAAGAGTGTCATGAGCACTTTTTTTGACCTCTCCATATTGTACAATTGTCCCGAGCTGGGCTTTGCCTGTCTATAGACACACAAAGTGCCAGCAAGCCCCATCCCTGCTCCCTCCTCACAGGAATTTAACCGACAGCAACAGGATCCTATGGTTCCCGCTGCTGTCAATGATTCCCGTGAAAGAAGAGAGGAAAGCAGGCTGCAGCCAAGACAGCGCTGGAGCAGTGCCATCAGTCAGGTTAGTATTTAGGGATGGGTTGCGTAGAAACAAGTAGTGGGGCGTTTTTTTAACCTTCAAGTGATTGTAAAGTCTCGTTTTTTACTTTTTTAAATAACAAACTTGTCATACTTACCTGCTCTGTTGTAGTTGATTTGCACAGAGCAGCCCAGATCCTGCTCTTCTCGGGTCCTTCTTCACTGCTCCAGGCCCCTCCTACTGTTAAGTGCCCCCACAGAAAGCAGCTTGCTGTGGGGGCACCTGAGCTGAGTCACAGCTCCCTGTGTCCATTCAGACATGGAGCTGCCCATCTGGCCCCACCCCCTCTCTTTCCTGATTGGCTAACTGACTTTGATTGACAGCCACGGGAGCCAATGGCGCCGCTGCTGTGTCTCAGCCAATCAGGAGGGGAGTCCCGGATGGCCGTGGGACATGTGGACATTGCTGGACAGAGAGGGGGCTTCAGTAAGCAATAGGATGCCTGAGGGGGGCTGCTACACACAGAAGGCTTTTTATCTTACTGCATAGAATGCATTATGATAAAAAAAAAACTTCTGCCTTTACAACTCCTTTAATGCAGAGAACGCATTAGGGTAAAAAATTATTTTGACTTTAGAACCATTGTAACGGGAGGCTGTTATAGCAGAGACATACCCAAATTCACAGCTCTCTGCTCAAGACTTGCCCCTCCTGTACATGGACAATTTGGGTGCTGGCCACTGAAGTCCGTCTCCACTCAACATCATAAAAATTAAAACATTTATCAGCTACACTCCACTCTTATGCCGCGTACACACGACCGGACTTCCTGGCAGAAAAAGTCAGATGGGAGCTTTTGGTCGGACATTGCGACCGTGTGTATGGCCCATCGGACTTTTTCTGTCGGCATTTCCGACGGACTCAGATATAGAACATGTTCTAAATCTTTCCGTCGGAAATGCCAACGGAGTTTAGCCAGTTGGCAAGTCCGCTCGTGTGTACGCGGCATTAGGCTTCTCTTGCCATAATTATTAGTTGTCAACAAAATGACTGCATTCAATAATGGCTCCACCTGGGAACCAACCTTTCTTGGTGCATTTCACCACTGCTAGCCTGCTCACAGGGATAGGGGAAGTCCCCTATCCTGGACTTCGCCTATCCTTGTGAACAAGCCAGGAGTGGTGAAACGCATCCAGGAAGGTGGGGTCCCAGATAGAGATGTATGCAGTCATTTTGCTGAAAACGATAAAATAGGGCAAGAGGAGCTAAGAGTGGAGTGTAGCTGATACATTTTTTCATATTTCTGATGAGGATTGGAGATGGACTGCAGTGGCCAGCACCCAAATTGTCCATGTGTTTTTTTGTTTTATTTTTATGTTATAGCTACTTTTTTTTTTATCATTTCAGTAACAAAAAAAAAAATTCTTACTGACTATTGATAACCAGCAGGCATGGAAGACTGTTTGATAACTCTACTTGTACATGCACCGTGAACAGGCAAGGTGTGAAAGTGAATAGATATAAGGAGTAAAGCTGAATCCTTTCCACTTCTGTGTGATGACTAACGCTATTATATTACAGTGGTGCTGCAATCCAGAAAGCGCTGAAGCTGCTGTAATTGTATAGTCCCCATGCTCCGCAAGACGTGTCATTATGTCATTTCTATATTATGCGTGTTTATTAGCTGCTAAAATGACACATAGGAGTGATGCAGGATTGAGTTTCTCTACTACTTGGATTATGCACAGATAAACCAGCTATGGGAGAGATTATGTTGAGGTTCTTTCTCTGTCACATTCTTTACCTTCAAGGCCATAAATAATACAAGCTCAATTGGCATCCAACTGTTTTTCTTTTTTTCTCTCGAATGAAGTGCTGAATCTGGAAATGAATAGAGAGCAATCTACTGTAGTGTGCTTCTGCCAGAATAAGATATGATGGTCGTATTTTACTATACTGTATTTCTTTGATAAGTAAAGATGAGTATACTGAACATGAACAGTTCAGCCGGATCCACCATGTTCCCAGGTCCTTCACTTATCTATGTATTTATCAGTTCTAAAATGGTACAATATGGTTATTTTAATCAATGTTGCATTCCATAAATGTAATATTGAATGATGCCGATATATATATACATATATATATATATATATATATATATATATATATATACATATATATATATATATATACATATATATATATACATATATATAGACATGTCAGTATAACATGTCAGTACTTAACTATAATAAAAATATGTACCAACTTGATATTTTTTTTTGCCAGCCGTTACCCATACACCATGCTGTCCATATGTCTATGGCAGTCTTTCTAAACCTTTTCAACATTGAGGAACCTGTGAAAAAAATGTTCAGATTTCAGGAAACTTCAGGTTATGATTGTTATATCTACAGGTCACCCCAAGATTATGGTGGGGGTGCCTACTTTTATGCTGGTGTCACATTTATTTATTATTTATTAATCTATTTTAGGTATTTATTTATTTATTTAAGGTATTTATATAGTGCTGATCATTTTCACATCACTTTACATACTGTATATTCACATCAGCCCTGAAGGAGCTTACTATTTAAAGGAGAAGTAGGGCCAAAGCTGAGAGCCTGAGCCAGCCAATCCCACCCCCTGCACAGCCCAGCACCCCAGTGAGTGCTGGAAGGGAAGCATAGAGAGCTGGTGACTGACAGTCGCTAGTTGCTTGCTGACTCTCTGCTCAGTGAAGACCGAGAACTGAGAGGTCAGCATTCTTTGATCGCTTGGCTTTTGCATCTACCTAGATGAGTATGAATGTTTATTTTTTTTAAATTCCCATACCTCTATTTTAAGGTCCCTATCAGGCATGCATACACCTACTTGGGCCAATTTAAAGGCAGGAGCCAAGTAACCTACCAGCATGTCTTTGGAGTGTAGAAGGAAATTGGAGTAATTGGAGACAACTCATGCAAGCACCATGCAGTTAAACCTATTAAAGTATTCAAGTGTTTCTTCTACACCCACCATTCTCAAACTGGGTTCCATGGAACCCTAAGGTTCCTCTAGAGGTTGCTAGGGTCCCTTAAGCTGTGGCTGATTGACCTTCTATGTGATTGTGTCTGCATTCAGGGCCAGTACCACTTGGCAGAGCCAGCTGCATAACACCAATGATCTTTTTAGTTATCTATAAGTAAGGCATGCTGACCACTAATGTAAGGGAGGCATTCTTCCCACTGGCCTCCAATGTTTGGAGCATTCTTCCCATCAACCGCCAAGATAAGGAGCATTTTTCCCACTGGCCACCAATGTTTGGAGCATTCTTCTCACCGGCCACCAATGTAAGGAGCATTCTTCCCACTGCCCCCCATTGTAAGCTGCATTCTTTCCACTGAGCCCCGAAGTGTGGGGATATTCTTCCCACTGACCACCAATTTAGGGGACATTCTTCTTACTGACCACCAATGTAAGGAATATTTTCCATACAGCCCATCAGTGCAAGGCGCATTCCTCCCTTTAATCACCAATGTAGAGAATTTTTTTCACTGACCCCCAATTATTTAGTTTTAGCAAGGGCTCCTTAAAACCTGTACATTATTTTAAGGGTCCCTCTGGCACAAAAAGGTTGAAAATGGTTGTTCTAGACCCTCCTTAACATCTAGTGCTGAGATAGGTAGATTTCTGTTCCCAAAATTCTTCATTTACCAATATGAGTATGAAGGTAAGGGTTGTCCGCAGGAAAGAACATCATGCAATGTAGAGCTTGAAAGTTAATATCTTGCTAGCTGTCCTATCAGCATTATTATCTTTTATATTATAGCAGAAGGGCTGAATATCTGTGCTTCTTTAATTAATCCTGCTTGCAGTGTAGCATAAACTGTATTTTATTCAGTGGGTGCCCCAGCCAAACTCTTTATAGTGTTACACTGCACTCTTGTAGAAAACAGAATAGAAATATAATAATGTTTATGGCAATATTCTTGGACAAGAATACAATTAAGGATAGCACAACATGAGCAGCTCCAATGCTTAGTATTCCTGGGAACAAATAATGGGTTGAACAAGCAATAATGTATACTAGCATGTGCAAAGTACAGACTGCTTTATGTTTGGTGCAGTCGGAACATGTTGTCCTTATACCTAGTGCATCTGTCTTATTTGAGACAACAGAGCTGACACTGCAGAGGATATTTTGTGTTGTCTATTATGCTACCTCTGGATTCTCTACTAAATTAATATTTTAGTATTGGTTTGAAGAGGCAGTGTCCCATGGTTATTAACAGCAGTTCTCTGACCAGCGGCAAATATTGCATTTTTCTAGAAGAGTGGAAGCGTGATGTTTCTGCATGAAATATGGCAAAGAAATCTTTGTATGCATTATACGTATTCAGATGGAATTAAATACAACAGGCAACTATACAGCAACAAAGAACATTATAAATAGGGCAAGGCCATGTTAACACTTCAGTGGGACCGAGAGCCTTTCCTTCCATGGGGCATAGAGATTGAATGACTAAAGAGATTGAGAATGTTCACTCCAAAAAAGTGTGGATTTTCACTTTAAAGTGATTAAATGAACTTTTCTTTAAAATAATAGACATGTTATACATACAGTCAGGTCTATAAATATTGGGACATCGACACAATTCTAATCTTTTTGGCTCTATACACCACCAAAATGAATTTGAAATGAAACAAACAAGATCTGGTTTAACTGCAGACTTTCAGCTTTAATTTGAGGGTATTTACATCCAAATCAGGTGAACGGTGTAAGAATTACAACAGTTTGTATATGTGCCTCCCACTTTTGAAGGGACCAAAAGTAATGGGACAATTGGCTGCTCAGCTGTTCCATGGCCAGGTGTGTGTTATTCCCTCATTATCCCATTTACAAGGAGATCCAAAGAGCTGTCACTATCAGTGAAGCAAGCCATCATTAGGCTGAAAAAACAAAACAAACCCATCAGAGAGATAGCAAAAATATTAGGTGTGGCCAAATCAACTGTTTGGAACATCCTTAAAAAGAAAGAACGCACCGATGAGCTCAGCAACACCAAAAGACCTGGAAGACCACGGAAAACAACTGTGGTGGATGACTGAAGAATTTTTTCCCTGGTGAAGAAAACATCCTTCACAACAGTTGGCCAGATCAAGAACACTCTCCAGGAGGTAGGTGTATGTGTGTCAAAGTCAACAATCAAGAGAAGACTTCACCAGAGTGAATACAGAGGGTTCACCACAAGATGTAAACCATTGGTGAGCCTCAAAAACAGGAAGGCCGGATTAGAGTTTGCCAAACAACATCTAAAAAAGCCTTCACAGTCCTGGAACAACACCCTATGGACAGATGAGACCAAGATCAACTTGTACCAGAGTGATGGGAAGAGAAGAGTATGGAGAAGGAAAGGAACTGCTCATGATCCAAAGCATACCACCTCATCAGTAAAGCATGGTGGTGGTAGTGTCATGGCATGGGCATGTATGGCTGCCAATGGAACTGGTTCTCTTGTATTTATTGATGATGTGACTGCTGACAAAAGCAGCAGGATGAATTCTGAAGTGTTTTGGGCAATATTATCTGCTCATATTCAGCAAAATGCTTCAGAACTCATTGGACGGCACTTCACAGTGCAGATGGACAATGACCCTAAGCATACTGCGAAAGCAACCAAAGAGTTTTTTAAGGGAAAGAAGTGGAATGTTATGCAGTGGCCAAGTCAATCACCTGACCTGAATCCGATTGAGCATGCATTTCACTTGCTGAAGACAAAACTGAAGGGAAAATGCCCCAAAAACAAGCAGGAACTGAAGACAGTTGCAGTAGAGGCCTGGCAGAGCATCACCAGGGATGAAACCCAGCGTCTGGTGATGTCTATGCATTCCAGACTTCAGGCTGTAATTGACTGCAAAGGATTTGCAACCAAGTATTAAAAAGTGAAAGTTTGATGGATGATTGTTAATCTGTCATATTCATTTTGGTCTCCTAAAAAGTGGGAGGCACATATACAAACTGTTGTAATTCCTACACCGTCCACCTGATTTGGATGTAAATACCCTCAAATTAAAGCTAAAAGTCTGAATTTAAAGCACATCTTGTTCGTTTCAGTTCAAATCCATTGTGGTGGTTAGGGATGAGCCGAACACCCCCCGGTTCGGTTCGCACCAGAACCTGCGAACGGACCGAAAGTTCGCACGAACGTTAGAACCCCATTGACGTCTATGGGACTCGAACGTTCGAAATCAAAAGTGCTCATTTTAAAGGCTAATTTGCATGGTATTGTCCTAACAAGGGTTTGGGGACCAGGGTCCTACCCCAGGGGACATGTATCAATGCAAAAAAACCTTTTAAAAACGGCCATTTTTTCGGGAGCAGTGATTTTAATGATGCTTAAAGTAAAAAAAAAAAAGTGAAATATTCCTTTAAATATCGTACCTGGGGGGTGTCTATAGTATGCCTGTAAAGTGACACGTGTTTCCCGTGTTTAGAACAGTCCCTGCACCAAATGTCATTTTTAAAGGAAAAAATCTCATTTAAAACTGCTTGCGGGTTTAATGTCATGTCGGGTCATGGCAATATGGATGAAAATCAGTGAGACAAACGGCATGGGTACCCCCCAGTCCATTACCAGGCCCTTTGGGTCTTGTATGGATATTAAGGGGAACCCTGCACCCAAATTAAAATAAGGAAAGGTGTGGGGCCACCAGGCCCTATATACTCTGAACAGCAGTATACAGGCGGTGCAAACAAGACAGGGACTGTAGGTTTGTTGTTAAGTAGAATCTCTTTGTAATTTTGAACGGGTACATTTTTAACGTGTTTAGCTCCAGCCAAAAAATCTTTTTTAAGCTTTTTGGAAAACATAGGGAAGGGTTATCACCCCTGTGACATTTGTTTTGCTGTCTTTCCTCCTCTTCAGAAGATTTCACCTCACTTTTTGTACCAATGAAAAATGTTTTTTGAAAATTTGGTTTTTTTTGTGGAACAAGGATTGGAAAGCATCAGTGGAAAGGAGAAATTGTTTTCCCATATTAACTCTTACAGGAGAGAATTTCCCTTCCTAGGGGTAGATTTCATCTCACTTCCTGTTGTCTCCTTCCGTTTGCAAGTAGGAGTCGTTTGTAAGTTAGATGTTTGGAAGTAGGGTCCTGCCCTATATACTCAGCAGAAATTTGGGCCTTAGGTGTTGCTGTGGCCACAACACTGTAAGCCCTCACAGGGCCCTGCTGTGAAATATTAGATCAAGAATTGTAATTACATGCCCCTGTTGAACAGGAGCTGAAAAATTAGGCCTTAGGCACTGGTGCTGGTGCCACAACACTGCAACCCCTCACAGACACTCTAGTTGGAACGCAGGAACGAGCCCTGCTGCAAAGTATTGCATCAAAAATTGTAATTACATGCCCCTGTTAGACAGGGGCAGAAAAATTGGGCCTTAGGCACTGGTGCCACAACACTGCAACCCCTCACAGACACTCTAGTTGGAATGCAGGAACGAGCCCTGCTGCAAAGTATTGCATCAAAAATTGTAATTACACGCCCCTGTTAGACAGGGGCAGAAAAATTGGGCCTTAGGCACTGGTGCTGGTGCCACAACACTGCAACCCCTCACAAACACTCTAGTTGGAATGCAGGAACGAGCCCTGCTGCAAAGTATTGCACCAAAAATTGTAAT
Organism: Lithobates septentrionalis; assembly: GCA_037952835.1. NCBI lineage: Eukaryota > Metazoa > Chordata > Amphibia > Anura > Ranidae > Lithobates > Lithobates septentrionalis. The sequence goes on from JBBDGP010000812.1 coordinate 2,017,742, forward strand.
TACACGCCCCTGTTAGACAGGGGCAGAAAAATTGGGCCTTAGGCACTGGTGCTGGTGCCACAACACTGCAACCCCTCACAGACACTCTAGTTGGAATGCAGGAATGAGCCCTGCTGCAAAGTATTACATCAAAAATTGTAATTACACGCCCCTGTTAAACAGGGGCTGAAAAATTGTGCCTTAGGCACTGGTGGTGGTGCCCAGAACCAAAAATGTTCTTACAAGCTATCAGCGTGATGATTGAGGAGGAAGAGGATAATTACTCAGGGATAGTCACTCAGCATCAGCATAGGCAGTCTTTGAAGGGATCTGAGATTTCAAAAAAAATTATTCGGTTACATCAGCATCAGGTGCTTGGTAGCTGGTGGTGATCCAAGACTGATTCATTTTTATGAAGGTCAGCCGATCGACCGAGTCGGTGGACAGACGCACCCTGTGATCGGTTACCACGCCTCCAGCAGCACTGAATGTGCGTTCCGAAAGAACGCTGGATGCAGGACAGGCCAGTAGCTCAATTGCATACTGTGCGAGCTCTGGCCAGTGATCCATCCTCAAGACCCAGTAACCCAGAGGATTTTCGGTGGGAAAGGTGTCCAAGTCTGATCTTGCCCCTAGGTATTCCTGCACCATGTAAAACAGACGCTGGCGATGGTTGCTGGAACCGATCATACCTTGGGGCTGCGGACCAAAAAATTGTCTGAACGCATCGGTCAGACGGCCACCTTCTCCACCGCTCCTTCTTTGACTGACCGAAGCCTCAGCAACACGTTGTCCAGAAACAGGAGTTTGTAACCTCCCAGTCTCTGGGAACGCATTGCACAGACCTTTCTGCAAGGCCTTCCGAAGATGTTTCATCCTCTGCTCCCTCTGCGATGGCAAGATAAGGTCTGCAACCTTACCCTTGTAACGTGGATCAAGGAGGGTTGCCAGCCAGTATTGGTCCTTTTCCTTGATACCACGAATACGAGGATCCTTACGCAGGCTTTGCAGGATCAGGGAGGCCATGCAGCGTAGGTTTGCTGAGGCATTCGGTCCGGAGTCCTCTGGGTCACTAAGGACGACAACGTCCGCAGCCACCTCCTCCCAGCCACGTACAAGTCCATGTGTTTCTTGGGACTGATCCCTTAAAGACTGCTGCTGATGCTGAGTGCCAGGCTCCACCTCCATACTGACACAATTTTCCTCCTCCTCCTCCTCCTCCTCGTCCTCTTCCTGTGTGATCGGCGGGCACGCAGGAACACTGTCTGGATAAAGGGGGCCTTGAGAGCTAAGGAAGTCCTCCTCTTCCTGCCTCTGTTCTGCCTCAAGTGCCCTGTCCATTATTCCACGCAGCGTGTGCTCCAACAGGTGGACAAGGGGGACAGTGTCACTGATGCATGCACTGTCACTGCTCACCATCCTCGTGGCCTCCTCGAATGGTGACAGGACAGTGCATGCATCCCTGATCATGGCCCACTGGCGTGGGGAAAAAAAACCAAGCTCCCCTGACCCTGTCCTGGTGCCATAGTCGCACAGGTACTCATTGATGGCCCTCTGCTGCGTGTGCAGCCGCTGCAGCATGGCCAACGTTGAGTTCCACCTGGTGGGCATGTCACAGATTAGGCGGTTCTTGGGCAGGTTAAACTCCTTTTGGAGGTCCGTCAGCCGAGCACTGGCATTATATGACCGGCGGAAATGCACACAGATTTTCCTGGCCTGCCTCAGGACATCCTGTAAGCCCGGGTACCTGCCCAAGAACCGCTGCACCACCAAGTTAAGGACGTGAGCCAAACAGGGCACATGGGTCATTTGTCCCTGTCGGAGGGCAGAGAGGAGGTTGGTGCCATTGTCGCAAACCACCATTCCTGCCTTAAGTTGGCGTGGCGTCAACCACCTCTGAACCTGCCCCTGCAGAGCTGACAGAACCTCTGCCCCAGTGTGGCTCCTGTCCCCCAAGCACACCAGCTCAAGCACCGCATGGCATCTTTTGGCCTGCGTACTTGCGTAGCCCCTTGAACGACTACGGAGCACCGCTGGTTCCGAGGAAGAGGCCATGGAGGAAGAAGAAGAGGAGGGGGTGGAGGAGAGAGGTGTGTCACAATCATTAGCATTTTGGAGGCGTGGTGGCGGAACAACCTCCAACACTACTGCACCTTGTCCTGCATCCTTCCCAGCTGCCAGCAGAGTCACCCAATGCGCCGTGAAACTTAGGTAACGTCCCTGTCCATGCCTGCTGGACCATGAGTCAGCGGTAATATGCACCTTACCACTGACCGCCCTGTCCAGCGAGGCATGGACATTGCCTTCCACATGCCGGTAGAGAGCCGGAATCGCCTTCCGTGAGAAAAAGTGGCGTTTGGGTACCTGCCACTGAGGAACCGCACATTCCACAAACTCACGGAAGGGGGCAGAGTCTACCAACTGAAAAGGCAGCAGTTGAAGTGCTAGCAATTTTGCCAAGCTAGCATTCAACCGCTGGGCATGTGGATGGCTGGGAGCAAACTTCTTTCGGTGGTGCAGCAGCTGGGGCAGGGAAATTTGCCTGGTACAATCTGACGTCGGTGTACCAAAAGCAGATTGCCCACAAGTACTTGGCTGTGACACACCTAATTCTACACCTTCATTCCTCTCACTGCAGGTCTCAGAGAGGACTGGAGGTCTAGTGGGGTTGGAAATCTCAGCTGATGAGGAGCAAGGAGAGATCCTCTTTGTTCTTTGGTGTGGGTCTTTTAGATACGCTTGCCAACGAACTGCATGGCAGGTCAACATATGTCTGGTCAAGCATGTGGTACCCAAGCGGGAGATGTTTTGGCCACGTGAGATACGCTTGAGACATATGTTGCAAATAGCAGCGGTGCGATCTGATGCACTCGTCTCAAAAAAGGCCCACACCAAAGAACTTTTTGAATAACGCGCAGAGACTGCAGCGCCCTGCACATGTGGAGCTTTGGGGTGTGATGCAGTCAATGTGCTGCCCTTAGGCTGGCCCCTGGAGGGCATCCTGCCTCGTTGGTGATGTGCCTCCTCCTCCTCCTCCTCCTCTCTCCTATCAGGCACCCACGTTGAGTCAGTGACCTCATCATCCCCTCCCTCCTCATCACTGGAGCAAACCTGGCAGTATGCTGCAGCAGGGGGAGCATGACTGCCAGATTGCTGTCCTTCTTGGGCACCCCCTCTGTCCGTGCTCATGTTACTGCCTTCATCGAGCTCAGTATCATCATCAGAGCCTTCCAAACGCTGGGCATCCTCCTGGAGCATGTACCCAACACTGTGGTCAAACAGTTCGAGGGAATCCTCAGGAGGACATGGTGGAGCTAGGGAAGGAGTCACTGATGACATTGAGCTGAGGGAAGAGGCCGCTGCTTTGCCAGACAAAGCACCCTGGGCATGGGTGAGAGAGGATGAGGAGGATGAGGACGGCTTGGTCATCCACTCGACCAAGTCTTCCGCATGTTGCGGCTCAACACGGCCAGCTGCCGAAAAAAAGGCCAAGCGTGTCCCATGGCCACGTGCTGATGAGGATGCACCGTCTCCACGACCAGCACTAGACACAGAGCCTGCTTGCCCTCTCTTATTGACTTGTGACTGTCTGCCTCTCCTTCTTGGCCTTCTAGACATACTAATGGCCTGTAGCTGCACTAAGCTGGGATAGAACACCAGTAATTTTCTTCAGGTAGCTTTATATACTGTAACCAGACAAGCCTGCCTGTCAGTAGGAAGATAACAGGAACGGATCTAGCTGAACACTGTGAGCAGGACGCACTGTACTAAATGTAAATAGTCTAGCTGCCTGACCGTGGTACTAATAGGATCAAATAGAACACCAGTAATTTTCTTCAGGTAGCTTTATATACTGTAACCAGACAAGCCTGCCTGTCAGTAGGAAGATAACAGGAACGGATCTAGCTGAACACTGTGAGCAGGACGCACTGTACTAAATGTAAATAGTCTAGCTGCCTGACCGTGGTACTAATAGGATCAAATAGAACACCAGTAATTTTCTTCAGGTAGCTTTATATACTGTAACCAGACAAGCCTGCCTGTCAGTAGGAAGATAACAGGAACGGATCTAGCTGAACACTGTGAGCAGGACGCACTGCACTAAATGTAAATAGTCTAGAAGATAACAGGAACGGATCTAGCTGAACACTGTGAGCAGGACGCACTGCACTAAATGTAAATAGTCTAGAAGATAACAGGAACGGATCTAGCTGAACACTGTGAGCAGGACGCACTGCACTAAATGTAAATAGTCTAGAAGATAACAGGAACGGATCTAGCTGAACACTGTGAGCAGGACGCACTGCACTAAATGTAAATAGTCTAGAAGATAACAGGAACGGATCTAGCTAAACTGAATACAGTGTATATATATATATATATATATATGCAACACCTGGGATGCATATATATACACAATACACTGTAAGTGCAGCTAACTGACTGACTGTTCTGCCTAATCTATCTAACTCAAATGAAATGACACTGTCTCTCTCTCTCTCTATCTCTCAGCACACCGGAACACACACTACACAGGGCCGCCGTGCAGGCGGCCTTATATAGTGTGGGGCGTGTACTAAATCCCCTGAGCCATAATTGGCCAAAGCCTCCTTGGCTTTGGCCAATTACGGCTCTCTGTTCAGGCGGCGCTGTGATTGGCCAAGCATGCGGGTCATAGTGCATGCTTGGCCAATCATCAGCAAGCAATGCACTGCGATGCCGCAGTGAATTATGGGCCGTGACGCGCCACACGAATTTGGCACGAACGACCCATATCGTTCGCAATTCGGCGAACGGTCGAACAGCCGATGTTCGAGTCGAACATGGGTTCGACTCGAACACGAAGCTCATCCCTAGTGGTGGTGTATAGAGCCAAAAATATTAGAATTGTGTTGATGTCCCCATATTTGTGGACCTGACTGTACCTGCTCTGTGCAATGGTTTTGCACAGATAAGCCCCAATCATCCTCTTATCACCGGTGTTCCTGGTTACCCCTCCCCAATTCCCCCTATAGCAGCATAGCTATGGGGGCACTTGCGTGGGCTTTCTCCAATGCCTCTCTGTCTGTGTCTATTGACACAGACAGTGACACTCATCCCTGCCCCCTCTCCCTCCTCACTGGCTGTGATTGACAGCAGAAGGAGCCAATGACTCTCGCTGCTCTCTCTGAGCCAATGAGGAGAGAGAGAGAGCCAGGAGAGCCTCTGCTCTTATGCACATCGCTGGATCGAGATCAGGCTTAGGTAAGTATAAGTGGGGGGTTACCTTATTGCATAGAATGCATTAAAAGTGTTGTAAAGTCAGAAAGTTTTTTTTATCATAATGCATTAAGATAAAAAAAAACTTCCGTGTGCAGCAGCCCCCCCCCCCCCAGCCCCCCTAATAGCTACCTGAGCCCCAACTCTGTCCAGCGATGTCCAAAGGTGTCTCAGCCATCTGAGACTTTCCCTCCTGATTGGCTGAGACGCAGCAGCAGTGCCATTGGCTCCCGCTGCTGTCAATCAAAGTCAGGAAAGAGAGGGGGGCAGGGCCTCCATGTCTGAATGGACACAGGGAGCTGTGACTAGGCTCGGGTGCCCCATAGCAAGCTGCTTGCTGTGGGGGCACTTGAAAGGAGGGAGGGGCCCAAAAGAGGCACCCGAGAAGAGGAGGATCGGGGCTTCTCTGTGTAAATCCACTGCACAGGGCAGGTAAGTATGACATGTTTGTTATTTTTATAGAAAAAAAAATGACTTTACAATCACGTTAAGGTAAAAAACACTTCTGCCTTCAGGGTCACTTACATTTTTCAGTCATGTGAAAAGCAAATTCCAGTTTTCGTTAACCAGTTTGTGTGCAGTACCATTTTAAAATAAGCATTTTTTTCTTGCTAGAAAATGACTTACAACTCTCAAACCTTATACATTTGCTAAAAGCAGAGGCCCTAGAGAATAATATAGTAGCAATTGAAATTTTTTTTATCAGTTTAGATTTAACCATGATTTATGGCCCTAAAATGAATTCCTTCCTCCAACATTTATGGCAATCCCTTACATGTGTGATGCAATCATTGCTCGTGGGAAAGCATCCTTTGATTCTACAGTAGTTGTACTGCAGGAATCATTGAAAGAAGGAGAAAGTAACAAGCAACAGAGTGGCTTAGGGGTTAGCACTTCTGTTTTTATAGCACTAGGGTCCTTGGACTGATTTTTTTACTCAGGGCACCACATGCATGGGGTTTGCGTGTTCTCTTTGTGTTTGCATGGGTTTCCACTTGGTGCCTCCAACACATCACATGCTGGTAGTTTACTAGGCTTCAAAATTGTTCCTAGAATTTGTATGCATGTGAAATAGTTGTTGTTAATATTCCCCTCACACATGTTCCTGGATCAGGCTCAAAAGTAATGGTGCAGTAACAACCCGCTGGAGACTAGAACCATGCACAAAACAGTGTAAATATTTTCCAGGACACCACGGATCTTCAGGTAAAGCCCAAGGGTTTTTTTTTATTGAAGAATGATCACATCACAGAAGAGAAGCACAATATTTCATAATTGTGCCAGACCCCTTCGTCTGGCACGTGATAAGTGAATACAATTGCGTAAAGATATTTAAATAAACACCCACTAATCAGAAATTAGGAAAAGGGAGCCACCCCCTTGCCCTCTGACGTGGTATGATGTCATAGATACCGGCAAAATGTTCTAGTAAACATACATAAAATATTATATATTATATTAAATATTATATATTATATATATAATACACAAGCTGCCATATTAATAGAGGATTGCCCAAATAATAATAATATATTATCTTCTGCCTCCTACTTGACTATCGTTGATATCTATGTTTTCTTGAAGCAACCAGTGGCATAATGTACTGTGGTGGTGACACTACCAGCCTAGTTAAGGTGCTTTGTTCCTCATGGATAGGTTTTGGGCCACCTTAGCCCCAATCCCATTTTATGCACTAATTTGGATTTTTGTAGTTATGGTATCTTCATATTTCTCATTTCTATGGCCCTTGCTGCGCCCATCTTTTCTTTTTCTTTGTTTTGTGATTTTGTCTTGGTTCTTGCCCTTCACTCTGATTTTGCCTTTTTTTTTCTTTACGTACCTCCTTTTTTGCTCTCCACTTTTCTTCTTCCTTCCAGCTTATATGTGCCCCCCCTCAGCCCATGCCACCTTTTCCTTTAGCCCTTCTTTCCTCTCCCTCACTCCCTCTCTTCTGTCTTTCTTTTTTCCTTCTTTTACCTTTCTTTGCTCCTTTTACCCCTTTTTTGTCCCACACTGCTCAATTGCATTTTTTTTAAAGCAGAACTAACCCCCCCCCCCCCATCCTTTTCAGCCATCTTTGCCTCTGTTTGACTTTAACTGCACATGTAATCAGTTATGATGCTAGCCATTTGATGGTTTGACAGTTTGGTTGAGAGCACACCCAATGTGACAGTTAGCATTCCCGGGCAGGTGCAGACTCCTTTCTCTTTCTGCAGGTGGCGCTCAACTGCTGGAGGAGAGGAAGTCAGGGGGAAACTTTTCCTCTATGGGTTCCTGGGTCACTGGGGAAACAATTCAGTTGGATGCTTCCACCCTGGGTGACTCTGGTGGCCATCTTGGCTCAGGCAGAGTCTATTTAAAACTTTGGCTCCCAGGATTGTCGGGCATTTCTGCAAGTGGACAGGATAGGGACAGATTACCTGTGTGACAGTGAAAATGACTGGTGGTAGTGTGAGGTTCCTGACAGGTAAGGCACAGGTTAGGGATACACCATCCTTCCTGGAAGCCTCCCGCTTGGGTGCAGATCGGCCAGGCCGCATTCCACCCGCTGGGACAGACGTCGCACCCACCCACAAACTGTTTTTTGAAACTGTTAATGCGACAGGTTTAGTTTTGCTTTAACATCCCCCAACCGCACATCTATATGAGGCCCTAATGTATACAAAAAGAAAAGGCCTCTGATGTCAGTACTTTCATTTTATCATGGCAATTCTTTTGGAAGCAGGAGGAAATGATTGTATATATGTATGCATATGCCCATAGTCAACCATCAGCCGTACTTGTACCCTTTTGGCTGCTGCAATATTTCTCCTCAGTCTGCAGGAGTATTGATTTTCTGCCCTTTGCACTGTGTGTTCCTGATTGTAACAATGCGTGGACCGGGTAAAGCATCATTCTGGCTGTGTCAGTTTATGTCTGCTAAGATATTCTCCAATGCTCGCTGCTGAAAGCCGTCTCTGATTGCTGAAATTGTACGAGGACAGAACAGGCTCGATATATTATTTTTTTTTTCAAAAAAATTTGCAGTGTTATAAAAACAAAAGAAAACCGCAAATGAACGAGAACTGATAAATTGCTTCGACGTTGTTAGAGAGACAGGCTTCTGTCCAAAACCTCCACTAATGTCAGCTTGTGTACTGCAGAGTAGAAATATATTGCTGCTCTAAAACCTTACAGCATCTGTACAAAAAAAAACATCATTTAAAATCAACATTTCGACAACCCACTATTGTAAGCAGTCTTTAGATTTAAAGTGTTTCTAAACCCAAGAAAGAAAAAGTTACTTTGTGGGGAAAAAAAAAAAAAAATATATATATATATATATATATATATGTATGTATATATGTGTATATATATATATATATATATATATATATATATATATATATATATATATATGTATATATATATATATATTTTTTTTTTTTTCCCCCACAAAGTAATATTTTTGTTACTGTCATCCTCTGTGTTCTCCGTGTGCTCCAGTCCGGTTCCCCTCCATGTCCTCCCCTGTGCACTCCCCCCTGTGCTCCTCCGGTCCCCCTCTGTGCTCCTCTGCCCTCCCCTGTCCCCAATCTGTCAGGATGGAGAGCAAAGGAAGGAGCCGGTATATATGTCATTTACCGGCTCCTTCCTTTTCTGAATGGACAGTGTCCATTCATAACTGAGCATCGTAAACTTGCTTCAGTTTATGAATAGAAAGGAGCCTCTGTCTCCTGTCCATTCACCTTTAGTGCAGCTGAGGCGGCAGAGGAAGGGACTGGGAAATCGGTGTCTTCAGTTCCTTTCTCTCTCTCAAAGGGGAGATGTCAGAGGTCTGTTTAGACCCCTGACATCTCACCAAAGCCCCCCCCCCCCCCCAACAGGGTAGATTAAAAAAAAAAAGGAAACATTGTAATAAATAAATATTTAAAAGTAAAATTGTACAAATAATAAATAATTACTAGTATAAAAAAATAAAATAAATCTAGTATACTGTATATCTCATAGTTTGTAGATGCTATAACTTTCACACAAACCACCAAATGTATTAGGAGATTTATTTTTTTAAGGGATATGTTTCATAGCAGAAAGTAAAAAAAAATATTTTTTTTTCAAAATTGTAGTTTTGTTTTTTTTTTTTCGTTTATATAATTAGAAAATAAAAAACCCATGGGTGATCAAATCCCACTGAAAGAAATCTCTCTTTGTGTGAAAAAAGTAATATAAGTTATGTTTGGGTACAGCATTGCATGACCGCACAATTGTCACTGAAAATAGCGCAGTGCCGCATATCAAAAAATGGCCTGTCATAAAGGAAGTAACTCTTCCGGAGGGCAAGTGGTTAAAGAAGAATTACAAGTAATTTTTTTTTACATATTCACAATGGTCCAACTTGAACTAATGTAACTATGCATATACCATACCTGGGGATCCCTGGAAAAGCTGTAAATCACTGTAGCAGATATCTCCCCACTGATCGCGACTTACCTCCGGTTCCTGTGTGGAGGGGGCCGCCCTGCTGCATTGCGAACACAAGAGGTCAGCGCCATTCAGAGAATGCTTTGCATTTTTTCAGTGAATGGAAAGCATTCTTTGATTGGATGAAGTGGAGAGCATGATTTCACTAGTCCACCTCTCCACCTTAGCCAATCAGAGAACACTTTGTATTAATTGAGAAAATGAAAAGCGATCTCTGAATGGTGTCCGTCCCAAGCAGCCAACCTCTATATTCACAATGCAGCAGGGCGGCCACTCGACATGGGACCCAGAAGCAAGTGGAGGTCACTGAAGTACTGATGTCTACTATTACTACTACTACTAGTGATTTCCTGTTTCTAGAGGGATCCCACAGGTATGTTATATACCATATTTATTGGTGTATAACATGCGCAGGCGTATAACATGCACCCCAATTTAAGAGGGACGTTTCAGGAGGAAAAACTTTTTTTAAAGAATAAACCACTTTGAAGCAAAATAATGGCCAGTGAGCACCAGTGCAGCCTGATTAGTGCCCATCTGCATCTTCAGTGCAGCCTGATCTGTGCCCATCTGCAGCCTAATAAGTGCCCATCTGCAGCCTAATCAGTGCCCACCTGCAGCATTGCTCCTCACTGCAGCTTGATCAGTGTCCATCTGCAGCCTTGCCGAGGGGAAGGAGGGGATGAGCGCTGCCAAAATAGAGCTGGCTCTCCTGTGTACTCGGCTCAGCATCATGCCCAGTCCCGCCCCTTGGCCCAGATCCTATGATGGACATAACGCCGGTCCAATGCCGGGACACCAATGCTAAGAGATGTCCAGGGGGCGGGACTGAGCATGACTGCGAGCCGTGCCGAGTACACAGCTCTATTTCGGCAGCGCTTGTCCCCTCCTTCCCCTCGGTGGCAGCCTATATCAGCGTATAACACGCACACACGATTTTCCCCCTATTTTAAGGGTGGAAAAGTGCATCTTATACGCCGATAAATACGGTACATAGCTACGTTGATCCAAGCTAGAGCAAAGTAATAATGTGAAATTATCCATATTTGGATTTTTCTTTAACTACTTGACCTCTAGAAGATTTACCCCCCTTCATGATCAGGCCATTTTTTTGCGATACGGCATTGTGTTATTTTAACTAACAATTGCTCGGTCATGCAACGCCGTACCTAAATACAATTTATGTAATTCTTTCCCCTATAAATAGAGCGTTTTTTTTGTTTTTTATCGATCACCTTCGCATTTTTTTAATTTTTTGCGCTATAAGCAAAAAACTGCCAACTATTTTTTTTAAAAAAGCTATATTTTTTACTTTCTGCTATAAAACACATCCAATAATAAAATGTTAAATATCACATTTCTTCATAAATTTAGGCCGATATGTATTCTGCTACGTTTAAAAAAATCCCAAGCATATATGGATTATTAATAGATTGATGATAGATGAAATAAAAATTATACTAGTAATGGCAGCAATCAGGGACTTATACTGACACTGCGAAATTGCAGTGGACAGTTGGACACTAACTGACACTTTTGACACTTTACGGGAACCAGTGACACTACTACAGTGATCAGTGCTAAAAATATGCACTGCCACTGTACTAATGACACTGGTTGGGAAGGGGTTAAACATCTAGGGAGATCAAAGGGTTAACTGTGTGCCTAGCTAGTGTTTATATGTACTGTATGTACTGCTTTTACTATGGGTAGGGATGGATTCCAGTCCCTTCTTTACAGGAACACAGAATCCATCCCTTCTCCCTGTTAGAACGTTTACATAGACAGTTCCCCATTCTGTGTAGGTTACTTATGATCGGTGGGTGTCGTTCACTTGATGTCCACCGGCACCCGCTGATCGTCGGTAAACTACAGTTAGTGCCAGAATGTTCGCCGCAATATCACAATCTTGCTAATTTCCACCATTACTAGTATAATAAAAATCCATAAATAATCAATATATGTGGGAATTTTTTTTTTGATCTGTAAACAAGGCAGATCGTTGTTCTGACAGGGGGGAGGGATGGATTCTGTGTTCCTGCAAAGTAGTAAAAGCAGCACATACAGTACACAAAAACACTGGCAGATTGGCTTCTGCCGTGAAGAATTACAGCAGAAGCGGCCCACATGTGCCACAAGCGCCCCCTGCAGGCGGAAGTGCAGGATCACATATATATATATGTGATCCTGCACAGCGCTGTGGCCTTGTAGCAGTAAAACTGCTATAGGGCGGTCAGCGAGTGGTTAAAAAAAACAAGGATTTAGTATCTCTTTAAGACATGATAATAATTTGCCAAAAGAGAGGGTCAGGCTTTCTACACAAGCCAGAATAATGGTTTTGACCTATAAACAACTACACAGCCATCAGGCTATGCATTACTCTGTGCCGAATACCCAGAAATCGTTGCCATAATTATATTTTATAATGTCAGTTTTCAGGGAAGATGTAGCTTTCTTCCCTGCCGATATTTGTGTAAAACATGTGAAAGGCAGCAGAAAGCACAGCCATTCTCAGCATATTATCCATTAAATGGGATACATGTGGCTGATCATGCTAGGGGTGAAATACAACATGTGCATTTTGCATGTAATAATTAATACTCAGCCTACTTTCCATCTGGGTAGACATTAATCAAACAAATGAATACATTCAAGAAAATTCATTTGTAGGTTAAAACTGGGTCTGCCTTGTTGACTGCAGGATCTCCCGTGTATCATAATTAATCTGGAGCCTTTATTATGTTTAATAGAAATTGCCCCGGATTTAATGTGATAACCCATAGGAAAAAAAAAAAAAAAGGGACTATAATTCAATTAACTGCTGTGGCAGATAAAATTGCCTTTAAAATCCTGCCATTATATCTTTTTCAATAATCGTACATTTGTCCAGAGGTCACTGCTACAACACAGTGCCATGAGAGATCCATATCTGCTCCTGTGAGATAGTGTGCTTCATCTATCAAATTGGGCCACCAGCCCGCTGTGAATTATTGCTATCTTAAGGACGCTATAGAACATGCAGTATTTCCATGTCAGTTGTACAGCAGCCTCAAAGGATGCAGACACAGATCTTTAGCCGTTTTTTTTTTTTTTTTGCTTCCGCAGAATCTTATATTTTAGACATAAAAATGTAGAGATTTGAAATAAAATATATTACATAAAAACTCACAAAAGCAGCCTAGACATTGACAGCCAAAATATTATATTGTAACCACAATTGACAATTTGGGGGCATATTTATATTAGATTTACTGAGATATACATCCTTTAACATTCGCCCTAGCTGTAAAGCATATCTGCCGCACAAGCCCTGACCTTAGACCAGAGCGATTTGAAGTGCGATTTGAAGCGTTACAAGAAACGCTTCAATGCTCAACACTAGGATTTCTATTATATTCAATAGTGCCGATTCACAACTAAGTGTAGTCAAAGAAGGATTATTGTGAAAATAAATATATATTAATCTGCATGGTTCCTAGATGGGTGCATATGTAAACCGGCACTGCGGCTGCACACGCATCTAATTTTTTTTTTTAAACAATTAGGTTGAATACTGTAAATAACGTGACCTTTAGTGACCAGGTATGCCTCCTGAAGACGTAATCACGAAACGTACGTCCAGGCGGTACCTGGTCACGCTGTTCTACACCATATCCGGTCCTCTGGTTGTCTCCTGTGGCCTGGTGGAACGCACGCCATCCACGGAGGTGGACGCGATACAGATCCAGCCATACCCATTTGTGACAAGCCAGCAGCCCCAGTGCCTGGGCAGGCACTTTTTAATGTAAGGAGCCAATTGGCTACTCTTTTTTATTACCTTTTTAATAAACAGTATCACGCTATGGATGTTTTTCAATTGTTTTACATATCCTGCCTTATACTGTGAGGAAGAGGGTTCCTTGTACATCTCCAAGTCATACACATATGCGAGCAGGTATAAACTTGCCAAAGCAATATTTGACTTTCTTTTTAAATAAAGAAGTCAAATACATCTGGTAAGCAGCCTTTTCATCTGCTCAGGTTGGGTGTTGATATTTGTTTGGTGAAAGATTGTTCACTATCAAGTGTAGAAAAAAGATCACCCTGCAACAAATTTCTTGGAATTTGAAAATCATGCTTTTTCGTCTTTTGGGACTGTTTTTTTAGCACTTATATCTTTTCATTTAATTCAAGATTTTCATCTATGGACATTCTTTGTGTGTCTTTTTATGGCTAAGTTATGCACATTAATTCACGATTATATGTGGCATGCAGTTGTGTATTATGTAATTAGCGCCCCCTATCTTACTTTATTTGAACCAAAGACGGATTACTGCCAGCCCCTCTGGTCTACCAAGCTATACTACACAGTGTAAATGTTTGTATAAAATGATGCCATTAAATACCTTTTTTCAGATTGTTCCTGTTCAGTCACATGACCTCCGGCCGCTCTCCTCCTCCGATCTAAGGGCTACAGCGGGAGATTCCCCTCTGGTGTCAGCTGGGAGGTCACGTGACTGCTGTGCTGTCCGCTCAGCCCCTCCCGCTGTAGCCCTTAGATAGGGGGAGGAGAGCGGCCGGAGGTCACGTGACTGAACAGAAATGATCTGAAATTAGGTATTTAGCACAGCGGGATGACAGAGGCACGTAAACTGACCACGGTTTCATGGATCAGCAGCCATGATTACCGTGGTCAGTTTACATTAGGGGACACAGGAACAGGCAGGATCAACCATGCTTTTTACAGCATAGAAAGTGACAGATTACACAGCACAAGCACTATGCTGTTTGACCTGCTATAAAGAAACAGGATCACTTTCCCCCCCTCCCCCCACACACACACATTGTTTCTTCTGCTGCACTTCTGTTTTTTTTTTTTTTTTTTTGAGGGATCTATATAATTGTTATGCCGCGTACACACGAGCGGACTTTACGGCGGACTTTGCCCGGCGGACTGGATTTCGTCGGACAATTCGATGTGTGTGGGCTCCAGCGGACTTTGTTTTCTCAAAAGTTGGACGGACTTATGCCGCGTACACACGAGCGGACTTTACGGCGGACTTTGCCCGGCGGACTTTTCGACGTACTTTCCGACGGACTTTCTGAATGAACGGACTTGCCTACACACAATCCACCAAAGTCCGTCGAATTCGTACGTGATGACGTACGACCGGACTAAAACAAGGAAGTTCATAGCCAGTAGCCAATAGCTGCCCTAGCGTGGCTTTTTGTCCGTCGAACTAGCATACAGACGGCAGACTTTTCGACCGGACTCGATTTCAACGGATACATTTTAAACAAGTTTCAAATCTAAGTCCGTCCAACTTTTGAGAAAACAAAGTCCGCTGGAGCCCACACACATCGAATTGTCCGACGAAATCCAGTCCGCCGGGCAAAGTCCGCCGTAAAGTCCGCTCGTGTGTACGCGGCATTAGATTTGAAACTTGTTTAAAATTTATCCGTTGAAATCGAGTCCGGTCGAAAAGTCCGCCGTCTGTATGCTAGTTCGACGGACAAAAAGCCACGCTAGGGCAGCTATTGGCTACTGGCTATGAACTTCCTTGTTTTAGTCCGGTCGTACGTCATCACGTACGAATTCGACGGACTTTGGTGGATTGTGTGTAGGCAAGTCCGTTCATTCAGAAAGTCCGTCGGAAAGTACGTCGAAAAGTCCGCCGGGCAAAGTCCGCCGTAAAGTCCGCTCGTGTGTACGCGGCATTAGGGTTAATTAGTATTCTGCAAAATGGAATGAATTAAAGGGGTTGTAAAGTCAGAATGATTTTTTTATCCTAATGCATTTTATTCATTAAGATAAAAAGCCTTCTGTGTGCAGCAGCCCCGCTCGCCCCCCCTAATACTTACTGGAGCCCTATCTCTTTCCAGGGATGTCCATGAGTTACTTCCTGTTATAAAACATGTCCAATAAAAAAATGTAAAAAATCTAATCTCATAACATTTTGGCTAAAATGTATTCTGCTACATGTCTTTGGTAAAAAAAAATATCACAGTAATGCCCTGTACACACGGTCGGATTTTCCGACGGAAAATGTGTGATAGGACCTTTTTGTCGGAAATTCCGACCATGTGTGAGCTCCATCACACATTTTCCATCGGAATTTCCGACACACAAAGTTTGAGAGCTTGCTATAAAATTTTCCGACAACAAAATCCGTCGTCTGAATTTCCGATCGTGTGTACACAAATCTGACGCACAAAGTGCCACGCATGCTCAGAATAAATGAAGAGAGGAAAGCTATTGGCTACTGCCCCGTTTATAGTCCCGATGTACGTGTTTTATGTCACCGCGTTCAGAACGATCGGATTTTCCAACAACTTTGTGTGACCGTGTGTATGCAAGACAAGTTTGAGCCAACATAAAAAAAAAAAAAAATCCATGGATTTTGTTGTCGGAATTTCCGATCAATGTCAGACCGTGTGTACAGGGCATAAGTGTGTATTGATTAGTTTGTATGAAAGCTATATCGCCTGCAAACTATGGTATACAGTATATACTGGACTTTCTTTTCGACTACTAATGGCGGTGATTAGCGACTTTTAACAGTACTGCAATAGTGTGCAATCTGACACTAAATGACACCCAGGGGGAACTGACTAACTGCCATTGACATCACCAGTGACATTATTAACAGTGATCAGTGCTAATAAATTGCATTGTCACTGTAGTAATGCTACTGAGTAGGAAGGGGATAACATCTAGGGCAATCAAGGGGTTAACTGTGTGCCTAGCTATGTGTAAAATATGCTGCTTTTACAAAGGATCTTGTTGTTTTTATTCGGTGCTTAGCAGGAAATGGAAAACAACAAGATACCCTATTTGTGAACACAGCTCTGTATTGTTTACAATGACACAGCTGTGTTCGGTGCCGATCACCGGGTCCCAGCGGTCAATCATTGTCTGGGACCCAGTGATCGGCATGTGCTGTAACAAATTACAACACAGCCGGGACAGAGCACGCATACCCCCTGCCCGAGCGCGCAGATCGTGTACTAGGTACAAGATCCAGAACAGGAGAGCCTCTCTGCCACCGTGTATGTAAGGTATATAGTTGGCAAGCGGTTAATCATGTACCTTTTCTAATAGAGCAGCCTTTCCCAAACTTTTTACTTATGAGAAACCCTTGCAATAATTTTAAGGTGTTCAAGGACACTAGTGGAAAAGGAAAAAGCTGCGCTATCAAGTGTACCAAACTAAAAACAAAAGCTGCTAGCACACAACAAACCAAGTTGCAAGTAGTATCAAAATAAGAAAGTGCAGCGCTAATCTATAAGTGAAGATAAACGAATGAACAAAAATGAGACTCTAAATGATAAGTGATAAAGGCCCAAAAAGCAATGACATAACAGGAATGTGCAAATTAATGTCTCTGGAAAAAAATGACACTCCCAAAAGTCTATATATAATAAACCAGAAGATCCTCTCCCAAGCAGGGGAGTAACAGTGTCTTGAAGGGGCTGTGGACACTTGTAAGGAGGCGACCACAAATTGAAATGACACTCCAATCTTCAAGAAACAAGGTGGGTACTCTTACCGGATCAGTAGGACGCATCTACCATATAGCAGTGTGTCAGTAAGGCAAAAAGGAGATGGTCATCCAGGATGTCCAACCAGGTAGTGTCTTCCGGGTCCCGACCACCAATGGAGGGGTGGTGTCCTAGGCAGGCTGTGGATCTCCAATGCACCCGATCACCAATAACGGAATTGAGCGATCACAGGCAGATGGTTCATAATAGGCCCATGGAGGAAAAGAAAAAGGGACTCCACATAGTGCAGACCAATGAGATTTAATACTCCAAAAAGTTGTACAAAAAGTAAGTGATCACGAACAGATAAAAGGCATAAAAATGGCAATGTGGGAAGCTGAGGTAGCTAGGTTCAAGGACACTAATCTGCTAGATTAGCTGTTCAGGGTTCATGAGCAAAATGCTTCTCAAATTGGTGGTCAGTGGAAGGATTGACCCCCCTATAGTGCTGGTTAGAATTCCACCCTTACAGTTGGTTGAAAAAAATATTGGTGTCATGCTACTGGCTCTGCCAAGTGGCAATGAACCTGGAACTATGAAGGCACCCTCAGATAAAAGGTCAACTAACCACAGCTCAAGGAGCCCCTAGCGACCTCTGAAGGAACCCTGGTTGAGAATGCCTGTAACAGGGGAACACCAGCCAAAGTGGCAATGAACATGGAACTATGAAGGCACCATCAGATAGAAGGTCAACTATCCACAGCTCAAGGAGCCCCTAGCAACCTCTGAAGGAACCCTGGTTGAGAATGCCTGTAACGGGGGAACACCAGCCAAAGTGGCAATGAACATGGAACTATGAAGGCACCATCAGATAGAAGGTCAACTAACCACAGCTCAAGGAGCCCCTAGGAACCTCTGAAGGAACCCTGGTTGAGAATGCCTGTAACGGGGGAACACCAGCCAAAACAATTATTTTGAATTTGAATAGGTAGCTTGCACCTGGAGTCTGAATTTCACTATTAGAATAGAAAATGTTACATTTGTAAAGTCCCATTGAGTTCTTCCCACACTGCACACATTGGATGCCTTGTCAGAACTATCAGCATGGGATATTTAATAAGGCAAAAAAACAAGAGCAGAGAGTAACCCTTACAAAGCTGTAATCTTCTGACTGCTTTAAACTTCTGAGAAGTAGAAGTTGAGTGCTATGCATTGTTGCGTTTTTCACATATTCAATGCTCCTTATATGTGCCTGCATGCCGCAGGGAGGAGAACACAAGGGATTCCTCTCAATATCAGAGCTTCTCACAGAGGCAGCGGTGGTATACAGTAATATATGTACACCATCCTGTGTATGCAGTTTAACCATGACTCCCATTATTTAGCTACAGCAAATAAAGGAAACCAAACCGTCTAACCCTCCTACTTTTTCTATAACATTATACCGAATGAATTTAATCTAGGAGACTTTATACATTACTCTTTGTTATATCATAAAGCAAGTCTTTCTGTAGCTGTTTTCCTTCTCTCCAAATCCCACTGGCATTAGACTGCATATCTGATAACCTGGCCTGCTTATCAACCATCATTTACAGATGTTCTTTGAAAACCAGCTTCTGAAAAGTCAGAGAGGTTCAAACACTTGCACTCGACCCATGGGTATTTCTGTACCAGCAGTAGATTAAAGAGAACTCGTAATGCCATGAAGACGGCTAATGCGGGGACTACAAGGCTTTTGACAATTTTGCTTAACTTTAGAGACCAGTTTTCAAAAAAAAAAAAAAATCAAAGGAAGGAACAATAGGATTGTTATGCATCTAACAAAAGGTATTAGCTGTAAAGGTGAAGGTAGGTGGTGGACATCTGAGTTCTAGAATATTGAAGAAAAACAGTAAATTTTTAATAGCAGTACCAGCACTTTATAATGCAAAACAACCCACAAATTATGTACCATACTGAGCGGCGGAGACGGGCGCCTCACGGCGCCCGTCTAGTATAAATAATACTATTTATGTATTATAATGTCATGTATAAACCAAACATGGAAATGTTCAATTTTCAGTATATATAATAATAAAATAATAAATAAATAAATAATAATAATGAATAATATAAATAAATAATACAATATAATAAAATGTATGGAATTATTAAAGGGTAACTCCACTTTCATGGGGAAAAAAAATAGCAAATAAATAAAAAATAATATAGCATGTACAATTGCGATACAAGTCATATTGTAATTGATTTTCTATATATGCAGTGCAATATGACTACATGGAGTTGTTCTGTACACATAATATGTACTGACCACTCCCCAGAAACATAATTTCCTGCTTTTGTGATTGGTTTACCAATTTTCCCAGAAGTCTGCCTAAGATACAAGTCAGATTTCAGGCATCCCCTGCAACAAAAATGTCATTTTTGGTGAGATATTTCCAATAGGAGCATGTCTAAAGGGATGCAGACCCAGCAGATTCATTCATTAGTGCTCTGCAACTGCCACAGCTGACTGATAACTATGAAACCACTCCTATTAGACCTACTCAGAACAAAGGCACAGACAAACACACAGGGATTTCTTTAGAATAACAAAAGGTAGGAATCTGCAACAAAGGTTGTTATAATCCCTGCAATGTACATAGATCACCCGGGGGGGAACATTTTTTTTCTCAACAAAAGTGGAGTTACGCTTTAAACAACAAAAAGCAATAGTGTGCAGCTACTCATGAAAAACAAATTTTATTTAGGTTTCATCTATTTTTAAAAAAGTGTTACTAAACCCAGGAAGAAAAAAGAAATGGCTGCACATCCAGAGGTACCAATTGCCTTTTTATTGATCACTGTGGTAACACCAAAGACACCAACATAGAGTCACGTAGATGCGTTTCACACATTCATTCTATGCTTAATCATTGAGCACTAAACTTACTAAACTTACTAAACACAGGAGCCTGCATTCACTATATCTGTTTTCCCACAATACACAGAACACGGAAATGCAATTATTTTAGTAACTATAAACTGCTAAATACCTTTTCTCATCATCAGTATTTAGGAGTTTTATGACTCCTATCAGTGGCTGGTTAAAGCTTGTAGGAGGAGTTTTCATTCCCCTATGACTGTCCTATGAGGCTGCATGACCCCTGATCTCCTGTCTGGACAGTGCTGATTGGCCATGTGCTGATCACATGCACCCTCTCCCCAAAAAAACAACCTCTCTTGCAATACACACCAAACCAAGCATGTGTAGAGTGCCTCTAAGGCTCTGTACTATCAGCAGATGGATTGGGGGCAGTGGAAGAAGGGGAGCATCAGAGAAGACAGGATCAAACAGCCTTTTTACATAATGCAAAGGATTAACCCCTTAGGTTCCACAGTGAGTATACAAGCATGCTTTACTGAATATACAGACCGATTTTACTGTTGTGGGTTTAGTAACACTTTAAGTTTGCATTGAAGATTGTACAAGGTCCAAGTATCAAGAAGATATAAAAGGAAATCACTTGCTTAAGTGTACAAAGATTAACATGTTGTATCTCTCTCAAGGATCTTCCATACAATACAGTAGAATTGGAAATAATAAAAAGCGATTTAATGAATGTATGAGCAAAGACCATGTGTAGGCTAAAAAAGAGAATGTAATCATGTCCGTATACCACTAGGGTTGTGTGTGCCATTCTGGTATTGTAGGGATAGATATTAGATAAGCTATAGGGCTGTGGGGAGCCTGAATTTATCAGATGTACACCATAGCGATGGACCGTAGGCTTTTTGCCTTTCTTATCTAAGAATGTGTTTGTACTCAAAAAGGAGAGAAAAAGGGAAGGAAGATAGATAAGGAGGGGGAAGGGTAAGGTAAAGGGAAAGAAAAGAATAGGGAAGGTGAAGGAATGTTAGTAATAGAGCTTTGCGTTCTTCATATCTCGTTGGAGTTTGGTCATCTGTGATGGATGAAAAGCTGTTGGTCAACGCTTTATTTAGGTCAAGTCAATTAAATGTTACTTCTGTTGTCCAGACACACAATCAGTTCTGGGATCTGCTCCATCTAATGAATGAAATCAAGTTCACACATCCATTGGAGGGTATTAGGATCTCACCAATGTCTAACGATGATCGGACATGCTACCATTAAAAAAACAAATATTATTTTGTTTTCAGCTGCTAAAAGTAGAACTCCAATCAAAACGTTTTTTTTTTCCAATTTATACTATGCTACCCTTATCCACAGATTCCCACTTCCCACCCTGTTGACCCCTGTCCCCAGTTTTGATAGTTCCACTGAAAACACTTATTGATGGATGATCTTTTGACTTTGGGAAGTTTTCCTCCCATTTAATTTTTGTGCCTCTAAGATAGGATGTGATGGCTAGGGATGAGTGAACCGGGCGAGATTAGCTACGCAGGAGTTTGTTGGATTTGCTAACCCTTAACATAAACATAACACCAAACCTCATTACCATATTTAGTCAATGACATCACCCAGGATCCTCCCCAGCTTATTAATATACAGAAGCTGGCAAGGATCTGTTATTTGCGATGGAAGTAATGGTCAAGATTGTCAGATGCAGCAGATTCTTGTGACAATGGGTCAACATTTTTGAGCAGCGTTCATTGTGATTGGCACTGACCTACATTGCTGGACAACACCATTCATTTTGCATTTACATTGTGGGACATTCATTTTTTTTTATGTATTTGAATTTTTTGGGGGAATGATACTATGTACCTCTTAGTCCTTCATGCAGGGGGGGGGGGGGGAGCAGATATCTGGGGGCCACCTTACTCTTAACAGGGCTACTGTATTCTATTACACCTCCTGCAAATGTGCACATCTCTTCTTGGGACGTGGAAGATAAGGCTCATGACCCCATGGGGACCAGGTGCTTTGTGAGGTTTTTTCAACTTTTTTGCATCTATTGGGGTTGGTCTCCTGCAGCTACCAGTCCCTGTCTACATGCACCTCCTCCAGCATTGGCTGCATATCAGTGTCCTGTACCGGCTTTGTTATAATGACAATGGTAGCCCTTGCCTGAGCACGGTGGTAATGATAGACATAAACAGAGTGATAATACAGGAGCAAAATTGGGAAACAGTTGCCACCCCATAGCAGAACGTGCCCAAACTAAAACCTTCATGGCCAGATCACCATAGATTTAATTTTTTATTTGATTTGAGAAGATTAACATGTTAAAGATTTTGAATTTTAGTGATTTAGATCTACTTTCAAATTTTAAAAGAAAAAAAAAGCGTTTTTAGTTTTATCCTTACATGTTTATCCTTAAATGTCCATTTACCAATGTCAAATCGGTTGGATGAAACTGATGTTGATGGCTTTGTACACTTTGTGCCTTTCTCCTTTAACAAACCAAATTTATAATGATGTAAAATATACATTCAGATTGCTTTCTAAGGGCAGCGCTTCAACCTTGCACATTTGGCCTTGTTTATGAACATGATCTAAAGCAAAATGTTCTGGTGCCACTTGCAGTCAACCATTTTCCATTTATCATTTTTCTCCTGTGTTTCTAAAAAGGAAATGAGGAATCCAAGAATCCAGTTGTTGCTCTGGGGCCAGAAGGTTACTCGTTCTTTTCAAAATGTGTTATTTGTGCTGTGTGACCAATTACAAATGATTAATGGCTATATTAATAACAGAGATACTATTTTATGAATCATTAGGTTGCATAAACAAATACTTGTGATAAAAATATCTTGTAACTCAAAAATAAACTATATTACGTGTTCTTTCATGAAGGCAAAATGTGTTAAATAGAAAAAGCATATGCTGCCTGCAGATAGTTGGCAAAATTATTTGACAGCAAAGACTGATGGATTCCATGCTAGCTGTGAATTGTGAACGTGCATCATATTGTACAAAGTGTTGTAAAATGTAGGAAAGTCAAGGAAATTACTACTGGGTTTTATTAAAGCAGTAGAGAAAGTTTACTTTGCAAAGTGAATATTCATGTCGCTTATTAAGGTAAAGCTGGAATTGCTCCAATCATCCAAGCACAGGCAAGCAAAAGTACTTTTTTTTTCTAATCTTCTGTGATTGGGTTTCAAAACTTCACCTTATTTACTTATTACAGGTACTGTATTTATATAGTGTCAATTTATGCAGCACATTACAGATATATTGTACATTCACATCAGTCTCTGCCCCCAAGGAACTTAAAAAATCGAAGGTCTCTAACTCACATACTATGGCCAATTAACCTACCAGCATGTCTGGGGAGTGTGGGAGGAAGCCCGGGTACTCTGGGAGAACATGCAGACTCAGGGGATCGAACCAATGACCCCAGTGCTGCCATGCTGAAGTGCTAACCACTTAGCAACTGTCCTGCTTTAGAGATGAGCTTCACCAAACTATGAGAAAACTGTAATGCCGTGTACACACGGCCGGACTTTTCGACCAAACTTGTCCGACGGAACAAATTCGTCGGACAATTTGACCGTGTGTGGGCTTCATCGGACCTGCAGTGGACCTTTTCTGTCGAAAATGTGACGGACTTTAGATTTAGAACATGTTTCAAATCTTTCCGGCGGACTCCAGTCCGGTCGAAAAATCAGTTCGTCTGTATGCTAGTCCGACGGACGAAAATCGACGCTAGGGCAGCTATTGGCTAATGGCTATGAACTTCCTTATTTTAGTCCGGTCGTACGTCATCACGGTCGAATCTGTCAGACTTTGGTGTGATTGTGTGTAGACAAGTCCGATTCGACGGAAGTCCGTCGAAAGTCCGTCGGAAGTCCATCAAAAAGTCTGACGTGATTCAGTACGTCGAAAGTCCGGTCGTGTGTACATGGCATTAGTCGGCATCTAGAAGTTGGATGTTAAAGTATAACCAAAGATCATTCTTTTGTTGTTGTGTTGGATAGCATAGTTTATTGCTGTCTCATTCCGCAGATTCATCCTCTCTATTTGCCTTATTTACCATTATAACTGAAAATGAAAGAAAATCAAAAATTGTAGGTTTTTACCAGAACAGGAATAGAGGTGAAAGCCTTCCAATAAGGAAAATAGTTCTGGTGACCACTAAGGATTTCCTACTTTGGAGGCATTTCCTCTTATTTCCTATTTTGACTATCGTACAGGAAGTGAAGTGAAATTTCCCCAATGGTACACAGATGGCAAGAAAATTACAGGGGTTATAACCCTCCCTTACTTGACCTTGGATCTACTTTAAGGCTGGGTTCACACTAGAACACGCAGCGGCTCACAGCAGGAGTCTGGTGCGTCTCCATTCACCGTTTCAGGTCCGAATTAAGCCCTCATTTTGGGGTGAATTCAGACCTGAAATGGACCAAAAGATGCAGAGGGCTCCTGTGCTGAGATGTGTGAACCGGCTCCATAGAGAGTCGGTCACAATCTCCTGCTATGCAAATTGGATGCGGGGAAATCCGCATCCAAATCGCATAGGTGTGAACCCAGCCTCAAACAAAAAAAGCTGTGTATGCTGTAGTACTCATCTGCTCTCTGGCGCTATCCCCCATAGTAATGTCTTTCTGCCACCAGATGTCCTCAATCTCCTGTGGACAATCTGTACATATGGGCGAATGTGGACAAGAGTCCTGAAGGAGCTTCCCCACAGCAACCTACATCATTGAAGGACCCCCCCCCCCTCCCCCACCACCACTCCTGTCCCTGGGGAAGATTTGAAGGGGACCCTATAGAGAGTGCAAAATCTGGTGCAGATGTGCATGGTAGCCAATCAGCTTCTAACTTTAGCTTGTTCAATTGAACGGGTTGTAAAGTCAGAAGGTTTTTTATCTTAATGCATTCTGTGGACAGCAGTCCCCCTCGGCCCCCCTAATACTTACCTGAGCCCCATCTCTGTCCAGAGATGTCCATGAGTGTCTCGGCCATCCCGGACTCTCCCTCCTGATTGGCTGAGACACAGCAGCAGTGCCATTGGCTCCCGCTGCTGTCAATCAAAGTCAGTTTGCCAATCAGGAGAGAGAGGGGGTGGGGCCGAACCATGGCTCCATGTCTGAATGGACACACAGAGCTGCAGCTCAGCTTGGGTGCCTCCATAGCAAGCTGCTTGCTGTGGGGGCACTCAACAGGAGGGAGGGGCCAGGGGCACAGAAGAGGAACCCGAGAAGAGAAGGATCCAGGCTGCTCTGTGCAGATCCACTGCATAGGGCAGGTAAGTGTAACATGTTTGTTATTTTTATTTAAAAAAAACAAGATTTTACAATCACTTTAACCACTTGCTTACTGGGCACTTAAACCCCCCTCCTGCCCAGACCAATTTTGAGCTTTCAGCGCTGTCGCACTTTGAATGACAATTGCGCGGTCATACAACACTGTACCCAAATGAAATTTTTATCATTTTTTTCCCACAAATATAGCTTTCTTTTGGTGGTATTTAATCACAGCTGGGGTTTTTATTTTTTGCTAAACAAACAAAAAAAGATGGAAATTTTTGGAAAAAAAAAAAATCATGTTTAATAGTTTGTTATAAAATTTTGCAAACAGGTAATTTTTCTCCTTCATTGATATGCGCTGATGAGGCGGCACTGGTGGGCACTGATAGGCTGCACTGATGGGCACGGATAGGCACAGATAAGACGGCACTGATAGGCACAGTTAAGGCGGCACTGATAGGCACAGTTAAGGCGGCACTGATGGGGACAGATAAGGCGGTACTGATGGGGACAGATAAGGCGGTACTGATGGGCACAGATAAGGCGGCACTGATGGCCACGGATGGGTGGCACGGATGGGCGGCACGGATGGGTGGCACGGATGGGTGGCACGGGTGGGTGGCACGGATAGGTGGCACAGGTGGCACGGATGGGCACTGATAGGTACCACTGATGGGGGGGCACTGATGGGCGGCACTGATGGGGGCACTGATGGGTGGCACTGATGGGCAGTGATGGACGGCACTGATTGGCACTTATGGGCACTGGTAGGTGACACTGATGGGCACTGATAGGTTGCACTGATGTGGGTGCTGATGGGTGGCACTGATGTGGGTGCTGATGGGTGGAACTGATGGGTGGCACTGTGGGCACTGATGGGTGGCACTGTGGGCACTGATGGGTGGCGCTGATTGATGGCACTGTGGGCACTGATGGGTGACTCTGGTGGGCACTTGTAGGCAGCACTGCTGCCTATTGCTTTGTGTTATAAGATCGCCGTCCCGATGTCCCGATCACGGCCGCCGGTGATCGGGTTTTTTTTTTCCTCCTCACGCTGTCAGCGCGAGGAGGAAAAATAGCCGATTACCGGCTCTGTTTACATCACATGATCAGCTGTCATTGGCTGACAGCTGATCATGTGGTAAGGGGTCGGGACCAACCCCTTACTCTGATCTGTGATCAGGCGAGTCTCATAGACTCGCTGATCACCGCGCGCGCCGCGCGCGCCCTGCAGGGGGCGCGCAGGCCGCTCGTGCACGGGACAACGTCAATAGACGTAGTCCCGGCAATTTAGATCCGCGCTGTTGCCGTCATTTGGCAATGGCCCGGATCTGAAGCGGTTAAGCTTTCACAAAAAAAAAAAAAAACCTGGAAGCTGATTGGTTTCTTTGCAGAGCTGCACCAGATTTTGCACTCTCCAATTTTAGTAAATTAACCCTTGTGTGTTGCATGGATGGTCCGAGGATACCTGAAAAAGACAAGGATATAAAAAAAAGAATAAGGTACAGCAGGAAGGCCTCCAGGGGGAAAAGCATTTCGATTCCGGAGCGGTGAGCCAAGAATGGGGCTTTAAAGTTGAAAAAAATAGTAACTGACAGCTTATTTAAAGTTAATAGTCTATGGTAAAAATACCCGCTTCAGTAAACCCTCTTATAATTTAATTTTCTCAGTCCGAGCTTGCAAATTTAAAACAAAATTAAATGTGTTGCTCTAGCAAACAGTCCACGTTTAAAAAAATATAAGTTAACCTAAGTGCTCATTCAGATTTAAAAATGTGAGAAATACAGTAGTGCATTATTTCCATAGAATAAAAAATGATGTATCTCCTTCTTACAGGTATCCTTCAGTCATGCTACACTAACCTGTTTTCATGCTTTTATTGTGCAATGACGGCTGTGCAGCTTTGTGTGCTGGCCAAAGAAAAATAAATTAAAGCTATTGGACAGTTTATTGAGTCATTTCATGCGCTCTAATCCGAGAGTTCCCAATTCTGGTTTAACACTTAAAAGGTATTTATAAAAGACATTTAATAATGCCTGCAATACAACTTTACTACAAGCAGAACACTAATAACCGTGATGCCATGGCCGTTTCTACTTGTTTTTATTTGCTACTTTTTCTTTTTTACCTTGAACAATCATGCCCTGAAGCTGTCTGCATTGTACTTTGTCCTTCTGTGCCTCCGTTAGTGTTGATCTTATGAGCAGGGTGTTTTTTTTTTTTTGCAATTCAAGTGGCCAATTATTTCATTTTGCCATCCTGCCATGCCATGTCTTAGAAACCCATTATCAAAATATCTGCATTGCAGGAAATAACCTCGGGCAAAAACAATGAGTATAGAGAGAAAAAAAATAACCACATTGCAGGAGCTCGGTGTAGAGTCAAGCACATACGGTATGTCCTGCAAACGCCTTTATTGTCAAAAAAAGTGTGCGTGCGAATTAAATTCATCGCTAGTGAGTGGCGCAAATTAAAAAAGCAGCTTCCAGCACCAGGGAGATTAGTGCATCTAAAAGGGCCTTGAATTATCGCCTTGACTAAACCGGTTTTGTTGTGCTTGAGATTGGCATTTCAAGGTCATAGAACCTTGAATTGCCTATAGAAAGAGGGTCATGAAACTACAACCTGGTTTACAGTAGGCCCATATAAAATTTGATGGGTCTTTAGGAGCAATTTCTCTGTCCTTCTAGAGTCTTTATCTTTTATTTTTTTTTTTGTCCCGTAATGTGGAAATTATTTTTAGCAGAATAAAAATATGCTACGTTTTTTTTTTTTTTTTTCTTTTTTTTTCTGGTGCATTAGAACAAGAGAACTGCCAGCAGGGTTTTGTGTAATAAATTATGGGCAGCAGCTCCAAGCCAAATTCTTATGAGTATGGGTCACTGAGATTTAACGAACAGAGACGGATTTCACCGCTACCTGATTCGGCTCAGCCCTTTGGCAAGTGGAAGCTGTTGCGTTTTGTAAACATCTAGCCGGCCCTTTTTGTGGACTTCACTAACCCGTAATAAATGTGTTTTACAGAAATCAACATCCAATGTCACCGTGATTCACATGAACAGGGATCAGAAATGGTTGTACTTAGATGCACTCTATGATTCACAGGGAAAGTTATAATTTGTTGTATTTTAGAAATAATTAGATGCAGGCCGTTGGCTGCGTGTTCTGTGAATTGCAGGCAAATGTTGCGAATACAAATTGTTGAGCCATAATCACCCTGTTTGTATTTACTGCCATTAAATAAGACGGAGATTGTGAAAATGGACCTTTCTCTTCAAGGGCTGATGTTCATACACATTACTGTCTTTTTATTTAATTTGGATTTCTTTTAATTGGATTGAGTAGAAAGTCATTGAAAATCACCCTGCTTTTTTTAAGGTTTTCAGACAGAACTGGAAATAAAGGTAAATTTATCTAAATGGGCACAGACAGCAAAAAAGGGATGTTCACAACCTCTGTTTCTAGGATTTTTTGCTGTCCATGCCCCCACGAAGGTGAATTCACTTTCAGTTCCTGTCCAGGTGGTGGGAGCCAGACAGAATGGGAAGAGAGATGAAAAATCTCCCCAACAGGAACGCATATGCAGATAGCATTTATTTACAGATAGCATGTAGAAAAAATAATGTCAAAGCAAAAGGCCCATAAGCTGCACATCATGAAGAAGACCCATGTGCATGAAGTGAGATGAATGGCAGCCTGAGCCCGGACTCTGGCCAGGCCACGCCCCCAACACATTTCGCTCTGCCCCTTGGAGCTTAACCACTTTAGCCCCAGAAGAATTACCCCCTTAATGACCAGGCCATTTTTTGCGATACGACACTGCGCCACTTTAACGTACAAATGCGTGGTCGTGCAACGCTGTACCCAAACAAAATTTATGTCCCTTTTTTCCCTCAAATAGAGATTTCTTTTGGTGGTAATTGATCACCTCTGCGGTTTTTATTTTTTGCACTATAAACAAAAAAAGACAGACAATTTTGAAAATAAAACAAGATTTTTTACTTTTTGCTATAATAAATATCCAAAAAAAAAAAAATTAAATAAACAAATTTCTTCATCGGTTTAGGCCAATATGTATTCTTTTACATATTGATTGGTTTGCGCAATAGTTACAGTGTCTACAAAACAGGGGATATATTTATGACATTTTTGTTATTAATTTTTTTTGGCGGTGATCAACGATTTTTAGCTGGACTGTGACATTGCGTCAGATCGGACACTTTTGACACTTATTTGGGACCAGTTACATTTACACAGCGATCAGTGCTATAAAAATGCACTGATTACTGTATAAATATCACTGGCAGGGAAGGGGTTAACACTAGGGGGCGATCAAGGGGTTAAATGTGTTCCCTAGGGAGGTGTTTCTAACTGTGGGGGGAGGGGACTGACTGGGTGTACAAAGAGATCGCTGTTCCTGATCACTAAGAACAGATGATCACTCTCTACTCCCCTGACAGAACAGGGATCTGTTTGTTTACATTGGCAGATTCCCATTCTGGCTCTCTGTGGAGTGATCACGGGTGGCTGGTGGACATCACGGCTGCTGGCCACACGCATCAGCTCCCCCACCGTGCAGCAGGTGTGCGTGCACCTGCTATTGCTGTTAAAGGGTCAGACATACAGCTACGGTGATTTGTGGGATCGAGCCAACCTGCCGCCGTATAATGACGGCGGCTAGTCGGCAAGAGGTTAATCATGAGGATGGGCTGAGGCTGCCATTCATCTCACTTCATGCATATGGATCTGCTTCATGGTGTGTGGCTTATGGGCCTTTTCCTTTGACATTGCTGCAGCTTGGAGCTAGGAAGAGTTCCTTCCCGGCTGCACTCACAGCGGTCTAGTTGGACTTTACTTCTCTACCAGAGCGGCACCTAAATTTTGTCTTTTTGGGTCACATGCAGAAAAATAAGACAACAAGGGCACAGGAATTAAAAAGCTGTAAAGATTTATTCACACAAAAAAAAATCACTCACATGGAAAATGCCTTGGTCCAGCTTATGTGCAAGAGGAATGGTGCAGTTACAAGTCCAGGGGCTTCATGGTGGTGAACATTAGATGTTATTAAGCCTAGGCTGCAATCAGTACTAGACACGCCTGTGAGTAGAAACAGCCGGCGGAATCTATGGCCGCATTTCACACACCCCACAGAACTAGACACAGCATCACATGGAAGGGTGGGTGGCGACGTGATTAAAGGGTTTTTCCCCCTCTATCAAACCTATGCTGTTGACGCCTCTGTTAGCTAAAATCCTCCTCAAGCTATTCTTCCCATTTTACGGTGCTGTGGGGGTTAATAGAACTTATGCCGTGTACACACGATCGGATTTTCCGACAGCAAATGCTGCATGTGAGCTGATTGGCGGAAAGTCCGACTGTGTTTATGCTCCATCGAACATTTGTTGGCGGACTTTCCACCAACAAATGTTGGCTAGCAGGTTCTTAAATTTTCCGCCAACAAATTTTTCTTGTCCGACTTTCCGATCGTGTGTACACAAGTCCGTCGCACAAAAGTCCGCGCATGCTCGTAATCAAGTACGAGCCGGAAGCGCTCGGTCTTGTAAAACTAGCGTTTGTAATGGAGATATCACATCGGCTAGCCGTACGTCTTGTACGTCACATTACGTTCGTAATCATTGGCCAACATTTGTGTGACCGTGTGTATGCAAGACAAGTTCGAGCCAACAACCTTCGAACAAAAATCCACGGTTTTGTTGTTGGAAAGTCCGATCGTGTGTACAGGGCATTAGGATGCTGGGACATGACATGTACTCATCAAGAGTGCAATGCCGGACCATTCTGCCCAGTTTCTCTATTCTTAGAATCTGTACTGTCGCTTCTATGAATGAAACCTGATATATGATTGGAGGATGGGCAGATAATTGAAAGATCGTCCCCCTCCTTTCGTAGATCATGTTTCAAGCTGTAGTACAGCTCCTATGAATGGAGGCGGGGGGCATACAGAGGGGGGCATAGTCGAGCACAGTTGATAAGTGCCTGTCACAGCTTCTTCAATTCTGTTAATCCCCACCATACTAGAAAATTAAGATGGCAGAGGTAGGATCGATTGAGGATTTCAGGAGGCAGCATCACACTGATAGCAAGGTATGTCCCTTGTGCTGATTTTTACTTTTTGACTACACTTAAGCCTGCCATACATGGCTTGAAATTCATCCGGTTTGGTAGGGAACAGAAGTTGATTGTTAGATTGACTTTTGCTGAATGAGCTTGTTGGAAATTTTTTCTTGATCAGCTGGTTGCAGCCACTCATCAGTGTATTCTTGCAGTTGAGTCCCTGCTGCCTGCATAAAATGTCCCAGCGGGAATGATTCCTCCAACCAACTCCATTGAGTGCATGAAAGAATATGTTCCTTTCTTTTTAATTCAGGCCACTAGCTGGTCAAAAAAAAAAAAAAAATGAATCTATGGCTAGCTTTCGGCTACAATTATTGAAAAACTGTAATGTGCAAAAAGCACAGGGCAGCACAGTGGCTAGGTGGTTAGCACTTGCACTTGGCAGCACTAGGGTCATTGGTTTCCCAATAATTGTAATCCTAACTACTGCTCTATATGTTTGCATGTTCTCCCTGTGAATGTGTGGGTTTCCTGGCACCCTCCAAAGACATGCTGGTAGGTTACTTGGTTCCTGTCCAAATTGGCCCTAGTATGTACGAACGTGAGTTAGAGACATTAAGCCGGCCATAGATGGATTAAAACTTGGCTGGTTCAGCAGAGACCGGCTGAGATTTGATCCATCTATGGGTAGGCTGATTGTACCCAAGTTGATCCATCGATCAACTTGGGTTATCAGCCTGTTGAATTTTTAACACACAATTACTGTCTGCAGCTATATCCGCTAGCAGTATTCATTGGGGTTGATTTACTAATTGACTGTGTACTTTGCATAGTGCAGTTGCACTCGGCAAGCGCAGTTGCTCCAGAGCTTAGTAAATGAGGTAAAGCTTCACTTTGTAAAGAATACCCAATCATGTGCAAGAAAAAAAAAAAAACAGCATTTTTGCTCGCACATGATTCATAGCTCCCAACTGTCCCTGATTTGGAGGGACTGTCCCTGATTTGGAGCAATGTCCCTCTGTCCCTCATTCCTCCTCATTTGTCCCTCATTTTGGTCGGATCCATATAGATTTATATAAAGTACACTTTTTATCTATTAAAAAGTGTTTTCCAGCACTGAACCTTTGATCTGATTTCTAAATTGCTGCATTTGTAAATTCCAAAAGCCAATATAAAGAAATAGTAGTGGTAAAAAAAGCAATTGTGAGTTTAACTAATCTTGTTTTTTTGTACAATTCTCCTTGAAGGGGGCGTGGCCAGGGGTGTGTCCTATGCCCGCATACTTTTGCTGATAGGTGTCCCTCATTCCCATGTCAAAAAGTTGGGAGGTATGCATGATTGGATGAGGGAAAGTCAGCATAACTTCTATTCATTTACTAAGCTCAGGAGCAACTGCTCTTGCAAAGTGCAACTGCACAGTCTATTTGCCTTTAGTAAATCAACCCCTTTTTGTGTTTTCCTGGCTGGGAAGGCTCCTCACGCCTCCTCGTCGGTAGGGAGGCATTCTCCCGTCAACTCTGAATGCGTTGATTGGGGAATCAAGCGATTTTTTTTTTCCTTCCACCAATGGTTTAACCTCCCTGGCGGTATGATTATTTCAGATTTTTGCGTCTCAAAGTGGTACAATTATTTTGCATAGAAATTTGGCGTTTTATATTGTAGATCAGTAATTATTAGCAATAACACACTTAAATCTGTCCACCAAGAGTCTAGTAGATATCCCGGGTATGATGAAGTTTGAAACACAAAATCATAAATTATTAGACGTGCATTTGTTTTCGTCTGAATTTCAGGTATTTTCGTTATCATTTTAACAAACGATAACGAAAGTGCAGAATCCGAAAAATGAAAGATCCGACATAAACAAATTCTTTATTTTAGTTTTCGTTGCTACAACAGTTCGATATAGATAGGAGATTTGACATGACGCTGACCATAGCGATCTGTGTCCATCAAACCTTTGGTCGAATGTGCCTAACCTTAACTCTATTAGTCCAAGATTATTCTACATAGAGAGAAAAGATTCGACGTAGAGAGAAAAGATTCAACGTTGGGGAGAAAAGATTTGACGTAGGGGAGAAAAGATAAATAAAAATAATGATGATGATGAATGTTATTGGCTGATTTTAACCAAAGAGGAGGAGCAGTAAAATAGCTAGAACTAAGTACACACGTACTTTGGCTTATGGTGTCTGTTGAAAGTTCTAAGAAGATTTGACGGAGCAGGTAAATTATACGGCGTCGTACAGTTTAGCTGCTCCGTCAAATCTTCTTTGAACATTCGACAGACACCATAAGCCTTCAATGACAGATTCCACCTTAATTTGGATTTTCGGACGAATGCAATTTTTAACGAAAAACAAAATAAATAAAAACGAATTTCGGGAGTAACTAAATAAATTTATTTTTCGGACGAAAATGAAATTCCGAAACTAAATATTTCAGTGTGCACATGTCTATAAATTATAATATAATAAATATAAATAATTAAAAAAAATAATAATATCAGAAAAATAAAATAAATTTCCCCACAATTCACTATCGCTCAATTCTGCCAAGTGTTCTAATTTACTATCGCTGTTTTCTAGCTGGTCTAAAGCCACTTTTGACGTAAAGGGACACTTTTTGGTTGCTATGGACAATCTCCAGTTTCCAGGCAGAAAGAACAGTATATATAATATAAAACTGCATGCAGGGCATGGGCCAAAGCACTGGGGACAAAAGGGAAGTGAAATGATTTCATACAGTACTGATTACAGTACTGTATGTGTTATGTTTTTTACATTATTTTGAATTTGCCGCCAGGCTCCGCCCCCGTGCGTCGCGACGCTCGCAGGGAATGGAGCCTGGCACAGAGAGGCTTCGGGCAGAGGACAGAGCCCGCAGACACCGCGGGGGGACATCGCAGGATCCTGGGGACAATGTAAGTAACCTGCACCAGGATCCTGAGATGTAATCCCGAGTGTGGCTCGGGGTTACCGCTAATGGTGCTGAAATTTAACCCCGAGCCACACTCGGGAAAACCGCCAGGGAGGTTGAGGAAAGAGAATTGATTCATCTATGGCTTGACTTAGATTGTAAGCTCCTTGAGGGCAGGGACTGATGTGAATGTATGATATAAATATGTAAAGCGGTGCATAAATTGACAGTGTTATATAAGTACGTGTAATAAATAAATTAAAATTTTGTAAACAATAAAAGCTTATAGAAGCCATATAAACACAAGGAAATACTGGAATAAAATATGTATGTAAAGCCTTGACACTTGATGGACTTTGAAGGACTGCTCCAGAACTGTTTGAAAACTATTTCCAGGACAACCATACAAAAGGGAAAAGATCTTCAGCAAATTAATTACTGCCTGGCAATAGGATTAAAGGGTCAATGCAATTCAAATACAATTAGAAAAAAAAAAAAAAAAGTAATTCGGATTGATCCAATCACAAGTGCATTTTTACACACGCATGTGGCTTTTTGTTAATTGCAACCTTGATTTTGTTAGAGGTTAGATTCTAATTTGAAAATTGACATTTTGTGTCATTGATTTATGGCATACTCATGGGGTGCCACATGGCCTTTGGATTGAGGCTGCTTGTTTACACAGAAAGAAACTCTGAAAACCTCAGCGTGAGCGCATATTACTACATGTGTGAAAGGCGGTTTTCATCCTGTTTACCTGGGGGTAAGCGCACGCCACCGAACAGCTGGTTGGCAAATCCTAGATGATCCAGTGTGATGTATTTCACATTCAGCTCCCGCTACAAATTCCCTCCTTTCAGAAAGTCACCGTGAGCTTCTTTCAAGATGTGTGATTAAAATACAGACTAAGAACACAACACGCCAGTTTTCATGATAATGTCTACAGTAATTGACCTATTATTGCTGCTTTAATCAGAACATGCCGTCTTCGAAATTCGTGTTTTTAGGCAAGAGTAACAAAATGAACTTTGTAATTTACATTGTTTGCCCTTCAACATTTTAGCGAGACAAGTGTTTTCTGATTTTTTTTTTTTTTTCTTTTCCCTTTACAATCCTCTGGCGCTGATTAACTAACTGAAAGCCGATATGATCTGTGCCAGCTCGCTAAGTATTCAGATAAGAGTGTTGTCACTGAAGAGAAATCCTCACTACAAGTAGAGGATAAGAAAGTGGATGATAATTTAATAGACTCCGTGATCAGTTCTCTATTAGCTGTGGAATCAAAAAGACATTTTGCTTAATTGTCCCCGCCTCTTTTAATTAGCGATCTGAACATGGAGGACACTTAATGGAGGACAGCTAAGATGTAGATGCTGACATCTCTTCAGCATTTTATTCTGCATTGCTGCATCTCATAAAAAAAATAATTATGGAGATACAAGCAATTGGGTGGATTTACTAAAGGCAGAGAGACGGTGTGGTTGATGTACTAAGGGTCGGTTCACACTAGGACGACTTGTCAGGCGACTTAGCCGCCTGACAAGTAGCGTCTCGTTCTGTACAATGGAACCGTTCTAATCGGAGCGACGCAAGTCGCCCCGACTTAGGAAAAGGTTCCTGTACTACTTTGGGGGCGACTTGAGGCGACGTGCATAGACTTCTATATAGAAGTCGTTTTGCAAGTCGCCGCCCCTGTCGTGTCCAGGTCGCCTGAGGCAGTCGCGCTGCCTCGGTGTGAACCGGGGCTTAAGCTAGAGAGTGCAAAATGTGGTGCAGCTGTGCATAGAAACCAATTAGCTTCCAGGCTTTTTTTTGTCAAAACAAGCTGAAGTTAGAATCTGATTGGCTACCATGCACAGCTGCCCCAGATTTTGCACTCTCCAGTTTTAGTAAATCAACTTCTGTGCTCTTTGCAAGTGCAATTGCACTCCCAGATCTTAGTAAATGTAGTAAAGCTTTGCTGATTCCAATCATGTGCAAGAAAAAGTGATTTTTATTTTTCAATTTTCCGCGCACCTGATTGGGTGTTCTTTATAAAGTGAAGCTTTACCACATTTACATTTGCTAAAGAAAATGAGTGCAACTGCACTTGGGAAGTGCACAGGGGTTGATTTACTAAAGGCAAAGAGACTGTGCACTTTGCAAAGTTGCTCCAGAGCTTAGTAAATGAGCCAAAGCTTCACTTTACAAAGAGTACCCAATCAGGTGCACGGGAAAAAAAAAAAAAAAAAAGCATTTTTGCTTGCACATGATTGGATGATGAAAGTCAGCAGAGCTTCAGCTCATTTACTAAGGTCTGGAGCAACTGCTCTTTGCAAAGTGCACTGTCTACAGGCATACCCCATTTTTAAGTACACAATAAGGTTTGTTTACTAAAGCTGGAAAGTGCAAAATCAGGCTCACTTCTGCAAAAAACCAATGAGCTTCCAGGTTTTATTACCAAAGCTTAACTGAACAAGCTGGGGTTAGAAGCTCATTGGTTTCTATGCAGAAGGGAGCCTGATTTTTCACTTTCCAACTTTAGTAAATAAACCCCATTGCGTACTTAAAAGTGGGGTATGCCTGTATTTGCCTTTAGTAAATCAACACCATAGACTTTGTACTTTGCAAGTGCAGTTGCTCCAGAGCTTAGTAAAGGAGCAGAAGCTCTGCTGGCATCATCTAATCATGTGCTTTTTTTTTTTCCTTGCACGCGCTTGGTTACTCTTTGGAAAGTGAAGCCTTACCTCATTTATTAAGCTTTGGAACAACTGCACTTGCAGAGGGCAACTGCAAAGTGCACAACCTATTTGCCTTTAGTAAAACAACCCCATAGACTTTGCACTTTGCAAGTGCATTTGAACTCTGCAAGGGCATTTACTCCAGAGCTTAGTAAATGAGAGGAAGCTCTGCTGACTTCCATCATCCAATCATGTGCAAGCAAAAATGCTGTTTTTTTAATTTTTATTTTCCTTGCATGTGATTGGGTATTCTTTGCAAAGAGAAGATTCACATCTTTTACTAAGCTCTGGAGCAAATGACCCATGCAGAGTGCAACTGCACTTGCAAAGTGCACAAGTTGACGGATGAAAAACGGACATCAATGCATATACATGGAAAAACGGATGTAAACGGGTGATCATCCATTTACAATCGCATTCGTCAATGTCCGTTTTTCCAATACAGATGTATTGGTTTCCATTTTTCATCCGTCAACGGATGGATGGAAAATGGACAAACGGAACGCCCGTGTGAAAGGGGCCTATCACTAGCACTATACTCAATGTCCAAGATGTTCAACATAAAATCAGTATAAACAGGACGAGTAAAATAAGCAACATAAATGAAAAAGAATAAGCACTAAGCATAAGTTATAAGAAGTGGCAATCTGTAACATCAAAACAGGACTGGCATGAATAAGATTTA
Source organism: Lithobates septentrionalis (assembly GCA_037952835.1). Lineage (NCBI taxonomy): Eukaryota > Metazoa > Chordata > Amphibia > Anura > Ranidae > Lithobates > Lithobates septentrionalis. Next base: position 2,055,455 of record JBBDGP010000812.1, read on the forward strand.
CGCAAATTAGTACCAATTGGTAAAACATAGGACTAAATAAATAGAGAAAAAAAAAGAGAGAGAAAAGACAAGTAAATGAATAGAAAGAAAAAGAAAGGAAAAAGAGACTGATAGTGGAGAGGAGGCAGTAGAAACAAGAGAGAATAGTTCCCCGAAAGTAGTAAGGCCATATAAAACAGGATATCCAGTGGGAAGAAAAAATATAGGACATTACCAAGGCAATATTATTATTAATATACACAATTTATATAGCGCCAACATTTTATGCAGCGCTTTACAATGTAGAAGGGGGACAGCACAATTACAGTACAGTTTAACACAGAAGGGACAGGAGGGCCCAGCTCGTAGAGCTTACATTCTAAAGGGAGGGGGTGATGGTACAAAAGGTAATAGATGCAGGGAATGATTTGATGGGGGTGGCTCGGGGACAGTTGTTAGGTGGGTGTGGGATAGGCATCCCTGAATAAGTGAGTTTTCAGGGATCTCCTAAAGGTGGACAGCTAAGAGGCTGATCTGATATACCGGGGAAGGGAGTTCCAGAGGATGGGAGAGGTTCTAGAGAAGTCAGAAGGCGAGCATGAGAGGAGGTAACAATGGAGCTAGAGAGCAGGAGGTCCTGGGGGGAGGGGAGGGGACAAATTGGGCGATATCTGCAGGTGACGTTGGAAGCTGGGGGCGATGTTGTGGATGGCCTTGTATGTTGTGGTTAGCATTTTGAATTTTATATGGTGGGGTATAGTAAAGTAGTAAAGAATCATTAAAATCAGGTGGCAGACAATGCCTAAGCCAGGGTTGCCAATTTTTTACCAACTTTGTCACAACTGATGGCTTCTATTTTAGCATGGATCAAGGCGTGATTCGTTCTGTGTTGTTTAGCTTCAGCTACATTCAAGAACGGGGGCCTCCAGGCTTTAGCTACAGTTTGTTTTGCGGCTCTTATGAATGCCATGATATTTTTTTATATATTGCTACATCAGCTAAAAATTGTAAATTCTTCATTAAAAGACAACAGTGGTGATATGACTTTACAAGAACCTCTTTGTCTGCTTGAATCCCTCAGTGTTTCTATCACGTTTGGCTTACCCCATTATCCTTATCCTCACTGAGGCAGGAAGAAGGGCTGAATAATTATGCCTGTGCTCAGCATCCCAAAACTAATTTACATTTTCTAGTTAAATGGGGCAGTTGCCATAGGCCAGTACACCCCCTGTCATTACATTCTCTTAGTTCTCCTAAAAAGAAAATGGATTGCAACAGTTTTATGTAACTCTTGGCATTAGATATCTTTCATATTATGTTACCAAAATTTGAATATGCCCAAATACACACCATGCAACAGAGTGGTTCTCCCCTGGATCTACGGAGTACGACCTTGTCCAGAAGGATGAGTTCAGTGAGTCAACAGCCCTCGGCACGATGTATATTTTGTTTAATGATGCATGCTGATTTATTCACTAGGAGAGTCTGCTAGAGGCGTCAGCTACTTACAGCATGCAGCCAACAAGAGGTTTATCTTTTTTTTTCCCACTAATAATTCTGAAAAAATATTATTCACATTGACTTATATAAAGGCAATGGGCATAGCAGGAGTAAATTAAGAGGTTATTTTGTATAGTCTTAGGCTTTATATTGCAGCCACACATTAGCTTTCCCTATCTCAGCATCATGCAAATATGATACTTCACTTGAGTGTCGAGCAAGAGAGGGACCAGTTATCTCCCCTCGAAATTCAATGGTTTCTGATTACCATTTGATATGATATAAATATATCTTTTGTGAAACTCTCATCTCCATAGAGAATGTAATTGTGTCAGCAATAAATGATGTAGCTTACAGATAGCCTTGTCAGCTTAATTGATCTTGAGTCATTGCCTCTCCTGTCAGAACTGTCTGTCTGCTTACCCATAATCCCTATCACTATGATAGGCTGTCAGGAATATGGGACCTCTTCCAGCCTCGCCTACATCCAATAACATTATGAAATTGAAACTGACACTTCCATTGGCATTCATTTCCATAAGAGATTGAAGCCAGAGGCCAAGTGTTTTGGTTGTGTAGCGGTTGTATTTTTCAAGCGGATCAGAGAGCAAAACGTTGCCAAAATATCTTGTCGATGAGAATGTATTACTCCTTCAAGTCTCTCTGCCCTGAATTATATCTTTCACCTTGCGTGATTTGAATGCTGTGGGGGTCATTTAAAGGTGCAATGTATTTAATACGTAGAGGCAACAGGCTGCTACTTAATAAAATGGTCACAGACGATTTACTGGGAGTTGCTGATACTTTACATCGTTTACAAGTATTACTGAAAAAGCCAGAGCTACGTAACCATAAAACCAATAATTACAAGGTGCAGAAGTGGGCAACGTTATCTTACTGTTTATGTAGGATTTAACATGCAGAAGTATAACTAAGGCCTGATTCACAGCTATGCATTTTTAGTGCTTTTTGCAGGTTTGCACCACAGTCCATTTAACATGGTTTTCTATGGAACACGTTCTGTAGAGCAAATCTGCAAAATGCAAAAAGCACAAAAACTGCATAGGTGTGAATCCAGCCTTAGGCCTGATTCACAGCTAAGCATTTTTAGTAGGCTTGTGCAATTCGTTTCGTAACGAATCGAAATTCGGCCGAATTTTGCATCTTTCGGCAATTCGGATGCATCCGAATGTCTGGATTAAAAAAATAACGAATTTCAACGAATACGAAAGAAATTATAGCGGATATAACGAATGAATTTGACACGATTCGGTAATTTGTTAAAGGTCTAATGAAACAAAAGGTCAACTCAAAGTAAATCTTACAGTCAAATCAGCTGATTCATTTTGTGCTGGAGGTTGGATTACTGGCAAAGTGCGTTCCTGAGAACTGAGTGAGAAGGGTGTTGTATTGTATTTGAGCAGAGGAGAAGAGATATTGTCATTGTGTGTGTTAAAAGATTCAATAAACAAACAACTTTCCAAACTACAAATCATTATCACAAATATATATACATACATAAATATTGAATTATAACTAATACAAACAAAATTATAGTGCATATAACGAATGAATTCAACATGATTTGAGATTCAGTATAACGAATATCGACACTCTACGAATAATAACGGATCATCCAAAAACGTATTAACGTAACATAACGAAAATAACAGAACAAAATTATGTATTTTACAAATGGCAACGAACCGAAACTAAAGGAATTTTTCCGTTGTGCACAAGTCTAATTTTTAGTGCTTTTTGCATTTTGCAGATTTGCACTACAGGCCATTTACCATGGTTTCCTATGGAACACGTTCTGTAGAGCAAATCTGCAAAATGCAAAAAGCACAAAAAATGCATAGGTGTGAATCAAGCCTAAGAGCAGCAAGATACTGGGCTCCATTCACAGAATAAGCTTGCATGAAATATTTAGGTATCAGGACACATTTTGCCTAAATATCGCATCCTGAAACTGTCAATTCACTAGACTGTTTTGCGGTATTTACCCAGAAACGCTGAAAACGCTAGGTAAATACCGCATGAAAAGGCGTTAAAATTCATTCACAGAAGGAAAAAAAATAATTAAATGCATGCTGAAATTAAGCAGTGGTCCAGGCATGCATTATTTGTGAAAATTGTACCGGTTGTTAAGGAGCAGGTGGCTGCCGCGTCCTTAACAACCAATGAGTCACCAGTTGTCAGTGGGGTTCCCCGCTGACAACTGAATGTATAAAAAAAAACAATTACCAGCAATTAAAAAAATATGAAAAACAAATGGCATGGTGTCCCCCCCCAAAATCCATACCAGGCCTTTCGGGTCTGGCATAGAATTTGAAGGGAACCACCAACATCCACATTTTTAAGAAAATGGAGTGGTGTCCCCCTCAAAATCCATACCTTTTTTAAGAACTGTCAGATGGCAGAGCTGGCAGACGATGGGAGCCTTCTGTGCGAGCAGACCTTATTTTTTTTCGGGTCGGCGATGGTGGCGTGAGTCATGATTGACGATGGATGGGGTTTGGTATGGATTTTGGGGAGGACCCCACGCCATTTTATTTACATTTTGGCGTGGAGGTTCCCTTCAAAATCCATAGCAGACCCAAAGGGCCTGGTATGCATTGGGAGGGGGAACCCAAATCCTTTTTTTTTTTCAGATTTTTTTTTTATTGCCTGCGATTTTTTTTTTTTTTTTTACATTCAACTGTCACTGGATGAAGCCTGCAGCCCAATGGCTAATCGGTGTGTGTTCTGGCGGGAGAGGGCAGTCACCCTATCAGAACAGAATAGCTCAGTATGGGGATTGCCACACTAACAACACTTGCGTTAGTGCGGCGTTCTGTACATTTTTCTTTTGTTCAGCCAGATGGGCTGAGTAAAAACAAAAAATAACTTATAGGGGTTGATTTATAAAAGGCAAATAGGCTGTTCACTTTGCAAAGTGGAGTTGCACTCTCCATGACCAGTTGCTCCAGAGCTTAGTAAAATAAGGTAAAGTTTCACCTTGCAAAGAATACTTAATCAATGCAAGAAAAAAAAAAAACAGCATTTTTGCTTGAACATGATTGGATGATGGAAGTCAGTAGAGCTCATTTACTAAGTTCTGAAGCAACTGCACTTGCAGAGTGCACAGTCTATTTGTCTTTATTAAATAAACCCCATAGTGTATAAAATAGAAAAGAAAGAATTGCGCTAGGTGCGTGAATAGTATAAAAAATGTAAAAAATGTTAAAAGAACCGTGAAGGGTGTCCTGCAGCTGAACACTGTAACACCGATATGAGGGCACAAAGAATATGAATAGAGAAAAAGAGTGCAGCGCTGGATAAATACCACAAGTAGTGTGTGTGATATGGCAATGTATCAATGACATACAGAAATAACTGATAATATCTAATAAATTCAAATAAGTATTTTATAATAGCATCAAATAAAAATGTTTGATAATAACATTTAATGAAGAAAAATCAATTGGTATTGCATGCATATATAACACAAAAACATAATTAAGAAAAAAAAATTGGTGAGGAAAAAAGGGCAAACAGTTCATAAAATGAAATAAAGTCCAAAAGTGAGATGTCCAATGGAAGACCCTGGGTCTGTATTTTCACCGCTAGTGCTGCCCGCCACCTGACAATAAAGCAATGGAGGCTTACCGGAAAGCCTGCGACCATCCTTATTCAGGGGGGTTCAAACCAGGCTTAGTAGAGCAATTGGAGCCACAGCAAACACTGCTGGAATCCCACCAACTTCCTTCATGAATAGCCGATCAGCAGCAACAAGAGGCACCTTAGATGACGCATTCCCAGGAGGCAATTACCATACAGCAGTAGATGTACACTTCCATAGATCCAGCCAAGGCATTCCGTGAATTTTCAAAGGAAAAAAAAAGGAGACTCCAATAGTGCAGAGCATCTTGGCTAATTTATTCAAACTTTAAAAAGTACTAACACATACAAATTCCTAGCAGGGATAAGGAGTAAAAAAGCTTCACTGATATTAAAACCCCAGAGTGTGTAGCCCTCATTAAGCTAAGTACACTAGAGGGTTGATTCACTAAAGGCAAATCCACTTTGCACTACAAGTGCACTTGGAGGTGCAGTCGCTGTAGATCTGAGGGGAAGATCTGAAATAAGGGGGAAGCTCTGCTGATTTTATCATCCAATCACGTGCAAGCTAAAATGCTGTTTTTTTATTTTCCTTGCATGTCCCCCTCGGATCTACAGTGACTGCACTTCCAAGTGCACTTGCAGGGCAAAGTGGATTTGCCTTTAGTAAATAACCACCAAAGACCAAATGTCGGGCGGCATCAGCCGGTTCAATAAACACTGTCCGATATTTGGCCCGTGTGTATGGAAGCTGGTCCGACAGAAGCCAGTCATTCAACTGGCGTCTGTCCGGCGAGCATGCTGAAAAACGAGCAGCAGACCGACTCCTGATCAGAGTGTTCTGGCGAAGGGGAGAGGGCATCAGAACACAAGAGCACAGCAGGGGAGATTGCTGTACTAACATCAGGTTGTTAGTACAGCGGCTCCGATCGGTGTTGTCAGTTTTTTATTCCTTCAACCCAGCCCAAAAACCAGTAGTGTGTACTAGGCTTTAGTCTGTGTGAAATATGATGAGAATGTTGCATTGGTAAGGGAGTCTTTCTCATACTTAGGCCCCTAATCTCATTAGCATAGGAGCAGGTGCAAGTCCTAGTTTGACTTGTATAGAATCCTTGTGCACTGCTGGGGCCATATCTTAAGACTCAATGCCCAGCAGAGTGTAGAATGTCTAAACTGGATCCGGTGTTCAGAAAGAACGCAATCCTACTGTAATTTTCAGCAAAATGCCTACAAGAAGAAAATGATTTTATACTTTTGTCTGTACCTTTCCCGTCCTGTACATCTTTCCCCATCCTTAAAATTGGTTAGCAACACTACACGCAGTCACTGTAGGAGGAAATACATAGCGATCATGTTCTCTGTGTGACATTTTCTTTTTGTCCTACTATTTCTCTAGAACTTGGAAAGCAAAAAAACAAGAAGAGAACTTAAGAGGAAAAAAAAAAGCTAAAACGAAAATTGAAATGCAGGCTTCAGACTAGCCACTCGAAGTGAAAAGTCTATGTAGATCCCTGGGAATGATTAAGTTAAACACTTTAAATGTTCATTAGTATGCACTGAGTCAACTGTGACATTAATTTTACTTTACCTGTATTGTACTTGAAACCTTTTTAAAATAAGCATTATGTCCTTAGATGTTAAAGATCCTCTTTTCAAATCATTTCAAATTCTCTTTGGCCCTAATATCAAAGCTCGGGAAACAAAGGCAAGCAAAGGCTTCAAGTGACATAGAGGCCACAGTAATAATTTTGAGTAAGAAATCTTTTGATTGCTTTTATTGAATGTGAAATTTCGAGAAATTATGCCAAAGAAGCAATGGCCAAGGTCCAGCATTGCTTTGACCTCTATTGCTCCCAAGAATGATTCTTTGATGAAGTGATGTTTGATGACATCAAATATGATACAAGCTGTTCCAGCCAAGTTGGTTTGAGTGGGTTGGCTTTTGGCTGGATGAGAGGACAATGCACTGTACAGTCTGTGCTGGTTATTGATAAAAGATAAGAGCAGTATTTAGCTACACATACTGCTTGTTGGCTTAAAGTATAACTCCAACCCTCTAAAACTGTAAGGGCTCTTTTACACTTGCGTTGGTGTACAGTGTCCTCTGAAGAGTAATGTGTGTTTAGAGTTGGGCGAACATTTCGGGCTGAGCAAAAGTTCGGCCCGAACATTGCCTGTTCGCCTGTTTTTGGCAAACAACCGGATTTGGGAGGCGCTCAGTGGGAAGCTCGCCCGCCAAGCGCCCCACAATGCACTGCGCACTGCACAATGTATTCCAGAGCCCTAATTGGATGAAACCTTGCACCTGACCACTTGTCAGGTGCAAAGCTTTGCCAATTAGGGCACAGAGCACTGTCAGAGTCCTGATTAGACAAAGTGATGATGACTTTGTCCAATCACGGCTCAGTGCTCATAGTCCCATCCTACGCTATAAAAGGTTCCTTCCAACAGGAAGCTTTTGCAGTGTGTTGTTGGAGTGGAGATATATAGAGCAGGGTTCAGTTTGCTACTAGCGAGTTAGTGTGTACCACTTATTGTGACTCTGAGTGCAGAGTGTTGGTATCATGTGAGTATAGTAAATAAAGTAATACTAAAGTAAGAAAATCTATTTAACCGCTACCCGACCGCCTCACGCAGATATTCTGCGGCAGAAGGGCACATACAGGCAGATTAACGTACCTGTACGCAGTCCTTTAAGAAGCGGCTCGAGGACACGCGTGCCTGCCAGGAGCTTCGTGACCGCGATTGCGGGTCCCGAAAACCTGATGTCCGCAGGGATACACGCAATCGTCTCATGGTTAGGAAGAACAGGGAGATGCTAATGTAAACAAGCATCTCCCCATTCTGCCTAGTGACACTGTCACTGATCTCTGCTCCCTGTAATCGGTAGCGGTGATCAGTGACATGTCACACACAGCCCCTCCCCCCCACAGTTAGAATCACTCCCTAGGACACACTTAACCCCTACAGCGCCACCTAGTGGTTAACCCCTTCACTGCCAGTGACATTTTTATAGTAATCAGTGCAATTTTTCAGCACTGATTAATGCCAATGATCCCAAAAATGGGTCAAAATTGTCCGATGTGTCCGCCATAATGTCGCAGTCACGATAAAAATCGCAGATCGCCGCCATTACTAGTAAAAAAAAAAAAATATCAATAAAAATGCCATGAAACTATCCCCTATTTTGTAGACGCTATAACTTTTGCGCAAACCAATCAATAAACGCTTATTGCAATTTTTTTACCAAAAATATGTAGAAGAATACGTATATGGCCTGAACTGAGGTAAAAAAAAATGTTTTTTTAAATATTTTTTGAGGATATTTATTATAGCAAAATGTAAAAAATAATGTGTTTTTTTTCAAAATTGTCGCTATTTTTTTGTTTATAGGGCAAAAAATAAAAACAGCAGAGGTGATCAAATACCACAAAAAAGAAAGCTCTATTTGTGGGAAAAAAAGGACGTCAATTTTGTTTGGGAGCCACGTCATACGACAGCGCATTTGTCAGTTAAAGTGACGCAGTGCCGAATCGCAAAAAGTGCTCTGGTCAGAAAGGGGGTAAATTCTTCCCGGGCTGAAGTGTATAAATGTCATTTTTTTTTCTTTATAAATGTTTTAATGCTCAATTTTGCTGCAGCAGATTCTATACATGGTACATATGCGCCACTTTACAGGCAGACTAAGGAGACTCCCAAGGCACTATATTTCTTTCACACTGGCAGCGCCTGGGCGTCGGCGGTAAAGCGCCGCTATTTTTAGCGGCGCTTTACCATCATTTTTGCAGAGATTTTCGGCTGCCATCAGGTGCTTTTAACCCCCGCTAGTGGCCGAAAAGGGTTAAAACTGCCCGCAAAGTGCCGCTGCAGCGACGCTTTGCTGACGGTTCGGCGGCACTGCCCTCCTACAGCGCTGCAAAGAAGAGGACTTATTTTGATGTCTTGCCAGCACAGCGCCCCTGTGAGAAAGCACTCGGGCTTTCACACTGGGATTGCAGCTGAGGCTTTTTTCAGGCGCTTTACAGGCTCTATTTTTAGCGCTAAAGCGCCTGAAAAACGCCTCCAGTGTGAAAGGGGTCTTAAAGACATTTTTCATTGTTATTGTTTGGCAACTAAGCAGCATTAAAATCACTGCTCCTTAACCACTTCAGCCCCAGGAGGTTTGACCCCCTTCATGACCAGGCCATTTTTTGTGATACGGCAGTGCGTTACTTTAACAGACAATTGCACGTTCGTGCGACACTGTACCCAAATACAATTGATGTCCTTTTTTCCCCACAAAAAAAAACCTTTTTTTGGTGGTATTTGATCACCTCTGTAATTTTTTTTTTTTTGCGCTATAAACAAAAAAAGAGAGACAATTTTGAAAAAAAACTACTACATTTTTTTACTTTCTGCTATAAAACAATAAAAAAATGTAAAAAAAAAATGAAATCTCTTCATCAATTTAGACCAATATATATTCTGCTACATAGTTTTGGTAAAAAAAATCCCAATAAGTGTATATATTGATTGGTTTGCGCAAAAGTTATCGCCTCTACAAACTCAAATCCCTACAAAATAGATTCTAAAAATATAATGCAAGTTTTAATCTCCGTACTGCTATTTAAATGGTTATGGTAAAAAATACATATGCATAATTGCTTATTTGTGCAAATATTTGTACGTAGTAGCTCAGTTCCATTTTAAAGAGTACTAATGGCATGCAGCATTACTCTGTCAAAGAAAGAAAGAAAAATAAAGTATATACTATTAGTCAAATTGCAATTAGTCTGAGACTTCAGCAGCAGAAAATGAGTGAATTAGGAACTTGAGTAGTGTTAATTAACCTTCCCATGATTCTGATCCTTTATCTTGTGAAATGAAACCTCCTCGCCTTGTGATGGGTGTCTTCTGGTGGAACTGTAGCCATGCAGAGGAGTTTATAAAAATTCATCTAACGAACAGCAGAGATTAGATGTCTAAGGTGGTGTTATTCCTATTGATTTGCTGTTGTATTTGTACTGAACGGTAAAGAGCAGACATGCTGAAAATCAATTGGATGCTGCCTTTCTTCCCACTCCTTCCCACAGTGTGTCTTGGAATGAAATGCTTATATCATTTTTATGATATGTCTATGCCAGGAATGAGAGAGTCGGGAGATTAAGCATTGCTCTGGACTTAACTGGGCCACTGCCCAGCACGGGCATCATTACATTACACTGTACAGCCCAATAAAGGGGAAGGCTGCATGTTTTAAAGAAGAATTCCAGGTATAGACATTTTTACATAGTTACATTGGTCCAGCTTGGATCATTGTAACTATGTACAGTTGTGTTCAAAATAATAACAGTCCTGCTATACATAGTTACATAGTAGGTGAGGTTGAAAAAAGACACAAGTCCATCAAGTCCAACCTATGTGTGTGATTATGTGTCAGTATTACATTGTATATCCCTGTATGTTGTGGTCATTCAGGTGCTTATCTAATAGTTTCTTGAAGCTATCGATGCTCCCCGCTGAGACCACCGCCTGTGGAAGGGAATTCCACATCCTTGCCGCTCTTACAGTAAAGAACCCTCTACGTAGTTTAAGGTTAAATATATTTTTTTCTAATTTTAATGAGTGGCAACAAATCTTGTTTAAATTCTCTTCTGCGAAAAAGTTTTATCCCTATTCTGGGGTCACCAGTACGGTATTTGTAAATTGAAATCATATCCCCTCTCAAGTGTCTCTTCTCCAGAGAGAATAAGTTCAGTGCTCACAACTTTCTCTTATAACTAATATCCTCCAGACCCTTTATTAGCTTTGTTGCCCTTCTTTGTACTCGCTCCATTTCCAGTACATCCTTCCTGAGGACTGGTGCCCAGAACTGGACAGCATACTCTAGGTGCGGCCGGACCAGAGTCTTATAGAGTGTGAGAATTATCGTTTTATCTCTGGAGTTGATCCCCTTTTTAATGCATGCCAATATTCTGTTTGCTTTGTTAGCAGCAGTTTGGCATTGCATGCCATTGCTGAGCCTATCATCTACTAGGACGAGATGATAGTTTACCGATTATCAAAAGGAGAAAATCCTCCACTTTGCCCAGAAATCCTCCATGGCCACTAAGGTCCAAGAGATCAATTATAAGACCCTGACGAGGTGGTATAGGGTTCCTGCGACCTTACACCGGGAATTGTGGCACAATGCTACATTTTTTTTGGGAGTATTCGAAGCTTAGACTGTTTTGGCAAGACGTGGGTAATACTATCAAACACTTGACTAATGTCGATCTGGTGGATGACCATGCAGCATGTTTGCTGCACCGATGGCCCATTAAAAAATACAAGACCTCTCTTACTATTCATCTATTAAATGCGGCCAAGGCGTGCATTCCCTTGTGCTGGAGGTCCATGCACCTGTCTTCGAGGTCTCTCCGGTTTACCAAAATGAATGAACTCATGGAAATGGAAGACCTTACGGCTACACTCAGCAACCGGGAGGAGTCCTTTTGTGACACCTGAAGGCCCTGGCAACACTTTGTCTTTATGGATGTCTAGTTAAGTTTCGGGTCCTGGTTGATTTCCTCAGGGACTTGTTATGAGGCCCTGGGTGAGAGACTTTGTTTTTTTTTTTCTTTAATGTCCTTTTCCCTTCTGCTCTGGGCCTATGTCCTGTCCCTCTATGCTGTGTGTGTTATTTTTCTGCAGTTTTTTGCTCTTTTCCTTTTTATTCCCCTCTCTTCTTCTGTTTCTCCCCTTTATATACCCTACAGTCAGGCTGATATTTTTTCCATTCAGTTTTTTGCTGCTATGTATCTGATTATGTTGTTACATTTCATGTTCTTATTGGGATATACTATCTACTGGGCATTCTCTTTCAACCCCGGTAGTTTCCCATTGTATTTTCCATAAGTTTGCTTCACCAAGTTGGGGCTATCCTATATATATTGGGGACCCTGGAGATGTTTTTTCTTTTTCACTGCGTTTTTTCCCACTCAGCCAACCTAGACCTCATTCTTGTACATGCTCCATTTTGCTGAGCTACTTGTATAGTTCTGATGCTGTGTATGTTACCGCTTTCAAATAAAGGTGGTCTCTGTCACTGTGGCAGATTCGCTGCAAAATTACTTTTATCGGTGACGGGGGTTGCCCCCCTCTCGCCACTCCACGGTGGAGGCAAAGACGATCGGGTCCTTTCCCCTCTGAAGCTGGATGACGAGTGAGGGAAAGATGGCCTCCACTCGGCTCCATACCATTGGATGACGGAAACGACATCAAACGTCACTTCCGCCCAATGCTCTTAAAAGGGGAATTTTTTTTTCATAAATAAAAAAATAAATAAATACATTTTTTTTCCTATTGCATTCAAGTGTAAATATGAGATCTGAGGTCTTTTTGACCCCAGATCTCACATTAACCACTTGCTTACTAGGCACTTAAACCCCCCTCCTATCCAGACCAATTTTCAGCTTTCAGTGCTCTCACACTTTGAATGACAATTACTCAGTCATGCAACACTGTACCCAAATGATTTTTTTGTCCTTTTTTTCATACAAATAGAGCTTTATTTTGGTGGTATTTGATCACCTCTGGGTTTTTTATTTTTTGCGCTATAAATGAAAAAAGACCGAAAATTTTGAAAAAAAACACATTTTTTCTAATTTCTGTGATAAAATTTTGCAAATTCGTAATTTTTCTTCATAAATTTTGGCCACAATTTATACTGCTACATATCTTTGGTAAAAATAACCAAAAATTTGTGGAAATTATTTGGTCTGTGTGAAAGTTTTAGAGTCTACAAGCTATGGTGCAAATCATAAAAAAATTATCACATCTGATGTACTGAGGCCTATCTCATTTCCTGAGACCCTAACAAGCCAGGAAAGTACAAATGCCCCCCAAATAACCCCTTTTTGGAAAGTAGACATTTCAATGTATTTAGTTAGAGGCATGGTGAGTTATTTGAAGTTGTATTTTTTTCCCACAATTCTTTGCAAAATTGAGATTTTTTTTTTTCCCCACAAAATTGTCATTGTAATAGCTTATTTCTCTCACATGGCATGTGTATACCACAAATGACACCCCAAAATACATTCTGCTACTCCTCCTGAGTATTACGATACCACATGTGAGGGACTTTTTCACTGCCTGGCCACATACAGAGGCCCAACATGCATGGAGCACCATCAGGTGTTCTAGGAGCATAAATTACACATCACATTTCTCAACCACCTATTACACTTTTGAAGGCCCTGGAGCACCAGGACAATGGAAACACCCACAAAATGACCCCATTTTGGAAAGCTAACACCCCAACATATAATCTATGAGGCATAATGAGTCTTTTGAATGATTTATTTTTTTCCAGAAGTTTTTGGAAAATGTGGAAAAAAATGAAACCGCATTTTTTTTTTACACAAAGTTGTCCGTTTATAAGATATTTCCAACACATGGCATTTAGATAGCAAAAATGACACCCCAAAATACATTCTGCTACTCCTCCTGAGTATTACGATACCACATGTGTGGGACTTTTTCACTGCCTGGCCACATACAGAGGCCCAACATGCATGGAGCACCATCAGGTGTTCTAGGAGCATAAATTACACATCACATTTCTCAACCACCTATTACACTTTTGAAGGCCCTGGAGCACCAGGACAATGGAAACACCCACAAAATGACCCCATTTTGGAAAGCTAACACCCCAACGTATAATCTATGAGGCATAATGAGTCTTTTGAATGGTTTATTTTTTTCCAGAAGTTTTTGGAAAATGTGGAAAAAAATGAAACCGCATTTTTTTTTACACAAAGTTGTCGGTTTATAAGATATTTCCAACACATGGCATTTAGATAGCAAAAATGACACCCCAAAATACATTCTGCTACTCCTCCTGAGTATTACGATACCACATGTGTGGGACTTTTTCACTGCCTGGCCACATACAGAGGCCCAACATGCATGGAGCACCATCAGGTGTTCTAGGAGCATAAATTACACATCACATTTCTCAACCACCTATTACATTTTTGAAGGCCCTGGAGCACCAGGACAATGGAAACACCCACAAAATGACCCCATTTTGGAAAGCTAACACCCCAACATATAATCTATGAGGCATAATGAGTCTTTTGAATGGTTTATTTTTTTCCAGAAGTTTTTGGAAAATGTGGAAAAAAATGAAACCACATTTTTTTTTACACAAAGTTGTCCGTTTATAAGATATTTCCAACACATGGCATTTAGATAGCAAAAATGACACCCCAAAATACATTCTGCTACTCCTCCTGAGTATTACGATACCACATGTGTGGGACTTTTTCACTGCCTGGCCACATACAGAGGCCCAACATGCATGGAGCACCATCAGGTGTTCTAGGAGCATAAATTACACATCACATTTCTCAACCACCTATTACACTTTTGAAGGCCCTGGAGCACCAGGACAATGGAAACACCCACAAAATGACCCCATTTTGGAAAGCTAACACCCCAACGTATAATCTATGAGGCATAATGAGTCTTTTGAATGGTTTATTTTTTTCCAGAAGTTTTTGGAAAATGTGGAAAAAAATGAAACCGCATTTTTTTTTACACAAAGTTGTCGGTTTATAAGATATTTCCAACACATGGCATTTAGATAGCAAAAATGACACCCCAAAATACATTCTGCTACTCCTCCTGAGTATTACGATACCACATGTGTGGGACTTTTTCACTGCCTGGCCACATACAGAGGCCCAACATGCATGGAGCACCATCAGGTGTTCTAGGAGCATAAATTACACATCACATTTCTCAACCACCTATTACATTTTTGAAGGCCCTGGAGCACCAGGACAATGGAAACACCCACAAAATGACCCCATTTTGGAAAGCTAACACCCCAACATATAATCTATGAGGCATAATGAGTCTTTTGAATGGTTTATTTTTTTCCAGAAGTTTTTGGAAAATGTGGAAAAAAATGAAACCACATTTTTTTTTACACAAAGTTGTCCGTTTATAAGATATTTCCAACACATGGCATTTAGATAGCAAAAATGACACCCCAAAATACATTCTGCTACTCCTCCTGAGTATTACAATACCACATGTGTGGGACTTTTTCACTGCCTGGCCACATACAGAGGCCCAACATGCATGGAGCACCATCAGGTGTTCTAGGAGCATAAATTACACATCACATTTCTCAACCACCTATTGCACTTTTGAAGGCCCTGGAGCACCAGGACAATGGAAACACCCACAAAATGACCCCATTTTGGAAAGCTAACACCCCAACGTATAATCTATGAGGCATAATTAGTCTTTTGAATGGTTTATTTTTTTCCAGAAGTTTTTGGAAAATATGGAAAAAAATGAAAACGCATTTTTTTTTACACAAAGTTGTCCGTTTATAAGATATTTCCAACACATAGCATTTAGATAGCAAAAATGACACCCCAAAATACATTCTGCTACTCCTCCTGAGTATTACGATACCACATGTGTGGGACTTTTTCACTGCCTGGCCACATACAGAGGCCAAACATGCAAGGAACACCGTCAGGTGTTCCAGGGACACATAGCATGCACATACCAAGAATTACACCCCAAAATACATTATGCTGAGCAAAGCGTAAACAAAAAAGATTACCTGTGGTTGTAGTAGCGCAGTTGTACACAGGAGGATAGCACTGGTCCAGGCAGCAGGCAGGGACTTGGCCAGCAGCGGCGAACACAATTGTCCAGGCAGCAGGCAGGGTTACTGTCCATATAAAGTCCAGGGTCAGTGCAGGCAGAGATATTGTCCGCAGTGCCAAAAATATTGGTCCTGGTAGTAGGCAGGTCCATGTGGTGTGGTCAGTGCAACAGGCAGAGGCGTGACGGCAGTAAGTCCTACAGGCAGAAGTAGGGCCTCGTTCAGGACAGAATGGGGACAGGGGTAGAGGCTTCTCCCACCCAAATCTCTTTGAAGCCTCCGAGTCTCCAGACCCTAATCTAGGATTGAGAAAACAAAATAAATTGTTTTCTTCATCCAGAAAAACAATTCTGGAGCCCCTCACATATGTGAGACCCCTGTGTTGAATCCCACTAGTCCAGTTGCAGGGTACAAGATCAGTCCAAGAGGCAGGCAAATATCATGGTCAAACAGTCCAAGGTCAATTCCAGATCAGGCAGAGGTATGTACAGAATCGTTGGGCAGAAGCATGGTCGAATAACAGTCCAGGGTCAGTTCCAGATCAGGCAGAGGTATGTGCAGAATCGTTAGGCAGAAGCGTGGTCAAATAACAAGCCAGGGTCAGTTACAGAGGAGGCAGTGGCATAAGGGGTGTGAGGGTAAATTGCAGGAACGGAGGCTTACGTTTACCATACTTCACTAATAATTTACTGAAGTATGGTAACGACGAAAACATTCAACTACGCAGAGGCCTGGTTCAGAAGGACATTGTGCACAATAATAAGATGTGTCTCTTCTGAATCCAGCTCTGGTACACACCTTACATTTTTTTTGCCATCGTTGGCCTGTTGGTTTGGGAGGGATCTTATCTGGAAAGTGGCGTTCGGAGAGTCGACTTAGAACATCAGATCGGATATTTTCTGGGGGGCCGTTCGGGAATGTAAGGGCAGTGAAAACGTCCTCCTGGTAGCCAAGGAAGCGTTTGGGGTTTTGGGTGGAGTTACGATAAATGACATAAGAATTGTAGATGGCCAAATTAAAAAAATAAATTGCGACTTTCTTATACCAATGGTATGTCCGTCTTGTGGCAAGGTACGGTTCTAGCATCTGGTCATTCAAGTCGACTCCCCCATAAACAAATTATAGTCAAAGATGCATTTAGGTTTCTGTATGGGGCCATTTCTTCTGGGGATTTCCATGAAGGTATCATCGTGGATTGAAGACAACATGTATACATCTCTTTTGTCTCTCCACTGCCAAAATCTCGTTGTTTCGTAGACTTGCCGTTTCTCCTTTTCTCAATTTTTTTTTTGACCAGACTTTGAGGAAAGCCCTTCCGGTTCTTTTTGATGGTACCACATGCAGGCGTCTTCATCCGATGCAGGTTGTGGAACAGGGGCAGAGATGTGTAGAAGTTATCTACGTACAGGTGGTAGCCTTTCTCCAGTAGGGGGTATGTGAGATCCCAAACAATTTTCCCGCTTGATCCCAAGTAGTCTGGGCAATTAGGGGGTTGCAGCTGGGTGTCCTTCCCTTCGTACACTTTGAAGGCATACAAGTAACCTGTGACTCGGTCACATAATTTGTATACCTTCACCCCATAGCGTGCCCTTTTACTGGGAATATATTGCTTCATCTTAAGCCTGCCACTAAACTTAAGAAGGGACTCATCCACACATATGTTTTTGTCCGGGGTAAACAGCAGGGGGAATAGTGCAGAAAAATAATTTAAAAGTGGCCGAATTTTGAAAAGTCTATCATAGTTTCGGGGAGGGCACTGGGTATTGTCGTTGAAATGAAGAAACCTCAATATCATGAGGTATCTGTTTCTGGGCATCACCTTGGAGTATATTGGCAGGTGTTGGAGGGGGTGGGTTGACCAATAGGACAGCAAAGTGTTTTTTTTCGTGAGTCCCATGTTAAATGTGAGCCCTAAAAAAACCTTCAACTCCACCACCGTTAGGTCTCTCCATTCGTAGGGACGGGCATAGTAGGACGTTGGATTATTCGTAATGAATTGATGTGCATAAAGGTTGCACTGGGCCACAATACTTGACAGCATGTCCTCGGTAAAAAATAAATTAAAAAAATCTATTGGGGAAAAATTCTCCGTGTTCACCTGGACTCCTGGCTGGGCAGTGAATGGGGGAATGTTGGCTTCTCCTGAATTAGGAGGAAGCCACAAGGGGTTCTGCAGGGCATAGGGAAGGCTGGCTTGGGTCCTTGGCCTTTCTTGCCGAGGCACTGCGGTGCTGATGGACAGGACTGCCGTGCTGGTGGACGGGACTGCCGTGCTGGTGGACGGGACTGCCGTGCTGGTGGACGGGACTGCCGTGCTGGTAGATGCCACTGCCTCCCCACCAGAACGCCTTCGTTTGGCGGGCCGAATCTCTTCCTCCTCTGAGTCACTCAGTGTTTCACTACTGAGGACTGGCTCATAGTTTATGTCCGACTCGGAATCGGAAAGGGAATCTGAAAAAGAAAGCTCCCCGTTGCTCTCGTCGGCCTGGGACAGTATTTGGTACGCCTCCTCGGCGGAAAAGCTTCTTTTGGCCATGGTTGCTAAGCCTGCACTGATGAGGCGGCACTGATGAGCACAGATGGGCACTGAGGTGGCACAGAGGGGCACTGATGAGGTGGAACAGATGTGCACTAATGAGGTGGAACAGATGTGCAGATGTGCACTAATGAGGTGGCACAGGTGGGCACTGATGAGGCGGCACAGGTGGGCACTGATGAGGCGGCACAGGTGGGCACTGATGAGGTGGCACAGGTGGGCACTGATGAGGCGGCACAGGTGGGCACTGATGAGGTGGAACAGATGTGCACTGAGATTGCACAGATGTGCACTGATGGGACGGCACAGATGGGGCGGCACAGATGGAGCGGCACAGATGGAGCGGCACAGATGGGGCGGCACAGATGGAGCGGCACAGATGGGCACTGATGAGGCGGCACAGATGTGCACTGAGGCAGCACAGATGTGCACTGAGGCAGCACAGATGTGCACTGATTGGCACAGGTGGGCACTGATGAGGTGGCACAGGTGGGCACTGATGAGGTGGCACAGGTGGGCACTGATGAGGTGGCACAGGTGGTCACTGATTGTGCAGATGTGCAGCTGGACACTAATCACCGCTGGGCAGACAGGTGGACACCGATTGGCACAGGTGGACACCGATTGGCGCAGGTGGGCACCGATTGGCACAGGTGGGCACCGATTGGCACAGGTGGGCACCGATTTGGCACAGGTGGGCACCGATTGGCACTGTACTGATGCTGCACTGTATAGATGGGGCACTGTATTGATGGGGCACTGTATTGATGGGCACTGTATTGATGGGCACTGTGGGCACTGTAGGCACAGTAAATGTTAATCACAAACTCACAGATCGCTGACAGTTTCTCTCTCTCCTCACACGCTGTCTCTGTGTGAGGAGAGAGAGCCGGCAATGAGAGATGATCTCAATTGTTTACATTTTAGATCATCTCTCATTGGAGGCACTGATCGCGCTGTAAACGGCCGCTGTGATTGGCCGTTTACAGCGATCTGTGATTGGCTGTGTCCAAGGGACACGGCCAACACAGAATTTCCCCGTTGCGCGCTTGTGAGCGCGCACGGGGAGCGAGGAAAGGGGAGGCCGTCATATGACGGCCTCCCGGGAATTGACATCCGCGCTGAAGCCGTCATTCGGCTACGGCCGGATGTCAAGTGGTTAAAGAGGTCCTGTCAGGCTTTTTTTCTATTACAAGGGATGTTTACATTCCTTGTAATAGGAATAAAAGTGACCCGATTTGTTTTTTTTTAAATAGACAATGTAAAAATAAAAAAGGAAAATAAATAATAATACATTTTTTTTTTTTAAGCGTCCCTTCCCGCCGAGCTCGCGCACAGAAGCGTGCTTTAGTAAGTCACGCCTGCAGATGAAAACGGTGTTTAAATCACACATGTAAGGTATCGCCGGGATTGTTAGAGTGAGAGCAAAAGACCTCCTCTGTAAGTCAAAACTGGTAACATGTAGAACTTTTTAAATGTTACCTATGGAGATTTTAAGGGTCAAAGTTTGTCGCCATTCCACGAGCGGGCGCAACTTTAAAGCATGACATGTTAGGTATCAATTTACTTGGCGTAACATTATCTTTCACAATTTAAAAAAAAAATATTGGACTAACTTTACTTTTTCCTATTTTTTTAATTTAAAAAAGTGTATTTTTTCCCAAAAAAATTGCGTTTGTAAGACCGTTGCGCAAATACGTTGTGACATAAAGTATTGCAACGACCGCCATTTTATTCTCTAGGGTGTCTGAAAAATATATATATAATGTTTGGGGTAAGTAATTTTCTAGCAAAAAAAAATTATTTTGACTTGTAAACAACAGATCTCATAAAGAGGCTCGGTCCTTAACCGCTTCAGCCCCGGAAGATTTAGCTGCTCAATGACCAGGCCATTTTTTGCGATTCTGCATTGCGTCGCTTTAACTGACAATTGCGTGGTCGTGCGACACTGTACCCAAACAAAATTGACGTCCTTTTTTTCCCATAAATAGAGCTTTCTTTTGGTGGTATTTGATTGCCTCTGCGGTTTTTATTTTTTGCGCTACGAACAAAAGATGAGAGACAATTTTGAAAAAAACACAATGGGGTTTATTTACTAAAGGAAAATCCACTTTGCACTACAAACGCAGTTGGAAGTGCAGTCGCTGTAGATCCGAGGGGGACATGCTAGGAAAATAAAAAAACAGCATTTTTGCTTGTACATGATTAGATGATAAAATCAGCATTCTCTCCTTTCAGATCTTCCCCTCAGATCTAAAGCGACTGCACTTCCAAATGCACTTGTAGTGCAAAGTGGATTTGCCTTTAGTAAACCCCACTATCTTTTACTTTTGCTATAGTAAATATCCCACATTTTTTTATGAAAAAAAAATAATTTTTTCCTCAGTTTAGGCCGATATGTATTCTTCTACATATTTTTAGTTAAAAAAATCGCAATAAGCGTATATTGATTGGTTTGCACAAAAGTTATAGCGTCTATAAAATAGGGGATAGATTTATGGAATTTTTATTATTTTTTTTTTTTAATAGTAATGGCGGCGATCTGCGATTTTCATCGGGACTGCCACATTATGGTGAACACATCGGACACTTTCGACACATTTTTTAAACCATTGACAATTATACAGTGATCAATGCTATAAAAATGCACTGATTACTGTGTAAATGTCCCTGGCAGGGAAGGGGTTAACACTAGGGCGCGATCAAGGGGTTAACTGTGTTCCCTGACTGTGTGTTCTAACTGTGGGGGGGGATGGGACTGTCTAGGAGGAGAGAGAGATTGGTGTTCATACATAGTATGAACACACAATCTGTCTCCTCTCCCCTGAAAGAACTAGGATCTGTGTGTTTACACACTCAGATCCCGGTTCTCCGTCTGTCACTAGCGATCGCGGGAGCCCGGTGGGCGTGATGACCGCCGGGCTCCCTTGATCGCTCGTGACAGAGCGAGAACCGGGATCTGTGTGTGTAAACACACAGATCTCGTTTTTTTCAGGGGAGAGGAGACAGATCGTGTATTCATACTAACCCGCATTAGGGTCGGGTACACCCTGCGGGCACGTGTGCGCCCCTAGTGGCCAAAAGGCAAGCGACATAACATTACGTAGTTTCGCCCCCAGCCGTGCCATTCTGCTGCAGTAAAACTGCGGCGGCTGCTCGGCAAGCCGTTAATAACTTCTGCAGTTTGGTACAAGAAAACTGCAGTTTTACAGTACAGTAGTCTGTGTTCTATTCAATGGAACCTTGAAGAATAGTGTGTTGTCTAATTAGGAAGCATTGGTAAGCAAATGTGTGCAAGAAATGTTTGGTATTTTTTTTTATTTTTCTGTTCCTTATTTTCCCAATACACCAAAATGACTCCATCCTATTCCCGCTGCAATTTATTAATCTGCCTGAGACTTTTCACAACTGACATATTTTTATGCAGTGTGCCGTATTTCACAGCTGCAGTAAAATCAGCCGCATTTTACTGGATAAATCAGAACATATTGCAGCACACATGGTCATAACAGGATGCCCCCGCATGCCCTCATCTCCATCCAGGAGAAGTACTACAAGGACACAGTTCACTCCGTATACATAAAATGCCCTTTTAGTAAGTCGCGGAGTAAGCCGTTGATGGCACGTTGCCCGCATCCCCTAATAAAAATTAAGAAATTGATTTTCTTTTGTTTGCCTCACAGGACAGGACTTGGCTCAGGTTTATGAGACTGTAAATTCATTGCATCTCTAAGCAGAGAGAGAGAAAAAAAAAAGAAAACAATGTTATCTGTTCTGCTTTCACTCACTCAGGTTTATGAAGCTTAATTTACAATATTTGCCAGCATGAAGCACCGCCGGGTACAAATCACTATTTCATTGCATTTCCTATAAGATACAGTATGTTGATGACAAGCTTAACAGATAAATAGACATCATGCCCTACTGAACAGAGATTCCTTTTGTTTACAGAGAGTGATAGATAACTTTTTTTTTTTTGTATTTTTGAAGACGGATTGAAACCCAGTGTGCGAGTTTGCCTTAAAACAAAACTGCACTATATTAAGTAACTGAAGAAATGTAAAAAAAAAAAAAAAAAGTTTAAAACAAGTAAATATGATGTACACTATACTGTCAAAAATATTAGGGCACCTGCCTTTACACGCACATGAACTTTAATGGCATCCCAGTCTTAGTCTGTAGGGTTCAATATTGAGTTGGCCCTCCCTTTGCCGCTATAACAGCTTCAACTCTTCTGGGAAGGCTGTCCACAAGGTTTAGGAGTGTGTCTATGGGAATGTTTGAATATTCTCCCAGAAGCGCATTTGTGAGGTCAGGCACTGATGTTGGACGAGAAGGCATGGCTCGCAGTCTCCGATTTAATTCATACCAAAGGTTTTCTATAGGGTTTAGATCAGGACAAGTTTCTCCTCCCCAAACTCGCTCATCCATGTCTTTATGGACCTTGCTTTGTGCACTTGTCTAAATCATTATGGTGTGAGGGGAGGGGGATTATGGTGTGGGGTTGTTTTTCAGGGGTTGGGCTTGGCCCCTTAGTTCCAGTGAAGGGAACTCTTAAGGTGTCAGCATACCAAGACATTTTGGACAATTTCATGCTCCCAACTTTGTGGGAACAGTTTGGGGATGGCCCCTTCCTGTTCCAACATGACTACGCACCAGTCCATAAAGGCATGGATGAGTGAGTTTGGGGTGGAGAAACTTGACTGGCCTGTACAGAGTCCTGACCTCAAACTGATAAAACACCTTTGGGATGAATTAGAGCGGAGACTGTGAACCAGGCCTTCCCGTCAACATCAGTGCCTGACCTTACAAATGCTCTTCTGGAAGAATGGTCTAACATTCCTAAACCTTGAGGACAGCCTTTCCAGAAGAGTGGAGGAAATGGAGAAAGCTCGCCCTTAACAGGACTTTAGTGGCCCAAATAGTTTAAATCTATAACATACATAATCCAAAAAAAAAGTAGTAACATTTTACAAATAGATTTAATTAACAATAGTTAAAAAAGAGCAGCAATGGTGGCTAATATGTATGAGTGTCAACATAAACATGTATTGGAAACAGTTATGCCGTGTACACACGAGCAGACTTTAGACGGACTGAACCCCAAAGGACTTTTTGACCGACTTTCGACGGAGTTCCGACGCAACGGACTTGCCTACACACGATCACACCAAAGTCTGATTGTTTCGAATTCGAAAGTCGATTGTTTTGATGACGTACGACCGGACTAAAATAAGGAAGTTCATAACCAGTAGCCAATGGCTGCCCTAGCGTCGGTTTTAGTCTGTCGGACTAGCATACAGACAAATTGTTTTTTCGCCTGGACTCGAGTCCGTCAGAAAGATTTGAAACATGTTCCAAATCTAAAGTCTGTCTGATTTTCAACAGAAAAGGTCCGCTGAAGGTCCGATGAAGCCCACCCATGGTCGGATTGTCAGACGGATTCGTTCCGTAGGACCAGTCCGGTCGAAAAGTCCGGTCGTGTGTACACGGCATAAGAGCTTAGATCTCTAGAGTTCATCATCATGGCAGATAAAATAGACCACACCCGAAGCATTTCAGAGACTTCTTCTTTCTTCAGGGGTGTGTCGATTACAAGAGCAGATTACTTCTACAATAGAAATGAACAAAGAATGAATAAATCACAAAATACATACAACCACTTTTTTGTGCCCATATCATTTAGATTGACAAAATCTATGCAGATACATGTAAAGGCCACAAAATAATTTAAAACCAAGCAGCCATTTCCATCCAAGGATCCAAAGGGAACTGATGCTCACAAAAAGGTGATACCAAACCAGTAAAGACCAGCGAGACCAGACAATGTTGAACGCCCCAGAAGAGGCGAGAGTGCACTGGGGGATGTATAGAGTGAACAAGTCATAATCTGTACAAAAAAAGGGGGGAAGGGAAAAATATGAATAAAAATATATATGCAAAATGGCATATAATAAGTAAAATCAAATATACCACAAAATAACCAACATAACCAAAAAGTGGCAATGATGTAGAGTAATTAATCCATCTCTGAGTGCCAAATGGTCTGTTATTACTTTGTTTGCATGGATAGGTAACATAAATATCAAAAGCTTACCAAAACTTTTTAACAAAACAGTGCATACTGATGGATTGAACAGTGGCAATGAAAACATCGTGTTTATCCAGCACAAAATGCCAGTAAAGTAAATCAATGAAGCAATAACTTACAGGGGAATATAATGGCACCATGCATTGATTCCTAACAAGGGGAATAAAAAGAAGATGGAAAAGCACATAATGGACATTAGTATAGAAGATATAATGGCTGTAAAATATTTTACTGAGTTCCAATGGAATGGCAAAGTGTGGTTTACTCCATATAGGGACACCCATGCGCTCCTGGAAGAATGGTCAAACATTCCCATAGACACACTCCTAAACCTTGTGGACAGCCTTCCCAGAAGAGTTGAAGCTGTTATGGCTGCAAAGGGTGGGCCAACTCAATATTGAACCCTACGGATTTAGACTGGGATGCCATTAAAGTTCATGTGCGTGTAAAGGCAGGTCTCAATACTTTTGATAGTATAGTGTGTATCATATTTACTTGTTTTAAACTTTTTTTTTTACATTTCTTCAGTTACTTCCTGGTTTCAAGGCCTAGGCAATAGGCAAATGATGTCATACACCCCTGAAATCTTTAGGAGGGGGGGTTCTGCCTGTATGCCTGAGCTAAGGGTAGATGGATTCCGTGAAGTACATGCTACTTGAATCATCTGCCCTTACTCAAGATGCATATATAGCAAAGAGTGGGTCCAAAAACAGTACTTACAAACTTTGGTGGGTTCGGTCACATCAATAAAAAGAAATAATAGTGGATGGACTGCCAAAACATTCAGGTGTATCCTCCTAAAGATGATATAAGAGGAACGGGTGGAAATCTTGAACCAAGCGAAGAATGCTCAGCAAGCACTGAGACCACCTGGCATCAGACAAGTGGGGAGAGGTGCGTACGGAGTTCACAGAAACAGGTAGTAATGAAATACATTATATATATAAAGGAGCCGAGTAATAAAATGTAAACCACATACCAAATATACTTATGTCCAGGGTACACGCAGGAGGAGTGTACAAGGTAATACAGCAGTATAGCAGTGCCCCCCTTATATAAGCAGAGATATGCCCCATACACACGGTCGGACTTTGTTCGGACATTCCGACAACAAAATCCTAGGATTTTTTCCGACGGATGTTGGCTCAAACTTGTCTTGCATACACACGGTCACACAAAGTTGTCGGAAAATATGATCGGTCTGAACGCGGTGACATAAAACACGTACGTCGGGACTATAAACGGGGCAGTGGCCAATAGCTTTCATCTCTTTATTTATTCTGAGCATGCGTGGCACTTTGTCCTTCGGATTTGTGTACACACGATCGGAATTTCCGACAACGGATTTTGTTGACGGAAAATTTTATATCCTGCTCTCAAACTTTGTGTGTCGGAAAATCCGATGGAAAATGTCCGATGGAGCCTACACACGGTCGGAATTTCCGACAACACGCTCCGATCGGACATTTTCCATCGGAAAATCCGACCGTGT
Source organism: Lithobates septentrionalis (assembly GCA_037952835.1). NCBI lineage: Eukaryota > Metazoa > Chordata > Amphibia > Anura > Ranidae > Lithobates > Lithobates septentrionalis. The sequence goes on from JBBDGP010000812.1 coordinate 2,081,307, forward strand.
GTACGGGCATTATAGGGGCTAGACATGCAATTTGTTTTGTTCCAAATAAATTTTTTAACAAATTTTGACAAACTTGTTTATTCGGAAATATCCAAACCGTTTAACAAATTTTTCTAACTATTCGAATATTTAAAAATTTGTAAATTCGTAAATTTATAAATTCGGAAACTCGAAAATCCATAAATTTGTAAATTTGAAATTTAAAAATCCAAAAAAACAGAAAATTTGAAAATCTGAAATAATAACTAACAATAACTTAACTATTACTAACTATTAAATTATAGGTTTTTAAGTAACAAATACGAATTTATCCGAAGTTACGAATTTTCCGAAATACCGTATATACTCGAGTATAAGTCGTTCCGAGTATAAGTCGAGGCCCTAATTTACCACAAAAAAATGGGAAAAACTTATTGACCCGAGTATAAAACGAGGGTGAGAAATGCACAGCTACTGTAAGTGGAAAAGAGGGTCAACAATGCCCATTTGCAGCCTCACTGTGCCCATTTGCAGCCATAGGTCCCCCGAACTTCAAACTCGGTAGTTAAGGGTTCCTAGATGCCCCCTAGCTGCAGCCAAAATTTGGGGTCTCTGAACCCAAAGGGTGCCGAAATGACATTGCTGCAGATGGACACAGTTGACCGAGTTTGGGGCCCCGTATCTCGGGGCCACTTAGTGCTAGGAACCCCAAATTTGGTGTGCAAACCCAGTGGAACTAGCTCCATAAAATATCCAAAGGGGCTTCTAGCACCAAGTGGCCCCGAGATACAGGGCCCCAAAAATCGGTTCAGAAAATGTCAAGCACTTTTCTGCAGCAGAGAATGACATTTTCCGAACCTATTTTGGGGCCCCGTATCTCAGGGCCACTTGGTGCTAGGAACTCCAGCTTTGCATATGTTATGGTACCAGTTCCACTGGGTTTGCACACCAAATGTGGGGTTTCTAGCACCAAGTGGCCCTGAGATACGGGGCCCCAAAATCGGTTCAGAAAATGTCAAGCACTTTTCTGCAGCAGAGAATGACATTTTCCGAACCTATTTTGGGGCCCCGTATCTCAGGGCCACTTGGTGCTAGGAACTCCAGCTTTGCATATGTTATGGTACCAGTTCCACTGGGTTTGCACACCAAATGTGGGGTTTCTAGCACCAAGTGGCCCTGAGATACGGGGCCCCAAAATCGGTTCAGAAAATGTCAAGCACTTTTCTGCAGCAGAGAATGACATTTTCCGAACCGATTTTGGGGCCCCGTATCTTGGGCAAACCCAGTGGAATTAGCACTACAACATATCCATATAGCTGGGGTTCCACCAGTTCCACTGGGTTTGCACACCAAATTTGGGGTTTCTAGCACCAAGTAGCCCTGAGATACGGGGCCCCAAAGTCGGTTCGGAAAATGAATTTTTTTGCTGCAGAAAACTGCTTGACTCGAGTATAAGTCGAGGGGGGCACTTTCAGCACAAAAAAATGTGCTGAAAAACTCGACTTATACTCGAGTATATACGGTAACGAATGCCACATCTAAACAAATGAAACATAACAAATTAATAATAATAAATAACAATAATAATAAAAACATTTTTTTTTTTAATCAAACCATTCTTTATTGTTACTTTTTCATACAAAGACATCACAAATAAAAAACAAGATACACCCAACATACAAAACCTCGGCACGAAATGAGATGGGGAGCAGAAAAAAAATAAACATTTTATTATTATTATTATTATGTATTATACACCGTCCACTGCTCTACTGACACCATCCACCGTTTTACTGACACCATCCACTGCTCTACTGACACCATCCACTGCTCTACTGAGAACATCCTCTGCCCTACTGACACCGTCCACTGCTCTACTGACAATGTCCTCTGCTCTACTGACACCATCCACTGCTTTACTGACACCGTCCTCTGCCCTACCCTACTGACATCATCCATTACTCTACTGACACCATCCACTGCTCTACTGACACCGTCCACTGCCCTACTGACACCATCCACTGCTCTACTGACACCGTCCACTGCCCTACTGACACCATCCACTGCCCTACTGACACCGTCCACTGCCCTACTGACACTGTCCACAGCCCTTCTGACACCGTCCACTGCTCTACTGACACCGTCCACTGCTCTACTGACACCGTCCACTGCTCTACTGACACCATCCACTGCCCTACTGACACGGTCCACTGCCCTACTGACACTGTCCACAGCCTTACTGACACCGTCCACTGCTCTACTGACACCGTCCACTGCCCTGCTGACACTGTTCACAGCCCTACTGACACCGTCTACTGCTCCACTGCTCTACTGACACCATCCACTGATCTACTGACACCATCCACTGCTCTACTGACACCATCCACTGATCTACTGACTCTGTCCACTGCTCTACTGACACCGTCAGTATATATACACATGCCCACACACACACATTTGTGTTTGAGCTTTAAGATGCACACCCTAACGCAATAGGCTGCACACCTATGTCTGTAACCTAACCAAAACATGGGCAATTTCGCATCCTGTAGAATCAAGGTTAACCGAGAAAGCGAAGCCCTACATATTGTTTTAGTTGAACTATCTGACAACAGCATTCTGAATAATTTACAGAAAACAAAATATTAAATCTTTATCATATTAGAGACGTTTTTTTTTTTTTTCTCAGATCAATTCAGTTTCTAACTTGCAATATTACCATGTGCTTTCTGCAAATGAACACTTACTGGATTTTTACTGTGTTTAATGGATGGAATGGATTGTTAAGCACACACCTATGTATCACAGGGCTCAGGGGTCTCACAACAGCCTTCTAAAATGCCTAACACCATGAACAATTTCCTGTAAACAGAACGGCATGTCACAATCACTGCTTCTCAAAGTACCATGACAATGAATATGTTCATGTTTATGGTATGGAAGCACGGCTACTTGCAGAATCTGGAATTTCAGCCCAGAAACCTGATCACTGGTGTTGAGCTGAAATGACCTTTTTCGATGAGTGATATTACAACGCTAGAGTTATGGCAAAGGATGTCATTTATTATCTGCTTGACTGAAGAATATGCTACAAACTCTTGCCAAGTTAACTACATAGTTGTAGTTTTAAGTTTTGTGTGTCACAGAAAATATATTTTTTGGGATAACGACTGTAATATGATTATGATGGTGAAAAGGCAAAAGGGTTTCATTTATTGGGAAGGAAATATTTTAAAATATGCAACCGTCCATAAAGATCGTACAGCTTCTTGGTTTTACTTTTTGCACACAGTAAATGGATACTATTTTACCATTTAGGTCATTGGCAGGTATAAATTGCTATAACGTCAATGCACTATAGTCCTTTTCCATATATATACAGTATATATAGATATCTATATATATCTATATATATATATATAGATATATATATCTAGATATATATATAGATATCTATATATATATCTAGATATATAGATATATATCTATCTATCTATATATCTATGTATATATCTATATCTATATCTATCTATCTATCTATCTATCTATCTATCTATCTATCTATCTATCTATCTATCTATCTATCTATCTATCTATCTATCTATCTATCTATCTATCTATATATATATATATATATATATATAGATATATATATCTATATATATATATATATATATATATATACATACATACATATGTATCTATATAAGCAAAAAAAAAGTCCAAAGGATTGCTGAAATTAAAAACTTAATTTATTTGTTCAAAGATTTGTAAAGTTACATCTCAGAAAGTGTTCAAAAAGATTTTTATTTATATATATATAACGTATATATTTGAGTATAAGTCGACCCGAAAATAAGCTGAGGCACCTAATTTTACCACAAAAAACTGGAAAAATTATTGACTCAAGTATAAGCCTAGGGTGAGAAATGCGCAGCTACTGTAAGTGGAAAAGAGGGTCAACAATGCCCATTTGCAGCCATACGTCCCCCAAATTTCAAACTTGGTAGTTAAGGGTTCCTAGATGCCCCCTAACTGCAGTCAAAATTTGGGGTCTCTGGACCCAAAGGGTCCCGAAATGACATTGATGCAGATAGACACAGTTGACCGACTTTGGGGCCCCGTATCTCAGGGCCACTTGGTGCTAGGAACCCGAAATTTGGTGTGCAAACCCAGTGGAACTAGCACTACAATATATCTAAAGCTAGGGTTCCTAGCATCAAGTGGCCCCGAGATAGGGGGCCCCAAAGTCAGTTCAGAAAATGTCAAGCACTTTTCTGCAGCAGAGAATGACATTTTCCGAACCGACTTTGGGGCCCCATATCTCGGGGCCACTTGGTGCTAAGAACCCCAGCTTTGGATATGTTGTAGTGCTAATTCGACTGGGTTTGCACCACCATTTTGAGTTCCTAGCACCAAGTGGTCCCAAGATACAGGGCCCCAAAGTCGGTTCGGAAAATGTCAGTCTTTGCACCAGAAAAGTGCTTGACTCGAGTATAAACTAAGGGGGGAACTTTCAGCACAAAAAAATGTGCTGAAAAACTCGGCTTATACTCGAGTATATACAGTATATATATATATATATTTATTTACACATTTACCACTTACCGACCGCCGCACGACTATATACGTCCTGACTTAAAACCGTGAGATCACCGTTATCGGCGGCAGGAGAGGGCCCCCCCACTCCCTGTGCCCTCCGCCGCTTACCGGAGCCCTCGGCAGCGGCGGAGGCGATCGAGACCTTTCCGTGGCTGGGTATGGAGACGAATGAGAGGAAGATGGCCCCCACCCGTCTCCATACCATAGCAGGGCGGAAGCGACGTCAAAACATCACTTCCGTCCATATGTCTTAAAGGCACATTTTTCTGTTGTCTTTTTTTTCAAATGACAATTTTTTTTCTTTTATTGCATTTTAGTCCAAGTATGAGATCTGAGGACTTTTTGACCCCAGATCTCATATTTAAGAGGACCTGTCATGCTTTTATCTGTTTACATTCCTTTTATTAGGAATAAAAGTGACCCAATTTTAATTTTTTTTTAAAAAACAGTGTAAAAATAAATAAAGTATATCCTGGTCACTAAGTGGTTCTGGCTATCGTAGGAAATAAATATGCTCCTCAGGGTCATCTAGTGGCCGTAGTGCTTTATTTTCTGCATTTAAAAGAGTTGTAAAGGCAGAAAGGTTTTTTTATCTTAATACAGTTTATGCATTAACCACTTAAGGACCGAGCCTCTTTCTGAGATTTGTTGTTTCCAAGTTAAAAACTGTTTTTTTTTTTGCTAGAAAATTACTTATAACCCCCAACTTTATACATTTTTTTTCTAACACCCTAGAGAGCAAAATGGCGGTCGTTGCAATTCTTTCTGTCATACCGTATTTGCGCAGTGGTCTTACAAGTGCACTTTTTTTGTAAAAAAATATACTTTTTTGAATTAAAAGATAACAACAGTAAAGTTAGCCCAATTTTTTTTTTTTATTGTGAAAGTTAATGTTACGCTGAGTAAATTGATACCCAACATGTCACCCGCTCGTGGAATGGCGACAAACTTTTACCCTTAAAAATCTCCATAGGCGATGTTTAAAAAATTCTACTGGTTGCATGTTTTAAGTTTTTAATTTACAAGTAAAACAGACGCAGTGCAACAGTACCTCTACAGAATGTTCCTTGATAGTCCAGGGGGGCAAAGAAATATATATAGGGATTATATATATATAAACTGGTCTGTCAGGGCTGCCACCGATGGCACCAGAAGCAAGGTCCAAAAAAGGCTGAGAAGAAACAAGTGTGCCAAGGAGAAAAACGCTGTGCCCCACCACCTCACATCATCTTTTATTGGATTTGGCATTTAAAAGATTTTTTTTTCTTATTTATTTTACCTTTTATTTTTATTTTTACAGTTTTTTTTTTTTTTAATGTCACTTTTATTCCTATTACAAGAAATGTAAACATCCTCAGATCTCATATTTACACTAAAATGCAATAATAAAAAAAAATGTTGTCATTTAAAAAAAGAAAAAAAAAAAAAAAGGCCCTTTAAGAGCTATGGGCAGAAGTGACGTTTTGACGTCACTTCCACCCTGCAATGATATGGAGATGTGTGGGATTGGCTGAGACACAGCAGCGGCGCCATTGGCTGTCAAGAAAACTCAGTCAGCCAATCAGGGAAGAGAGGGGAGGGGCCAGGTCGGGGCTCTGTGTCTGAATGGATACACGGAGCTCTGACTCGGGTGCCCCCTGTAGCAAGCTACTGGCTGAGGGGGCACTCACCAGAAGGAGGGGCCAGGAGAGCAGAAGAGGGACCCGAGAAGAGGAGGATCTGGGCTGCTCTGTGCAAAACCAACTGCAACAGAGGAGGTAAGTATAACATGTTTGTTATTTAAAAAAAAAATATATATCCTTTACAATCACTTTAAACATTCAAATTGCAGAGAGTATTGCCTGCAGACATTCAAATTTGTCCATTTGCACAGAATGAATTTTCCTGCATTTTTGATGGATGAACAGCTATATAAATGTTCTATAAATACACACAGAGGAGTGACAATCCTGTCAAAACCCTGACATATATGAAAAGTAGGTGAAGTTTGGCAGCAGTAGAGGTATTACAGATTAGCAGTTATGGAGAAATCAAGGAATATCAGTTGATGGGAGTGGATTTAATATAGTGAATCAAGTTTATGCACTTTCTAAAATATTGAAAAACTGAAGTTCTTGTGCGGGATTTGTCATCTGCAAAGCAAAGATAAGTTATATTGAGACATGTTGGCCACATAGCTGTTCAGAATACTTGGATGACAGCTTTCTGTAACATTAATGGAATGGCTGTAGCTTTACGTATTTTGTCTCTGGTCTGGAACTCCCAGTTTACGAAGGATTAACTAGGCTTGCATCAGTCGGGATGCTCAGGACAGCAACAAGCACACAATACATGACCTATGCTTCATCGTTTATCTAAACAAGGCAGCTGCAGGAATTGCCAAACTTTACATTTCTTGACCCAAAACCTACACTCTTATTTGTTTTGCAATACTATGGTGATTGTCCTATAACAGAATTTTTAAAAAAAAATGTATTTATAATCCAAAGAGTTAACATCTAGTGTTTCCTTTGAATAAATGTGAATAGACTCCAAAAAATATTGCTTCAAAATTAAGAAAAAAAAAAAGAAAAGCGAAGTTTCATATTTCTGTTTGTTAATGCTGCTAATTAGTTGCGATTCTAGTTCTCCTGGAATTATCACATCTCCTACATCTTTTAATATACTGATGATGTGAGAAACTAGGCAAGAACTGTGCTGGAAATAGTAAATGTGATACAGCGTTGGGTGAGCGAACACAAGGCAAGGGTAAAAATAACACCTCATTTGGGTTAACCTGTTTGTGGACCATAAATACCTAAATGATATGTTCACTTATTAAAAAAAAAAAAAAGAAATGTGCAATGTTTTGCAAATAAAAAATGTGCATTTATTTATTTTTTCTTAGGAGCCTGCAGAGCGTTGCACCTGATATCAGCAGATCTCGGGTGCAATGTCAGGCTCCTGCAGACACTCAGTACAGCTGTGTGACCATACTCCCTGTACAAGCAGATCATTACTAAAGTGCAGGGGAAATAATGAACTTCAGTGCCCTCGCAGTTCATTGAGGGCTACAAGCCAGCTGCCACTGTAAAGATGGGACTTGTAGTTCAATCACATATCTGTGCAAATGAATGATGCGGTTGTGCATGCCGAGCTGCGCGGCTTTTAAATTGTGACAACGGATGTGGTGAAAGGGGGGATTGGGGAGTGCAGGGAGAGGTGTACAGTAATATGTTACATTTACACCCTAAATATGAGTGTAACATGTAAAGATAAACTTGGCCTTTAACCACTTCAATACCAGGCACTTAGACACCTTCCTGCCCAGGCCAATTTTCAGCTTTCAGCGCTGTCACAATTTGAATGACAATTGCACGGTCATACAACACTGTACCCAAACACATTTTTTATTATTTTGTTCCCACAAATACAGCTTTCTTTTGGTGGTATTTGATCACTTCTGTGGTTTTTATTTTTTGCTCAACAAATAAAAAAGGACCGAAAATTTTGAAAAAAAACAAGTTTTTCTTTGTTTCTGTTAAAATTTTTTGTAAATAAGTACATTTTCTTCTTCACTGATGGGCACTGATATGGCTGCACTGACGGGCACTGGTAAGGCTGCACTGATGGGCAAAGATGAGGTGGCACCAATGAGGTGGCACTGATGAGGTGGCACTGACGGGCACTGATCATGGGCACTGATAGGTGGCCTCATGGGCACTGATAGGTGGCACTGATGGGCACTGATCATGGGCACTGATAGGCGGCACTTATGGGCACTCGTAGGCGGCACTGTTGGGTACTTATGGGTGGCACTGATGGGTACTTATGGGTGGCTCTGATAGGTGACACAGATGGGCACTGATAGGTGGGCACTGATGGGCACAGATGGGCACTGATAGGTGGCACTGATAGGTGGTAATGATGACACTGATTGGTGGCACTGATGACACTGATGGGTGGCATTGCTGGGCATCACTGATGTTACATCTTATATAATGGTGCCAGTCAGTGCCCATTTGTGGGCACTGATTGGCACAGATTGGGCATAATTTGCACATGTGGATGGCCATGGGGTACATACCTGGCCATCCACATGTTGCCCCTTCCCTGGTGGTCCTGGTGGCTTCCCTGGTGGTCTAGTGTGGGCATCCAAGGGGGGGCTGCACTGATAAACAATCAGCGCAAACCCCCCCTGTCAGGAGAGCTGCCGATTGGCTCTCCTCTACTCACGTCTGTCAGACGCGAGAGAGGAAAAGGCGATCAATGGCTTTTCCTGTTGACATCGTGATCAGCCGTGATTGATCACGAGGTAAAGAGCCTCCGTCAAGATCGGTGTAGCGGTGTGTCAGACTGACACACCGCACCACCGATCGCCGCGATGCACACCCCCACGGGCACGCGGCGGCTGTTATCCTGATGGACGTCATATGACTGAACCACCGCCCAGCCATCATTTTGCTATAGGCCGGGCAGAAAGTGGTTAAAATCTAAGCTCACAACTGGGTTACCTAACAATATTTGGGTAATTTGAGGAACATGTAAAAAGTTGAAGTTAAAAACAATAACCTGTGATTTTTTGATTTTTATAATGTGAGGTTCCGGTTCACTGCTACCGTGGGTTTATGGTGAATCCCCAAGGCTTTTATAAAGAGTATTGATTATTGATGATGTTTAGGTTCTCAACCACCAGTGGCAGCCTGTCCATACGGTGTGCAGGGGTGCCAACCCCCTAATCCATGCGCCCGGCCCCTAATCTACATGCAGGGCGCCGGACGCATGGATTCCAAAGGGTTTTTTTTTTTTTCTAAGCACATGATTAGAGCCTGATGCTCTAGTTGGCTTCTAAAAAGGGTGTGCTCTGGGCACAGAGCACTCCTAGTTGTGTGACAATAGCGAATGAATATTCGCTATTGTCTTCCTGATTCTCCTCTCGGCCAATCAGGAAAAATCAGGCTGAAAATGGGTCACAGGAGTGCAGAACAAACTGCACTTCTTTGAGCCATCCTTTAAGCCTTTAGAACAACTTTAAGGCAAACCTCTGGTGAGATAAATATGCTGACTGATCTTCCTGACCTCTACTTATTAAAATGCTGGTTGTTTGGTCATAATACTAATCCAGTGGCTTCAGTTTGGGGAGTCCTTGACTTCAGAACAATTATGCAGATGTGAAGGTCAGAGATTAGTTAGTCTTCACTGGTTGAAAGTTTGTTGAATGTCAACGATAAGCCAGAGACAGCCACAAAACTATTCTTTTTACAAGGAACCCAGCAAAGACAAAGAGAAAACATAGGTCTAAAATCTGTATGCTGTAAGCCTCATCTCTCAAAGCATTTGACATGATTAGCATCTCCTCTAACATACTGCATATTTGGTGGAAATGCCACATCATTGCTGACCTTAATGATAGATTAGTAAACTTGATCTTGATATACAGTGGGAATTATATTTGTTACTAAGTTATAAACTACCTGCAGCCTGAAGCCCTTAAAACTGCTAAATTCAGCACATTTGTACAGCAGCAAGGCTCACGTTGCCTAGATATGGAAGAGAACTGGCCTTTCCTTTTTCCAAATCAAAGGAAAAGTCTACTTTAATTATGAATAAAGGTGACCCTCTGTGATATTAAATAAATATTTATACTATGGTCCCCATGCAATTAATTATGCTTTTAAACCAGCAATTTAGTATACCCTGTATCAGCTTATATTGAATGCCTTCGTTGGTTGGAGCAGGTGGTCATTAATGCATAAGAAGGTTTCTCTGCTCTCCTCTGGCATTTCCCTATGCCCTTTGTTTTTTGTTAAAGTGTATGTAGCCAAAGTGTTTTTTATGTCTTTTTTATGTTTAATTTTGGATGGAGTAGGAAAGTGTTAGAACCCCTGCCAAAGAAGTAGCACCGTCTTTGTCACTTCTTTAGGTAAATTAACCTCTCTTACCTCTATGAACATTTTCATGAAACAAGGGACCAGCCTAAGTAAACACAGTACTTTTGCTGCAGATACAAGTAATGCCCCGTACACACGGTCGGACTTTGTTCGGACATTCCAACAACAAAATCCTAGGATTTTTTCCGACGGATGTTGGCTCAAACTTGTCTTGTATACACACGGTCACACAAAGTTGTCGGAAAATCCGATCATTCTGAACGCGGTGACGTAAAACACGTACGTCGGGACTATAAACGGGGCAGTGGCCAATAGCTTTCATCTCTTTATTTATTCTGAGCATGCGTGGCACTTTGTCCGTCGGATTTGTGTACACACGATCGGAATTTCCGACAACGGATTTTGTTGTCGGAAAATTTTATATCCTGCTCGCAAACTTTGTGTGTCGGAAAATCCGATAGAAAATGTGTGATGGAGCCTACACACGGTCGGAATTTCCGACAACACGCTCCGATCGGACATTTTCCATCGGAAAATCCGACCGTGTGTACGGGGCATAAGACTTTGTAAACCTTACAATGTTACACTTTTGACTTACTTGTAGCCAGACTGTACATTTTAATAGATACATTAATTTGAATAAAAATATCATGGTGTCCTACAATAAGTCATCGAGGAGGCAATACACGTCTTTACACCATTGATAATAAATGAACGCCTGTTGTCACTATCTTACTGACAAATGGTTCTTGAAAGCTCTGTAGGTGTTCAGCCCAATTCTGGTCATACATCTCTTGTCATAGACTTATTGAGGAGGAAATAAACCCTCTTTGAGATAGGGTTATGGAGCCAACTTCAGTAGCAGTTATCACATCTCTGTTCAATGACTTTGGGAGGAAAAAAATATGAATTATAGGAACAGTCGCTCGTTGACACCAAGCTATATGTTATCATTTCATTACAGTTTCCACCAGATGTATGTAAATTTAGGGCTATAGATCTTAACTAACACTCCTCTCCTAAAGCAATTAGTGGACCAATTCATCAGAAAGAGCCAATACACCCTGTAATGGCTTTGCCATAATGGCGAGTTCCAGGAAAGTCCATTTATCACTTAAATGGAAGAAAACTCCCAGAATAAACTGTGAAATTTATCAAGACCTGCCAGGACAAGGGTATAGTGTTGATGCAATATTTTAGATTAGCGAAGGGTGTCATACATGTAACTGTGAGAGTCACATGTCGTTCTTATGTCTGGTGACATAATGATATAATGTTTTTGCTGGCCAAATCCATCTAGCATAGATTAGATGACTGTCCCAAAAGGCAGTCATAAAAAGGTGGAGGGACTTTTAAGGTGCCTACTCATCCAAGAAAGAAAGTCAAATATGTATAAAAACATCATAGTTTATGGATATTTACTGACTATTTAACCATAGACATTGGTTGCTAGTCCATAAAAACAACATATATAAAAAGGTGATCTTAAAATCAACATATGCCAAAAAGATGACATATATAAATACAATGCCTTATTGCAGTGCAACACCCATCCACAGTAATAGTATAATATAAGAATGTCTTTCTCTTATGGGGTCAGGTTATATAACTACCCAAACACCCATAAAACAACCGATATGGTTCTTTAGTACATGAATCATTGTAATATTAGAATGTAGAGGGACTGCAATCTCTTGGCGCGTTTTGCTAGTACGCTTCTTCAGGAGAGGGGTATTCTAGGTAGTACAATAGATTTGCTCATGTTGAATTAATATTTATTTTGATCTTTGAATACTATATTATGTTCTCTTTTTTTTTTTTTTGTAAAAAAATACCCCTCTCCTGAAGAAGTGCACTAGCGAAACATGTCAAGAGATTGTAGTCCCTCCACAGTCTAATATAGTAATGATATAGTAATGATAAATCATCTTTTTTTGATGATGTTGATTTTAAGATTTTTTTTCTATTGTTTTTATGGACTAGCAACCAATGTTTATGGGTAGTTGAATAGTCAGTAAATATCAATAAACAATAATGTTTTTATAAATGTTTGAGTATAATTTCTTGGATGAGTAGGCAGTAGGCACCTTAAAAGTCCCTCCACCTTTTTGTGACTGCTGTTCAGGAATGGTCATCTATTATTTGTTATATGTCCCTGGGATGTGGTGCAGGATTATCTAGAACTGGATTTGTGACACTTATTTGGTTTTTGTCTAAGGCTGGCCATACACAGTTCGAATCTCGGTCGAGATTTGAACGGGGCAGACTGGATGTACCAAGGTGATCGATCAATCATCTTGGGTATGACCAGCCTGCCGAATTCTCGTACGATTATTGCTAGCGGCTGTTATAGCTGCTAGCGATAATCACTGTCTTCTCCCAGAGGGGATGGCTTCCCCTGCCCGGCCCTGCCCCTGCCCGGGAGCAGACAATGGCTCAGCTGGAGGGATTCTCCTGTCAGCGCTGTCTATGTTAATGAGGGAAATGTGCACATTTCTTTCCCGCAAGATGTATGTATGTAAAATTCTTGGTGCCTGTCTGTTTTGCACAAAAATAAAACAAAATAAAAATAAAACAAAATAATACAAAAATGTGCACTACATTCTATGCACCAAAATGAGATGATCCATGCTAAGGGTGCCAGCTAAGGTCTATGGTATCTTGTATAGATAAAAGTCATTCCTTTTTTCCTAATCCTGCTGATTTTGCCAGTATTGGATAACAACCACCTGACATTTGTTGATATCTTCAGGGTTTTAACACAGCTGATATTGGTACTGTTAGAACAACCAGATAAAAGCATGTAGATTTTCGAGTGGTATAGAACTGACAGACTGAGTTAAAAATAGGAAAAGGATGATCACCACTGATTTGGGGTACTCATACAAATTAAATGATTATCATGCATTGCCTAAAATTTGCATATCTGTTGGATTATTTATGCAATACTTCATCAGACTGAATAAATTCCATCAAGAGAAAAAGCTATAGATTGACATTTTCTAGATGGTAGTCTTCGTTATATCAGCAGTGGGGCTGTCTGCAGTGCTCTTTGACCTATACATTTGACCTATACATTTGTCTTCATGAAAGCACTGTGAATAATCTTTCAATGGTGAGACCAAATGACATCTGTTTGAGATTAAAGGAAATCTACGGTCACAGCATGCACTTTATTTTTATTTTTTAAATCAGCATTGTAATAGCAATACTAACAATAGTTATTCTTAACAATCCAACATAAGCTTGCTTGAAAAATGCTGTAAGTGCTGCCTGTCTGCTGGCCATCTCTTTTCACAACTTCCTGGATTATCTGCATGCTTTGCAGCTTCTCCTCTGCTATTTATTTTCAATTTCTAAGGACTACATATCCCACGGTACCTTGCTGCGTGCAAGCCATGATTCCTGTACCGACTCCACCTTCTAAAACTCCTCCTCTCAGCACATCTGTAGGTCAGAAGGCAGGCTCTGTGAAATCTGTGACACAGCAGTGTCTACTCACATGGCATAGTAAATACATGTTACTGAATTCAAGGAAGTAAATGTGCGGGGATCTTCACAAAGTAGGTTTACAAACTTGGAGATTGCTCAGATTAATAGGAGTAGGCTAAAAATAATAGAAATACAATGTGGAAATCCTTCCTGCCAGCTGTATGCATATATGCGGCCTCTCAGCGGGTGGACCCTAACACGGAGAGGCCGCATATATGCGTATCTACAGATAAACAGAGCTGTACCGAGAGCGCGTGCCCTGCGCACTTCTGGCACAGTTACCGGCGGCTAATGGAAACCTCCCGTTTTCTACTTCGGGAGCTTTACGATCATGTGACTACTGTGGTCACATGTTTAGAAACCCCACCCACCTTCCAGCATCTGAAACCCCTTAAAGGGCCAAGAGATACCGGTGCCAAGAGGTTAATATATGATTTTATATTTTGACCAGTTATGCTTTAGGATTCTTCTCTAGCTGTAAATGACATTTGCTTTCTGGAATATATGTAGCCCACGTGCAGGTTAGGGTGCCATAGAAGCTTTGACAAAGTGCAATAAAAGTTTTAGAGTATCTAAAGAATTTTCATTACATACAAATGATATTGCAGCTTTCTAGGTAGGCCTTGGATATTTCAGTCAAACTGACTTTTCATGGTGCTACAGAACAATGGCAATTGATCGCTCTCAGGACACTAAAAATGGTGCACACAGAATCTGATGCAGCTGTGCATAGTAACCCATTAGCTTCCAGGTTATATTACCAAAGTTTAAAGTATAAGTATACTGTTTAACAGGTAAAAATATGTGCATTTATTATTTTTTGCTTCCAGAGCCTCTAAAGCATTGCATGTTCGGCCACATTTTTTTTAAATTGTGACAGCTAGGGGGGAGAGAAGATCCCTGCTAGCTGTCAGATCGGAAGCTTGGGGGTGCGGGGGATGGTCCATTTGTAACATGTTACATCTTACACCCTGAAAATGGGTGTAACGTGATACGAAAGGTGAACTTTAATTGAACAAGCCGAATTTAGAATCTGATTGCCTACCATGCACAGTTGTGCCGTATTCTGAGGTCAACAGTTTTAGTAAATCCACCCCACTGTGACCAAAGCTAAACCAGGTATTGTGAAGATGACTTCAGCTCTGCTCTCCACCTGCAGGAGAGGTCCCTCAAATGTGTTTCACCCCCTAGTGAGCCTAATTGTTAAGGCGAACAGTTGATCGCAAAGATTAAGCCCACTAGGGGGAGAACCACTTCTGAGGGATCTCTCCTGCAGGTGGAGAGCAGGGCTGAAACTACACTATATTATCAAAAGTATTGGGATGCTTGTCTTTACACGCACATGAACTTTAATAGCATCCTAGTCTTAGTCCGTAGGGTTCAATATTGAGTTGGCTCACCCTTTGCAGCTATTACAGCTTCAACTCTTCTGGGAAGGCTGTCCACAAAGTTTAGTAGTGTGTTTATGGGAATCTTTGACCATTCTTCCAAAAGCGAGGTGAGGTCAGGCACTGATGTGGTCGAGAAGGCCTGGCTCGCAGTCTCTGCTCAAATTCATCCCAAAGGTTAAAGTTAGGACTCTGTGCAGGCTAGTCAAATTCCTCCACCCCAAACTCACTCATCCATGTCTTTATGGACCTTGCTTTGTGCACTGGTGTGCAGTCATGTTGGAACAGGAAGGGGCCATCCCCAAACTGTTCCCACAAAGTTAGGAGCATGAAATTGTAAAAATGTCTTGGTATGCTGACGCCTTAAGAGTTCCCTTCACTGGAACTAAGGGGCCAAGCCCAACCCCTGAAAAAGGACCCAACACCATAATCCCCCCTCTACCAAATGATTTGGACCAGTGCACAAAGCAAGGTCCATAAAGACATGGATGAGCGAGTTTGGGGTGGAGGAACTTGACTGGCCTGCACCGAGTCCTGACCTCAACCCGATAGAACACATTTGGAATGAATTGGAGCGGAGACTACAAGCCAGGCCTTCTCGTCCATATCAGTGTCTGACCTCACAAATGTGTTTCTGGAAGAATGGTCAAACATTCCTATAGACACACTCCTAAACTTTGTGGACAGCCTTCCCAGAAGAGTTGAAGCTGTAATAGCTGCAAAGGGTGGACCAACTCAATATTGAACCCTACGGACTAAGACTTGGATGTTTTTAAAGTTCACGTGCGTGTAAAGGCAGGTGTCCCAATACTTTTGGTAATATAGTGTATCTTATACTACCTGGTCCAGTTGGCATCCTGCGTGCAATCAATTGCCATTTTCTGTAGCACATTGTAGCCTTATAAGCTGTTTTATACAGTCTGCTCCAGTTCATTATTATATGTCATGTTGGCGATATCAGTGATAGGAGCATTAGAGCCGTACTTTTTTATGTTTATGTACATGTGACTTCAAGGAACTATATATCAATACAAATTATTGTCTAGCTTATAGAGCAATTACAGTTATAATTACAATGAGTGATATGATAAAACAATAGCAAAATACTTTTCTATAGCTTTTTCACCAACAATCTTCTGTGTTCTTCTATGTTCTTTCAATCTGCGTAAAAACTTCCCAGTGCAAACCCACTTATGGCTAGGTTTATTCTATCTAAAAGGCCATGAAATGAATAGATGGATTTCATAAAGTAAGTAATTACCTTTCCACTATTTCCCGTTATAATTACGCCAGTTCAAAGAAGTCTAGGTATTAGTTTCTGATTGTTATATAAAAACATTTTAAAGAACGTAAGTGTCGATTTCTAGCTGACTTTGTAATCCTGTCTCTATAGGTTTAGTAGAAAAAGGATTATGTTAGCAAATTAAACAAAAATAGAATTTGAGTTCACTAGAGCCCTGTCCTGAAAACTTAAATCCACCGATTTTATTCCATAACATAACATGTTTTTTTGGATTGCTTACCTTTCAGAAAGGCTTAAGAAGTTGGCACAGCCAATCGCTCGCCCATTTTACTGGCGGCTTGCCATTGGCAGAGGCTGTCTCAATGATCCTTGCAGATTTCCTGGCACGTGGCAGTAAGACTACAACGCACCAAGTGCAATGAAACTGACGGAAATCTAATTAGTATATAAGGGATTAGGCCATGTGGAAAAAAAATGATTTCATCTTTATGTCTGGGATTCAGATCAGTTAATCCTTTAAGTGCCAAAGGGATCTGGAAAAAATGTTGTCTTGTTTTGTGGTCGGCCATGTGGCTTATGGGAGTTTGCGTTGCAGCAGTTGTCCTAAAAAGAAAAAAGAAAAAAAAGTATTATAAGCCATATTATGAAGCCATTTGTACTTTATTCTTGGTCTACTCTTGAATGTTGGCCAACAAAATGGATGCATTTAAAATATACATGTACTGGCAGCTTTACATACAAAATAAGGTAGATAGCAGGCAAATAAGGAAGATAGATCATTATTATTATTATTATACAGGATTTATATAGTGCCAACAGTTTGCGCAGTGCTTTAAAACATAGATAGAAGGCAAAATAAGGTTCTGTCGCATACCCCCTCCCATTTCCTGAAGCCCCTAAAGATCCTAATGTTGATCAGCATTTACATAGGTGTAATGCCGCGTACACACGAACGGACTTTCCGACAGACTTGGTCCGTCGGACCAGACTCCGTCAGACAATTCGATTGTGTGTGGGCTTCAGCTGACTTTTTTTCCCCAAAAGTCAGATGGACCTAGAAATAAAACATGTTTCAAATCTTTCCGACGGACTCGAGTCCAGTCGTAAAATCCGCTCATCTGTATGCTAGTCCGACGGACTAAAACCGACGCTAGGGCAGCTATTGGCTACTGGCTATCAACTTCCTTATTTTAGTCCGGTCATACGTCATCGCATACAAATCCGTCGGACTTTGGTGTGATCGTGTGTAGGCAAGTCCGTTCGTTGGAAAAGTCCGTTGGAAGTCCGCCGAAAGTTCGTCGGATAGACCGTCGGACCAGTCCGGTCGAAAAGTCCACTCATGTGTACGCGGCATAAGGCATATTGCATATTTTTTACCCCCCCACCCCCTTTTCTCCATTAGGACAGTATTAGGGCTAAGGCAGGCCACAGTCAATGCTGATGGGGGAATCCCTCCCGTGGAGCTATTGTGTTCTCCCAGGGGGAGGAGTAGGGAGCTGCCCCTGCCGAGAGAACACCGTAATAATTTTTAGTGGATATAATCGCATGCTAGAAATCTGACATGCTGGTTGTAGCCAAGTCAATTGATGCCTGCCTATACATGGATCGAATGTCAGCCAGTCCCTGCTGAACTGTCCAAGATTCTAACAATCTAGGGCCCACTTCGGTTGCCAGCACAAGTTTGCATTAAGGAAACTTGCAGAATAAGTGCAGTGGTTAAATCATTAAAGAATCAGTTAGCACCCATTGGAGTAGACAGATCAAAGGACACTATACAAGCTTATTTCCCTGCAAGATCTTGTACCGTACGGTGGTTTACTTATAAATTTACAGTTGTTTGTTGTTAAATAATGTTAACGATAACATACTTACTGTAACTAAGAATGTTCACACTCCTTGGATTGCTCTTTATGAAGCTAATAAAAAAAAAAAGCGTTAAAGGATAACTAGACTCAAGAACAAAAATATAATATATTGCAGCTTAGAGTCCTTAAATGTGGTTGCTGCATTAGGTACTTGTCAGAAACCATGAAATCAGACCGAGACAGAAGTACAGTTAAATCACACTCGTTTAATAAATAATAAAAGTAAAAAGAACAAACATAGTCAAAACATAGCCAAAGTTCAGTAACCGGAAAGGATAGTCAGCCAAGCCAGAAGTCAGGGATCAAAGTAGCGGAACAGCAAGCAGGATCCGGAGCCAGAAGGGATGCCAGCAAAGCCAGTCTTTAAACAGGAACGCAGGAGATGTTTCTTCTGATGTTGACCAAGGCGAAGGCCAAGCTCCTCTGGACTGGATGGCTTAAGTAGGCAGGACTGACAAGCAGGATATCATCAACAGCTGAGCAACTGTGGAGAGAGATGGGAGCTAGCAATTAGCCGACAGCTGAGCGGCCAGCCCAAAGAAGGAAGGGCTGAGCCCAGCCCTGACAGTACTTTCTTAAGTACCTCCTGTAAACTACTTTTTCCTTGCCCCCCCCCCATGTAATGGAGATGAAGAGACACCGATATGTTTGTGGTCCATATCAGGAGAGCAGCCTGGGGTGCCAACCATGGTTTTCTCCATAGATACAATGGAGAAGTGACATAGCCACCCATAAACGTGTGTTATTTGCAGGTTTACAATAAGAAAATGAAGCAAAAGAAGCGTTAAAAAAAGAGAACAAACACAATCACCAGACCAGCGACTAATAACCTGCAATATATTACATTTTTGGTTTTGGGTTTAAACACCCTTTAATTATAACAATCTTAACAGCCATCTTAACAGATTGTGTGTCTGTGCCCATGCCTTCCACTAAGTGTGCTGGCTCCACAAACAGTTCTTTTACATTTAGACAGCTAATTCTTTTCTCCACCTTGCTTAGGACCACACGCAAGAACAGAAATCCAATTTCTGTACCTAAAGTTTGGTCATAGCAGATGCACCAGATAGGAAGAACTTAAAATTTTGCTATTGGATCCCCCAAGAGATATAAGAAGCCTGCATGTCATTTAATTGGCTAGCTGCTACACAAAATGGAAATGCATGTTTTGGATGGAATATACGTTCAAGAAAATAAATGTAACAGAAATACATGATGTTTGTATCTTGGCATTCATACATCAGAACATTTATCATTAGCAACATATAAACTGTCTTAGCGTTTGTTAGCTTAGAGCCGGTAATTTATCTGTCAGCCTGAAGTGGCCCAGCAGGAGAAGAGAACATCTTATGTATTATATGGAATAATGCACACCATACAGTAGTTAAGAAAAATATGAAAAAGTGAACTCTGTGATCCCTGAAAAAAAAAAAAAAAAAAAAAAAAAAAAAAAAACACTCAACCAGTGTCTTCAGTTCAGCTCTTTTAGAGAATAATAAATTCTTCACTGGTCTACTTCTCTGGTAATCCAATGAATTTGACCCTGTGAATTCCTTCTCGATCTTGTGCAGCTGATCACTGATATAGAAGTGAATTAGCAAACCTATACTGTGCTCAATTTTCCTCTACTGTGTTCTGTTTATGATAATTGTTATGTTACTTTTATGGGATACTAGCTGCTTCTGTAACTTACTCTATTATATTGTAATTTTCTACTTTTAATAAAAATTTTCATGGAAAAAATCAGCAAGTGGATCCATCAAATCCATCAGAGCTTGTGTCTTTCACTCGAGGTTAAGTGGTTGCCAATAACAAACGAGTGGGCACCCAGTAATTGTTTAAATGTGCTAGCTGTAGGCCCTTTTCACACTGGGGCGGGAGGTGCGTCGGCGGTAAAGCGCCGCTATTATTAGCGGCGCTTTACCATTGTTTTAGCGGCGGTATTCGGCTGCTAGCGGGGCAGTTTTACCTCCCCGCTGGCGGCTGAGAAAGGGTTAAAAACCACCGCAAAGCGCCTCTGCAGAGGCGCTTTGCCTGCGGTATAGCCGCCCTGCCCCGTTGATTTCAATGGGCCGGAGCAGTGAAGGAGCGGTGTATACACCACTCCTTCACTGCTCCGAAGATGCTGCTAGACTTTATTGCCCGTCCCGGGCTTTCACACTGGAGACACAGCAGGGGCTGTTTCAGGTCAGTTTGCAGGCACTATTTTTAGCGCAATAGCGCTTGCAAACCGCCCCAGTGTGAAAGGGGTCTTATGCAGCCTTTTATTGTGGCCAGCCTAAGGCACACCTGTGCAATAATCATGCTGTCTAATCAGCATCTTGATATGCCACACCTGGGAGGTGGATGGATTATCTCGGCAAAGGAGAAGTGCTTACTAAGACCCCTTTCACACTGTGCCGCCACCGGCGTCAGCGGTAAAGCGGCTCTAAGAGGTTTTAACCCCCCCGCTAGCGGCCGAAAAAGGGGAAAAAGGCGCTTTGCTGGCGGTATCGCAACGCTGCCCCATTTCAATGGGGAGCAGCGGTGGAGGAGCGGTGAGTTCACCGCTCCTTTACTGCTCCAAAGAAGCTGCTGGCAGGACTTTTTCTGACGCCCTGCCAGCGCACCACTCCAGTGTGAAAGCACTCAAGCTTTCACACTGGAGCGGTGCGCTGGCAGGGCATCAGAAAAAGTGCAAACCGCTCTAAAGTGCAAACCGCCCTAAAATAGCTGCTCCATTCACTCCAGTGTGAAAGCACTCAAGCTTTCACACTAGAGTGAATGGAGCAGCTATTTTAGAGCGGTTTGCAGGCGCTATTTTTAACGCTATAGCGCCTGCAAAATGCCCTAGTGTGAAAGGGGTCTTACACATATTTAGACAGCTTTGTGAACAATATTTGGGAGAAATAGGCCCTTTGTGTACATAGAAAAAGTCATAGATCTTTAAGTTTTGCGCATGATAAATAAGGGCAAACACAAAAGTGTTGCATTTATATATTTGCTCAGTGTATATATCTATATCTATATAAATAGATATAGATATATCTATATTTAGATATATCTATATACTCACTGGCCACCTTAGTAGCTACACCTTGCTAGTACCGGGTTGGACCCCCTTTTGCCTTCAGAACTGCCTTAATTCTTCATGGCATAAAGATGATTTGAGGTTTGTGACATGGTGCATTATCCTGCTGGAAGGAGCCATCAGAAGATGGGTACATTGTAGTCATAAAGGGATGGACATGGTCAGCAACAATACTCAGGTAGGTTGTGGTGTTTAACCACTTCAAAACCAGCCTCGTTTTGGATTTTAGGTGTTTAAGAGTTTAAAACAGGTTTTTTTGCTAGAAAATTACTTAGAACCCCCAAACATTATATATTGTTTTTTTTCTAACACCCTAGAGAATAAAATGGCGGTCATTGCAATACTTTTTTTTGCACCGTATTTGCGCAGCGGTCTTCTAAGCGCACTTTTTTTGGAAAAAATTCACTTTTTTGAAAAAAAAAATAAGACAACAGTAAAGTTAGCCCAATTTTTTTTTATATTGTGAAATATAATGTTACGCCAAGTAAATTGATACCCATCATGTCACGCTTTAAAATTGCGCCCGCTCGTGGAATGGCGTCAAACTTTTACCCTTAAAAATCTCCATAGGCGACGTTTAAAAAATTCTACAGATTGCATGTTTTGCGTTACAGAGGAGGTCTAGGGCTAGAATTATTGCTCTCACTCTACCGGTCGCGGCGATACCTCACATGTGTGGTTTGACCACCGTTTTCATATGCGGGCGCTACTCACGTATGCGTTCGCTTCTGCGCGCGAGCTCGTCGGGACAGGGCGCTTTAAAAAATTTTTTTTTTTTTTTTAATTATTTATTTTACTTTATTTTATTTATTTTTTCACTGTTTTTTAAAAAAAAAAAATTTGGATCACTTTTATTCCTATTACAAGGAATGTAAACATCCCTTGTAATAGAAAAAAGCATGACAGGTCCTCTTAAATATGAGATCTGGGGTCAAAAAGTCCTCAGATCTCATATTTAGACTATAATGCAAAAAAAAAAAAAAAAAAAAAAAAAAAGTCGTTTAAAAAATGACACAAAATAAATTGTGCCTTTAAGAGAAGTGGGCGGAGCCGTCGTAATGACGTCGCTCCGGCCGTCACATGGTATAGAGACGGGTGGGGGCCATCTTGGCCTCACTCGTCTCAGTACCGAGGAAGTGAAAGGACCCGATCGCCTCCGCCGTTACCGACGGCTCCGGTAAGCGGCGGAGGGTGCGGGAGAGCGGCGGGAGGGGGGGTGGCACCTCTCCCGCCGCCGATAACGGTGATCTCGCGGCGAACCCGCCGCATAGACCACCATTATCGTGTGTAGAATCGCCGGCCCTAAAGATGGATACCTCGGTTGTGGCAGCAGCTGCTGCCGTTACCGAGATATCCATCTTTAAAACACAGGACGTCAATATACAGTGGGCGGTCGGGAAGCGGTTAAACAATGCTCAAATGGTACTAAGAGGCCCAAAGTGTGCCAAGAAAATATCCCCCACACCACCACCACCAGCCTGAACCCTTGATACAAGGCAGGATGGATCCATGCTTTCATGTTGTTTACACCAAATTCTGACCTTACCATCTTAATGTCGCAGCTGAAATCAAGACTCATCAGACCAGGCAACATATTTCCAATCTTCTATTGTTCAATTGTGGTGAGCCTGTGCTAATTGTAGCCTCAGTTTCCTGTTCTTAGCTTACAAGAATGGCACCCAGTGTGGTCTTCTGCATCTGTAGCTCATCGGCTTCAAGGTTCAAAGTTTTGTGCGTTCAGAGATGGTATTCTGCATACCTTGGTTGTAACGAGTGGTTATTTGATTTACTGTTACCTTTCTATCAAGTAGCCGGTGAGTGTATATATATATATATATATATATATATATATATATATACTGTATGTGTGATTATGTAAACCAAAAAAGAAAACAGTAAAAAGAAGAAAAAAGAGAGAAGAAGCTTATCCCGCAAGATCTCGTATGTATGTTGGTCGTTTCATAGTTTTACCAACGAAATACACCTGCATTGGTGCTGCTGCTGTAGCCAAAGACACCTAGCATATATGAACCACAAGTCTGAGTAACACTACCAAGACTTAAAAAAGTAGCTACCTATGCAGCAGAAATTATGAATCAGTTGGTTTAAAATTTACAAAATTTATTTTAACTATGGTAGATCATCATGTGTAAAACAAAGCAATACAAATCCATGCATTACGGGTCTCATGCTCCGATGAGTTACCCGAGAAGGCAAAAATTACATGCATGCACAGACAATCACATCAACATGCAACACAGCTGTACTATCCTTGTGAGGATGGGTCAAGGATATGACATTCTAATCCCACACACACACACAGCAAATTGTCCGGACATCAACTAGTGAGCGTTTACCCGCAAAGGAAAAAAGGACAGCAGAATAATTGAAAAAAATATATATATCTGTTGGAAAAATTCCATAGAAAGGTGATTTAGGCATTGCCCAAAGGAAAAAATCTCACCATGCTGTGCTGATTTCCTGCGGGTACCCCCGGGGGAAGATATATGACCTGTCTTGCTATCAAAGGTATCTTGTTTCTAAATATACAAGGCCCCGAGCTGCAGTGATTAGTCTTCCTAAAATAAACGTGCAGATGGGGTTAAACCAAATATCTGAGATGCACTAGCCATGAAAAGTCACTGGTATCTTATCCATGTATCGTGGTGTCCGATATGTTGCGGATCAAAGGGTATGGGCTGTTTTGGTAGTTCAAAAATGGTGAGTGAGAGCGACTAAATCAGCTGTTTTTGAGTCAATCACTGGTAAATGCTGCAATGGTAGGCTTACCAGTGTACAGGTCTGCCTGGCTTTTGTTTAGAGACTTGTACACTCTCGTTCCACGGGCAGGTATAACAATTGTACAATGTATGGGCGTCTTACCGCTCCTGTTGATCGTCTTAGACGTCTTGTTCAGACTCTCTGGTCACTCACACCATTTGTATATCCTATGTCTCTGGTCGTAGAGACCGGTCCTGTTAGTCCCACCTTTCGTCCACAGAGCCGATGCCGCTCATAGGTTTGAGACACACTAAGCGTGTGGATATGGAGCGCGGCTGCGCTGATCCAGTGGCTGTTCCTGATACTTCCCGTGCACGGGGGGTGTTGCGTTAGTCGGTGTCACATGACAGCTGTGACGTCAACGCGTTTCGCTTCCTTCAATGGGCGTAGCTTCGTCTGGACGTAATGAGGGTAGGGGCCAGTCATTTCTTATATTGAAGGGGATTAACCCCTGTTGCAACCTCACACATACGGCAGTGTTGAAGACATTCAAATGTGTTCCGGTTTTCTGTGCTTTTGCACTCAGATTCATCTAAGACATTTGAGTTTCATCCGTTAGATGGCCAGATCTCAGAGAGTTAGACAAGGCTAAAAGCCGTCTGTTTTGTTCATGAGTGCACACTATGATATTTCACTCTCAAAATTTAGCTTTAATTCTAATGGTTTATTTATCTAATAATATGCAGATCTTAGTCATGTCTTCTCTTAGTTATCTAATTGACCATCCTTAAGGTACCCTGTGTCATACCGATTTACACCAACATGCACACCGATTCTGTTCTCATACAAACTATGGATGTCTTAACCTTCAAAAGGTAGACGGTAGTGAGCCATGGGATGGGTAGGGGGTCAGGTCTCCAGGAAAACTTGAAGGTTCAACTCCGTGTTGAGGCCCTGGGGGGCAAGGGACCCCAAACGGTAGATCCATCTTTTTTCCTTCTGTAGAAGGATCCGATTAAAATCACCCCTTCTTGGGGGTAGCTTAAGTGAATAGATGCCCTTCACCTTCAGTCCATCGGGTTTTCCCTGATGGTGGAGGGCAAAATGCCTTGCCAATGGTTTTTCTCTGCTTTTTTCAGGGTCCCTTTCTTTTTCTCCCTTTATTTCTCTCAGATGCTCACCTATCCTTGTCTTTAAAGCCCTCTTGGTTTTCCCAATATATATTTTTGGGCAAGGACACGTGAGCATGTAGATCACCTTGCTTGTAGAACAATTTATGAGATCTCGTATCTCAAACATATGCTCCCCCCTGACATCATAGAAAATAGATGTTCTATCTACAAATGGGCAAATTTGGCATCTGTTACAGGGGAACATCCCCTTACTTCTGGGATATTCTGATAACCAAGTTGGATTTGGCTCCTTAGTAAATTCGGAATGAATTAAGATGTCACCTAAATTCCTAGCCCTCCTAGCCACCATGTTTGGTGATTCTCCCACGATTTCTTTCAAGCCAGGGCCATTGGTCAAAATGTTCCAGTGTTTTCCCAGAATTTCTCATACGGTCTCCCATTGGGATCCATACGGGGTAATTATCCGTACTGGGCCTGGGTCAAATTGACCTTTGGCCACTGGTTTGGGGTCCAGAGAGAGGAGGCTTTTCCTGTCTCGGCTTGCTGCCTTTGCTCTAGCTTTTCGAATTTGTCCGTGGGAGTATCCACGTTCTCTAAAGCGTTTATACAAGTCAATGTTTTCCTTTCTAAGATCACTTTTCTTGGTGCAGTTCCTTTTTAATCTTAGGAACTGGCCAATCGGGATGCCGTTCTTAAGCCATGGGGGGTGATGGCTATCAGCCCTCAATAGGGTATTAGCTGCTGTGGCCTTGCGGTAGGTGCAAGTGCTCAGTTTGTCCCCATCAAGAGTGATTTGGAGATCCAGGAAAGGGATCTGTTTTTAATCTACAATATGGGTCAATCGGATATTGCGGCCATTAGAGTTCAAATGCTCAATGAACGCGTGCGCCTCCTCCCTAGAGCCCCTCCAAATCACCAGCACATCATCAATATACCTCAGCCATGTGTGCACATGTCTTACATACATGGCTGAGGTATAAACGTCCTCCTCCTCCCATCGTCCCAGGTGAAGGCACGCGTATGATGGTGCCCATGCGGCTCCCATCGAAGTCCCTCTGATCTGCTGGTAGTAATGCGTTGCGAACTGGAAAAAGTTGTTCATCAAAGCGAACTCCAGTAGTTCTACCAGAAACTCGTTCTGAGGTCCAAATTTGGGGTATCTGGACTCCAAGAACCATCTCACCGCTTCAATCCCGCATTCATGCGGGATTGAGGTATAGAGAGACTCAACATCGATGCCTAGAAGTAGGAGTCCCTCCCCAACATGCAAGTCACCCTTTTGCCTTCAGAACTGCCTTAATTCTTCATGGCATAAAGATGATTTGAGGTTTGTGACATGGTGCATTATCCTGCTGAAAGGAGCTACCAGAAGATGGGTACATTGTAGTCATAAAGGGATGGACATGGTCAGCAACAATACTCAGGTAGGTTGTGGTGTTTAAACAATGCTCAAATGGTACTAAGAGGCCCAAAGTGTGCCAAGAAAATATCCCCCACACCACCACCACCAGCCTGAACCCTTGATACAAGGCAGGATGGATCCATGCTTTCATGTTGTTTACACCAAATTCTGACCTTACCATCTTAATGTCGCAGCTGAAATCAAGACTCATCAGACCAGGCAACATTTTTCCAATCTTCTATTGTTCAATTGTGGTGAGCCTGTGCTAATTGTAGCCTCAGTTTCCTGTTCTTAGCTTACAAGAATGGCACCCAGTGTGGTCTTCTGCATCTGTAGCTCATCGGCTTCAAGGTTCAAAGTTTTGTGCGTTCAGAGATGGTATTCTGCATACCTTGGTTGTAACGAGTGGTTATTTGATTTACTGTTACCTTTCTATCAAGTAGCCGGTGAGTGTATATATATATATATATATACTGTATGTGTGATTATGTGCTGTAGGTTGTGTAGAGTAGCGGTCACCAACCAGTGGTCTGTGGACCACTGATGGTCCAGCAGAGAATGTTGGTGGTCTCCAGGGGTTCTGTATTGTGGCGGATGTATACTGCCCAATGTTGTTTCCAGTGTTGTTCTTAATGTGTGCTGACAGTCAACACTGTCAGCGCACATTGATACCTGATGCCTCCTTTTTAAGTTCCAGTTCCTGTGAACTCAGAGGGAGTTGCCGGGAGTAGTGCAGAGAGCAGGAGTTGAAAAAGGAGGGGACTTCCAATGGCAGCGCTGATCACACACTGTGAGAGGGAGCACAGAGCAATGTGATGTGGAGTGCAGGGGGCAGAGAACCGGGGCATTGTGTGTACAAGGCAACAGTGTGACCCAGGGGGAGGGGGGCAGAGAGCCAAAGCATTGTATGTATAAGACATGTAAAATTTATATTAGTGGTCCGCGGGATTCAAAATTGTTAATTTAGTGGTCCATGAGGTCCAAAAGGTTGGTGACCACTGGTGGAGAGCACCCTCAGGCTTATGGATGCATGCTCTGAACAATGAACAGTCATAGTTCAGTGTACTTTGCTGTATTTTAGGTGTTTTTTTTTTTCAATTTGCACTGTTGTTAATCCTTGGCTGTAAACAGTTAATTAGGAATTTTAAAAAAATCTATATTTCTGCATCCTATCGAATGATTTTTATCTCCTCCTGCTGAAAACGTATTTTTCTTCAGTCAAGAACTTTATGAAGAGTATAACCCTGATCTGGTGTCTGAGCGTAATCGATGCAGAATTTACATTAGTTATTTCCTTTGGCTGACAGGACATTGAGATAGGGGCCACTGTGTATCAGCAGGCATAAATATGCGAGTATTTAAAGAAAATGTTACAGAGTGAAGGAATCATTACAACTGAAGCTCGTCAAATTAGTATTCAAAAAAATGCACATGGTGAAACACCTCTGCGTCCTCTCCGGCCCAGGACATACAGCTTTGCCTTCATTGACTTGTAATCAGTAACCAGCTAACATTGTTGACTCTGAGACGTGTAGAACCTCAGTGGTATCCAGGAATTCCTGAGGGGTCCTGCCGTGTTTAAAAATTAAAGCCAAATCCATTAGGACTGCTAACCACTGATTATTAGCCATCTGTTTATACAGATTCAAATGCCAACTCATTAGATCTTGAAAAAATTGGAGACAGGATATTTAAGGCAGTTAGACAGCCATATATTGACCGGCTGAACAGTAACATGAGCAATAGGGAATAGATATGACAGGACTTGCTAATTTATGAGCATCACATATGAGGCCGTGAGGAAATCAGGCTACAAAGAGCCCAAGTAATGTTTAATATGTAGTGTCACCTTGGACAATATACTTGTTAGGAAATAGGTGAACGGTTTCCAGAAAAATTTAACAGGTTAACAAAAATTTAAGGTTATTGTTAGGTAGTTGACACTATTAATCCTATAAGATGTAATGATGTACATTTTTAATTATGGATGATGTCTATTATCCTGAGTACTTGGACTACCAGCTTTAAAGGTATAAAAATAGCGTTTCAAATTTCAACTATTTTTTTTTTCAATTTATGTTGCAGAGAAATAAATTCAGGTGAAACTGAATGGAATTATATAAATATATTAATTATATATTATATTACATTATATTATAATCTTCAATTGTATTATGTATAATATTATATAGTATCATATATATATATATATATATATATATATATATATATATATATATATATATATATATATATATATATATATATATATATATATGTGAAATTACATGTAAATATATTAATACATTAAATATATTAATTGTAGTTAATAATATAATGTAATATAATTATTATTTATTATATTAAAAATATAACAAAATATTAATATATTATATATTCAATATATTTGGGTAAAATTACACAGAAACACAGCAAGGCTTTCTCTCGATGGGCACCAAACAGCAGCTCAAACCATAGAAATACAGAAAGGAGTGCCAGACCAAAATAAAAGAGTGCAAAATAATTTAAATTATTTTTAATTAATGAAATATAAAAACAGCCAATGTGTTTCGGGGCAACACCACTACCCCTTCACCAGGGCTACAAGAATAAGTCATGATGGTGAAAATGTATTGATAATGAAAAATATGCATATATATATATATAGACATATATTTTATGTTTATGAAGGGAGAGTGGTGTTGCACCATAAATGTGCAACACCAGAGCACTGCGCTCCAAGTCCACCCAGTTGTGTGAGAATAGCGAATGAATATTCACTATTCTCACAGTAATCCTCCTCCCGGCCATTCAGAAAGCGGGTCGTGAGACCCATCACCCGATTGGCTGAAAGGACAGGCGATCCAATTGGGCGCCTAGGAGGAGGAGAGAGGAGATGCACAGTGGAAGCCGCCATGCTGGAGGAGAAGACACAGGAGCCGCTGCCCGCAGCCCGCCTCCCACCACCCGCCACCTAGATGCAGTAGGTGCCATACTGACTGGCAGACAGTGAGCGGGCGGGGGGGTTGTGTGCCCCCCCAGAAAATAAAAAAACACCAGCCGCCACTGGAAGCATTGCACAAAAAATTAGGGAAAGTGAAAGTTTCTAATAAAAAAATATTTTGGGACTATAGCAGTGAAGCCTACAGTATAGTCATGCTAATAGGGCGGCACAGTGGTGTAGTGGGTAGCACTATTGCCTAGCAGTAAAAAGTGTCGCTGGTTTGAATCCCAACCAGGATACTACCTGCCTGGGCTTTACATGTTCTCCCTGTGCCTGCATGGGTTTCCTCCCACACTCCAAAGACATGCCTCGAGGTTAATTGGCTTCTGTCTAAATTGGCCCTAGTATATGAATGTGAGTTGGGGACCTTAGATTGTAAGCTCCTTGAGGGTAGGGACTGATGTGACTGTACAATGTATATGTAAAGCACTGCGTAAATTGACAGCGCTATATAAGTACCTTAAATAATAATTATAATAATACATAATCTTGATGCATTATGCTGTTTGATTTGACTTTCCTTTGACTTTATATTCAAACTGTTGTTATTAGGAACAAACATACTCAGAAAACTAAAAAGGGCTTCCAGTTAAGGCTTCATCTGATGTAAAAAAATAAAATAAATAAAAAAAGGTAAAAAAGAAAATAGCTGGTGTTCATAAGTTGACATTATCTAAGGATATTGTTGGCTTTGATCCTGACTGTATTTTTCCTTTAGCGTTATAAATCATTTTTTACCTTTAGTCTATTCCTCAGACGGTACAGTACGAAATAATTTTAGCTGATAAAACGCTAACTGGCTCCCTGGGAACTTTTCTATAGAAAGGTTCTTGCAACTCGTATTATTGCTGTACTCTCAAGGGGTTAAAAACGGTGTTGTGTTTTAGCAGAACAAATAGAAATACGGGGTGCCCAAGGAAATAAGCCATCACTGTAAGAAAACTGACAGGATCAATAAACCATCTCAGTTTGGAGGAGTAAGATGGAAAGCAGTGCATTAAAAAGCACTTTGAAAGAAAAAAAAATAAAAATAATAATAATAAAATATGAAAAACAGCTTTTTAGCGTTGGGCTACATGCGTTTCTGATTGGGCAGAAATTCAGGAGCAGGTGCTGTTGAGATGCTGTTTAGTTTATCCAGAAATCATTGAAAACATGTGGTAGGAGGCCAATGGGTCCCCAATGACCTGAGAATACATTATGAAAAAAGACAATGCTTGTCCCGATATGGATGTTTGACTATATGGCTGTCATATGGAAGACATTCCTTGACCTTTTTATGTGAACAAAGTGATGTGTTTAGAATATGTGATGCGCTGTTTTATGGGAAAATGTGCAAGAAATAATGCAGGTTACAGTAGGTCAAAACACGAAATCAAATATGTATCATATGTATTATTAAAATGGACATGGATGCCATTACCAAGAAAAGACTTTAATAGGACATCTAAACCTCCCGGGTGCTCGGGCAGCCAATAGACATCTGGGCAGCAAACTAATTGGACAACGGCTGCATCTGTAATGCAATTGTGCAACTTTATATGTTGCCCTGTGCTTGACCAAGATATTGCCCCTGATCAAAACAACCAGAAATGTAATATTTATCTAGAAGCGTTGTATGGAAATCTGATACAGATTAATTTGCTCAACGTTCTTGTTGACTGAGCTGGTTTCTATTAATGATTTATATAGCAGCATCATCGCCCATTGTGCCGTACAAAATAAATGTTGCAAACCCAGAGAAGGCTGACTAATACAGATTGTACAAATACACAGAAACAGATGACAGATATACTTCACGTGATTACAAAAATATATGTAGCAATGAGAACATTACAGAGGCAGCCTAGAACTAAGAGCTACACTATAATACCAAAAGTATTGGGACGCCTGCCTTTTCACGCACATGCGCTTTAACCCCCCTGGCGGTATTCCCGAGTCTGGCTCAGGGTGGATTATTAATACCAAAAGTGGTATCCCCGAGCCAGACTCGGGATCGCATCGCAGGATGTTTGTAGAGTTTACTTACCTTGTCCCCTGGATCCTGCGATGTCTCCCCGCTGTGATCGGCGAGCGGCCGTGTTTTGCTCGATTCACAGTGCCGAGCTCTGTTCCCTGCGAGCGTTGCGACGCACGGGGACGGAGTTCGGCGCCAAGTAAAACACACGGTATAGATACAGTATACTGTAATCTTACAGATTACAGTACTCTATCAAATAATTACACATCTCCTTTGTCCCTAGTGGTCTGTCTAGTGTCCTGCATGCAGTTTTATATTATAAAAACTGTTCTTTCTGCCTGGAAACTGGAGGTTGTCCATAGCAACCAAAACCATCCCTTTACATCAAAAGTGGTTTTAGACCAGCTAGAAAACAGTGATAATAAATTAGAATCACTTGCGGACTTGATTTGTGGGGAGATCCGTCATCAAACACTGAAAAGTAATGACAGCGACAATTCTGCAACTGAGCAAATTTCAGAGTTTTTTATTTGATTACATTATTGAATAATTTTTATTATTATTCTATTATTATTTGTTATAATTATTTATAGTTATTTATTATATTATAATTTATGATTTCGTGTTTCAAACTTTATCATACCCAGGATGTCTACTAGACTCTGGATTGGACAGATTTAAGTGAATTATTCCTAAGAATTACAGGCCTACAATATAAAACACCAAATTTCCATGCAAAATAATTGTACCTCTTTCAGCACCTAAAATCTGAAATAATCATACCGCCAGGGAGGTTAATGGCATCCTAGTCTAATGCCCCGTACACGCGATCGGATTTTCTGAGAACAAATGTTGAATGTGAGCCTGTTGGCGGAAAGTCTGACCGTGTGTATGCTTCATCGAACATTTGTTGTCGGACTTTCTGCCAACAAATGTTGGCTAGCAGGTTCTCAAATTTTCCGCCAACAAATGTTTGTTGTCGGACTTTCCGATCGTGTGTACGCAAGTCCGTCGGACAAAAGTCCACGCGTGCTTGGAATCAAGTACGAGCCGGAGATATAACTAGCGTTCGTAATGGAGATATCACGTACGTCTTGTACGTCACTATGTTCGTAATTGTCGGCCAACATTTGTGTGACCGTGTGTATGCAAGACAAGTTGGAGCCAACGTCCTTCGAACAAAAATCCACGGTTTTGTTGTCGGAAAGTCCGTTCGTGTGTACGGGGCATTAGTCCGTAGGGTTCAATATTAAGTTGGCCCACCCTTTTCAGCTATAACAGCTTCAACTCTTCTGGGAAGGCTGTCCACAAGGTTTAGGAGTGTGTCTATGGGAATGTTTGACCATTCTTCCAGGAGCGCATTTTTTGAGGTCAGGCACTGATGTGGGCGAGAAGGCCTGGCTCGCAGTCTCCATTCTAATTCATCCCAAGGGTGTTCTATTGGGTTGAGGACAGGACTCTGTGCAGGCCAGTCAAGTTCCTCTACCCCAAACTCGCTCATCCATGTCTTTATAGACCTTGCTTTGTGCACTGGTGTGCAGTCATGTTGGAACAGGAAGGGGCCATCACCAAACTGTTCCCACAAAGTTGGGAGCATGAAATTGTCCAAAATGTCTTGGTATGCTGACACCTGAAGAGTTCCCTTCACTGGAACTAAGGGGCCAAGCCCAACCCCTGAAAAACAACCCCACACCATTATCACCCCTTCACCAAATGATTTGTACCAGTGCACAAAGCAAGGTCCATGAAGACATGGATGAGCGAGTTTGGGGTGGAGGAAATTGACTGGCCTACACAGAGTTCTGACCTCAATCTGATAGGACACCTTTGGCATGAATTAGAGCGGAGACTGCGAGCCAGGCCTTCTCATCCACCTCAGTGCCTGACCTCACAAATGCACTTATGGAAGAATGGTCAAACATTACCATAGACACACTCCTAAACCTTGTGGACAGCAGAAGCTGTTATAGCAGCAAAGGGAGGGCCAGCTCAATATTGAACCCTACAAACTAAGACTGGGATGCCATTAAAATTCATGTGCGTGTAAAGTCAGGCATCCCAATACTTATGGTAATAGGGTGTATTTATCCAGCATGCACATATCTGTTCCAAGCTTTGTGTCTTGCTGGGATGTCATGTTGTTACTTTTAAGTGGTTCTAAAGGCTGAAGGTTTTTTACCTTGAACTGGGAGTAAACTCCCATCTCTGACTTGTTCCTATAGGTAAGCCTATAATAAGGCGCACCGTTTAGGAGATGTTTACTGTATATGCAGTCGATGGCGTCACCAGCACATTCGCTACGAGGGAACGGCTGTCCGACCCGTCCCTTCAGAGTCCTGTGCCGTAAACGACGGCTCCCGCACGCATTAGTGGGAGTCATGTCTTTGCGGCTCTGGCCAGTCACACAGCCAGTGGACCCAGAAGGAAGACCAGGTGAAGATGGAAGCAGTCTCTAGCGGTGACAGCGAATCGTAAGAAAAAAAAATTAAAAATCACCCAGCGGTTTACTACCGCTTTAACACATTGGATGCATTAACCCCTTGGTGTCCGCTCCTTTAGGGTTTTCAGATGCTGGGAAGTGGGACGGGTTCTATGATTATGTGACCACCGTGATTGGCTGTCATGGCGGCCAACTGATTGTAAAGCTCCCAATTGCAAACAGCTATTGGGAGCTTTCCGACAGCAGCAATGCCGGAAGCGTTCTCTCTACACAGCCATGTTTGCAATGTGGTACGCAAATATGTATACTTGCGTGCCGTTGGCACCAACAGGTTAAGATAAAAGACCTTCAGCGTGCATCCCCCCCAGCCCCTCTTATACTTACCCGAGCCTGACCTCTATCCAGCGCTGTAGACAAGAGCAGCAGCTCTCTAATCTCTCTCCCTGCTGAAAGGCCCAGAAGCAGTCATTGTCTGGTTCTGCTTAGGTTATCTGCCTTGGCTGTGAAGTATTTCTCTGCTCACCTTACCCTTCCATTGCACTTGTCTATTCACAGAACTCCTATTATTATTTTCACTGAATGTTAAGGCCTCATGCACACAGAATGTTTTTAGAGCTGCTGTTAGGGGCGTCTTACATATTTTTTTTTTACTGCCTCCAAACGCCCCTCCATGTTAGCCTATGTGTCCATGCACACATAAACTGTCAGAGGTATTTGGTTTAAGTAAATATATAGATTCACCAATGGGGGCTGTGGGTTGCCAATCCCAAAGTGAGTATGAAAGAGCAAATACCCCCCAAAGGTAAGTATTAGGGACTTTGTAGGCAACAAGGGAAAGGATATAAACAAAAATTGTATAAATGATATTTATTTATAGAAAATATAAAATTATTCAGGTGTAAACATCACCAAGGATAGGATTGATAAAAACAACAAGTTACAATAGTAAACCGTTAGTGCGTGGTAATTGGGGATATTCAGCCCGACGCGTTTCAGGACACTTGTGGGGTCCTTTCATCAGGGGCGTTCAAGGTAAGGTGAGACTACCATAGCACAAGATTTGGTAGACATAAGCATTTAGGGGTAGAAAAAAAACGACAGCCTGTGTGTCCAGGAGCAGAGGCTGTTGAGCTGTAAAAACGCAAAACGCCCAAAAAAAACGCGGCTAAACGCTGTAGCAAGCTTTTAGTGTTTTGGTGTTTTTAGACGCTTTTACATTATAGGGAGTGTTTTTACTGTAAAAACGGGCACACGGGGACATCCCTATGGCTTCCCCGTAGCGCCAGAGGGGGGCAGGGTCACTCGGTTACGTAACCAGGTGGCCCCACCCCCTCTGATGCTACGGAAAAGCCATAGGGATGTCCCCGTGCGTCAGAGGGGGGGTGGGGTCACCCGGCGACATCATCGCGTGGCCCCGCCCTCAGTTAAAAAAGAGCTGTCACCTGAGAGCGGCCGATCATTACGGCGGGTGCCTCCCATGGAGGCAGATCGTAAGCGACGTGCGGCTTTTTTTTTTTCTTTTTCGGTTTGTCGGAGCGTGAGAAGAAGAAGACGAAGACTCTGTGGGACAGTTTTATTTTTAAATTTTTTTAATAAAGGACTTGTCCCAAGGCTTTGTCCTAAGACTTTAATGGTGTTTGCGTGTTTGAACACATATTTTTTGCCTGTTAGCATGTTCTGGTGTGAACCGAACCGGGGGGGGGGGGGTGTTCGGCCCATGCCTAATATAACACAAAGCATCATATAAAACAGTATTCAATATTCTGCACCAATGGCATTCCCAGACATCCAAATTTTGTTTTTCTAAAGAAAAAGAAAAAAGAAAAAAAAAGTGGGTGGGGGGAGAAGGTATCTGATGCAAACCTATAAATTAACCACTTCAATACTGGGCATTTTTACCCCCTTCCTGCCCAGGCCAATTTTTAGTTTTCAGTTTTTTCGGACATCGCGGCCGCTGGGCACACACGGCATTTAGTTTGGAATTTAACGCCAAACAATGCATGAAGGGGTCTCCTCGAATTTTTGCTAAGCCTAGATTAGATATTTATAATTGAGTCTCACTTAAAAAAAAAAAAGGAAGCATAATAATTTTATTTAAAAAAAATAACACTCTTGATTTATCCACAAATCAAAACCCCTATATGCATAGAACTGTAGTCAGTGATGTGATGACTATATGAGAAGAATGGTAAATTAAATAAGTCTCCTAGATGTTCCCAGGAAACACCACATATAGTAAAATGAAAGGTATTAACTGTAATGTCAAAGCTTTGAAGGCTCGGCTCCCATTTCACAATTGTTGCATCTCCTACGTTGTGATCTAAAGAGTTTACAATGAGTCACTTGCAGCATGCATGAGAGTGGGATTTAGCGGCATGAGTCACTTGCTCTGATTTTATTCCCTTTTCTCCAACTATAAAAAAAAACATCATCAGTCAACCGTAGTTTAAACATAAAACACTGTGACATTGAGCTAAAAATCGGAAAGTAGATCAGTTGTCTTCAGTGTATAACATTTAAAATAGTTTGAATAAAGCAAGCTTTTCTATAACTGTTACATAGTACAACATACCTTATCTTATAGTATTTGGAGAGATGTGTGCATAGGCTTTATTGTTTGGAAAATTATACATTTTGTCAATTGGCCTCTGCTTATAGAGCAGAAAATAACAAGCCCTGTAGATTTATGATCGATATTTACTGTACATCTGACTTAGGCTGAAGTGGATGTACATCAAGGGTGAAAAATAATCTGATGTTTAGAAAACTCAATTTCTAATCATTTTGACCCAGCTGTCAGTGAGTCTTTCTGATCTCTGCATGATGGTGTACACCAGGGGCGTTGCTAGGTCTGCAAAAGATCTGGGGCTAGAGCCCATAGCAGCGGTTACCAACCTTTTTGCATGCCTGGGGGGGGGGGGGGGACGACTGGTGGTAAGCAATTTTTCACGGACGATGGCTCGTCTTGGTGCTTCAATCACCATGGCACCATGGTTGATATGGTGTCAAGGAGATTGAAGAAGTACATTATTTCTTACATCTTGTTAAATTCTAATATATAATGAAGTGGTTCAACTCACTATACTGCAGAATCAGTGGGAGCCCTGGGCATGTCACTTGCCACATCTCCTACCACCAGATGCAGCATGTCACTTGCCACCGTCACCTGTCACCAGATGCAGCGTGTTACTTGCTACTTTCACCTGGCAGCAAATGTGGATTGTCACTTGCTACGTCTCCTGCCACCATTTGCAGATTGTCACTTGCCACATCTCTTGCCACCATTTGCAGATTGTCACTTGCCACGTCACCTGCCACTATTTTCAGATTGTCACTTGCCATGTCTTCTGGCACCATTTGCAGATTGCCACATCTCCTGCCACCATTTGCAGATTGTCACTTGCCCTGTCACCGGCCACCAGATGTGGGTTGTCACTTGCTACCTGATGTGGATTGTCACTTGCCATGCCAGTCAGTGCCACCAAAAATGCATTGACGCTGCATTGGTGGCAGGCTGACAAGCACCTCCGACATTCAAGCAAGGGGGTCTGGCTGCAAAGTGGAGCTCAATGATGACAGGAAGCACATGGCCTCAACTCCACCATGCTGTTAGGGCGGAAGAGCGCTGATGTGTGGCTGGCAGTGAGAGATGTCATCTCTGCTCGTCTGCCTGCTCACTTCTCTCTTCTCCCCTGCCACTCTCATGCAGCCAGCATGCCCGCTGCAGCGGCACCTCACTCCCAAATTGAAGAGGCCTGGCTGCGAAGAGCGCTGATGTGGAGCGGGCAGAGAGAGATGTCATCTCTGCTCGTCTGCCTGCTCACTTCTCTCTTCTCCCCTGCCACTCTCATGCAGCCAGCATGCCCGCTGCAGCAGCCGCAACCCGCTGGTTAGGCAGGGACCCTGCAGCAAGAGACTCGGGGCTATGGGCCCCAGATTCGGGGCTATAGCCCCAATAGCCACCCCCTAGCAACGCCCCTGGTGTACACACACGTGACTTGTTCTTATGCCGCGTACACACGGGCGGACTTTTCGACCGGACTGGTCCGACGGACCGAATCTGGCGGACAATCCGACCGTGTGTGGGCTCCATCGGACCTGCAGCGGACTTTTTCAGTCAAAAATCTGACGGACTTTAGATTTGAAACGTGTTTCAAATCTTTCCGACGGACTCGAGTCCGGTCGAAAAGTCCGCTCGTCTGTATGCTAGTCTGACGGACAAAAACCGACGCTAGGGCAGCTATTGGCTACCGGCTATGAACTTCCTTATTTTAGTCCGGTTGTACGTCATCACGTACGAATCCGTCGGACTTTGGTGTGATCTTATGTAGGCAAGTCCGTTTGTTGGGAAAATCCGTCAGAGGTCTGCCGAAAGTCCGCCCGTGTGTACGCTGCATTAGAGTGATTGTAAAAAATTAAATTGTATTTTAAAAAAATAAAATAACCAACATGTCATACTTACCTGCTCTGCGCAATGGTTTTGCACTGAGCAGCCCTGATCCTCCTCTTCTGGGGTCCCCCCGCTGGCACTCCTGGCTCCTAATCTTTCGCTGAATGCCCCCATAGCAAGCAACTAGGTATGGGGGCTCAGCCCTGCCCCCTGCTCCCTTCTCACTGGCTGTGATTGATACCATTGGCTCCCACTGCTGTCTCTGAGCCAATGAGGCATGAGAGAGCCAAGAGAGCAGCAGCTCCTGTGCACATTGCTGGATCGAAATCAGGCTCAGGTAAGTATATGGAGGGGCTGGGGGAGCTGCATGCAGAAGGTGTTTTTACCTTTGTGAATAGAATGCATGAAGGTAAAAAAACATTCTGCCTTTAGAACCGCTTTAAATGTTAGCTTAAGTCTATATTGAGAGGCTGGATAAGTATTGTGTAATTAAAGGAATTAAATGCATACTTTTTTTTTTTTTGGAGAACATGCTCCCTCCACATAGCCAAGAGCCTATTCTTTTATAATATGGTCTCTGGGAAGGATGAAAGTTCAGATTGACTTATTTTTCCCTTCAACATAAATTATTTAACCAAAGGTCTGGGCTTCTGGCCATTAGAGTAGCACTGGGAGGAGGCTGGGTCAGCATTTTGCTAAAAGAGGTAGATATTTGGGTATTTCATTGCAATTTTCATTGCGATTTTAATATCTATCCCAATAAGATCATTAACATTTGATTAAGTAACGCAAAAGGGGAGGGGAAGAAAGTGCATTTGCATTGCATTTCAGTGTGGATTTCCAGCCCACTACTGAAAGCAGCATTGCAAGCGCCATAGTGTCAGCCACATTTTACCACTTTGGCAATTATTCCTATACCTCCGGGAATTAGTATCTTGTTGTAAATTCTCTCTTTTTTATCTATCATTTGTTATATGACAGTTTACAATTACAGGATTGGCACAGTGTTAGCGCTGTAGCGTTTTATGGTTATATTTAAGTAACTCTTTTGCCCCGTACACACGGTCAGACTTTGTTCGGACATTCCGACAACAAAATGCTAGGATTTTTTCCGACGGATGTTGGCTCAAACTTGTCTTGCATACACACGGTCACACAAAGTTGTCGGAAAATCCGATCGTTCTAAACGCGGTGACGTAAAACACGTACATCGGGACTATAAACGGGGCAGTGGCCAATAGCTTTGATCTCTTTATTTATTCTGAGCATGCGTGGCACTTTGTGCTTCGGATTTGTGTACACACGATCGGAATTGCCGACAACGGATTTTGTTGTCGAAAAATTTTATAGCCTGCTCTCAAACTTTGTGTGTCGGAAAATCCGATGGAAAATGTGTGATGGAGCCCACACACGGTCGGAATTTCCGACAACAAGGTCCTATCACACATTTTCCGTCGGAAAATCCGACCGTGTGTACGGGACATTAGAGTATCAACCCACTTTAGGCGTTTAGTTTTACCTTTCTGTGTAGGGTCATCTTTGATTAAAAATTTGTAAATTAATACATATGTTGGGATCCTGCCATAAGCAGGTTTGTCCCTATTCTGAATTTAGTGAGAAGCAAGACTTTAGCGCTTCTTAGCTCTGATTGTTATTGTTTCTGCATCTGTTGGGTTTCCCCTAGGCTAAGGCCATGGTTTACTTCTTCCTGATTCTGAGAAGTGTTCTCCAGATGATACAGCAAGAAAATACAATGTTATGGGTTATGAATGTTTATTTACCCCTGGCCCATCACTAAGAGGTTTATTGCCAGTGATGTAGGCTGGTGAAGGAGATAAACATTTGGGGATTACTTCCAGAAGGGTCCTTAGCCTCCCAGGCTTCCCCTGGAGAGGATGTAGTATTGCAGGGTCCTTCACCTTCCAGGCCTGCTGATAGCACTCTTTTTGCATCCCAGAACATTTCGGAGCTGGATCCCAAAGATAGGAAATTGACCTATGTTAGGATTTGGAAGACAGGAAGGTGGCTGTTAAAGGGGAGCGCCTTCAGGAAGAAGATAACATACCGTATATACTCGAGTATAAGTCGAATTTTTCAGCCCTTTTTTTTGGGCTGAAAGTGTCCCTTCGACTTATACTCGAGTCTCTGCCGTCTGTCTGCATGATCAGCGTGTCATGCAGGCAGACGGCGGCCGGCGTGTAATGCTACTGTTCGCCGGCTATTGCAGCTTTCAAAAGCCGCGCCTCCTGCTCATCTGTGATAGGCTGAACAGCTGTCAGTGTACAGCCTATCACGGACATTCTCTCATCCTCGTCCGTGGTATGAGAATGAGAGAATGTCCGTGATAGGCAGTCAGCGGTCAGCCTATCACAGACGAGGAGGAGGCGCAGCTTTTGAACTGTGGAATGGCCGCCGAACAGTATCATCACACGCCGGCCGCCGTTTGAGGATGGAGATCGCCACAGGGAGGATGGAGATCGCCACAGGGAGGCTGCACAGGACACAGGTAGGCTGCACATGCACACAGGACACATGCACACAGGACATGTACAGGACACAGGACATGTACAGGACACAGGACATGTACAGGACACACATGTACAGGACACAGGACATGTACAGGACACACATGTACAGGACACACACACATGTACAGGACACACACACATGTACAGGACACATGTACAGGGTACAGGTAGGCTGCACAGGACACAGGAAGGCAGGCAGCTGCAGATGGGCATTGTTGACCCTCTGCCATTTCTCACCCTCGACTTATACTCGGGTCAATAAATTTTTCCCAGTTTTTTGTGGTAAATTAGGGGCCTCGACTTATACTCGGGACGACTTATACTCGAGTATATACGGTAGTCCATTAAACACAATAGTAGATTGTTGGTCTCAACTTAAAGGTGCACTACCAGCCAGGGACTGAAGATATTTGCAAGCAGAGAGAATTTGTTTGTGCTGTGTTTTGGGTATCCTGTGGCTTTTAATCTTCTCCCATCTGGACTGAGCAAATAAAACCTTCAAGCAAGGATTGACAGAAGGGATGTAAATTAATGGGTCATTTGCTGGTGTGTCAGTGAGTTCTTTATGGTGACAGTACGGGTACCCAAGGATACCAGCAGCTCCTTAGGAGATCGTCTC
Organism: Lithobates septentrionalis; assembly: GCA_037952835.1. NCBI lineage: Eukaryota > Metazoa > Chordata > Amphibia > Anura > Ranidae > Lithobates > Lithobates septentrionalis. Next base: position 2,123,013 of record JBBDGP010000812.1, read on the forward strand.
TAAACATACATACAGTACATAAAAGGCATATTTACCATAATAATATGTATCAATTTATTTATTTTTATCATAATTGTAGATCTCTAGTAAACCAGTCCACCTCTTTTCATTTTTTTTGGAAGAGATGACGATCTGTGCTTCAGCAGTCTTTTTACCTCATTGTTTAAATAACATTCAAAGCTTGTAAATGGCTGTTATTCTCTAAGGAAAAATAAATATTTAGCTTTCCTTTTTCTAGGTATGAAAAAAACATCATACACAATGTTTTGGCAAAGAAATTGAAGAGCTCATTAAGACCCATGCTTCCTGATAATCCAAAAAAAAAAAGCAATACATAATTACAAATGTAGAAAGCCCAAAGCATCCATAGATTTCCAAGATTTATGTTAGGATAAGGCAACAGTGATTAAAGCCAACTGATTTTAAGCATGGCATTTTTTCCTTGTGTCTGTGTTTTTTATTAATCTCCAGCACAACTTGTTTGTATAAATTTTTGATGCATATTTGCAATCACAGTGCTAGAAGGTTTCTTAATACACACACAGCCTGCCATGAATGACTTGTAAAGTAGGCCATCAATTTATTATTCAAATTAGTCTGTGATGTTCTGAAAACACAGTTTTGTTCTAAAGTACCGGCAGGAGGCAGAAAACTCAAATATAGTCAGTGATAGTATAGTACTTGTGCGCCGAGTGAGCTTCTTTATAAGAGGATGATACTTGTCCAGTGACCAGCTGAACAGTCTACATTTTTAATATGTTACTATTTTGAACTCTTTGCAAAACTTATCAAAGGACTCATCCAAAATCAAAGAAAATGGAAAGTACAGTGAATCATAAAAGTGAATCATATCCTTATTATTGTTGTGTAGCGTGCACTTGAAAGTTAATTGCTTCAGCCAGTGTCTAGACTTTTTAATAATGTGACACACTGATGTGATTCATTGGTCCCTATGGGATATCCGTTTCAGGTTTACTAGTGGTTTTGCCATTGATTCATCAAGTTGTGATAGCATTTAAGGGATGCTAAAGTAGCCAATCATGGGGTGTAATAGGATTTCCAAGAGTAAATTTAACATGCCTTAAATGAAATCTATGGTTGCAGCATAAACCTTATTTTATTCACCGGCATTGTACTGTAATATCAATGCAAACAATAGTTATATTTTGACAATCCAAGATAAGCTTACATAAATAAAAAAAATCATCTTGTGAGTGCTGCAAATATTAATACCTGCGCTCCCTAAATAATCAGAACAATTCTAATAAAAATATATATCAACAAAGTGCATAAATATATGCAGTGTCCATTAAACAGCCACCAGGTGTCTCCAACTGAGTACAGGCAATGTCTTCTTATAAATTCCCATACCAGTTTATGAATGTTCACTGTCTTCTTTCACCTACATTTAAGCACACAGCCCACTCACTAAACATATATGACCCCCATTACAGGTAGTCACAAATAGCAAGATTTAGAGCTGCCAGTTGCAAAGGTCCTCCGACTGGTCAAGAGAACGGACTGGGACTACCACATTAGTGTCCAGCGCTTCTATACCCTCATGGACTCAGATTGAGTCTCACACAGGAAAGCAGAAAGAAAAAAGTGCCTCTCATAGTGCAGTACGAATGTTTATTTTAAAATACACGCATGAAAATTACACTTATGCCCTGTACACACGATCGGACATTGATTGGACATTCCGACAACAAAATCCATTGATTTTTTCCGACGGTTGTTGGCTCAAACTTGTCTTGCATACACACGGTCGCACAAAGTTGTCGGAAAATCCGATCGTTCTGAACGTGGTGACGTAAAACACGTACGTCAGGACTATAAATGGGGCAGTAGCCAATAGCTTTCCTATCTTAATTTATTCTAAGCATGCGTGGCACTTTGTGCGTCGGAATTGTTTACACATGGTCGGAATTTACCTGAACGGATTTTGTTGTCGGAAAATTTTATAGCCTGCTCTTAAACTTTGTGTGTCGGAAATTCAGATGGAAAAAGTCTGATGGAGCCCACACATGGTCGGAATTTCCTACAACAAGCTCTGATCTCCCATATTCCATCGGAAAGTCTGACCGTGTGTACAGGGCATTACAGTTTTGATGATCAAATACAGCTTGTTTTAAAAGCAGGAACACTAAGGACTACATATCCCATGATCACTCGCTTGCATGCAGGGATTCCATTACTGACTCCGCCTCCTCAAACTCCTTTTCTCAGCTCCTCTGTAGTTCAGAAGGCAGGCTCTGTGAAATGTGTGACAAAGCAGTGTCTTCTCACCGGGCAAAGTGAATATGTGTCATAGACTTCCAGGAAGTAAATGTGTAGGAATCTTCACCAAATAAGTTTACAAACTTTAAAGTGGAAGAAAAGCCTAAGTCTAATTATTCTTAAAAATGTTCCCTCTCCTCTTCTCCTACATATGTCCTGCCTAACATTTATAAATAAAAATCTGTGTACTTACTTATTTTTAATCCCCTCCAGTGTGATGATGTTATCCCCCAGCTCTGGCTGAAGGAGCGCTCGACAATAGGTAGGAATTCCAGGAGCCATGATGTTACTTATAGGCTCCCCTAGCCCAGCCATTGTTGGCGCTCCTTCCTCTACTCTGTGGGATCATGTGTCAAGATGGGAGCATATTAAAAATAGGTAAGGTGGGTACTTGCCCATCACTTGGGGTAAACAGCTCAATCTCTGTATTTGCGAACGACACTAAGCTAGGCAGGGCAATAACTTCTCCGCAGGATGTGGAAACCTTGCAAGAAGATCTGAACAAATTGATGGGGTGGGCAACTACATGGCAAATGAGGTTCAATGTAGAAAAATGTAAAATAATGCATTTGGGGGGGCAAAAATATGAAGGCAATCTACTCACTAGGGGGTGAACCTCTGTAGGAATCTAGGATGGAAAAGGACCTGAGGGCCCTAGTAGATGACATGCTCAGCAATGGCATGCAATGCCAAGCTGCTGCTAACAAAGCAAACATAATATCGGCATGCATTAAAAATGGGATTAACTCCAGAGATAAAGCGATAATTCTCCCATTCTACAAGACTCTGGTCCGGCCGCACCTGGAGTATGCTGTCCAGTTCTGGGCACCAGTCCTCAGGAAGGATGTATTGGAAATAGAGTGAGTACAAAGAAGGGCAACAAAGCTAATGGAGGATAATAGTTGGAGGTCTGGAGGATATTAGTTATGAGGAAAGGTTGCGAGCACTGAACTTATTCTCTCTGGAGAAGAGACACTTGAGAGGGGATATGATTTCAATTTACAAATACCGTACTGGTGACCCACAATAGGGATAAAACTTTTTCGCGAAAGGAAGTTTAACAAGACATGTGGCCACTCATTAATATTAGAAGAAAAAATGTTTAACCTTAAACTGCGTAGAGCGTTCTTTAATGTAAGAGCGGCATGGATGTGGAATTCCCTTCCACAGGCGGTGATTTCAGTGGGGAGCATCGATAGTTTCAAAAACCTATTAGATAAGCACCTGAACGACGGCAGCATGCAGGGATATACAATGTAATACTGACATATAATCACACACATAGGTTGGACTTGATAGACTTGTGTCTTTTTTCAACCTCCCCTACTATGTAACTATGTAACTATAGTTACATAGTTACATAATAGGGGAGGTTGAAAAAAGACACAAGTCCATCAAGTCCAACCTATGTGTGTGATTATATGTCAGTATTACATTGTATATGCCTGTATGTTGCGGTCATTCAGGTGCTTATCTAATAGTTTTTTTAAACTATCGATGTTTACCCCATCCTCCAGGTTGTTTATGAACAAAATAAATAGGACTGGTCCCAGCACTGAACCCTGGGGGACCCCACATTCCACCCCTGACCATTCCGAGTACTCCCCATTTATCACCACCCTCTGAACTTGCCCTTGTAGCCAGTTTTCAATCCATGTACTCACCCTATCGTCCATGCCAACAGACCTTATTTTGTACAGTAAACGTTTATGGGGAACTATGTAGCTTGAAACACTTTTTTTAACATACCCTTCCCCTTGTACATTCCTCGTGAGGAGCTTGTCTTCAGCAGGTGCTCAGAGATAGAGAAAAGTACCATCTGTTAAAGTTGCTTTCTCCTTGCTAGCTGCGTGGCAAGATTTGTTATGATACAATCAGGCCTGCCAGGTAGGTAAAACCAACCGGCGACCATTTACAAACAGTAGCAAAGGATTGTACTCTTGAAATGATGCCGACAGCTTCTGCACTGAGAAGCAAAAATGCGGCCTGGTCGGTCCACACCCAAATGGGAAGCTTACTAAGTGGAGATAGTGTAGTCCCTGCACTATTCCTCAGAAACCTTTCCCTGCCACTGTAAACTGTCCCTGCCAGACCAAGAACCTTTCGATACACTAGCCACTCTCACAAAGCACGCCAAACCCCGGGAGCCTGAGTCTAAATAGACTCTGACTTCCCCAAGATGGCCGCTGAGGTCACGTGGGGTGCCAGCATCCAGTCAGACAGCTATCTTCCTCATGGCCTCAGAAAGTCATAGAAGAACCAAGTTCCTCACGACTTCCACCCTCTTTTGCATTGCTGCTTCGGACGAGCACCACTTACAGGGGAGTACAGACTGCACTTGTCTACACATACACTAGCAAATTTAGAACAAATATTCTTAAGAATATTTCCACATTCAATGGCTTGACAAATGGTGTTCAAAAGTACTTGAAAATTTTGTTTGCTTTTAACATTCAATTTTGAAATTAATGTACTCTCCCGAACAAACATCACATACATTGTTATAAATTCCTTTGTTCAAGAAAAAATTTTAATCTTTCCCTGTTCAAATTTTCTCATCATTGCCATGCAAAATGAATAAACGTTCTTAAAATGAAAAAAATTGAATAAAATTCTATTAGTGTCATCTCCAGGACTTTTCCAGAGCCTCTCCAAGCCTATGGAACTCCTTACCCCAACCTGTCCGTCTATCTCCTACTCAATTAGCGTTTAGATGATCCCTGAAAACCCTCCTCTTCAGAGAAGCCTATCCTACCCATACCTAACAACTGTATTTTCATTTTGTCCATCTGATCATCCCCCACAGCTACTACCCTTTGTTCCACTTGACCCTCCCTTCTAGATTGTAAGCTCTAACGAGCAGGGCCCTCTGATCCCACCTGTATTGAATTGTATTGTAATTGTACTGTCTTCCCCGATGTTGTAAAGCGCTGCGCAAACTGTTTGCGCTATATAAATCCTGTATAATAATAATAATTAGTGTATGGCCTACTTTAGACAACATCTACATTTACTTTGTCCTCTGGAGAACAAAACACACTAGTAAAAATTGAAGTCAGACATCTTCATCGTGTTATAAATTCCTTTGTTCAAAAAATATTTTCCAACTTTCCCTGTTCAAATTTTCCCGTCACTGCCATCGAAAACAAATTAATACTCTTAAGATGAACAATTCTGAATACAATTATGCTAGTGTATAGCCAGCTTTATACACCATCTACATTTACTTTGTCCCCTGGAGAACAGAACACACTAGTAAAAACGGAAATGAGATGTCTTCATCGTGAGACGTCCTCATCAAAGTCTCTGCAACTGGTTACAATGGATTGGGGTCATTGCTAACAAAATCATATTGTCTATTACCCTGTTTCCCCCAAAATAAGACCTAGCGTGATTGTCAGTGATGGCTGCAATATAAGCCCTACCCCCCAAATAAGCCCTACCCTGTTTCCCCGAAAATAAGCCCTACCCTGAAAATAAGACCTACAAGGACTTTAACTAGGGCTTATTTGGGGGGAAGGGCTTATATTGCAGCCATCACCAACAATCGCGCTAGGTCTTTTTTTCAGGGAAACAGGGTACTAGCATTGCCATTTAAAAATTTAGGAGCCCTAAGCCCGTTGTTTCATTTTAGTGGCATATTAAAATCTATATGAGATAGTATTAATGCTCCTTAATTAATTAATTCGTGATCTTCCCAGGTCCCGTGGCAGTGATTAGTGGGGAAGAAGATTCTGCCAGTCCTCTTCATCATATTAACCATGGAATAACCACACCAAACTCCCTAGATGCAGGACCGGACACTGTGGTCATTGGAATGACACGGATCCCTGTTATTGAAAATCCTCAATATTTCCGCCAGAGCCACAATTGTCACAAGCCAGATACGTGTAAGTATTATATATTTCTTGAACAAGTAAATTACTGACTGTGATCAAAAATTAAATCAAAAGTTGTAGGGTTGTTTTTGACAAAAATACATTGTTTTGCAAAAATGCTTAGATATCAGGTTTCTTTTTTATCACAGGGAATTTTTAATGGAAATTTGTTTGCACAATTGCTTCTCACCAGCTTATGTGGTAGCCGAGAGAGTTCCCGTTACTGTGCCTCCTCTTTCTCTCTCTCCAAGACTAACAGCTGTAATTTTATGTTAATGTACAGGTGAAGCCGGGTATTGTACTTTAGCCATTCAGGTATAATGCCCCATGATTGCTAATATATTCTAAAGATGTAAAAAAAATGTAAAAAATTTAAAAAAATGTAAAAAAAAAGCAGCTTTACGGGATCTAACTGCTGTTTAAAAGCGGCTAAGGGAAGTTTCTATATGGAAGGATCTAAAGTAGTTATAAAACTTTAATTTAGACCAGACAATTTCTTTAAATGATTTCTAAGTGGATTGGATCGATTTTTGTAAATGGAATGTGTAGCCTGTCTTTATTGCTTGGTTAGATGGACTGTCTAGCAAAGTGTACCTCATTTGTACCTATTAGAGAAAGATTTTCTTCTTCAGGTAACTATGATTAATCCCCTGCATATGCCCACCCCACTTCTGCATCAAAGCCATTTGATCTATTGATTTTACACCAAAGTTATTGGATAGATGATGTGATAGTCAACGTTAGAGCTTTATTAGTGTTTGACAATGTTCCCAATGGAGTACTTCTTATAAATTACTTTTTTTAAAATCATTTTATTATTGTTTCGTGATCTTTAGCCTTATGGTTATCACATTTTTTTGCTGCCTTTGAATTAAATGCTTCATGTTTAATTTTCCTTTATTTACTTATTTTCTTTTCAATTGTTCAAAAAGTGTTAGATGCAGTTTAAGTCCATTTTATGCAGTAACTTGGGGGGGGGGGGGGGGGGGGAGTAGTGGCACTAATAAACACCCCCTTCCACACCCTTCTTTTAGAAATATTGTTGACATGTGGGTCCCACACATTATTTTCATTACCTTTCAATGCTAAGAATGGAGAGGTTTATTATTCATATTAATGTAGACAGGGCGGCTGACAAGACAGTGCAGCCAGTCCTCCTGTACCGGGCCCAGGCCCCATCAGTTCAAAAGGGGGGCCCAAGCACCCGCTGAGCAGGAGCGATGGCTGTACTGCCTTATTGCCAACTCTTGTGGATCCCACTGCAGCTCTGCTGGCTTCTCCTTCTTTTTCTTCCTCTGGCTGTGCTGCAGGGGGATTGGTAGCTTCTGAGTGCACACAGGGGGATGTTTCAGGATGGAGAGCAGGGAGTGTGCGGTGAATATATCCTACTCACCAGCCCCTTCTTTTCCTGAATGTATACAGTGAACAATTGGCACCGATCACTCACTGTGTCCATTCATCACTAAAGCACAGTAAACAGTGTTTACTATGCTTCAGTTTGTGAATGAACTGGGAGCCTCAGAGCGCTTCCCATTCATTCACTGTCCAGTGCAGCTGAGGCTTTCTGTTTACACCCCTGATTTTACCAAAGGCCGCCCAACAAGGCTGTTAAAAAAAAGGAGGGGGACCCTGTCAGGTAGGATGTATGGGGCCCCGTGATTTCTAACAGCAGCCCTGAATGTAGAGTTCCTCCAGTGCCTTCCCTGCTTGATCTGCCTGAATAGGCCTGACAATAAACATCATGGGGTCTCTGAAAACCTTAAGGGTAACTCCACTTTCGTGGGGAAAGAAAATTGCAAAGAAAGAAAAAATAATATAGCGTGTACAATTGCGATACAAGTCATAATGTAATTGAATGTTATTAAAAATGACCTTTCCTTTTCAATCTGCAGCCGCTGTAATTTTCTATAAATGTAATTCAATATAGCTACATGGAGTTGTTCTGTACACAGAATGTGTACTGACCGCTTCCCAGAAACATCATTTCCTGCTTGTGTGATTGGCTCACCAATTTTCCCAGAAGTCTGTCCTAAGATACAAGTCAGATTTCAGGCATCCCCTGCAACAAAAATGTCATTTTTGGTAAGCTATTTCCAATAGGAGCACATCTAAAGGGATGCAGGCCCAGCAGCTTTCCTCATTAGTGCCCTGCAGCTGCCGCAGCTGACTGATAATTATGAATCCACTCCCATTAGACCCACTCAGCCCAGAGGCACAGACAAACACACATGGATTACTTCAGAGTAACAATAAGTAGGAATCTGCAACAAAAGTTTGTTATAATCCTTGCAATGTGCATCGATCACCCAGAGGGGAATATTTTTTTCTCAACAAAAGTGGAGTTACGCTCTAATTATGCCCAGTAAATGAACAAAATGTAAGTATCGTTTTCATTTGTCCACCTGAAATAGAAACTCTTCTGTGATGTTGAGAATAACTTTAAATGCAATCTAAATTTATTGCAACATTGCATTTTGGTTTTTTTTTACTGAATTTCCAAACTTTTTATTTTATGCAGATGTGTATAAAATAGGGTGAATACATGCATTGCAATTAATATTTAATAATACAATAGTTTATAATAGTTTTTAGCACCCCTTTCAGGGATAATTAAAAAAAAAACAAAAAAACGGTATGCCTGCAAAAAAAAAAAAAAAAAGAGAAATTCAGTATTTACAGAACAAATCAATTTAAAGTCCACCTGCCTATTAAGTAGAATCCCTGTGCTGAAAAAAATCTTTTTACATGCTGAATAGGTGGAAAACATCTTATACATTTGGTGTTAGATATAGCACTACATGCTTACCTTTCATTACCTTTCAATGCCTTTCAATGCTAAGAATGGAGGGAGAGGTTTATTATTCATATTAATGTAGAGTTCTTCCAATGCTCTCCCTGCTTGATCAGCGTGAAAAGGCATGACAATAATCATCATGGGGTCTCTGAAAACCTTAATTATACCCAGTAGATGAACAAGGTAAGTATTGTTTTAATTTGTTCACTTGAAATAGAAACTCTTGTGTGCCTGGCATACCACAAGCGGGAAGACTTACATACTGGAGTCCAGAGCGAGCTACGGATCCCGGCCCCCATACGAAAGCGGTAAATGACGATGAGGGAAAAAACACCACCCATGCACCGTGACTCTTGTCCGCTAGACTGCAAAGTCTATGTAGGAAATCTTGGAAACAATGGAAATAAAACGGAACTTGAGCGTGCTTTTGGCTACTATGGACCTCTTCGTAGCGTGTGGGTTGCCAGGAATCCCCCTGGCTTTGCATTCGTAGAATTTGAGGATCCTAGAGATGCAGCAGATGCGGTTAGAGAGCTTGATGGACGGACAATGTGTGGATGTCGCGTTAGGGTTGAATTATCGAATGGTGAAAAACGAAGCCGGAATCGTGGTCCTCCGCCATCTTGGAACAGGAGGCCTAGGGATGATTACCATAGGAGGAGTCCTCCTCCAAGACGCAGATCTCCAAGGAGAAGGAGCTTTTCCCGTAGCCGTAGTAGGTCCCTTTCCAGAGATCGTAGAAGAGAGAGATCTTTGTCCAGAGAAAGGAACCACAAACCATCACGTTCATTTTCTAGATCAAGAAGCCGTTCCAGGTCAAACGAAAGAAAATAACATGGCTGCCTTCAACTGTGTACAGATGATGGAAAGATTTTTGTTTTTTGACATGCTTTTTAAACTTTTTTTTTATTAGGTGTTCACATTGTATGTCTTGTAACAAGTGATGGAAAATGTGGTTCTATTATGTTTCCAGACAGAAAAACTGGCAAATAAACCTAACTTTATACTGTAAAAAAAAAAAAAAAAAAAAGAAATAGAAACTCTATTCTACTCTACTCTAAGAATAACTTTAAATGGAATCTAATTCATTGCATCACTACATTTTTTTTTTCCTGAATCTCCAAGCTTTTTATTTTATGCCTATGTGTATAAAATGGGGTGAATACATGCATTGTAATTAATATTTAATAATACAATAGCTTATAATCGTTTTTAGCAGTGGTAGCCATTGCTTAATATTCTGGGTGGGCGGCAAACTAACCTCCCCCTCCCCCCCGCGTGCGGGAGATGAACGGGAATGCGGCGATCAACCCCCCCCCGCGCGGGTGATGGACGGGAATGCGGCGATTGATCCCAAAACCAACCACCCTCTCCAATCCCCGGGGGACGGAAAGGCAATCAAAGGCCTTACCTTAGGAGGCAGTGGGAAGGAAGAGCCGGGCCGTTGCTTCTCCTCCCGGCCGAACAGGAAGTGTGTCCTGAGACCCGATTGTCTTAGGACTCCCTGGCCAATCGGGTCTCAGGACAAGCTTTCTGATTGGCTGGGAGGATAATCAGGAAGACAATAGTGAATATTAATTTGCTATTGTCACACAACTGAGTGGGCTCAGGGTGCAGTGCTCTGCGCCCCAAGCCCACCCTTTTTTTAAACCAATTAGAGCCTCTGCCTCTAATCATGTGCTTCAAATAAAAATAAAAAAACATTGGAATCCATGCGTCCAGTGCCCTGCATGTAGATTAGGGGCCGAGCGCATTGATTAGGGGGGCGGCCCTTATGGATAGACCGCCACTGGTTTTTGGCACGCCTTTCAGGGATTATAAAAAAAACAGCACTATATGCTTGCAAAAAAGAGACATTGAGTATTTACAGAACACATTTAAAGTCCACCTGCCCACTAAGTGTACCCCTGTGCTGAAAAATAGTTTACATGCTGAATAGGTGGAAAACATCTTGTACATTTGGTGTTAGATATAGGACAGCCTCTAACATGTATAGATATTTTGGCATCCTTCCGCTCAGTATACAATTGATTGATTGACAGGGTCAAAGTTGGGTCATTTTTAACAGTTTTTTAATATATAGTAATACAAAACATAAAAGTTAAATTAAAGGCAAAACTTTTTTTTTCCAATTTGGATAAAGTAAAGGAGGATTATAACCCCTGTAAATTTTGTTTTTGCCATCTGTGTCCTATGGGGGGGATTTTCCTTCACTTCTTGTCCTATAGCCAAAATAGGAAGTAAGTGGACAGTAAGTTGTTACCAGAACTAGCGTCCCCATTGGAAGATTTCCCCTGTTCTATTTCCCAAAATGTATATATTCCTGTTGGAATCCCAAAATTTAGGATTTGCTTTTACTTTCACTCTCAGGTGTATCTCACTAACAAGGGCACAGACAGCAAAAAAAAAAAAACAGATGAGGGTTTTAACCCCTCTCCATTCTATCCAAAAAACATTTGCCTTTAGTTATACATTTATTTTGACACATGTTTGTGCAACTATAGCACCTTTTGAAATATATTTTTATTAATCCATTAGAAGTACATTTTAACGTTTTTAGTTATCTACATTTGTGAACATTTACAGAGCCATCAATGCCATTAAAATGGCCAAGAATCTGACCTGTAGTACCTAGCTCTGATCTACATGTTGTCCTTTAATTTCATCTCACCTAACAGAGCCCCTCCTTTATGCAACAACCCTTCATTTACTGCTGAGTCTCACAGCCCTATTAAGTTAAGTGGTGTCAGAGCAGAAAAAAAGGAAGCAAATAGAGGCGTCAGGGGATAGAAGGAACACATTCATTTATAGCACCTGAAGCAGAGAACAATGTTATGTTTTCACACTAATCCTTCTTGTAATGCTACCACTGACCTTCACACTAACTCTTCCTGGAACCCTACCATTAAACTTCACACTTATGCCCCGTACACAGGTCGGATTTTCCGATGGAAAATGTCCGATCGGAGCGTGTTGTCGAAAATTCCGACCGTGTGTGGGCTCCATCTGACATTTTCCATCGGATTTTCCGACACACAAATTTGGAGAGCAGGAGATAAAATTTTCCGACAACAAAATCCGTTGTCGGAAATTCCGATCGTGTGTACACAAATCCGACGGACAAAGTGCCACGCATGCTCAGAATAAATAAAGAGATGAAAGCTATTGGCCACTGCCCCGTTTATAGTCCTGACGTACGTGTTTTACGTCACCGCGTTTAGAACAATCAGATTTTCCGACAACTTTGTGCGACCGTGTGTAGACAAAACAAGTTTGAGCCAACATCCGTCTGAAAAAATCCTAGGATTTTGTTGTCGGAATGTCCGAACAAAGTCCGACCGTGTGTACGCCCTATAACCCTCCCTAGAACCCTACCACTAACCTTTACATGAACCCTTTTTGTAATGCTACCACTAACGTTCACAGTAATGTTCCCTTCTTGTAACCCAATTACTGACCTCTCTGTCATCCCAACTTTATGCTATGCCTTCACACTAACCTTCTTGTAACCCTAGCACTAACCTTCACACTAATTTTTTCTGGAACCCTACCACTATCCTTCACACTAATCCTTCTTGGAACCCTAACACTAAACTTTACAATAAAACTTCTTGTAACTATACCACTAACTTTCACACTAACCCTTCTTGTAACCCTACCGCTAACCTTCACGCTAACCCGTCTTGTAATGCTACCACTATCATTCACGCTGACCCTTGTAACCCTACCACTATCATTCACGCTAACCCTTCTTGTAATCGAAATACTGACCTCCCTGTCACCCCAACGCTATGCTATGCCTTCACACTAACCTTCTTGTAACTCTACCACTAACCTTCACACTAAGCTTGTTTGGAAGCTTACCACTATCCTTCACACTAATCCTTCTTGGAACCCTACCACTAAGCTCTACAATAACACTTCTTGTAACTCTACCACTATCCTTCACACTAACCCTTCTTGTAACCCTGCCTCTAACCTTCACAATAACCCTTTCTGCAACCCCACCACCAGTGGCGGCTGGTGCTCCATTTTTGTTTTTGGGGGTGCAGCGAACAAACCCCTCCACCCACTCGCTCGCTCGCCCGCCAGCCTGCCAGGCCCACACTTACCCCGTTCAGGTAGTAAAAGGCTTTGGGGGCTGCCAATCCAGTCGATAGTCCTCCCGGCCAATCCGGTTGCTTCTCCTCCCGGCCAATCCGGTCTTAGGACCTGCTTCCTGTCCTGATTGGCCGAGAGGAGAAGCGGGAAGACAATAGCGAATGTTGATTCGGCTATTGTCACAAGTGGGTGGGCTCTGCGCCCCAAGCCCAACCATTTTGAACCTCGTAGAAATCTATGCGTCTGGCACCCCACTTGAAGATTAGGGGCCGGCGCATGGAGATTAGGGGGGGCGGTGCCCCTGTGCCCATTGACCACCACTATCCTTCACCCTAATCCATTTTGTAACTCAAATACTGACCTTCCTGTCATCCCAACCCTAACGTTTCCTTTTGTAAACTTAAATTCTTGTTTGTATACTCACCTCACTGATGCTGGGAATCTCTGTGTCAAAGAGCATGCCAAATTTTTGGCATAGAAATGTCACAACAGTACTGTGAAAAAAAAGAAATACAAAAGAAATAGCTATCTATTTAGCCATAAGGGGTGGCTGTGTAAAAATTCAAATAGTATTACTGTACAACACACAAACTGCAGAAACCAAAAAAGCAAAACCCAAACAAAGGCTATGGAGGTTATTTACGAAAGGTAAATCCACTTTACACTACAAGTGTAAACTACAAGTGCGAAGTGAGCTTGAAATTGCACTGAAATCTGAGGGGTAGATCTGAAATGAGGGGAAGCTCTGCTGATTTTATTATCCAATCATGTGCAAGCTAAAATGCTGTTTTTTATTTTGCTTGCATGTCCCCCTCGGATCTACAGCGACTGCACTTCCAAGTGTACTTTCAATGCAATTTCAAGTGCACTTTGCACTTGTAGTTTGCACTTGTAGTGCAAAGTGGATTTGCCTTTCGTCAATAACCCTCACGCGTATTAAATACATTTATTGATTAATTTGTTCTAAAATGTTTCAGCTATTTAGATTATTGTGAAGAAATATTCTAAATAATATTATAGTAGTATTTTCGTCTTTGGTTAAGATAAAAATAATATATTTTGGTCTCAGAATGGCTTATAGGAGTCATAGGGAGTGAGTACAGTAGTGGCTGTGAACCCTATTTTACTATGTTTTTGGATATCTACTAAACATATATGTTTATAGAAAATCAGATTGAGCACCGGTAACAGTGGGTTTGGAACTTATATAAGAGTAAATACCAAAGCTTGCTTTGAAGCATTTTTTCTACATATCCAGCTTTACCGACTTTTCTTTGAAATGGCTTATCAATAAGAGTTACTAAGTTACAGCCTTTGAAAAGCAAGCCCTTAATGCACTATTAATAGAACCCTGGCTGGATATGGATTTCTGTTCACCCTATGCTAACAAAAATTGCTTATGGCATATGATGACGGATGCTTATTTGTTTCCACTTAGTTCAGCCTAACAGAGCCAGATCTGAAATATTGAAAACAGGTTTGAGGAGACCGATGTTCCAATAGGGGCCGGAAACCTTTCCTTGGTTGTTGTATTTTTAACTCATGCAACAACAGTTATGAATACGATAGTGATTAGAGCAGGCTTACAATGATAAGTCTATTGTATTCACAATAATCTGCATTCTGGCTCAATTTACTTTTAGATCAGCAAGGTACGATATTGAGAAACAAAAGTCAATGGCAGTTTTGCTGCGAATGCATTGTTGGGAAGTCACTTGGCAGATAATGTGTGCACACAAGAGCTGTGCTGTTTTGCCCTATAATCTAGGAAATTAAAACCACACCACACCTTATAATTCTAAACATTAAAGTCCTTAAAGCAGACCCCCCCCCACCTTCTAAATCTGCTGTTAAATATTAAAGTGGTTGTAAACCTACCCTATGCAATGGTTTAGCACAGAGCAGCCTCAATCCTCTTCTTTTGGGGTCCCCCGCAGGCACTCCAGGCCCCTCCTCTTCATCAGGTGCCCTCACGGAGAGCCGCTTTCCATGTGGGCACCTGTGCGGGCTCGCTCCCGAATCCTGCTGCTGCGTCCATTGACACAGACATTAGGACTAGGGCCCGCCCCCCTAATCCTGTGTCACAGCTTTTGATTGACAGCAGTGGGAGCCAATGGCTCTTGCTTCCATAAATCTGTCCAATGAGGAGAGCTACAGGGGCTAGAGCCGCTGTGCTCGTGCACATCGCTGGATCGGATCAGGCTAAGGAAAGAAAAAGGGCGGGTCTGGGGGGGAGCTGCAGCACAGAAGGTTTTTCACATAAGGCTTTACAACCACTTTGACATTAGAACTTTGAATGAACCCTTTGCACACTGCTATACATCCTTACAGAGAAAACTTTTGCATCAAAACAGGAATTTTTGGTTAACATATATTGTAATACATGTTCAAGCTGATCAACTGCATCACGGTTGGTCAGGTTGAACGTATATTGCAAAATATGTGCACCAAAAATCCCTGTTTGTATGCAAATGTTTGCTAGAAATATGTTAAGGTTTTAGCAGTGTACATAGAGTTAGTTCAGAATTTTTGTGATCATACTCCTTTAGCACCCGATGTGTTTTTTGTATGTAAGGGCTCTTTCACACTGACGATCCGATCAGGTCCACCTGTCAAGTTTTTCAAACAGACATGATTGGAAGGTGTATGCATTCCTATGGACCAGGACGTGTATACAGACTTGTGTCCATGTACACCCATCTACCTCCGCTAAAAAAAATGGAAAAGGGCTGTGTCCTCTTCTGTTTATTCAGACCAAATCAGAGTCCGTTTACTCCTGGCTGCCCATAGAGCAGGGTCTGTCCATATCTGCTCTTCATGAACTAGGCCGACATGGACCTATCATCCGTCCCAATCAGCAGGGGATATAATATATATATATATATATATATATATATATATATATATACACATATTCTTTTTTTTTTTTTTAGAGCTGTGTGGGAATGTATTCTTCAGAGTTTACAGTTCTACTGTTACACTTTCGTTATATGACAGTGGAGTTTAACACGTTAGTTTTAATCTTATTTACATGTTATCACTTATATCACCTAATAATTTAAGCTTTTTTTTTTTTGGTTTACTTTGGAGTGGTTGGGTTCACGAACTCCATACAGCACTAGCATTCATTAATAAAAAATGTACATAGCTATTCATCCTTTGAAATTGTATGTAAATTTGTTCTGTGTGAATGTGCCAAAACTGAATGTTTCCAGGCTATAATCTCTGCAATTCAAATGGGTTAATGCAGAAAATATTGTATTATGGCCACCAGATGGTGCTGAGGAGCATACTTTTTCCTATGCTGGTCAGCGCCATCTCAAGCCCATAATTTGGGCACACTCACAAATTCGATTTGCAGAGATTATTGGGAACATTCACTTTTGCCTCATTCCAACACATCCAATGTATGTGGAGTAGATAAACAGCTATGCTATTTTTTTTTTTTATAAATACTCTACTAAGGATTGATCTATAAAGCAAGACATTTTCAATTGCCTTATTCAGTTGAACTTTTTCTTTTTAACAATTTTATTAAAAATTCCAGGTAGATATTTGCACAAAATGCTCAATTAAAATAAGTAAATAATGCAGATTATTTTAAAAAGTTCCCAGTAGTTACACAGAGAAAGAAGTATAGATGTTTATGGCTATAAATCAATGTAACCTTATGTATACAGTCCACTCAGCATGAAGGCTGGGCTGGGTGCAGCAGGCTAATAGTGTCAAGCCGGGGTTATAGTATCAACATTAAATTTAACTTACGTTGCTATCAACCATATCCAAGCTTTGCCACTGGCAATCGACTCTTTTGTATGTTGTGTTTGGTCAGCTGTAGATAATGGAATTTTTGAAAACTGCAAATACGCAGAGGATTCCACAGCTGTACACCTTTCATTAATCGTGTGTACAATTGCACAATGTAGTCCTTTCAAATGTCTTACAAGAAATGGGGTTTAGGATATGCTTACTTTGTGGAAATAAATAACATGTCATTTGGGCGCAAGAAACATTTGGAACTGCAATTGTAAAGCCAAAGAAAGATTCCTGAACTAAATGGACTCATTTGATGTAACAAAAAGAAATGTGAAAATCCTATTACCCCCTCTGCAGAACGATTAAGGTGGGTTACTGTGCTTCAAACATCACAGCTGCACTTGGAGCCTTACTAAACAGGCCTTCTTTTTTTCAACTTAAAGTGGTATTAAAGGTTTGGGTTTTATTAAAAAAAACAAAAAAACAAACATGCCATATTTACCCGCTTTGTGCAGTGGTATTGCACAGAGCAGCCCTGATCATCTTCTTCTGGGGTCCCCTGCGAGCGCTCCTGGCTCCTCCCCTTGACCAGTGTCCCCCCATAGCAAGCCGCTTGCTATAGGGGGAAACTGGTGTGTGCTTGCTCCCGAGCCCATAAGACAGTTCATAAGACACATAGAGTTGCGGCTCGGCCCTGTCCCCCGGTCTCTCCTCATTGGCTCACTGGCTTTAATTGACAGCAGTGGGAGACAATGGCGAAGTGAGTATTAGGGGGGTCTGTGGGGGTGCAGCACACAAAAGGTTTTTTTCCTTTATGAATAGAATGCACGAAGGTAAAAAAAAAACTTCAGCCTTTACAACCACTTTTTAAAAACTACAGTTTTTAAAAACAATACAAAATCACATGATAGAAAAAAGAGTAAAATAGAAAAATATTAAGAACCCACAATAATTAACTGGTTAACCAAATCTAGAAATCCAATGAAGGTTACGGATATTTATAGCATTAGCACATGTATTATTTCTAACAGATATGTAAATACATCCAACTGTCAACTGCAATAATTCCTTTGTCGGGTATTGTAAGCTTGGTAGACATTGAATGGTAGCAAGCAGAGTAAATAAGTAGTGTACGCTGAAGGTGCTGAAGCCAAGGACTTCATTCAGAATCAAAAATATTGCGATATTCCTAACAAGCATATATTCATAGAAGCTACTTTTGTTTAGAAGTTGCATGGGTAATTAAAACAGTGAGGGCTTTGGCTGCTTCCAAAGTCTGGTTATAAACTGTCTGAAAAAATATTGAGCATCATAAACACTTTTTTCTGAATCATGAAACCTCTCCAAGTTTTGCCTTATCAGGACCATCTCTGGACTAGGGGTAGTTTCCTTCCAAAAATGTAATAACCACAGACATGTTCACCGCATATGTAATAAAGTAGACCTTTCTTTTTTTAGATGTTCCTTTCATTAATTAGTTGGATGAGTTAAGCCCAATTGAAACTATTTTGTTTTAATTTTTGACTTGAATGCAAAAGGGTTTAGGACCTTCATAGCTGTCTGTGTCCCTGTTGGAGAGATGATTAGCAGATGTTACTGTAGGGCACGAGTCTCCAAATTTTCAAAACAAAGGGACAATGTTATGTCCTTCTGATCTAAGCCGGCTGGACTGTGACCAGTGGGAGTAGAAAATTCCCCAGTGTCAGTGGGAGTAAACAATGCCTCAGGCTTGGTGGCCAAATTATATAGCAACTGTGGTCAGTTAGGAGGAGTATTGACCCAGAGTTGGTACTGGTGGGAGGAATAATGTCCCATTGTTGCCAGTGGAAGGAATGGTGCCCCATCGTTGGTGTCAGTAAAAGGAATGTTGCTTCATCATTTGTGTTATTGGTAAGAAGGGTGTTCCATTGTTTATATCAGTAGGAGGAATTATGCCCCCTTGTTGATGTTAGTGGAGGAAATAGTGCCCAAGTGTTGGTGTTAGTGGTCAGAATCATGCCCCACTGTTGATGTCAGTGGATGGAATTGCGCCTCATCATTGGTGTTAGTGGTAGGAATTATGCCCCACTGTTGGTATCAGTGGATGGAATAGCACCCCATCATTGGTGTCAGTGCTAAATATTATGCCCCACTATTGGTGTCAGTGGGAGGAATAGTGCCTCAGATCGGTGGGAGGGATAGTGCTCCAAGGGTCAGATAAAGGCAAGAAAAAGGTCGCATTCAAACTGTGTAGGGTAAGGGCTTAGTATAGTTCCTATTTCTGGCCACAAGACAAAGTTAGATTCAGTATCGGATAGGTTAAGGTGTAATAGTGTATGTGTTGTAAGAACCACTAAAGGCCCCCTCATGTAAGATAGCAGTGATTAGAATTTTACTTAGAGCTAATGCCAGCCTTGTAAGCAGTGAGGCACCTTGGGTAGATGACTAGAGTATAACAAAAATTTGTCAGAGAGCCATCATGGGACGTGTCTGAGGACCAGGCTACAGTAAAGATTTAGCTTTATCTCTGGGAGTTTCCTCTTAGGCCTCATGTACAATGCTGCTGCTAAATGGACGTTTACAAGCAGTTGGGCATTTTTTTCAACTGCTCCTGAACTCTCCTCTATGTTATCTTATCAGTACATGTACACAGGGTCATTTACAGTTGTTTCTAGGCAGTTGAATTTAGAGGCTTTTTGTGGAATGCAAAAAAATGGGTTCAGAAGCTGTGTTTAGAGGCATTTCAAGCACCAAACGCTTCTAAACATGGCTAAACACGGTAAGTCGCATTTAGCATTTTGTTTACGGGCGTTTTTTATTTTTGGCTATTTTGAAAAAAAAAAGTTGTTTATTTTAAACGCATCTAAGCACAAATGCGGCAAAACACCACTAAAAGCGGCATGTAAACGCGGCAAAACAGACGTTTTAAATGTGGGTTACTATCTGTCAAGTTAAATTGTTCAGGAGAGGTTGTAAAAGCATCCTGTGTACATGAATCCTTTGGAAGGAAGCAGGGAACGAGAGTAGCAGGACTTCTGAGATTGTTCACATCCCCTCTCTGGGGATCCAAGACTCTGGCAACCCCTGTAAAGGTATGTACTACTCTTTGATTTTCTCTCCTCACTTATTAAATGTTCTGTTTGCAACTGAAGTATTGTATCGTCACCTATGACCATGATGTCTGAAGCCTGTATAAATGGATTGTTCAAGTAAAGCATTGAAAAAGCTTTCAGCTTCTAAACTTTTCCTTCTTCTAACCTCTGTTGGAAATGTCTCTTGGTAACGGGCTTGTCTCAGTGATGGCTGCCAAGGGACTCATTGTTGTAAGGCCTGTAGAGGGCATGTGGAAGCACAACTGGAGCATACTGGTCAGGACAGACTGGTGGTCTCCAATGGGGTAGGTTTACAAGTTATAGCATAGACCAAAGTCCCTGGTCAACCGAGGATCTCATTTCAAAAGTATCTCACAGTATGCTTAGTTAAAACCACTCCTATGTCCAGAAATTAGTGGGCTAAAGAGTACATGTGATGACCATGCACCTAAGCATGTGGCACCCTACCATTACAGCCATTACCAGCACATCAGTTAGGTACAATAAGAGCTTTTATCAAAGTCAAATGCAAAATTTTTGAGCCATGGGATCACTTCTTCATCAGAGAAACAGTGAAAGGGGTCCTCCTGTGGCTCAAAAAAAGCACATATGCCTAAAAGATGTTAAGACAATATGGGGGTGGTGGTGACCTCTGCTAATCATTTTAATTTTAAATAACTGTACCATACATTTGCTCGGCCCCTTTAGCAGCTATCACTTACCGTACATGTTTGTACACAGTTCCTAGACTTGGGCTTTCAAGCAATGTGTCTGCATTGTATCCCCTAGTATGCCCGAGGATTCACTGTTTTCACAATGTAATGTGATATCAGCTAACTGGCAGATTTTTATTTTCTTGCTATAAGCAGTGTGTCTGTAGAGCATTATATTGTTCTAGGACTTAATAATATAGTTACAGTATATTAACTAACAGTGAAATGTGGCTACAGGCGGGGTTTTTTTTTTTACTTATTTGATGATGGTCTCCATACTGTGACCTTCTTTTATAGCTGTACCTACACAAGCATTCCTACCTATCAGACTGTAAATAGATTTTTAATTGAAGTGAATGGAGGGGGTGGTGTATATGTACCAGTAGGAAAATGTCTGAAGATTTGTGTTTTGCCTTAAAAAATAAAAAATAAAAAAAATCTGCAGAGAAGGGGAATTATTTTGTGAAGATGTTCATTGCTTCAATACAGTGAGATTTTCAGAGACATACATTTTTTATGGGCAAGAACACTGTGATGAAAAATATAGACAGCTGCTTGTTAGTGAGGAAAGGGTGGATTTGAGACCTTTAACATTAATAAATATGTTTTAGGCATAATACATTATGACTTGGATGCATTTTTAATGTCTGGGAATACAGCTGATTTATAATGCATACATCTGAAGCTGTAGCACACATAGTTCGAGCTAATAAATAAATGACAGGTACCTTGTATTAAAAGTATCATTCATTTTACATTGCCAGAATTTAAATGATGTGAAGTAGAAGGGGTTGGCTGAAAACATCCCAAATACTGTGGTGTGTTTGTACTAATAACTTTTTATATTAGATAAAAGCAACTCTAGCACCCCTGAAAAATCACTTTGACATTGTCCAATTTAACATGGTTCTGGTTCTTGATCCATTAACATGGTATGCCTACTAGTAACAAGGTTCTAGTGCTTGGTATGCTAATATGTAAGCTTTCTAGTAATACTGACATGGCTCTGGTTTTGGTCTATTGGCATTGTACATCTTCTAGTAACATGATTGTAGTTCTTATTCAATTAACATGGTATGCCTTCCAGTAACATGGTTCTGGTTCCTAGTCTATTAACATGGTACACTTCCTAGTAACATGGTTGTGGTATTTGGTCAAATAATATGGTACGCCTTGCAGTAACATGGTTCCTGTGCTTGGTTTCCTAACATGGTACAACTTTTAATAACATGGTTGTGGTTCTTGGTCTATTAACTGTGATAGTGTGAGGCTCTGCCACTGTGAAAATGTAGGTGAAAATAACACAGAATTCACATTAAGGCTTATTGCAAGGTTCCAGACAATCATTTCTGAGTCTTTGGCTGTTTTTGGATTCTGTAAATCTGGCTCTGGGCCTGAAGCTGGAAGGTTCCAAAGTGTCTTGGATGGGGCGGAACTCTTAATTCTGTGTCTGGATTTTTCTGGATGCCTACAGCCTGTGTGAGTACACAGGTAAGCAGAGATGTTATATAGTCAAGCCTGAGTATGGCCAGGGCTCCCAAATTGGAGACAGCTCCCATATTGGAGACAAGAGGTCTCAACAATGGGTCAGAGGAGCCCCACTCAGGAGTCCAGAGACAGTTAGACTCAACCAGTGGTCAGGGGTGTCCCAGCCAGGAGCCAGGAGATAGGAGGTCTCATCCCAGGAGTCAGGTCAGCTCCTGTTGGGATGTCAGGAGAACCCCTATCCAGATGCCAGGATTGGGCCATGCAGCAGGGCGCTGTGACTAAAGGCTGAGTGAATCAAGAGAACCAGGAGAGCTGGACAAAACAGTCAGAGGGATTGGTAAGAAGAGCAGGTGTGCTGCACCCATAGCATAGTTGGTATGCATTGTAATAATATAGTGCCACTGCTTGGTTTATGCACATGGTATGCCTTCTAGTAACATGGTTCTAGCTCTTGGTCTATTAACATGGCATACCTTCAGATATCATGGCTCTAGTACATAGTATACTAACATGGTGCACCTTCTAATAAAATGGCTCTGGTTCTTGGTCTATTAACATGGAATGCCTTGTAGTTCCATGGTTCTAGTGCTTGGTATACGAATAGGATACAACTTCTACTGTAGTAACATGAGCCTGCTTTTAGATCTACTAACACAGTACACCTTCTAATATTATGGTTATGGCTCTTATTCTACTAACACAGTACACCTTCTAATAACATAGTTCTTGTTTTGGCCATTAACATGGTACACCTTTTTAATAGCATAGCACTGGTTCTAGTTATATGAACATGGTACACCTTCTAATAACATAGCTCTGGTTCTAGTTATACTAACATGACACACCTTCTAATACTATGGTTCGGGTTCTTGTTCTTGTAACATTGTACATCTTTATATAATATAAGTTTTGGTCTGGTCCTTGTTGCTGTGGTTAAGTGGTTTTGCTTTTGGCATGCCATCTAGAAAAAGCTATGGTGGTACTAGTTCGAGTTGTACTAATATGCTTCTACTACTGTCGTTCTAAATTTGCCTTTACAGTCATGGTTTAGGTTCTGGAATAATGGATCTGGTTCTGGTAACAAGACAATGTTTTTGTCTCTTGGGATATTGTTCTGGTTTTAGCGCTCCTAGCATGTTAAGGCCAAAGCTGTTTTTTTTTTATCATAATGCACATGGGGTCTTGTGCTTAGGTCAGGAGGGTGGAAGAAGCAGCACTGAAACTTAACATTTAATCAACATTTTTTTGCTTTGTTCTACTCTTGTATGATCATCTCTGCATAACCATTGGTAAATCTAGTTCACGTATCATGGTTCTAATTCAGGATCTGGAAATGGGGTTATGATGTCATAGATTGGTCTAGCTCTAATAAGATTTTAAGCAGAACTAAAGTTCCACAATAAAAAAAACACTGTAGGAGATAGAGTTTGTGTTGGCAGAAGGGACATGCAAAGTCTATTTTGCAAAAAAAAAAACATTTCCCTAGACCCCTAGTAGTTTTTTTGTAGTTTGTACACTGCACAATGCAAGATCATTCCTCACATCCATAACATTTAGAAAATGGAGCTGTGTGCTGGTAATAATATGACTCCTGTGCACATGATTTATCATCTATAACCATCATCACCTTTATAGAAACTCTGTCACTGGAAGGAAAGCAGATAATTCCTCATCAGAGGGACAAGCCAAAAGTCGGTAACAAGTGGTAGCAGAGATCCGGATGGCAGCAGGAGTGCCAAGAACAAGATATTGGCTGGAAAGAGCACAATGATCTGGCAAACAGAAAGTCCAAAGGCATGGCTTAAATAGGAAGTTTATGTGAGAAGCAAAGAGTTCAAGGTTCAGCAGAAACAAGGCACAAGGCAGGATTGCCCAATGGATCAGACAGGGAGCTGTCCAGCATCTCAGGTGGCAGCTGTGCACATGATTTATCATCTATAACCTTCATTGCCCTTATAGAAACTCTGTCACTGGAAGGAAAGCAGATAATTCCTCATGTAATAGCAAAATTCCTGTTGGAATTCCTATAGGCCAGTGAGGCTGCCCTTCGTGTGGAGAGGCCAAGTGTGATGCGAGGCAGGGAGCATAGAGATACACTCTAACACTCCCAAGAGCTTTGTCTGAGAGAATGATTCAGTATTTGGCCATAATAGGAAGGTTTGGGAAGCTGCTGCAGCATTAGGTGCCTGCACTTCATACCCACATCAGTTTGTCTGTCGCGGTCAGAGGTCAGGCTCGGAGGCCAGTAGCTATAGCAGTAGTGAGGCTCCCACCGACCAGCTAGTTAAGTGCAGCAGCATGTCATCCTGGCAGATGGCATGGGCTTCCCTGTGGTGCAGAGTCTAAGCACTAACCAGTATTCACCAGATGGTGGAGATGGGTTTTGCTGCATGTTAGTACCAGGTCGTAGTGCTCAGGATCACCTCACCAGGACGTGAGCAAGCCGGGGTTCAGTAGCAGATATAGCAGGTAGGGATCAAGCAGAAGCATAGTCAGTAAACAAGCCAAAGGTCGGTAACACGTGGCTGCAGGTCGGGTTTAAGCAGAAGCACTTTTGAGGAACAAGCCCCAAAGACGGTAACGAGTGATAGCAGAGATACAATCGACAGCAGGAGTGACAAGAATGAGATATGGGCTGGAGAGAGCACAATAATCTGGCTAACAGGAAGTGCAAAGGCATGGCTTATATAGGAAGCTCATGGGAGGAGCAAGGAGTTCAAGGTTCGGCAGAAACAAGGCTTAAGGCAGGATTGTCCAGAGGACCAGACAGGGAGCTGTCTAGCATCTCAGGTGGCTCAACAAGCAGAGACATTGCCAGACACAGCAGAGGCTGCAGGCTCAGAGCAAGGTCCTGGCATTGCCCTACATTCCCTGAGTGAGAGTAATGCTAAAGTAGTCTCCCATGTCATATTATCACATTTAGGAAATTCCCAAATAGATGTGTACCTAGAACAGGGTGACACTGTAGGTACATATGTAGCAGTGTGCCAATATCCCTGTAATAGACATATAAAACCTAAAAAGCGTATCTATATGTAACTATTGTTCTTACTTTATGAAAGTTGTATCTAAATAAAATAATTTTACCTTTTATAGACAGCTTGCCTGTGTGCCCTTAAAGTATATTATCACATTTGTTAACATAGGAATGAGACATTGAGGGCAATTTTGCAACTTGATAAATCAGGGCCACATAACATCAACATTGTAATAGCAATACAAATAATAGTTATATTTGAAAATCTTTTATAAGCTTACTTTAAAAATCTCCTTTCATGTTTTGAGTGCTGCCTGTCTACTGACCATCTCTTTCCAGTTCATGCAAAAATAGATTACAAGGCCTTTACATAGGGGATGTGTATGGATTATTTTTGGAGAATAAAGATGTTGGACAAGATTTACTAAAACTGGTGCATACAGAATTTGCTGCAGCTGTGTATAGTAACCAATCAGCTTCTAGGTTTTATTGTCATAGCTTAATTGAACAAGCTGAAGTTGAGAGCTGATTGGTTACTATGCACAGCTGCACCAAATTCTGTATGCACCAGTTTTAGTAAATCTTCCCCATTGTTTAGTGGCAATCTAACTCCTGTGAAAACCAGAAGTTTAGGGAAGCAGTCCTGAAAGGGCAGAAGCCAACAGCACATAGGCAGGGGTAATAATCTTAACAAATAGTTTACTGGGGAATGTGTTAAAGTGGTTGTAAACTCTTACATATACCTAGTAAAGTGACTATCCTCAGGTTATACACAGAGATGAAACAAATCCTCCTACATAGTTGTACCTGTTTATCTGCTGTCTTCTCTTCTCTACATCCATTCAAAGGGCTCGTTTACACTTGCTTCAAAACAAGCCTTCGGACATGCTTTGTTAAAGCTCTCTGAACCCCAGTAAAAGCTCCTGTCACTAAATAAAATGGTTAGCTCACAGTCCTGTTTTCACCTTGCTTTTGCTTTGCTTTGCTTCGGCTTTGCTTCAAAAATTATACCCCATGTCGCTTTAGTTGTGCTTCAAAGCGTCTTCAAAGCCTCCATAGAAGTCTATGGCAGAGCTTACTTGAAGCCCCATCGAAGGCTCATCAAAGCCCCACCAAAGCTCCAAGCGAAAGCAAGGTGTAAACAGGACTGTAAGCTAACCATTTTATTTAGTGTCAGGAGCTTTGACTAGTGTTCAGAGAGCTTTAACAAAGCATGTCCAAAGCCATATTTTGAAGCAAGAGTAAACTAGCCCAAAG
This sequence comes from Lithobates septentrionalis, assembly GCA_037952835.1. Classification (NCBI taxonomy): domain Eukaryota; kingdom Metazoa; phylum Chordata; class Amphibia; order Anura; family Ranidae; genus Lithobates; species Lithobates septentrionalis. The sequence continues at coordinate 2,149,328 of JBBDGP010000812.1, forward strand.
TGCAGAATTTATGAAGCTTGTCAGTGAACAGGGGACAGAGAGCTAACATTACACACCGCAGGGCTCAGCGAGGAGAGCTCTGAGAGTTGATTAGAAGGAAGGGACACACTCTCCCCTTCACACAACACACAGGAACAGAGCTGAGACTGTCAATCACAGGCTGTGTGCTGGTGTTCTCTCCCCATCACATTCTCTTGGTGAGTCTGTAGAGACTCATGCTGATAGCAGAGGAACAGAGTAGCAGACAGAAATGACACTTTGTGCTCTGGATATTTCATGCTTGAGGTTTAAGCTAAAAATGTTGAGGGTTTAATACTATTTAAAATGTAACTCAGTTGGTAACCAACATAGAATCCTTCCATCATTTTTTGGCTTCACATTCCTAATTTTGAACTCGTTTTTCCATCTGGCAGGTATATATCAGCCATTAGGCCAATTATGCGATCATTTACCTTGGTGTCAGGAAACCTTGTCTGTAGAGACTCATGCTGATAGCAGAGGAACAGAGTAGCAGACAGAAATGACACTTAGTGCTCTGGATATTTCATGCTTGAGGTTTAAGCTAAAAATGTTGAGGGTTTAATACTATTTAAAATGTAACTCAGTTGGTAACCAACATAGAATACTTCCATGATTTTTTGGCTTCACATTCCTAATTTTGAACTCGTTTTTCCGTCTGGCAGGTATATATCAGCCATCAGGCCAATTATGCGATCATTTACCTCCGCTTATTTGTGAATTAAATGACTTTGTAATTTCAGAGCTGTCATCGTATTTTCTTTTAATGTATTCCATTTTGAGCAAACACAACAAGCCGATAGGAGGAAAAAAAAAAATGGTCTTCATTTAATATACATATATCCTCCATGGATCGCGGTTACCGATGCCAAAATACGCAATAGCAGATTGTCAGAGGTAAAGCAGATAAACAATTCCAGCCTTAAGGGCCGATCGCACGAGGCCTCATTTAGAATGTAGATTTCACAAGGCCTTGGCTGCCATGTCCTGGAAGAACTAGAATCAATGACAGTTAAAATAAAGCACACACAAGGGTTTTCTACATGGAAATTAAGCAATTAGCGCTGCTAAATGTCAGGTTTTAATGTTATATTTCTTGACTTTAGAAATATCAGCAGCGTTGCCTGTCAGTTTGTGATCGGGGAGGCTGTTTTTGACACCGAGTGAAATGTTGCGTGGTTGCTTTTGCTTGTAAGTTGAAACCATTAAAGTAAAAAAAAAGAAAAACAATTCTGAACAGTGAAGCCGCTCTGATCATCCTAAATACGGGAGGCCGCGCTTGCACCTAGGCTGCTTTAACCTCTACCGGATAAACGGGCAATGTCAAGTCATTGTAACGATGGAATAAATCAACGTCCAAAACCAAGAACATAGAGTTCAAATAAATTTGAAAGTTGAAGACATTTGGCTAACCTTACAAAATATAACAAAATTAAGGACTGTTTTTTTTTTTTTTTTTATACATGGCGCAATGTTGGTAATGTTAATCGCGGTTCTGTACATGACAAGTACTGTAAATATCAGGTGTAAGGTTTTCCGGATCAATAAAACATCGTAAGGAACACATTCAATCCCGGCAGGAGGACGAAGGAGATATTTCCTCAGGGCTCGTAGAGGAGATATCACCTAAAACAGCAAAGTCGACAGAACTGTCAATCTCACGGAATGCAGTAGATTCGGCAACTTTAAACAATTGCATTGTTGTCAGAAATTGCAGTCCTCGAATTTCATTTCTGAAGCCAGTTGTAGAACGCCTATCACTTATACACGGCACCCAATAAAACCTGTGTCAAAACAAACACACCATGTATTTGGTGGAATGATCAGTAATGTTTTTTTTTTAAATGGAACTTCACTCGACCAATCATCATTGATTATTTTTAATCCTGATTCTGCTAGCATTAGTAAATAGATAGGAAGGTATATTATATTTACTTGCTTTCAACTTTTTTTTTTACATTTCTTCAGTTACTTCCTGGTTTCTTGCCTAGGCGAATTAAATGGCAGTAGATGTGAGATATGCTGATCCAAAATTTAAAAAAAAAATGGCCCAAAAATCCATACCAGACCCTTATGCGAGCACGCAACCTATCAGGCCGCAGGAAAAGAGGGGGGGACGAGAGAGCGCCCCCCCTCCTGAACCGTACCAGGCCATGGTATGGATTTTTGTGCCATTTTTTTTTTAATTTTGGTGCGGGTTCCATATCAGAATCCATACCAGACCTGAAAGGACTGGTATAGATTTTGAGGGGGACCCCCACGCCATTTTTTTAAAAATGTTGGTGCGGGGTTCCCCTTAATATCCATACCAGACCTGAAGGGCCTGGTATGGAATTTAGGGGGACCCCCACGTGTGTTTTTTTTTTAAATTTTGGTTCGGGGTTCCCCTGTGGGGAAATTCCATGCTGTTTTTATCAATGAACTTTTATGTGTATTGCCAGACCGGCAATTCATTATAGCCGGCGCTAGCGATAGTAGTTTTACATTACTTTTTTTCCTTTAGAAATGTCATTTTGCTGTCAGACTGTTCTAAACACGGGAAACATGCGCCCCTTTACAGGCATACTATAGACACCCCCCAGGTACGGAATTTAAAGGAATATTACACTTTTATTGTTTCACTTTAAGTATTATTAAAATCACTGCTCCCGGAAAAACTTCCATTTTTAAAACTTCTTTTTGCATTGATACATGTCCCCTGGGGCAGGACCCGGGTCCCCAAACACTTTTTATGACAATAACTTGCATATAAGCCTTTAAAATGAGCACTTTTGATTATTCAAGTTCGTGTCCCATAGACTTTAACGGTGTTCGTGTGTTCGAACATATTTTTTGCCTGTTCGCATGTTCTGGATGCGAACCGAACTGGGGGGTGTTCGGCTCATCCCTAAATGCGATTTGTAAATGCCTCTTAAACCCGGTGCTCTGGCTGGAAGGTCTCCGGAACTCCAGTAATGCAAAAGCCATGAAGAGAAGCCGGAACATTGGTATAAATCAGCAAAGTGGTTTGTTCTTTATTGTACACGATGGAACACAGCCATATAAATGTAAACGTGTTTCTACCATTCAAGCCTTAATCATGGCTCGATTAAAGCCTGAGTAGATGAAACATGTTAGCATTTTTATAAGATTAATCGGGATAGTGGTGCTGCCAGATAGTATGTATAATAAGACGTGAGTCCATCAGGTAAGTCCTTTAAGTGGAGTACTCAGTATAAATTCATAGAGGGGCTGAGCTGGAGAAGGGAGACCTGTATTTAGTGTAACAGTCCAAAAACCAGGGCAAGCCTTTGTTGGGGAAGTTGAGAGCAGACTCCAAATATGCAAAGAGAAGAGAAACAGGCTCCTCTAAGATAGAACTGTAACATTTTAATATAATACAGGTGCATTATCCACTTACATAGAAGTTAGGGAGGTAAGGCACATGTCCATCCACACTGGCGTGGCGTTCGTCCCTGAGCAACAGCGTTCGTGCAGCTATCTTAGCCTGTAGGAGGGGTATCCTGACAAGCAGGACCTCTGCAGCCAGAGAGGTGGAAACAAGGCTTGGATTCAGCTGATTGTCAATGGTGAGGGCTGGAACGCGGTGTTGGGCGCGATGACGTCACTGGTGGGTCGCGACGACGTTTCAGAGCATGCGCACTGGCCAATTGAACACAAGGCGTGCTCCTTTTTCAAGCTGATAGGACAAAGGCTGCTATCAGCCTTTTATGTGTCTCAGTTTGCTGGAAGAATGGAGAATACTTCCCAGAACAAACCTCCTAGATCTAAACTATTACAGATGATATGTGCAAAATGATCAAGTGACATATAAATTAGAGATTAAAATATACATCAATATACATCAAGAGACATTATATCTAATAAAAAATTCAGTTAATAAGATAGTTTGGTATATAAAATAAGCAGGTAAACCATTAAAAACATGAATTCATTCAGGGACCACTATTGCTTGAAATAGATTAATAAATTAATAAAAATAATATATATATTCGCTGATCAGGAAGGGGGATGATATTAATAAATAGATAGGGCTTTGAAAACAAGATAATATATATATATATATATATATATATATATATATATATATATATATATATATATATATATATATGTGTATAATAAAATTGAGGAATGTATTTGCAAATTGTACATATATCACATCAAAACATCTCTTAGCATTTTTATGGCTGTGTTCCACTGTGTACAATAAAGGGCAACAGCTTTGTTAATTTATACTGATGTAGCATTAATAATGACGTTTTTTTTTTTTAATTCCTTATTTATGATTTTCAAAATAAAAATAGGGTCAAATAATAAAACATGAAATAAATAAATAAGACTGACCATTTTTCCCAGCAGTGTACAAGTTGGAGCACACAAACAACTAGAAATCTTATGAAAGGTGTACAAATCGTAGTAGAATTAAAGGAATATTCTTAAATTATGGCAAATAGGAATATGAACGAAGGGAATGGGTCAGGGCTCCTTGGTCCACCCCACCCACCTCCCTAAACCCCAGTGGAGGCCCGTCCATAGAGGGTGCATGGGCACCGCCTCCCCTATCCATGTGTCCGTCCCCCTGATCCAGATATCAGAGCGCCGGACCATGGATTCCAGTGCAGGGTGGGTGTTTTTTTGAACAGGCTTCACCCTGTTGTGTGACGATAGCGAATGAATTTTTGCTATTTTCACACTAAATTCCTCCCTGCCAATCAGGAGGCAGGTCGTGAAACCTGTTTCCCAATTGGCCAAAGCACCAGGCGATCCCGTGCGGGGGGTGCTGTCTCAGTGTCGCGCTGTCAGGGGGGGGTTGTTTGCTTGCCCCCCCCAAAAGAAGAACCCACCAGCCTCCACTGCTCAACCCCCTATCCCCATGGACCTGGAAGGTGTTCACCATGAGAACAGCAAAATTTAAAGTTAATCTGACAAGGCACATCTATCCCAACCCAAAGTCTGGAGATATATTAAGTCCATCAAGTAAGGGTATAAAAAAAGGGGGGGGGGGTTGGGGGGTTGGCAATGGGGGGTAAGGGTAAGGGAGAGGAGGGGTGGGAGTAGGTGGCGAGGATGGGGAGACACAGGAAAATTACAATATGAGATCCGTAATGCATAGTTCTAGTATAGTGCCATCTGCCATTGGGCCTCAACTGAGCGGAACATGCAACATAGGACAGAGTGCCATTGTAGCCATCTGTAGGGGATCTGAGTAACTGGGGATCACCTCACCCAGAAAGGTCTATTGGGTAGCTGGCTGGGTAAGTATAGTCGAGCCAGCAGAGACAATTGTTTTGATTAAATATTTTAACGACGACATTTGGAATGTGCATGAAATGTCTTCTTTAGGAATTGATGGTAAATTTAGAGTTTACAGTTCATACAGTGCAAGTTAAGTTCATTGATTCAACCTTTGGCATTAAGGTCTGGGTTTTCTTGGACGCTGGTGGTTTGCACTTAGCATAGTGCAGGAAGCGTATTGTATTGATGCTCTGTTTTGTTTGATATGATTGCTTAACTTATGTGTGCTCTCCCAGGACGGTGGTTTCCTAGGTCATTGGGTCAACGTTTGATGAAATCAAGCAGTGGCTCCAGCCATTTCGATTTTTAGATTCTGCTTGAGCAAGTGTGTTATTAAAACTGGCCCATGAACTGTCCCTCAGGACCGGTGTGAAGAAACATTCATAACGTGTGTACAGTAAGAAGCATAATATAGGGAATGCAACTAAGCGAATGCCATAGTTAGCATGTTTAGGCTGACAGCCATGAGTCGAATTATGTTTGTACACATGCTCGGTTGTTAAGGCATGTCATGTTAGTTGTGGATGACCTGAATCGGTAATGTATCCAGATGTTCCATGTGTTTTTATCCATTTGTGATCAACTCGTGCAGGGACTGTGAGATGAAGACTTCATTCCCAAATGCATAAAGAACACAACCAATCTGGATGCAGCCTGCATAGGAAAACAGGGATTGAATATAACATGGAATACATCACTTTTTTTAACATACATTTGGAATGTACAAATATGAAGCAGAGCTTGTACAGATTTAAAGTGATCATAAAGGGAATTTTTGCTTTTTAAATAAACATGTTATACTTACTCGCCTTGTGCAATGGTTTTGCACAGATCAGCCCCTGATCCTCCGTATCTTGGATCCCCCGCCGCTGCTCCCTGGATACTCCTCGCTTCTAACTGCAAGTCGCTTGCTATGAGGGGCACTCATGCGGGCTCGATACTGTCCATAGACACAGACGGCTTGGCCCCGCCCCCTGCTTTCTGCTCACTGGCTGTAATTGACAGAGAAGGAGCAAATAGCTCCCACTGTTGCCTCCATGCCAAGGGAGGAGAGAGGGAGAGGAGAGAGCTGCTGCTCTTGTGTATAGTGCTGGATCAAGGCTCGGGTAAGTATAAAGAGGAGCTGGGGAAGGGGGGCTGCACACACGTTTTTTACCTTAAAGTGATTGTAAAGTCTCAAAGTTTTCCATTCTATGCATTAAGATGAAAAACCATCTTTGCAGCAGCTGCCCCCCCAGTGCCTCCCTTTTTTCTTACTTGAGCGCATCCATTCCAGCAATTAACTCAAGCCCACTGGCTCCAGCCACTGTCTCTGTCTTAATTGGATAGCTTGATAGCAGTGGAGCCATTGGCTCTCAAGCAAATCCAGTGACATGGGAGTGGGGAGGGGCGAGTCCCGCTTTCCCTGTCAATGTACACAGCAGTGGGACTCGGGAGCTCGGCCACACGAGTGCCCCTATGGAAAAATGGCTTTCCGTGGGGGCACCCAATGTGGTAGAGGAGCCAGGAGCCTCAGCGGGGCAACCCAGAAGAGGAGGATCGGGGCTGCTCCATGCAAAACCCTTGCACAGAGCAGGTAAGTATGACATGTTTGTTATTTTTATTTTAAAAAATCCGAATGTTTACAACCCCTTTAATGCAGAGAATGCATTAGGGTAAAAAACCTTCTACCTTCTACAACCACTTTAAGCAAAACTGTGTTTTTCCCATTAACAGTAAAACCCCCTGAAAAGTGCAAGTTCACCTTTTCCGAAAAAATTAAAAGGTGATCTAACGCTCTGTACCTTCCCCACCCTACACCCAGTTCCCTTTGCTCTTACCTATATGGATGACTAGTTGTTAGTGTCCACCTAGCTGGTGCAGCAGTCCAGGAATTTAAAAGCCCCAATCTTCTTTCCATAGTAATTTAGAGAGCAATTCAGATTGGTCAAAGTGGTCACATACCAACACGTGACCAATTGGAATTTCTCTGATCAATCCTGGAAGCTCTGCAGGAAGAAGAGGGAGAAGAGTGGGGCCAGACTGTTGTACCAGTTGTGTGGGCAGTGATAGCTAATCACCCATGGAGTTAAGTGCAGTGGGGGCCGGGAGGGCAGTTGTGTGTATGAGTATAATGTGTTCACTATTTAATTTTTTTGTGAAAAAATGAACTTACATTTATAAATGGACTCCAGCTGTGGTATATTCTTAGATAGTTACATTGTAACTATGCATATACAATACCTGGCTGATGCTCTTCGAAGCTGGAAATCACTGGAGTGGACACCATTACTCCAGTGATCTCCACTAGCTTCCAGGTACCATGCAGAGCAGCTACCCTGCTAGTTACTGAACACAGGATGTGGCTTATGCAACACTGGTGCCATTCAGGGAACACCTTGTGTTTTCTCAATAAATCCAAAGCATCCTCTGATTGGATGAAGTGGAGAAGCAGGGCAATGGTGGAACTTCACCTTGTCAAGTCATAGAACACTTTGCACTTGTAATGAATGCGCAACCTCCTGTGTTCAGTAAGCAGCAATGCAGCCGCTCAGCACAGAAACCAGAAGCTAATGGTGATCACTGGAATAGCGGTGCCTATGACAGTGATTTACAGATTCTAGAGGAATTCCACAGATATGGTATATACATACTTCATTTTGTCTATGCATGATCAATGTAAAAATATCCATACCTGGATATTACCTTCATCGTTACAGAAATATGTGATACTTACAGGTAATAAACAGCATGTGACTCACTCTTTTTGACAGCACTGGGCTAATCAGCACCATCACATGGGGAGTCCCTAACCCTGTGTATGCTTGGATTCCATTGGCTCATAGCTTGCACAGACTGCTTTTTTGCTCCTGGCACTTTAAGTCAATCTGATGCTGCCTTGCATTGGAAAAAAAACATAGATTCGCTTTAAATAATATTTTATGTAAAGTTTAAAAAATTCTGTACAGTAAAACCTTGGATTGAGAGTACCTTGGTCGAAGAGTGTTTAGCAAGACAAGACATTTTTTTTTAGAAATTTTAATTTGATAAACGAGCGATGTCTTGATATACAAGTAGCGTCATGTCACAACTGAGTAAAAAAAAAGAAGAGGTGCCTCTAAGTGTAGCAATATGGCTATATTTAATGAAGGTACAACACAGAAACAGACACATCTAAGTATGCAGGCATCCGGGGTAAAGCTGTCCACATAGACCATCCTCCACACCACCATCGACATCGTCCCCTCCACTCTGAGCTCCAGGAGTGCTTCAAGCCTCGCTTTCAGATCGCTCTACTGCATTATTACAGTATTGCATTATTACAGTCTGACAGTGGTGAGAGCTGCTGGTGCTGGGGACGGCCTATCTGGATAGCTTTACCCTGGATGCCTGCATACTTAGATGTGCCTCTTTTAATCATCAACCATGTGAGTTGCTAAATGTTGTAGCTTCAGTAAATGGCACCTACCTTCTCTTTTATACTCTGTAGCTCCTGCTGGATTTTGCTTCTAATCCCCTTGTGGATGGTTCCATTTGTGGATGGACATTTTATGGTTATACAACCTATCACATTGCTATAATCTTTTTATATGGACTATAAACTGAAAGACTTATGAATAAATAATTATATAATAAGTATTTCTTATAGGGACATTCACTTTGATATACAAGTGCTTTGGATTACAAGCATGCTTCCATTATAAATTATGCTCACAATCCAAGGTTTTACTGTACTGTGAAAAAATTATATTGAATATTTGTAGCATTGCATGTTGACATATATGCCCCATGATAGACACAAATTATAGTCCTGTAAAATGAAAAAAAAAAAAAAAACACTCTGAATTATAAATTACCACATATTCACATGTTTATCACACAAGAATAGAACCCACGTTTCAGATTTTAGCTTGGGCTTTGGATCCTTGTTTGGGTAAAGCACCATCTGCTTTGCTTACATTTTCACCTGTTGCAATTCTGACAGTTCACAACAAAAACATGTTTGCCGTCTAAGAGATGGAACAGGATGAGCTACCAGAATCTTATTACATTTCCTGCATTAACAATGATATTTCAATAATTAATTTTGAGAATATGAATAATGTAGTTAGTTAATCTAAGTAATTGCAGTACTTTTTAATATAACAAATCTCTTGTGTAGAATATTTCTACTTAATGATCAACATAAAAAAAAAAAAAAAAACGGTTTAAAATTTCTGATTTCATTCTGTCCTGGTAAAAATAAGGTCAATTAATTTCCATGTGATGTGAAAGAGAAATATCACCTAATAGAACAGCGGTGAAAACAATAAAGATGTCTGGAACAAACTCTAATTTTTCTGGTAGCTAAAGCTTTGAAAGAACCACTTAACTACTCACAAATGTACTGTTTCAATAAAAATAGCATGTGCACCTTTACTGGGTGAAATTGTGCAGATCAATGTGATTAAAACATGAAGTAACCTGGTGCACTTAAATGTTGACCAAAAAAACAAGTAATAAATGGCGCTAATAGGGCAAGCGATACAAAAAAAAGTCCAACTCAAACAAATAGTTCTGCAATGCTATCCACAGGCTCACTTAGGGCAGAGTAGAAATCAGCCTGTGTAATGAAAGGGTAGAAAGGGGGTGCCCACTAAGTGTAGCATTAAAATCATCCACTTTATTAGAGTGCAATTGGCAACTCACTTAGGTTAAAGTGGTAGTAAACTGCTGCAATAATAATAATAAAAAAAGTTCTGCTGAAAAATAATAGCTTACCTTAAAACGAAGCCCTCCAGCGGCAAGCTGTCACCCCTGAGAGGGCTTTCATCTTCCTTCGGTCTTCCTTCCCTGTTCGCGGACTCCGGCTGTGTGAGTGGCCAGAGCCACGATGACGTCACTCCTGCTGGAGCCCTCATTATGGCACGGTGCTCTGAAGGTCCAGCACAGTATGTCGAACCTTCAGAGCGTATGCGCTGGTGACATCATCGGCTGCATTCGGGGTGAATATCTCCTAAACCTTTAGGAGATATTAATTTTACCTACAGGTAAGCCTTATTATAGGCCTTATTATAGGCTTACCTGTAGGTAAATAACAGATAAAAGGCATATCTCCACAAGAACAAGGTTGTCAAACCTACTGATGTCCTGTGGGGGTGGCTACGCATTTCAGAGCATCCTGCTCTTTCCTTAGGCCAATAGGAACCCAGGGCGGCATACACATTTATATACAACCGCTCTGATGGACTACCAAGCCCAATAGAGCCAGTGAAGTACACAAAATATATATGGAACCAGGCATGCATACAAAGGCTCTACACATAAAAAAATACATTTAAAATTCAGTACTAAACCCACAGGACAACCCACCTGATGTCAGGTCTGCACCAGCTCCCCTGTGCACTTTAGGATTACTGGCACTTCCTGTTTTGGTTTCCAAAAGTCCTGGGCCACCTACACAGAGCCCGGAGTCTGCACAAGCAAGACAAAACATCAGTGGGGTTTTTGTGGGGATATGCCTTTTATCTGTTAACCCACTAAGTTGCCAACTCTATTTTGATAAAGTGGTGATTGTAATGCTACACTTAGTGGACGACCCCTTTCTCCATTTTTGCGCTTATATGTTGGCAAACAAAACTAAGGCTCATCACAACTTTAAAAACAAAAATTCTATGGTGGAATTAGCCTGGGTTTAGAGTCTTCTGCTGCTCCCAAGTCATAAAGCTGAAGAGGACCAGACCTTAAAAACCTTCACCTGCTCAAGTGACCTGGAGATGTTTGCATGGACAAAGTCACATTTAGTTACATGCTGTTATCTGACATCCAGTGTTTAAAGTGTAATTTTGCACCAACATTGAGGTAAAGCCTATGTTATATAGTTATATAGTTACATAGTAGGTGAGGTTGAAAAAAGACACAAGTCCATCAAGTCCAACCTATGTGTGTGATTATGTGTCAGTATTACATTACATATCCCTGTATGTTGCGGTCATTCAGGTGATTATCTAATAGTTTCTTGAAGCTATCAATGCTCCCCGCTGAGACCACCGCCTGTGGAAGGGAATTCCACATCCTTGCCGCTCTTACAGTAAAGAACCCTCTACGTAGTTTAAGGTTAAACCTCTTTTCTTCTAATTGTAATGAGCGGCCACGAGTCTTATTAAACTCTCTTCTGCTAAAAAGTTTTATCCCTATTGTGGGGTCACCAGTACAGTAGTTGTACATTGAAATCATATCCCCTCTCAAGCGTCTCTTCTCCAGAGAGAATAAGTTCAGTGCTTTCCTCATAACTAACATCCTCCAGACCCTTTATTAGCTTTGTTGCCCTTCTTTGTACTCGCTACATTTCCAGTACATCCCTCCTGAGGACTGGTGCCCAGAACTGGACAGCATACTCCAGGTGCGGCCGGACCAGAGTCTTGTAGAGCGGGAGAATTATCGTTTTATCTCTGGAGTTGATCCCCCTTTTAATGCATGCCAATATTCTGTTTGCTTTATTAGCAGCAGCTTGGCATTGCATGCCATTGCTGAGCCTATCATCTACTAGGACCCCCAGGTCCTTTTCCATCCTATATTCCCCCAGAGGTTCTCCCCCCAGTGTATAGATTGCATTCATATTTTTGCCACCCAAATGCATTATTTTACATTTTTCTACATTGAACCTCATTTGCCATGTAGTCGCCCACCCCATTAATTTGTTCAGGTCTTTTTGCAAGATTTCCACATCCTGCGGAGATGTTATTGCCCTGCTTAGCTTAGTATCATCTGCAAATACAGAGATTGAACTGTTTATCCCATCCTCCAGGTCGTTTATGAACAAATTTAAAAGGATTGGTCCCAGCACAGAACCCTGGGGAACCCCACTACCCACCCCTGACCATTCCGAGTACTCCCCATTATCACCACCCTCTGAACACGCCCTTGTAGCCAGTTTGCAATCCATGTACTCACCCTATGGTCCATGCCAATGCACCTTATTTTGTACAGTAAACGTTTATGGGGAACTGTGTCAAATGCTTTTGCAAAATCCAGATATACCACGTCTACGGGCCTTCCTTTATCTAGATGGCAACTCACCTCCTCATAGAAGGTTAATAGATTGGTTTGGCAAGAACGATTCTTCATGAATCCATGCTGATTACTGCTAATAATATCATTCTTATTACTAAAATCTTGTATATAGTCCCTTATCATCCCCTCCAAGAGTTTACATACTATTGATGTTAGGCTAACTGGTCTGTAATTCCCAGGGATGTTTTTTGGGCCCTTTTTAAATATTGGTGCTACATTGGCTTTTCTCCAATCAGCTGGTACCATTCCAGTCAATAGACTGTCTGTAAAAATTAGGAACAACGGTCTGGCAATCACCTGACTGAGTTCCCTAAGTACCCTCGGATGCAAGCCATCTGGTCCCGGTGATTTATTAATGTTAAGTTTCTCAAGTCTAATTTTAATTCCGTCCTCTGTTAACCATGGAGGTGCTTCCTGTGTTGTGTCATGAGGATAAACACTGCAGTTTTGGTTACTGAAGCCCCCCGATTCACTCGTGAAGACTGAGGAGAAGAATAAATTCAATACCTTTGCCATCTCCCCATCCTTTGTAACCAGATGTCCTTCCTCATTCTTTATGGGGCCAATATGGTCTGTCCTCCCTTTTTTACTGTTTACATACTTAAAGAATTTCTTGGGATTTTTTTTGCTCTCCTCCGCTATGTGTCTTTCATGTTCTATCTTAGCCGTCCTAATTGCACCCTTACATTTCTTGTTGCATTCTTTATAAAGTCTGAATGCTGAGGACGATCCCTCAACCTTGTATTTTTTGAAGGCCTTCTCCTTTGCTTTTATATGCATTTTTACATTGGAGTTAAGCCATCCAGGATTTTTGTTCGCTCTTTTAAATTTATTACCCAATGGGATACATTGGCTAATGCCCTTATTTAATATGCTCTTAAAGCAAACCCATCTCTCCTCCGTATTCTTTGTTCCTAATATTTTATCCCAATTTATGCCTTTTAGCAAGGTTTGTAGTTTAGGGAAGTTGGCTCTTTTGAAATTCAGTGTCTTTGTGTTCCCTTCATGTTTCCTATTTGTCTGATTTATACTGAAACTAATTGACCTGTGATCGCTGTTACCTAAATTGCCCCATATTTCCACATCCGTGATCAGGTCTGTATTGTTGGTAATCAGTAGATCCAGTAATGCTTTATACCTAGTTGGTGCGTCTACCATCTGACCCATAAAATTGTCCTGCAAGACATTAAGGAACTGGCGAGCCTTAAATGAATGCGCGGTTCCCTCCGCCCAGTCTATGTCTGGATAATTAAAATCCCCCATTATGATAACACTTCCCATCCTTGCTGCTAATCCAATTTGTGATAGGAGATCCGTCTCCACTTCCTCCTTCAGGTTAGGGGGCCTATAGCATACTCCCAGTATTATTTTCCCCTTAGCTTCATCCCTTTGGAGCTCTACCCATAAAGATTCCACCTCCTCTCTAGCTCCCTCAGTGATGTCATCTCTCACATTCACTTGTACATTATTCTTGATATATAGGCATACCCCTCCCCCTTTTTTACCCTCTCTATCCTTGCGGTATAGGGTATACCCTTGAATGTTTGCCAGCCAATCATGAGAGCTGTTGAACCAGGTCTCTGAAATTCCCACAAAATCCAAATCCTCCTCGTACAACAGTATCTCTAGTTCACCCATCTTGTCCGCCATGCTCCTGGCATTGGTGAACATGCCACATAGTTTAGACCGGTCGCATATTGTCCTCGTATTGGGTGTTTCGAGATTGCAACTAGGACTTGCTACTATACTCACCTTGTGTTTTTGTGCTTTGGTTAACCTACCACTAATGCCCCCAATACTACCCTCTGGAATATCTTCCGCGCTGGCTATCACTGTCTCTGGACCCTCCCCCCCATCGCCTAGTTTAAAAACCCCTCTAACTTTTTGGCCATCTTCATTCCCAGCAGATCTGCACCCTCCTCATTTAGGTGTAGTCCGTCCCTTCTATAGTACCGGTTACTGACTGAGAAGTCGGCCCAGTCCTCCAGGAACCCAAACCCCTCCTTACTACACCAGCTCTTCAGCCACTTGTTTACTTCCCTAATCTCCCTCTGCCTTTCTGGTGTGGCTCGATGTACCAGTAGTATTCCTGAGAACACTACCTTGGAGGTCCTTTTCCTCAATTTAGCACCTAAATCCCGAAAATCATTCTTTAGGACACTCCATCTGCCTCTGACTTTGTCATTGGTGCCAACATGCACCATGACAGCCGGGTCTTCCCCAGCCCCTCCCAGTAATCTGTCCACAAGATCCGTGATGTGCCGAACCCGAGCGCCCGGTAGACAACATACTGTTCGGCGCTTCAGGTCTAGGTTACAGATTGCCCTCTCTGTCCTACTAAGAATTGAGTCCCCTACCGCCGGAATCTGTCTTTCCTTTCCCTTTGCTGCCCGCCCACTCTCACTGGAGGAGTTCTTCCCCTGGCAGCTAGGAGAGTCCCTCAGCTCCAGCAGTGCTGGTCCCTGACTGGTTTCACCAATGTCACTCATTGGAGCGTACTTATTGGGATGCTCCAGTCCTGGATCGGCCTCTCTGGCACTTCCCCCTCTACCCCTCCTGACTGTCACCCATCTACACTTTGCTAGTGCCTGCACCTCTTTGTCTCCACCCGCCTCTGTGCTGGCCCCTGCCGGCACCTGCCGTGTACGTTCCTGGCTCACCTTTAGTATGGAGGGACTTCTCAGTGCTGACAGTTGCTTCCCCAGATTCAGAACCTGGGCTTCCAGGGAAACAATGTGCTTACATTTTGCACAGCAGTATTCGCCCTCGATCGGATGATCAAGGAACGCATACATGCGGCAAGATGTACAAAGAGTCGCCTCTCCACACCCGCCGGGCATCGTACCTATTAAATATAGTGAGGATTTGGGGATTTTACCCTGTCCAAATTACCTAACAGCTAGCTTCCTGGCACTAATACTCAAGACAATACACAGGTACACAACAAGACAATACACAGGTACACAACAAGACAATACACAGGTACACAACAAGACAATACACAGGTACTCACAGACCTACGTGCACTCGCAATACACAAGTATACAGTACACAAAACACAAGTACTAACGATCCACACACACTACTCAGACAACACTCAGATACTCACACTACACAGGTACTATGACCCCTGTTATAACCTCCTGTTTTAAACTCTGTTTTTTTAACTCCCACTTATTCCAGCTCCACTTACACCAAGTTCCACAGCTTCAGACTGAGCACGCTCAGACTGAGTCCTACAACCAGTTAAATAGGCACCTGTGAGCAATTAACCACACCCCTTAATTGATAGACTGATAAAACCAGAGGGAAAAAAAAAGCTATTTAAAAAGTGACAGCAAAAGGCAAATTAAAGACTAAAAGGAAAAGCCCCAAAAATGCAACCAAGCAAACAAACAGCAAACAAACAGCAAACAAACAGAAAACAAACAACAAACAGCAAGCAAACAGCAAACAAACAGCAAACAAACAACAAACAGCAAGCAAACAGCAAACAAACAGCAAACAAGCAAACAACAAGCAAACAACAAACAAACAACAAACAGCAAGCAAACAGCAAGCAAACAGCAAACAAACAGCAAACAAACAACAAACAAACAACAAACAGAAAACAAACAGCAAGACTTGTACACTCTAACTCTGTTTTTTTAACTCCCACTTATTCCAGCTCCACTTACACCAAGTTCCACAGCTTCAGACTGAGCACGCTCAGACTGAGTCCTACAACCAGTTAAATAGGCACCTGTGAGCAATTAACCACACCCCTTAATTGATAGACTAATGAAACCAGAGGAAAAAAAAAAAGCTATTTAAAAAGTGACAGCAAAAGGCAAATTAAAGACTAAAAGGAAAAGCCCCAAAAATGCAACCCAGCAAACAAACAGCAAACAAACAGCAAACAAACAAAAAACAGCAAGCAAACAGCAAACAAACAGCAAACAAACAGTAAACAAACAACAAACAGCAAGCAAACAGCAAACAAACAGCAAACAGCAAGCAAACAGCAAACAAACAGCAAACAAACAGCAAACAAACAACAAACAAACAACAAACAGCAAGCAAACAGCAAACAAACAGCAAACAAACAGCAAACAAACAACAAACAAACAGCAAACAAACAGCAAGACTTGTACACTAACAAACAGCAAGACTTGTACACTATATTATTTTATTATTATATATGTTATATTTGTTACCCAAATTCACATTCACATAGGATGACTAGAATAAAAAAATGGTAGCTTACCTCTATTAGATGCTCAATTCCAGACCATCCAGCAAGGAAAAATCCTACATAGTTCTCTTTGTTTATGAGGGGGCTGGGTAGCTGTGGTTTCTATAATTAATGCCTGTACGGTGCAAGCAGATCTTCATTTTTAATTGTACTAGATTTAAACATAAATGGTTAAATGTTGCCATACTGTTCATACAGACTGTGTCTCTAGAGGTATGCCTTTTGCATAAAGAGATATTTGAAAGAAAACAATAGGTGTGATATGGCCTGAAAAATAGTCTTTAAAGTGGTTCTAAAGGTTCAAGGTTTTTCACCTTCATGCATTCATTGCATGAAGGTAAAAAAAGTCTGTGCAGTAGCCCTGCTCCCCCAAATACTTACCTGAGCACGATATGCACAAGAGCTCTCCAGGGACTCTCCCTCCTTATTGTATGAGACAGCCAACAGCCATTGGTTTCCGCTGCTGTCAATCACAGTCAGTGGGTAAATGAAGAGAGAGAGAGGATGGGGCTGAGCCGTGGCTCTGTGTGTGAATGAACACGCAGAGCAGTGGCTCAAGAGCAAGCCTGCTTGGGTGCCCTCATTGCAAACTGCTTGCTCTGGGGGTATTTGGCAGGAGGGAGGGGCCAGGAGCACCAGTAGGGGACCCGAGAAGTGAAGGATTGAGCCTGCTCTGTGCAAAACCACTGTATAACATGTTTGTATTTGTTTTTTAATTGCCTTTAATATCACTTTAATGATTAAACTTTCCTTTCTAAGAATATAGTCCATACACTCAAATAACCCCAGTAGGTTAAAATATATTGTGCATTGTTGTTTATTGGGAGTGCATAACTGCAGGCCATTTCCATCACCTCAGAAATCTGGTCAAGAAGTTGTCCAAGTTTCGGGACACTACCGCCATTACAGGTTTACTGATAACAGGAGTGAGCCGTGTCCTCCTGCTGTCCCCTGCAGTTCTTTTCCTCCACCACTAGATGTCACCAGTATTCTGGATTGAATGAAAGCCAGCATCATTCAACCAACTTCCAGTAAGCCCAAGCTGTCATAGACTGAATCCCATTAAGGACATCATTGTGCAAAGGCTCGCAGTACTCCTCAGTGGCACTCAAACCAGTGGTGGAACTACTATGGTTGCAAAGTGTGTCTGGGCTCCACCACTGTGGGGGGCCACTGTGGGACCGTAAGGTTTGATTCACACTGCTGTGACCCCAAAGTCATGTGACTTGTTTGTGATTGCTTTGCAACTTTATTTCTTGTGATGTTTGTGATTTACCATTGCAGTCTATGGTACTCACCATAGTCGCAAGAAAAGTAGTGCAGGAACCTTTTTTTTTTTCGCTGCAACTTCAGTCGCATTGATTAAGGGCACCCCTTAAAAGGAATGTGTTTTGACTTGTCATACAACTTTATGCATACATCCCGACTTTTGAGGATGAGGATGAGGAACACCTATTAGCAAAAGTATGCAGGCATAGGACACACCCCCTGCCACACTCCCCTTAAAGGAGAATTAATACAAAAAAAATTATTGGTTAAACCCACAAGTGCTTTTTTTTACCACTACTATGCCTTTATATTGGCTTTTGGCATTTATAAATGCAGCAATTTAGAAACTGGTTTAGCACTGGGAAACACATTTTGAAAGATAAATAGTGCATTTTATATACAACTTTGTAGATCTCACAAAAATAAGGGACACATGAGGAGGAAAGAGGGACAGAGGTGACTCGAAATCAGGGACAGTTGGGAGCTGTGCTTTTAGGTTGTCACAGTGTGAACCTGGGCTTATAAAGGGCCCCATGATGGGAGTAAAGGGCCCTGGGATCAGTGTGAAGGGCCCCAGGCTCAGAGAGAAGGGCCCTGGAACCAATGAAAAAGGCCCCAAGACCAATGGAAAGGACCATGGCGGTCAGGGAGGTCCTTCAAGATTACTTTCACTGGGACCCTGAAGGTTCTAATTACACCTTTGGATCAAACATTATATGCTCCATGCTCAGTCTCTGTAGGATCAGCGTGGATAAGAAAAACAGGTTTATGATTATGCAATGCTACGCAACACCTTTGTGAAACATTTGCAGCAGTTGTTGCATCTAAACCATTTTAATGATTCCACTCAACAAATGAAGAGCTTTTCTATTGCCGTAATATCATATGTTCCCCATAACTGCAAATCTATTTATATCTCCTAACACACATTAGTCTGCATGACCCTTGCATTTATTACAGTGATATCACATAAATATTTCTCTGCCTCTTTAATCTCATAAATACGGCTTCAATGAAACCCTGATTTGCATTCTGTCTAAATAAATATCTAAATTGCCCATGAGAGTTGAGCAACTGTTATTGTGAGTTTATATCTAATCCTCAATAGATTTCCATGCTAAGAACCTAAGACTGGCTTCCTCTTGGTAAGATAAGAACAGCTGCTCAGCCTGGCTCTTTCTACCATCCTTTTCCCCCTGCGTATACAAGATGGGTCGGGGAAAATGCAATTTCCTGCTTTCAGGGGAAAAAAAAAAAAATCAATTAGAATCTTGTTTAAGTGGTGTTGGTTAAACTGTGGTAAACATAATGTCTGTAGAAGATGGAACTAGTACATTATAAAGCAATGATATTTGCCAGTCTACTTATTTAATGCTTTGGTGGTTAGGTATGGATTGTTGAATCATTTATGGTAAAAGAAAAGCTTTTATGAAGTTGGCAAATTGTTGACTGGACAGAAGTCTATCTAACAGTTCATGTTTTACATCTTCTTTGTGGTCCAGTTGCTTTGTAAATGGTTTGGTGGTTTAATGGCATATACAAACAGGAATTGTGGTCAGAGTCTGAGAGCAATGATGGGCAACTAGAAAACACAACATTAATGTTTCATGCACACCGCATGACTCGCGTCTGTTTCATGTTGGCTTATTTTAGAAATGAAATAGGCATACGTTGCTAAAATATTTATTTTTCTTATGGAAGAATGCAATTTAATGAAGCCTTTTTTGGCTGACTACATTGTACCGCAAGGTTTTGAGAATACTTAAAGTGGTTGATCAAAGCATATCCCTCTATAATGTGCACTTAAAGAGCAACCAAACTATTAAGAGGGCTGGAGGATCTCAGTTATGAGGAACGATTACAAACATTAAACTTATTCCCCCTGGAGAAGAGAGGCTTAAAATGGATCTGCACCCGCCCCCCGCCCCATTTTTTTTTTCACCCCCGGTTACCTTAGCCATTTGCTGACCCAGTCTTTTTCTGACATTTGTTGCTTACAAGTTAAAATTGGTAATCTTTGCTAAAAAATTACTTAGAACCTCCAAACATTTTTTTTTTTTTTTTTTTTAAGAGAGACCCTATAAAATGGCGGTTGCTGCAATATTTTATGTCACACTGTATTTGCTTTTTGTGTTGGGAAAAGATACACTTTAATGAATTGCAAAAAAAAAAAAACACAATAGTTACCCAATTGGTTTTTGTATAATGTGAAAGATGAGGTTGCATCAAAAAAGAAAAAAGAAGGAACCCTAACATGTCATGTTTTAAAATTGCGCATGCTCATGGAATGGCGACAAACTACGGTACTTAAAAATCTCCGTAGGCGACAATTTAAAAATGTTTACAGGTTACCTGTTTAGAATTACAGAGGAGGTCTTGTGCTAGAATTATTGCTCTTGCTCTAACGATTGCGATGATACTTCACACCTGTAGTTTGAACACTGTTTACATTTGTGGGCCCGACTCACGTATGTGTTCGCTTCTGTGCGCAAGCATGGAGGGATGGGGGCTTTACATTTTTTTTATATTTTTTTATTTTTACACTGTCTATTTATTTATTTTTTTTTTCACTTTCATTCCTATTGCAAGGAATGTAAACATCCCTTGTAATAGAAATAAGCATTACAGGTCCTCTTTATTATGAGATCTGGGGTGAAAAAGACCCCAGATCTCTCATTTACCTTTATAAGCAAAAGAAAAATAACATGCTTTGACATTTTGACTTTGTTCATGCCCGAGAACTGGAAAGGACGTTAGAGGTCATTTCAGTCCTCCAAGGGCATAGAGCTGAGTGGGGTCCATCTGGCCCTTACGTGAATTCCCACCAAGCAAACGGCCACATCGGATCATTTCCACGATTAACTCTTTGCTCTGGTAAGCTCAAAAATCACCGGGAAGCCGCGGGAGGCACCTCTCTTGCCGCCTATAAGAGTGATCTTGCGGTGAATCCACCGCTGGCATCAATTTTATCTGAAAGCCGGCTGCCTAAGGGAAAAAATTATACCATTGGTTATGGCATCTAGCTGCAGCCATAACTCCGGTATTAAACGTCAAAATCATGACGCACATTCCCAGTGGGAGGAGAGACTGTGTCCCAATCAAAAACACCTGACACCATTCCACATTGGATCGTTATAGACACAAAATGGGATAAAGATACTCCAGGTCTCCAACAAAGAAGCCTGGAGTAGGGGGATGTTAAAGTGTCACGCAATACACAAAATAGAAACGATATGTTAAAAATAAAACAATACATCTTTATTAATATATTAAAAATTGATCCATATTTGCATGATATGAGTATATGGAACAAAATATTAAGCCTATTGTACCGACGCATTTCGCATTAATCCATTGCTTCCTCGGGATCCTCAAGCTCTCTATATCAAAATATGGATATAATATCTATAATGAAAAAGCTATAATTACAAAATCATACATTATATTATTTCATCACTTCAGCCCCGAAAGGATTTACCCCCTTCCTGACCAAGCCCTTTTTTGCAAAACGGCACTGCGTCACTTCAACTGACAATTGTGCGGTCGTGCGACCTTGTACCTTAACAAAATTGACGTCCTTTTTTCCCACAAATAGAGCTTTTTTTATGGTATTTTATCATCTCTGCAGTTTTTATTTTTTGCTCTATAAACAAAAAAAGAGCGAACATTTTGAAAAAAAGCAATATTTTTTACTATAATAAATATCCCCAAAAAAATATAAAAAACTAATTTCTTCCTCAGTTTAGGCCAATATGTATTCTTCTACATATTTTTGGTAAAAAAAATAGCAATAAGGGTATATTGATTGGTTTGCGCAAAAGTTATCACGTCTACAAAAGATAGATTTATGGCATTTTTATTATTTTTTTTTTATTAGTAATGGCAGCGATCTGTGATTTTAATTGTGACTGCAACATTGCGGCAGACAGATCAGACACTTTTGACACTATTTTGGGGCCATTGGCATCTATACAGCAATCTGCTATAAAAATGCACTGATTACTGTGTAAATGTCATTAGAAGGGAAGGGGTTAAACACTAGGGGGTGTTCAAAGGGTTAAGTGTGTTCCCTGGGCGTGTTCTAACTGTAGGGGGGATGGGCTCACTAGAACATGACAGAGATCCCTGCTCCCGATCACTGGGAGCAGTAGATCCCTGTCATGTTGCTAGGCAGAACAGGGAAATGCCTTGTTTACATCTCCCCGTTCTGCCTCTGCGTGTCACGATCGCAGGCCACCGGTGGACATCAAGTCCGTGGGACCAGCGACGTTACATAGTTACATAGTTACATAGTTACATAGTAAGTGAGGTAGAAAAAAGACACAAGTCCATCAAGTCCAACCCATGTGTGTGATTATATGTCAGTATTACATTATACATCCCTGTATGTTGCGGTCGTTCAGGTGCTTATCTAATAGTTTCTTGAAACTATCGATGCTCCCCGCTGAGACCACCGCCTGTGGAAGGGAATTTCACATCCTTACCGCTCTTACAGTAAAGAACCCTCTACGTAGTTTAAGGTTAAACCTCTTTTCTTCTAATTTTAATGAGTGGCCACGAGTCTTGTTAAACTCCCTTCTGCAAAAAAGTTTTATCCCTATTGTGGGGTCACCAGTAGGGTATTTATAAACTGAAATCATATCCCCTCTCAAGTGTCTCTTCTCCAGAGAGAATAAGTTCAGTGCTCGCAAACTTTCCTCATAACTAAGATCCTCCAGACCCTTTATTAGCTTTGTTGCCCTTCTTTGTACTCGCTCCATTTCCAGTACATCCTTCCTGAGGACTGGTGCCCAGAACTAGACAACATACTCCAGGTGTGGCCGGACCAGAGTCTTGTAGAGCGGGAGAATTATCATTTTATCTCTGGAGTTAATCCCATTTTTAATGCATGCTAATATTCTGTTTGCTTTGTTAGCAGCAGCTTGGCATTGCATGCCATTGCTGAGCCTATCATCTACTAGGACCCCCAGGTCCTTTTCCATCCTAGACTCCCCCAGAGGTTCTCCCCCCAGTGTATAGATTGCATTCATATTTTTGCCACCCAAATGCATTATTTTACATTTTTCTACGTATGGGTACATTGTTTTGCGCACCCGTGCCACTTTGCCGACGTATATCGGCATGAGCTGGTCGGCAAGTGGTTTATTTCACAGTTCTTTCTGAAAGTTACATTGTGAGGAAGTACGAAGCCATAAGTGAAAAGGCTTTAAAAAAATTCAAGTTATTGGTGTAATCTGATCACATTGCTACTGTATTGAACACGAGAACAGTGCTTGCAATCTCATCGTGTACAGTTAAGGACTCACTCACATGGGCGTACTACAGCATACACCCATGCAAGGGCCATATTTGCCAGCATGGGGATAGACAGGTGTTCCATGCATCCCTGTGCAGGTAATCCCATTCTTGTCATTTGGGACGCAGCAACTGCAAGGACACAGCCGCTGCTTACAATTTGAAAACTGAGCGGGTGCACGGCTCCAAACACAGACAGTGTGCATTTGAGGCCTTGCACCCACACAGATGTCAAATTGTGAGCTGCGGCTGTGTCCTTACAGCTGCTACATCCCAACTGACATGAATGGGACTACCTGCACAGGAATGCATGGAACAACCGTGCATCCCCATGAGGGCAAACATGGCCCTTGCACGTGTGTACGCTGTAGTACGCCTGTATGAACAAGGCCTAAAACTAAGATAAAAATGATGATTTTTGCTTGGAGTTCCACTTCATCATAATGGCATAATTGTGATTCCTTAGAGAACAGCACAGGAACTAAACTAACTTTGGTTATAATGCATACACAGTGCAAGCTTATTTTTCTCCCTGCAGTCTATCTCTGTAATATCCGCACATGTATGGTGCCACAGCTACAGTTATTATGTATGACATTATGAAAAAAAAAGGCACATTGACAAAAAATAAAAAAAACCCATATTCTATACACTGATAGGGAAGTATTGTTTCATTCTGCACAGTCATTTATCAGGATAAGTGTATTGACGTAGGTGCTAATGTCATAATTTTTTTTTTCCACAATCTGGCTGCACCTATTTATAAATCCCATTTGCCGCACTTCCCAATGATATCCTGGGCTGGTAGAGCATTTAGTTACATTGTTACACCATATTTGTATTTTTAACCTGCCAGGATTGACCTTGTAGGACAGAAATCTCCAACTCAGATTACTGAAATATGTTTCTCATTTCCTTTCCACCTTTTCATATTACCCAGAAGAGGGATTTGGAGAAGGTTGCAATTGCTGGGAAGCCTTCATGTTTTTAGAATGAAATTAAAGTTATCCTTGTGTTTAGTAAAAAGAAATCCCTCCATTAACACAATGCTCCTTATCTGTGTGTCAGAAAAGTGGTTCTTAATGCTATCGTCATTCTTGCCAGTATGGTCTGCGAACAATGTTATGACTAGTGCACCATAATGCTTAGCAGCATAGTGGTGGTAATAGAAAATGCAGGTTGTCTCCATGCCTTCATGGTGGGCATTATATTGTCAGATTTAAATATATATCCTGCATTTACGAGGGGTCTTCAAAAAGTTTCCACACTGTTGTGCCCATTGCAGCTGCCCCTCCTGCCCACCCCTTGTCCCGGCCCTGCCCTCTACATAAAGTTCCCCCATCTCTACCCCTCCTCCCCTCCTCTACATGAATAGGGCATGTTAAATGTAAGAGAGGGGCATTGAGGCCATTATAGGGTCCTCAGGGACTTTTAATGGTGCTTGAGTCAGGTAATATATCCAACATATCATAAAATCATATTTTATTAAACAATCTTATAAAAGGAAACAGACATGATCAAGGACAATATACAATATAAAAAGGGGGGGGGAAAGATAACCCTTTGATATACAAATTAATACCACTTTCTCAACATGTTTCGCTTGCATAAGCTTCTTCAGGAGATATATTTGTGATGTTAAGGTCAACTATAAGAAATAGAAAGAATATCCGTAAATCATACATATACATATCTGCTAATACCTCATGCAATCATGATATTAGAGTATAAACAATATACAAAATAAATCTAGTAATTAAATCTACATATGTGTAAACATTATATATTAGAACAAAAAAAAAAAAAAAGGGGGGGGGGGGAGAAGAAAAAGGGGGGGGGGATTTTTTGCATTATCATCATTCAGCTCAAAAGAGCTTACCTGTAGAGATAAGTCTACTAATCACATGAACATTGCGTAATGGCAAAATGCTTCCTCCTTGATTCTCACCTCACTAGGGAGGCATGCAGAGAGAGATAAAAATCTTTAAGTATCAGCTCTTCTTTGGAAGAGAAAAAAGAAAATGGAAACAAGTAAGTCTAGGTAGTTTAAGTAATTAACGATGATAGTTCTATATAAATATAAAATAATTTCAATCCAAAAATACCTCAATAGAATCAATTCAGGATAAAAAGAAGGCTACATCCGGGAGATGGTAGATTGCAAAATTGCTAACAAATGTAAAAGGATGGTTCTGAAAACGCAGTGGAGTAGCAGACACAGAGGGGGGCGGTATACGTCCATACACAGCTGTTGGCTAAGCTGAACCTGGAGGTATTGCTGCAAACTGACCACAAAGAACCTAAAAAGTATATATAAAGATATATTGGAAAAATGTCTCTAAGTATCATCGATATTTAAGAGTGCATAATTAATGTAGAAAGCAAATGAGCATAGACTTACTAGTTCTTATTGAATTAGAATAGCTCGTCCGGGAGGTATCTCTGCCCCATGTGTCAAACAGGAACTGACAGAGATTGGCGGGGGATGAAGCCCCGCTTTTAAAACCCTCCAGCGTGACGACGTCTGACTCGCCGTCACGCTGCGGACACAAAGAAGATGCCCGCGCATGGGCACACCTCCGACGCCCGTACATCGGATAGCGTGAGCGACGTCAAGTGCTGGCAAATGGGCTCGCGGCCATCTTTAAAAATCCTACGTCCTAAGTATGGTAGTAAGGAGGCTCACACGGCTCAAAAAGGGAAAAGGGGGCAACAATAAAGTCGAATTGTAATCGGTAAATGCAATTGAATTGAAGGTCACTAAAATAACATGGCTAAAGAATAGCCAAGATTGGGCATTATATAGAAATGGTCTAGAATTGAAAAAGCCCTCAAATAGACTATCACTGATGGGCATGGTTTTGTTCTAAAGTAGCAGGTTTAAGGCAGGATATCGGTGAATGACATTGTTGGACAAAGAACTCCGGTATGGGAGATTTATTCCATCTTTTTGGCCAAAAAGTGTGGACACTCCTGACCCGACTAGTGTCTACATGTCAAGAGTGTCCAATACAGCTAATACAGTGTACATATAATTTTCAGCATATTGCGTCACAAGCGAACAGGCGGTACACTTCCGTTATACAAAACATTCTAACCTTTTAAAAGTCAACCTATGCATCCTAAAATCAGACAAGTTCTGCAAACCATATATATTTTTAGCTTTATACAAAACTTTCATTTCTCTGCAGTATGCTCTTGCGGTTCCTTCATCTGTCTTAAATGATGTCAGCAAGCAAGCTTTTTGCACAGAAAGAGGAATGTAGCAGATTCCTGTGATGGGGGTGTCACAAGTAGCTTCAACATGAAATACAAGAAATATGATTCTTAGCTGAAATTCTAAATCAGTCTTACTACACACATAACTATGGCCATATAAACTGACCCTCGTTGCCACTTCATTTCTATTTACCTTTTTTTTTTTAACAAACATTGTGGCACCAACCCTCCATGCACATCATTTGGATATACTTTGTCTAATGCTCACTGGGCTTCCTGGGATATGTACATCACATATCCTAGGAGGCCTTAGTCTTTTATTCAGTAAGAAGAAGGGGCTGTGCCTAACAGTGCGTCATCGCGAGGCCCCGTCAGCTTTACCTATTTACCTAGAAGAGCCATGGGCCTTTCAATGATTTCACAAGTAATGCCGCGTACACACGAGCGGACTTTACGGCAGACTTTGCCCGGCGGACTGGATTTCGTCGGACAATTCGATCGTGTGTGGGCTCCAGCAGACTTTGTTTGCTCAAAAGTTGGACGGACTTAGATTTGAAACATGTTTTAAATCTATCCGTCGAACTCGAGTCCGGTCGAAAAGTCCGCTCGTCTGTATGCTAGACCGACGGACAAAAAGCCATGCTAGGGCAGCTATTGGCTACTGGCTATGAACTTCCTTATTTTAGTCCAGTCGTACGTCATCACGTACGAATTCGACAGACTTTGGTGGATTGTGTGTAGGCAAGTCCGTTCATTCAGAAAGTCCGTCATAAAGTCCGTTGAAAAGTCCGCCGGGCAAAGTCTGCCGTAAAGTCCGACCGTGTGTGCGCGGCATAAGTAAGGTGGAGGCAGGGACCAATCTTAATCTGTTGACAGAGGGATGTCAGTGGGACAACAATGGATTCGCTGGGTGGGTGAGTATCTGAACAGTGCAAAAAACATCACCCGGTGGGGGGTATAAAAAAAAAAAATGAGGGAAGGGAAAGGGTGAAGATCCTCTACAAAGTAGTTTTTTTTTTAGCTAAACACATTGATCACAATAAAATAAATATTTCCCATTAAACTATTTGTTAAAATTCTTACCCAAGCACTTTTCCAACTTTAATGTTGCTTGGCCCGGTTCTTTTAGTGCTGATTCCCTGAACTTCCAGTTTTCACAGGAAAAAGTTAATAGTGGACAGTGCAGTCTCCATCCAGTCTGTTAGGTTGGAGAAGGAAGAAGGAGGAGTAGGGAGGAGCAGGGGAAGTGTCTTGCCATCACATGCTAAGGGGCTGTGTGTTTCTATTGATGCACACAGTGTAGGGAAACACGACTGCCGGCATGCAGGGACTGCATGGAGGGTGGCTCAAAAAGGGTGCTCCAAGAGGAAGGAGTCACCTTGAAACAGAAAACCTTGATCAACAGTCATGCTACCAGCTTAAACAGAAACACAGGCAGGGAATACAAGATTAAATACTGAGTAAATTACTAAATCAGCTGCTGAAAGTATTTTAAAAAATGGCAGTCTGTTAATGCTTTAAATATGTATAGGGACTGTGTGTGTTTTCTTTTCTTCACCAGTGTCTTTACTGTAGATTCCAATTTATTTTGCAGTGAAAACATATTCTGTGATAGTACTAGTGTAGAAACAAATCAAATGTAGGTTCTCTTTTCTTTGTTAAACCAATTCATGGCTTGTATGCTTGACATCATAAAGTGTGGCTGTACCAATATTTGTGGCTGTAGCCACCCCAACCTCAGAGATGAAGAGTGCTATACAGTCTCCATCTCATTATAATACTCTATTGATCATCCCCAACAGATCTATTTAGGATAAATTACTTGCAACACACCAGTCTCTTTTTCGACATCAAAACAACGACCTAGTAGCTTGGCACTACTCAATATATTAGTGTGAATGGATGATATGTATTAATTATTAGTCTGAATAGATACTAGGTATTAAAAGTGTCTGAAACACTTTTCTGAGACCAGTAAGATACAATTACGGTAGATTCCAACTATCATTAGAAGTGATTTTGGTTCAGTTGAAACACATGTTCATTTCAAACATATTTAACTGGTTAGACCCCAGAGAGTTTAATCACCTCTCAGTTTTTTTTAACTTTTAGATGACTTTGGAGGTGAGACCTATATGCTTCCATTCTTGGATCTGGATTCCTGCTACAGCCAGTGCCCCAGTGCCATTGGGTCCCACTCTTCTTGATGGATTTTAGGTTGAACTTTTGCTATGGAGAATGTTGGAAACAATGGCACAGAGATCTTGATATTGAAAATTTTGAAGAGTTTAATCACTAGTCAGCTTTTTGACTTTTAGATAACTTTGGGCATAAGACCTGTATTCTTGTGTTCTTGGGTCTGCATTCCCACCAGAGCAAATGCAACTGGATCCCACTCTTGTTGCTGGATTTTAAATTGACCTTATACTATTGAGAATGTTGGAAACAATGGCAGGGAGATCTTGATATTGATGTTAAGTCCCGAAGAGTTTAATCACCTATTCGTTTTTTTTTAAATTTTAGATGACTTTGAAGGTGAGACCTATATAATTGTGTTCTTGGGTCTGAATTCCTGCCATGGCCATTACAATTGGGTCCCACTCTTCATTGCTGGATTTTAAATTAACCTTATACTATTGAGAATTTTGGAAACAATGGCAAGGAGATCTCGGAGTGTTCAAGGCTTATAAGCCCTCAAAAATCCACCCATAGGTTAAATGTTACTTTTGGGCTGATGGGCTATTTAGTAAATAGACTGTACACAAAAGCAAATGACCCAAATCAATTCACATTTCATACACAATCATCAATCATACCATTAATGGCAATGCTTGTTGCAGCACAGTACTAATATACAATGAGTGAAATGAGTAGCTGCTCCTGGAATAAGCTTTGGGTTTTGCTTATTGTTCAATTTTAGAAAAATGACCTAAACTCAGACCCATTCTGAGCCAAAATTCTGGTACACTTCATCTACCAAAGTACCAGTGTTTTATTACTCTTATATGAGTTGTCCTTTATTAAATGAAAGTAAAAAAATAAACAACGACATAACACTGGAAATAGAATATGTAACATAATGACCCCTTTACTTAGTAGATCATCAATGTTATATGCTGCATAAACTCCTCAGCCTTGTATAGCATCCTGTTAACTGATGGGATGAATGACTTTACTGTCTATCACTTAGCCACTGCATTGTTTTTCTAGCACCAGGAAGCCATGTAATGTGCCTTTATTGCTTGCAGAATGACAACACAAAGATCCAAGCCAGCGCACCATTTTATATACGCATTCAGCTTCTACACAGGGGCTGTATCGCATGCCATTACATGGCAGGCGAGTCTGTCGATGCATCATGGTGCCCCTGGGGCGTAAATTATTGTTATTGGAACTTTGCTTTACTGTCAGCTATTTACAATGTTAGGGATACCATAAATAACTAAATAGGTCCTGATACGTTTTTGTTCCACAAGAATTTTATTGAGATTAAACAAGTGTGAAACTATAGCCATTTTAATTTCCACGGTAGCAGTAGTCAAATAACACAACCAAATGAGAAAACAGACTTGTGACCCCATTATTGGTGCATCTTTGAGAAGAGAGCAGTCAACATATATATCGTGGTTTACACCATAGTCAAGAAAAAATGGATATGTGTCAGTAGGAGTAGGTAGATGTCACAGTATCATGAAGGCTCTTTGACATGGATGTAAATAATGCATTGAAAATAGAGTTCCTGATGCTGAGCAAGCATGG
The DNA here is from genome assembly GCA_037952835.1 of Lithobates septentrionalis. Lineage (NCBI taxonomy): Eukaryota > Metazoa > Chordata > Amphibia > Anura > Ranidae > Lithobates > Lithobates septentrionalis. The sequence goes on from JBBDGP010000812.1 coordinate 2,179,452, forward strand.
TGGGTATTGAGGTAGGTTGGTTTGTGAGGAGGGGTTCTTGTGCAAGGTAAATTGGAAAAGGAATTTTAAGTAATGGGGTAAGATTCTGCCGGGAGAATGCTAAGAATGCTAAGATCCGGGATGTGGCTTATGGAGAGAGGGTGGGGGTGGGGAGAAGAGAAGGGAGGGAGGGAAGGAGGCTTGATGAGTTTTTGTGCAGTGGAGAACATTTAAAGTGGTTGTGCTACATTGAAAGCTAGAAGACCAGTGGAACAAAATAGAAATCTGTCTGGTGTTTTACATTTTCCCCCCTTTTAGGTAAGTAGTCAGCACTGAATCATCTGCATTTTTGAAGTGTCTGTAATGAACTCCAGCCAAATATATTGGGATAAAAAATTAAATAACTTAACTAGCGGGCTGATAGCCCAATCAGCTATGCTTGTGGAATTCCCTGCCCCACAACAGAATGTAATACTAGAGATGCCAGTGACATAATTGACCTAATATGGCCACATGGTCATTGGTCAACTATTTACGTTACCTGATTGTTTGGATTGACCCCTGAATGGGGGGGTTGGAGCTTTTGTTTTGGCATGAAGTTGGCTCCTTGCCAAAATACCGTAATATCTCTAACCCCCCCCCCCCCTAATCAGGGGTTGATCCAACCAATCAGGTAATTAAAATATATATATAATAGTGATCTCCCACACTCCAAATAACAAAGAAATATTACAACAAGTGTTGCTACTTACAACCATACATATCAAAACCAGTGAGAATGAATATATCAAAGTGCATTTATAGCAAAATTCACAGTAGCCCAACAATAACACCTAATTAATTCAGTGTTCAATACAAAAATGTAATCATCAAATATATATAATAATCTATGTGCAAAGAAATTATAAAAAATATAAAAGATATTAAAATTAAAAGTCATAAAAATAAGTAGAAAAAGAAAACGAGTCCAATTTCAGTCCTCTTTAAACAACGAAAAAAATGTGATGATAGTCCCAGTGATGTCCTAATTAAGAAAAAACACCGTAAAGTATCCACCACCGTATGTGATTCGACACATACGTTGGGTGGATACTTTATGGTGTTTTTTTCTTAATTAGGACATCACTGGGAATATCATCACATTTTTTTCGTTGTTTAAAGAGGACTGCTATTGGACTCTTGTTTTCTTTTTCTATTTCTTTTTATGACATTTTAATTTTATTATCTTTTATATTTTTTATAATTTCTTTGCGCATGGATTATTATATATATTCGATCATTACATTTTTGTATTGAACACTGAATTAATTAAGTGTTATTGTTTGCTTTATATGCACTTTAAATATATATATATTTCATTTCCACTGGTTTAGTTAGGTGATTTGAATGGTTGCTTGTAAAATTATTATAGCTGACTTGTACTGGCTAATGTTAGGCACAAAATTAAAGGATTCTGTTGGGCTTAAAACCTCCGAAAGCATTTACTGTTGCACACTTTCAGCTATTGTTCTTTCCAAGAGACTCCCTTGCAAACGTTTGTATGCTTCGTAGGCATTGATTATAAATGGTATGATTGCTGTGCAAGATTCTTCTACAGAACTGAAGGTTGGCTATAGTTGCCCTGGGTATAGTTGCATCAATGTGTGTCTTCTCTATTCTAAAGAAGCTAAAGAAGGTTGTGAATCATAAGATAGTGAGTGTTAAGTTGATCCTGAGTATTTTCCAGATCTCTACTCAAAGTAGACTAACAAGTTGCCATCATTTAAAAATACTCTTCTAGTGAAGGAAATTGCACATGAAATTAGATGAAAAGTTGCCCTTTCATTTGGCACTTTCCTAAAGTGGTCTAATGAGTAATGTATCCCAAGTAGCGTAACGCTGCATGGTGGAAATGGAAACATCCTGTGATCATCATTCCTTCGGTTGTTAATCTTCTCTCCGGTGATTTTATGGATGTTTCTTGTTATTAAATAGCTGAGAGCAATATATACATTCTTGTGACTACGGATATAGAGGAACAAAAAAGTAAGATTTGTAAGAATAAATAATGAGCTCTGATCATGAGGGTCACTTTTGCCCCACAGGCAGTGAAAGTTGAGTAGCGGAATAAAAGAATACAATGAAAATTGGTGGAGCATGGTTCCCCATAGCTTACACCCTTAGGAGATTGCGCCTGTTGCGTCTCCTGTTTCTGTACTCATAGATGTTGTTTTCACTAAAGAAGTAGAATGAATTGGTCATATTATTTTACAGTAATCATAGCTTGATATATGTGCATAAATAATAGGTATATGAATATATTTATGAGGAATTATTTATGCACCTCTGTGCATGACTTGACAAGAACCAGAGAACCTCAGCTTTTTATTCTGGTACAGAAACAAAGTTTTAAGTCAGTTTCACAATTTCTGTATTAATAAATCTAATTCCAAGTGAAAGTAGTGTGAATGAATGCCCTATGAGCCATACAATTTATTACATTATATGATTGTGTTGTAACATGCAAGATGTTTATAATGGTGTGTGCATGTACAGTATTTATGTACATGTTTTAGCATGAAAATATTGGTTTGAAAGTAACATATTATTGAAAGTATAGTAAAATAAATTTCCAACTAGAAAAAAATAAACTGAGGTAGTGCTGTGTGCTCTATAAATCAATATGAGCCATCTTAAAAAAATACACCTCATGTGAAACATGTCCATAAAACCATATTCCCAATGTCCACAATATAAGTCATCTAAAATGTCCACAAATTCCCCAATTATTTTGCAGTATTATTCATCCATGTGTGAAAATCCTACAAAAAAAAACACGTGACTTAGATGAAAGAACCACTCCCCACAGGTTCAGCACTCACCTGATCACTATGCCTCACATATAGATGATTGGCATAGAGCGTTTTATTAGACACATTCTTTCATTCCTCTTCTCACATATAGAGCTCCCAAATCTTCTTTTCCATATGCAGCTCCATATAAATCCCAGGAGGAGAGAGAAAAAAAAAAACCTAGTGTAATAATGTCCAAACAGCTTTAACCACTTTACTACTGGGCACTTTTACCCCCTTCCTGCCCAGGCCAATTTGCAGCTTTCGGCGCTGTCGCACTTTGATTGACAACTGCGTGGCCATGCAACACTGTACCCAAACAAAATTTGTATCACTTTTTTTACACAAATAGAACTTTCTTTTGGTGATATTTAATCACCACTGGGTTTTTTTATTTTTTGCTAAATAAACAAAAAAAAACTTAACATTTTGAAAAAAAAAAACACTTTTTCATAGTTTGTTATAAAATTTTGAAAAAAGGTAATTTTTCTCCTTAACTGATGTGCACTGATGGGGCTGCACTGATGGGCACTAATGAGGCGGCACTGATGAGGTGGCACTGATGGGCATTGATGGGCACTAATAGGCTGCACTGATGGGCACTGATGAGACAGCACTGGCGGACACTGACGAGGAGGCACTGATAGGCATCACTGATGGGCACTGATGAGACAGCACTGGTGGACACTGACGAGGAGGCACTGATAGGCAGCACTGATGGGCACTGATAGGTGGCAGTGATGTGCACTGGTAGGCGGCACTGATGGGCTCTGGTAGGCAGCACTGACAGATGTCACTGATGAGGAGGCACTGATGGGCACTCATTAGCAGCACTGGTGGGCACTGATTGGCAGCACTGGTGGACTCTGATTGGCAGAACTGGAGGGCTCTGATTGGCAGCACTGGTGGGCACTGTTGAGACTGCACTGATAATCAGGACACTGATAACCAGTGCCCTGATTATCAGTGTACATGCCCCTTTTACAAAAGCCTGTTATTGGCTCTCTTCTCCCTTCCTCCCGTTGTCAGCGTGAGGAAAGGAGTGCTGATAACCAGCTTCTGTTTATATCCAGGGTCAGCTGTGATTGGACACAGCTGATCATGTGTTAAAGAGCCGCTGATTGGCTCTTTAACTTAATCTGTGATAAGCAGTGTCTGGAGGATGTGTTGCAGTGGGCGTGCGGCAGACCCGATCACGGGAGGCCATGGTTTGTGTCACAAAGTTACACATGACCTTTAATATCCTTTTTTTAACAGTTAATTTTACTATTTGTGCATAGATAGATGGATAGATAGATAGATAGATAGATAGATAGATAGATAGATAGATAGATAGATAGATAGATAGATAGATAGATAGTAGAGGTGCCAAAGCATATCGGCTGAAAATTGTGTTTTTCGGGGCAACAGACCAGTTTGAAGACATACATAGAATTTAGACATCTGATGCAGCCACCACATCTAAGAATTAGTTAGCTGCAATTTAAAAAAATACAAAACGCATTTGGGTTTAACGCGGAACTAAACCCTCCTGTTCTTTACAGCCAAGGAAGCTGCCATCTTATGCAGCGTACACACGGTCGGAATTTTTAGACCGGACTGGTCTGACGGACGCCGACAGACCAAATCCGGCGGACAATCCAATTATGTGTGGGCTTCACCAGACCTTCAGCTGACTTTTCCAGTCGCAAATCTGACGGACTATAGATTTGGAACAGGCTTCAAATCTTTACGTCGTAACTCCGCCGAACCCAGAAATCCACTCGTCTGTATGCTAGTTCGACGGACAAAAAAACGACACTAGGGCAGCAATTGGCTACTGGCTATCAACTTCCTTATTTTAGTCCGATGTACGTCATCACATACAAATCCTTTGGACTTTGGTGTGATCATGTATAGGCAAGTCCGTTCGTTAGAAAGTCAGTCGGAAGTCCGTCAAAAGCCCGTCGAAGGTCCGCTGGAAAGTCTGTCGGACCAGTCCGGTCGAAAAGTCCGCCCTTGTGTACGCGGCATTAGCCTCCATTTGACCTGCAGTTGCCATGGTGCTGCACAGGAGAGAAAGTATCCTGTTCTCTTTTTATTGCTTCCTTTGTGTGAAATTCCTGGCATTCCTGCTAGTCCCTCTGCTTTCCTATTATAAACTGACCACACTAAGCAAGAGAACACACCATGGTCAGTTCTCTAGCTATGCTTGGAACTCAGCCTGCTCTCTTCCAATGATCTGACTTGTCCTGACATGCCCCCTCCCCTGCACAGCCATTCACTAGGAAGCTCAGTATGTTGCTTCTTCTCCTCCCCCCAGCTCTTATACAGCTGAGAACAGAGGGAATGTGATCAATTATAAAAAAAGGTGAAAAAGGTATTTATAATGTTTTTTTTTAATCTATACAAAAATGTTTTGCCTTTAATTTATATTTTAAACTACTTAATTGGTTGTATTACAAGGTGATCATTTACAATCACTTTAACTGTGCCCGCACTGCATGGGTGGGAAAAAAGCCCAGAGTTCTTCTTTAAATCAATTATTTTAGTTTTCCTTTCATACTGCTTTAAAATGTGCATGAAATATACTGTAACCTGTCATCCTGTCTGAATGTTTAACTAGTCCTAATCAAATAAATTCACTTTAATAAAGACACATACACACATGGATGTATTGTATATGTGGATACATTTCTATCTAGGGCTGGGTAGTGCATGATTTTCCTTTGTTTGCTTTGTTCTTTGGTTTATTTGTGTTTCTCATCAGTGTTAAACAAACATTTCCTCTATATAGATGATGCACATAAAAGAGGAATAATAAGCCATTGTGCCGACACTTTACTTATTAACGATAGCGATATGATTTAGCGGGCTCCTCTTGTTTGATCTTGTAGCACTGAGCAGACAGTGATTTCTCTAGATGTTTTTATTATGGACATAACTTTTCTCTGTTATAATCAGTTGTGCGAAATAGCCGGGAGACGAGAACCGGAGCAGACATTGAGAAGATAAAGTGCAAGTCCTTCAAAAGTGCAATCATAAACTGCATGATAATCTGCTTGTACCGCTACTAATAGTGCTCTGCCATGGACGGTGTGCCATCCGATCAGAATACTTTATTAATCCCAAAGGGAAATTGGGAATTTGTACAATGTGTGAGTGTAACATATGATGCTATGAGACCTCAATGGGTAGCATTACAGGAAGAGATGGACCGGGTCACATTCAATGTTCACCACATAGACTTCTATCTAAACAGATAGACTATAGGGCTGTAAAGAGAAGTTTACAAGATATCATTTATATCATATATCCATGCAGAGTTACTGGGTATTTTAATAAATACCTTTGATAAATAGGGATGATCCCAATGTTCAAGTCGTTGTATCCCTTATCCAATCACAGCACAATGTGCTGTGAGAGCCATGATTGGCCAAAGGCCTTTGGCCAATCATGACTCAGGGGCTAAGTCCACGCCCCACACTATATAAGGTTGCTGCTTACACGGCCACCGTATATAGTGCATGAATAGAGATTTGTGTGTAGTATATATAATACAGTTCAGCGTCTATAGTGCAGTTAGTGTAGTACAAGGATATGCAATTAGCGAACCTCCAGCTGTTGCAAAACTACAAGTCCCATCATGCCTCTGCCTCTGGGTGTCATGCTTGTGGCTGTCAGAGTCTTGCTATGCCTCATGGAACTTGTAGTTCTGCAACAGCTGGAGGTCCGCTAGTTGCATATCCCTGGTGTGGTATATATATTACAGTTCAGAGTATATAGTGCAGTCAGTGTAGTATATATAATACAGTTCAGAGTATATAGTGCAGTCATTCCGGTATATATAATACAGTTCAGAGTATATAGTGCAGCCATTCCAGTATATATAATACAGTTCAGAGTATATAGTGCAGTCAGTGTAGTATATAAAATACAGTTTAGAGTGTATAGTGCAGTCCGTGTAATATATATAATACAGTTCAGAGTATATAATGCAGTCATTGTAGTATATAATACAGTTGAGAATATATAGTGCAGTCAGTGTAGTAAATAAAATACAGTTTAGAGTGTATAGTGCAGTCCGTGTAATATATATAATACAGTTCAGAGTATATAATGCAGTCATTGTAGTATATAATACAGTTGAGAATATATAGTGCAGTCAGTGTAGTAAATAAAATACAGTGCAGGGTATATAGTGCAGTGAAGGGTATATAATACAGTGTATTGAGGTGGTTAAGGGGAACTCTATGACAGAATTGAGAAAAAAAATGGCGTGGGGTCCCCCCAAAAAAATCCATACCAGGCCCTTCGGGTCAGGTATCAATTTTAAGGGGAACTCCACTCCAATTTGTTTTCAAAAACAGCGTGCTGCCCCCCCCCAAAATCTATACAAGGCTCTTTGGGTCTGGCATAGATTTGAAGGGGAATTCCAAGCCAATTTTTTTTTCAAAAATGGCGTGCAGTCTTCTTAAAATCCATACCAGACCCTTATCCGAGCATGCAGCCTGGAAGGCCAGGAAAGGGAGGGAACGAGCGAGCGCCCCCCCCCCCCCCCCGAACCGTGCCAGGCCGCTTGCCCTCAACATGGGGAGGGTGCTTTGGGGTGGAGGAACTTGACTGGCCTGCACAGAGTCCTGACCACAACCCGCTAGAATACCTTTGGGATCAGTTAGAGCAAAGACTGGGCCAGGCCTTCTCGTCCCCATCAGTGCCTGACCTCAGAAATGCACTTCTGGAAGAATGCTTAAACATTCCCATAGACACACTCTTAAACCTTGTGGACAGCCTTCCCAGAAGAGCTGAACCTGTAATAGCAGCTGCAAAGGGTGGGCCAACTTAAAGTGGATGTAAACCCTCGCATATACCCAGTGAAGTGAACAGCCTCAGATGATACACAAAGTTGAACAAATCTCCCTACATAAGTTTTACTTGCATATCTGCTGTCTTCATCTATATATATCCTTTAGAAAGTGCTCTTAGTGTTAGCAGATTTCCTCTTCCTGGTTAAAACTGCAGAGAAGCCTGGGCATACAGCCAAGACAGCTGATTGGAGGAAAGGCACACACGCCCTCTCCTCATAGGTAGAGACTTTCAGCTCTGTCTGTTCTATAGTTGAGGGCTCTGCTAATCTATTTATAGCTTCCTCCCCAACACAAAATTCCAGCTGCTTTTGTCATATGTGATGGAGAAATTGTCAGGCTGATAACAGAAGAATGGAGCAGGAGACAGCTACGGGACATAGTGCTTTGAAGAGAGATAACAAAACACTACAGATATATGTGCCCAGCTCAAATTTTATTAATCGGGTTTACGTCCACATTAATATTGAACCCTATGGACTGGGATGCCGTTAAAGTTCATGTGCGTGTAAAGGCTGGTGTCCTAATACTTTTGACAATATAATGTATCTATCGATCTATCGATCGATCTATCTATCTATCTATCTATCTATCTATCTATCTATCTATCTATCTATCTATCTATCTATCTATCTATCTATCTATCTATCTATCTATCTATCTACCTACCTGTCTACCTACCTGTCTGTCTATCTACCTACCTGTCTGTCTGTCTGTCTGTCTGTCTGTCTGTCTGTCTGTCTGTCTGTCTATCTATCTGTCTGTCTGTCTGTCTGTCTGTCTGTCTGTCTGTCTGTCTGTCTGTCTGTCTATCTATCTATCTATCTATCTATCTATCTATCTATCTATCTATCTATTCATTTATGTGTATATGTATCTAGGTATCTATAAACAAATAGCAAAACTAAATGTAAAAAAATGTATTAAAGGTTATACCTAAGTTTGTGACACATGATTATGGCACATACTTATTTGTATATGTATCTATATACAAATAGCAAAACCAACTGTGAAAAAGAACATTAAAGATCATGTGTAAGTTCACATTGATGTCATCAACACTTGCAACTGTTGAGGCTTAAGAGTGTTTTGAAAAGTGAGTCTGAGAAGGGAATAAGGCACTCCTAGCCAAACACACAGCTCTAACTGGTTTAATCATTAGCAAACCTTTCTATATTGTACAAGAGCAATAGGAATTGTATGCTTACCACATAGTTCATATACTCGCTGAGGGCATCTCTAAAATGGAGACCTAAAATGGAGACCTAGAGGATGTACTGAGCCAAGTAGATCAATACTCATGAGTACTTAGTGAAGTGCTTACATTCCCATTGCATTCCACTGAAAAAAACTAGACAGCACTTGCTGGCTGCAATGTTGTGGCACTTCTTTTTTTGGAGATGAATGATTTCGGAGAATTACTGATACATCACTTTTTTTTATTCTCCTGATTATTTGTGCATAGATCTGTGATCATCGGTTACTTGTGTAATTTACAGATCCCAATTGTTATGACTTATGGCTTCAACTGTTTATAGATTAGACAATTCTTCATATATATTGTGATAAGGGGGTTTGCGATGGTCAGAACTGTATTTCAGGGTTTGTTGGCCACTCCTATTAAAAATAAGCAGATGACACAAAAATAAGCATTGCAATAAATTCACATCAGACCTGAACAAAATAATAAAGTGGGCAACTACAGTGCAAATGAGGTTTAATGTGGAGACATGTAAGGTAATGCACTTGGGGGCTAAAAACAAACTACTCACTAGGGGAAGAACCTCTGGGGGGAATCAATGATGGAAAAAGATCAGGGGGTCCTAGTAGATGACAGACTGAGCAATAGCATGGAATGTCATGCTGCAGCTACCAAAGCCAGCAGAATATTAGCATGCATAAAAAAATGGGATATACTCCAGAGATTAAACTATAATCCTGCCAATTTATAAAACTCTGGTTCAGCCACATCTGGAGGATTCCATCCAGTTCTGTCACCAGTCCTCAGAAGGGATGTGCTGGAGCTGGAAAGAGTCCAAAGAAGGGAACAACTTTATTAAGGGGATTGGAGGACCTCAATTAGGAGGAACGACTACAAGCACTAAATGTATTCTTGCTGGAGAAACAACGCTTGACATGATAGCGATTTACAAATACCTCAATGGTGATCCCAGCATAGGAAAAAAACTATTCAGTCTCAGGGTGTGTAAGAGGACACGAGGCCACACAATGAGATTGGAGGAGAAGCGGTTTAACCTAAAGCTGCGGAAGGGGGTTTTTCACTGCCAGGGCGATAAGGATGTGGTGGTGTCAGCGGGGAGAAAGACTCTTGGATGTGCATCTTGGTGAACACAATGTACAGGGATATGAGAAACGATTATTGGCACTGACACACATACTTCAACACAGGTTGAACTGGATGGATTATTGTCTTTATTCAACCTTACCTACTATGTAACTACAGTCAGGTCCATAAATATTGTGACATTGACACAATTCTTATCTTTTTGGCTCTATACACCACCACAATGGATTTGAAATGAAACGAACAAGATGTGCTTTAACTGCAGACTTTCAGCTTTAATTTGAGGGTATTTACATCCAAATCAGGTGAACGGTGTAGGAATTACAACAGTTTGTATATGTGCCTCCCATGTGCCTCCCAAAAAGATTAGAATTGTGTTGATGTCCCAATATTTATGGACCTGACTGTATGTAAATTACAATTCCTTACATCAGGATTCCCACACAGGGGAATTAGCTTCATACAGCATTCAAAGAAAAAATAGGAAGAGGACAAAATTACACCAGGCCTCCTGGTAGAGATGTGCACAACGGAAACATTTATTTTGTTTCTAAAGCACTACCATCAACCTTAATATAGCACAGTGTTCCAATAAATAATGTGATCCAAAAAAGGATGTGATCCTATAAAGAATAAATAAACTAATCATATATATATATATATATATATATATATATATATATATATATATATATATATATATATGTCAAGTAAACCACACTAAATATAAATAAATTACTGTTCTTCCAAAATGCTGGTAGATTTCTGGAGATGCTGGGAAAAAGTCAAATACCAATCATTTGTAAGATAAAACACAGAAGGACAACGATACACAAATGATCAGGTGTGTAGTCTCCCATGATGTTCACATGTGGTGGATTGCTTTCAAACCTTCATAGATCCTCCAGTTCTGTGTGAGCAGGAACAGCCAAGTAAGGACATTGTCTCTGAATATATGCAACTGACCTTCTTATATTCGATCCTATTGCGGGGCATGTGTTTGTACAATTGTGTTTTATTACCCCCATGTTGTTTTTAGTTTATTTATTTGCGCAATGAGGTATGTTCTTTCTTTTGTTTGAGCAATATCGATCTATGAAGGATTGAAAGCAATGAAGGTTTGAAAGCAATCCACCACATGTGAACATCATGGGAGACTACACACCTGATCATTTTGGTATTGTTGTCCTTCTGTGTTTTATCTTACAAATGAGTGGTATTTGACTTTTTCCCAGCATCTCCAGAAATCTACAAGCATTTTGGAATAACAGTAATTAATTTATATCTAGTGTGGTTTACTGGACATATATATATACACTACCGTTCAAAAGTTTGGGGTCACCCAAACAATTTTGTGTTTTCCATGAAAAGTCACACTTATTCACCACCATACGTTGGGAAATGAATAGAAAATAGAGTCAAGACATTGACAAGGTTAGAAATAATGATTTGTATTTGAAATAACATTGTTTTTACATCAAACTTTGCTTTCATCAAAGAATCCTCCTTTTGCAGCAATTACAGCATTGCACACCTTTGGCATTCTAGCTGTTAATTTATTGAGGTAAGCTGGAGAAATTGCACCCCACGCTTCTAGAAGCAGCTCCCACAAGTTGGATTGGTTGGATGGGCACTTCTGGCGTACCATACGGTCAAGCTGCTCCCACAACAGCTCAATGGGGTTCAGATCTGGTGACTGTGCTGGCCACTCCATTACCGATAGAATACCAGCTGCCTGCTTCTGCTGTAAATAGTTCTTGCACAATTTGGAGGTGTGTTTAGGGTCATTGTCCTGTTGTAGGATGAAATTGGCTCCAATCAAGCGCTGTCCACTGGGTATGGCATGGCGTTGCAAAATGGAGTGATAGCCTTCCTTATTCAGAATCCCTTTTACCCTGTACAAAGCTCCCACCTTACCAGCACCAAAGCAACCCCAGACCATCACATTACCTCCACCATGCTTAACAGATGGCGTCAGGCATTCTTCCAGCATCTTTTCATTTGTTCTGCGTCTCACAAACGTTCTTCTTTGTGATCCAAACACCTCAAACTTGGATTCATCCGTCCACAACACTTTTTTCCAGTCTTCCTCTGTCCAATGTCTGTGTTCTTTTGCCCATCTTAATCTTTTTCTTTTATTGGCCAGTCTCAGATATGGCTTTTTCTTTGCCACTCTGCCCTGAAGCCCAAAATCCCGCAGCCGCCTCTTCACTGTAGATGTTGACACTGGTGTTTTGCGGGTACTATTTAATGAAGATGCCAGTTGGGGACCTGTGAGGCGTCTGTTTCTCAAACTAGAGACTCTAATGTGCTTATCTTCTTGCTTAGTTGTGCAACGCGGCCTCCCACTTCTTTTTCTACTCTGGTTAGAGCCTGTTTGTGCTGTCCTCTGAAGTGAGTAGTACACACCGTTGTAGGAAATCTTTAATTTCTTTGCAATTTCTCGCATGGAATAGCCTTCATTTCTAAGAACAAGAATAGACTGTCGAGTTTCAGATGAAAGTTCTCTTTTTCTGGCCATTTTGAGCGTTTAATTGACCCCACAAATGTGATGCTCCAGAAACTCAATCTGCTCACAGGAAGGTCAGTTTTGTAGCTTCTGGAAGGAGCTAGACTGTTTTTAGATGTGTGAACATGATTGCACAAGGGTTTGCTAATCATCAATTAGCCTTCTGAGCCAATGAGCAAACACATTGTACCATTAGAACACTGGAGTGATAGTTGCTGGAAATGGGCCTCTATACACCTATGTAGATATTGCACCAAAAACTAGACATTTGCAGTTAGAATAGTCATTTACCACATTAGCAATGTATAGAGTATATTTGTTTAAAGTTAGGACTAGTTTAAAGTTAGCTTCATTTAAAAGTACAGTGCTTTTCCTTCAAAAATAAGGACATTTCAATGTGACCCCAAACTTTTGAACGGTAGTGTATATATATGATTAATTTATTTATTCTTAGCAGTGGTCATCAACCCTGTCCTCAGGGCCCACTAACAGGCCAGGTTTTATGTATTACCTTGGGGAGATGCAGACTAGAATAGTACAATCACTGAGCAGCAAATGATATCACCTGTGATGTATTTCAGTTATCTTGCAAACCTGGCCTGTTATGCCGCGTACACACGGTTGGACTTTTCGTCTACAAAAGTCCGACGGACGCCGACGGACTAAAGCCGGCTGACAATCCGATCGTGTGTGGGCTTCCCCGGACTTTCAGTGGACTTTTCCAGCCGCAAATCTGACGGACTTTAGATTTGAAACATGCTTCGAATCTTTACGTCGTAACTACGCCGGACCCAGAAATCCGCTCGTCTGTATGCTAGTCCGACGGACAAAAACCCATGCCAGGGCAGCTCTTGGCTACTGGCTATCAACTTCCTTATTTTAGTCCGGTGTACGTCATCATGTACGAATCCGTCTGACTTTTGTGTGATCGTATGTAGGCAAGTCCGTTCGTTAGAAAGTCTGCCAAAAGTCCGTTGAAAGTCTGTCGGACGGGCTATCGGACTTTTGTAGCCGAAAAGTCCGACTGTGTGTACGCGGCATAAGTGGGCCCTGAGGACAGGGTTGATGACCACTGCTTTATAGGATCACATCCTTTATTGGATCACATTATTTATTGGATCACTGTGCTTTATTAAGGTTGATGGTAGCACTTTATTAACTTTTTATATATTTACTTTTTTGTGATATCAGCACATAACACAATAATAGCAGTCACTATCATTTGTTCATCTTAATATAATTTTTGGTTCACAATTTGATACAATCATTCACATCAGCGCTTTAGTAATTTTTATACAAATTTGTTTTGTTTCGTTTCAGATTAGTTTTGTTAAGTAAATCATTTTGTTTCATCATACTCGTCGTTAGAATGATTTGCTTTCTGAATTCATGTCGTATATTCGGATTAGTTTTATATATTCGTCATTCTGAATTGATTTGTATTTTCTGAAGTGATTTCAGAGGACTGGCTATAATTGTTTTAACATGTTCATTTGTTATTTCGGGAGTTTGCATATGCGCTCTGAGTCATTCCTTCTAGTCCAACCCACAAAGAGAAATGGAATGCGCAGATTGGACAAAATCGACTGGAATCTCATGCATCCGAAAGTAACAAATGGAACAAAATTAATTTCCGAGTCATTTGTTATGTTATGATTTGGAGATTCTGATGGATCCACCTCCATCCAACCCAAAACACAATAAGTAGGAATCATCATTTTATTTCACTTTTATACCTTAATGTATTTACTACAATGTTTTATTTCATATATAGTGCATTTTTTATAATGCCACCGCGCTGCTGTCATCCCAATAAAACCAAACGATCTGAATCAATTTGGATCATTTGCATGTTGTTACGTTATTTCCGATGCTTCAAACATTAACAAAAGGCCCAAGCTATCACATCATGTCATCTAAATGAAACAAATCCATACAAAATAATTTGTTGTTTTTGTTATAATTTATTACAGATTCACTGAATTTTTTCACTGTTGTGATTAGGAGATTTGGATACATCCAAATCTCAGAATCTTTGAAAATTGAAAATTTTGTCTGAATTTTGATTCGTAATGAAATGAATTTCTACCTCCTGGCTCCTCCTTTACACAGCACCACTGCTCAGGCCTTTTGTCTTTTGGTTGGGCTGTCCTTCAGACCATCTTGCACAGTACCTGTATGTTCATGTGCTTATCTCTCCGCTCTCTGGATTTTATTAGTCCTCTGAGACCTTTACTTTACCTCGATCCTCTAGACTTGCGTGGAGTACTGTCTCCTGAGTAGAGCATACCTGTCTCCTAATGGGATCCCTGAGCTATGACCAGCCTATGATTGTAAAGGTAGTGCACAACTGTAGACACAAGTAAGACCCGAACACTAGGTTGGAGGCTTCCTCCCTCCCAAAGAACCTAATCCAAGACCTACAAAGAAAGCAAAAAAAGGACACAGTTGCAGGGCTTGATTTACTAAAGGCAAATAGGCTGTTTACTTTACAAGGCAGGTTGCACTTTGCAAGGGAAATTGCCCCTGAGCTTATTGAATGAGGTGAAGCGCTGCCAACTTCCATCATCCAATCAGGTGCAAGCAATTTTTTTTATTCCTTGCAAGTTATTGAGTAATCTTTACTGAAATTTCACCACATTCACTAAGCTCTCATGTAAATTTCTTTTGCAAAGTGCAACTTCCCTTGCAAAGTGAACATCCTATTTGCTTTTAGTATAAATGAAGCCTCAGAAAGTCAAAACTGGCTATTTTCAAGTTTCTGCTTTTATCCAATCAGTTTGCTCAGTACAAGTTGCTTTTCTTGTTAGACCCTTCACCTCCCTTCTAGGAGAATGACGATTGCACCAGTTGTTAAGCAAACGCATCAAGATCTGAAAGCACTCATTGTGTGTATATATACCTTGGATACAGGCAGCTGATACAGAACATTATGTTACTATCTCATTTTCATGTATAAAAGATGCTGTCGGGTTGCCTTATTGTAGAGAAGTGATAGTTACAGACTGGCAACATTGTAATTGTAACGAAAATATTAACATATTTACAATGAAAGGTGTTTCTTTCTTGTTTATATACAATTACATTATGCTGCTATGCTTATTACATTAATTAACCAAATTTTTTTTTTCTATATCATAAAGAACCTGCAAACACCAACACAGAACTCATTTAAAACAAAGCTTATGCAATTCCCCAGTCTCTTGTCTTTGCATATATTATTGAGAACTAATGTCTGTCATTGCTATAGAGACTGAAATCAGTGTTCTGTTGTGTTACTGCAAGCGATGAAGCACTCATCTGTATTACGGGATAATACTGGAATCTAGAGAATTCAATTTAACAAGGAAGCATTACTTATATGTTTAATAAGATAGTATATTTCACCGGAGGACTACAGTTCCTCATAGGCATCTGAAAATGATTAATGTTTTTTAGGATTTTATTAAACCATGCTATAAAACTCAACATCTGGAGACTTAAATCAGTGTTTTCCTCTTGAAGCAGAGGGTATTCACATGATTCTCGCCACTTTTATCAAAGTAATATAATTGCCAAAATCAGAATGCGTATTAAATGCCCATTGAACCAAATTTTGATTAAAATGCATAGTGTGTTTCTACATATAATGCCCTGTACACACGATCGGACTTTCCGATGGAAAATGTGCGATCGGAGCTTGTTGTAGGAAATTCCGACCGTGTTTAGGCTCCATCTGACTTTTTCCATCGGAATTTCCGACACACAAAGTTTGAGAACTGGATCTAAAATTTTCCGACAACAAAATCTGTTCGCGTAAATTCCGATCGTGTCTAAATAATTCCGACACACAAAGTGCCACGCATGCTCGGAATCAAGCAGAAAAGCAGCACTGGCCATTGAACTTCATTTTTCTCGGATCGTCGTACGTGTTATACGTCACCGCGTTCTTTACGTTCGGAATTTCCGAGTTAAGAGTAAAATGGATGTAGGTGTGGCGCTGTTCTGGTAGGGTAAATAATTAGGTCCACTAATGTATTGCATGTTATATTTTATATAATTTTATATAATTTTTATATATTTTTGTAGATATTAGTATTAATTAAATGTTTGGGTGTCATTTACATGGACAATTCACACCTGGAATATTAGTAACGAATCAGTCCCTTTATTTATTGTTATCACATTTCTTAATAGCCACCAGAGGCTGTAGCACCACCAAGATACTTTCACAACACATTGCTAGTTAATAGTGGTTTATCACTAATTATTCACCCTACCAGAACAGCGCCACACCTACATCCATTTTACTCTTAACTCAGTACATTCCACTCAGGTGGAATTGCACCTGTAGAGGCAGCAGTTCTATACTCCACCTGTACCTATTTTCATTGCGCAAATTCAACTTCCATTTGTTCGGAATTTCCGACCAACTTTGTGCGATCGTGTGTATGCAAGACAAGCTTGAACCAACATCCTTTGGAAAAAATCCTAAGAATTTTGTTGTCGGAATGTGTGTACAGGGCATAAGTCTGTTTAACCACTTAAGCCCCGGACCATTTGGCTGGCCGAAGACCAGAGCACTTTTTGCGATTCGGCACTGCAACGCTTTAACTGACAATTGTGCGGTCGTGTGACATGGCTCCCAAACAAGATTGATGTCCTTTTTTCCCCACAAATAAAGCTTTCTTTTGATGGCATTTGATCACCTCTGTGGTTTTTATTTTTTGCACTATAAACAAAAAAAGAGCGACAATTTTGAAAAAAAAAATATTTTTTACTTTTTGCTATAATAAATACCCCCAAAAATATATATATAAAAAAATTTTTTTCCTCAGTTTAAGCCGATACGTGTTCTTCTACATATTTTTGGTAAAAAAAAAAACACAATAAGCGTTTATTGATTGGTTTGCTCAAAAGTTATAGCGTCTACAAAATAGGGGCTAGTTTTATGGCATTTTTATTAATATTTTTTTTTTACTAGTAATGGCGGCGATCAGCGATTTTTATAGTGTCTGCGACATTATGGCGGACAGATCGGACACTTTTGGCGCTATTTTGGGACCATTCACATTTATACAGCGATCAGTGGGATTAAAAATGCATTGATTACTGTGTAAATGTGACTGGCAGTGAAGGGGTTAACCAGGAGTGGGCGCTGCAGGGGTTAAGTGTGTCCTAGGCATGTGTTCTAACTGTGGGGGGGGAGGGGCTATGTGTGACATGACACTGAACACCGCTCCCGATCACAGGGAGCTGTGATCAGTGTCCTGTCACTAGGCAGAATGGGGAAATGCTTGTTTACATCAGCATTTCCCCATTCTTCCTCTCCATGAGATGATCGCAGGTATCCCCGCGGACATCGAGTTTGCGGGACCCGTGATCACACTCACGGAGCTCGCGGCGGGGTCGCGCACGCGACCACACAGCGGCAAATTTAAAGGGACATACCTGTACGCCCATTTGCCTGTCCGTGCCATTGTGTCAACGTATATGTACATGCGGCGGTCAGCAAGTGGTTAATAAAGTATGGTCAATCTGAAATGGAAAGGTCAAATCTAAAAGGTGGGATAACCAAATGCATAAGGTACAAGAGCTGTACAGGAAGGTAAGGCAGCAGTGGACATAACTTTTTATTAACTTACATAGGTTATTCAATTTTCACATGTTGGTGGAGTAACCCTTCCTCTATAGTAATTCATCTTCTTCTCTTTTATTCCAGGTAAATAATGGATTCCAAGCAGAAACAATGTGCCGTCATTGAGTTCTTGACATGCACAGAAGGCTACAGAATGTTTAAGGGGATGACACCATTGTCAAGAGTCACCAATGACAAAATATTGCTGTATTAAAGAAACCACACTAGATCAAGAGATCAAGGCACATCCCAATTTGAAAAATGTTGATAGGGAAGAACTGGAAAGGGGGATTTTAATGGTGCCACAGGTATACACAAAATATATTTTTCAACAAAAATTTAAATATTTTATTAAGAGGCAAATGTTAAAAAGAGTAAACAATGTTGACTCTCAAAAATAGAGAAATACATTATCACAACATAATAAGAAACAATAATATGCATATAAAGCTATCTAGAGCTGTATAAATGCCTGTTTGGCTCAACATGTTTCGCTATATTGCTTCTTCAGGAGCTGTAAGGCATATATTGGATACAGAAAAATACAGGAAAAATATATAAAGTATCAAACATAAATACACATAAATATTATAACATATATTATAACATATAAGATATTATATATTATAACATATAAACAACAATTACTCTTGCCAATGGAGTCATTCCTGTAAACATTCTGTAGCCTTCTGTGGATGTTGGACACCCTGCACACTTTCTTCATCAAGAACTCAATGACAACAGGTTGCTTCTGCTTGGAATCCATTATTTACCTGCCATGAAAACGAGGAAGAAAAGTAAAGCCCGGTACACATAGGCTGAAAATGTCCGGTTCACATGGAGATGACAGACTTTTGGTCCAAGTGTACAGCTGTCTGTTCAACAGAAGCTGGTCTAACGACTGGCTTTTGTCGAACAGGCATATTGGAAAACCAGCATTTGATTAGCGATTACAGCCAATGGTTGTGAAGGCTGATCAGTGTACTTTGTCAGAATGAAAAAGCATAGCAGGAGAGATCCCCAAATCTACATTGCTTGTGTTGATGCAGGGATCTGCTAGTTTTTTTTTGTTTTTTTTTCGTTCAATCCACTAGTTGAATAAAGAAAACTTCCTGTGTGTACCCAGCTTTACTAGTTGTTCTACCAACATGTGAAATTTGAATGATATGTAAGTTAATAAAAAAGGTATGCCCACTTTTACATTACTTTCCCTACAGCCCTCATATATAGACATTCACAAGCTTTTGTGGATGGATCAGTATCAGTAAGAGGGAAGTGGGGCTCTTCATGTGCTGTTTCTTAATAGAGGCCTTTCTTAAAGGGGTTATAAACCCTCACATTTTTCCCTAATGCATTAAGGTGCAAAACCTTCTGTAGTGCAGCAGCCCCCCAGAGCCCCCCTTTTATTTACCTGAACTCGATCTTTCCAGCGATGGGAACCAGCCCAGCAGCTCCAGCTGCCGTCTTGGGTCCTCATTGGATAGATTGATAGCAGCAGCAGCCATTGGCTCCTGCTGCAGTCAATCAAATCCAGTGACACAGGAGCTGGGGGGGGCAGGCGGAGTCCTGCTGTCTTTGTCAATGGACGCAGCAGCAGGACTGGGGAGCGCACCCGCACGAGTGCCCCATTGGAATGCGGGTCTCCTAGGGGGCACTCGATGTGGGGAGGAGCCAGGAGTGCCGCTGGGGGACCCCAGAAGAGGAGGACTGGGGCCACTCTGTGCAAAACCCTTGCACAGAGGAGGTAAGTATACCATGTTTGTTATTTAAAAAAAAAAAAACTTTACATCCCCTTTAATTTCAAATCATGTAAAGAATTAGTCAAGAAATCCCCCTTACAAAGACAAATCTTTGTAACAAGCATCTTGGGAAGATCTCTGTTCATTTCCTGTTTCAGTGACATCTGTAAGGTTTTGGATTACCCCTCACATTCTGTTTCTGTGTTTATTAGGACATATAGAGCAGTACATACCTGACAGATGTTCTAACTTACAAAGTGTAACTCAGAGACGCTGCACTCCTAAGTAGCCTGTGTGCTGGATCAGTGAATGAAAAGTGGCCACCGCCTAGGATCCCCCCAGGCCATGCCACTGACATGTTTTATCCCGTCCATAGTGCTTAGTCATAGAGCTGAGTCATGGAACTATCTCTATGACTAATCCCCGAGTGCAGCGCCAAACATGTCAGAGGGCATGGCCTTGGAGGAGCCTAGGTAGAAGCTGATTTTTATTCACTGATCCAGCACAAGCTGCTTAGGAGTGCAGGGTCTCCAAGTTACACTTTCCATAATCAGCTAGAATAGGCATTTCAGACGGCAGCACCTGAGAGTAGTGGGTCACCGGAGCAGATAGGATGGCCACTTGAAATGCCACTCTAAGAAGTTAGGGTCACAGAGGCTTTAACTTGGCTAGGCAATTTAAGGATGGTGTTCATTCATTTGTATTAACCACTTGCCAACTGGGCCAAAGACAAATGATTTCCTGGTCGGCAAGGTGACTACAAGGGTTATGGCTGCAACAATATACCATAATCCCAGTATTGTTTTTTCAGCCAGTGATGCTCTACAAGGTAAAAGTAATCTAAGTGGCAAATTAGCCACTGGATCACTTCTAGAAGCGGCAGGAAGGGTGCCCCCTCTCCCTCCACTTCTTGGTGGTTTCTGGGCTTACCTGACCAATCAGTGAATCCCAAGACTAATCTGGCACTGGTGATGGCTTGAAATAGAGATCAGGGAAGGCAAGATGGCCTCTGCTTGTCTCTATGGCCTTGGAGGACCGGAGCAACATCATGACGTCGCTTTTGATTCCTCCTCCGGCATGTTAACAAGGCTTTTTTATTTAAGAATAAAAAAAATATATATGTTTTTATCTTTTGCTTTTAAAGGTAGTAATAATAAAAATAAAAAAAAATTAAAGCTTCCCATCCCCCGTGCTTGTACGTAGTGGTGAATGCATACGTAGATCACTCCCACATATGTAAACAGTGTTTTCACCACACATGTGAGGCATTGCCGTGAACTTAAGCGCAAGAGCAATACTTCTAGCACCAGATCTCCTCTGTAACTCTAAACTGGTAACTTATAGAAATTTTTAAAGCGCACCTACGGAGATGTTTAAGTACCGTAATTTGATGCCATTCCATGAGCGTGCACAATTTAAAAGCATGACATGTTGGGTATTTATTTACGCGGCATAACATCATCTTTCATATTTTATGAAAAAAATGGGTTTATAAATTGTGTTTTTTTTTAAAGTCAATAAAGTGTATTTTTTCCCAAAAAATTGCATTTAAAAAAATCGTTGCGCAAAAACTGTATGACATAAAAAATTGCAACGACCGCTATTTTATTCTCTAAGGCCTTTGCTAAAAAATAATATTTAATGTTTGGGGGTTTCTAAGTATTTTTTCAGCAAAAGAATACAGATTTTTACATATATGAGAGAAGTGTCAGAATTGGCCCGGTAGGCATAATACCCTGAGTATTAGCATGAGTTCATGAAAGATAGAACAAATCTAGTTTAATCGTTTTTCCTGAGGATCAATATGCTATTGATTGTATACACTGAATTCTCCAATAATATGTTGCTTTTCTTCATAACAGACTGACTTGGTTGAGAATGCAAAAAATAGGGTACAATTGGTTATAGGTAAAGAACATATGTAAAAAAGTATATACATAGGTTTTAGAAAGATGTTTAAATTGGCTTAGAACTAGCAGTGATGTACCACAAATAAATTGCTCTTTTCTTCCTTTTATTAATGACTCTGTAAATTGATTAGAAAGTAATGTTCCCATTTTTTGCTGATGACATGAAATTATGTAGCATTATTAAAACTCAGCAGGATAGTGACATATTACAGAATGGTTCTGACAAAATGGCAACATAAGCAGTTAAATGGTATATGAAATGGAATGTTAATACATTTTAAGATAATAATTCTAAACCATGATAGTAGCTACCTATTCATTATATAGGATATAGCTGGGGAAAATAGAGCTGTAGAAGGAAATGCTAAGGCCAAGAAACAGCTGCAAAAAAAAACAAATACAACTATGGGATGTATGAAAAGGATGATAAAAAAATGTGATTTAAGTATCCATAGTGATAAATATATTATTATGTAAATATTTTGACTTGATTACATTGAAAAAGTGCTTTTTGTTCATACTGGTCACAGTTGCCTCTTGGCCAATTCTGTTGAAAGGTTCTACAACAGGGGTGCTCAACCTTTTGAAGAGCGAGGGCCACTTAAGCGATTCGGTAACTGGTTGCAGGCCAAAATGAAATGAAATGGTTCAGAATTTCGAATTTTTTATTTTGAAAAGCATAATGAACATTTTCCTCCTACAGCCGCTGAATGCCGTCGGGAGGGAGAGGAGGAGAAGCTGGTTTTTAGCAGTTGCAGAAGGAAAATGGATGGGATCGGTTTCTGTATTAGCTGCCCCTTCTGTCCAAGTGTAAAACAGAATGTGACAGGGAGACTGCACAGGCCCCCTGGAGAATTAGGAGGGGTCACCATTGCAACTCCTGACGATACACCAGTGGTTGGGGGGTGTAGAAAAAAAACACGTCTCAACTATGGGGTATTAGCCACATTAAACCACAAATGTAAATGAGCTCTTACTGTCCTGAGCCCCCTATAAGGCTGCTTTCTTAGTGGTGCGCTGCAGTTTACCCGTACTTTGCTGTGGGTTAGCTGCGCTTTGCCATTGACTTCTATTATATCTTGTGGGTGCGGTACACTTTCTGATCATGCACCAAAACTCCTGCATTCAGGAGTTTTGGTGCACTTTTAGAAAGAGCACCAAACCTTCAGGATATAATAGAAGTGCGCTTCCCTGGTTTGAGATTGAGGGCCTCATCAGAAGGCTCCAAGGGCCACATGTGGTTGAGCACCCCGGTTCTACGAGATAGATTTTTTTTCTTTTTTAAAAATTGTTAACTATGCAACCAAAAATAAGGAACAGAGATGAATAAGTAATTCACTCTGGCATTTTAATCTACCACTCCTACAATGGTTTCTGAATGGTTTAATACATTTTAGATGGTAACATTTTTTTTTTAAATCTTCCTCCCATAAGAAAAAAAACATGCAGCTCAGCTAACCAGGCATATGGTATAGTACCCCTGTAACTATAGGACCTCAAGTGTGTGTTGTCTCCTGCAATGCTAATATCTGCCTGTATATCCTTTAACATGTAGCAGATGCTACAGGAGGACCCAACGGTTTGTCACCAGCCTAGTGCTAATGGGCACTGGGCCTTTCTGTTCATCCAGTGCACAGGTTGGTGGTGGTAGACATCTGGGAAGATGGGTAATTAGGCAACAAGATCCTCTTTAAAGTGTTTCCTAGCAATTCATTTAATCATTAACAGTACACGCGATCGGAATTTCGGCCCGCAAAAGACAGTGAGAGTTTTCCATCAGTGTATGCTCCATCAGACTTTTGTTGGCCGAATTCCAGCCAGCAAAAGATTGAGGGCATGTTCTCAATTTTTCAGTCGGAAAAAGTTCCTATTCAAAAATGCGATTGTCTGTGGCAATTCCGACTCGCAGAGTTCCTACGCATGCTTGGAAACAATTCGATGCATGCTCGAAAGCATTGAACTTCATTTTCTCGGCTCGTCGTAGTGTTGTACATCACCGCGTTCTTGACGGTCTTAAGTTCAGCAAACTTTTGTGTGACCGGGTGTATGCAAGGCAAACTTGAGCGGAATCCCGTCGGAAAAGCCATCATATCTTTTTCCGACGAGAAGTCCGATTGTGTGTGTACATGGCATAAGTAATGTTTTGCCTTGTCTTCCTGATGCTCAATGTGCAAGGCTCAGCCAGCAAAGCTAAATATGCCACAGGCCGCATACAGAATGCTGTCAGAAGTTGTGTGCTCCACGGGGCCTCGCGTTGGGCACCAGATTTATGGGATGTCTATAGAAGAGAGACAAAAATGCAGACTTTGAGGCAGAGACACAATGATAACCTCTGAGATAATATAAAAAGGTATGCAAAGTAAAAGCTTTTAGTGCTTCAAAGTTACTAATGACTTTCTAATGTGAAAGAAAATACCTTCTAAAGTGAACATTTTGATGAGAAAATTGTAAGATAAACTAATGAACTTCTACAGCTTAAGGAACTGAAAAAAGAGAAGCCAAGAAAAAACAGCTTCCCCTTGCTAATTAATTCAATTTATGCTGTTAAGTAATTCAAATTATTTTTCACTTGTACGATCTCAAGTAAACCTAGTCTAAATTTTCAGTTGCTATGGTTTGCAATCATTACATAGTAAGTACTTTTTAACAATTTCTGTGAGTCCTAAATTGTTACTAAACTCACAACAGTAAAATCCATCTGTATATGCAGTAAAACATGCTTGTTATACTCACTGTGGAAGCTAAGGGGTTAATCCTCCACATTGAGTAAAAAGGCTATTTGATCCTGTCTCTGATCCTCCCCTTCTTTTATTCTCCCCAATCCATCTGCTTATAGAACAGAGCCTTGAGGCACTCTGCACATGCTCAGTTTGGTGTGTATTACTAGAGTTTTTTTTTTTTTTGAGGGTGCTTGTGAACAGCACAGGGCCAATCAGCACTGTCCAGACAGAGGCTCAGGAGTCATGCAGCCTCATAGGACAGTCAGAGGAGAATGAAAACTCCTCCTACAAGCTTTAACCAGTGCTCGGTCGAACACTGATAAAAGTCACCAGACTGCTTAATACTGCTGATAAGAAAATGTATTTAGCAATTTATAGTTACTAAAATAATTGCATTTCCATGTTCTGTGTACTGTGGGAGACCAGATATAGTGAATGCAGGGTTCAATGGGTTTAGGAATCCTTTAATTATGGAACTTGTGCTTTCCATGTTCAAGCAGGTAGGTATGCTTGGTAACATATGACATTAAACATATGATAAGATGAAGCTGAGTAATTGTTATGGGCCCACAATGTTCTTAGAGTTACTTGTGAAGTTTAACATAACAAAATGCAGAGGGATTCATTATTCAGGATACGTAAACCAAGGTCCGGTGGTATATATTTTTTTGGGGGGGCAATCCGTCTGACATTATGGGCTTGCAAATGAACATAAATTGACATGCTAGTTTCTATTCATTAGGCTTGTTGGTTTTACATAGCGTTACTATGATGATGAGTATCTTTATTTTAGCCATGTGGCTGTACATTTGAAACCTAATTGGACTTAAAGCGGATGTAAACCCTCACATATACCCAGTGAAATGAACTGCCTCAGATGATACACAGGGATGAAACAAATCTCCCTACATAAGTTTTACATGTATATCTGCTGTCTTCAGCTTGCTATAATCTTTAGAAAGTGCTCATCATGTTAGATTTTTTTCTTCCTGTTCAGCAGTGGGAGTGAAGTCTTTGCATACACTGTGTGACAGCTGATTGGAGGAAAGGCACACACCCCCACTCCACATAGGCAGAGGAAGGAAGAAATGTGCAGAGCTGTGCTGTGAATAGTCCATCTCTCTGCTAATCTATTTATAGCACCCACCCGACACAAATTTTTGGCTGGTTTTATCTCGCTTGTCAGAGAACTTGTCAGAAGTTATTATTCTGATAACAGAAGAATGGAGCAGCAGAAAGACTCTGGACTCAGGGCTTTGGAGAGAGATAAGAAAACACTACAGATATATGTGCTTAGGTCAAATTTCATGAATCAGGTTAACATCCACTTTAACTGAACATAATTGTCACATTTATGTAAATAATATAGTAAATAATTTACTAACTTGTTGTGTTAGCTTTGTGAATTGAGCCTATTGTACTAGAGCAGGGGTGCTCAACCTGCGCCCCTCCAGCTGCTGCGGAACTACATGTCCCATGAGGCATTACAAGGTTGACAGTTGCAAGAATGACTCCCAAAGCAGAGTCATGATGGGACTTGTAGCTCCGCAACAGCTGGATGGCCACAGGTTGAGCACCCATGCACTAGAGTAAACCACTCTGTACTTTTAAGAGGATAAGTGGCCGAGCCAGCTGCCAGTCTAGGCATCTGGGTGGATCACAACCATATGGTTGGGATCTTTTCAGAGCCTGGACCAACCCTGTGAGGTCAGCTGACAGCAAGCTTTAGCCCACTGTCAGCTGAAAATGGGTACAGGAGTTCAGAATGAACTGCACTCCTGTGATTCCCAGGAGGACTATAGCCAAAATAGCTTTGGCTATACTTCTCCTTTAAAGAATATGTAAACCCAACATTTCCTATTACTGATATCTGCCTGCTATACCATGTATTATATGAAAAAGTATCCTGTTCTCTTTGCATTGCTTCCTTTGTGGGAAATCCATATTCCTGCCAGTCCCTCTGCTTTCCTTTCAAAAAACCGACCACACTAATCAGGAAAGCACATTTCTCTAGCTATGCTGGGAACTCAGGAAACACCATTGTCCTGCTGTTTTTTCTCCCCCTCTGAGCTATTAATTTAGCTAAGAACAGAGGGTATCTGATCACTTATTATTAAAAGAGGGAAAAAAATGTATATATGATGTTTTTTATATGTGTGCACAAATGTTTACCTTTCATTTCTATTTTAAACCAAATGGGTTGTTTTACAAGGTGAGGGTTTACATATACCTTAAGAGAAGCATGCCCCTTATCCAAAGAAACTTCAAAGAACTTTAAGTACTATAGGCATGAGCAAACCTGGAAAAGGTTTTTAAACTTTTGGATATCCCCAAATCCACAGTAAGATGAATAGTCCACAAATGCACTGGGTGTCTTCCAAAGACCACAGCAACAGAGCGGCATGCAATAACGAAGGAGGGGAAAATTAATTAGGATAATAGAAAAGAGCCTTCAGAAATCTCCTTTAAGTTGCCAAAGTATGTGTTTGTCCACTATGGGAATAACACTGACCGAGTGATGATGATCATGAATGACACCATAGTGTCAAATGTTTCAAAAAAACTGCATGTTTCTGAAATTTAAATATTCCTAAATTCTCCTGAAAAAAATATTCTGTGGATAGATGATCTGTTACACTAAGAATGCACTATAGACTAATAACAAAACCCCATACCAACTATGAAGCATAATAGATGGAATTTTTATGGTTTGCAAATTCTATATTGCCTCAGGTCAAAAAAAGGCTAAGGAAAATTTCAAGCTCCACTTACTGACTTAAAATTCCAAGCTCCACTCAGCCTGCAAATAACCAAATTGACCTGTCTAACAGTATATGTTAAGAACAGGGGTTTATTCTGCATGCATTTACAAAAACATGCGTAAGCTACAGGCCCCGGCAAGGCACCCTGTTACCTGTAGTCACTACCTCTGACTGGTTGCAGGCTGGTCGGTAAGTGAAACTTCAAATTTTCCTTGGATTTTTCCTTGGCCTTTGACACATGTTGCAATCCAATGTTCTTTGCTGCAAAGGCCAGCTATAGGTGGGTGCAGTGGCTAACTTTTTGTACTGTTGATATATTGGTCAGATGCCTTTGCAGCCATAGTGCTATGTGCTAGGTGTTGAGTGTGCCCATGTACCTTTAAGGAGGGGTGGCCTCCCTCCAGCCCATCTGCCCTCTATATATCCATCAGAATACATGTTCTTCCACTGTGGAGCCTCATAGGTAGTGACTACAGGTAACAGGGTGCCTTGCCAAGGCCTGTAGTTTACACATTTATTTGCAAATGCGTGCAGACTAAACCCCTGTTTTTAACGCATGCTGTTAGACAAGACAATTCGGTTGGTAGCAGGCTGGTTGGTAAGTGGAGCTTGGATTTTTCCTTATGCCGCGTACACACGATCGGATTTTCCAATGGGAAATGTTGGGTATGAGCCTGTTGGCGGTAAGTCCGTCTGTGTGTATGCTCCATCGGACATTTGTTGTCGGACTTTACGCCAACAAATGTTAGCTAGCATGCTCTCAAATTTTCCACCAACAAATGTGTGTTGTCGGACTTTCTGATCGTGTGTACACAAGTCCATCGGACAAAAGCCCAAAGTACAAACACGCATGCTTGGAATCAAGGACGAGCCGGAAGCGCTCGGTCTTGTAAAACTAGCGTTCTGAATGGAGATATCACGAACGTCTTGTACGTCACTACTTTCGTAATTGTTGGCCAACATTTGTGTGATCGTGTGTATGCAAGACAAGTTGGAGCCAACACCCTTCAAACAAAATTCCACGGTTTTGTTGTCGGAAAGTCCGATCGAGTGTACGAGGCTTTAGCCTTTTTTTGAAATATGGTGCCCTCCAATGCTCCTTGCTGCAAAGGCCAGTTATACGTGGGGGCAGTGGCTAACGTTTTGTATATTGCCTCAGGACCTGGACTGCTTGGCTTCATAGAGTGAACAGTGAATTTAAAACAATAAGAACATTTGCAGGGGAGTGTCACAATAGAAATATTTTTTTTCCGGGATGGTCCTAGACTTAACCCTAACCCAAATAAAATGCTGTGGCATGCCCAGGAGCCAGTTGTTTATGCAAGAAATCCCAGAAACGGCAGCAAACTGACACACTTTTGTAGGGATGAATTGCGAACGATTGATCAGCATTAATGCTGCTTGAGGTTCAACAAGTTACCAAATACATAGCTTTACTTATTTTTTTCAGCATGGACTATGTATATTTAAACAACATGGTCAGTAGGGAAGACAGGTAGGTAGACAGGAAAAAGGACAGTTGCATATGTTGAGTTTAGGCAGATTATGTTTATAATTTTTACTTTGTTGAAGGTCAGACCCTGGATTAGGAACCATTCATTTTGTTTCTTATATCTCTTAGGGGTTTTGATGGAGAGATCTCTGTTTTTGAATTTCCAGGCCCGTTTGACTGCCATGGACATTATGAAAGGGTTGCACTCTTTAAACATCTTGTTAGAATTTTAATTTATTTTATGTTGTGTAGAACACAACAGAAGGAATGGGAATATGAAGGGTATGGCAACCCAAAACTCCATGGTGATGGCAAATAGACCCAGAAACTATGGTAGAGAGATTCTACTTTTGAAATTCCCATAAGATATAAGAAACCACCAGGTTACCCAACCCACAAAACTCTACCTATACCATATGCTATGCTTTTGGATGGACTTACCTTTTAAAGACTCTGCAAGGATATTTTTCTAGTGTACACTGGTGGATTTAAAATGTTAAAATACAACTGTTATATGCCTATGTTGATGTCTTTTTTTCTTTTTCTTTCTTCTTCTTTGATCTGGAACTGTGCGTGCAGATTGGTACAGGAGGGGTAGCTCATCCATGCAGTTTGATGATGGTATGTGTGGGAAGCTAGGAACTGAAGTTCAGATTCCACTTTTCTGCTTTCCTGGTGATGTACATTCAAGCACATTTTTGTTCCCATGCAGAACATTATCCCTGCAGCATTTTCACACAGTTTTAGCAGATATTCCTACTTAATAAAATCTTATAGCCAAATAAAAGTAGGATTATGTATATATAGAATGTTATTTGAGATGCACTGCATGAGACTAACAAACTAATGCTTCTATCCATGCAGAAAGAGACAAAAAGTTAAAAAGGTTGTGCAGACAAAACATTTAAAAAAATAGGATTGGCTTTTCATTAGTGTCTTCTAATGAGTTTTCCTCCATAAGCTACCGATACACTCATTAACTGGAATTATTTTCTGGCAATCTGACCTCTGGAAACCCAAGCTGGAATAAGGAGGGCAATCTAGGGGCAATCTAAGAGCAGGCTGGTGTGGTCTATTGCAGACCAATAGGTAAAAAAGAGAACATGCCAATAAGGCGTGTGGAGTTGTATATGTATCCCTCTGAAGATGTTCATTAGTTTGTAATTGATGTTTATATTGGTATTGAATTAAAAATAGAAGAAAAAAACACTTTCCTTTTCAAAATTCACTGGTCACTTGTTTGCCCCCCTACAACTAACCTTAATATCAAAACTGAGCACACAATGTGCCAGCCAATACAAAGTACACTATATTACCAAAAGTATTGAGACACCTGCTTTTACACGCACATGAACTTTATTGGCATCCCAGTTTTAGTCTGTAGGGTTCAATATTGAGTTGGCCCACCCTTTGCAGCTATAACAGCTTCAACTCTTCTGGGAAGGTGTCCACAAGGTTTAGGAGTCTTAGGTGTCTATTGAAATGTTTGACCATTCTGTGCAGGTCAGTCAAGTTCCTCCACCCCAAACTCGCTCATCCATGTCTTTATGGACCTTGCTTTTTGCACTGGTGCACAGTCATGTTAGAACAGGAAGGGGCCATCCCCAAACTGTTCCCACAAAGTGGGGAGCATGAAATTGTCCAAAATGTCTTGGCATGCTGACACCATAAGAGTTCCCTTCACTGGAACTAAGGGGCCAACCCTAACCCCTGCAAAACAACCCCACGCCATAATCCCCCTCCACCAAATGATTTGGACCAGTGCACAAAGCAAGGTTCATAAAGACATGGATGAGCAAGTTTGGGGTGGAGGAACTTGACTGGACTGCACAGAGTCCTGGCTTCAACCCGATAGAACACCTTTTGGGATGAATTAAAGTGGAGACTGCGAGCCAGGCCTTCTCTCCAACATCAGTGCCTGGCCTCACAAATGCGCTTCTGGAAGAATGGTCAAACACTCCCATAGACACACTCTTAAACCTTTGTTGACAGCCTTCCCAGAAGAGTTGAAGCTGTTATAGCTGCAAAGGTTGGGCCAACTCAATATTGAACCCTACGGACTAAGACTGTGATGCCATTAAAGTTTATGTGCGTGTAAAGGCAGGCCTCTTGGTATAATACTCTTGGTATTATAGTGTATTTTACAATCCATTGCTGAAGAACGCATCACATAAAACCTGGGGAATGTTACTTCCTGGTCCCAGAAATGGTGTTGCTTTGTAATGCTCTCAATACATCCCACAGTGCAGTGGTGAGATCTCTCAATAGGTTGTTGATATAATGTAAAATTTATGTAATTTATGGAATGTGTACAATCTTTTCTAATTTTGAGTTTTTTTGTAATTCTAACAGTGGTGTCAAAATTGTTGTATATAAAAAAAAATAAAAAATATATAATACATTAATACTACTACTACTTCTACTACTACTAATACTACTACTGATGCCACTACTACTACTACTACTGCTACTACTACTAATAATAATAATAATATAAATAAAAAATTATAATAAAAAACAATTCTGCATACACAGTCTACAGCTGTAGTAACAAATACGATATAAAAAATATTTATAATAAAATAATACTTTTAAAAGGGAATGTTTATAAAATATGTAAACACTTTGATGTGTTTGCTATAAATATGTACATATCAGGAGGGAAAGATCAGTAAGGAATACCAAGTGGTGCTTGGTAGATCTCGGTAGAAGGAGAAGATAATTTGGTTTTGCAGTAATCTGTTATAGGAATTATTTATAATAAATTAATACTTTAAAAAGGAATATTTATAAAATATGTAAACACTTTGAAGTGTTAGCCATAAATATGCACAGTACAGTAGGGATAGATCAGTAAGGAATACCAAGAGGTGCTTGGTAGATCTCAGTAGAAGAGGAAGATAATTTGGTTTTACAATAATCTGTACTGCTTTAGTCTATATTCCTTTGAGAGAGTAAATCCGTGCATGTCACTTTATCTCACTCCTAGGAGCACTATCATGTTTTCATGAGCTGCAAAGCCAAATTTGACTTTTAATATAAAAAAAAAAAATATTTTGCATATTTTATCTGTATATGCATGACCCTTATAAAAGCAAATGAGTACACTTTAGGAATGTACATCATAATACAGGGTCCTAAGCAGTAAAAATATTTGATGGCCTATTCTTTTCGGCCATTTTATTTTAGTATTGCATAGCTATTTATGTGTTTTAAATCTAAGAAAAGGTATATTTTTAAAAAATACGCTTTCATGTATTTCATGACTGAAACCATCTAGTATGCTGCTCTGTCTTGTATGTTATGTGGTTATTAAGGGCTACATGCACCCAAATCTGATCTCTCAATTTCCACTCAACACTATGAAGGACACAAGAAAGCATCAGTCATTAAAGCTGTAAGGAACAGCACCTGAAATTTTTTAATCACTGAAGAATCTGGCTCCAACCCCAACCTACCCTTTGTTATCCAACCTAGCATAAGTCCAAGCTGGTGAGTTGCCCACTTGTTGCTGTGGCCAGTTCAGTTACTTTGCTTGGCCTGAAGCTGAGTGGTATCATAATGGTGTCACTGAGGGTTTAAATCAGGGTTTTCACAGAAAAATCTGGTGTATGAGCAGCAAAAAAGTTTACCCTTGCAGTAAGGTTGTGCCTGCATAGCAGTCTTAATTGCTCATTTTTGTCTAGGGGAGAGGTGAAAGGAGATAGCCTTACCTGATCCTCTGAATGTCCTGGCACAAAACCAGTTCCTGAGTCCTGACTTTATAAAGACCAGGGCATGCTCCATAGACCCAATGTTGGGACAAGGTCAAAGATGCCAAGCTTCGTCCCCCACCCTTAGGGTAAGGGTCAGGGCGCCTCCATCCCTGCAATAAACCATTGCACCCAGGGCAGCTCCCCTCCTGCCCACCCCTTGTCCCGGCCCTGAATGGACCTGCTTTGGGCACGAGGACTCTAGGAACAGTCCACTGCTGGATTGTGGCAGAGCACCGTTTGCCGATGAGTTGGAGGATCAAGTAAAGTATAAGGCTTTCTCCTTTCACCTGGACAAAATGAGCACTTAACTCTTGCAGTGCAGACACTGCCCCACTGTAAGGGAACTTTTTTTTTTCTCCAGAAGTTGGGCTTTAAGACCACCAGTTCCCACCCAAGACCGAGAGATCAGTTTTGGATGGATTTAACCTTTAAGCATTCATTTTAATTATGTTTGCTTTATACGCATTTTCCATTTCTAATGATGTCCATGAGCTACTGGCTTTTCTTAATTAGTCTACAAACATTTAAAAACAAATTATTTTATATATATTTTTGAAAAAATGGCCCCTTCATATTTTAAGACATATGGCATGGCAAACTGTTTTCTGCATGTTTTGAAAAATCCAGTTTCTTTTGTCCTGCATCCCTTTGTGATCACTGGATAATAATTTGGTTAACAACCTGTTTCCCTTAAAAAAAAAAAATTATTCTAAATTTTGTTACGCAATATTTCTTTGATTACTTTTTCCTTCAAGTACCTTCCTATTTTTGTTTTTCCTTCCTTTATTTTGCCTTTGTTTTTTCTTTTTTTTTTAGGTTTCAGAGAATATATGTTGAACACAATAAGCCTTCCCGGACACCCCAAACCTCTTAACCAAGGCATTTATGTTCACGACGTCGGTGTTTACTTCACCAAAGGACGCCACGTCTTTTAAGCCTCTAATGTTCCCTGTTATGTTGTCAAGTTTAGGCTGTTCTCTCAAAATGTGAAGGGAGGCACAGAAAACTTTTGGATCACGGTTTCACAAGACAGCACTAGTCCTCTGTTGTAAACTTGTGCTACAACAGAAACAAAAAAAAAATATTTCTGTCTAAAGATAATGTTGCTTTAACTCCAGTAGCCTCTGCTTTCAAAAATTATCCAAACATGCCACAGCAACAGCAACCGGAGCAGCAACTTATAACAAAAAATAAAAATCGGAGACAGACTCCAAAGGAGCCATCTTTAAAAAAAAAAAAACACTAGTCGTTCTTGTTTAAAAAAAAAAAAAAAAAGAAAAAGATATGAAAAAAAAAATCTTAGTCGTGTTTTTCCTGTTTGGAATCTGTGTTTGAGTTCTCTTTGTGATCCTGTGACTTCAAATCACCTTATTAATGATGTCATCACCCTTTGGCAACCTAAAGAGATCTCATAAAGCAGGGCCTTTTTAAGTCACGGAAGTCACTAACAAAGTGAAGACTGGTAAGAAAAGGGCATCTTTAGAGATGAGACATGAAATATTACTTTTTTAACAGGAGAAATTGTAATTATTTTTCAATGAAATGTTTTACAAATCTTTTTGTGTGTCAGAATTTTTATTACTTGCATTATATTATCTGGAAAGGGCAAGGTGTGGTTGGGCTGCGAATGTGAGGTACACTTAACTAAACACCAACCCTTTAAAAAAAAAAAAAAAGAGAAAAAAAAAAAGTTCTCCTTTGGGCACCACTACTTGCTAAATTCCCTTTTAGTATATCACAGTAATTAGTTATTTCTTGACTTTAGCATAGTTGTTCCACACTGTTCACTTTGTTACTATCACAACATTAACTTTAATGTTTGCCATAGGGATAATTGCTCCCTATGGGTTAGTGAAGTGTGAATTCCTAACAAGAACATCTGCAAAAGGACTGGGCAAAGTCTGAACGTTTTTGGGTTTATTTAATAATAAAGTGGAAGAGACATAGAGCATAGTAGCCAAGTCAGCAGAGCATAGTCAAATCAGCGTTTTGCTTAAAGTAAGCAAATCGGTCAAATCTAAATTCTGATTGCTATGGGTTTCTGCAAATTTTTTATTTTACTCAATGCAAGCAGTGACTGGTAAGAGCATGCCAACTGGGATTTAATTTATTAAAATGGGAATCATTTCACTTGTTTGGTCTCCATCCCCGCTGTTCCAAATTATACGGTTTACATAATAACACTGTGCAATACATAAAAAATGAGTTATACTCAGCTTTCAGCTGATCACATTTTTCTTGTCATTGTTCAAAAAACATTGTATAAATGATAGTTATAGGCCTCTTGCACATGATACTCCTGTTTGAGCATCTACTTTTTCAGATTTTTTTTTTTTTAATGTAATGTGCGAAAACGTAT
Source organism: Lithobates septentrionalis (assembly GCA_037952835.1). NCBI lineage: Eukaryota > Metazoa > Chordata > Amphibia > Anura > Ranidae > Lithobates > Lithobates septentrionalis. The sequence continues at coordinate 2,214,274 of JBBDGP010000812.1, forward strand.
TCTTGCATTCTCTTTCTGCACAATATGCAAAAGGGAATTTGCACACATTTGTGCACATGAGGTGTAAATTACTGACCAAAAAAGCAGATTTTTCTATTTTTCTTAACTGAAGAATGCAGAGCGCTTGTTTACGCGCCTGTGTACATAAGTACATTACAATCAATGGGCTGTATTTTTAGCTGTACTGAGCTTTTTCAAGCTGTAGTGTGCAAGAGGCCTTAAAGTGGTTGTAAACCCTTATCTATATCCAGTGAAGTGACTGGCTCCATGTAATAAGTAGAGAAAAAACAAATCCCCCTACATAAGTTGTGCCTGTTTATCATTTATCAAAGTCCAGAATTTTTAAAGTTTGTCTGAGCTGTCAGAAAACAAGGGGTGGAGAGCTGAAATTTCAAACTGCAGAGCTCAGTAGGGACAGCTCTGAGAGCTGGTTGAAGGGAATGGACAACCCTCTCCCTCCCTTCCCGCTTCACACAGGAACATAGCTAAGTCACAGGCTGTGTGCTGGAGCTCCCTTCCCTGTTACCTTTTTTTTTGTCTCAGTGTCAGGAAAACGTGTCAGAAGTGATTCATGCAGATAGCAGAGGAACAGGTTAGCAGACAGAAATAACAGCACTTTGGATTGAGACAAGTACACACTATAGGGCAGTGATGGCGAACCTTGGCACCCCAGATTTTGGAACTACATTTCCCATGATGTTCATGCACTCTGCAGTGTAGTTGAGCATCATGGGAAATGTAGTTCCAAAACATCTGGGGTGCCAAGGTTCACCATCACTACTATAGGGGGATATGTTTTGTTCATAGTTCAAGTCTGAGGTTTACAACCACTTTAAATGATTGGTTGACGTTGGTTCTCACCCATATGTGTTCAACTGCACTGTGCTATTGCACGGCGCATGGTGTTCAGAACACCTTAGTCCAAGTTCACATTCGCGTATTGTGGAAACGTGCAAAATTGCGCGGTTTCCTGCAATGCACAAAAAAACATGCAGCCCTTTTGCACACATGTGGCGGTGTCATTTATTCTTAATGGCACCCCTACGCTTCTAGATAATACGCGTTGTAACAAAGTTGCATGCATGTATGGTGTGGAGCAATTTTTGAAAAGGGTCACACACTTCTTTGATGCATTTCTCTTGTTCAAATATTTTATTGATGACAGGAATAAAAAAATAAAACAAATGTGTCACTTTTGAGACATAATAGAAATATAATAAAATACAGCCAATCAGTAAGAAGTGGTTAAGATAACAGTCATAAGAACAATAAAGAATGACAGGGTATCCATGGCAAACAAAATGATGTTTCAAAATGTTAGACAAAAGGATTCCATGGCATAATGTAGACCCCTGAAATACCAGTAAGTAAGTTTTATAAAACAATATAGAGATACCAATGTCTGTTGTTGGAAGGGGGGAGATAACTCCCATGAGGATAATTAGACTGATTAGGACTATAAGGACAGGTACCTGGGGTGCAGAAGCCTACCAGGCTGAAGAAGTTAAGCAGGCGATAAGCAGAGGCTACGGTTATCAAGAGAACCAGAATGGACATGTGGTTGGTAGTAGGAAATATAGATGGAAAGCATAGATAAAAGAAAGAGAAGAAGCAAAGTGTGGGAGAAAAAAGGGAAGAGACCCTCAGGGGAGGGTGGAGAGAAGGAAGGGAATGTCTCCGTTGAGGAGACTGGGTCCTCTAGGACAGTGGCTCTCAACCCTGTCCTCAAGTATCCCTAACAGTTCATGTTTTGAGAGCTTCTCTTTAAGATAAAGTAGCAGCCCAAAATACCAAGCCATTGATTCTGATTTAAAGCACCTGTGCAAGATAAAGGAAAACCTGCAAACATGGCCTGTTGGAGATACTTGAGGACAGGGTTGGGAACCACTGCTCTAGGAGGTGTTGTCAGGTGTATGCTATGTGTTTCTATTACCAGTTAAAGGGTAAGTTAACCTTTACAGAAAACTCTGTAAGGTTAACTTACACAGGGCCCCCTCCTCACCCCCCCCCCGGTCCCGCTGACCTGGACCAAAGTAATCTCCTGTTCTAAGCCGGTTCTAAACCACAGGTCCAGGGCTTAGAAATCCTCTCAGCTGAATGTCCAACACAACATTTTGGAGCATTCTAATTTGTCAGCGCCGTCACATGGGCGGCGCAGACCAATCAACAGCCGCATAGCCCATCCTGTCAGCTATGAAGACGCGGTGTGGATGGAGAGAGGATTTCTAAGCCCCGGGCTCATGACGCTGATATTCCAGGGCTTAGAACCTAAGATTGTGGCGGTCCAGGTCAGCGGAACCGGGGGGGGGACGAGGAGGGGGACCTGTGTAAGTTCACCTTACAGATTTTTCTGTAAAGGTGAACTTAAAATTTAAGGAATCAACAGCATAGTATCAAAGGGGGGGGGTAAAAAGTTTGACACCCATGGGTCCCAGAGTTTCTCATATTCGGCCACTCTGTCTAAGAGCACGGCTTCTATCTTAGCATTGATCATTGCTTGTGTGATCCTATTTCAAGCTGCAAGGACACAGAAAGAGGGAGTTTTCCAGGCTCTCGCTTCTCTAGTGCAATTTTCACATGTAAGGCACTCTATTGAAATGAAAATGCTAACCTAAACGTGGCACATGGAAATTCGCCAAATTGCACGTGTGCTCGGTCACACCTGCACCTGTAAATGGAGCCTTAAAGAGTAACTTCACTTTCATGGAAACAATATGGTATTTAAAAAAAACATAATATGGCATATACAATTGCTAAACAAGCCAATAAATGTTATTAATAATTATCATTGCATTTCAATTTGCAGCGCTGTAATTTGATGGACAATGTAATGCAATATGGCCAGTCGAAGGTGTTCTGCATATTGGTTGGTGTACAGAACGCCCCCCAAAAATGCCATTTCCTGCTTGTGTGATTGGTGCACTGATTTTTCTAGAAGTCTGAGATACAAGTCAGATTTTAGGCACCCCCTGTAATAGAAATTTAGGTTTTGTTGAGAAGTAGAAAGATTTAATTGTTTCTAAAGGGATGCAGACACTGCAGCTTTCCTCATTAGAACACAGACAGTGCATCGGCTGATTATTAAAGAACCAGACAATGCTATTAAAAGTGAACATGCTATCAGTCTGGTGAAAAAAAAACCCAGCTATTTCTTTACAGCAACAAACATTAGCAATTTACTACAACCTGTTTTAAAATCCCTGCAATGTACAGTACATGGATCACCCAGAGGGGATTTTTATTTTTTTTTCAACCAAAGTGGAGTTACTCTTTAAAGTGATCCAGTGATGGGACAATAAGCAAAATCCTGAAAATGACAACTGCCTGGTCATCTCTGGATTCATTGTTTCCTGGGTCACTGACCTGGACCAGGTTTGCAGATCAGAAAAATCAAACAATAGGCAGAAATCCTTATTATTTTACCTGCACTGAGTCAGTGACTCAAAGGGGTTGATTAACTAAAACTGAAGAGTGCAAAACCTGGTGCAGCTCTGCACAGTAATCAATCAGCTTCTAGGTTTTTTTTTTTCATCAAAGCTTAAGGGGGTTGTAAATGCAGAAGGTTTTTTTTTTTTTATCTTAATGCATTCTATGCATTAAGATAAAAAGCCTTCTGTATGTAGCATCCCCCCTCAGCTCCCCTAATACGTCCCCACCTTAAGTCCCATAACGTACGGGTACATCACCCGACAGCAAGTGGTTTAGCTAATAGTATTCAAAATTGAAGGGGTTGTAAAGTCAGAAGGTTTCTTATCTAATGCATTCTATGCATTAAGTTAAAAAGCCTTCTGTGTGTAGCAGCCCCCCTCAGGCTCCCTAACACTTACCTGAGTCCCATCTCTATCCAGCAATATCCACGAGTTCCCCGGCCATCCAGGACTCTCCCTCCTGATTGGCTGAGACACAGCAGCAGGTCCTGCTGTTGTCAATCAAGGCCAGTTAGCCAATCAGGAGAGAGAGGGGGCGGGGCCGAACCACAGCTTCGTGTCTGAATGGACACACAGAGATGAAGCTCGGCTCGGATACCCCCATAGCAAGCTGCTTGCTGTGGGGGCCACTCGACAGGAGGGAGGGGCAAGGAGCAGCAAAGAGTGACCCGAGAAGAGGAGGATCTGGGCTGCTCTGTGCAAATCCACTGCAACAGAGGAGGTAAGTATAACATGTTTGTTATAAAAAAAAAATCAAGACTTTACAAATACTTTAACCACGTAAGCCCCGGACCATTTATTTTGGCTGCCCAGAGCACTTTTTGCGATTCGGCACTGCGTCGCTTTAACTGACTATTGTGCGGTCGTGCGACGTGGCACCCAAACAAAATTGACGTCCTTTTTTCCCATAAATACATAAATAGAGCTCTCTTTTGGTGGTATTTGATCACCTCTGCGGTTTTTATTTTTTGCACTATAAACAAAAAAAATAGCGACAATTTTGAAAAAAACGCATTATTTTTTTTTTGCTATAATAAATATCCCCAAAAAATATATAAAAAAACATTTTTTTTCCTCAGTTTTGGCCGATACGTATTCTTCTACATATTTTTGGTAAAAAAAATCCCAATAAGCGTTTATTGATTGGTTTGCGCAAAAGTTATAGCGTCTACAAAATAGGGGATAGTTTTATGGCATTTTTATTAATATTTTTTTTTTTACTTGTAATGACGGTGATCAGCGATTTTTATCGTGACTACGACATTATGGCGGACAGATCGGACACTTTTGGCGCGATTTTGGGACCATTCACATTTATACAGCGATCAGTGCAATTAAAAATGCATTGATTACAGTGTAAATGGGACTGGCAGTGAAGGGGTTAACCACTAGGTGGCGCTGTAGGGGTTAAGTGTGCCCTAGGGAGTGATTCTAACTGTGGGGGGGATGGGCTATGTGAGACATGACACTGATCACCGCTCCCAATTACAGGGAGCTGTGATCAGTGACAGTGTCACTAGGCAGAACGGGAAAATGCTTGTTACCATCAGCATTTCCCCGTCCTTCCTCTCCATGAGACGATCGCGGGTATCCCCGCGGACATCGAGTCCGCGGGAACCGCGATCACACTCACGGAGGTCGCGGTGGGCGCCCACAAAGCGCTTCTTAAAGGACAACGTACAGGTACGTTAATCTGCCTGTATGTGCCCTTCTGCCGACGTATATCAGCACGAGCCGGCCCGCAAGCGGTTAATTGAACAAGCTGAAGTTAGAAGCTGATTGGCTACCATGCAGAGCTGCACCAGATTTTGCACTGTTCAGTTTTAGTAAATCAACCCCAAAGCATTGAAGAAAGAGAACCAGTATAGAAGTTTGGAAGGTAGCATTGTTCCTCCCAGCACAAGTTCCCTTAAATCAAGTTAGTGCTCAGTTTATAGTTCATGGCAGGACAACTGTAGAGGTATTACAAAACCTTTAGGTATACTTTTTTTACAAACATATTGGATAAGGCAGTGCAAAGACAAGACCATTATAAATGAGTACAGCTTATAAATCATAGCTTTGTTATCTGTTTTTACTGTAGTTTACTGAAGATCACTTGAATGGGATTTATGAATAAGGCTACTACAATATTTTTTTTTGTTTTTGTTTTTGTTTTTTAGCCTAGGTTTGTTTCAAACACATCATTTTCAAAAAATTCCCCTTCCTTTGCAGTCTAATATTACCCACAATACATGATGGTATTGCTATTGCATTTATACAGTAATTTAGAGCTTCTGTCCTGGTAGACATTTATCACTGGACATATTATTATAGCAATGCATCTGATATTTGCCAAACATTTTCTACCGGTGAATCTTCCTGATGCATGTGTGTGAAATGGCAGCAGTTGTTTTATCTGCAGTGATTACCAACCAGTTAGCCAATTTACTTTATTCTATCTGCGGTTCATAATCCAAAGGGGCTAAAAACTGATTGCATACTATCACCGCAGATTATCCCTGTCGTTAATTTATGATTAACCTTATCGAATAATCATGGTGGCTTCCCTATGTGCAAATGTTATGTCCTTTTGTATCTCCCCGGTAAATTAGACATGTGCACTGCCGAAAAATGTATTCGGTTTTGTTTCCTTTTTTGTTTTGTTTTTTTTTGGGGGGTTTTCCAGTCATTCATTATGATCACAATTCGTTAATTCGTAAATTAGAAAATTCGTAAATTGCATACTTGTAAATTTGAAAATTCATAAATTTGAAATTTCATAAATTTGAAACATCATACATTCGAAAAATTTGTAAATTAGAAAATTTGTAAATACAAAAATTTGTAAATTCGTAAATTCGAAAATCCGAAAATAACGAAGATCCAAAAATTTGAATATTAGTAATTAGAATTACATAATGAATTACAAAAACTAAATAATAATAACTAACTATTAAATCATAGGTATTGGAATTTCCTTTCAAATTTGGCTGTAAAGCCCCATACACACTATCAGATTTTCTGTTGATTTTTGTCTTCAGATTTACCAAAATCATGTAGTGCAAGGGCCTGCCTGATTGCATACAAATTGAAACTCCTAAGGTTTGACCTCATATTATATGGTTTTGTTAAATCTGAAGGAAAAAATCAGCAGAAAATCTGATAGTGTGTATGGGGCTTTAGTGAACGTAATGAATACGAATTTATCTGAAGTTACAAATTATCCGAAATATCAAATGCCGCATCCAAACAAATGGAACGGAACAAATTATTAATAAATTATAATAATAAAACATTTTTATTATTATTATTATTAATTCATTACAGTTCCATTTGTTTAGATACGTCATTAGTTATTTCGGATAATTCCTAACTTCAGATAAATTTGTATTCGTTATGTTCACTAACAGCCAAATTTAAAAGGAAATTCCAATACCTATAATTTAATTTAATAGTTAGTTATTATTTCAGATTTTCAAATTTTCGAACTTCGAATTTACGAATTTTCGAATATTCAAATTTACGAATGTTCGGAAAAATGCATTAAATGGGTTTTCGTTAATTCAGATGTTTACGAATTAACGAATTTGTCAAAATGAATTAAAAAATGAATTTGGAACAAAACAAATTGCACATGTCTACGGTGAATTAAAAAGTAACCTATATTTCTTTTAATTTCTGTGTTATGTAATTTGCTCTTTGCTTTGTCTGCACCATCCAACATCACTGGAATTCACTGGGGCAGAGTTACTAAAAGGGTAAAAGATTTCACTTAGTAAAAGCATTATTCACTTAAAGCCCAACTCTGGGAGACTTGAAAATGATCCCCTGCAGTGGGACTGTGCCTGCAAGGGGTACTTGCTTATTTAGTCTAGGTGAGAGAAAAGTGCTTATACTTACTCGATCCTTCACCTCTCCAGCTGATAGTGCTCCCCTACTCTCCTGCGTTGGTCTTGATGATGTCAGAACCTTAGACTACTGGAGTATAGAAGAAAAGACTCCACAGGGACTAGTCTACTAGCACAGGGGGGCATATGATCAAGTGAATCTACTTGAAAAAGCTCAGTAGAACTAAATGAGCAAGGGATTTTTTTTCAAGTTTCCAGCTGCTGGGATTTAAATTATAACAGGAGAAATCTTTTTTTTTTTTAATTTCTACGTACGTTCAAAATAATCATAGCGCTACCGTCTTATTCTCAAAGTAAATTTACTTACTAAGTAAACTTTCTCTGCTCCTTTAGTAAAGCAGTTCTATTATGTTTAACTGTGGCTGCAGTGGGTTGATCATTAGGTAATATTTGATATGATGGTATGGTACATATCCGACAACTTAATCTTCCGGTCATGTTTACATTGAACCATTAACATCCATGTTATTGTATCAAAAGCATACCACAAATACAGATATTGCAAGTCAATGAATGACCAATGAAGAACAGAAAATTATTGATCAAGAAGGGATGAAATTGGAATAGAATCCTGGGAGTTGCTAAAACAAAAACAAATAGTCTGTACAATTTGCAGGGGAAGCTCTGCTGACTTATATTGTCCAATCATGTGCAAGCAAAAAAAAACCTTTTTTTTTCTTGTACTTGATTGGATATTCTTTGCCAAAGGAATTTTTATCATGTTCACTAAGCTTATGCCCCATACACACAATCAGAAATTCATTCAGAAAAAACTTGGATGGTTTTTCCGACTGGATTCCGCTCAAGCTTGCTTTGCGCACACGCGGTCACACAAAGGTTCTCTGAACTTTCGACCATCATGAACGCGGTGACGTACAACACTATGATGAGCCGAGAAAATGAAGTTCAATGTTTCCGAGCATGCGTCAAATTGTTTCCGAGCATGCGTGATTTTTGCGCGTCCGAATTGCATACAGACGAACGCATTTTCAGATAGGAACTTTTTGCGACCGAAAAATAGAGAACATGCTCTCAATCTTTTGCTGGCTGGAATTCTGTCCGATGGAGCATACACACTTTCAGAATTTCTGACCAAAAGCTCACATCCGACTTTTGTTGGAGGAATTTCTGATCGTGTGTACGGGGCATAAGGGTAAATTCCCTTGCAAACTGAAAATTAGCTTGCAACAGCCTATTTGCCTTTAGTAAATCAACTTCCTGGATGTGAATGGTGCCTAAAGGGTTTATTGAGCGCTTTTTGTTTTCAGGTAAACAGTCTCTGGATACAGGAACACATTATTGCTGCAGTGATCCAAATTATGAGAATATTACTATTGTTTTGTAATTAGTTATCTCAATGCCTGCCAGCCAAAGTGATGGATTCTGATGGCTGCACTTGTTATAGGGTTGTCAAGGGTTGCTGTGTTCCTGTTTTCAGTGACATTCTAACTCGAAATATCTAGACCAGCCTTTCTCAACCAGGGTTCCGTTGAATCCTAGGGTTCCTCCAGATGTTGCTAGAGGTTCTTTGAGCGATGTCTGCATCTCAGATAAGTAACCACTGACACCATTGATCTTTTTAGCTTTCTGTAAGGATGGGATTCTTCCCAATGACCATAAGTGTAAGGAGCATTCTTCCCTCTGATGACCATGCTCTTGTACTGTGAGATGTATATATAGTAATTATTAGCAGGGGTTCCCAGGGACCAGAAGGTTATTTCAAGGGTTCCTCAATTTTAAAACGGTTGAGAAAGACTGATCTATGCAAATGGTTTAGCTTAATAATATTATAAAACATTTCATGCACATATACCGCAGTGCCTGATGAGATGTCTGTTTGTAAACTGTAGGAATATTTTTGCATATGTATCTCGGTGTGAATACATGTTTGTGTGTCCTGTAGCCCAATGCATTAGTAACCAGAACAAAAAGTGATACTTAAAGCCCCAAACCAGCCAACACTTTTTTGTTTAGTTCTGGAAAGAGCTCGGGAGGCATAGATACCCTTATCTTTCTGCAGCTTCTTCTCTTGTCTGCAGGACCCCATTGCCACCAGCTTGGATTTGGGAACTGTCTGTAGTTTCCTGAGACCAAGCATGCCCAAGATTGCGTGGTGCAGCGAGACTGGTCCTGCAGCATCCTTGGAGTTGTGACTTGCCCCAAGAGGCTGGAGGTGAGGAGGGGGTGTCAGGGCAAGCAACATCATTCTTCTTAGGGAAGTAGGACCGAGTACCAACAAAAAAAGTACCTGCTCCCCGTAAAAAGAAAAAAAACCCTCAAATTTGTTTTGGGCAGGGGTGGAGAGGAGGATGAGTGGTACTTTCACCTTTAAGTGAAGTTACATGTTAAACAAAATAATTGTATCTGGTATTGGGCTTTAAGCATTTTTTTTTTAGTCTAAAAGTCACATTATGACTATAAGATGTGGTGTAAGATTATTGTGGGTGAAAACTTGAGTTGCAGCTTGCCTGTTTCACAAATAATGATGCTCTATGAAGGGGAGTTGCAGGCATTGAACACTCTGTTGAGTCCTACAGAAGTCTCCACAGACCTCCATTTGAGCTTTGAAATGAAAGGGTTCCTTAAATATTTTACAAACTGAGTATAAAAATGCACATTCGAACAGCTTTCTATGATTCATATAGCATATCATGTGTAACGTTGAACGTAGTCAAAAATGTATTCCAAAATGTATTAAGTATGTCTTTTTTGACATTGTTTAATTTTCCTATTGATTATATTATTGCCTACTCATGTATAAATTGAAATTTAAAGTGGAACTAAACCCTCCTATACCCTCCTATTTTCAGCCAAGGAAGCTACCATCTTAGCCTCTTTTTGATTTGTAACTGCCACGGTGCTGCACATGTGATCAGTTATGGCACCAGTCATTTGATGGGTTGACAGTTTGGTTGAGAGCAAATCAACAATTAGCTTCTAGTGGCTGAGGACCGGTGCTCTGGCTGTAGTGCTCCCACACTTAAATAATCAAATCCATAGTAATATCAAGCCGGCAACTCAGTGTAGTCCATAAAATCATAATCTTTGTTAGCTACATACTAAAACACACTGGTAAAAAACTATCACAATTCGGCTGTGACAGCCTTCCTCATAGTCCGCTTGATGTTACTATGAGTTTGGTTGAGTGCACAAGCAAATGTGACAGTTAGCTTTCCTGGTATGCCGAGAATGTACCTGTTTTTGAAACCGTTAAAGCGTTTGTTACCTCAACACTTTATATTCCTGATATGTGGCTGCTGTACCATGTAGTTGTATGAGACAGTCTCCTGTTCTCTTTGTATTGCTTCCTTTATGGGAAATCCCTGGTGTTCTGGCCAGTCCCTCTGCTTTCCTATTAAAAACTGACCACACTAAGCAGAAGAGCACACCGTGATCAGTTCTCTAGCTATGCTGGGTACTCAGTGTACTCTCCTCAGATGATCAGACTTGTCCTGACACCCCCCCAGCTGTACAGCCATTCACTGGGAAGCTCAAAGTGCTGCTGCTTCTCCTCCCCCCAGCTCTTATGCAGCTGAGAACAGAGGAAATGTGATAACTTATGAAAAAAGGGAAAAAATGTATTTATAATGCTTTTTTTATATCTATACAAAAATGTTTTGCCTTTCATTTCTATTTTAAACTGAATGGGTTGTTTTACAAGATGATAATTTACAATCCCTTTAAATCGATGGGTTTAGTTCCACTTTAAAGGGTGCAATCAATACATCATATTTACAAGAAAGTGGGGATATATATTATTCTGTCATCAAAATGATAGTTATAAAGCAAATGTCCATATAGAAAAAGTTATCGCAACTATATCTACATATGAGGTAAAATGCATCATTTTGCCATGCCTATCAAATATAGAAATTTTGAAAATGATTATTATTAAAACATTTTTTATTATTAAAATATTGAGGATCTTCAGGGAAATGTAACTTACCTTTTTTCTTCTTTTGCCATGTTAACAGACCAGTTGCTCAATTCACAAAGTTAAAACACCAGGAGAAGGTGCCTTCTTTTCCAAAAAGTGACAGTAATTTTTTAGTCCCATGGGATTTGAGTATTACGGTCACATGGCTTAAAACGAAAGATGTATATCCTTGTGTAAAGCTTTGTAAATAGAGCCTCATGCGTAAAAAAAATGACTGATATCAGAATGATTACCTCGCATTAAGCCTAATGAGAAATGTGATTTAATATAACAAATACTGTGCCAAAATAAAGGAGGTCATGACACAAATATGGTGTATATAAATATATTTAGTATATACAGTTTCTTAATAAACATTTTATTTTCTACCAAAGAATCTGTGTTATTTAACTGTGCAATATATGTATATATATATATATATATATATATATATATATATATATATATATATATACAGTATCTCACAAAAGTGAGTACACCCCTCACATTTTTGTAAATATTTTATTATATCTTTTCATGTGACAAAACTGAATTACTGACACTTTGCTACAGTGTAAAGTAGTGAGTGTACAGCTTGTATAACAGTGTAAATTTGCTGTCCCCTCAAAATAACTCAACACACAGCCATTAATGTCTAAACCATTGGAAACAAAAGTGAGTACACCCCTAAGTGAAAATGTCCAAATTGGGCCCAATTTGCAATTTTCCCTCCCCGGTGTCATGTGACTCGTTAGCGCTACAAGGTCTCAGGTGTGAATGGGTGGTGTGTTAAATTTGGTGTTATCGCTCTCACTCTCTCATACTGGTCACTGGAAGTTCAACATGGCACCTCATGGCAAAGAACTCTCTGAGGATCTGAAAAAAAGAATTGTTGCTCTACATAAAGATGGCCTAGGCTATAAGAAGATTGCCAAGACCCTGAAACTGAGCTGCAGCATGGTGGCCAAGACCATACAGCGGTTTAACAGGACACTCAGAACAGGCCTCGTCATAGTCAACCAAAGAAGTTGAGTGCATGTGCTTAGCGTCATATCCAGAGGTTGTCTTTGGGAAATATACGTATAAGTGCTACCAGCATTGCTGCAGAGGTTGAAGGGGTGGGGGGGTCAGCCTGTCAGTGCTCAGACCATACGCCACACAGTGCATCAAATTGGTCTGCATGGCTGTCGTCCCAGAAGGAAGCCTCTTCTAAAGATGATATACAAGAAAGCCCACAAACAGTTTGCTGAAAACAAGCAGACTAAGGACATGTATTACTGGAACCATGTCCTGTGGTCTGATGAGACCAAGATAAACTTATTTGGCTCAGAAGGTGTCAAGCGTGTGTGGCGGCAATCACAGTGTGTCTTGCCTACAGTCAAGCATGGTGGTGGAAGTGTCATGGTCTTGGGCAGCATGAGTGCTGCCGGCACTGGGGAGCTTCCGGCACAGGAGGGTTAAGGCAGTGCTGAAAAATAATGGCCAAACAAAATATTGACACTTTGGGCCCAATTTGGAAATTTTCACTTAGGGGTGTACCCACTTTTGTTGCCAGCGGTTTAGACATTAATGGCTGTGTGTCGAGTTATTTTGAGGGGACAGCAAATTTACACTGTTATACAAGCTGTACACTCACTACTTTACATTGTAGCAAAGTGTCATTTCTTAAGTGTTGTCACATGAAAAGATATAATAAAATATTTACAGAAATGTGAGCGGGTGTACTCACTTTTGGGAGATACTGTATATATATATATATATATATATATATATATATATATATATATATATATATATATATATATATATATATATATATATATATTTATTTATATTTTCTACTTTTCTACTTTGTTTTTAATAATAATTTAATTTGATACACTAAATATCTTACCAGACCACACTTTCCATCTATTAACAGTATATATAATATGTGTGTGTGTATAAATATGTTTCCCTGAATATTTTGCTGAACTGTACTTTGCAACTGTATAACTAGAAAGAAAGAAAGAAAGAAAGAAAGAAAGAAAGAAAGAAATAGATACATTCTAGAGGGAATTACACATTGTAGAAAACAAAAAAAATCACACCAACCAATTAGATGGGATCCAAGCATTGTTCTTTAGACCTTTGATTATTCACTCTCGCTCCTAGTCCTATATCTTAGTGGATTATATTTAGTATATATATATTAGGTATATACACATTTCTTTATAGTATATACATGCAAAAACATTTTTTTCCCATAATATTTAGTTATCAAATCCTAAGTGTCTATGAGCTAGTTATTTGCTTCTGTTGGGAACTATTAATTTCGATTTACAGGAAAAAAAAAATCTTTTTGAGTGCTTTACTATTAACTGAATATGTCAAGGATCGTTTAACCTAACCCTACTGGCACAGCCAGCAAAGCAGTGCTGCCAAACAGACATTTTAATTATAGGACCAATAATGTTCTTTTTGCTTATGAATCATAAACTTTAGAGATTTGTATATAAAGGGGATCAGCCTGGGAAATACATAGTTTTGTTACAAGAAAAAAAAAAAAAAGAAAAAAACCTCTTTTGAGCAGAATCTCTTTTTAATATAAATAAATTCCCTTGTCTGTAGTCTGCTGTAGAACCTTGCAGTTAGGTCAGATTTCACCCAAGCCTGAGCCTGAAGTATATGCATCTCACAGAACAGCAGGGGTGCCATGCTCTGGTCAACTGTGATTTGGAGAATACTCACCTCTGCACATTCTCCTGACACTTCATCCCGTAGAAGTCTGAAATTAAATTGTGGGCATCAGATGGTTGCTGAGGCTTGTCCAGATTGAGAAAAAGTTGATAAGTTTAGAAATACAAGGGAAAAACACTGCTAGTTTGGTACAGCATAGTAAGATTGGAAATACACAGGAGAAAAAAAAATCTAGTATCTTAAAAATTATATTTAATTCTTTTATATTCTGTGACAAGAAAAAAACATATTTTTGGTAGCCATTGGCATAGATTAAAGCAGGCATATAACACAACATTCTGAAAACTTTATAATTAATAATGCAATTTCAAAGTGAAAGTATGTTGCTGTAATAAATACATTTTAGTTTTGCCTCCTGTTCCTCTTTCTCCTCTTTGTATGCAGTTCCGTGTTTGGATGTAAGATAACCAGTTATATTTTAACACTCTGTGAATTGTTAAAGCAGTTGGGCCTCCCCTGTGTCACATTGCTGTTTAACCCCTTATCCACCAAGGAATTTTTATAAATGTCCTTGTATACAAGGGGTTGTGAGCTGGATCAATATTTAAAGTAGAAGTCTTATCAAAGCCTAACTAAGCTTAAAGAAGAAGTATAGACAAAGCTGGTTTGGCTGTACATCTCCTATGGCTCACAGGAGTGCAGTTCGTTTTGCCCTCCTGTGACCCGTTTTCAGCAGAGAGAGGGCTGAAGTCAGTCACAGAAGTCAGTCCAGGCACCATGTCATCACGACAATAAAGTCTGGATTGGCCAGGTGCCTGGACCGACACCTGGCTCAGCCTCTCAGCGAGCCGCTGAGAGACTGAGCTGGCCGCCTCTGCCCCCTCCACAGCTCAGCACTCCAATAATCAAGGAGGGGGCAGAGCAGAGAGCTGTGACTGACAGATTGCAGCTCTCTGCTCAGGGAGCTGCCAGAACCAAGCGATCGGTGGTGTTCAATCGCTTGGTTCTCAGTGCAGAGGCGCCGGGGGGACATCGGACCCATGCTGCACCCACCTAGGTAAGTATTAATACAGAAAAAAGCCCAAACCCATACTTCTCTTTTAAACCTTTCCCCACAACCCATTCTAAGCCCTATGTTAACTACTCTGTAAAGGAAAGATGTATATACTTAACTAATACTTAACCCCTAGGCGCTGACAGTATGCAAATATGTGGCCTCTCGGCGGGTGGGTTTTGGTGCTGAGCGGCCACATATTTGCATACCAATTAGCCAAGGCAGCTGTGCCGAGAGTGTGTGCCCTGCAGAAAGCTCCTGATCACTTCTTTCGATCGGGAGCTTTCCGATCATGTGATTGCCATGACAGCCAATCACGGCAGGCATATGATCATAAAAACCACCCTGCCCCGCCTCCCAGAATCTGAAACCTCTTAAAGGGCTGGGAGGGTTAAGTGCGCTCCAGTCCAGGGACAGCGGACAACTGATATCTTTTAGTGAGTCTGTGTGGGATGTCACCACCTACGCTTTGCAGTCGTTGTCACTGCTCTTTCCTCTCCCATAATCTCCCCACCGGCAAGTAGGGAGATCATGTGACCGGACCTGATTGCCCTTAGATTAGGTAAGTAAACAGATCTTTCCTTTACAGGGTAGTTAGCATAGGGCTTAGAATGGGGGTAGATTATATTTGTTTTTTGCATACCTTCCAACTTTTTGAAATTGAAAAGAGGGACACCTTAACATGTATTGACAATTTTGTAGTCAAATATGGGAAAACCCCATTATGTATATTGTTATGTGTTCCTATGCAAACATTTTTTTAAATACTCCTTACTTTTTAGATGTTTTAGAGGACAAAGTGTCAATCGTTTCTGAGATAGCTCAGCATGATCTATGCCAATAGCTGGGCTGGGAACTAGATGGGAGTCGAACTCTCATTAACATTCAATGGATAAGCTCGGCTCCTAAACCTTTAACCTTTTGTTAAGACAGTGTTCAAATTTAGTACAACTGATGGGACTGACAGGGTTGGTTATGGCAAACACAGCTTCTCACCCCCCTCATAGCAAAGACAGATACAGTAGGTAGAATTTTTCCTTGTTGTAAGTTCCAGAAAAGAGCATCTTAAAAAGGTAAGCTGCAATTTTTAAATAGTTTTTTTAAGTTATGCTATGTCAATGGGGATATGTAACAAATATAAAGTAGGTATTTTCCAAATTTGGCTGTAAAAATGGAAATGTCTGTTAAAGAAAAAAGTATATATGTCACACCTTGACCACATTCATGTTATGTGGAAGTTGATGTATCAATATGCTAAAAATGTTTGGTTAAGCTGCCAATTTTTTCCCCAACTATTCTATTATGCTTGTTTTTGAAAAAAAACAATGTACTTGTTTACCTGTCAGAAGGTTATATGCAGTAAAGCACCATTTGTTAGTTAACCCATTCCCGGGGCTTCTATGGGGCGGGAATGATCAGAGATCATATGATGACTGTGATTGGCCGTCACAGTGGCCGCATGTTCAGGAGTTACTACCACTCAGTGGATCAAGAACTGTCTTTGACAACTCAGTCTCTGTGCTGGGATTGTGCATTGTGCACTAAGCACAGAAACATTGGCTGTCCAGTGACATATACATCCCATGTGGGCATTAAAGCCCGCCCTTTTGTGTTAAGCAGCCAGCAACAAGTAAAAAAAAAACAAAAAAAAATAAAGGTCCGAACACCAGGCCAAACAGATAGACAACATAGGAGGAAAACAAAACATTGAGATTCCAATTCAAAAGAAGAACAGTCCCTTCAAATGAGGGACAGTTGGAGGTTATTGTTGTTAACAAAACTTAAAAGTGTTGCACCTAGAAAAGATGTACTTTGAATAAGATGAAGCACTGACCAAAGATCATCATTGACCAGCAATATAAATGACTGTATATACAGCATACTGTATGCGGCTACGTGTACACAGCAGGCAGCTTGTCCTCCTGAAATATTAGTCAAATGAGTATGAAAATGAAAATGGCACAAGAAAAGAAAATCAGAGCTAGACTCATTTTGTAAATCAAAAAAGATAACCGGTAGAAATATATCTATTTGCAATCATTCAAAAACATAAAGTGGAGAAGGACCTCCCCTGAGAAAAGGGGACTCTACCCATGAGGGGAACTGATAGAGTGTCAGATAGGGGAACTGATAGAGTGTGAGATAATGAATAAGTGAGTATGTGGGAGACCTGGGGAATCTGAGCAGGTACATGTATGGTTAAGTTCTTTTGTATGCGTATGGATGAAAGAATATGTAAAGAATGTGAGCACAGCCTCTTTGAAATATGTGTGCTACCTAAGCAGTTCAAAAATTATTCCTTAAAATCAACAGATTCTGTAAAATTACTTTTCTATCAAGACAAGCACATCCACAGATATCTGTTACAGTTGTTCTTGTCCTTATAATGTTACACCCTTCAATCTGTTCTCACTTCATAAATGTGTCAGGGAAAACTCTGATCTGCAACGGTCTATTTAAAGTCAAAATCCAGCAAAACCATTTTTTTGGCATTGATTAAAGCATGAAGGCATTAGAGCCCATGTCCAAATTGGAAAGATTTCCCTTCATTTTCTGTTCTGTCCAACACCCATCAAATAGACAAGAAGTGTAATTTAAAAAATGGGAACACCGATATAAAAACTTGGCTAAGGTTCTGCTCCTGGCTAGAGCTGGGCTTTATTATTAGAGGGAACAAGGAGCAGTGCATTGGTCCACCATTACTGTGGCACAAATGGAGGAACATCTAATTTATAAAGTCAAGACAGGACATAACATAATTTTGAACAAGACTTTGCATGTACACCATGAAACATGGATTTGTTGTAATGAAATGGCCCACTGGGACTTAGCTAGCACTTTACTAGTAGGATATATATATATATATATATATATATATATATATATATATTGTGAGAGTGAGAGGCTGAGAGCCACTGTCTCGGTGAAAATGAGTGTAAAATGGACACAGGACTCTCAAAGAGGCAGTTTGAGAAGTGCCAGCAGAAGATTTGTGAGCAGAGAAAATGATGCTTTAACCGCTTCCCGCATGGCCTATAGCAGATTGACGGCCGGGAAGTGGTTCAGTTATCCTGACTGGGCATCATATGTGCCACCTATGAGTGCCACCCATAAGTACCCATCAGTGCCGCCTATGAGTGCCCATTAGTGCTGCCTATGAGTTCCCCTTCAGTGCCGCATACCAGTGCCATCTATCAGTGCCCATCAGTGCCACCTATCAGTGTCCATCAGTGCCGCCTATCAGTGCCCATCATCAGTGCCTGTCAGTGCCACCTCATCAGTGCCACTTCATTGGTGCCACCTCATCAGTGCCCATCAGTGCCGCCTTGTCAGTGCCCATCAGTGCAGCCATATCAGTGCCTGTCATTGAAGAAGAACACTTACTTATTTACAAACATTTTTAACAGAAACAAAGAAAAACTTGTTTTTTTTCAAAATTTTTGGTCTTTTTTATTTGTTGCGCAAAAAATAAAAACCACAGAGGTGATCAAATACCTCCAAAAGAAAGCTCTATTTGTGGGTACAAAATGATAAAAAATTTGTTTGGGTACAGTGTTGTATGATCGCGCAATTGTCATTCAAATTGCGACAGCGCTAAAAGCTGAAAATTGGCTTGGGCAGGAAGGTGTCTAAGTGCCTGGTATTGAAGTGGTTAGGTGTTCTCTGGATTTTGTAAGTCTGGATTGGGGTTGGAAACTTGAAGACTTCAAAGAGCATTGGGAGGGAGGGAGTCTTCAGCCTTGTGTCCGGGTTTTCCAGAAGTTGTGTGTGTGTCCAGGTGCACACACCCATTATAAGGCAGATCTGAGCATAGATCATGGGAGTTGGTGTGGGAGCAGTTGCTGCAGCCAGGGGGGAGGTGTGCTACCGATTAAGGACCCAGGCAATATCCATGAGACGGCACTCCATGTGGGAGAGGTTCCAGGTCAGTGGTCTGAGAGAGTTGGGCCAGCTGAGAGAGTTGAGGAGACTATAGCTGAGACAACTGGAAAATAGAGTCCTGGGGACCAGAGGAGACTGTGAGTCTTGGAGTAGTGTGAAAGCCTGTAGTGTCAGGAGAACCCCTTCCTAGAAGCCAGGAGTGGGCTTGCGCAGCTTTGTACTGAGACCAAAGCTGAGTGAGCCTTGAGAGCCAGGTGGCTTGGCATTTTTGTTTGTGTTGTAATTTTTGGGAGAAGAACCCCTGTGTGGGCAACCCATGCATGTGTGAACTTTCATTTTTTGTTAAAAATAAAAGTAAAAAAAGTTTGCGCTAGGTGCATGTGGTATGAAACTCGATAAATGTTATGAAGTAATACTACCGTGATAGAGGTCCTGCCGCTGAACACTATAACCCCCGACATAAGGGCAAGAGACAGTAAATACATATAAAAACAGTGCAGCGCTGGACAAAAGTGAATGAATTATAAGCAAAGTAAATAAATACAGTGTAAGTGAAATAATAATGAAAAATCAACACTACATACAATGGAATGAGTTTAAATTCTCAAACTAGAAAATGGTGAAAAAAATAGTGAGAGATAATTCAAAAACAATAGAAAAGTCCAAAAAAAAAGTCCAAACTTGATTGCATATACAAAGAGCCTGTTTAAAGAGTCCCTGTATAGTATCCCAAGTGAAAAGTGCTTCCCATCACCAGGTGTAAGGAAATGAAGGCTTACCAGAAAGCCTGCGACCGCCCTTACTTTCCCAGGAACGAGGAAGGAGGGTCGAGGACCATCAGTACACACCTCATTGTGACTTCTTCGGTGATCTACTAAGCCTGTATTGACCCCCCTGAGTAAGGGCGGTCGCAGGCTTTCTGGTAAGCCTCCATTTCCTTACACCTGGTGATGGGAAGCACTTTTCACTTGGAATACTATACAGGGACTCTTTAAACAGGCTCTTTGTATATGTAATCAAGTTTGGACTTTTTTTTGGACTTTTCTATTGTTTTTGAATTATCTCTCACTATTTTTTTTCACCATTTTCTAGTTTGAGAATTTAAACTCATTCCATTGTATGTAGTGTTGATTTTTCATTATTATTTCACTTACACTGTATTTATTTACTTTGCTTATAATTCATTCACTTTTGTTCAGCGCTGCACTGTTTTTATATTCATTTTTTGTTACTTTCAATAAAAGTGGGCTACCACGCCCTTAATCTGAAGTTCCTGTTGGCTGTGAACTCACTGAAAATGTATCTACCATTGAGCTAGACTTCCTCCAATATCACAATATATATATATATATATATATATATATATATATATATATATATATATATATATATATATATATATATATATATATATATATATATATATATTTAGATATTTATTGTCTCTATTGTTCGGTTAAAAAATACCTTATTAAACTGTTTAGTCCAGATACTGAGTTTTTCCCCCATGTAAAATTACATAGAATAATAGACCTTTTTCAGTAACATGAATTACCGTACTTTGGTAATAAGCCAATCCTAATTATCAGTAGCCCATCGCAACCAATATGATTTATTCATTTGTATCCTCATCATTCTTTTTGTGACTTTTTTAACTTGTTTTTTTAAGATTTATATTTATACAATAAGTAAGAAAACAGTGTATTGCACCATGACATGTTACACTCATGGGAGTGTGGTAGAGAAAATGAGGTACATCACAAAGGGAAAATAGTACATAACACCGCATACTACCTCAGATAACGTTTTCACTTTAAGGGTTCTTGCACACAGTACTGATGTATGAACATCTGATGCAGTGGGGAAGATTTACTAAAACTGCAAAATCTGGTGCAGCTCTGCATAGAAACCAAAATGTTTTCAGGTTTTATTGTTATAGCTTAAACAAGCTGAAGTTAGAAGCTGATTGGGTACTGTGACGGGAGTCACTTTGGGTGGGCGGTTTGTGAAACTCAGCTTACCTTGGAGAGCTCTGGAAACTCTGTGTCCAGCTTCCCCCGGACCCTCTTATGTGTAAATTACCCTGTGTCCATTGGGAGCACAGGGTGACTGAGAACCCCACTATGATCTGTGCTAGTCAGATTCCCTGTACAGCCACACTGGAATGTTGTATATACAGTCAGGTCCATAAATATTGGGACATTGACACAATTCTAATCTTTTTGGCTCTATACACCACCACGATGGATTTGAAATGAAACAAACAAGGTGTGCTTTAACTGCAGACTTTCAGCTTTAATTTGAGGGTATGTGCATCTAAATCAGGTGAACGGTGTAGGAATTGCAACAGTTTATATATGTGCCTCCCACTTTTTAAGGGACCAAAAGTAATGGGACAGATTAACAATCAACCATCAAACTTTCACTTTTTAATACTTGGTTGCAAATCCTTTGCAGTCAATTACAGCCTGAAGTCTGGAATGCATAGACATCACCAGACGCTGCGTTTCATCCCTGGCGATGCTCTGCCAGGCCTCTACTGCAACTGTCTTCAGTTCCTGCTTGTTCTTGGGGCATTTTCCCTCCAGTTTTGTCTTTAGCAAGTGAAATGCATGCCCAATCTGATTCAGGTCAGGTGATTGACTTAGCCATTGCATAACATTCCACTTCTTTCCCTTAAAAAACTCTTTGGTTGCTTTCGCAGTATACTTCGGGTCATTGTCCATCTGCACTGTGAAGCGCCGTCCAATCAGTTCTGAAGCATTTTGCTAGATATGAGCAGATAATATTGCCCGAAACACTTCAGAATTCATACTGCTGCTTTTGTCAGCAGTCACATCATCAATAAATACAAGAGAACCAGTTCAATTGGCAGCCATACATGCCCACGACATGACACTACCACCACCATGCTTCACTGATGAGGTGGTATGCTTTGGATCATGAGCAGTTCCTTTCCTTCTCCATACTCTTCTCTTCCCATCACTCTGGTACAAGTTTATCTTGGCCTCATCTGTCCATAGGATGTTGTTCCAGAACTGTGAAGGCTTTTTTAGAT
Source organism: Lithobates septentrionalis (assembly GCA_037952835.1). Taxonomy (NCBI): domain Eukaryota; kingdom Metazoa; phylum Chordata; class Amphibia; order Anura; family Ranidae; genus Lithobates; species Lithobates septentrionalis. The sequence continues at coordinate 2,236,181 of JBBDGP010000812.1, forward strand.
GTTGTATGGCAAACTCTAATCTGGCCTTCCTGTTTTTGAGGCTCCCCAATAGTTTACATCTTGTGGTGAACCCTCTGTATTCACTCTGGTGAAGTCTTCTCTTGATTGTTGACTTTAAAACACATACACCTACCTCCTGGAGAGTGTTCTTGATCTGGCCAACTGTTGTGAAGGGTGTTTTCTTCACCAGGGAAAGAATTATTCGGTCATCCACCACAGTTGTTTTCCGTGGTCTTCCGAGTCTTTTGGTATTGCTGAGCTCACTGGTGCGTTCTTTCTTTTTAAGGATGTTCCAAACAGTTGATTTGGCCACACCTAATGTTTTTGCTATCTCTCTGATGGGTTTGTTTTGTTTTTTCAGCCTAATGATGGCTTGCTTCACTGATAGTGACAGCTCTTTGGATCTCATATTGAGAGTTGACAGCAACAGATTCCAAATGCAAGTAACACACTTGAAATGAACTCTGGACCTTTTATCTGCCCCTTGTAAATGGGATTATGAGGGAATAACACACACCTGGCCATGGAACAGCTGAGCAGCCAATTGTTCCATTACTTTTGGGCTCTTAAAAAGTGGGAGGCACATGGTGTATAGAGCCAAAAACATTAGAATTGTGTTGATGTCCCAATATTTATGGACCTGACTGTATGTATATATTGTGTGTTGTCTCATGCTGTTGTAGACACTTTGCTGGGATTGTTTGGGGTGTGGTTGTATTTAATTGTTTTATTGTGTTTGTCTGCCTTGGAAGAAAAGTATATTATGGGATGTGTATCTCTGAGGAGGGGGGGGGGGGGGATTCCTCCAACAGCTCTCCCTGCTGATAAGACTGTTTACTGATGAGAAGTTTGAATACACCTGACCTGTGTGTCTATTTTTATTGGACAGTTTACCCCGCCCTGAATCCAAGGGTGAGAGGAGTGTTTCTGAGTTGTATATCTGTGGTAACATGTGCTTGAATAAAGAGTTAGTTTGCTCTTTTTCACCCTACACTGTGTTACGACTAGTGACTGGGTGGGCTAAAGGGTCTTGGATAGTGCTGGTTCTGGACAAAGGAAGCATTTATGGCATAGTCCTGTTGAGGACAAGGGTTCATCACAGGTACTATACAGATTCTGAGTGCTCTGGTTTTAGTAAAACTCCTCCTGTATTTCTGGCTGAAAGTTCCTCTGTAAATACATCAGGATGAACTGTATAGTACATGTGTATATGCACGTATGTGTGCATGTAAGTGTTCATATGCATGTGTATGGATACACATGCGTAAAATTTCTTCTAGCTGTTTTTTTTGACAAGGTGGTGTTATGCACACACGTATACGTGTGTATTTACATGCATACATCTGTAAAATACTAACCAGCAACAAAGATTTTTGTAATTTTTTTTTTAACTGATTTACATGTAGCACAAGTTTACAGGCCCATTAAAAACAACGAGTTGAATTAAGATCAGTGGAAAAAAATACCTCAAACTGTGGCATTTTTGGCATCTATGTACAAGAACCCTAATGCCCTGTACACACGATAGGATTTTCCGATGGAATATGTGTGATGGGACCTTGTTGTCGGAAATTCCGACTGTGTGTAGGCTCCATCACACATTTTCCATAGGAATTTGCAACACACAAAGTTTGAGGGCTTGCTATAAAATTTTCTGACAACAAAATTCGTTGTCGGAAATTCCGATCGTGTGTACACAAATCCGACACACAAAGTGCCACGCATGCTCAGAATAAATTAAGAGGCTAAAGCTATTGGCTACTGCCCCATTTATAGTCCAGATGTACGTGTTTTATGTCACCACGTTCAGGACGATCGGATTTTCCGACAACTTTGTGTGACCGTGTGTATGCAAGACAAGTTTGAGCCAACATCCGTCGGAAAAAATCCATGGATTTTGTTGTCGGAATGTCCGATCAATATCTGACCGTGTGTATGGGGCATAAGAGTTTAATTCTAATATTATTTATGTCGATGTACAATTTGAGAATATATCTAGAAATATCTTATAGTGAGGTATGAAATTACAACAGTGTTCCAATGATGAAATACAAGAATGAAAAATGTGTACCTATAACAGCATCTGAGGGTCAAGGAATAGACGGGGAGAAGGGGGAGGGGGTCAGGGTAGGAGGCATAGGGGCTACCCATTTCCTCACCTACTATAACTTTGTTTAATTAGCCTATTAGAGCAGATATCTGTAGCCAAGCATTCGCAAAACTTAACAATGCCACTCAAAACCCAAAGTATGGCTCAGTGTGACAGTGGATCTCAGGAGACTTTTGTGAACATTACATGGGATGTAACTAAGAATACTAAGAAATTGTATAAAATATTTTAATCTGTCCTTATAAAGCTAAGATGAACAGAGGCAACCTGATATGTCCCATAATTGCCTTGTGGGCTGTGATGAAGAGGTTAGTAGTATAAATTGAATCCGGGGGATGCCATGTTGGTCAAAGGGAGTCTTATTGGTGGGCCATGCCTAGACATTCAGATTCCTCCATGTAGAGCCAACTTTTGGATTATTAGAGTGAATGTATGTAAAACTAGTATGGTCATTACAGGGAAGGTAAGTATTGGCATTCAGTAAAGATATTTCTCCTCCCTATATAATTTCATTTATTCTTGGCTTTTTAAAACAATTCACATTTCAGTTCTGTTCTGCTTATTTTTTTCTGTAACATCACCTTGGAATCTATGGCTCAGATTCTTGTGATCATTGCCTTCCTTGCAGCTTTGGAAGATCACGTAGACCCATAGTGGTGTGGTATTCATGAATAATTGCAATCTGTTGATAGAAGAGAGGAACTTAATACAGACAATCTTGTGATTAAACTCACACACAGCATGGTGCAGCCTCTCTCCATTTGAGGGTTCTTCTGAATCAGCAGAAGCTGTGCTTCATACTAAGGCAGATGCATAATAAGTTTGATCAGCTTCTCCAGATAATTGTAGAGTGAATTCTAGTGGTGTCTTCCTAATTCACATTATTAATTTAGATGCAAACAGAGCAAATCTAGTATTCCAAAACATGTCTACATTATGACATATGGTGATGTCATAACAGTTTAGAGTTTATCCATAGATTGGCCAGTCTAGAAGAGAGGCAAAGAGGGCATAATGAAATGGTGTGTGTGGGTAGGCAATAAGTGGGGTTTAAAAAATATAGTTGAGCAATAATTTGATTAATAACAACAGCAAAAGCTTAAAAGTTATTTCATACAATAAATAAAATATCAAGTCATTTACAAACACTATCTCTGAATTAATAATGTAAACTAGCATTATCTAGTACAGGCAATACAACAATAATACAGAAATGATCCTAATTAATGAATTTGAACACTCCTTTGATCTTTTTTCCTTCCTCTCATAGCTGATATTTCCTTTTCCTCTTCTTCATTGTGTGCCCCCTCAAAGCATCTTTCCTTCTAGGTGTAAATCAGGGGTCTCAAACTGGCGGCCCTCCAGCTGTTGCGAAACTACAGGTCCCATGAGGCATTGCAAGGCTGACAGTTGCAAGCATGACTCCCACAGGCAGAGGCATGATGGGACTTGTAGTTTTGCAACAGCTGGAGGGCCGCCAGTTTGAGACCCCTGGTGTAAATGATCAGGATGATAAAGTGCTGGATGGGAAAAGGCTTTAGAAAGTAAATGATGAAAGTGCTAGGGTGACAAATTCAGGGATATGGGTTGGTGGCAGCAAAACCAAAAGAGACCAATGCAAGCCTTTAGAAGGTAAACGTAGAGGATTTTTTAAAATCTTGCAGTTGTCAGCATCTCATCTCTGCTTTACATGAGAATAGACAAGAGAACACTAGAGGGAATCATTGCAAGATGTGCATAGCTGTCAGAAAATATTTTAATTGTTTGTAGAATGATGAAACAATAAGCAAAATCATTATAAGGCTTTTAAGTCTCAAACCTGCACCATAAAACAAAACTTTAATGGTTTGTAGTATGTTTTATTTACATTTTTAAGCCTTCAGCATTTATGAACTATTCTTTAATGTATATTTTTTAACTACTTGTATAAAATAGTTATCATACAAATTTAAATTTGATTGTGGGTGCTTCATATTGTTATTAACAGAGAAAGCTGGACTTTCCATCAGGAAAGCCTAGCAATGCCTGTCTGGCTCATTCAGTTAAGTGTGTTTTGTGAATAGACCTAAAAGATCCATATATTAAATTACACTTGCCATTCACAACTTAGTTGCTGGGCCCTTACTGATCTCTTCCCGCTCATGGCTGTTCGGGACTTATGTTCCGAGGACACTATTAAACTTGAGTGTTCTCATGCAATAGGGATAATAAAGGAATAAAGAGAAACCACCTATGAGTTGATTCCCAAAGAACTCCCACCACATCCCATGGAGAAACAATGTGGAAAAAGAATGCCTTTGGGGGGATTTTACAGGTGGGAGTATGAGTAAGGGATGGAAACAGAAATATACATAAAAAGCAGGTAATTTTATTACAAAATGACAATAGCAAAATACATTATAAATATTCCTAAAACCATTGAATAAGATGTAGATACATATACAGTTGCTTGATTATTGGATCACAGGTAAACTGCGGCAGGTTGGCTCCGCTGCGCAAAATCACGTTATATTATGTGATCTCGCGGTGCTTGGATAGCAGGCACGCGCGCGACGCCGGCAGCGCGCGTGTGCCCGCTGTGAGTTCCGTAAATCCGACCGCGGGTCCCACGAACTCGATGTCCGCGGGGATACCTCTCATGGAGAGGAAGAACGGGGAAATGTAAACAAGCATTTCCCCGCTCTGCCTAGTGACAGGACACTGAACACAGCTCCCTGTCATCGGGAGCGGTGATCAGTGTTGTGTCACACATAGCCCCTCCCCCCCACAGTTAGAACACATCCCTAGGACACACTTAACGCCTGCAATGCCCCCTCCTGGTTAACCCCTTCACTGCCAGTCACATTTACACAGTAATTAATGCATTTTTAATTGCACTGATCGCTGTATAAATGTGAATGGTCCCAAAATAGCCCCAAAAGTGTCTGATCTGTCTGCCATAATGTCGCAGTCCCGATAAAAATCGCTGATCGCCGCCATTACTAAGAAAAAAAAATGATTAATAAAAATGCCATAAATCTATCCCCTATTTTGTAGACGCTATAACTTTTGTGCAAACCAATCAATAAACACTTATTGCGATTTTTTTTTTTACCAAGAATAAGTAGAAGAATACGTATCGGCCTAAACTGAGGAAAAATGATTTTTTATACATTTTTTGGGGGATATTTATTATAGCAAAAAGTAAAAAATATTGCTTTTTTTTCAAAATTGTCCCTCTTTTTGTTTATAGCGCAAAAAATAAAAATCGCAGAGGTGATCAAATACCACCAAAAAGCTCTATTTGTGGGAAAAAAAAGGACGTCAATTTTGTTTGGGAGCCACATCGCATGACCGCGCAATTGTCAGTTAAACCGATGCAGTGCCGAATCGCAAAAAGTGCTTTGGTCTTTGGCCAGCCAAATCCTCCGGGGTTGAAGTGGTTAAAGTCAATGCCAATGTGGAGATCTTTGTTATTACAAAGGAAATTGAGTCTCCCCATTCTGCTGGGCCCCAGAGAAGTAAATTGAATGGAACTAACTTCTCTGGAGGAAATACAGTGCAACCAGAAAGTATTCACAGTGCTTCATTTTTTCCCCATTTTGTTATGTTACAGCCTTATTCCAAAATGGATTAAATTAATTATTTTCTTCAAAATTATACGAACAATACCCCATAATGACAACATGAAAGAAGTTTTTTCTTAAAAAATTGAAAAAATCCCATGTACATACAGTATCTCACAAAAGTGAGTACACCCCTCACATTTTTGTAAATTTTTTATTATATCTTTTCATGTGACACTGAAGAAATGACACTTTGCTACAATGTAAAGTAGTGAGTGTACAGCTTGTATAACAGTGTGAATTTGCTGTCCCCTCAAAATAACTCAACACACAGTCATTAATGTCTAAACCACTGGCAACAAAATTAGGTACACCCCTAACTGAAGAATGTCCAAATTGGGCCCAAAGTGTCAATATTTTGTGTAGCCACCATTATTTTTCCAGCACTGTCTTAACCCTCTTGGGCATGGAGGTAACCAGAGCTTCACAGGTTGCCACTGAAGTCCTCTTCCACTCCTCCATGACGACATCACGGAGCTGGTGGATGTTAGAGACCTTGCGCTCCTCCACCTTCTGTTAGGGTTTAGGTCTGCAGACATGCTTGGCCAGTCCATCACCTTTACCCTCAGCTTCTTTAGCAAGGCAGTGGTCATCTTGGAGGTGTGTTTGGGGTCATTATCATGTTGGAATCCTGCCCTGCAGCCCAGTCTCGGAAGGGAGGGGATCATGCTCTGCTGCAGTATGTCACAGTACATGTTGGCATTCATGGTTCCCTCAATGAACTGCAGCTCCCCAATGCTGGCAGCACTCATGCAGCCCCAGACTATGACACTCCCACCACCATGCTTGACTGTAGGCAAAACACACTTGTCTTTGTACTCCTCACCTGGTTGCTGCCACACACGCTTGACACCATCTGAACCAAATAAGTTTATCTTGGTCTCATCAGACCACAGGACATGGTTCCAGTAATCCATGTCCTTGGTCTGCTTGTCTTCAGCAAACTATTTGTGGGCTTTCATGGGCATCCATCATCTTTAGAAGAGGCTTCCTTCTAAGACGACAGCCATGCAGACCAATTTGATGCAGTGTGCAGTGTATGGTCTGAGCACTGACAGGCTGACCCCCACCCCTTCTACCTTTGCCGCAATGCTGGCAGCACTCATATGTCAATTTCCCAAAGACAACCTCTTGATATGACGCTGAGCACATGCACTCAACTTCTTTGGTCGACCATGGTGAGGCCTTCTCTGAGTGGAACTTGTCCTGTTAAACTGCTGTATGGTCTTGGCCACCGTGCTGCAGCTCAGTTTCAGGGTCTTGGCAATCTTTTTATAGCCTAATTAGTCTATGGCTAATTGGGCCCAATTTGGACATTTTAGGGTTGTAACTCACTTTTGTTGCCAACGGTTTAGACATTAATATCCGTGTTGAGAAATTTGGAGGGGACAGCAAAATTACACTGTTATACAAGCTGTACACTCACTACTTTACATTGTAACAAAGTGTCATTTCTTCAGTGTCGTCACATGAAAAGATATAATAAAATATTTACAAAAATGTGAGAGGTGTTTTCTTGTGAAAAAAAAATGTGAGCGGTGTACTCACTTTTGTGAGATACTGTAAGTATTCACAGCCTTTGCTCAATACTTTGTGGCAGCACCTTGGCACCAATTACAGCCTCAGGTCTTTTTGAGTATGATGCTACAAGCTTGGCACACCTATTTTTGGGCAGTTTCTCCCATTCTTTTTTGCAGGACATCTCAAGCTCCATCAGGTTGGATGGGGAGCATTGGTGTACAGCCATTTTCAGTTCTCTTCAGAAATGTTCAATCAGGTTCAAGTCTGGGCTCTGCTGGGCCACTCAAGGACAATCACAGAGTTGTCCCATAGCCACTACTTAGTTAGCTTGGCTGTGTACTTAGGGTCATTGTCTTGTTGGAAGATAAACCTTGGCCCCAGTCTGAGGTCCAGAGCACTCTGGAGCAGGTTTTCATCAAGGATGTCTCTGTACCTTGCTGCATTCATCTTTCCCTATCTTTCCCTCAATCCTGACTAGTCACCCAGTTCCTGCCACTGAAAAACACATCCCCACAGCATGATGCTGCCACCACCATGCTTCACTGTAGGGATGGTATTGGCCAGGTGATGAGTGGTGCCTGGTTTCCTTTAGACATGACGCTTGGCATTCAGGCTAAAGAGTTCAATCTTTGTTTCATCAGACCAGAGAATTTTGTTTCTCGTGGTCCAAGAGTCCTTCAGGTGCCTTTTGGCAAACTCCAGGCAGGCTGTCATGTGTCTTTTACTGATAAATGGCTTCCGTTTGGCCATTCTACCATACAGGCTTGATTATTGGAGTGCTGCAGAGATGGCTGTTCTTCTGGAAGGTTCTCCTCTCTCCACAGAGAAACGCTGGAGCTCTGTCAGGTTCTTGGTCACCTCTCTGACTAAGGCCCTTCTCCACTGATTGCTCAGTTTGGCCAGGCGGCCTGCTCTAGGAAGAGTCTTGGTGGTTCCAAAATTCTTCCATTTACGGATCATAGAGGCCACTGTGCTCATTGGGACCCTCAATGATGCAGAAATGTTTCAATGCCCTTCTCCAGATCTGTGCCTTGATACAATCTTGTCTTGGAGGCCTACAGACAATTCCTTGGACTTCATGGCTTGGTTTTTGCTCTGACATGCACTGTTAACTGTGTGACCTTATATAGACAGGTGTGTGCCTTTCCAAATCATGTCCAATCAACTGAATTTGCCACAGGTGGACTCCAATCAAGTCTTAGAAGCATCTCAAGGATGATCAGTGGAAACAGGATGCACCTGAGCTCAATTTTGAGTGTCATGGCAAAGGCTGTGAATACTTAAGTACATGGAATTTTTTCATTTCTTATGTTTAATAAATTTGCAAAGATTTCAAACAAACTTCTTTCACGTTGCCATTATGGATTATTGTTTGTAGAATTTTGAGGAAAATAATGAATGTAATCCATTTTGGAATAAGGCTTTAACATAACAAAATGTGGAAAAAGTAAGGCTTTGTAAATACTTTCTGGGTGCACTGTATGAGGGTTCACCAAAAGTAATGCATAGAAGGGGATAACGTTATTATTAACTTACATAGGTTGTTCAAATTTCACATGTTGGTAGAGATATGCCCCGTACACACGGTCGTGTGTACGGGGCATAACTCTTTCTCTATAGTAACTCTTCTTCTTCTCTCTCGTTCCAAGTAAATAATAGAGGTGTCCGTTTATGAAGCAGTGAAATCTATTCACTGGTTCATTCTCCGGCATTCACAGTGAAGATCTTTCTCATCTGTGTGCCAGTTTATGAAGCTTTGTAGATCTCTTCACCTTCTGAGGAGTGAAGCGATCTACAAACGCTTCCAACAGTGGAGAACGGCCCCTGATACTGGAATCTCGTGAGACTTTACGAGATTACAGCACCAGAAATTCACCGAAACACAAAGATGTCAGTTTATTAAGCAGTGATAAATTATCACCGATCAATACATGGACAGACGGCGTGGATTAATGTTAATAAAATAATGAGTCCCCCTACATTATATACATATGTATACACACACACACATTATATATACATGTATATACACACACATTATATATATATACATATACACATTATATGTATATATGTATATGTATGTATACACATAAATATGACAGGGGGACATGCTTACAGTGTTGGGGGGTCTGAACAAGGCATAAGGAAGTTAAAAATCTTCCTCCTTCCCCCTCAGATCCCCCGAGATTTCCTCTTTACTCCCCGATTCACCACCTCTGAGCTGATGAACCTGGGAGTGTGAATTCTGACACAGATCGCCAGTGAAGCATTGAGATCACCGATTCATAAACTGGCTGTTACTGTGTCATTCAATGAAAATTCTCTATGTGTAGAGATAATCGGCGGGAGAACAAGTTCAAACATGTTCTCCCCCAATTATCATTGTTTCATAAACTGTTTATGGACTGTGATCAGCGGCGATCCTCGGGATCACCGCTGATCACTGCTTCATAAACGGACACCAGAGTCCAGGCAGAAGAAATGTGCTGTCATTGAGTTCTTGAGGAAGGAGCGGTGCAAGCTGTCCAACATCCACAGAAGGCTACAGAAGGTTTACACAGATGACACTATTGAAAAGGGCAATGTCTTATCATTGGTGACTCTTGTCAATGGCATCATCTCTGTAAACATTCTGTAGCCTTCTGTGGATGTCGAACAGTCTTTACCCCTACTTTAATGACAGCATGTTCCTTCTGCTTGGAATCCAATATTTACCTGGAATGAAAGAGGAAGAGCTACTCTACCAACATGTTACATTTTGAACAACCTATGTAAGTTAATAAAAAAGTTAAGTACCTTTATGCATTGCTTTTTGTACAGTCCTCAATTATGTATTTTTAAAAGAGTCAACATTTTCCACTGAAAATTTCTGGGGAGGTTGGGGCCCTCAATAACTCATCACTAAACATGGATTTCTTCTGGTTCTCTGTCTGCTGAAGAACTACATGCACAAGGTCATCCAGGAATTAACAAATCCCTGACCTGAAGTCACAAAAAAATCACAGCCTGCCCTACCTTATATCACTTATGTTATTGCAGTTGCATAATAAGGTATCGATTCTGCCTGTCCTGACTCCTGAGTATACAGTATATTTGTGCATCTGGAACTCCTGTGCACAAAGCAAAAAAAAATCTCTTTTACTCACTGCTCAGAGGCCCAAACTTATTATATTCTGCAGCTGCTCCTTATTTTTTTCTTTTCTGATTCATTAAAGTGGAACTGAAAACTTCAGCAATGGAAAACAGCTTTAGTATAATTTAAAATGGAGCCAAACCGATTGCCAGCCTCTGAGGCAACTCAACAGTGTTTTTCTGGACATGCTTACAAGGAAGTAAAAGGTCATTAATCTAAAACATGTACTAGATGCATTATTTTAAACATTGAACTGCAGTGCAAAATGGAGCCATGGGCTTACAATAGAAACATAGGTAATTTTTTTTTTCCAGTATTAAACTGGGTAAAGCTGACTTTTTCTATCCACTGGACCGCGTGATTCTTTTTTAACATCTTGGTTTAGTATCTGAGGTGATCAAAGGCAGCCCTGTCAAGCAGACACTGAGGAAAATCTCCTGGCAGATGTTATAAAAACCCAGCTGCATAGATTGTTCATGTTTGCCAGAAATATTCATAGATCATCAATATTCATTCCCCGATGAAGCAAATGATATGCACTAAAATGGGAAAAAAATTAGAATGTACATTTTACACAAGATCTTTGTGAAACACAACTCAACCATTCATCACATCTTTAATGTATTTTAGCACTATGCCTGGAGCATGATATAATGATTTGATAGACCAAGGAATTATTGGAAATTGCAGGTAATCAGCCCCATAATGTTGTTAAAGATTTGCTGTCGTTTTTAGATGTAAATAGTATGTTTATAAAGCAGTAGAGAATGCTGCGTAATAACATTTACAAATAGGTATGTGTAAGACCTGGAGGAATAGGAACCAAGCAAGTCAATCATTTAAAAACTACCTTCGAGAAATAGTTCTTATCTATATGCAGTGGTTTTGTTTGCTAAATCAGTATATGCAGCAGAAGTAAAGATGTATACTTGAGCAGCAATGGAAGATGTGTAACACGAATGAGGCCGAAATGGGATTTTAGATGACTGCACATCTCTTTAAAGCAGCCTTTTTCAACCAGGGTGCCTAGGCATCTCAGAGTGCCTTCTGGGTTCTTCAGAGGTGCCTTGAGAACATGCCCCTTGTAGTCCGTTTACAACTCCCATTTGTCGGGGAGCATGAAATTGTCCAAAATGTCTCATGACTTATGCTGACACCTTAAGGGTTCCCTTCACTGGAACTAAGAGACCAAGCCCAATCCCTGAAACACAACAAATGATTGTACCAGTGCACAAAGCACGGCCCATAAAAAACATGGATGAGCGGGTTTGGGGTGAAGGAAGTTAACTGGCCTGCACAGAGTCCTGACCTCAATAGAACACCTTTGAGATGAAATAGAGCGGAGACTGGGAGCCAGGTCTTCTCATCCAAAATTTGTGCCTGACCTCACAAATGCCCTTCTGGAAGAATGGTCAAACATTCACATAGACACACTCCTAAACCTTGTGGACAGCCTTCCCAGAGGAGTTGAAGCTGTTATGGTTTCAAAGGGTGGGGCAACTTAATATTGAACCCTACGGACTAAGACTGGGATGCCATTAAAGTTCATGTAAATGCGTGTCCCAATACTTTTGGTAATATAGTGTATAGCTGAAACAAAATTGGCTTCAGATATAACAATTTCAGTCCTAAATTCATCATCCCAATCATAGAATACTAAATCTTATTTTCCCATCGATAGGGTTTTTACTTCTGTTGACAGATACTGTATGTGCATGACTTCCAACCGACTTACACTATCTTCCCTTTGTTGTTATTGCCAAAAAAGGTAGTTATATTTAGATAATTTTTACTCATAAATACCCTTGAAGTTCTAATTGGTCATTATTGGCCATTGAGATATCAATGCTAATGGCTATTTCTGCATATGGTTAGTTCTGAATAGCAATATAAACTATCTAGATGAGTCTGTAAATAAAGCAGCTTGCAGCTGTACAATCTTCCTTAAACTACCCTAATGGTATAACAGACATATTAAATATTCCTGCCAATGTGAATCCATATTTTGATAAGAAGAGATGCACAGGCACACATATGACTACACAATGGTCTTAGAAATTGCAGAAAAGCAATCACTTGATGTGATGTTTCACAATATCGCAGTTATACAATAAGAGAAGAGAAAAGACATCGCCAATTAGCACCTTTGCCCTGTGCCATTACAAGGAAACAGACATTCGAATTTAGTTTTTCAAAGCATTCAACCTCCTTCCATTTTGTCTTTCACTTTGCATTACTGCAGTTGAGCAACACAACAATTCCACCTAATGAGGTTTGACGGCAAGCAGAATTTATGGTGACTTACTATCTGTAATTTGCCATTCAAGTGGTTTCTTTTTAAGACTCTAAAACGGCTTTAATGAATACACAGTGGGCCAAGATTTCCTTTAAAAGCTGATTGCTAAATCCTCACAAGTGACACGTGTTTAGCAGAGAAAGCTCTACAGGTTGATGGGAAACTAAAAACAGCAACCCTGAGGCATTCAGTACAACCAAGCAAAGCCTTCTCTCGGTGAGCTTAAGACTTTTCCAGTAGGGAAAACCTGCATGATACAGATACTGGCATCTGCAGAGCTTTATAACATGCAGGGTTCTTGATTAAAAAGAATGTACAGTGGGGCCCGTTGTTGACAGGGAGAAAAATATTTTTGGTTTGAATTAAAAGTATGTTAGGGCTAAGGACAAATGCTGTTCCATGCAATCCATTCCAATTTGTACTATCATAGAACAAAAGTTGGTCATAAAAAAGAAGTGGCTTTGGCAGGTTGACTGTAAAATATTTCAAGGATGTTAGAAGACATAGGTTGCAATCTCTTACAATTTACCACTAAAACAAAGTCCTAAAACATGTACCCTTTGGATGAACATCCGCAGGTCAACATTATACAATGGTACAGTATTTCCAATCTATCCTTCTGAATCTGGTGAATGTTTTATGAGCTGTAAGACTCATCTCACTATTCCACACGTTGCACCTCTACTACTGTCCTGTTTCTTCACTTTCCTCCTCCCCCTTCCTTGGTATTGTCTTTTTCAGCTTTATTCAGCACTACCACTATTCCTAACTACTGCTGGCAAGTCCCAACAAATTTCAACCTTATTATTGTCTTTTTCCCCGTATTCTATTTGTAATATTATAAAAATTTTCAACAAAAATTATAATTACACAATTTCAACCCAATCTTCGACTGCTGTCAACAGCATGATGTCCAATGCTAATCAATATGGGCAGGCCTACCCTGCCAAAGATCTTCATTTATCCATTACCATTAACTTTCCCCAATTGACTGGCCTTGCTGTTAAATTACACTATGCTTGAGTGCTCTGTGCAATATTATGTTTTATATGTTTTTTTTTTTTAATATCTATGCTCCAAATCACAGGCTTTCTACTCATCAAGAGTATTGTTGCTTGGAAAGTGATTATGCTCTCTGTCCTTATTATTGTGATTCAGTCAATAACATGTTTTTGTAAAAGGAAATTAATTAGAAAAGGTTACTGACCAAACACATCTGTGTTACATTTAAATAACCCAATTCAATATTGCTGAAGAGTAAGAACTATTATGGACTTATTAATGAGTCATTGAAAGTAGCCTAAAACAGAACCATAAAAAACAATCATAATTCACTTTTCGGAAGTCATATCAGTACATGGATAATGAATTTATTCTGTTACAGGATTTTCTGTGTGGTTGTGCTCAGTTTAAATGCAATTATATATTATTAGCAATATTAGGGTAGAGAACGGCCAAAGTTAACCTGATTCCATTGCCCATCAATGATATAATAGAATAGTAAATTATCTGTATGTAAGTGCTCATTATCATTCACAGAGGCTTTCCAACTTACTAATCAACATTAGGCAGAAAACATCTTAGGCTGGCCACACACGGTTCCAATCTCGACTGGTTCCTGCAGATTTGAATCGCTAAGGAGCAGGCTGAATGTACCAAGTTGTTCAACTTGGGTAAAACCAGCCTACCGGATTAGCTTCTGATTATGGCAAGCGGCTTCTATAGTCGATAGTGATAATCACTGTCTTCTCCCTGTGAGGACGGCTTCCCCAGTAGAAGACAATTGCTGATTGCCATGTCAGCAGTGTCTATGTTGATGGGGGAATCGTGTGAATTTATTTTTTGCAACCCATGGTTGCAGGAAAGAAATTTGCATTGTGTATGGCTGGCCTTCCTCATCATGTTCTAAACCTTGCCTTGCAGCATTATTTTTTATCTCAGATATCTTTAGTTCTGATAAGCCCTGTTAAAAGTGCCTACACATATAACAAAACATTTGCCAAATCTGAAAGATTGCAAGTGCATCAGAAATGTTTCCTATTTCTAAAGACCCTGCTCAGCATCTGTAGACTAATTATCGCCCTTGATAGAAGCAATTGGTCAAGATGGATTTTTCTAGTCAATCACTTTTGTTTTTCCTTGAACTAAGCTGGCACTCTTCCCTCTCCACCATTTTTTTACTGGATGCATATGAATGTGTGTTAAACTTTTTGAAGAAATAGTATTTGGTAGTCGGTTGGTGCATACATGACTGGCCACCAGCTGAAGTTTGTAGATGGCCTAAATTGTGTTTCAATCCTAACTATACTTTGTCATATGGAACATCAGATCACTATACTGGCAAATTTGATGCTGCAAGGCAGGACAGTGAAATTGTCAGGTTTGTTAATAGTATTTCTTACCTGTCTTTTTCTATTTCACATGTTTAATGCTTCTGAATGACCCATTTACGCCCCCTGGGAGAGGTCCAAATTGCTTCCTGCCTAATGGAAGCCTTATACATAGCAGTTTGCACTAGATTGAATGAAAAGTCCCACATGTCAACAAGTAAGATATGGCATTAGACACAATAGATACTTCAAGAGCCCTTTAAACTTTAATGAAACGAGATAAATAATAAGTAGTTCTTAAAAACAAGGCTGTGTGTTTACACTTTAAATGGTTTTGACAGAAAATGTGGATTGGGAGGGACAGATTTACTAGGAGACATGGTTGAAAACAAACCATTTTGTGCTTCAAGACATTGTCAATTTCATGCACAATCGGGCTTTTTACAGAAAATAGTGCACATAGAAAAATAATAGATTTCCTCTCACCTACATCCACTGTGCGTTATTTAGTGTGAATGATATTTTGTCTGGGAAGTGCATTGTTCATAGACATCCATCCTTTATGTGGCTTGACATCAATATCATAGCTCAGTGGATTGCTTCTAGTACAAACTGTGAGCAGCGATACATCAAGCTAATAAAACACATTAATTCCATGTTCCTTTTAGAACACTGACCTCATCATCTGCAAATTGATAGTCACCGACTTGAGTTTCTTGAAAAATAAGAACTTTTCCTGTAGCAGATATTATAGGAGAAATTGTGAACTATAGTTGTTGAAAGAGGATCAATGTAATCTTTTATGTCTGTGTCTGGTGAAGCTATATTTACAAAATTGTCAGGTTGTGTCAATTTGGGAGGTCTTTGTCTGGGTATCTGGTGTAGGAGGAACAGGGTTAGTAGTGTAATTGCAGGTGGACACACAGTTCAGATAAGCTTGTGGGTGAGTATTCCAAACAGAATATAAATAATAGAGAGGAGTAGGTTAGAATGAAGGCAAGCTGGGACCCAGAGGTAGAATGGTTGGCCGGTCCATTCCAACTTTTACACCATTCACTGGTGTATATGATATATGTTATTCAAGTGAGTTAAATTACTGAAAAGTGCTGTTGATATATGCAAGGCAGTAAGAGGTTTACTCAGTAAAGCAGTGCAAAGAGCATTGATAATTATGGCTTTGGAGGTTTTTTTTAGTTATGTAAGACTTTTAAACCCATAAATTAAACGTAAAGTGGTTGTAGGCTGAAGGTAAAAAACCTTCTGTGTGCTGCTCCCCCTAACAGCCCCTTCTATCACAGCCAGTGAGCCAGTAAGGCTGCTTTCACACTGGGGCGGTAGGGGGCGTCGGCGGTAAAACAGCGCTATTTTTAGCTGTGTTTTACCGCGGTATTCGGCCGCTAGCGGTGCGGTTTTAATCCCCCCGCTGGTGGCCGAAAAAGGGTTAAAACCACTCGTATAGCGAGGCTATAGCCGCGGTATTGCCGTGGTATAGCCGCGCTGTCCCATTGCGTTCAATGGGCAGGATCAGTTTAGGAGCGGTGAATACCCCGCTCCTTCACCGCTCCAAAGATGCGGCTTGCAGGAGATTTTTTCTTCTCCTGCCAGCGCACCGCTTCAATGTGAAAGCCCTCGGGCTTTCACACTGAACAAACAGCAGCGGCTGTTTTGGGTCGGTTTGCAGGCGCTATTTTTAGCGCAATAACGCCTGCAAACCGCCCCAGTGTGAAAGGGGTCTTAGGAGATAGCTGGGGCAGGGCCGAGCTGCGGCTCCGTGTGTTTTATGGATGCATAAAGCATGGCTTGGGAGTGGGTAACGCACCAGTGCCCCCATAGCAAGTGGCTTGCTACTGGGGACATTGGTCAAGGGGGAAAAGCCAGGAGCGCCGGTGGGGGACCAGAGAAGAAGTAAATGGGGGAGTTTGTGCAAAACCACTGCACAGAGCAGGTAAGTGTAACATGTTTGTTATTTTGTTTTAAAACAAAAATCTGAACTTTTAATACCACTTTAAAGAAGGGGTGTAAGCTGTCTGACATTGATCGTCTCCCTTTGTGTGGTTTGTCTTCAATTTTGGTTTCCCCTTATTTAAACTTCTTCATCCATCTGTGCACATTACTCAATGCAGTAATCTCTGTAAACATTCTGTAGCCTTCTGTGGATGTTGAACAGCCTGCACCTCTCCTTCATCAAGAACTCAATAATGGCACATTGCTCCTGCTTGGATTCCATTATTTAGAAGGAGAGTTACTATAGAGGAAGATTTACTGTACTAACATGTAAAGTTTGAATGACCTATGTAAGTTGTAGGGAATCATGCTCAAGGTAGGGACAAACTCAGTTTCTTTAACAAAAGTGTCATGTTTAATCCAAAGGATAGTCACAAATAGAAGGAAAAGGCATTTTGCCCTAACTCATAAGAAAGTAAACTTCTGCTTTACTGAGTCTTACTATATCCATGGTCCGACAAAGTTTTTTTTAAAGGTAAGTGTCCTTTACAAAACAAACAATTACAGCCAAGTTTGGCTTCCAGCGGCCATGCTCCTAGTTTCCTCACCCACTGAGACACTCTCTCTCCCAGAGCTAGGACCAGCTGCCTTAATAAAGACCTAGGCAGAAAGCATCAAAATCCAGTCCACGGAATTGGGAGTCTGTCCCTACCTGAGCTCTATCAGACTCCCAGTAAATCGAGCACCGAAACAGGCTTTACTGACACAGGGTAAAGAACTATCTTTCTTTATCATGAAATCTTTGCATTACCTTAGATTGCAAATCAAAGAACCAGTGGAGGAACATATATCCCATTGATTACTTTTCCTGCCACTCTAACCGGTCTCACAGGCACAATAAAAAAAACATATGGCCATTTTTGCATTACTTTTTGTGCAGCCCTTGTGTGTGTGTGTGTGTGTGTGTGTGTGTGTATGTGTATATGTATATATATATATATATATATATATATATATATATATATATACACTACCGTTCAAAAGTTTGGGGTCACCCAAACAATTTTGTGTTTTCCATGAAAAGTCACACTTATTCACCACCATACGTTGTGAAATGAATAGAGAATAGAGTCAAGACATTGACAAGGTTAGAAATAATGATTTGTATTTGAAATAACATTGTTTTTACATCAAACTTTGCTTTCATCAAAGAATCCTCCTTTTGCAGCAATTACAGCATTGCACACCTTTGGCATTCTAGCTGTTAATTTATTGAGGTAAGCTGGAGAAATTGCACCCCACGCTTCTAGAAGCAGCTCCCACAAGTTGGATTGGTTGGATGGGCACTTCTGGCGTACCATACGGTCAAGCTGCTCCCACAACAGCTCAATGGGGTTCAGATCTGGTGACTGTGCTGGCCACTCCATTACCGATAGAATACCAGCTGCCTGCTTCTGCTGTAAATAGTTCTTGCACAATTTGGAGGTGTGTTTAGGGTCATTGTCCTGTTGTAGGATGAAATTGGCTCCAATCAAGCGCTGTCCACTGGGTATGGCATGGCGTTGCAAAATGGAGTGATAGCCTTCCTTATTCAGAATCCCTTTTACCCTGTACAAAGCTCCCACCTTACCAGCACCAAAGCAACCCCAGACCATCACATTACCTCCACCATGCTTAACAGATGGCGTCAGGCATTCTTCCAGCATCTTTTCATTTGTTCTGCGTCTCACAAACATTCTTCTTTGTGATCCAAACACCTCAAACTTGGATTCATCCGTCCACAACACTTTTTTCCAGTCTTCCTCTGTCCAATGTCTGTGTTCTTTTGCCCATCTTAATCTTTTTCTTTTATTGGCCAGTCTCAGATATGGCTTTTTCTTTGCCACTCTGCCCTGAAGCCCAAAATCCCGCAGCCGCCTCTTCACTGTAGATGTTGACACTGGTGTTTTGCGGGTACTATTTAATGAAGATGCCAGTTGGGGACCTGTGAGGCGTCTGTTTCTCAAACTAGAGACTCTAATGTGCTTATCTTCTTGCTTAGTTGTGCAACGCAGCCTCCCACTTCTTTTTCTACTCTGGTTAGAGCCTGTTTGTGCTGTCCTCTGAAGGGAGTAGTACACACTGTTGTAGGAAATCTTCAATTTCTTTGCAATTTCTCGCATGGAATAGCCTTCATTTCTAAGAACAAGAATAGACTGTCGAGTTTCAGATGAAAGTTCTCTTTTTCTGGCCATTTTGAGCGTTTAATTGACCCCACAAATGTGATGCTCCAGAAACTCAATCTGCTCACAGGAAGGTCAATTTTGTAGCTTCTGGAAGGAGCTAGACTGTTTTTAGATGTGTGAACATGATTGCACAAGGGTTTGCTAATCATCAATTAGCCTTCTGAGCCAATGAGCAAACACATTGTACCATTAGAACACTGGAGTGATAGTTGCTGGAAATGGGCCTCTATACACCTATGTAGATATTGCACCAAAAACTAGACATTTGCAGTTAGAATAGTCATTTACCACATTAGCAATGTATAGAGTATATTTGTTTAAAGTTAGGACTAGTTTAAAGTTAGCTTCATTTAAAAGTACAGTGCTTTTCCTTCAAAAATAAGGACATTTCAATGTGACCCCAAACTTTTGAACGGTAGTGTATATATATACCTCTCCCTCTCCTCCTGCACTTTTCCTTCCCCGCTCAAACATGCACCGGTTACCCCCATACTCAAAAAACCCTCACTAGACCCCACCTGTTTGAATAACTTAAGACCTATCTCCCTGCTCCCGTTTGCCTCCAAGCTCATCGAACGCCTTGTTCATGACCAAATGAGTCGCTACCTCACGGACAACAACCTTCTCGACCCCCTACAGTCTGGCTTCCACCCATAACATTATACTGAAACTGCCCTACTAAAACTCACCAATGACCTAATAACTGCCAAAACCAATGGCCACTACTCCATACTCATACTTTTAGACCTCTCTGCTGCCTTTGACACAGTTGACCACCTGCTGCTCCTCAGCAAATTACACTCCCTTGGCCTCCATGATTCTGCATTATCCTGGTTCTCCTCCTACCTATCTCAGCGCACTTTCAGTGTCACTTACAACTCCCCTTCCTCTTTCTGTTGGGGTACCCCAAGGCTCCGTCCTTGGGCCTCTCCTTTTCTCACTCTATACCTCTTCCCTGGGCCAGTTGATAACCTCCCATGGCTTCCAATACCACCTCTATGTCGATGACACACAGATCTATCTCTCCACTCCTCAACTCACCCCCTCTATCTCCTCACAGATCTCAAACTTGCTGAATGACATATCGGTATGGATGTCACACCACTTCCTCAAACTTAATCTTTCTAAAACTGAGCTTGTTATATTTCCTCCTTCACGGTCCCCCTCCTATGACTTCACCATTAATATCAACAACACAACCATTGGTCCCTCCACACATGCCAGGGTCCTGGGTGTAATCCTTGACTCTGACCTCTCCTTCAGCCCCCATATCCAATCACTGGCTAAATCCTGCCACCTTAACCTCCGCAACATCTCCAGAATTCGACCCTTCCTGACTAATGACACCATAAAGCAACTTATTCACTCCTTGATTATTTCCAGCCTCGACTACTGCAACTCTCTCCTTAATGGCCTACCCTTAAGCAGGCTATCCCCCCTTCAGTCTATTATGAATGCTGCTGCTAGACTAATACACCTCACTAATCGATCCGTGACTGCTGCTCCTCTTTGCCAATCCCTTCACTGGCTTCCCCTACCCCACCGTGTAAAATTCAAAATGCTAACCATAACATACAAGGCCATTCACAACATCGCCCCTATCTACATCACCAACCTTATCTGCAGATATCGCCCAAATCACTCCCAGGACCTCCTGCTCTCTAGCTCCCTTGTTACCTCCTCCCATGCTCTCCTTCAGGACTTCTCCAGAGCCTCTCCCATCCTCTGGAATTCCCTGCCCCAGTATGTCCGATCAGCCCCTACCCTGTCCACCTTTAGGAGATCCCTGAAAACTCATTTATTAAGGGAAGCCTATCCCACACCCACGTAACTGTCCCTGAGCCACCCCCATCAAATCATTCTTTGCAGCTATTACCTTTTGTACCACCATCCCCTCACTATAGAATGTAAGCTCTACGAGCAGGGCCCTCCTGTACCTTTTGTATTGAACTGTACTGTAATTGTGTTGTCCCCCTTATACATTGTAAAGCTCTGCGTAAACAAAGAGATAACAAAGAATACCAGTGCTACATTCTACAGCCCTACCTTATTGTGAGGTCAGACTGTTTAAAACCCACCATGTAGTATAGTGGTGGTGGTATTCAGGTTATCCATAAATTCACCCCTCACTAGGATGAGCAAGCATCAAGGCACCTAAGGTCAGTGTGAAAAAAAAGTATACAAACCTTATATTTTGTAGAAATCTTTCAACATTTGGATTAGTCACACCTTAAAGTGGAACTTTGCCCTGTGAGTAGGCACTGCTATGTCACACATTTCACATAGCCTGCCTTCTGAGCTGCAGAGGTCCTGAGAGGAGCAGTTTTTAGGAGGAGGAGTCAGTACAGGAATCACTGCTTGCAAGCAGCAAGGTACCATGGGATATGTAGTGCTTAGAAATGGAAAGTAAAAAAGTGGTGGAAAAGCTGAAAAGCATGCAGGGAATGCAGGAAATTGTGAAAAGAGATGGCCAGCAGACAGGCAGAACTCACAACATGAAAGGAACTTTTTCAAGTAAGCTTATATTAGATTGTCAAATAATTATTGTTTGTATTGCTATTACAATGCTGATCTTAAAAAAAATTAAGTTTATGCAGTGGCTATAGAACGCTATAGAATGTTTGTAACCCTAAAAAAAAAAAATTGGATCCTGTTACTTTAAAGCACGTTACACAGCAAAGTGCTTGTGCTGTGTAATTTGGCCCCCTGTATCACCTGAAATACCTGGCCGATCCTGTCTGGTTCTGCCCTCCCTTCCCCTCTGTAAACTGACCACGGTTTATCATGGCTGCTGAGCCCTGACACTGTGGTCAGTTTACATGCCTCCGTCATCCGCAGCTCTTCTCTGTCCCCCCCACCCTCCTGTCAGCTAGTAACAGTGCTCTCCCCTCCCCTCCTGCTGATGAAATTACTGAGTAAATTACACACAGTCCCCTCTGTTAGAAAGTGTCCTATGCTCCAGTGTCTGCACTTTGTAAAAAACATGCCCATTTCTACCTTATTTCACATATCATATGACTCATATGACTCCCCGCTGCTCCCCTCCTTCCCAGCTGATGTCTCGGCTCTCTCCTCCTCTCCTCCCCAGCTGATGTCTCAGGTGTCTCCTCCTCTCCTCTTGACTGATGTCAGCAGGTAATTCTCAGGCCCCTCCTGCTCCAGCTGTCAGATCGGGAGAGGGAGCAGCGAGGAGTCACGTGAGCACAGAGCAGCACTGTGAAATAAGGTAGAAATGGGCATATTTTTTTACATTACACAGACACTGGAGCATAGGACACTTTCTAACAGAGGGGATTGCGTGTAATTTACTAAGTGGCTTAACATCCACTTTAAGTTGTATCTACTCACTGCACTTAAAAAAAATACTGTATGCACTGCAACACTATGGTGTGAGCCAGCTCCTTAGGAAATGAAAGGAAAAATGCCTTGTCTTTGCTGTGCTGGGTAAGGCTGACCAATGCACCCCATCACATATGTTGTTAACCGGCCCTTACAAGTAGATGAAAGCACTTAAAACATATTGTTAACTGTATATGCAGTATATGTATATGCAGTTGCTGGAAAAAAAAAATCTGCTTCCTTTTTGTGGTCATGATACACAGCGTGTTCCGGGAAAATGCATTTGAAGGTCAGTTCTGTATCACTACATCAATTCACTGGCCAGCACAAAAATGGCTGCCCGCTTGTCCACATGGCTGCCTTTTTTCTTACAGCTAAATCATGCTAGAGATGTGATTTCTCTATTATGGGACTATGTTATCTCCTTCCCGTACAGCCAGGGCTTATCGCAGGCTGCAGACATTGCTAACTCTTGTGCTCAGTTCTGGCACACAAACACTGCAAAGGTTGAAATTATTCCTTACAAAACAACTTTATATTTCTTTTTTTTATATACTCCCACATAGTACCTTTGTGTGCCTGTCCTTTGTAACTCTTCCAAAGCGTAAAACTCTATCACTGGGTGGTAAAGGAAAGAAAAATCTTTTAAAGTCATACATTTCAGCAAATTGTTTTTTTTTCTTTTTTAGTTTTTTTTTTTAATCAATAAGCTTTGCAGATATCAGCAAGATATGCACACAATTAGCTAGAGCTTGCTTCTGGCTTTTACCTGCTAGTTCCAACCAATTCTTCGTAAAATAATCTTGGGCTCTGGGTTTACAGAACATTATATACACATATATTAAAGTTAAATTCAAGTCAGATATAAAATACAGACATTATTTCAGCTCTGTAAAGTGGAAGAAACTATAACTATTCTTAACCCCCCCCCCCCTTATCTGTTCTGCCTAACCTATGTATAAAATAACCGTGTACTTACCTATTTTTAGTCTGCTCTGGTCTGGTCACCTAAACCTGCAACTCCAGCTCTCTTGTGTCAGTGAGCAGATGCTGCAGGGGAGAGGAGGCAGCGCCCACATTGGCTGGGCCATGGGAAACACTGGGAATTCACAGCCATTGTTAAGTGCTTCCTTGTGCAGAGCTGTGGGATCATGTGACTGGACTGGAGTAGATTGAAGGCAAGTACACACTGTGACAGACTGCTTGGCACCCCACCTGAATGCTTCCGCCAAGATACAGCTTCCTCCTCTCTGGAACCATCATTATTATAGCTGGACATTGCACCCAAGAACTAGACGCACACTAGCTTAGGTGGAAACTGGAACTGACTTTATTGTAAACTCACACAGAATGTATACTACACAAAATCAGGTAAGTGCTTGATTACATTATCCTAAACAATGCAAACTTTAAACAGTAATATCATCAGTACATCTAACAGTACATCTAATGAACAGCTAACAGAAACAGTAAGCTAATTAACACCTAGCAAATAATAGCTAACAGTGATCTATTTAACAGTAAGCTAATTAACAACTAGTCACCTAGACAAGCCTAAGTGACTCAGGTCAGTGCCCACCCAGACAGTTCGGCACCAGTTCCCCAGAAAGAAGACCCAGGGCTATCAAAATAGCATTAACCAACTTTCACTTGTGTAATCTGCCCACTAGACAAGTCATCATAATACAAAACGTAGATACTGTAATGTTCCAGCAGTCTGAAAAAGTGGAATTCATTTATCTTTATAGATTTCTTGAGAGAAATCGTGGATAAATATTTTTGTCCCAAGTGGAGGAAATTCTTCAACTCAGTCTGCAGGGGGGCCACCATATTTCCTCTGACCATTACCAAGATTAATATTACACATTTCCATCCACTCCAGAAGGGAAGCTTTATTGTCCTTATTCAGAGAATTAATCCAAGTCTCGCTCTCAGCGTTCTTTACATTGTTGTCCATCATTAAAGGATGATCTGCTCTCTCCATGGGATCAGAGGCTGAACTGAGCTCTTTTCCATGCCCTGACCGGAAGAAGCAGACAAAATCCCTAGTCTCTTCCATGGGCCATAATCAGTGGGAAGAAGGCTAGCCCCTAGTCCCCTCCAAAAGCCCTTGTCCCCGGTTAGGTTTGTCACACACACACAGAATGATATAAAGTTAAGTATTTGAGCCTGCTGCTTCTTCTTTTATCATCCAATCACAGGATGATGGAAAAGCTCTGTAATGCCGCGTACACACGAGCGGACTTTACGGCAGACTTTGCCCGGCGGACGGGATTTCGTCGGACAATTCGATCGTGTGTGGGCTCCAGCGGACTTTGTTTTCTCAAAAGTTGGACGGACTTAGATTTGAAACATGTTTTACATCTATCGGTCAAACTCGAGTCCGGTCGAAAAGTCCGCTCGTCTGTATGCTAGTTCGACGTCCAAAAAGCCACGCTAGGGCAGCTATTGGCTACTGGCTATGAACTTCCTTATTTTAGTCCGGTCGTACGTCATCAAGTACGAATTCAACGGACTTTGAAGGATTGTGTGTAGGCAAGTCCGTTCATTCGGAAAGTCCGTCATAAAGTCCGTTGAAAAGTCAGCCGGGCAAAGTCTGCCGTAAAGTCCGCTTGTGTATACGCGGCATTAGTGTTGCTGAGCTAGCAGATAAAAGTTAGGTCTCCTGCCCTGCCAGACAGGGTAGACTATGTGCTATGTGACAGTGCTGTGTAAATATCAGATCTGCTATTACCTTGATCAACCTACAGTTGATTTACTAAAACCGGAGAGCGCAAAATCTGGTGCAGCTGTGCATGGTAGCCAATCAGCTTCTAACTTCAGCTTGTTCAATTAAAGGAGAAGTGCAGCCAAAGTTCGTTTGGCTGTACTTCTGTGGATCACAGGGTGCAGTTCGTTCTGCACTCCTGTGACCTGAAGCCCGCTGTTGGGTGATGTCACAGAGCCGGTCCAGGCTCGGGGAAAGATCGCAATCATATGGTCGGGATCCGGCCACATGCCTAGAGCGGCACCCGTATCAGGCTCTCAGCTGATAGCCTGAGATGGCTGATCCCACCCCCTCCACAGCCCTGCGCTCCAGTGAGCTTGGGGGGGCAGAGCAGAAAGTCGGTCACTGACAATCACCAGCTCTCTGCTCAGGGAGCTCTGAGAACCAAGCGATTGATGGTGTTTGATTGCTCAGTTCTCAGTCTTAGAGCCAGTGGGGGACAGATGCAGCAACATTCCCATACTTCTCTTTTAAGTTTTGAGAAAAAAACTGGAAGCAGATTGATTTTTATGCAGAGCTACACCAGATTTTGCTCTCCCCAGTTTTCATAAATCAACCTCGGTGCTCCAAGTCCCTAACTTGGAACAAGTATGCAATTTAGGAGTTTTGGCTTTAGCAGTTTTGGACACTTTGATATGCTTGTTCCAGAAATGTTTCTTAACCACTTAGAGACCAGCCGCCACAGTTGTACTGCAGCAGGCTGGCTCTCCTGGGAGAGCCGCCATCATTGTACGTCGGCTTGCGCAGACGCAGTTGTGGGCAGGGGCACGCCCCATCAGGTCGGGTGGACTCGATGCCCGCCAGTGACCCGCGATTGCCTAGTACAGAGGCAGAATGGGGATCTGCCTTTGTAAACAAGGCGGGTACCCATTCTGACAGAGGACATGACAGAGATATACTATTCCCAGTCATTGGGAACAGTGATCTCTGTCATGTCCCAGGCAGCCCATCCCCCTACAGTTAGAACACACCCAGGGAACACAGTTAACACCCTGATCGCCCCCTAGTGTTAACCCCTTCCCTGCTAGTGTCATTCATACATTGATCAGTGCATTTTTATAGCACTGATCAATGTAATAATGTCATTGGTCCCCAAAAAGTGTAATGTGAGGTCAGATTTGTCCGCCGCAATGTCGCAGTAAAGCTAAAAATTTCAGATGGCTGCCATTACCTGAAAAACAATAAAAAATGTCCCTAAAGCTATCCCATAGTTTGTAGACACTAACTTTTACGCAAACCAATCAATATATGCCTAAATTTTTTTACCAAAAATATGTCGAAGAATATATATCGGTCTAAACTGATGAATAAATTAGTTTTTTTATATATTCTTTTGGTATATGTATTATAGCAAAAAGTAAAAAAATGTGTCGCATGACCAGACAATTGTCAGTTAAAGCGACGCAGTGCCATATTGCAAAAAATGGCCTGGACATTAAGGGGGCAAATTCTTTCAGTCCCTAAGTGGTTAAAGTGCTCGGGTCATCAAAAACAGGCAACTAGCATTTTCAGAAAATTGTCCACAGTGTCTATAGTTAAAGTTCAATGAGAGTCCTAAACATACCCCCATGAGTCCAAAGTTTTCTTGATAAAATTGGTTCATAGCTGAAAAAAGTCAATATATTTTGGAGGCCAAACAGACTCCCCCTTCATCAGGCCTCATTGATTTTAAGTGTGCTTAAAAGGACCTTTGCTGCACTTGTTAACATAACCCTCTTTTTGAAACTGTTCCAAGCAAAAAACAGAGTACAGACTTGTCTTGTATCTGCTCATCTGAGTCCATTTATGTGTCAAAATTCCATAGTCCAGCTGAACAGCTGAAGGGGGGGTTCTGTGTGGCAAGGGGCATACCTAGAGCATTTGGCACCCAGGGCCGATCCTATTTTTAGCACCACCCCTATCTGGCACCCCCCCTCACTGATCATGTCCCCTTATACCTGTACGCACTCAGCTCACCCACACACCTGTATGCACTCAGCCCCCCTCATACCTGTATGCACTCAGCCCCCTTATACCTGTACACACTCAGACCCCTTATACCTGTATGCACTCAGCCCCCTTATACCTGTACGTACTCAGCCCCCTTATACCTGTACGCACTCAGCCCCCTTATACTTGTACACACTCAGCCCCCTTCATACCTGTATGCACTCAGCCCACCCACACACCTGTATGTACTCAGCCCCCTCACACCTGTATGCACTCAGCCCCCTTATACCTGTACGCAATCAGCCCCCTTCATACCTGTATGCTCTCAGCCCACACACACACACCTGTATGCATGCAGCCTCCTCTTACCTGTATGCACTCAGCCCCCTCATACTTGTACGCACTCAGCCCCCTCATACCTGTATGCGCTCAGCCCCCTCACAACTGTATGCACTCAGCCCACCCTCACACCTGTATGCACTCAGCCGACCCTCACACCTGTACGCACTCAGCCCCCTCACACCTGTATGCACTCAGCTGCCCCCCACACACACCTGTACACACTCAGCTGCCCCCCTCCTTACACCTGTACACACTCAGCTGCCCCCTCCTTACACCTGTACACACTCAGCTGCCCCCCCCACACACACCTGTAGATACTCAGCTGCCCCCTCACACCTGTACACACTCATCTTACCCCCTCACACCTGTACACACTCATCTTACCCCCTCACACCTGTACACACTCAGCTGCCCCCCACACACACACACCTGTAGATACTCAGCTGCCCCCTCACACCTGTACACACTCATCTTACCCCCTCACACCTGTACACACTCATCTTACCCCCTCACACCTGTACACACTCAGCTGCCCCCCTCACAACTGTACACACTCAGCTGCCCCCCAGGCCCCCCCAAACACACACATTTGTAAACACACACACAGCTCTGCAGCCCTCTCTACACAAACAGCCTCCTCCCTTCACTTGTACTCACAGCCCCCACTTGTAAGGTGGTCTTCCTTATCCCAGGTCTTGATTCCACATGTCCCTGTGAAAATACATTACTATACAGCACAAGGGGCGCACATACATGAAGCAGCCAGAGGTGGCAGTATAGAGCTCGATGTGAGCTCAAGGACAGAGCAGCCGACTCGCATGAACGAGAGACAGCGCAGCACAGCTACAGAGCAGAGAGCACCTCTTGCACCCTCCACTGCCTTGTCCCGGCTCTGATAGCCGGCCTGACACCCCCCCAATGTGTGGCACCCGGGGCGGACCGCCCCCCCCCCCCCCATAGGTATGCCACTGTGTTTGGCCCTCAAAATGTGTTGCCTTTTTTCTGCTATGAACCTATTTTATCATAAAACCTTAGCTTCTTGACGCTGGTTGGGTTCTCAGACTGTATATACATTGATTTTCATTGAGGTTTTTCCCTCATTTTAAGGGGTGTTCTTGTTTTGTGAAGTACTGTTAAATCAGAGTTAGTGTGCCCAATGATAATTGTATTGACCCATTAAAAATCTGTATCTAGTGCCTCGTTTTTACTTTTGTTTAGCCTCCCTAATTAACAACAGTGGTAAAACTTCTGTCACACATTACCTTTCTAACCAAGCGTATTATAAATTGCTAAAGGTTGTGATAATACTATGTGGCTCATCAAACATGGGAATGTTTTAGATGTTAATAATGTGTGACAATTGTGTTTCTGTTGTTCATGCTTCAAAGAAATTGTGCAATATTACATCTCATTTAAGGAGCTTTATTAACATCTGAAAAAAAATGTAGGCTTTTACAGCCCTTTAAAGAAAAACAATAGGTCTTATAGGAGAAGATGTCTCCTTGCAGGCTTACCAGTAGATGGATCCTTCATTAGAGTCAATGGAGAAAAAAGAAAACACTACTACATATTTAGATCTGTCTCACTGGCTCAGTGGGGGTTGACCTAGAATAGGCCATAGCTCTTCAGCACGGTTATCTGCTCATATGAGGTATGTAGTTTGAACTATAAACTGTGTGGGGTGGGTGAAAAGGGGAAATTGGGCTCAAATTTAAAATAGTCACGTAAAAACGTGACGTTCCCTTGTTGGGGGCAAGGCCTAACCATGGCACTGAGAGGGAGCGTGAGAAGATGATCTGAGAAGATCTGTGGGAGAGCCGCTGTGTAAGAGGCTGCAGCATCCCCACTCATGATAGTCCTGATCCTCACTGATTCCTGCTGACCCCTCATACTGGATACTAGCTCACGGTGAAGCTGCTATGTTATACCAATGGGAAATCGAGTGTGCGGGGCAACCGAAAAATAAAGTGGCAACCCCCCCCTTCTGCCTGTACAAGGCGGCACTGACCGGCCGGAAATGAGGGAGCTGAGCTGGGGAAGCATTTAAAAGGGTGACTAAGTGGACAGTTTTTCAGGGGTCTCTGTCGGCATCACAGGAACTGAGAGAGTGGAGGGGAGCAGAGCAGAGCCCGGAGACGCTGAGGCCTGTGCCAGCAGATGAGGAGGCAGAGGAGGAGGAGTAGTCAGGGGGAAAGAAAATGAAGGACTGTGGAAACAGTGTTTAAGGTAACCCCAGAGCCTGCCTGTCAGTGAACAAGAGAGAGAGGGAGAGAGCGGTGAGAACGGTGACAGACGTAGAGCCGGAGCAGAGGGGGGGAACCCCTGAGTACCGGATGACAAGGCAATCAGCTTAACAAGAGTACACACAGCCCAGCTCCCCTGGAGTTTATCTACAAGTGCTACTGCTTTCAGCTGTTTCCCTTCTTTTCCCTCCCTTTATTTTTCCCTTAATCCTTCTATCCCTCTCCCTGAACACTCTGGAGGGGGGTGGAGAAGAGGCAGAGGTACCCTACGGGTGCTTAGATCTTGATAAGCTGGAAGGAAAGAAGTGAGCCGAGAAGAAGGGGTGAGTGATAACTTGCACCTAAAGTGATCAATTTAACGCTTTGCTTAATAATGAACTGCTTATGAAACAGCTTATGAATTGCCATGAAACTGCTTATAAACTGCCTATGAAACTGCAAATGAATTACCTACGAAACAGCATATGAACTGCCTATGAAACCGCGTATGAATTGCATATGAAACCGTTTATGATATGCCTATGAAACTGCTTATGAACTGTCTATGAACAGTCTCTAAAACTGCTCATGAACTGTCTATGAAACTGTTTAGGAACTGTCTATGAACTGCCTATGATTGGTCTGGGGAAAGGTATTTCCCGAACAGCTCTATATGCTCCCTATTGAACTGTGTTATCAGCGGCTATTAATTCGATTGAAAGGGAGAGTCCCCTGAACCCTTCTGGGAACCACCGGAGGACCTATTAAATCTCAATGAGTTGTTACAGGATTGGTGTTATAAACTAGAAGAGAACTGTCTTTAAAAAGGTTAAGAAAATGATACAGGAATAGGTCTTTTCTGGGAAGCGGTTTTTGGGAGCGGTCTAACAAACTTTTAACCACTTCCGGACCGGCTCATGCCGATATATTTCGGCACTTTGAAGAGGGGTATTGTTGTTATGGCAGCAGCTAGCTACCATAACCATGGTATCCTCTACTTCAGTGATCAGTCCGGTTTCAGATAAAAGTGGTCCAGTTCTAAGGAAATTGAAGAAGGTACACCAAGTTAAAAATCAACCTGGGGAAACGGAAAATCACAAGTAAAAAAAACACTATGAGAGGTAGAACTATAAAAGGCAACAAACCAAAAACCCCAAAAGAAAATGCAAATACAAGTATGATCAAGAAATATCTGACAGAGTACGGGAGCCCAAAGAGTCCAGGACCAGATAAACAGCAACAAGGGAACAAAGACTAGAAAAAAGACCCTGGAAAAAAGAAAGGTGTGACCTCAGACCAATCCAGAGAAGATATAAGCACAGAAAGTGAACTGGAGATAAGTAAAATGGAGGAACAAGAAGCGGGTGCCCAAATGCCAACAAAACTGGAAATGACAGACATGTTCACAAGACTGGAAAATTCTATCAAAACAGAAATCTCCACACTATGGGCTGACTTGGGACAGTTGCTGACACGAGTAGAGGAGACAGAAGAAAAAAACGGATAAACAATCTGAAGAATTAATAAAACTAAAAGAACAAGTTAAAGATATGCAATTAGATCAGAGGAGAATGTTATATAAACTAGAAGATCAGGAGAACCAAAATAGAAGAAAGAATTTAAGGATCCATGCTTTACCAGAAGAAAAAGGAGAAGGTCTAAGAAAAATATTGAATAAAATATTTAATCCTCTTTTGAATAAAGTGGTAGAGGACTGCCTCAAGATAGAAAGAGTCCACAGGATCATAAAACCCCAAAACATATCAGCAGATCTACCCTGAGACGTTATAGTGAGATTTCAACCATATGAAGTAAAAGCACAAATTTGGGAGAAAATGAGAGGACGACCACCACTGAAATATGAAGGGGTGGAACTTCAAGTTTTCACAGACCTGGCGCCAGAAGCGTTGGCTAGGCGAAGACTCCTCATACCTTTACTTGAGCAAATGCGAATAAAGAACACCAAGTACAGTTGGGGTTTTCTGGCATGTCTAATAGGCCAGAAGGACGGAATATCAACGAGATTAAGGTTTCCAAATGACCTACAAGAATTCTGTAATAAATTGGACTTACAAGTCCTGGTTATCCGAGGATGGTCAGAAGAAGAAATATTAACACAGAAGGAAGACAAACAATGGCAAAAGCTGCATAGAGTTAAAAGGAAGACTTAAAAACAAAAAATAAGAATACCCCAGAGACTGAATAGAAATAGGTTTTCGGAGAATGTGATAAGAGTTTAAGCAGAATAGAGCAGAAACAGAGGAGAGAAAAATGGAAAATTTTGTTTTTAGCAGAAACAGGCTCAGGGGAGTGAGAGAGGGAATGGAAGTGGATGGGGGTGAATTAGTGGCAGCGGGGTAAAAAGGGCACAATGAGTTGGGATAAGTGTATCACTGACACGCTCCTGGCCCACCCCCCTTTTTCAAACTGGGGGGGGGGTTGGAGGGGAGGCATGGTCAGAGTCTCACCCCAGGATAAGAGAATCACTGGTGGAACACTGATCCGCCTATGGTTCTAGGGCCGGAATGGGGCCAAAGAGGGTGTGGTGGGGAGAGGGGGGGTTGGGGGAGGGAGGGGTCCCAGAGATCCCTATCTATGTGATCTACACCAATCGGATAATTTTTCTCACATACAGGTTAGAAATAGAGTGCTCAAGCGAATCGAAACGATAGAGAAAGGAGAAAGGAGCTTGGAAATCAAAGATGACATCAATAAAATGTAAATCATATAACATTTGCGGGCTTAATTCACCAGCAAAGAGACACAAAATCTTAAAGAAGGTTAAACAGTATAAAGCTGGGGTAGTGTTCCTTCAGGAGACACACATCTCCCATGATACCAATGTAAAGCTGTTTTCGAAAGATTACCCAATAAGGTATTATGGGGATTCTACAACAAGAAGAGCAAAGGGGGTAGCTATTGGGGTGGCCAGAGGAGTGCAGTTCATATTGGAGGTAAGGATGACAGATCCAGAAAGTCGATACCTCTTCCTAAAAGGAATTATAAGAAATGGAATGAACCCTGGCAAACATCTATTGCCCTAATAAGAACCCAACTAATTATTTGAAACAAGTCATGGGGAATCTAATGGATTTTAAAAAGGGAAATGTGATTATGAAACCCGTCTCCTGGCTGATTGGCTACCTTGCATGTGATATAAATACTGTAGTCCTTAGCAACAACACATTGACTTCAACTGGACAATACTATCTGTGTTAGACCCATGTATTGCAACTTCCTCTAGCTCAGTCCCCCTGTTGTGTTGCAAGCCCTGATCTTTTGGTATGCTGTGCATGTACCCCTTTATAAAACCTCAGACCAGGCAAAAGCAAGTGAACAAACAAAATCCTTTACTGAGGTAGTTGCTGATAACAGTACAGTTCTCAAGAAACAACTTCAACACAGTTCCTGTACAGAGCTCTTCTAACGTCCCATAGAGTGTGCATACCTTATACAGAAGGCAAGTTCCCAAAGCAGCCCCTTTTAAGGCAAGAGTCCATTAAGGCAATAATCCACAAGAGGTAGTGTAAGTCCCTTAGAGTCCATGATAGGCAGTAATCTATTAAGGCAGCAAGTTCATGATTAGCAGCTACAAGTCTATACAGTCTTCAGGCTTGGGCCCTAATCAGGAACCCCCCCCCCCAAATGCGATGACCTCTCCAAATGTAGTAACCAACTACATTTTGGCAGTATTTCCCAAGGAACCTACAAGAACTCTCCCTAGGGGCTTGCAGGAAGCCTTTTTTATGTTGGCTGACCTGTAGGGAAGGTAACCTGGCTGGAGATAGCGGGAAAAACATTAACCCTTACAGCCTTGTTACCCCTAGCTCCTAAGGGCACAGGAAAACATTAAAACATTGTAAAATTTGGCACCTGGCTGGCTCAACTAATGAGGAAATGAGCACAACCAGGGGAAACAAGTGCTTACACAGGCAGACATATTAACCCCTTGTAGGTATCTGTCTACAGGTGTGTAGATAAGTATGATTTGCTTCGAAATTAAAGTTACATTCTTGTATTTCAAGAACTCTTTTGTGCTGAACCAGTGCTGTATAAAGCTCAGTGCTGAATGCACAAATTCACTTTAATCTCAGTAAACCCAGATTCTGAACATTATAGTAATTATGGCTCATCCTTTTGTGTAATTTTGCCTTTACAGATTTTTCTGTCAATCAAGTATTATATCGAATGTGCTGAGAGATAGCTACAAGCAGGGCTACTACTTTATGGACCATTTGTGAAACTGAATCACTGGCAAGAAAGTCGAAATATGTTTAAGGCTGAACATAGATGGGAAGATATGTCACTACATGTTGGGGAAATATCTGCCCATACTTTTCTTTAAGAAGGAATAGCATGCATCCCTGTGTAGTGTCCTCCTATAATACGGTTGTTAGGCTAAATTTTGCTTTTGGTCTCACTGTAGTCAGTAGAGAAGTGATCTATTGCTTCTGTCTGGTCATGGCTTCCTAGGTTGGGTGTATGATTTCTCTTACCTGCTTCTGGGAGAAGCTTCCAGAATATAGGGCAGGAAGGATCAAATATTCAGCCAATCCCTGGGTATCCAGCAGGTTTTTAGAGGGATGATAAATATGTGAGAGGCCTTGCCAGAGTTTTAGCTCTGCTAGGAGAGTTCCTATTCTCCTGGGGCTGCTGCCCCTGGGTGGCAGCTAGAGTGTGCTTTAAGGTTGCAGTTGGGCCTCAGAAGGTGCAGTGTTAAGTGCCTGTAGAAGGATTTTGCTGGAGGGCACTGTTCTGAAGTCCTGGTTTGGTAAAGTATCTTATATCTACCTCACTGAGGAACTTCCTGTGGAAGCGGGCTGGCAGTCAGGCCCTGGGCCATTGTGAGTAAGACCTACTGTGAGACTTTCCTGTGTGTCTGCAGCAATACGGATTGGCCTCCTTTGGAGTATCCTTAAAATCTGAATCCCCTCCTGTTTCAAGTTATTCGGCAATAAAAAACAAACAAAAACAAGACATCCCTTACACTGAGCCAGTATTGTCGGTGGGCATGGAACTGTGCTCGTGACTAGCAGCCCCTATACTAGCTAGGGAGACCTGGGTTATATTCAGCAGTCCCCCAGGCAGAAGCATTGCTAGGTGGCAAAAGACCAGGGGCTTCAGCCCGAAGTCAGAGTGCAGGGTGGGCGGTGGGGTTGTGTGGAAGGGGGTGTTACCTACCTGACATGCACTGACCTACCTGACATACACTGACCTACCTGGCTGACATACACTGACCTACCTGGCTGACATACACTGACCTACCTGACACACACTGACCTACCTGGCTGACATACACTGACCTACTTGATATACACTGACCTACCTGACACACACTGACCTACCCACACTGACCCACACTGACCCACACTGACCCACACTGACACACACTGACCTACCTGATCAGACTTCAGGTGACGTGACCTCCTTCTGCAGCTTAGCCGTTGTGTGTGGCGCGCCCATCACAGTAGAGTAGAGAGGGGTAGAGAAGGAAGCGCCACCTGAGTGTAGTATTAACAAATGATGTTTAATGACACCAGGTAAAAACACACTTACAGGATAAAAACATATAGAAGGCTCATCTGTATAGGTATGTGGTCCTCGGTGTTCCCTCTGATCCTGTGGTGGTGACGCTGCAGGGATGCTGGGCTGCAGTAGGTGGATTACCAGCTGGGAGCTCCTTCTGTGGCCATCAGGAAGAGACTAGGGGCCGGCGTGGAGCGCACGTGGAGCGCGCGTGGAGCGTGCATGACGTCACAGGTCGTCCGTCTGCTTCCGGGTTCGGTATCCAGGGGAGGGGTCGTCCACGGAGGAGGGCTAGCAGGGAGGTTGAGAGAAGGCTATGCGCTCGGAGCCACTGCTCCTTCAATAGGCCTCGGTAGACAGCCTACAGTAGAGTAGACAGCAGCAGGAACTCCAGACAGCTAGAGCCAGAGCCAAAGCCATGACAGGAAAGGAGAGCCGTCCACCCGAGCGCTGAGCGGGGATCTTCTCATAGTGACGCGGCGAGACAGCCGCATTGTAATTCCCGACTTCTGGAGCCTGCAGAGCCTATGATGGGCATCACATGTCCCGCGGTCCCGGCATTGGACCAGTGGGACATTCATCATAGGCCCTGCAGGCTCCAGAAGGCGGGACTTGCTATGTCACTCGACTGCGCTCGGGGTCAGATCAGTCCCAGCTCAGGCTCGGGGCTAATAATAGAATTGTGAATGCCCGGGGCTTTTTGGGGACCCACCCGGGGCTCCAGCCCCCCTTCTGACGCCACTGGCCCCAGGGATGAATGCTATGTTCATGCTTCCGAGTTACTTTTAGCACTGAATTAACAAAGTGTGAAGAGCTACATGCCACCGAGGCTGTATATACATCTAAATGGTTCCCCGAGAAATAACACAATCACCTACCACGAGAAAGGCAGAGAAATGTCCAGCTATAGAATTGCCATACAATTCCATGAGGTCTGCTCGTATTTGTGCACTGCAGTGCAGTATGCGTTGAATAAAGCAGAGTGCATGAAATTCATTGCATCAATGAGGGTTTTATGGCCCATAGAAACTAATGATGATGAAGGCATAGTAGATTGTACTGTGTTTAGCACATTATAGCATTTGATGAATGGACAGAGATCATTTTATTTACACACAAAATGAATGTAGTCAAACTCAGCAAAATGCACACTGAGGGGTAAAAAAGTGAACCAAAAAAGTGAGACTCCCAAAAATGGAACTTCCACTGATCGAATTCCTCTCACCCTCTGGTGTCACGTTTGGCACCTTTGGGGGGGGGAGCAGATACCTGTCTAATCCAGGTACTTGCTCCCACTTCCGGGAATAGATCGCCGCAGGCTCCGTGGTGATCTACGCCATGTCCAGCCCCTCCTCTGTCCCCTCCACTGTCTTCTGGGAGACACACAGGTCCCAGAAGACAGCAGGGACCAGTAAGGATGTGCAGCGCGACTCGTGCATGTGCAGTAGGGAACCAGCCTGTGACAGCAGAGTATACAGTCCAGGATCACAGCAGAGTATACAGCCCAGACTCATAGCAGAGTATACAGCCCAGACTCACAGCAGAGTATACAGCCCAGACTCACAGCAGAGTATATAGCTCAGAATCACAGCATACTGATCATCACTGTTCACATCATCACATTGCATCACTGATCATCATCCCATTACTGATCACCAATGATCACGTCATCGATGAACATCACATTGCTGGAACACAGTGTGCCCTTGTACACCTTATGCCCCCTAGAGTACATGAGGTTATAGCTGACCCGTAGTACATAGACAGGACTGTACTCACCACCCGCACTGTCTGCCCAGACACATCCTGATCAGAGGACTTGTCTGCTGTTGCTGGGCTGAGGAGTCAGTTGCTGGGCCAAGGACTTGGGGGGAGTCCTGAGTCTGGACTGTTCAGCACCCTGCCCCCTTCTTCTTCATGTCCTGCAAGGCTAGCCTGCCAACCATAGCTGCCTGTGCTCCAGGCTGGGATGGAGGTGTTAGCGTAGAGTTGAGGGAGGGCTGTGTGCTGTCTTCACTTAGTGAATAAAAAGCTTAGCTCGGGCCGTGCATTCCACGGAGCTGCTGACGTCATTTCCGGTTTATCACTGGCACAAGGAAACCAGAAGTGACGTCGTAACTCGGAGGGAAAGAACTGCCCATGTCCTAGGGTGGTGCCAATCAATAACAAAACACCCGCAGTGATACTACGGGCGGAAGTATTCCGGCACAATGGATTGCGCCACAAGGCAGGTCAATACCCTGCAAATGAAGCTTCTCATCTGCAATCTCGTGACTAGACTCGCATAGACGTTGCGCTTCCCATAGTGTACTGTGTCCGGCGCCCGAACACAGTGCACTTAAAGGACCTATGGATGGGCCGCCCCTGCCTCAAGCAGTAATAAACCCAAGAGCAATAATTTATTATATTGAAGCTTACCAATTCTTAGATGTGATGGCGACATTTCTTTTCTTTTTTGTTTTTTTTTCTTCTATTTATCTGGTGATCCACGCAGCGAGTCTGCTGTTTTTTCAAAAGATCAAGCTCTCCAACAGAATGTATCCATTTCCATAGATGGGACAAACCATTTAACACTGGCAAGGGTGGTTAAAATTATCCACTTTTATTTATTTATGTAAAACCTTTATTTTAAAAGGAAAGAAAAAATGTTTGCTGATTATAAAGTGAGAGCTTGAGTTTATCTTTATTTGCTTAGTGTATTTAAAACTGCTAATACATTTAATATTAGCACTCCCCTCTCCCCAGACTGGCAATGCTGCTGTCCAAAGGTGCCCCCTGTGTTCCTTCATCCAGGGTGGGGGCACTCTATTACAGGAGGTGTGTTACTTTTTTATTCCATTTTTTAAACATGTTTTTGTAATTTT
The DNA here is from genome assembly GCA_037952835.1 of Lithobates septentrionalis. NCBI lineage: Eukaryota > Metazoa > Chordata > Amphibia > Anura > Ranidae > Lithobates > Lithobates septentrionalis. Next base: position 2,274,337 of record JBBDGP010000812.1, read on the forward strand.
TTCTTACATTTGTTTTACATTTTTTATCACCATAGTAACACTGTAATACTCTGAGGGGGTGATCAGAGATTTTTTTTTACACTTTGTTTGCTGTTATAATATAGATATTAACAGCAATATTTTAAACTGTCATGAATGGGTTACATTCATGACTGATGTGTTAACTAGTGATCTGTGATTGACTACAGCTAATCATATGGCACAAGGTGCTTTGATTGGCCCAGGTATCATGTGATAGCTGTGGGCCAATCACAATATAGGAAACACAGCTGTTATGTATACATTCATTCATAACTGCTTTTTTTGACACTATGGGGTTGATTTAATAAAGACAAATAGACTGCACTTTGCAAAGCACAGGTGCTCCAGAGCTTAGTAAGTGAGGAAATGCTTCACTTTGCAAACAATACCCAATCACGTGCAAGGAAAATAAAAAGAAGAGAATTTTTGCTTGCACAGGATTGGATGATGGAAGTCAGCAGAGCTTCTGCTCATTTACTAAGCTCTAGAGCAACTGCTCTTGCAAAGCACACAGTCTATTTGCCTTTAGTAAATCAACCCATGTGATCATTTGATCGTATAGTGATCACATGATCACTGGGCCCCAATTATCAGGATCCACAATCCGCTGTGTCCCCTTGAGGGGAGGGTGCGCTACACGCCCCTCACCCTGGAACAGCCCGGATGACATATATGTATGTGATATGGCCTGTCTGTGCCGCTTGTCTCTAGTAAAAGTACTGTGGGTGGTCGGAATATGGTAAATAGCATTTTAACCACTTCAGCCTCAGAAGGGTTTACCACCTTAATGACCAGGCCCTTTTTTTGCAATACGGCACTGCGTCGATTTAACTGACAATTGCGTGGTCCTGCGATGTTGTACCCAAACAAAATTGATGTCCTTTTTTTCCCACAAATTCTTTTGGTGGAATTTGATCACCTCTGCGTTTTTTATTTTTTGCACAATAAACTAAAAAAGACCGACAATTTTGAAAAAAAAAACAATATTTTTTACTTTATGCTATAATAAATATCCCCCCCAAAAAAATGTAAATAAACTATTTTTTTTATCAGTTTAGGCCAACATGTATTCTGCTACATATTTTTAGTAAAAAAATCGCAATGTGCATATATTGATTGGTTTGCGCAAAAGTTATAGCGTCTACAAAATAGGGGATATATTTATGGCATTTTTTTGAACTTTTTTTTTACCAGTAATGGCGGTAATCAGTGATTTTTAGTGGGACTGCAAAAAAATCGGACACTTTTGACACTTTTTTGGGACCAGTAACATTTATATAATGATCAGTGCTAAGAAAATGCACTGATTACTGTATAAATGACACTGCCATGGACGGGTTTAACACTAGGGGGTGATCAAGGGGTTAAGTGTGTCCCAGGGAGGTGTTTCTAACTGTAAGGGGAGTGTACCGACAGGGAGTAGAGAGAGATCGCTGTTTCTAATCTCTCTCTACTCCCTTGTCAGAACAGGGATCTGCTTTGTCAGATCCCCGTTCTTGCTCTCTGTGGAGCGATCACAGGTGGCCAGCAGACATCGCGTAACAGCTAACAGCTCCCCCTCAGTGTGTCCCCCCTCCATGTATCACAGGCTCTGTCTGCCCATCTGCCACCCAGGACTAGCATTGCGGGTGCCGCCGGGTAGGGGGGAAAGAGCTGTTGCTGACCTGGAAGTCATGTCTTTGACATCACATTAGGGTCCACCTGCCAGTGTCCCTGGCCAGCATGGCCGGAAATGAATATAATGCAATGCGATTTGCTTTGTATTACATTTAGTGGAGCACGGGGGAGACATCTTGGTTCTTTTGGACCCTGGATGTCTCAATAAGGAGAACCTGTCACCAAAAAAAATCTGGAGCTAAAGAAAACCACGCTAGGGCTCCAAAATGTATAACAATTAATAGCAACTGGCACAATACCCTGCTACATGGTATACACAAAATATAATAAACAACAGTGCAGAGTTATGAAAATCACCATAGTGCTAAATTCAAATCATAAACATATGTATGACACAATTGTCAAAAAGTAACTGGAAAACCTTGTATCAAAAAAATTGCATGAACATATAAGTGCATGAAAGTGATGAACCAAAAGTCCCAATGAAGGGCCAGAAGGTAACCAAAGCAATCTTCTCTGTATATGACAAGAGGAGGACAGATGTGAATCCAGGGGCAGCTGGTGGTATATTTTTTGGGGGGATGGCAAACAATCCACCCCCCTTCAGACGGTCGGTCTCCAGCCCTGCACTTACCCTATCTAGGTCGCTTCCTCCAGGCGGTGGCTTCACCCTGCGTCTCCTCCTCCTGGGCTTCACAGCGGCTTCACCCATCGTCTCCTCCCTCCTTCTCCTTGGGTTCCAATTGGATCGCTTCCCCTCTTGGCCAATCAGGTGAAGGGTCTCAGGACTCGCTTCCTTTTGCGAACAGGCAAAAATTTGTGCGAACATCATTAAAATCTATGGGACACGTACAAGAAAAATCAAAAGTGCTAATTTTAAAGGCTTTTATGCAAGTTATTGCAAAAAAAATTGTATCAATGCAAAAAAAAGTTTCAAAAATGGCTGTTTTTTTTGGGATCAGTGATTTTAACAATGCTTAAAGTGAAACAATAAGAATGAAATATTCCTTTAAATATCGTGCCTGGTGGGTGTCCTTAGTCTGCCTGTAAAGTAGCGCATCTTTCCCGTGTTTACCACAGCAAAATTACATTTCTAAAAGAATAAATGTCATTTAAAACTGCTTGCGGCTGTAATGTATTGTCAGATCCCGGCAATATACATACAAATTATTGAAAAAAAAACTGCATGGGGTCCCCCCAAAATCCTTACCAGGCCCTTCAGGTCTGGTATGGATATTAAGGGGAACCCTGCGACAAAATTTTTTAAAAAATGGTGTGGGGGTCCCCTTCAAAATCTCTGCGGGCGTGGGGCTTATCGGAATCTGGAAGCCCCCTTTAACAAGGGGACCCCCAGATCCCACCCCCCCATGTGAATGGGTATCAGGTACATTGTACCCCTACACATTCACCAACAAAAAGTGTCAAAAAAGTAAAAATGACAGACGGTTTTGGACAAGTCCTTTATTTAAAAAAAAAAAATTCCCACAGTGTCAATTCATCTTTGATCACAACGTCTGATGACCCAAGGAAAAAAAAAAAACGGAAAAACTCCACATCAATGGGAGGCTCCCGCCGACTGCAGGCTTTTTGCTTTGACAGCTGTTATATAGCTGAGGGCAGTGACCTAAGCGGGTGACCCCGCCCCCTTCACACCACAGCCTATCCGAGTATTGTTTCTGACCATGTCCATCCCTTTATGACTACAGTGTACCCATCTTCTGATGGCTCCTTCAAGCAGGATAATGCACCATGTCACAAAGCTCAGATCATCTCACCACTGGACAATGAGGTCACTGTACTCCAATGGCCTCCACAGTCACCAGATCTCAATCCAATAGACAGGATGTGCAGCCGACAAATCTGCAGCAACTGTTTGATGCTATCATGTCAATATGGACCAAAATCTCTCAGGAATATTTCCAACACCTTGTTGAATCTATGGCACAAAGAATTAGGGCAGTTCTGAAGGCAAAAGAGGGTCCAACCAGTACGAGCAAGGTGTACCTAATAAAGTGTCTGGTGAGTGTATAATATCAGGTTATGTACAATATTTGCCACTGTAAACTGCAAAACGACCTGCTTGTATTAGTGAATAAATCTGTGAATCAGGTAACTCAGGAAAATGATGATCCTGTATTCTCCTGAATGTGTACATCCTGATCCTGACATGGGATCGGCTTTTGGGGTATTCTTAACAGTAAACCGGAAGCGATGACATGAGATCACTTCCGGATCACACCATAGGCGCTAGTTTTGAAAAATCAAAAGCATTCAAAAACATAGATTTTATGCCGCGTACACACGACCGGTTTTGCCGTCTGAATAAACTCCAAAGGTTTCTCCGATGGAACTCCGACGGAATTCCATTCAAGCGGTCTTGCCTACACACGGTCAACCCAAAGTCCGACCAAAGTCCGACCTTCCAGAACACGGTGACGTACAACACTTATGACGGGACTAGAAAAAGGAAGTTCAATAGCCAGTAGCCAATAGCTTCCTTCTCGTACTTGCTTCAGAGCATGCGTCATTTTTGGTCAGTCAGAACAGCATACAGACGATCGGTTTACCCGATAGGAATTGGTTCCGTCGGAAATATTAGAACTTGTTCCATTTCTAGGTCTGTCAGAATTTTTGAAAAAAAAAAGTCAGACGAGGCCTACACACGATCGGAATAGACGATGAAAAGCTTCCGTCTGACTTTTTCTGTTGGACATTCCGCTCGTGTGTACGCGGCTTTAGTGTTTTGAATGCTTTTAAGGGCAGAGGAAGGGTTTGGGGTCTTATAAACCCCAGATCCCTCCATAAAAAGTACCTGTCACTGCCTATTGCTGTTACAAAGGATGTTTACATTCCTTGTGAGAGCAATAAAAGTGATGAATAAATAAGTGAAAAATGAAAGCAACAGTATAAAACGATAAATACATAAATTAATTAATTAATAATATATAAAAAAAATCGCAGTGCCCCTGTCCTCGCACGTAAACATCGGTGAATGTACATGTCAGTCCCGCACGCACATAAACATCGATCGTCTGACACATTTGGGGTATCATTGCGAACGTCAGATAATGGGCAGTGATTCTAGCACTAGACCTCCTATGTACATTTAAATCGGTAACCTGTAAAGGCTTTTAAAGCATTGCCTACGGATAGTAAAACTGATGTAATTTGTCGCCATTGCATGGGCATGCGCAATTTTAAAGCAGCTGGGGCGGGACCAATTTAGATGTTGCGGGAGGGGGCTCCCATTTTTAGTCTTGCCTAGGGCAGCCCAAATCCAAAACACACTTCTGCCTATTGGTTGATGAGGAATGACGCCAACACACACAAGCAAGACGCAAGGTCACAAGCTTCTCACTACAAATACGGAGCAGCAGAACCCTTTCTTCCAAAAAAATAACAGACAGGGATAAATAGCTGTTTATATAAAATATTTATTTCTTCCGTGTTTAGTATAGAGTTCTTTTTTAAAGCGTTCATATGAAACGGATTTCACAGCATTTAAGGTCGTACAGCTATTGAAGTTTTTGACATTTTTGAGCTTTCGCTCTCCTAAATGGATGTTGAAAGTTGTTATGCTTCACTGGAAACAAAAGAACATTGCCTAAAAAAAAAAAAAAATGGCAGACACAAAGGTAGTGAGTAAATACATTATATACAAAGTTAATAGGAAACTTGCAAGCAAGTTGACATTGTGCAGCTGCTAGGAATAAGCAAAATGTCAGTGCGGTAATTGCACAGATGTATAGTTCCATTATTCTAGCTCAGATTTCTGCTGCTTTGTAGTTAGCTGAAAGTCGAGGAATGTTAATAATCTCAAATAAATAAAGTGCTGTGCATCTAACGGCATACAAGGGACTTTCCTATAGAAAACTACAATAGGCTTCCTGTTGTGCAATTAATGAATTCTTTCATGTACACAAGGTATGCTTCTTTCAGTGATCGGCAGGTTTGTTGACAAGAGGACAATGAGAAGCTGACCAAATCGTTAAAAATAACCAATTAAAAAAGAACTCAGACAAGCACTGACTGCATTGGCTGAACCATCCATTACTGTTTATGACAATGCCAGCTATCAGAAAAGCCAGAGACCTGCCAGACTATTCCTACACAAGCCATAGCTGTGGACATCTTAAAAAAAAAGTGTTTGTTTCGAATGTTGCTTTAAGCAAAAGACATACCTACTGAGACCCGGTCTGTGTAGACAGCATGGCAAATTGCTCACTGAAGATCAGTAGCGGCCCCGTCCATTAGGGGGTGCACGGTTGCCGCCCCCCCCAGTGCATGTGCTAGGCCCCCTGATCTACATACAGGGTGCCAGACTCATGGATTCCAATGGGGGTGTGTGGTTTTTTTTAAGCACGTGATTAGAGCCAGAGGCTCTATTATACTTCAGAAAAGGGTGGGCTTGGGGCGCAGAGCACTGCACCCCGATTCCACCAAGTTTTGTGATGATAGCGAATGAATATTTTCTATTTTCACACGAAATCACACCCGCCACCTAGGCAGGGTCCACGGTGCTCGAGGACACCGGAGCCACTGCCCGCCACCCGTCTCCTACATGGGGTCTGCCGCGCTCGAGGACACCGGAGCCGCTGCCCGCAGCCTGACACTCGCCACCCAGATGGAGTAGTATTAGTAAATGACGGACCGAACAGCAGACAGCAGGGGGGGTAGTGGCGCAAGATCCACAGGCAGTGTCAACTCACCAAGAAGAGTGAAATACAATGTAAATTGGAGGTAGGATAAAAGTAGCCTTGATCCTCGAGAGGCAACAATAGACAGTATAAATAAACCAACTCCAAGCAGCACTCACACCAAATGATAGAAACATATTGAAGACATACTTGATTTAAATTTAAAGCACTGCTCAAAGCATGGCTTTGCCACCATTTTTAATATTTAATGTGAGCGCTGCTTCATGTTGGTTTATTTTTAAAGTGTTACCAAACCCAGGATCTGGTCTCCCACAATACACAGAACATGGAAATGCAATTATTTTAGTAAATATAAACTGCTAAATTCCTTTTCTCATCAGCAGTATATAGCAGTCTTGTGACTGTTTAAAGCTTGTAGGAGGAGTTTTCATTCTCCCCTGATTGGCCTATGAGGCTGCAGGGCCCCTATCCCTCTGTCTGGACAGTGCTGGTCCTCTGCCGATCACAAGCACCCTCCCAAGAAAAAAAAAAAACCTCTCTAGCAATACACACCAAACTGAGTATGTGCAGAGTGACTGCAAAAGCTCTGTACTATCAGGAGATGAATTGGGGACAGTAGAAGAAAGGGAGGATCAGAGAAGACAGGATCAAATGGCCTTTTTACACAATGTGGAGGATTAACCCCTTAGGTTCCACAGTGAGTATAACAAGCATGCTTTACTGCATATACAGACTGATTTTATCGGTGTGGTTTTAGTAACACGTTATTGTTTGTTTTTGCCTTTGGATGATCCAGGCTATTTTTGGGCTAACTGCTGCACATATATTTGCTTCACCTTTCTGAGTTGCTCTGTAGGACTTTGGTATTTTTTGAAAATTCAATGTAGCTTATTCCAGGTTGGCGGTTACAAACAATGTTTTCTGGGTAGCTTGTAAATGCTTACATACTAGGAAGTATGTGGCTAACAGTCAGACTCCAGAGCTGGTGGGACACCTGGGTTATCATTAAGGAGTTGAGCTGGACTTACCGCTGCATGGGAAGAAACTTGCTGTACAATGAAAGTAAGGTGTAGCTGAATACCCAGAACTGTAGTATGAATTTCCCTCTCCTTGTTCTCCTGATGAAGTTGGATATGTGAAACGTGTTGAAAAATGTTATTGAATGGAACCCCTGGACTAAGTGACACATGTATACAAAGGCTACATGGTGGTATCGAGAGAGCACAATTATACCGGATATATAAAGAAACAGACTGGACCCTAGAATCTATACATGCCTGGTTTATTGTCAGCCTGGTAAGGTGCATGACCTTATGGGTGAGGTGTAGATGGATGGAACACACTTTATGGTGATTTTGGAATTTATGTAAGTTTTATTCTTCTGTGACTTTGGTAATTTAAAGATATACAACACTGTGATAGTGTTTTCTTTTTTGGGGAATTTTTCTGCATGAGGACATCATCTTATGGAGGACTCTGGATGATTATCAAATTGATGCAAGAACTTTCTTATTGAAGATAAGAGTAGATATTTGAATGAAGATGAACAGAAAGAGTTGTCAGGTGGTGAAGATATTACGTTTGGCACGTTTTCACTAGTTTTCATGAAAGCGCATGTGGGAGTGCACTGGATACTCTCATTCAAGACATAACGCATGTATATGTATGAAAGGGCTTTATTGCATCCTATTTCTGGTGAGAAGATAAGGAGAATATTTCTATTCACGGGACTGTTATAATAATGCACTTTTTTAACGTATGAACAATTTTTTTGAATATGAACATTTAATGCTCAAAGATCCATAGAGACTATTTTAAGCGCTGGTGATTGTGGAACGTTTTCTGGGTATTTCTTGTCAGAGAAAAATAATTTTTGGATTAGAAACCTTCTAACTTACTAGAGAACTCTTTGTAGAACTTCTGCATGTATTGATAGCTACCAAAAATGGATGGCAAGTATTTTTTTGAATCTGGTGCAGGCTATTTTAAAGGGCCATACCATCAGAAAAGTGTAATTGGGGTGTTACTGAATCCCCCATATATATTTTGGAGAGTTGGACTGTCTTTGTATAGGGGACCAATAGGCTTACAGTACATTGGAAGTGCTTCTTCAATTATTGGGTAGTCTAAGCAAAGGCTTGTCTGCAAAGAGATGATATATATTGTTTTCCTTTAAACTGGGCTAAAATGTACACACTACAGCAAACAGCAGATTTCTTGTTGTGAAAGAGAACACAACTAAGATTGTCTTGCTGTTATGTCTTTTGGCGAAAAAAAAAAAAAAGCATTTAGTGCTGCTCTGTTATACATCTGATATACAATACCTTAAAGCTTAAGGCGGAGAAATCCCTCTGGGGTCCACATTTAAAGCTACACATGTCATGCATCTCTGCTTTAACCTTCCTGAGTGATTCTGATACTTTCAGAGTTCATGCTTCTTCAATGACCCTTAAAAAAAGTAATACAATCAAGAAGTTAAATGTAGCCCCATACTGTGTGGAAGTAGAGACTTCCTCCTGCCTTACATGATATTTTGCAGTAAGCAGACTTTGGTATAGGGGATTGAAAACCGCAGTGATTTTTTTATCTTGTAGTGTAATGTGTCCTTTGATTGTCGTTAATGAGATTTAAAGCGGAATTTCATCAGAAAATGAAACTCTGATGGCTTATCAGCCTTCCCCAGCCGTTTTCAGAATTCTTATTTTTTTTGGGGGGGGGTAGGGTTGAGTACTTTTTTCGTCTTTCTCCTTTATACTTTCTCCTTCCTCACCTAGGGGAGGGAGACGTAGTTCTTGGTGACCGCAGCCTCCCAGGATAGGACACATCCCAAGAGGCTTCATGACTGTGTAGGCAGGTGCAGTTGACTAGTCTGCCACTAAACAGCTCAGTCCCAAAATAGTGTGGTAATAGTAATTATCATGTAATCAGGTCCCCTTCTGGATAAAACCTTCTTGCCATGGTCTCATGGGTCTAGTCACTGCTCATATAATAAAAAGACAGGATGGGAGGAGCTCGAGTCAGTCGGGACATGGGAGTCAGATACCCCACCAGCATGCAGATCTAGTCAGCTTTGCAGAGGCCCTGGACAGGGCAGAAGGTCAGGGTGAGGTAGTTATACACCCATAGAAGCCATCTGTAATCTTTCTGTCTCTTTACGCTTGGTGGAAGCTAAAAGCTTCCAGCAGTTGGGTCCGTATCCTATCCAAGAAGAAGCGGGCAGGAGCTTGTTGGTTTGGCACCAACAGGCAACCAATCACAAGCCCCCTTACAAGAGTTTCCCCAAAACCTGCTGGCCTTATGCACTAAAAGGGGACTTGCTGAGTGCTCGGAAAGTGGCAGCAAGATCCCAAAGCTAAGATGGTGGCTTGGAAGAACAGAAACTCACATGCAAGGAAGACAACGCTGGACTTCATAGGCTGGTAAGTATGTGTGTATGTGTTTTTCCTTATGAGCTGTTGACTTTTATATTTTACTAGCCACTAGGGATGAGCCGAACACCCCCCAGAACATGCGAACAGGAAAAAAATTTGTTCGAACACGCAAACACCGTTAAAGTCTATGGGACATGAATAATCAAAAGTGCTAATTTTAAAGGCTAATATGCAAGTTATTGTCAATAAAAGTGTTTGGGGACCTGGGTCCTGCCCCAGGGGACATGAATCAATGCAAAAAAAAGTTTTAAAAACGGCCGTTTTTTCAGGAGCAGTGATTTTATTAATGCTTAAAGTCAAACAATAAAAGTGTAATATCCCTTTAAATTTCATACCTGGGGGGTGTCTATAGTATGCCTGTAAAGGGGCGCATGTTTCCCGTGTTTAGAACAGTCTGACAGCAAAATGACATTTTGAAGGAAAAAACACATTTAAAACTACTGCGGCTATTGCATTGCCGACAATACACATAGAAGTTCATTGATAAGAACGGCATGGGAATTCCCCACAGGGCAACCCCGAACCAAAATTAAAAAAAAAAAAATGAAGCACCCTCCCAATGTTGAGGGCATGTGGCCTGGTACGGTTCAGGAGGGGGGGCCGCACTCTCGTCCCCCCCTCTTTTCCTGCGGCCTGCCAGGTTGCGTGCTCGGATAAAGGTCTGGTATGGATTTTAAGGGGAACCCTGCGCCAAAAAAAAAAAAAAAAAAACGGCGTGGGGTCCCCCTAAAAATCCATACCAGACCCTTATCCGAGCACGCAACCTGGCAGGCCGCAGGAAAAGAGGGGGGGACGAGAGTGCGGCCCCCCCCTCCTGAACCGTACCAGGCCACATGCCCTCAACATTGGGAGGGTGCTTTGGGGTAGCCCCCCAAAACACCTTGTCCCCATGTTGATGAAGACAAGGGCCTCATCCCCACAACCCTGGCCGGTGGTTGTGGGGGTCTGCGGGCGGGGGGCTTATCGGAATCTGGAAGCCCCCTTTAACAAGGGGACCCCCAGATCCCGGCCCCCCCCCTGTGTGAAATGGTAAGGGGGTACTTACCCCTACCATTTCACAAAAAAACTGTCAAAAATGTTAAAAATGACAAGAGACAGTTTTTGACAATTCCTTTATTTAAATGCTTCTTCTTTCTTCCTTCATCTTCTTCTTCTTCTGGTTCTTCTGGCTCTTCTGGTTCTTCCTCCGGCGTTCTCGTCCAGCATCTCCTCCGCGGCGTCTTCTATCTTCTTCTCCTCGGGCCGCTCCGCACCCATGGCATGGGGGGAGGCTCCCGCTCTTCTCTTCATCTTCTTCTCTTCTTCATCTTCTTCTTCATCTTCTTCTTCTTCTTCTCTTCTTCCTTCTTCTCTTCTTCATTTCTTCTCCGGGCCGCTCCGCAGCCATGCTGGCATGGTGGGAGGCTCCCGCTGTGTGACGGCGTCTCTTCGTCTGACGGTTCTTAAATAACGGGGGGCGGGGCCACCCGGTGACCCCGCCCCCCTCTGACGCACGGGACATGACGGGACTTCCCTGTGGCATTCCCCGTGACGTCACAGGGAAGTCCCGTCAAGTCACCGTGCGTCAGAGGGGGGCGGGGTCACCGGGTGGCCCCGCCCCCCGTTATTTAAGAACCGTCAGACGAAGAGACGCCGTCACACAGCGGGAGCCTCCCACCATGCCAGCATGGCTGCGGAGCGGCCCGGAGAAGAAATGAAGAAGAGAAGAAGGAAGAAGAGAAGAAGAAGAAGAAGATGAAGAAGAAGATGAAGAAGAGAAGAAGATGAAGAGAAGAGCGGGAGCCTCCCCCCCAATGCCATGGGTGCGGAGCGGCCCGAGGAGAAGAAGATAGAAGATGCCGCGGAGGAGATGCTGGACAAGAACGCCGGAGGAAGAACCAGAAGAGCCAGAAGAACCAGAAGAAGAAGAAGATGAAGGAAGAAAGAAGAAGCATTTAAATAAAGGAATTGTCAAAAACTGTCTCTTGTCATTTTTAACATTTTTGACAGTTTTTTTGTGAAATGGTAGGGGTAAGTGCCCCCTTACCATTTCACACAGGGGGGGGGCCGGGATCTGGGGGTCCCCTTGTTAAAGGGGGCTTCCAGATTCCGATAAGCCCCCCGCCCGCAGACCCCCACAACCACCGGCCAGGGTTGTGGGGATGAGGCCCTTGTCTTCATCAACAGGGGGACAAGGTGTTTTGGGTGGCTACCCCAAAGCACCCTCCCAATGTTGAGGGCATGTGGCCTGGTACGGTTCAGGAGGGGGGGGGCCGCACTCTCGTCCCCCCTCTTTTCCTGCGGCCTGCCAGGTTGCGTGCTCGGATAAGGGTCTGGTATGGATTTTTAGGGGGACCCCACGCCGTTTTTTTTTTTTTTTTTTGGTGCGGGGTTCCCCTTAAAATCCATACCAGACCTGAAGGGCCTTGTATGGAATTTAGGGGGACCCCCACATCATTTTTTTTTATTATTTTGGTTCGGGGTTGCCCTGTGGGGAATTCCCATGCCGTTTTTATCAATGAACTTCTATGTGTATTGTCGGCAATGCAATAGCCGCGGGTAGTTTTAAATGAGTTTTTTCCTTCCAAATGTCATTTTGCTGTCAGACTGTTCTAAACACGGGAAACATGCGCCCCTTTACAGGCATACTATAGACACCCCCCAGGTACGAAATTTAAAGGGATATTACACTTTTATTGTTTGACTTTAAGCATTAATAAAATCACTGTTCCTGAAAAAACGTCCATTTTTAAAACTTTTTTTTGCATTGATCCATGTCCCCTGGGGCAGGACCCGGGTCCCCAAACACTTTTTATGACAATAACTTGCATATAAGCCTTTAAAATTAGCACTTTTGATTTCTCCCATAGACTTTTAAAGGGTGTTCCGCGGCATTCGAATTTGCCGCGAACACCCCAAATTGTTCGCTGTTCGGCGAACTTGCGAACAGCCAATGTTCGAGTAGAACATGAGTTCGACTCGAACTCGAAGCTCATCCCTACTAGCCACGTGATGTTTCTCTTTAACATACAAACCTGTGCTATGTCTAAGCTAAAATCACTTTAGTACTTTCTAGTCTTCTTAGTTAGTTAGCCACAACAATAGACAAAAAAAATTACTGTATTTGCCACCAAAAAGAAAAAACATAGTAATATATTTTAACTTGGTTTATCCTCAGTTTGGATGTAATTTTTAAGTGTACATTCAGTACAATAATTTTTCTATATTCCTTTTTTTTTTCTTTACCTTTTTGAGTGGGGTAGGATTAGAACCCCTGTGAAATTTTTATTTCTCTCTCCGAGGCTCTATTTAGAAAGATTAGTTGACCTTTACAAAAAAACTGCCTATGCAGGTAAGGGGCACGTGTAGATAAAAAACAGCCTTGGCAAAAATTGAATAGTATCCTTGCTATAGGTATAAGCCATTCTGCACCTCCTGAACCCTGGCCAAAAAAAAAGATGGAGTCTCCCTATTCTGCCTTGTTGCTAGGACATTGCTAAGATTTTCCTAGGCCATTACTGCTCACCCCCCACCATCACAGGAGCTCTCTCCAATTCAACACCCCTCATATGCACACTCTGGGGTTAATTCACTAACACTGGAGAGTGCAAAATCTGATGCAGCTGTGCATGGTAGCCAATCAGCTTCCAACATCAGCTTGTTCAATTAAGGTTTGACAAAAAATAACCTAGAAGCTGATTTTCCACGCTTCAGTTTTAGTACATCAACCCCTCTCTCACCTCAGTTGCAGTAGCTCTGAGCTCTGCTCTGCTACAACAGAGGAGGTAGAGAACTGAGCATATGTGGAGGTTTGAGAGCTTGCTCCTGTGATGGTGAGATTGAGCAGTAAAAGCTAAGAGCATCTTAACAATGTTCTACCAACAAGGCAGAATGGGGGGGATCTCTGGGAGTTTTTTTGGCTAGACATGTTATGTAATTTTCACCATGATAGTAAGCAAGGGGAAATCCCTCTAATGGAGACCTGGATAAAAAAAAAAGCAAACAAACAGTCTTAATCATTCTCCAATCTGAAAACAAAATGGTGGACATTCACTTTAAACATTTCCGGTTAACCATTATTCCTTGAGGACTGAATCCCATGGCGGGGCTGTCTTAGTTTCAGATTTAGCTGTTATTTATTACAGGTATTTGTATAGTGCTCTCAATTTATGTAGAGCTTTACAAACATTGTATTTTCATATCACTCCCTGCTCTCAAGGATCTTAAAAACTAAGGTCCCTACCTTACAAGTATGCATTCAGATACTAATCCCAAGTCAGCAGCCAATTAACCAATTACAGACCGGAAGATTTTTTCCCCCTTAATGACGAGGCCATTTTTTGTGATACTGCACTGTGTCGTGTTAACTGAGAATTACGCGGTTGTGTGACGTTGTACCCAAATAAAATTGATATAATTTTTTTCCCACAAATAGAGCTTTCTTTTGCAAAAGTTATTGCGTCTACAAAATGGGGAATAGATTTACGGCATTTTTATTATTTTTACTAGTAATGGCGACAATCTGCGATTTGTAGCGGGACTACGACATTGCGGTGGACAGATCGGACACTTTTGACACTTTTTTGGGACCATTGACATTTATACAGCGATCAGTGCTATAAAAATGCATTGATTACTGTATAAATGTCACTAGCAGAGAAGGGGTTAGCACTAGGGGGGCGATCAAGGGGTTAAATGTGTTCCCTGGGAGGTGTTTCTAACTGTGGGGGGATGGGATTGACTGGAGGAAGAGAGAGGTCGCTGTTCCTAATCACTAGGAACAACAGATCTCTCTATCTCCTCCCCTGTCAGAACGGGGATCTGTCTGTTTACATTGATAGATCCCTGTTCTGGCTCTCTTTTCCCCGATCATGGCCGCCGGCCACGTGCATCGGGTCCTCCGCCGCGCATCGGGCACGCGCCTCCAGTGGCGCACGCGTGCCTACTATGGCTCTTAAAGGAGCTGACGTACACCTACGGTGATTTGTGGGAACGAGCCGACCTGCCGCAGTATAATGACGGTGGCTGGTCGGTGGGTGGTTAACCTAGCAGCATGTCTTTGGAGTGGCAAGAAAACCAGAGAAGACAGAGGAATTCCATGCAAGCACAGGGAAAGCATAAAACTCCATTAAGGTAGTCCTAGTTGGGTTTCAAACCAGTGACCTCAATGCTACAAGGCAGAAATTCTAACTATAAAGCCATTGTGCTGCCCACATGATGTTCTGACATTGTGATTGGCTGCCTAAGATACTCGGCACAAAGGACAGACAATCACAAAACAGCACCACAGTGCGTAGGAAGATGATACACAGTTTAAATCTCTTACACAACCAGACATTTTTATTGAAAACATTAAACTCCACAATAGATGATGGCAGCTATTATAGCCAACAATAAGTTACTTCTCTGACAAGAGTAACAAGAAAACAATGAGTTATTCTTTTTTATTGATTAATCAGCAATATTAGAAGCCCATGCCAGAAGAATGCAGTCTCTGTGTGACTTTATCACTGTAGTAACAAATAGTTTTGTATCAAGCACTTCTATATTTACTATAACTCAGTATCCATCTTTCTGTGTTTTAATAACTCCTCACTTTATTGATTTGTATTTTTTTTATTACCTTTATAAAGGGGCAAATGTATTTTTTTCAGCCAGGTTGTGTTCACATTTGATGGGATTCCCTTTTTTTTTTTTTTTACTTTGTTTCTTGGTTATAAAGAGTAAGTACGTAATCAGCAGTACATTGGTGCGAAAAATAGACAAACCATAAACCAAAATTATTGTACCATGTTCATTGCATAAGATCCGTAAGGTGTTGCTTCTATTTGTTGACATAATTCTTGACTTTAGGAAGAATAAATCAAGAATTTTTACCCCCTATAGCAGGGATATGCAATTAGCGGGCCTCCAGCTGTTGCAAAACTACAAGTCCCATCATGCCTCTGCCTCTTGGCTGTCATGCTTGTGGCTGTCAAGAGTCTTGCTATGCCTCATGGAACTTGTAGTTCTGCAACAGCTGGAGGTCCGCTAATTGCATATCCCTGGCCCTATAGTGAAAGTTTTAGAAAACTAAACAGGAGAAGCATAGGCAAGAAATAACAACAAAGCAAAGAATAAGGACTATAGGCCAGGAATAAAATCAGATAAAGTGGTTGTAAAGGCTGAAGGGTTTTCACCTCCATGCATTCTATGCACAAAGGTAACACAATTTCAGTTTGCAGATCCCCTCTCAGCCCCCCTAAAACTTACTTGATCCCAATACCAATCCAGCGATGTGCATGTGAGCGTCTGCTCTCCTGGGTCTCTCCCTCCTCAGTGGCTGAGACACAGCAGCGGGAATCAATCACAGCCAGTGAGGATGGAGCAGGGGGCGGTTGTGAACACGCACAAGTGCCCCAAGAGAGAGCAGCTTGCGGGGCATTCAGCAGGGGGAGAGGCCAGGAGCACCAGCAGGGAAACTGAGAAGAGGAAGATTGGGGCTGCTCTGTGCAGAACCATTGCACAGAGCAGGTGAGTATGACATGTTTGGGTTTTTTTTTCTAAAAGCTGAACATTTAGTATCGTTTTAAGCATTTTTAGGAGTATTCTCATATTTCCTGAAGTGCTACGCGTTGGTATATTTATCTAATGGGCTGCAGCTGCTGATAAGTGTAATCTGACAGCAGAGACTTCCTGCTGTCAGAATACAATATCTCTGCAGGGAAGATTCCTCTATCCACCTCAATTGTGTGGATGGGGGAACACAATTCTTTAAAAAAAAATTATGTTTTTTATTTTTTTTTAGCCCTCCAGCTGGACCAAAAAAAAAAAAGATCCATCTAAGACCAGCTTAAGGAAATACCCCCTTCTCCTTACAACAGACTAGTGATCAGTGGCGGCCAGTGCTCCATTTTTAGCCACTCGCCCATCTGCCCACCAGCTCCGCACTTACCCCATCCAGGTCGTAGGCAGCTTCTGCGGCTTCCCCCAGCATCTTCTCCTCGGCGGCTTTCCCTCTGCTTCTGCTCCCGGCCAATATGGTCGCTTCTCCTCTTGGCCAATCGGGTCTTAAGTCCCGTTTTCCGATTGGCCGGGAGGAGAAGCAGGAAGACAATAGTGAATAATTCACTATTGTCACACAGCTGGGTAGACTCAGGGCGCAGTGCTCTGCGCCCCGAGCCCACCCTTTTTGAAGCCAATTAGAGCCTTAGGCTCTAATCATGTGTTTAAAAAAAAAACCAAAAAAACATTGAAATCCATGCGTCCGGCACCCTGCGTGTAAATTAGGAGCCTGGATTGGGGGGGCGGAGCCCCTGCGTCCCTAATGGAGCAGCCGCCACTGCTAGTGACATCATCTCGACCTAGGCAAGATTACTGAATCAAGCTCCAGGATGGCTTTTCAATGAGGAGAGATTTTCTAGAAATATTGTACCAATGCAGCCCATTTTAAAGAATGATTTTGTTTTTTTGCCAGAACTTTTGTATCCTTTCTAATCACGTCTGACTTTTGTCATGATACTCTTTTTCCAGATAAAATTGGAAAAGTGTCAAATGTTTTTCTGTTTGGTGTTTCAGCTTTGAAATAATCTAAATGTATTTGTATCGTCTTTGTTTCTTTTTCATGCAGATGTTCAGTATATAAAGAGGAGAGACATTGTTTTGAAGAGAGAACTCGGGGAAGGAGCGTTCGGGAAGGTGTTCCTTGCTGAGTGTTATAACCTCAGCCCAACCAAAGACAAGATGCTTGTTGCTGTCAAGGTAACAGATGCAAAAGAAAAGACTTACAAAAGACTTTACTGAGGCATGCAATAGCTGTTATTTCACTGTGTGATACCAATCAGAGGAAGTAGTGACCTTAATTTTGATATTTCAGAATGTAGACAATTATTTCATGTTGATTTGCACAACCAAGTAAATAGACATCACACATCTAGTCACCATATTAGAAGCCCTAAGAATCAAATGTAGTTATACAATGCTGTTACCTTTTCGGAGCTGGTCATTTGTAGTTTAAAACTAGAGAAAATGTGCCCTTTCAAACAACAGAATAGAAGATAATGTAGAGAAAACAATTATCTACATCAGTGTTTCTAAGTTTTACTAACAAGATGACTAACACATAGGAGTACACCTTAAACCTGCCAGATGTATTCCAGATTAATAAGTCGAAAGTCCTCAGGAGATAAAAGTCTTTATTGCTCAACTGGTTACAACAAGCAGTACAAAAGACATCCCATGCAATTCGGGGGCCACACAATCCATCAGGCCTGAGTGTAATGGCAGAATGCTAAATGGTGGCAGAGGGTGTTATAAATGACAGCCAGTGTTGGTGTTCAAGCTTATCATTTCTATTCTGAACAGCCTGTTTAGGGGGACGTTTTCTGACATTTTACCCAGCCCTGATGAAGAGGGATTGTGTGGCACCTGAAACATGTTGATTGTCTTTTACCCTGCTTTTTGTAAACAGTTTAACAGTAAAGATGTTTGAGTCCCAATGATTTTTCTTTGACCTATAACACATGGATTTCTTAGCTCGGGTAAATATCCTCTCCTAGGGGATCCCTGTCTTTTTGGTGAACTGCAGAATACAGGCCAATTGGGCTCAAGGAACGACTTTATCTGCATTTTTAAACCTGTGAAAATGCCTGTCCAGCAACAAAACCAAAACCTCCTTGACGTATTCTAGAGAGGAATCAAAAGGTACACTTACCAGTTATTCATTTTCGTCCGAATGCATTTTCGTCCGAATTTCCGGTATTTTCGTTATCGTTTTAAGAAACGATAACGAAAGTGCAGAATCCGAAAAACGAAAGATCTGACGTAAACAAATGCTTTATTTTCATTTTCGTTGCTACAACAGTTCGATATAGATAGGAGATTCGACATGATGATGACAATAACAATCTGTGTCCATCAAACCTGTGGTTGAATGTGCCTAACTTTAACTCTATTAGTCCAAGATTATTCTACATAGAGAAAAAAGATTTGACGTAGGGGAGAAAAGATTCGACGTAGGGGAGAAAAGATAAATAAAAATAATGATGATGATGAATGTTATTGGCTGATTGTAACCAAAGAGGAGGAGCAGTAAAATAGCTAGAACTAAGTACACACGTACTTTGGCTTATGGTGTCTGTTGAAAGTTCTAAGAAGATTCGACGGAGCAGGTAAACTATACGGCGTCGTACAGTTTAGCTGCTCCGTCGAATCTTCTTTGAACATTCGACAGACACCATAAGCCTTCAATGACAGATTCAACCTCAATTTGGATTTTCAGACGAATGCAATTTTTAACGAAAAACTAAATAAATAAAAACGAATTTCGGGAGTAACTAAATAAATGTATTTTTCGGAAGAAAACGAAATTCCGAAACGAAATATTTCAGTATGCACATGTCTAGTAAAGTTCCCAAGAAAACACTGCTACCAGCCCTCCGTTTTATACCTCTAGAAACTCAAAAAATGGTTTTCTGAAGCAGATGCTCACTTTGGGGCCATTTTGAAAAGGTAGATGAACCAAGATGACATTCAACAACAAAAATGCTATAGCCTACCTCCATATTAAGTTCAACCCCTCTAGGTGTCATTATATGACCTTCATCATGTATCTACAGGGGGAAACAATAAGAATACAAACAGTACGTACAAGGAAAAGCTTTACAGATATTTTGGCAAAGCAATGTCATCCTGAAACACTCAAAATGCACATACACACACTCAAGTCTATAAGAAATAGGTGTCAGTGCTTACATACTGGTAGCTGCCAGGTGTGTATTCACTATCCATCTCTGCGGCCTTGGCTTAGTTCATAGGGTGTGTACCTGTGTCACTTGCTGGCTGAAATTGAGAAGTTAGTTCTGGAGAAATACAATTATTCTACAGTGATAAAAAAATACTAAAGCACTGCTATGTGTATTAAGCAAACAGTGTTGTAATCAAACAGAACAGCTGCACCATTTGAACAGTGGTGTCTAACACTATATAGTTAATTAATTGGGTAATAGTGTACTTGTTCCAACAAAAACTCAAACAACATATGAAACATAAGTATGTGAAAATTCCATACACACACTGTACTCAAAAAATGTATATTGCATTGTATATTACTGCAGTCCCATCAGTGAAAAATAAGTAAATAAATGGATAATGAATAAAGTCTTCTTCATAAATTGATAAAAGTGTCTTGTTGAAGTGTTCATAAAAGTGCTCATCCTAAACAAGAATTTTCAGTGACACAGTGACACCACCACCATCACAGAGTGCAATTCCTGTTCACCTTAGGAAGCGACCCCGCTGGGTCTAGTCGCGCTTTCGAGATATCCCAATCTCAGGAAGTCCCGACCGGACTGTGTTGCTGTATCAGATCTTTTAAAAAAAAAATCCTAGGCTGTGGAGGCAACGGCTACTCTCTGGGGTAGCTCAAAGTGAAAGAAACAAAGATTTCATTGCGCAAAATTGTATGAAAAGTATGGATTTGTTATAAAAACAACGGTCCTACTCACAAAAGTGTCATCTTGTGCATTGCATGACAAAAAAAATGTGGGAACAAGATCCAAGAGGAACAAGAGGCGATATAGTGTTAGAGATCACTGTTCAAATGGTGCAGCTGTTCTGTTTGATTACAACACCGTTTGAGATATCTCTAAAGCGCGACTAGACCCAGTGGGGTCACTTCCTAAGGTGAGCGGGCATTGCACTCGGTGATGGAGGTGGTGTCACTGTGTCACTGAAAATTCTTGTTTTGGATGAGCACTTTTATGAATACTTCAACAAGTCACTTTTATCAATTTATGAAGACTTTATTCATTATCTATTTATTTGTGTTTTTATTTTTAGTTGAACTGGATGGACTTGTGTCTTTTTTCAACCTGACTAACTATGTAACTATTTATTTTTCACTGATGGGACTCATGATGTGCAATATACAATTTTTGAATACAGTGTGTGTGTGGAATTTTCACGTACTTATGGTTCATATGTTGTTTGAGTTTTTGTTGGAACAAGCGCACTATTACCCAATTAATTATTCTATAGTGTCACCACTTGCAAAAGTCCAGGCCTCAACTTTTTTTTTTGCACAATGACTTTATGCCATCATTAATTACATAGTTACATAGTTTGTCAGATTGAGAAAAGGACACAAGTACATCCAGTCCACTCAATGGAACAAACATCAAGACTATAGCCTAGGAGCATCACACAAAAACCCATACCTCCTTGGTGTAGTCCCTGGTTAAGATATTTCTTAGACTCATTGGGATTGATTTACTAAAATTGGAGAATGCTAAATCTGGTTCAGCTCTGCATAGTAGCAAATCAGCTTCTAACTTCAGCTTGTTCAATTAAGCTTTGACAAAAAACTGGTCTCTGTGCAGAGCTGCACCAGATTTTGCACTCTCCAGTTTTAGTAAATCAACCCCATTGTGGTTAATACAATTTACTAAAGACAAACAAGATGTTCATTTTGCAATGGAATTTGAAGTTTGCAAGGACATTTTACCCTAGCTTAGTAAATGTGGTAATTATTAATTTTGCAAAGAATGCCCAATTAAAAAAAAAAGAAAACCAGTAAGACAAAGGCATAATGAGCTAGTATGCATACTATACTAGCTCATTATGAATTACTTACCGGAGATCGAAGCCCCCACAGCAGTCCTCATTCACCGCTCTGGGTGGCTGAAATCTCTCCTGGGGGTTACTTCCGGGTATCGCAGCGAGATGACGTCACTCCCAAGTATGCGTGTGGGAGCCGACAGTAACGGCACAGTCTAACTGAAACAATGGCATGCTTGTGCCGTTGCTTCAGTTTGCTTAAGTGTGCATGTGCCGATGACGTCAGCACATGCAAATACAGGGATATCTCCTAAACTGTGCAGGTTTAGGAGATATCCAAGGTAGCTACAGGTAAGCCTATTTAAAGGCTTGCCTGTAGTAAAAAGTTGTTGTAAAGGGTTTAGTGCAAGGAGAAGTTAAAACAAAAAAAACCAAAAAACATGCATTTATGCTTGTACATGATTGGATGATGGAGATCAACAGAGCTTCACCTTATTCACTAAACTAAGAAAGAATGCCCTTGAAAATTTTAAATCAAAGTGAGCCTTCTATTTTGCCTTTACTGAATCAACCCCTGTGCCTCAATGGAGTTCTACTCACCCAATGTTGACTGTGGGGGACAACCAGTGCCAGGACAAGGTCATCTAGAGTCTAGGGCGATCATGCCGAATTTCACCCCCCCCCCAAGATGTATGAGCATTATCTGTCAGCCTAAATCCCCCCCAAAAAAATTGAGCTCTATTTTGCATGCTTACCCACTAAGCATACATTTATCCCTCCTCCCAGTACAAATCCCCCCTCCTGGCAGAAATCTTTGTCCCCTTTCTTCCCCCTCCTAGCTCAAATCCTCTATCTCCCCATATGCCCCCCCAAAAAAAACAATGCCCCCCTCCTAACACAAATCCTCCCCCACACTCCAAATCCCCCCTTGCAGCACACATCATTCATACTAGCACTAATTCCCAACCCCCCCCCCCCAAAAAAAAATATTTCCCCTTTACCATATTACCTTTGAAGCACAACCCCCCCCCCCCCCCAATCCCCCCTCCTAGAACAAGGTATCTTTCCTCATCCCTCCTCCCAACACAAATCCCTTAGTACACCTCCCCAAATTTGCCCTTCTAGAACAATTCTTACCCCCTGGCACTCCTCAAATGACCTCTTTTCAAAAACAAATCCCCTCCCCCCAATATAATTGTGGTACCTCCCACTTCGCATGATATCACAGTACCCGGGGTCCATCCTGCCCACCCCTTGTCCCGGCCCTGGGGACAAAAAACTATTTTCAAACACAAATGCACAGTGCTGTAACAGATTCTTTTATGTAGCATATTTGTGCATCATACAAGTACTGATAAAACAGTTCTCCTAATAAATATAGGCCAACACTGTCTTGCAAGCCATTCATTCAGACAAGTTAATTACATTATTCAGAAAGAATGGCAAACCAATTCTAATTAGCCTTTGCTACCTCCAATTACTGGTTTGGATTCACATTATTCTAATCATGTTTCATGACAGATTTTTATTGAGCCACTTGGCTAAAACATTAATGTTAATAAAGAGGCTAGGATGGAAGCAACCTCAGGGTATACCCAATATATTGCTTTTTGAGACGTTTGCCTACAGAGAAGGTTGAGAAGAGTGTCTCTGGCAGGCACGTGCTATCTTCATCTTACACCTCCAGAGACTCTAAACATGGCTTTCTGAAGCAGATGCTCACTTAGGGGCTTAATGACTAGCCGCCATTTTGAAAGCGTAAATGAGCCAAGATGGCACTCCGACAAAAACAGTTCACTCAGAAAGAGATCCTACTGCAGTTATGTATGTCAGCTTGGAAATATTTCAGATTCATACATTAAAAAGGAACATTTTTTTCTCCATATTAGCTCAGAATGAAAATGAAATAACATTTAACCTTTTAACCTTATAAATGGTACCGATCAATGCTCAGTATATCCTTTGTTCTGTATGTGCATATCCACACAAAATATCATGCACATATTTATAACGTATAATAATGTATTAATATTAATATAATATAAAAGTGGATTGCGCTAACTTCTGTGTGTGATACCACTGCTGAAATATACAAAAATAGGATATCTATCCTATGTAGCGTGCTTTTCTGTATCAATTAATATTGTGTCAAAAATATACTGTCCGCATAGTCAGGGGCGTAACTAGAAATAGCAGGGCCCCATAGCAAAATGTTGTATGGGGCCCCCCTGCAAACAGCCCCCCACAGCTGCCCTAGTGTCAATGCAGTGTGACCTGTGCCACATACAGCGTGACCTGTGCCCAATGCAGCGTGACCTGTGCACAATACAGCGTGACCTGTGCTCCATACAGCCCCACCTATGCAGAGGAAGAGGCAAGCCACCCGGATCAGCAGAGAGCGGGATTGCCCGCTGTAATAGCTTTCATTTGAATTTCCCGTCTTCCCAGGGCTCATCGTCACATAGCCCCACCTCTTGGCCCGACACCTTTGATGACGTCACATGTCCCGCATTGGATCGGCGTTCTGTCTATCAAAGGCACCGGGCCAAAAGGTGGAGCTATGTGACGTGAGCCCCGGGAACACTGGAAGTTCTAATGCAAGCTCTTACATCGGGCAATTCAGCTCTCTGCTGATACAGACAGCTCACCTCTTCCTCTCCTCTCTCTTCCCCTGGCTGGGAGACTGTGGCGGTGGTGCTCTTATCCTCACTGGGCCCCACTCGGCTGCGGGCCCCATAGAGCCCGCATGGGTCGCTATGGTGGTAGTTACGCCCCTGCGCATAGTGTTTACTAGTGACAACATAATATTCCAAAAAAAAAGAGTTTAAAGTGCTAGTGATAAAAAAATATAAAATATGACAGATATTAAAAAATGTGCAATGTGCCAATATTACTTAGTGACCATCAAATATCACATATCATCATGCATATATGCTACATGCTTCAAAAAAAATTTCCTCAACATGTGCATAAACACTACAGCCCACTAGATGTCCTCATTAATGTCTATATGGGGAAAGGTAAAGGTCTATCTATCTATCTATCTATCTATCTATCTATCTATCTATCTATCTATCTATCTATCTATCTATCTATCTATCTATCTATCTATCTATTTTATTAAATATTAATATATAATAGTGCTAATATTAGGCTCTAAATCAGATGTTGCAGTTTTATTTGAAATGGTTGTAAACCTCTGAAATGAAAAATGAACAAAGCATATCCCTCTGTAGTGTGCTATCCAAAGCACCTAGTGTGATTTCTGTCTCCTTTCTCATTCCTCTGCTATATGCATGCATCACTTCTGACAGGTTATGCCGACAGCAGACAGTCTCAGGAGACGGCCCCACCTCCACTTCAGCACACAGCCGGAGATTGACAGCCTCAGCTGTGCATGTTTCCCAATGAAACTATGAAAGGGGGTGTGTCCATTCCAGTGGCGGCTGATGGGTTCTTCTTTTGGGGCATGGCACTAAAATGGCAACACACCCCTTCTCCCCCCCCCGCGGGCGGTCCGGCACTTACCTGCTCGTGTGGTGGGGCTGTGGTGTTCACTCCTCTTCTTCTCCTGCTCTGCACTCCAAGGCCACCCTTTTTTGCAGCCTATTAGAGCCTCTAGTTCTAATCAGGTGCTTCAAAAAAACACCTACCCCACATTGGAATCCATGGTCAGGCGCCACTGATATGTAGATTAGGGGGGCGGATGCATGGATAGGGGAGGTGGCGCCTGTGCACCCCCAATGGACAGGCCACCACTGGTCCTTTCTCTCCACTCAGGACACGGCACTGAAACATCAACACACCCATTCTTCCCCCCGCAGGCGATCCGGCACTTACCTGCTCTTGTGGTGGGGCTGTGGTGTCCTCTCCTCTTCTCCTGGAGTGTGGGCAGCGGCTCTGGCGGCTCCAGTGTCCGCTCCTCCGGCTTCCTCCACTGTGTGTCTCCTCTTCCGCCAAAGTGCTAGGCTTTGGCCAATCGGGAAACAGGTCTCACACACCTGCCTCCTGATTGGCAAGAAGGGACTTTAGTGTGATAATAGCGAAAATGTATTCACTATGGTCACACAATTGGGTGGGCTCGGAGCGCAATGCTCTGCGCTCCGAGGCACACCCTTTTTTGAAGCCTACTCATCAGGTGCTTCAAAAAAACACCCACCCCGCATTGGAAATTATGGTCAGGCACCCATGATATGTAGATCAGGGGGGGCGGACGCATGGCTAGGGGAAGCGGCGCCTGTGCACCCCCATAGGATGGGCCGCCACTGGTCCTTTCTTTTCACTTAGATCTTAAATTACACTCAGCTACGTGTGGTGTAGTGTGTGAAATCAGATCCCAGGCCCTGCCTTCTGGAGCTCAGAAATGCTGTGTATATTTTGTATTTTGTACAGTTGTAGAGAAGACAGGACTGCAGATAAACAGGTACAACTTATGTAGGATGATTTGCTTCATCTGTGTATATCAACTTATATATCAAGACCAATCACTTCAGTGGGTCCTGTATTTGTAAGAGTTTACAACCACTTTAACCACTTGATGACCATAGATGTACAGTACTGGTACGTCGCTAGAATTCAAGTTATTATACCATGATGCCTGCAGCTGTTTTTTAGAGCTGACGTTTGGCTCTCTTTTAAAGGCATTCCTAGTGGCTAACTAGCCACTGGATTGCTTTTACAAGCCTCTGGAGGGTACATCCTCCCTCCCGCAGCCTTTCACTGCTTTGTTGGGATCTTCCGTCCTACCGGGAGTCCCAATCGAACAGCTGATTATACTACCCCTGGCTCATCATAGAGACAAACAGAGACCAGGTCGGCTCTGTTTTTCTCTATGATTTAGAAACCCCGGAAGTGATGTTTCCCCAGATGTAATTGGTGCCATTTTTAAAAATTAAAAGCATTTGATCAGACCAATCTTGATGTAATCAAATGCTTTTATAGACCTCAAATCTCTCCATAAAAAGTACCTGTCACTGCCTATTGCTATTACAGGGGAAATTTGTATTCCCTGTGATAACAATAAAAGTGATAAAAAAATTGTAAAGCGACAGTGTAAACAAAATATATGAAAAAAAATGTAAAGCACAAATGCGAATGCAATCAGCGGTTGTTCCACACATAAGCAGTATCGCTGCAAACGTCAGATCATGGGCGGTAATTCTAGCACCAGACCTCCTGTGTAAATCTAAAGTGGAAACATGTAAAGGCTTTAAAATTGTCGCTTATGGATAGTAAAATTTACATAGTTTGTCGCCGTTGCACGGGTGTGCGCGACTGTAGCCTCCCTGGGGGTTTTCCCGAGTGTGGCTCGGGGTTAAAATTTCAGGACCATTAGCGGTAACCCCGAGCCACACTCGGGATTACATCGCAGGATCCTGGTGTGGCTTTACTTACCTTGTCCCCGGGATCCTGCGATGTCCCCCGCAGTGTCCATGGGCTCCGTCCTCCTCCGAAGCCTCTCATTGCCAGGCTCCGTTTCCTGCGAGCGTCGCGACGCACGGGGGCGGAGCCTGGCGGCAAATTCAAAAATTTTTAAAAATCATAACACATACAGTACTGTAATCTTACAGAGTGATTTCACATCCCTTTTGTCCCCAGTGCTTTGGCCCATGCCCTGCATGCAGTTTTATGTTATATATACTGTTCTTTCTGCCTGGAAACTGGAGATTGTTCATAGCAACCAAAAAGTGTCCCTTTACGTCAAAAGTGGCTTTAGACCAGCTAGAAAACAGCGATAGTAAATTAGAACACTTGCAGAATTGAGCGACAGTGAATCGTGGGGAAATGTATTTTATTATTATTATTTTATTTTATTTTAATTATTTATTTATTTTTATTTATTATATTATAATTTATGTTTTTGTGTTTCAAACTTTATCATACCCGGGATATCTACTAGACTCTTGTTTGAACAGATTTAAGTGTGTTATTGTTAAGAATTACAGACCTACAATATAAAACGCCAAATTTCCATGCAAAATAATTGTACCGCTTTCAGCACCTAAAATCCGAAAGAATCATACCGCCAGGGAGGTTAATGAGTGACATGTTTGGTATCAATTTACTTGGCATAACATCATCTTTTTTAATTCTACTAAATTAATGGGTATTTAATTGTGTTATTGTGCATTAAAATGGAAAAAAATATTTGTTTCCAAAAAAATGTGTTTGAAAAACTGTTGCACAAATACGTGACATTAAAAATTGCAACACCCACCAATTTATTCTCTAGGGCCTCTGGTTTTTAAAAAAAAAATAGATAATGTTTGGGGGTTCTAAGTAAATTTTTAGCAAAAAATACAGATTTTTACATGTAAACAAAAGTGTCAGAAAAAAGGTCTGGTGTTCAAGTGGTCCAGTAATTATCTGTATTGCATACTTACATTGATCTAGGTTTGCACAATATAAGCATGCATCACTGTAGCAGTCCATACTTGGATCTTCTGCATCTTGTTTGTGTTCTGTGCTGAGTGGCTTCTCTTCTGCACACAGAACACAGGCTGCGTTTCAATGAATATAAGGCATTCTTTCTTTGGATGATGTGAAGAGGAGGGACAGTGACATCACGATCCCCACCCCATCCCCTCCCCATCAGAGAATGCCTTGTATTTAAAAAAAAAATAACAAGGTGTTCTACAAATGGTGGAGGTATTGAGTGAGCTACCCCTGTGTTCTGTGTGCAGAGGGAGAGCTACTCATACAAAACCCGAGCAGGGTGATTGCGGCTATCATTGGAGTAGCGGTGACTTTTACAGTGATTTTCAGCTACCCCTGCGGCCCATCAAGTATAAGATATGCATACTTACTTTGTGACAAGTTGGACCAATGTAAGTTTACAATACAGATAATTCCTGGAGTTCAGATTTAATCTTTTGTCATTATTTTATTTTTATTTAGCGACATAACCAAATGCGCATTTCTTTAAAACACGACAGCCATGTTCCAGATACAAGTAAAAACCGGAGCTATTTTCTTTAGAGGCGGAACATCAACAACATAAAGATATAAATTGACAAAAACGAATAGACTCTATAAGATAAGGATGGATGATTTCCCATCTGCGAAATGTAGCTATCATTTGTCTAAATATTCCTGGTCATTCTCTGTCCCCATGGAATTGGTAATTAACTTATCCCATTGTGATGTATGTGTCAACCCGCTGGGATTCAGGCAGAACATTCTGCTTGCAATGTCTGCAAATGAAAGTTAGTCAGTATCTATGATTTTTGCAGGAATAGACAATAAATAAAAACTGCAAAATCTATTGGATACTGCAGGATTTATTAGCCAACCCTTGGCCAAGAAAATAGAATAGGTTACTGTACATAGTAGCATACTAAGTTTGTGCTAAGACCATTAATATTAATAATAACTTTAATCTAGAAGAAAGCAAAAACAATCCTTATCAACGGAGCCATCCATTGGTCCACTTAGTGGTAAAGAGAATTCTTTTTGGCTATGCTGGATTTCCAAAGTTTCGTCATCACAAATGTAGGAAAGAACCCTTTTCTGTTCTGATAAACCTAGGTTTCATTAATGTACAGTATAACACAAGGCAAAACTTTATTGCTTTACTTTTTTAGCTTTGGATAGACTTTACTATATTACAGGAAGGATAAGCCTAAGGTTCAGACCGAACACAAGTTTAGATCTAACCTTGGCTGTCCGGTCATGCTATGTACCCCTTACTCACTCACATAGGGGGTGGTATCTGGGGACCCCTTTGCTATTAAAAGGAGGTTCCAGGTTCTGATAAACACAAGGTTCTCAGGAAGATGCTCTTGTCCTCATCAAAACGGGGACAAGCTGCTTTGCCAAGTGGGCCTTCCCTGTCAAGGTACCACCACCCCATGTTGAGGGCATGTGGTTTGGAATGGCTCAGGAGGTGGGCGCATCCTCCCCCCCACATACTTTTCCTGGTCAGCCAGGATGCATGCATGGGTAAGGGGCTGGAATGGATTTTGGGTATAATATTCGGTAAACTGTCTAAAGAGAGTTTTTTGTGAGCATCACCTACCTTTGTCTTCTGATCAGTTACTGTATGTCTTTGGATGACTCTGGATGCTGTTAGGTCAATATGAATAGAGGAATAGAGAGCTTCAACTTTTTTCTCTGAGTCAGGATAGTAATAAAAGTGTTATTGATAGGGTATTACTATATTTAATTACTATATTTAAAGCATAGCTATTGGCAACATTTTGTGTTTATTTTTGTATAGAGTGGAGATGGATTAGAAAATCTATTAGGTTTTTATCGCTGATCTGTGCCCCATTAAGGAGATTCACCCTCTCTATTTGTCCTGTTTACCATTATTACCGAGAGTTAAAGTAAAGAAAGATTCCACATTTTGGGTTTTCCCCAGAACAGGAATAGCAAAGAAATCTTCCAATGGGGATACCACCACTTTGGAGAGATTTCTTCTCACTTCCTGTTTTGGCTATGGGACTGGAAGTGAAAGGAAATCTCTCAATGGGACACAGAGAGGGGGAAAAAAAACATGCCTTTTGTTCTACTTTAATGTTTAAGAGTGGCCATAGATGAATACTTCTCTTCATAAAATAATGGTCAATAGGAGACCTGTCTACCCAACCTTCCTGTTCTCTTCTCCCACCTTCTTCTACCTTTGGCAGTTGATCAGGCTTTTTGTGACAACAAGCATTTGTTTTACTCAAACGTGCTGCTCATTGATCTTTTAAAATCTAAACAGCCTTATCATTACCATGTTTAGTTTTATATAGTCAGTTGGCTAAGTGGATGACCCTCTTGTCACTTGCACAATCCTTGTGATAAAATGTTAAATTAAATTACTTGACATGCAAATTGGCATATAGTCTTTAGTAGAGATCCTGAAATGTACAATGTGGCAAGCATATCATTAGAATTAGGGTGAAAACTATTCTAAAACTAGTTAGGATGCCTGATAAGATGATATTGATAAAGAATTACCTTATCTATCTATCTATCTATCTATCTATCTATCTATCTATCTATCTATCTATCTATCTATCTATCTATCTATCTATCTATCTATCTATCTATCTATCTATCTATCTATCTATCGTGATTAAAGGAGGAAAGGAATCCATTTTTAGTGATTTCTTGTCAATACAACTGTCACTCTCCCATCTTTTTTTGCCTTGTCATATTTATTTTACCACTTAAAAAAAAACAAGTGTCTTGTAAGGAGGAATTTCTATTATTAATATGACTATTAACAGTGTGTGGAAATTAATGTGGTGTAGACCAGACATTTTGGATTGGGGTGACTTGAGTGGTTTCTTGAACATTGATTTGAATTTCTGCTAAACCAGACACTCAGTTTCCGTCATTAGGGTGATTAGGTGAAATCTAATTTTACCTCCTTTATTTAAGGAGTATGTTTTTGTAAGTGAAGGGGTGTATTTATAGTAGTTTAATTTACAGAATTTTGAATTTTTTATATTGTTTTTTTTTCTTTCTTAAGTATATGATCATAATTTGTGTAGTGTCGCTGTAATAAAGGGCTGGACTTTATTACTTAAAAGTTTCTATGTTTAAACTTCCAGACATGTGGGCATCATACAATAATTTCAATCCACTCAAGATTATAATAATAAAAAGGAATTTGATAAAACAAGGTGATAAAACATAGATAAATACAGCATTTTCAATCCAGGGGAGTTAACTTCTTCATTAGAAATTCCTGGAGGCGATAGCCCACGATCTATACTTCCCGTCTGAATCCAACTCAACTAGCCCCTGCTCACCCAGTCCTATATACAGGTGGTCAAACAATAGCTAAAACTGTTTTGAACCACACCATTGAAAAGAAAAGTCAGCGGTTCCCAACTTCCCACAGCATGATAAAGCAGATGTCTCATACAATAAACACGTTGCATATAGATAGAAGTGAGCACTTATACACTAACTTAAGTGATAGCAAAACTATTACTAAGTTTATTGTAAATCAATAACTAAAATAACTATTAAAAAACACATACTACAGTCGCTTTATATTTTTACATGCTTTTTTGCTCTGCTGGTGTTTTCCTTTTGAAAAAAAAAAAATTATATATTATGAATTTTTTTATAATTGCTATAGGGATGTCAGATATTTTTTTTATTATTTATTACAGGTACTTATATAGCGCCATTAATGTATGCAGCGCTTTACATATACATTGTACATTCACATCAGTCCCTACCCTCAAGGAGCTTACTATCTAAGCTCCCTAACTCTCATTCATACAAACTAGGGCCAATTTAGACAGGATCCAATTAACCTACCAGAATGTCTTTGGAGTGTGGGAGGAAACTGAAGTACCCTGAGGAAACCCGGATAGGGAGAGCATGCAAACTCCAGGAAGGTAGTGTCGTGGTTGGGATTTGAACCAGCGACCCTTTTGCTGCTAGGTGAAAGTGTTAACCACTACACCACTGTGCTGCCCAAATATGATCAAATCAGCCATTCGTGTTTTATACAATTTTAATAATTTGAAAAAAAATTACCTTTTTATTTTTTATTCAATTTTTAATTTGCCTATAAAGTCCCATTTATTATAGGATGTTTATTTTTGCAGTTATTCTACTAGGGATGTGGCACATTTTGGCATTGAATAAACCTCTTCTTTATATAGATACTTCAAGGAAGTATATTTATATAAGTGTATTTATATAGATACTTGCAAACAGAAATAACTCATCATCACCCATGTGATGTATACCCATTAAATGAAAGAAAATAAATATGTATGAGATGGGTTACTAGAGAGGCAGCACTTCAGCTTTTTCTTTACTTTTACTATTTTATATGTAAAGGAGTAAGGAAACACCATTTATTTATTGTAGAAGTAAAGGTTATGAGCTGCTAAATTAAATATATTAAAGTCTACAGACATAAGAAATATGAATCTGTAGCTCCCAAGTGTACCAGATTTCCCAGGACAATTTCAATTTTTACTGCTAGATTTTTTTCCTCCATGGAAAGATCAATTACTAGGATGTATTTAAAAATGGATCAGTCAGAAATATGGTCCTGTAGCCGTTTTACATAATTTTGCCTTCACTTGACCATTCTGTTGTAATTTCCCTAGTGGTCCTGTTCCAAAAATATTGCAGCCCAGTGGTAAGAAATGGTTAGTGTTGACTCCTAAATAGATAGATAGATAGATAGATAGATAGATAGATAGATAGATAGATAGATAGATAGATAGATAGATAGATAGATAGATAGATAGATAGATAGGGGATAGAAAGTATTCAGACCCCCTTAAATTTTTTTACTCTTTGTTATATTGCAGCCATTTGCTAAAATCATTTAAGTTCATTTTTTCCCCTCATTAATGTACACACAGCACCCCATATTGACAGAAAAACACCGAATTGTTGACATTTTTTCAGATTTATTAAAAAAGAAAAACTGAAATATCACATGGCCCTAAGTATTCAGACCCTTTGCTCAGTATTTAGTAGAAGCACCCTTTTGATCTAATACAGACAGAGGATTTTTAGGAAAGATGCAACAAGTTTTTCACAACTGGATTTGGGGATCCTCTGCCATTCCTCCTTGCAGATCCTCTCCAGTTCTGTCAGGTTGGATGGTAAACGTTGGTGGACCGCCATTTTTAGGTCTCTCCAGAGATGCTCAATTGGGTTTAAGTCAGGGCTCTGGCTGGGCCATTCAAGAACAGTCACGGAGTTGTTGTGAAGCCACTCCTTCGTTATTTTAGCTGTGTGCTCAGGGTCATTGTCTTGTTGGAAGGTAAACCTTCGGCCCAGTCTGAGGTCCTGAGCACTCATCTTTCCCTCGATTGCAACCAGTCGTCCTGTCCCTGCAGCTGAAAAACACCCCCACAGCATGATGCTGCCACCACTATGCTTCACTGTTGGGACTGTATTGGACAGGTGATGAGCAGTGCCTGGTTTTCTCTACACATACCGCTTAGAATTAAAGTCAAAAAGTTCTATCTTGGTCTCATCAGACCAGAGAATCTTATTTCACACCATCTTGGAGTCCTTCAGGTGTTTTTAAGCAAACTCCATGCAGGCTTTCATGTATCTTGCACTGAGGAGAGGTTTCCGTCAGGCCACTCTGCCATACAGCCCCGACTGGTGGAGGGCTGCAGTGATGGTTGACTTTCTACAACTTTCTCCCATCTCCTGACTGCATCTCTGGAGCTCAGCCACAGTGATGTTTGGGTTCTACTTTACCTCTCTCACCAAGCCTCTTCTCCCCCGATAGCTCAGTTTGGCTGGACGGCCAGCTCTAGGAAGGGTTCTGATCATCCCAAACGTCTTCCATTTAAGGATTATGGAGGCCACTGTGCTCTTAGGAACCTTAAGTGCAGCAGAAATTTTTTTGTAACCTTGGCAAGATCTGTGCCTTGCCACAATTCTGTCTCTGAGCTCTTCAGGCAGTTCCTTTGACCTCATGATTCTCATTTGCTCTGACATGCACTGTGAGCTGTAAGGTCTTATATAGACAGGTGTGTGGCTTTCCTAATCAAGTCCAATCAGTATAATCAAACACAGCTGGACTCAAATGAAGGTGTAGAACCATCTCAAGGATGATCAGAAGAAATGGACAGCACCTGAGTTAAATATATTAACATTATTATTTTGTATGCCTAGTTAGATATGAACACTCTTATGTACTTATATGTATACTTAGATATAGATATAGTTATATACAGTACACTATATAGTTGATGTGGAAAGGGTTTTATTTCACCCAGGGTCCTCATCCAGACCCAGGCTAAT
Source organism: Lithobates septentrionalis (assembly GCA_037952835.1). Taxonomy (NCBI): domain Eukaryota; kingdom Metazoa; phylum Chordata; class Amphibia; order Anura; family Ranidae; genus Lithobates; species Lithobates septentrionalis. The sequence continues at coordinate 2,308,316 of JBBDGP010000812.1, forward strand.
TGTGCCATACAAAGAAAACTTGAGTCGAGAGGCTTTACAAAGACATTTGAAGCCTCCAAACCTGGGTCTAGGCTCTGCAAATAGCAAGCATACTGATTGTGCAGGTGTTTGCAGGGTTTTTCTTGGAGGGGTGACTAGTACCCCCCCCCCTGCCCCAAGGAGCCTGGTGGCTGTAAGAGAGCATGCATAAGTGTACATGTGCACAGGAGTGTGTTTGAGAATTGTCGACAGGAGAGACAGACAAGGGACCTAAGTCAGAAGGCTGATATAAAGTATTGGTTTTGCTAAAGGAATGCTGAAAACAATGCATATATTCTGAAAATGCAAACATAGACAAGTACTGTACATAAGCAGAGAGACACAATATAATGAGAAGCCACTATTTGTGTATTGTTAGCTTGGATAGGTTCTGTATCTCATCCAGGTGAAGATCCAAATTGTAAAGGTTAAAGCTGTTTTGCTGTGCTGTGAAAAAGTTGGACTAGAATTTGCAATTATATGCTAAGGTCTATAGATAAACTAGTATTTTATAGGTGGGTGGGTGGATGATTGGGTGGGTGTGTATTGATATATGCATGGGGCACCTAATGTTTATACCGGACTAACTTTTACTTTCAATACATTTTATTATAAAGGTTATGTAAGGTATCAGATGTACATTTCAACTGTGAACTACAAGCAGCAGTAAGAAGTCTAATAAAAACCTTGTTAGTTGCTTCACAAGGTTTGAGCTTATTATGGCTGTATTGCCTGTAAAGTAAAAACAAAGTTACAAGGAAACTGAGCTGACACGATTAAAGCAGAACTACACTGCATCTGAACACCTCAACTCAAAAATCCATGTCTGCATGCTTTATTTTGTTGAGAAAAAAACTTTGAAAAACACCCTCCTAGCATTTCTGACTGTGGCCATCTTGAGTAAGGGCATATGATTCATGTAGCATTTGCAGTGCCTTGAAAAAGTATTTATACCCCTTCCACATTTTGTCACATTACAACCAAAAACGCAAATGTATTTTATTGGGGTTTTATGTGATAGACCAACACAAGTGGCACATAATTGTGAAGTGGAAGGAAAATGATAAATGGTTTTCAAAATGTTTTACAAATAAATATCTAAAAAGTGTGGCGTGCATTTGTATTCAGCCCCTTTTACTCTGATACCCCTAACTAAAATCTAGTGGAACCAATTGCCTTCATAAATATTCTAATAAGTAAATAGCATCCACTTGTGTGTAATTTAATCTCGGTATCAATACAGCTGTTCTGTGAAGCCCTCAGAGGTTTGATAGAGACCATGGGGCACACCAGACAGGTCAGAGATAAAGTTATGGAAAAGTTTAAAGCAGGGTTAGGTTATAAAAAAAATCCCAAGCTTTGAACATCTCACAGAGCACTGTTCAATCCATCATCTGAAAATGGACAGAGTATGGTACAGCTGCAAACCTACCAAGACATGGCTGTCCACCTCAACTGACAGGCCGGGCAAGGAGAGCATTATTTAGAGAAGCAGCCAAGAGGCCCATGGTAACTCTGGAGGAGCTGCAGAGATCCACAGCTCAGGTGGGAGAATTTGTCCACAGGACAACTATTAGTCGTGCTCTCCACAAATCTGACCTTTATGGAAGAGTGGCAAGAAGAAAGCCATTGTTAAAAGAAAGCCATAAGAAGTCCCGTTTGCAGTTTGCGAGAAGCCATGTGGGGGACACAGCAAACATGTGGAAGAAGGTGCTCTGGTCAGATGAGACCAAAATTGAACTTTTTGGCCCAAAAGCAAAACGCTATGTGTGGCAGAAAACTAACACTGCACATCACCCTGAACAGACCACCCCTACCATGAAACATGGTGGTGGAAGCATCATGTTGTGGGGATGCCTTTCTTCAGCAGGGACTGGGAAGCTGGTCAGAGTTGATGGGAAGATGGATGGAGCCAAATACAGGACAAGATTTTGCAAAGAAGAATGGGAAAAAATGTCACTCTCTAGATGTGCAAAGTTGGTAGAGACATGCTCAAAAAGACTTGCATCTGTAATTGCAGCGAAATGTGGTTCTACAAAGTATCGAAAACCATTTATCATTTCCCTTCCACTATACAAATATGTGCCACGTTGTTTTGGTCTATCACATAAAATCTCAATAAAATACATTTATGTTTTTGGCTGTAACGAAAAAATTCGGAAAATTTCAAGGGGGTATGATTACTTTTTCAAGGCACGCTACTTCCTGGAATCCATCAGCCATTAGCTCAGACATGCAGGTAGGTATATGTGCTTAGCTGAGAAAACCTCTCCTCCCCTCCTGAAGACGCCTGCGATGTATGACATAATTTGCCTAGGCCTGGAAACCAAGAAGTAACTGAAGAAATAGAAAAAAAAGTTTAAAACAATAACTATAATACAGTATGCTTTCCTATCTATCTAATAATGATAGCAGTATAAGCATTTAAAATAGTGGAGAGGTATTAGAACTCCTGTCAGTATATTATTGCTGTCTGAGACTCAGTTTGCTAAGAAGACATGGCCACTCAATGAAGTTGGATGAGAAGTGGTTCTTTGTTAAACTGCATAGGGGGTTCTTTACTGTAAGAACGGTAAAGATGTGGAACACCCTTCCACCGTTGATGGTGTCAGCAAGGAGTGTAGATATTTTCAAGAAAATTTTAGAGTGACATCTTAGCAAACACAATATACAACGATATGGGAAATTATAGTGACATGATTACATACACACGCACTAAAGCAGGTTGAACTGAATTTTCTGGTGTCTTTATTGTACCGAATCAACTAGGTAACTGCAGTGGGGCAAAAAGTATTTAGTCAGCCATCAATTGTGCAAGTTCCCCCACTTAAAAAGATGAGAGAGACCTGTAATTGTCATCATAGGTATACCTCAACTATGAGAGACAAAATGTGGAAACAAATCCAGACAATCACATTGTCTGATTTTTGAAAGAATGTATTTGCAAATTTTGGTGGAAAATAAGTATTTGGTCACCTACAAACAAGCAAGATTTCTGGCTCTCACAGACCTGTATCTTCTTCTTTAGGAGGCTCCTCTGTCCTCCACTCATTACCTGTATTAATGGCACCTGTTTGAACTTGTTATCAGTATAAAAGACACCTGTCCACAATCTCAAACAGTTACACTTCAAACTCCACTATGGTGAAGACCAAAGAGCTGTCGAAGGACACCAGAAACAAAATTGTAGACCTGCACCAGGCTGGGAAGACTGAATCTGCAATAGGCAAGCAGCTTGGTGTGTAGAAATCAACTGTGGGAGCAATAATTAGAAAATGGAAGAAAAACAAGACCACTGATAATCTCCTTCGATCTGGGGCTCTACGCAAGATCTCACCCCGTGGGGTCAAAATGATCACATGAACGGTGAGCAAAAATCCCAGAACCACACGGGGGGACCTAGTGAATGACCTGCAGAGAGCTGGGACCAACGTAACAAAGGCTACCATCAGTAACACACTATGCCGCCAGGGACTCAAATCCTGCAGTGCCAGACATGTCCCCCTGCTTAAGCCAGTACATGTCTGGGCCCGTCTGAGGTTTGCTAGAGAGCATTTGGATAATCCAGAAGAGGATTGGGAGAATGTCATATGGTCAGATGAAACCAAAGTAGAACTGTTTGGTAGAAACACAACTCGTCGTGTTTGGAGGAGAGAGAATACTGAGTTGCAACCAAAGAACACTATACCTACTGTGAAGCATGGGGGTGGCAACATCATGCTTTAGGGCTGTGTCTCTGCAAAGGGAACCAGACGACTGTTCCATGTACATGAAAGAATGAATGGGGCCATGTATCGTGAGATTTTGAGTGCAAACCCCCTCCCATCAGCAAGGGCATTGAAGATGAAACGTGGCTGGGTCTTTCGGCATGACAATGATCCCAAACACACCGCCCGGGCAATGAAGGAGTGGCTTCGTAAGAAGCATTTCAAGGTCCTGGAGTGGCCTAGCCAGTCTACAGATCTCAACCCCATAGAAAACCTTTGGAGAGAGTTAAAGTCCGTGTTGCCCAGCGACAGCCCCAAAACATCACTGCTCTAGAGGAGATCTGCATGGAGGAATGGGCCAACATACCAGCAACAGTGTGTGACAACCTTGTGAAGACCTACAGAAAACGTTTGACCTCTGTCATTGCCAACAAAGGATATATAACAAAGTATTGAGATGAACTTTTGATATTGACCAAATACTTATTTTCCACCATAATTTACAAATAAATTCTTTAAAAAATCAGTCAATGTGATTGTCTGGATTTGTTTCCACATTTTGTCTCTCATAGTTGAGGTATACCTATGATGACAATTACAGGCCTCTCTCATCTTTTTAAGTTGGAGAACTTGCACAATTGGTGGCTGACTAAATACTTTTTTGCCCCACTGTATGTAACTATTTTGGCTGTGCCCCCCTTAGGGAGATTCTCTTTATCCTGTTTACTGTTATCACCCAGAGTGAAAGTGAAAGAAAATCTCAAATTTTGGAAAGTTTCATTTTCAGGTTATAGCAACTGTAATGCCCCGTACACATGATCGGACTTTCTGACAACAAAACCGTGGAATTTTGTTCGAAGGTTGTTGGCTCCAACTTGTCTTGCATACACACGGTCACACAAATGTTGGCCAAAAATTATGAACGTAGTGACTTACTAGACATACTACGCGGTTTTTCAGCTCTTTAGCGCCACCATTTGCTCTCCTTCTGCTAATTTTGTGTTAGTAGAAGTTTAGTGAGTGTTGATTTGCGCTTTTCTTTTTGCGTTTTTCATTTAGCGCTATTATTATTATTATTCCTGATATCACTTGAAAAAACAAGCCTTTGAAACTTTGTTTGCAATAACTCCATCAGTATCACCAGTAAAGCAGCTTCATTATTATCCCATTAATGAAGAAGAGAATTGTGCGCTGCATTTGGAGATTTCATAATTTGGCACGTCACGAATGTTAATTCTCCATTACGAACGCTATTTGACAAGACCGACCGCTTCTGCTTCTGAGCATGCGTGGACTTTTGTGCGACAGACTTGTGTACGCACGATTGGAAAGTCCGACAACAAAAATTTGTTGGTGGAAAGTTTGAGAACCTGCTAGCCAACATTCGTTGGCGGAAAGTCTGACAACAAATGTTCAATGGAGCATACACACGGTCGGACTTTCCGCCAACAAGCTCACATCCAACATTTGTTGTTGGAAAATCTGATTGTGTGTACGGGGCATTAGTGTGAAAAGATCTAACACTAGCCCTCCTGCACCAAAAATAACCAGTGCTTATTTTGTGGCAATTTTTCTTTAGCTAATTGCAGTAGAGAGGCTGGTTTTCTAAACTTTGAAGTGTAAGAAGATAATGAATTTTCTAAGCCCTGTCTCTGTGAATGACTAACACTGACTGAGGGAACATAACATGGAAGAGGTGGGGAGGGTCTTGCTCGGACTAAACTAACTGGCCCTAAACAGGAGAAAGACACTGAAACAGGAGGAAGACACATTAGTAAACAAGTTGAGTGGCTGAAAACCACCGTTAGATGTCAGCATGTGAGCGGGGCCAGATGTTTAGTACCCAATAGGATGTAAATGCATATGGAGACCAGGGAATGCAGCACAATGTATTAACACAAAGGAGTTGATTTACTAAAACCTGAGAGTGCAAAATCTGGTGCAGCTCTGCAAAGAAACCAATCGGCTTCCAGGTTTTATTGTCAAATCGTAATTGAACAAGCTGATTGGATACATTCACAGCTGCACTGGATTAGGCACTCTCCAGTTTTAGTAAATCAGCCCCACAGTTCCACAAGGTGGCAACAGGGTCTGAATCTCATGGCTGAACAGTTTCCGCAGTTCATTACAGAGGGGCATGAGGAACACAGTTTCAATACAGTAAAGGACACATTAGAAAGCTTACAGCACCCATTAGCATCTGACAAATGAGGTGGCTGGTAGGTGGTATGGCAGCAAGGGCAGCTGGTAGGCAGATGATGGTCTCATGCGTGAGGTCCCTACTCTGTCCTCCTCCTCCACCGGAACCTTTCCCTATGCTGGACACACTTTCCCTCATCAACAGGTACCTGTCTTTGACCTAGCCACTTTACAACTGCATGCCAACTGGATTAGGACAGTGCTATTTATTAGCACTGCCCTCACTAAAGATGGCTGCAGAGGTCATCCAGGTGCAGCAGCATCCAATTGGATGGCTGCTCCCCTGATGACACCTACAGAGACCTCAGAGGAACAAGAGTTCCTCTTATCCTTTATCCTCCCTGCAGTGGCGGCTGCTGAAGTTTTAGGATGGGGGGGTGCCAGGCCCCGCCCTTCCTTTTTGACCCCTCCCACTTGGTGAAAGCAGGCATGGTTTCAGCTAAATAGTGGGCGTGGCTCTAAGGTGGTGTGGTTAGTGTCTGACTTGATCGAGGGATGAAGGGAGAGAGGGATGGAGGAACAGCAGGCCCAGATCCTACACAACAATAGAAATATGTGTATTCTAGAAAGTTTAACAATCAACAGATAAAGATACTCCAAACACCTGGTGTTAGCACTTCAATCATCTCGGCACCATGGTTGTTATGGTGTCAGGATTAGGGATGAGCCGAACACCCCCCTGTTCGGTTCGCACCAGAACATGCGAACAGGAAAAAAGTTCGTTCAAACACGCGAACACAGTTAAAGTCTATGGGACACAAACATGAATAATCAAAAGTGCTCATTTTAAAGGCTTATATGCAAGTTATTGTCATAAAAAGTGTTTGGGGACCTGGGTCCTGCCCCAGGGGACATGGATCAATGCAAAAAAAAGTTTTAAAAACTGACGTTTTTCAGGAGAAGTGATTTTAATAATGCTTAAAGTCAAACAATAAAAGTGTAATATCCCTTTAAATTTTGTAGCTGGGGGGGTGTCTATAGTATGCCTGGAAAGGGGCGCATGTTTCCCGTGTTTAGAACAGTCTGACAGCAAAATGACATTTCAAAGAAAAAAAGTCATTTAAAACTACTCGCGGCTATTGCATTGCCGGTCCGACAATACACATAGAAGTTCATTGATAAAAACGGCATGGGAATTCCCCACAGGGGAACCCTGAACAAAAAAAAAAAAAATGATGTGGGGGTCCCCCTAAATTCCATACCAGACCCTTCAGGTCTGGTATGGATTTTAAGGGGAACCCCGTGCCAAAATAAAATAAAAAAACTGGCATGGGGTCCCCCCAAAAATCCATACCAGACCCTTATCCGAGCACGCAACGGGGCAGGCCGCAGGAAAAGAGGGGGGGACGAGAGAGCGCCCCCCCCTCCTGAACCGTACCAGGCCACATGCCCTCAACATTGGGAGGGTGCTTGCATTGATCCATGTCCCCTGGGGCAGGACCCAGGTCCCCAAACACTTTTTATGACAATGACTTGCATATAAGCCTTTAAAATTAGCACTTTTCATTTCTCCCATAGACTTTTAAAGGGTGTTCCGCGGCATTCAAATTTGCCCAGGTGCCCCCTATGGACGGGCCGCCACTGCCTCCCTGCATGGCAGCTGCCGGAACAGTGCCGAGTGAAACATGTTGGAGTTGTGGTCTAGAACTCTAGATGAATCGAGCTAAGGCTGCTTTTACTTGCTTACCACTCTGGCTGGGTGAGGGGTGCGGCGGTCGGCCTACCTTTTTCTGTTTTGCATTGTGCTTTGGGTCTGGACAGACCTTCCCTCAGCCTGCACCCTCACTGGTCAGCGGCATACAACAAACTGGACTTTGACAGCCAGAATGAGGACCCTCAAGCATTAAAGAGGGCACTCCAGAAGAGGAGGAGCCAGGAGCACCGCTGAGGGGCCCCAGAAGAGGAGGATCGGGGCCACTATGTGCAAAACAAACTGCACAGGGGAGGTAAGTATGACATGTTTGTTTAAAAAACAAAAATGAACCTTTAGTTATCCTTTAATAATTACAGAGCTAGTATGCCCTTTAAATCAGTCTAAAACCCGATGGGTTCTACTTCCTATTTTGCTCCCCGCAAGGCCTGCAAATGAAAAGCATAATGAGCTAGTATGCGTTGCATTGTAGCCCATTATACGACACTTACCTGCAAACGAAGCATGCGCTGTCCCCTGAGTAGGCCGCGTCCATCTTTGCCCCTCTTCCTTCCGGGGCCACGGACGCCGGCTCTGTGACTGGCCGGAGTCGCGTGACATCACTCCCGCCATCAGTCATGGCACGCGCTGGGGGAAGAAATGGCACAGTGGCCCGTTTCTTCACAGCGCCTGCGCCGATGACGACATCGGCGCACTACAAGTGAAATATTTCTTAAACGGCGCTCGTTTAGGAGATATTTCCACTACCTATAGGTAAGCCTTATTCTAGGCTTACCTATAGTAAAAGTCAACAAAAAGAGTTTACAACCACTTTAAAACTACACTAATAGAAATGGAAATTTCAATATGTCATGTATGTTATTTAATCCACATAAGCACATAAGAAGGATCTACTGTACAGTAATTTTTTTTTTTTGTTTACATTCTTCTGCCTCAGTAGAGCCTTTAGATTTGTTTCTTACTTAGATTTAGTCACACTGTAACTTAACGCCTTTGCTATTTATCCTTATAAGCTTTCGGTGCTCACTCTCCTAAGCTACTAAGTTGGTATCCATTATACGTTGAAAAATAACGCACATACACACAGCAAGTGGTTGCAAATCAAGCATGAGCGGGGGCATTGCAAAGCACACTGTGCTTTCATCTCAACTACAGTTCAAAAAACTACATTGGCTTTTATGATATAGCAAACTCCGTTATATCATCCCCTAGACCTCATACAAGTTCTGTAATAGGACAATTGTAAAGATTAAGTGAAGCAAGGACAAGCTTGGCTTTTGGCAGGGCAACAATACAGGTAATTTCTGCTTCAAGAATCTGTCTCGTCCATTCCACTAAATAAAGATATGGCTCAGTAATTTTGCAATGCCGGTTTGCTATTCAGACTATTGAAACAGGGCATTATGAAATAGAGCGAAGACACTGAGATCTGGGACCAAAACAAATTATAGGACAGAGGCAGGTTCTTCTTCTCTGACAAAGTAGCAGTGTTATCCTCGAGACCATCACACTGCAATAAATGGTCCAGATATGAGACTGTGCTTTATTGCCTCGTGTGCAGAATGCTAATAATAATCTGATCAGTGTTCGGGGAATTCTTTTGTTACATTTTTTACCCTCTTCTGACATCCCTTTAAAAAGTTCTGAATGCCCCGGGGGCAGAAGGATCAGCGATCATGTGTGTAAAGGGTTGCAACACCATGACTCCCAACTGTCCCTGATTTTGAGGGACTGTCCCTGATTTCGAGGGACTGTCCCTGATTTGGAACAATGTCCCTCTGTCCCTCTTTCCTGCTCACCTGTCGCTCATTTTGGTCTGATCTATATAGTTGTATATAAAATGCACTATTTATCTGTCATACAGTGTTTCTCAGTGCGAATCTTTCATCTAATTTCTAAATTGCTGCATTTGTAAATCCCAAAAGCCTATATATATATATATATATAAATAGTAGTGGTAAAAAAAAGCACTTGTGGGTTTAACCAATCATTTTTTTTGTACAATTCTCCCTTAATGGGGGGCGTGGCAGGGGGTGTGTCCTTTGCCTATATACTTTTGCTAAAAGGTGTCCCTCATTCCTATCTCAGAAAGTTGGGAGGTGTGGCAACAGTGGTCACATGATCGGGAGCTGGTCCCCCCGCTAAGAATATTTATGCTCCATTCACACTTGTGCGACTTGTCATGTATCTTTGGACATCAAAGTTGCATGACAAGTCATTCCCCATGTTTTCCAATGATAAACATTCATATATGTGTGACTTAACCACTTGCCGACCAGCCGCCGCCGTTTTACTGCCGCAGAATGGCACGACTGGGCGAAACGACGTTATGTTTTGTCGCTTCGCCCTGTGTCCACTAGTGGCGCGCGCGCGGGCCCGCTGCTCGCCCCCGGAGCCAATGCGAGTGCCCGGCGGGCACGATGACCTCCAGGCTCCCGTGATCACTCGTGACACACTGAGAACCGGGATCTGTGTGTGTAAGCACACAGATCCCGGTTCTCTGAGGGGAGAAGAGACTGATCTTGTGTTTATACAGAGTATGAACAGAGATCTGTCATCTCCCCTAGACAGTCCCATCCCCCCTTCAGTTAGAACACAGAGAGGGAACACAATTAACCCTTTGATCGCCCCCTAGTGTTAAGCCCTTCCCTGCCAGTGACATTTTTACAGTAATCAGTGCGTCTTTATAGCACTGATCACTGTAAAAATGCTAATGGTCCCAAAAATGTGTCAAAAGTATCCGATGTCGCGTAATGTCGCAGTTCCGATAAAAATTGCAGATCGCCCCCATTACTAGTAAAAAAAAAAAAATAATAAAAATCTATCCCCTATTTTGTAGACGCTATAAATTTTGCGCAAACCAATCAATATACGCTTATTGTGATTTTTATTACCAAAAATATGTAGAAGAATACATATCGGCCTAGTGATTGGTTGCCTTAGGTTACTGCAAATTATGTTTTTTTTTGCCCTTAGTTGCACGCATAAATATCACCAAAATGAAACTGACATTTTTTTGCCAATCCTATATATTTTTTTTCGACCCAATATTTCTCTATGTAGGAAAACAGCCTCAGTCTGCCTCATTAGGGTAAGTCAGCCAGAAATGATTGGTTAAAACAGGAATCCCATAAGAGCTAGCGATATCACCGAGGTCAAAATAAATTTGTTTTTGAGATATTCTTGGCTCTCAAGTATGTGTTAGACAGTCTACAAAATATATCTTGATGTATCTGTCAAGTTCTAGCTGTGTCAGGGCAACTGCCTGCAGATGCCTACAGAGGCTAATAAACCAGCAATATGTAGTTTGTCCAGCACTTGTAACAATAACTTGCTGAACCATGGTTGGTTATTCAGAATTTAGTTATTTAACTCTTGGGTGGCTGAATCATGGGCTGTATGGAGTCCCATTTCTGCTCTATATTTGCTGATTTTCAGTTTAGTAAAGGCAATCACAGTTCACTTTGTTTTTCTTACAGGGTTCATCGAGGGCACATTCATGAGTAAGGTGCTTTCCAGCCACTGTGCATAAAATTATAAGCTAGTTTCTAGCTAACAGGATGTTTTCCTATTGATTCATGTGTTGACATGCTGCACGTTTCTATCTCCATGCAAGTTCTCTGAGCGTGCACGCTATATTACCAAAAGTATTGGGACACCTGCCTTTACACGCACATAAACTTTAATGGCATCCCAGTCTTAGTCCGTAGGGTTTAATATTGAGTTGGCCCACCCTTTGCAGCTATAACAGCTTCAACTCTTCTGGGAAGGCTGTCCACAAGGTTTAGGAGTGTGTCTATGGGAATGTTTGACCATTCTTCCAGAAGTGCATTTGTGAGGTCAGGCGCTGATGTTGAATGAAAAGGCCTGGCTCACAGTCTGCGGTATAATTCATCCCAAAGGTGTTCTATCAGGTTCAGGTCAGGATTCTCTGCAGGCCAGTCAAGTTCCTCCACCCGAACTCGCTTATCCATGTCTTTATGGACCTTGCTTTGTGCACTGGTGCGCAGTAGACATGTGCACAGCCAGAAAATTTGTTCATTTTCATTTTCGTTTCATTAGTTTATTATTTTTTTCCTTTTTTGGGTCATTCGTTATGATCGCGATTAGTCAAATTTGACTGTCAGTGAACGTAACAAATACGAATTTATCCGAAGTTACGAATTATCCAAAACGAATGCTGCATCTAAACAAATGGAACGGAACAAATTAATAATAAATAATAATAATAAAACGTTGTTATTATTATTATTGTTATTTATTATTATTAATTCATTATTAATTTATTACGTTCCATTCCGTTTTTTCGGATCATTCATAATTTCGGATAAATTTGTATGTGTTACGTTCACTAACAGCCAAATTTGAAAGGAAATTACAATACCTATAATTTAAAAGTTACTAGTAATTTCTAATAGTTAAATTATTATTAGTTAACTATTATTTCAGATTTCCGAATTTTCGGATTTACAAATTTACGAATTCACTAATTTACGAATGTACATTCGTAAACTGCGAATGTATGAATGTACGAATGTACGAATGCCCGAGTTTACGAATGTCCAATTTTATCGAATTTACGAATATTCTGAAAAATTTGTTAAACGGGTTTTCGTTAATTCGGATATTCCCGAATTAACGAATTTGTCGAAATTCGTTAAAAAACTAATTCAGAACGAAACGAATTGCACATGCCTAGTGCGCAGTCATGTTGGAATAGAAAGGGGCCATCCCCATACTGTTCCCACAAAGTTGGGAGCATGAAATTGGCCAAAATGTCTTGGTATGCTCACACCTTAAGAGTTTCCTTCACTGGAACTAAGGGGCCAAGCCCAACCCCTGAAAAACAACCCCACTCCATAATCCCCCCTCCCCCAAATGATTTGGATCAGTGCACAAAGCAAGGCCCACTGTCCATAGGAGCTGATGCTCCGAGCGCATAGCCTGCCTGTCTGTCTGACTGATACAGTTCCTCCGGAAGTATCCGCGCTGTCCGTGACGTCACTTCCCGACGTTCCATGCTGGTTCTGGTCATCTTCCTGGTGGCCACAGGATGGGCAGCGGACCCCTCACCATCTCAGCCACGTACGGGTGCTGTGTTCCGACACTAGGAGCAACTTGGACAACCAGACATTAGATGAGCTCATGTTTACCTCTATCTTGTGGCGCTTCCTGTGTCTTCCCTTTTTTTTAAAATCCAGAAGAGATAGCTGGCTCCCGGTGATGCAAGGAGAGAAGATGGCAGTGAATTCTTTGCAATGTGAATTTTGATGGGTATTATTTGCAAAGTGAATTTTCACCACATTCACTAATCTTAAAAAACAAATCCTAGCAAAGTGACTATTCCTTTACAAATTAAACATCCTGTTCAACTTTAGAAAATCAACCCCAACGTCTCTAGTGTATGATCCATCTGACAGCAGTATAACACGGTTTGTGGGACCACTAGGGTCCCAGTATTCCGCTTTGGAGAGGAGAGCTGATGACAGCAATGTGATGCTCTGAAGTTTCTCTACATTGCAGGGAATCTTCAGATGAACAATGCTGACTGATGTTCTCATCCTCTGAACGCTCCCCTCTGTCTAATCAGGATCACAGATATTCCTCTGTGTAACCAGAGCCTACTTTATTTTGCATTTCACGGCTTACGCCCTGCTAGCACTGAATAGCATGCTACTGTCATTAGGGCTCCCGGTTCCACACAATGATTAATAATTAAAAAGAACTGCTTGCTAGTCAGCTTTCTTACTTACAACGGCAAATATTATTGATCTTTTGTTTATTAAATTACAAGCTTCGCGGAGATAACATATTGAGAATGACACAGTGAGAGTTTAAAGACAATAACAGAAAACGACCACTACCATTACTCGCTGTTTCTTGCTTGTTATTTTGCTTCCTCTTTGATATTTCTACTAAATAATCGTCAGTTTTGTATCATCGTACACCGCTGGGTGCTTTCATGTCATTTTACTGCACTGGCAGTTTGTGCTTTAGGGTAACGCATAGACTGGGGTGTTCTAGGAAAGTACAATCTGTGGCCAGGCACATAGCAGCAATTCAGGCTTTAGATCTTTATTCTATGATCTGTGCTGGGAACCAAATTGATTGCTATTGGTAAGAAAATGTTTTTCTTAAATCAGCCACTTATCTTTTTTAGAATATTATGGGATTGTAGACAGGCATGGATCTTTATATAGAAACAGCTGAATACTGTTTGTGCTTTTTTTTTTTAATTTGCACTAACATCCACATTTTCAGGACAAGCTTTCAGGGTGTACTCTCTTCGTTGAGGTCCAAACAGTACTTCTTAAACCTTGAAGAAGGGGGTACACCTCAAAAAGTCTGGATCTTTGAGAATGTCCAAAAGGACGCAACACGTCAGAAGGGAGGCACCTATGACGTCATCACGCTGGTCCTGCTGTCAGGAGGATTAGGATTTCAGTCTGGTAACCGGTAGGGTTTCCTTGATGCATTGTTTTTGATTTTGCGGATCTGAGTGCATATAATGGTATTCTAATAAAATAAACAAGCGCTGTAAAGTCTCTTTAATTTTTATGGGTATGTGGGATTGTGAGTACTCTTTTACAAGTGGACCCTAACTGTGGAAATGGCCATGGAGGCTTAATATACCATGCTGTTCATTACTTTCTTTTAAAGTGGTATTAAAGGCAGTTAAAAAAAAGAAAACAAAGATGTTATACTTACCTGCTCTATGCAGTGAATTTGCACAGAGCAATCTCGATCCTCATGCAAAAGACGCTGGTATGAAGTGGGTAACAGGATTGTGTCTTAGTCCCAATTAGTACATACACCACAACTATCTATAGCCCATGGGACTTTAACGAGTCACAACACCAAGGTATGGAATATAAAAAGATGTATTACAAGGAAAAGTACATAGATTGTAAAACACACATTATCATACATGTATACCACCAAGGACGAGCAGTGTGCATGCAGCTGAGCTGCCAAAATGGCACTGAAACCAAGCAGAGCCTAAGCCTTTATAAAGGCAGCTCTGGATTGAAGGGGGGCCAATCGCAGCGAGGAGGAGGCATTCCTAACTAAGGAGAGCCAATCCTCCCAGTGGAAGAAATAGTGTCCAATTGTTGGTGTCAGTGGAAGAAATAGTGGGGGTTATTTACAAAAGGGAAATCCACTTTGCACTACAAGTGCACTGCAAGTGCACTTGGAAGTGCACCTGTTAGTGCAGTCGCTGTAGATCCGAGGGGAACATGCAAGGGAAATGAAAAAAACAGCATTTTTGCTTGTACATGATTGGATGATAAAATCAGCAGATAGGTGCCACTGACTGCAACAATGAGACTTGATTTTTTTAATTTCATTTACACTCCAAATTCGAATGGAATTCAATGTAAAATTTGATTCAAATTTCATTTTGATCTGAGAATTCGGTAAACTTTGTTTATACTCTAATTTGGGTATTTGGATATATCTGAATCTCTGAATAACGAAACATTTGTCTGAATATTAATTCGGAACAAAACGAACTGCACAAGTCTAGTAGGAGATATAGGGGGTTATTTACGAAAGGCAAATCCACTGTACACAACAAGTGCAAAGTGCATTTGAAATTGCACTGAAAGTGCACTTGGAAGTGCAGTCACTGTAAATCTGAGGGGTAGATCTGAAATGAGGGGAAGCTCTGCTGATTTTATCATCCAATCATGTGCAAGATAAAATGCTGTTTTTTATTTTCCTTGCATGTCCCCCTTAGATCTACAGCGACTACACTTCCAAGTGCACTTTCAGTGCAATTTCAAGTGCACTTTGCACTTGTAGTTCGTACTTGTAGTGCAAAGTGGATTTGCCTTTAGTAAATAACCCCCTTGTGCTCCATTGTTGGTTTCAGTGGCAGGAATTATCCTCTATTCTTGCTACAAGTGGGAGAAATAGTGTCCCATTGTTGGTGTCAGTGGGAGAAATATTGGCCCAAGGGCTCGATAAAGGCAAGCAAAGGGCCTCATAGGCCCCCCGGGCCACAGTTTGGAGACCACTGAATTAGAGTGCTGCATTAACTTTTGACTTTTATATGTGCCTAGGATTCATATTTAAATTGTTAGTCCTGCAGCCATCTACAATATAAAGGCTTAAACACAATTACTAATTCAAAAGGCTGAAGTGTTTATGAAGACAAAGAAGATAACTTTTTAATTGCTGAAAAACAAGATGGAACATACTAGTGGCATCTCATTATTTTAAATTATGTATACTCCCCCCTCGAAAACAGAAAACTCAGGTTGTGGAATCTATTTACCTGACTTGTACATTTATAATAATAATGATAGGATATGAAGTTGTTTTATTATAGCAGTTCTATAATTAACACTCTACAATGTACATTTTGTTCCAAGCACTTGATATAGAAGTGCCTCTAAAGCTGAACTTCAGGCGGGTCCAATATAAAAAAAAAAAACACATTCAGCTGTGTGTACATTAATCCAATAATACAAGTTTTTTTTTAAACCACTTGCTTACTGGGCACCTAAACCCCCTCCTGCCCAGACCAATTTTCAGGTTTTAGCGCTGTCACTCTTTGAACGAAAATTGTGCGGTCATACACCACTGTACCCAAATGAAATTGTTTTCATTTTTTTCCAAAAATAGACCTTTCTTTTGGTGGTATTTGATCACCTCTGGGTTTTTTATTTTTTGTTAAAAAAATTTAAAAAGACCAAATTTTTTTTTTAAAAATACAAACCCGTTTTATATTTTGTTAATACATTTTGCAAACAGGTAATTTTTCTCCTTCTTTGATGTATGCTGATGAGGCTGCACTGATGGGCACCGGTAGGCTGCATTGATGGACACTGATAAGGTGGCATTGATGGCCACTAATAGGTGGCACTGATGGCCACTAAAAGGCGGCACTGGTGGGCACTGATGAGGCGGCACTGGTGGGCACTGATAGGTGACATTGGTGGGCACTGATGAGGCTGCACTGCTGGGCACTGATAGGTGACATTGGTGGGCACTGATGGGTGGCACTGATGGGTGGCACTGAAGGGCATCGAAAGGTGGCACTGAAGGGCACTAATAGGTGGCACTGATAGGTGACACTGATAGCTGGCAGTGATGGGCACTGATGGGCACTGATAGGTGGCAGTGATGGGCACCAATAGGTGGCAGTGATGGGCACTGATGGGTGGCAGTGATGAGCACTGATCGGCACTGGTAGGTGACACTGATAGGCAGCACTGCTAGGTGGCACTGATAAGGCACTGATTGGCACCACTGGTGGGCATTGATAGGTGGCACTTGTTGGCATTGATAGGTGTCACTAATTGCTGGCACTTATGCTGATTCGTGGCACTGTGTGGGCACTGGCAGTGGCACCGGAAGGCGGTATTCGTGGGCACAGATGAGGCGGCTTTGCCGGTTCCTCTTTGGGACCAATGTCCCTTGCACTGAAGTCGGTGATCAGCTTTTTTTCTCCTCACACTGCCAGCGTGAGGAAAAAAAAACAACAATTACCGATCTTCTGTTTACATCACGTGATCAGCTGTCATTGGCCTGACAGCTGATCATGTGGTAAGGGGCCAGTGTGATCACCCGAGTCTCATTGACTCTGCAGGGGGGGCGCGGGGAGCGTGCAAAGGGGAGGACGTCTATTGATGGCCTCACGGCAAAGTAGATCCGCGCTGTGGCCGTCATTCGGCTATAGCGTGGATCTGAAGGAGTTAATGCAAACAGTGTAAGTACCTGAATTTACAAGGTACTAGCCAATTGCAGGTCTCTGTACAGTAGAGCTCAAACCAAGAGAGGGTGAAGCAGCACAAGTAGCCAATTAGTTCTCTAGGCTCATGTGCTTACAAGAACCCTGTTGATAGGTGGAGAAAGCTGAGTGACAGAGATGTGCTGCTTCACCTTCACTGTCCAATAATAGGAATGGAGCAAGAAAAAGATTTGTAGGTATTACTTACAATAAGTCCATTTATGGTTTGTGGTGCTGCTCCAAGCTGAGGTGTGAAGCCCTGCTGGCGCTCAGGATAACAGGGATGCCGGTATGAAAAGTGACTGATCCAGTAAGAGGTGAATAAAGCAAGAAAGCGCCACGCACCTGAGCCGATCCTAGTAAGGATGTGTACATGTGAAAGCCTCAGTCACTGCCGCCCCTCAGACCACGCCCACTGACATGTTCCCCCCCCCTGCCCACGGGGCTTAACCACTTCTGCTCCAGAAGGTTTACGCCCCTTCATGACCAGGTTATTTTTTGCAATACTTTAACTGACAATTGCGCGGTCGTGCGATGCTGTACCCAAATAAAATGTATGCAATTTTTTCCCACAAATAGACCTTTCTTTTGGTGGTATTAATCTGAGGTTTTTTTTTTGCGCTATAAACAAAAAATGACAGACAATTTTAAAAAAAGCACAGAATTTTTTACTTCCTGCTATATAACATATCCAATAAAAAAGGTATAAATATAAATTTAGGCCAATATGTATTCTGCTACATATTTTTGGTAACAAAAATCCCAATAAATGTATATTGATTGGTTTGCGCAAAAGTTATAGTGTCTACAAACTATGGGATATATTTATGGAATTTTTATTTATTTATGTATTTTACTAGTAATGGTGTCGATCAGCGACTTATAGGGGGACTGCAATATTGTGGTGGACAAATTGGACACTAACTGACACTTTTGACACTTTTTTGGGGACCAGTGACACTAATACAGTGATCGGTGCTAAAAATATGCACTGTCACTGTACTAATGACACTGGCTGGGAAGGGGCGATCAAAGGGTTAACTGTGTGCCTAACTAGTGCTTTAGTGTAGTGTGGGAGGTGCTTTTACTAGGGGAAGGAGCACAGGATCCATGCCTTCCTTACTAACAGAACAGCAATCTGCCATGTTTGCATAGGTAGACTGCCATTCTGCCTGTGTAGCGAATGATCAGTGGGTGCCGGCAGACATTGAGTCCGCGGGACCCGCTGATTGGCTCCCACTGTGTAGAATCCAGTGGCGGCTGGTGGTAAATATTTTGGGAGGGCGGAAAACTAACACCAGCCCCCCTTGGAGTACGATTCTTGCAAGCAAACCCCCCATTGGAGACGAGCACCAGATGATCGCGGCAAAAACACCCCCGGCGGGAGACGAACGACTGGCAGGAAAGCGGAGATCGCCGCAAACCCCTCCCCCCGTGAGGGAAATGAACGGCGGACGGGGAAGGTGGCAACATCGCTGCAAGCACCAGAGAGACTAACCGGCGGCAGAGACTAACCTTAGGAGAGATTAACCTGAAGAGCCAGCCCATTATCCTCTCCATTCTCCTCAGGGCTGAACTAGAGTGTGTCCTGAGCCATGATTGGGGGTCCTAAGACTCCCTGGCCAATCGGGTCTCAGGAGCTGCTTCCTGATTGGCCTTGGGAAAAATCAGTGTGACAATAGCGAATATTCATTCACTATTGTCACACAAGAGGGTGTGCTTGGGGCAAAGTACTCTGCGCCCCCAGCCCTCCCTTTTTTGAAGCCTACAAGAGCCTCTGGCTCTAATCACGTGTTTAAAAAAAAAAAAGCCCCCATTGGAATGTATGCGTCCGGCGCCCCACAAGTAGATTTGGGGGCCGGACGCATGGATAGGAGGCTCTTCATTACAGGCTATTGCTGGTAGAATCACAGCGTGAGCGAGCCACTGGTGGCGCGCGCTTGCTACTCGGAAGTGCAGGATCACGTATATATACATGATCCTGGGCAGCGTGGCCGCCCTGTAGCAGTAAAACTGCTATAGGGTGGTCTGTAACTGATTAATCATAGAGACGAAACGCGTCAGTGGGTGTGCTCTGAAGAGCGAAATTGACTGGGGCATTCACATGTACACATCCTTACTAGGATCAGCTCAAGTGTTCAGCAGTTTCTTGCTTTAATGTAGGTATTACTTAAAGTGTTAGTTCACTTTTTCAGAAAAAAAAAGAAAAGACAAAAATCCCCACTTTGAAATCCCCACTCTTCTCCCTCTTGTTTCTGCAGAGCTCCCAGGAAGATTCAGAACAATGTTCAATGGACCTGGACCGGCTCTGTTTTTAGCTGAACAAGGGCCATAGGAGTGCAGAAATAAGTGCACTCCTGTGACCCACAGCTAAAAAAAAAAGCTTTAACTGCATCAGCTCTCCTCCCCTGCAAGACATGGTTATGCTGTGTAGCAGAGCTGTGCAATTCTCAGAACTGGATAGACAGAAATACCAATCATTTGATAAAACAGCTCCTTTATATGTATTTAATCGATGTATTTAGCTGTTTTTCTGATGTTCAGCTTTAACCACTGGACAGCCCAGTTACGGCACTGCAAAGTAATAGACTCTGGTGCCCTGAAGCAGTAAGTTTGTAAAGAAAATCAACTCACTTTATGTAGTCTCACTCTTGACAGATTTAGGGCTGGGATTAAAAATGTACTTTCACAGATCATGATCCAAATCAGCATAAAACTATATGAAAATATGATACTTAGTGAAGTGTGGATTTCTGGCATCTCAGAGACTTTTATGGAAATAAAAAGCAATTCCAAGAAGAATACAAACTGCCAAATAAGACTGCGAGAGTCGATGCGTTTTAAGATTATGAATACAATAAATCTGAATTGTACTCTTTGGAGAGTGAGTGTCTCCAGGACAGGATGGAGCGTATTCCTAACACGTTCTAAATTCCAGGATGCGGCTCCGTATCTCATATGCTGTAAAACAAATGATGATATTTTTTAATTGGAGGAAAAAAGTGGATTCAGATATTACATAAATGCTGGAGGAAAATGTAACTGTAGATAATTCCACAACACAGCTAAAGGAAGATTTATTTTTAAAGGGGTACTTGTGAAGGGGTTTTGCAAAGATTAATATAACATGCAACGAGGGCTGACTGGCAAATCTTGGCCCAGGGGCATTTCAACCCAGAGGCCCATGCAGTGACTCGGTCCTTCTCCCAGTCTCCCTCTATACTCAGCCTCCTCCAGACCCCCATCCCAGGCTGAAGCACCGATCAAGGGCGGGTGGGTCTGGACAGCACCTGCTGCACCAACTTGAAATTCCGGAACTGGCCCACAGGGGGCTGCAGGGGGGGAAGCCGGGGTGGCTCGGTCGGGGCTGGCCGGGGGAGTAGAGCCTTCGGTGGGCCTTGGAGCCAGCCTCTGACACTGTATGCCTCAGATATGGCATACACCATCCATGCTGGGTGGTTGGGGGCAGCCTGCGCTCTGTCCTTATCCCGCACTCGGTAGGACACTGGTCCCCCAAAACACCTTGTCCCCATGTTGATGGGGACAAGGCCTCATCCGCCCCCTTCTGACACCATGTGATGTCACATAACATCAGAGGGGTCGGGGTCACAGATACATGGAGGGCACCCACATATTGAATGTCCAGTGGACACATCCACCGTGGGATGGTTGGATATTCATCCGCCCGTTGTGCAGCCTTTATCACACAGGCTCCAACAATCGTCTGCCCCAAGTAGATCCGCCTAATACAGATTGGGTCTGGTGTCCATGAAATATTGTATTTGACCCTGGTGCCTTGAGTGCTGCTTGAACACAGAATCATTTCACTGGAACCTATACATTTGTAAAACATCTTCAACTCTCAAAGCCCTGATGAAGGTATCAGAATACTGGAAACACGTCGGGTATTGGGGTATATTACCCCTAGGAGAGTATTTATAACATGATCAATATTCATCCTTATATCTTCGGTTCTGTCTCTGTATGGAATGTATATTTTTTATATGTTGTAGACGCTTGTACGTCTTTTTTACTGTATACCATTAAAAATATATTTTTTAATTCAAGAGTTGGTGGTCTGTCAAAGTCCCAATAAGAGGGGGGTAATCTTCTTTGGGTGACCCATTTACGTCACCGACTGCGATCTCAAAGTGCATTGATGGTCTCGCCGTTCAACATGGCATTTTTCTGTGGCATGGCATGTTTCGAATTTCCTGCCCCATAATTTTCAGTATTCGGAGTGGTAGAGCCCTCCTGCAGTGGTGTCACCCGTGAGCCATTGCTCAATTATAGGCCAGTTTGGAAGGAGCACTAGTGCACTTGAGGCATGGGAGCCAAACACCTCACACCAGCACAGATGTAAGATGTAACCAGCACGTGGAGGGCCCTGGACAGGCCAGGAGGCCAAGTAAGAGTAGACCTGCACCCAGGAGAGCGGGTTGTAGACCTTCTGCCCTTATGGAGGTAGGGGCTAGGGCGGATCGCAAAAGGCCTTTTAGGCCAGGCCAAGAGTTCCCTGAGTGAGGCTATTCCCCTGCAGGGTCCCAGGAGATGTGTTCCTATTTAGGAGGTGTCTAAAAAGATCCCAGTACTGTGAGTTCTAATGACACTGGGTGTTAGGAGAGACGGGAGATGTTTGCTAAAAGGGGTGCATTTAGTTTCACATGGGACTACTGAAGACTGTCCACTTAATGTGACTATATATGTTCAAGCGACTTTGGAATGTATGTTGATGTAATGTGATTGTTATGCCATTCCTTAGATGACCTCAGTAGAGTACAGCAATTCTACTCATGTGAACTATGTTTGGACATTCCTTCCTTGGGATATAAAGGTCAAGGACTGGGAATGTCATGTGGAGGTCTTTGGCATGGAGTGGGGCACAGTGTGGCGGAGGGTTTGGCCTCGGGAAGTGAGATAGTGTTCTAGCAAATGCAGGAATGTGGCAGGAACTTGTGCTCTTGGAGCCATTATCAAAATAAAATAACATTTTATACTCCTAACAATTGCAGCAATGCCAAATATGTGTATGCTATTTGTTGTTTGAACCCATAGCAGGGCCTAAAAAAAATGTGTTGTTTCATGACCCAAGAATCTTTCTTCTGAATAAATCCTTATAGGTGATCATATTTACTTTTTTGTCTTTAAGGCCTTAAAAGACCCGACACTAGGAGCCCGCAAGGACTTCCAGAGAGAAGCGGAGCTTCTTACGAACCTGCAGCATGACCACATCGTTAAGTTCTATGGAGTTTGTGGTGATGGAGACCCACTTATTATGGTGTTTGAATATATGAAGCATGGAGATCTCAACAAGTTTTTGAGGTAAGCTCAATTTCAGAGTTAAAGCTGAAGTATGGACAAAAAATGTTTTTTGACCCTGTGTACTGTAAAAGAAAGTTAGCACTAACGTTGTGTTTCCCATCTATATATCTTATTTTCAGGCTTACGTAGTTTGTGGTTGGTGGCCTGTAAAAACAAATGGTTGAGCTGCATTTTTATCACCCCCCCAACTACTCCTGCTTAAAGTGTTACTAAATGCAGGAGACTACATTCACTATATCTGGTCTCCCACAGTACACAGAACATGGAAATGCAGTTATTTTATTAAATATAAACTGCTAAATAGCTTTTCTCATCAGCAGTATATAGCAGTCTTGTGACTTCTACCAGTGTCCGGCTGAGCATTGGTTAAAGCTTGTAGGAGGAGTTTTTATTCTCCTCTGACTGCCCTATGAGGCTTCATGACCTGACTTTCTATCTGGACAGTGCTGATTGGCCCCCTGCTGATCACATGCACCCTCCCAAAAAAGAGAAAAAAAACTCTCTAGCAATACACACTAAACTGGGCATGTGCAGAGTGCCTCCTAGGGCTCTGTTCTATCAGCAGATGGATTGGGGACAGTAAAAGAAGGGGAGGATCATTGAAGGCAGGATCAAACAGCCTTTTTAACACAATGCAGAGGGTTAACTCCTTAGGCTCCACAGTGAGTATAACAAGCATGCTTTGCTGCATATACAGACTGATTTTACTCTCATAAGATAAATAATTTCTAATACTACACAGTATCAAGCAATTCATCAAAAGCAGCGCTCTTGTCAATATTTAAAATGACTGGCTAATATATGTCTATTGACATAAGTAAACAGAAATAAACACAATAGGGGTAGCAGGTGGTGATGAGAAAGAGTCCGTAGTAGACACAGGTGGTAATATTAGTGTTGTCTGTAAAACGTGCAGCTTTCACCAGATTCCTCCAAATAGTGTGTCACACTCCCCTCTGGGGTTTAAACTCACCAAACCGCTGAAGTTTTCAGGCCTCAACAAATATCCAAATGCTACCCCCACACGGTGTCCTTGATCAGAGCCTCAAGCGAAATCCTCAGGCACCAAAAATATGAGAAGAAAACTCCACATAGTCTAGTCCCGTGTTGAATTTTTATTGAATTTCCTCCGATCATAAAACCTGTAATCACTAAAAACTTTCACAGTCCTATGTTATTATCAAATCCTACTGAGGGGCCAAAGATGGTTCCGTGGTGTGCTCAGCAAAACACGCCGATTGATTTTACTGTTGTGGGTTTAGTAACACTTTAAGCTGCAAAGGCAACAGATGGGGGGTATACACAAAGCAGTGCAGCGTTGGAAAACAATTTCACCTGTCACGTTCGACAAGTACCACCCACTGGACATGACCTAGTTAGCTGAATAGGGCTGGAGCCCGCAGGGGTTGTGCCAAGTGTGCCTGGGCACACCCTAATCTGTAAGTGAACATCCTTTATTCCCCTTGTATCCAGCACCCACCCAATCAATTCTGAAGAAGCAAGCATATCTTGCGAAACGTTTTGATGTTTTGAGTATGGAGCAACACACTAGCAGCATTTTCATTGAAGTTTGACCCTATTGATGGTCTCTTATATATCTCATTATACATCGCAATTTTCTTGTCTCCATACTAGGAATGGGTATCTGTTGACTTGTTACTTTATGGAGGGTACCTTTTAATCTTCCCCATTTTTTATGAATGTTCTTTTTTAGTATATATCCAATAAAATATTATATTGTTACTTTTTATCCTCACTGCCTCGTGCTGTGCCCATAAAATCCGTGTTTTGAGAAGCCGATTCAGCTTCTGCTTTTTCTTTCACTGTTATAGAAGGTATTATTTAGATTATGCATTAGTATCCAAGGACATATGAGGTACATTTTTAATGCATTTAAAGGTGAATTCATGGTATGGCAATTTTTACATAGTTCCATAGTGGCCTAACTTGTTCCAATGAAACTATAGCCAGCCATACATGGAATGAAATTAAGCTAGTTCAGCAGGGACTGTCAGAATTTTGATCCATGTATGGGTAGCCTGGTTGTACACAAGTCCATCTATCGATGGACTTGTTTACAACCAGCCTGGTTTTGTTTTTCCCTATGGATTAGTGCCACTGGCTATAGCAAGTTAAAAATTGGCTTGAGCAGAAAGGGAGTGAAAGTGTGCGGTGTTGAAGTGTTTAAAAGTGGAACATAATTGTATCTGAGCAGCACAAACTGAAAACACAATTTCATTTTTAATATGCAAAGCAAACTCATTCATGTATCTATGCTTTATTTTGTTGAGAAGTCACTTTGAAGAACACCCTCCTAGTATTTCTAGCCGTGAGCATCTTGAGTAATGCCACGTACACACGGCCGGATTTCCCGACAGAAAAAGTCTGATGGGAGCTTTTGCTCGGACATTCCGACCGTGTGTATGCTCCATCGGACTTTTTCTGTCGGCATTTCTGATGGACTCAGATATAGAACATGTTCTAAATCTTTCCGTTGGAAATGACGATGGAGTTTAGCCCGTTGGCAAGTCCGCTCGTGTGTACCAGGCATTAGGCCAGATGATTCGTATACATTTCGTATGCATTTACTTCCTGTAATCATCTGCTCTTTGGTCTGGCATGCAGGCAGGAGAGTGTACTTAGCTATGAAAGCCCTCCTCCCCTCCAGATGAAAAAAAAAAAATGCCCATGAAGACTCCTGGGATGTATGATATCATTTTTTGCCTAGGCCAGAAACCCGTAACTGAAGAAATGTAAAAACCAAAAGGTTAAAGCAAGTCAATTTAACCGCTCCAGCCCCGGAAGATTTTGCCCCCTTCCTGACCAGAGCACTTTTTGCGATTCGGCACTGCGCCGCTTTAACTGACAATTGCGTGGCCGTGCGACGTTACACCAAAACAAAATTGACATCCTTTTTTTCCCACAAATAGAGATTTCTTTTGGTGCTATTTGATCACCTCTGCGTTTTTTATTTTCTGCGCTATAAACAAGTAAAGAGCGACAATTTTGAAAAAAAAGCAATATTTTTTACTTTTGCTATAATAAATATCCCCAAAAATATATAAAAAAACAAATTTTTTCCTCAGTTTAGGCCGATATGTATTCTTCTACATATTTTTGGTAAAAAAAATCTCAATAAGCGTATATTGATTGGTTTGCACAACAGTTATAGCATCTACAAAATAGGGGATAGTTTTATGGCATTTTTATTATTATTTTCTTTTTATTAGTAATGGCAGTGATCTGCGATTTTTATTGTGACTGCGACATTATGGCAGACAGATCGGACACTTTTGACACTATTTCGGGACCATTGTCATTTATACAGCGATCAGTGCTATAAAAATGCACGGATTACTGTGTAAATCACACTGGCAGGGAAGGGGTTAAATACTAGGGGGGCGATCAAGGGGTTAAGTGTGTCCTAGGGAGTGATTTTAACTGTGGGGAATGGGATACCACTGACATGACAGCGATCATTGCTCCCAATGACAGGGAGCAGTAGATCCCTGTCATATCACAAGGCAGAACGGGAAAATGCCTTGTTTACATAGGCATCTCCCCGTTCTGCGGCTCTTTGACATGATCGCGGGCCCCCTGGTGGATATCGAGTTCCATGGGCACGGTCACGCTGTATGCGCGCGCACGCCACCCACTAGCCCTGCCAATTAAAGGGGACATACAGGTACAGCCATTTGCCCACCTCTGCCATTGTGCCGACGTATATCGGCATGCAGTGGTCGGCAAGTGGTTAATATATACTCCTATATATTTACTAATGCTATCAGAATAAGGATTAAAAATAGTTAATTGTGACTGAGAGAGTTTAGTTACGCTTTAATGTTTAGCTCTATTTTAGGTTTAGTTGCAAAAGTTCATGAATACATAATCACAAAGCAAAGACAGACTAGAGTAAACACATTAATACATTCTCTTCATGAACACACACACCTAACAGAATTATTAAAACTGCACTGAACAGATAATTAATAGGGTTTCCAAGCACTTGCTTTGATGGTATTCTCTTATTACATAGAAATCATGTTTTTAAACTTGATGTGGAGTGGTACTTACCTCTTCAAATAATTATGAGTGTTGCTTCCTGGTATTTAGTAAATTGGACCCTTGATATTTTCCTTGTTTGGAATGATAAGCACATGCATAATTGCACAAGAAGCCGTAACATTACCACACTGCTCTGCGGTTTTCACATCATTTGTAAATATATTAATTTACATGTTTTTTTTTTTCCTTCGTTTTAATGAAAAATAATCTAATACAACTGTGTTTTGACTCTAACATAGAGTAATTAATCCCTAGTTGTCACTAGAATGTTCTCATTGACAGTAGTCTCTATTTTAATCACTGATACACTGGTTATATTGTTCTCTATAATGGCTTTGGTTAGGTCATGTGTAAGGTGGGGTACTATAAAACAATTTATTTTTTGTTGTAAAAAATCCCTTGAGATGAAAACAATATCTCCTATTAGATATTTATATATAAGTCAACATTTGTAAGCAGCTAAAAATACGATTTTAATCAAGACTTACGTAATTTTGTTTTTAAACAATGAATTAAGTTGGAACTTGCACTTGATATACCCAACCATTCTCAACCAGGGTTCCTCCAGAGGTGTCTTGGGGTTCCTTGAGCTGTGGCTGATTGACCTCCCATCAATGGTGCCTGAATAGTTCCAGGGCCAATACCACTTGGCATAGCCAGTTGCAGGGCACCAATGATTTTTTCTAGCTGTCTGTAAGGGTAGCTTTTCTTCCCACTGACCAACAATACAAACTGCATTTTTTACACTGACCCCCAATGAATTAATTTTAGCTGTGGTTCCCCAAAAAATGAATATTATATCAAGGGTTTCTCTAGGGTACTGCAATTGAAAAAGGCTGATATAACCAAAAAAAGGACTACCCTTACAGTGGATATAAAAAGTCTACACTCCCCTGTTAGAATGTCAGGTTTCTGTGATGTAAAACAAAAATCAGACAAAGATAAATCATTTCACAACTTTTTCCACCTTTAGATCCCATTCACACAGGGGCGACTTTGGATCCGACTTGAAGTCGCCCTTGGTCGCCCCAAGTCGCGCAACATGTCAAATTCCATGTTAGTTAATGAGACCAGTCTTAATGTACACTACTGAAGTCGCTCTGACTTCAGAAAAGGTTCCTGTACTACTTCAATCCGACTTCTAGGCGACTTGTACCCATTGATTTCAATGGAAGTCGCCTCCAAAGTCGGATCGTGTCTTAACTGAAGCAACAATACAGGAATAGAAAATTGTTTTCTCAGGCAAACCCCT
Source organism: Lithobates septentrionalis (assembly GCA_037952835.1). NCBI lineage: Eukaryota > Metazoa > Chordata > Amphibia > Anura > Ranidae > Lithobates > Lithobates septentrionalis. The sequence continues at coordinate 2,336,269 of JBBDGP010000812.1, forward strand.
CCCTCCCCCTCCCTCCCACAGAGATGATTGTTGTTTGATTGGCCACTGGAAAGTCGCCTGTCCTGGAGGCGACTTAAAGTCGCCTCTTAAGCCGCCCCAAGTCGCGATGTGGTGCGCGCTCAGGTCGTGTCCAGGTCGCCTCGCAAAGTTGCGGCCAGAGTTGCGTTGGCCCTGTGTGAACCAGTTCTTAATGTGACCTTTAAACTGTGCAACTCAATTGAAAAACAAACTGAAAACTTATAGGGGGGGAGCAAAATAAAAAACTAAAATAATGTGGTTGCATAAGTGTGCACACCCTCTTATAACTGGGGATGTAGCTGTGTTCAGAATTAAGCAGTCACATTTAAACTCATGTTAAATAGGAGTCAGTACACACCTGCCATCATTTAAGGTGCCTCTTATTAACCCCAAAACTATTTCAGCTGTTCTAGTAGGTCTTTCCTGACATTTCCTTAGTCACGTGTTATAGCAAAAGCCATGGTCCGCAGAGAGCTTCCAAAGCATCAGAGGGATCTCGTTGTTAAAAGGTACCCAATCAGTCAGGAGAGGGTACAAAATAATTTCCAATGCATTAGATATACCATGGAACACAGTGAGGACAGTCATCATCAAGTGGAGAAAATATGGCACAACAGTGACATTACCAACAACTGGACGTCCTTCCAAAATTGATGAAAAGACTAGAAGAAAACTGGTCAGGTAGGCTGCCAAAAGGTCCACAGCAGTATTAAAGGAGCTGCAGGAATATCTGGCAAGTACTGGCTGTGTGGTACATGTGACAACAATCTCCCATATTCTTCATATGTCTGGGTTATGGGGTAGAGTGGCAAGATGGAAGCCTTTTCTTACGAAGAAAAACATCCAAGCCCGGATAAAGTTTGCAAAAACACATCTGAAATCTCCCGAAAGCATGTGGGAAAATGTGTTCTGGTCTGATGAAACCAAGGTTGACCTTTTTGGCCATAATTCCAAAAGATACGTTTTGCGCAAAAACACTGCACATCACCAAAAGAACACCATACCAAAAGTGAAGCATGGTGGTAGCAGCATCATGCTTTGGGGCTGTTTTTCTTTACCTGGAACAGGGGTCTTAGTCAAGGTAGAGGGAATTATGAACAGCTTCAAATACCAGTCAATATTGACACAAAACCTTCAGGCTTCTGCTAGAAAGCTGATCATGAAGAGGAACTTCATCTTTCAGCATGACAACAACCCAAAGCATACATCCAAATCAAGTAAGGAATGGCTTCACCAGAAGAAGATTAAAGTTTTCAATGGCCTAGCCAGAGACCAGACCTGTGATTACGACCCATCGACAAATCGCCTCTTATGAGGTGGAGTGTCTAGCTCCTCACTCCTGGAAGGTAGAGGTAATGTTAACATACCTGAAGGGATATCCAACTGTCAACAGTAGGCTACTGAACCACCACAATAGCAAAATTTCCTAAGAGCAAGTCTTGTCTATGAAATGAATTGAAATAAACAAATCACAACCAAAAAAAAGGCAGGGGACTGGGGGGACTGGGGGAGACTCTTTGACAGCCGACAAGGCCTATAACTCTCTTGGCAGCCAAATAGACATGGAGAGGAGGAAAGGATAGGGGATAAGGGGTGTTGGACACACTGAAAAACCTCATGGACTCTCCCAATCTGGCCCCCTGGGGTGAAGGGAGGACTCAAAGGGTGTTTTTATGTTTTCGAATAGAGCATGAAACAAATAGTGATGAGCCAAACATTGGGTTTGATTTAAGCAGGATTTAGCGACATGACTAGCTTTCACGTGCAGAATCTGAACTCCACTGAAGTTAATAGGAGCTGAATGTTAAGAAGCAATTCTGGCCATTTTGGGCATTTTTAAACAAATGGCATGGGGGTGGGAGATAGGCACTGTCATGGGCAACATGTACCAAAGTAAAAAAAAAATGTAAAATGTTATTTGGCTAGAAGCAGTGATTTTAGTATTGCTTCAAATAAATTATTAAAAATGCAAAATTCCAGTAAATAACATGTCTAGGGGGTTCCCTGACCCTGCCTGTGACGTGTGCATTTGTACAATACAACCTACAGCGGCAATGACATTTACAAAAAGTGTTTTTCAATTGTCAGCAAAATGGCAGCTACCAGCTACCTTATTCTGTTTGTAAACAAAGCGTTCAGGGATTGCATTCCTTACCCTAGAGGTCTGGTATAGATCTTAATGGGGGACTATATCAGGATTGATTAATTTTCAAATATATATATATATTTATACCATAATTTGTAAACTCTATAACTTTTACACAGACTAAATAATATACATGATTTGGGTTATTTTTACCAAAGAAATATAGAAGGCTACATTTTGGCCTACATTTAGGAAGAAAGATTATTTGTTTGCAAAATTTTATAACAGAAACTAAGAAAATGTGTTTGTTTTTTTCTTTTTCAAAATGTTTAGTATTTTTTTATTTATATAGCAAAAAATTAAAAGCCTAGTGGTGATTAAATACACCAAAAGAAAGCTTTATTCATGTGAAAAAAAAATGATATAAATTTAATTTGGGGACAATGTTGCATGACCGAGCAATTGCCAGTTAAAGTAGCACAGTGCTGAATAGGAGGTCAAGTGGTTGATATGCTGCTCTTCTGTAATATCTGCATTTTTTTGCAAAATAATCATGTGCATTGCGTGATGCAAAAAATAAATAAATAAATAAATACATTTTTTATTGACAATATTTTTATAAATGCCATTTTGGGGAAAAGAGGGAGCTTAACTTGACATAACCCCACTAAGATTCGTCATGCAATCATATGCATGTTTTTAAGTTCCTATTTGTATACTGTGATTCCTTTCATTGATGTTTCACTTGCATTTCATCTCTTGTTTCACATTAATAACTTCCTTCAGCTTTTGACATCGGCGGCTGAAACCGTCTAGTCTTCTAATGTGGACAGTAGCTGGGACCTTGTGAAGCATCCTCCCAGGAGACCTCCAGAGCATTTAATCACCCACATGGCCGACAGTTTAAAATTAAAATGACTTCCCTGCTGCATCGGTCACCTTTATTGTTCAATGTTTTCTCCACAAGGCACAATGAACTGCAATAAAACCTCTGGAACTTTATTTATGATGCTGTTCCAAGAGAAGCTGGTTATAAAGTGAGCTTCTTCCATTTTACTGCTTTTCCAATTTTTATTGAAAGTCACAATTAAACTCGGACAAATTCATTTTATAGTCTTTTAAGAGGCCACCATCTCCTCTTTTGGAAAAGACACTGAGTTGTTAAATGCTGTAATAGTCATTTTGGGCCGAGTAATGGAGCAAAAGTATAGGAAATACTCAGCTTGACCCTTCTTGTAGTTCGACTTAAAACATTTTTTCAGTTTATGCTAAATAGAAGCAGACCATATCTGTAATAGTTGTGTGACTAGTGAGATAATTTTAATCTGAGAATGTGATTGGTAAGCAACTCTACTTACAACTGTTAAAGAGCCAATAAAGATTTAAATACTTAACAGTCACTGGTGCGTGTCAGAGTATGAGCTAGAATTCACCTTTCACTAGCAGATCAATGGTATGCTAAAACATAACTGCTTAATAAATTCCAGGAAATTATTATTAAAAATTAAAAAAAAAACATGTCACCTTGTCGGTAACAACCCATGCAATCCATACATACAAAGAAACCAAAACAAAGAAGTTCAGAAATTAAGTTATGCATAATAAAATGACACAGGGCAATGTATTTAATACTTCTTACAAAATCCTTTGTTGGTAATGACAGCTTGAAGCCTAGAGATGGGCTGAAAACCCTCCTGTTCGGTACGCAGCAGAACTCCCAACCAGAGAAAAAGTTTGGCCCCCGAACTGTGAACAAGTCGATCATGAGAAATCAAAAGTCCCCATTTTGAAGGCTTATATGCAAGTAATTGGCTATAAAAAGGTTATGGGGGCCCAGGTACTGCCCTGGGGACATGTACCAATGCAATTTTTTTTTTTAAATAATCATTTTAATGATGATTTTAATGATGCTTAAAGTGAATAATAAAAATGAAAAATTCTTTAAATATAGTGCCTGGGGGGGGGGGGGGGGGGGGGTCCGGACTGTAAAGTGGCGCATTTGTAGCATGTATCGAACCTGCTGCAGCAAAAATTACATGTCTAAAGAATAAAAAAAATCACATTTAAATTGATCAGCGGTTGCAATTGCCAGCACCGGGCTATTTAAAGAAATTAACAAAACGCCAAAATGTAAAGAAAAAAAATGGCGTGGGAACCCCGCCTCCTGAACCATACCAGGCCACATGCCCTCAACATGGGGGGGCGGTGCTTTGGGGCAGGCCTTGTGACATTACTTACCGGTGCATTTTTAAGAACTTTCAGACGGTGGAGCAGGCACTCGGCGTTCTGCCTTTGACGAGTGTGGAGCTTTTTTTTTTTTGCTTTTTTTCTGGGCTGGTGGCAGGCATCATGATTGACAATGGATCTACATCGGGGGGATATTGTTTTTGTTTTTTTTTTGTTTTTAACAACGGACTTGTCAAAAACCCTTTTAGTGTTTTTTTGGGGTTTTTTTTACTGTTTTTTTTGGTGAATGAGTAGGGGTACCCCTACTCATTCACATGCGGTGGGGCAGGGATCTGGGGGCCCCAAAGAGCCTGGTATGGACTGGGGGGAGGCATGCATTTTTTTTTTGTTATATTTTCGGCAATCATTTTTTTTTTTCAGCTGTCAGGGAGGCCCATTGACAGCTGATGACTCATTTGTTGTTAAGGACGTGGTGACCCTTTCCTTAACAACATATTGACTGTGCACTAGGCGGGCAAAGATCCCACCGAACACACAGGAAATTCGGGTGTTCGGCGAACACTTGAACAGGGGATGTTCGCGCCAAACTTTTGCTCAGCCCGAACAGTTCGCCCGACACTATTCAAGATGCCTCCTGTATAGAGAAACTAGCTGCATGCATTGCTCAGGTGTGATTTTGGCCCATTCTTCCACATAAACAGTCTTCAAATCTTGAAGATTCCTTTTGTAAGCAAACATTTGCTTCTGCTTCAGTTGCCATTGTTGGAAAGTGTTAGTGCTGTAATATTCTATTATATAAAATAACAAACAAATAAAAAACAATATTTTCAGACAAAGTTATGCCCAGTTTACCTATATCATAACCAGCAGAACATTCCTGTGTTGACATTTAGAAGGCACATAAGAAAGAATAACAACAACAATCATCTAGCAAGAGTGGTAACATAAGGTAGTAACACAGGGGACGTAAGAATGTCTTAAACTATTTTTTTCTTTTGAGAACACAATACAGATAAAAGAATGCACAGGGAAAAGCAATAAGGTTTAAAAGGGTTAGATACCAGTCAGACCCAGAGGTTTAAAAAGTTATTGACATGTTTTGTGTGCAGGAAGGTACCTGAGGAATGGTAACAAAGATGATCGAAATACATTGGAAGCCTAGCTATAAGGGGGTGAAGGCAAAGGCAGGAAAGGAAGAAGAGTTGGACCTTTAGTTTCTAGTTATGACCTTGTGAAGAGAAGTGACCCGTATTCAGGAAATCTTCCACACCTGAAAGGGGCGTGTTTTCCATTTACGTAAAAATTGTGAAGGAGCTCCTGCCGGAAACACCTGATTGTCCTAAAGTGGTCAAATCAGGAAGCTGGAAGCTCTATTGAATTTAATCAGGGTTATATGAATGAGATGAGATGTCTCCGATTGGAGGGAAGTTACCTGGGGAGGAACAAATAGAAGTGATGTTAGATGTTTATTGGCCACACCTTGCCTGAGCTAGACCCATTTTTTAGAACAAAATATTTTAGATTTTACATAATGGATGTTTAGCATCTGATTTTTGATGAAAACAAGATAATGCACAATTTTTAATACTTATAAGATGCAAATACAGTAGCTAGAGTAACAAGATACCTTGTATAGATGATATACAATATACAGTGGGAACGGAAAGTATTCAGACCCCCTTAAATTTTTTTACTCTTTGTTATATTGCAGCCATTTGCTAAAATCATTTAAGTTAATTTTTTTTTTCCTCATTAATGTACACAGTACCCCATATTGACAGAAAAACACAGAATTGTTGACATTTTTGCAGATTTATTAAAAAAGAAAAACTGAAATATCACATGGTCCTAAGTATTCAGACCCTTTGCTCAGTATTTAGTAGAACCCCCTTTTGATCTAATACAGCCATGAGTCTTTTTGGGAAAGATGCAACAAGTTTTTCACACCTGGATTTGGGGATCCTCTGCCATTCCTCCTTGCAGATCCTCTCCAGTTCTGTCAGGTTGGATAGTAAGTGTTGGTGGACAGCCATTTTTAGGTCTCCCTAGAGATGCTCAATTGGGTTTAAGTCAGGGCTCTGGCTGGGCCATTCAAGAACAGTCACGGAGTTGTTGTGAAGCCACACCTTCGTTATTTTAGCTGTGTGCTTAGGATCATTGTCTTGTTGGAAGGTAAAACTTCTGCCCAGTCTGAGGTCCTGAGCACTCTGGAGAAGGTTTTCGTCCAGGATATCCCTGCACTTGGCTGCATTCATCTTTCTCTCAATTGCAACCAGTTGTCCTGTCCCTGTAGCTGAAAAACACCCCCACAGCATGATGCTGCCACCACCATACTTCATTGTTGGGACTGTATTGGACAGGTGATGAGCAGTGCCTGGTTTTCTCCACACATACCGCTTAGAATTAAGGCCAAATAGTTCTATCTTGGTCTCATCAGACCAGAGAATCTTATTTCTCACCATCTTGGAGTCCTTCAGGTGTTTTTTTAGCAAACTCCATGCAGGCTTTCATGTGTCTTGCACTGAGGAGAGGCTTCCGTCAGGCCACTCTGCCATAAAGCCCCGACTGGTGGAGGGCTGCAGTGATGGTTGACTTTCTACAATTTTCTCCCATCTCCCGACTGCATCTCTGGAGCTCAGCCACAGTGATATTTGGGTTCTTCTTTACCTCTCTCACCAAGGCTCTTCTCCCCCGATAGCTCAGTTTGGCCGGACGGCCAGCTCTAGGAAGGGTTCTGGTCGTCCCAAACGTCTTCCATTTAAAGATTATGTGCTCTTAGGAACCTTAAGTGCAGCAGAAATTTTTTGTAACCTTGGCCAGATCTGTGCCTTGCCACAGTTCTGTCTCCGAGCTCTTCAGGCAGTTCCTTTGACCTCATGATTCTCATTTGCTCTGACATGCACTGTGAGCTGTAAGGTCTTATATAGACAGGTGTGTGGCTTTCCTAATCAAGTCCAATCAGTATAATCAAACACATCTGGACTCAAATGAAGGTGTAGAACCATCTCAAGGATGATCAGAAGAAATGGACAGCACCTGAGTTAAATATATGAGTGTCACAGCAGAGGGTCTGAATACTTAGGACCATGTGATATTTCAGTTTTTCTTTTTTAATAAATCTGCAAAAATGTCAACAATTCTGTGTTTTTCTGTCAATATGGGGTGCTGTGTGTACATTAATGAGGAAAAAAATTAACCAAAGAGTGAATATATATAGTATAGCTGACATAAACTTTTTCTATACGCTCTAGAATATAAAGGAATACTGTAAGCTCTATGCCCCACAACAGAATCACATCATTCAAATCACGTTATTCCATGCCCTTGGATATGAAAATTTTAGAACCAGAAATAAAACATGTATTTCTGAATTTCTTCAGTTTAGTTATGATTTCCATATGACAGATTAAATCTCCATATTTATGAAAGGTTTTTAAAATCTCTTCACGCCTCGTGTTCACTTTCCAGCACCTGGTGATGGCAATGTGGGTTTCTGTAGACATTTTTAATGGATGAAGTGAAAATCAACATACAAAAGAATTTCTTCCCAGAAAAGCATAAAATAAAATATTGTTGTGGGTCTGAGTGTTTTATGATCTCAGTTAAGATGAAATGATAAAGTGCATATATATGCATTCCCTGTATATTTGAAATGTACTTCAAGCATCTGATTGTAATTAATTTACTATGAAGATATGTTTATATTTTCCATAAAACTTTAACAAAATGTAAAATATTTTTACTTGTTTCCTATTTACAACTGATGTCCAAAACACATCAATATCTCAGTTCTATTAATTCTACCAGCTGAATTAACAAAGGGTCAGATAGCGTATGTAGCTGCAATATTGAAAATCTCCTGTGGTTCCTACAGATGACCCCTCATTGCTACTAATGTCATTCTGTAGTGACCTAGGTGGCTGAAGATTGAGCTGTTGTCGGGAAGTAGGAAGCCATTCTCAGGAAGCGTCAATTTTTCAGGAATGTTCAATTCATTTCATTACAGCAGTGACTGCCAGCATGGAAATTGAGTTTGACTTTTTTTTCTTTGCAGGGGGCACAATTATTGGCTGTTTGTGCTGAGGGCAAAGTTACTTTAAGGATGTCTGTAAACGGCAAATATTTAGGGGTATCCATAGGAAGAGGTTACAAGTGCTATTAATGTCAGCAGTGCTTCCTTCTAAATATTCTTGGAGGGTGAATGTGTAACAAGGTTACACTCAGAGAGCAGTCAACTCCTTAAATCAGAACTTCACCCTAAAGGGGAGGTTCCCCTTAATGCCCTCCTCCTCCCTCCTCTTCTTCTTTTGGCACTTTTTTGGCGGTGAATGAGTACATGGTTTTAACAGGTACCTGCTCCCTCTTCTGGTCGGATTGCCAAGGCAATTTCACAGGCAATTTCACAGGAAGTTCTCCAACCCTCTTCTCCCTGCCCGCATCCTTCTGGGACACATCATAGGTCCCAGAAGGCTGCAGGACCATTCACAAAGTGCAGCATGGCTCACGCATTCCCAAGCTGGCTGCGAAGCTACAAGGAATCACAGCTGGCTTCCCACAGTTAACATACAGGTGCTGGGGACTCTAAGACCAGTGGCCCTGAGGATGGCGCTGGATCCCTGAACAGGTAAGTCTCCTTTTATTAAAAGTCAGCAGCTACAGAATTTGTAACTGTTGACTTTTTTTTTTTTCAAACAGGGTGAAGAACCCTTTTAAGACATAGCACACTACTTCTCTTCAAGTCAGGGCAGTCTGAGATCTGTCACCCAACTCTCTTCTCTACACCAGCCACTGGGGGGAGCGTTGACCCCAGCACCTCACAGAGGCTTTATGATAATCTTTACTGGAGCTTGCCAAGTTCCTGCCACAAGAACCTTAAAGTGTAAGTCCAAGCAAACACTAACTAACTCTAAACCTTTTCTCTGCCACATTCTAAACCTAATCTATCTAACCCTGTAAAGCAAAAATCGCTGTACTTACCTATTCTGCAGCCGATCCGGTCCAGTTTCCAGTGGTGGAAGCTGTGTGCAGGAGAGAACCTACAATGGCTGTGAAATGGCTGGGAAGTGACGTCACCCATAGACTTACTATGGGGCTTCCGTTGTTGGCTGCCTCTCCTGCACCCGCCTCCACACTGAAGCCACTGTTGACAGTTGATGCTGGGACTGGACCAGATTTACTGCAGAATAGGTAAGTATAGCGATTTTTGCTTTACAGGGTTAGATAGATTAGGTTTAGAATGTGGCAGAGAGCAGGTTAAGTGTTAGTTAGGTTTTGCCTGAATTTTCACTTTAGGTTCCTACTCATCTGTGGCAGCATCAGTTGGTCTGAAGGTCATCACATACACTACAATCAACCCCTCAGGAATAGCCTGACAGAGGCAGATTAGCCAGCACCACTACAGAGACCCACATGGACATCTGATCTTATCCTAACACATGCATGTTCTTCCATCAAGAGAATTTCCCCAGTGAAATGTGCTGAAAGTTGAATTATTTACTTCAACTAAGCAAACCATAAAGCACCAGCAAACAAACGTAGCTGTTTTCTAACAGTTACATAAAATAAACGTGTAAAAAATAATACAATTTCAAACGTGAAACTTAATTTTCACAGCTTCCAGCAAGTCTTCTTTTCTTTCTGTAAAGAGGGAACAGTCTTCCTTCCCTCAAGTCTCTGATGGGGAGCAGTCCCAGGGCTCCAATGATCCAGCTACCTAAACATATACGTGGTGGCTATGGGTGTGTGCTTTATATGACATGAGTTCCTCCCTACAGTAGCTTCTCCTGCCATGCTAATTGAGCAAAGACCACCAATATCTCCACCCACCAGTTGTTAAAGTATAACTAAAGGAAAAATATTTAATTTTATGTTAAATACCCATAGGTAAGTAAGTATGAGTAACAGGGAATGCTGCCCAACAACTATCTAGTGGGGCTATCTCTAAAAGGATTCTACACAAAGGAACATCTAGTAGCACCTAAACAAATTACAATGTAAATCTCAGTATGTGAATAATAATATGAAAAATAATATGGTTCTACATTTGGACATAAGAGCGGCTATAGGCGGTCATAATGCAAACGGGGCGATTAGGGTATGCCCAAGCACATCCAGCCTGTGTGCACGTATATAAGAGCGGCATTATTTCTTGTAAATCAGATAAATATCAGATAAATATCAGTTATAAATATAAATATCAGTTATTGGCTTATCCCTACAATCAGTTTTATTTTTTTGGAATATCCTAATCTATGGTTATGCTTGGATTGTAGTCTGAGCTATTCCTGCATGTCTGGTTGTAAGTAGACCTCAAAGTAGAACTAGCACTTACACAGGGAGAATGGCCTGTCCAAGCTGCCCTGGGAATAAGCTAGCTTTTCCTAAAAAAAATATCTCTAGCCTGGCTTCTTTAACCTACTTGAAGTTCAGCAACAGCTGGAGGGCCACAGGTTGAGAATCCATGCAGTAAAGCATGCTTGCTATACTAACTGTGGAGTCTAAGGGTCTAATCCTGTGCATTGTGTAAAAAGGCTGTTTGATCCTGTCTTCTCTGATCCTCCCCTTCTTCCACAGTCCCCAATCCATTTCCTGATGGTACAGAGCCTTGGGGGCACTCTGCACATTCTCAATTTAGTGCGTATTGCTAGAGAGGTTTTTTTTGGGAGGGTGCATGTGATAGGCACAGGGCCAATAAGCACTGTCCAGACATAGGGTCAGGGGTCCTGCAGCCTCATAGGACAGTCAGAGGAGAATGAAAACTCCTCCTACAAGCCTTAACCAGGGCTCGGCCAGACACTGATAGAAAGCCTGCTATATATTGCTGATGAGAAAAGGTATTTAGCAGTTTATATTTACGAATATAATTGCATTTTCATGTTCTGTGAACTGTGGGAGACCAGATATAGTGAATGCAGGGTCCTGGGTTTAGTAACACTTTATATTACATAAATATCTGTTGTCTACATAAATATAAGATTTTTACAATGAAGGTCTAATGCATTATAATTATTACAAAGTATGTGCCTGAAATGTAAGACTAGAACAGAAAATTAAATGCATGGCATAGTCATTTATCAATTCCATTATAATTTAGTTTAGTTTTGTTGCTGTTTATTTATTCATTTTTTTTTTGGAACAGAGCATAATAAGAATGTTTGCACATTCAGCATTTTCTACAGGAATCTAAGTTTAGCAATCTCTTTAGAGCAAGTGAAATCCATTTTGTAATACAAAGGTTGTTCCGGTACGAGAGAATATCCCAGTGTACATGGTGCACATTACACTAAGAAGAAACACAGCTGTATTTATAAATTGGGACAGCTAAGTTGAGCAACAATTAGCCGTCAGTTTACTAATTATGCTTATTAAAAAATATATATATCTATATAGATATATATTTTTATATATATATATATATATCCAGTATTCTTGGACAGAGTAGGCAAAGAGTATAAGCCATGCCAACTATATTTTGTATTTATTGCTGTCTGTGTACTGTTGTTGAGATGTCCCTTTCATTTTTTTTGAGACACAACAGAAAGTAAGAGGACATCTCAATATGAAGAGCAGTCCCATCTTTGAAATTTGTCACTGGCCCCGGACTTCATACATGAATATTAGGGATGAGCCTGATGTTCGAGTCGACAGCGAACAATATGCGGTGTTCGTGGCAAATTTGAAAGCTGCCGGAACACCGTTAAAGTCTATGGGACACTAACATGAAAAATCTAAAGTGCTAATTTTAAAGGCTTATATGCAAGTTATTGTCATAAAAAGTGTTTGGGGACCCGGGTCCTGCCCCAGGGGACATGTATCAATGCAAAATTTTTTTTTTAAAAACGCCCGTTTTTTTGGGAGCAGTGATCCCGGCCTCCCCCCCCCTGTGTGATTTGGTAATGGGGTACAAGTCCCCCTACCATTTCACAAAAAAGGTGTCAAAATGTTAAAAAAGACAAGACACAGCTTGGGACAAGTCCTTTATTAAAAAATAAAAAAATAAAAATGTCCCACGATGTCCATTCATCTTCTTCTATCACGATACCCAACGGACTGAAAAAGAAAGAAAAAAAAGCAGCGAAATAAATTCTCCAATGAGAAAAACAACATATTATATATATATTGATTTACTAAAGGCAAATAGACTGTTCACTTTGCAATTGCAGTTGCAATCTGCAAGGAAATGTTCTTCTGAGTTTATTAAATGAGGTACTTGATTTGATTGTAGCCGTATTAGTGCAATTGTGACAGAGAAAATTGAGTACTGTCCGTGATACTTTTTTTATTTGCACTAACATACAATTTTTCAGGACAAGCTTTCAGGGTATGTCCCCTTCTTCAAGGTCCAAGCAGTACTGATTAAATGAGGTGAAACTCTATCCTGACTTCCATCATCCAAACATCTGAAGGCAAAATGAAGTTTATTGTCCTTGCACATGAATGCACATGGTGTTCTTTGCAAAGTGCAATTTCACCACATTCACTAAACTCTGGGGAAAATTGCAACTTCACTTACAAAGCCTATTTGTTTTTAGTAAATCAACCACAACACGTTCATCAGTTATACATTCTCATGCTCACTATTGTATTTTAGTTTCTGATCAATGTGTATCCATAGATGTTACTAAAGTGGCCCTGTGGCGATGGTAACATTTGTAAAAAAAAAGAATGTCTTGATGAGACATGTTCCCCTGAAGTCCACTGGAAAACCAACACTTTAGGGTGTGTCAATCTCCTGAGCCTCCCATTACTTAGACCTCTTTCACACTGGGGCGCTTTGCATGCGCTACAGTGCTAAAAATAGCGCCTGCAAAGCGCCCTGAAAGAGCCGCTCCTGTCTCTCCAATGTGAAAGCCCGAGGGCTTTCACACTGGAGCGGTAGGCTGGCAGGACACTAAAAAAAGTCCTGCGAGCAGCATCTTTGGAGCAGTGAAGGAGCGGTGTGTATACCGCTCCTCCACTGCTCCTGCCCATTGAAATCAATGGGCAGAGCGGCTATACCGCCGGCAAAGCGCTGCTGCAACACCGCTTTGCGGGTGATTTTAACCCTTTCTTGGTTGGTTTTTACCCTTTCTCAGCTGCTAGCAGGGGGGGGAAAAGCACCCCGCTAGCGGCCGAATAGCGCTGCAAAATTGACGGTAAAGCGCCGCTAAGAATAGCGGTGCTTTACCGCCGATGCACCCACTGCCCCAGTGTGAAAGGGGCCTTACAATGGTACCTCCTGCTGACCTCCATGTCACTACAGAAGATAATGATCATGTGATGGTCAGCAGAAGGAACCAGTGAGAGCTGTAGAGAACCTAGAAGATCGACACACCCAGAGGTTCTGGTTTCCTGCTGGACTTCGGGGGAACAATTCTCTGCAATGAGTGGTGTTCAGAAGAAAAGAGAGATTCAAGGTATTAGGATTTTAAGTATGTCTTTTCTTGCAAATTTTACTAAAGCAACAGGGTCAGGTTATTACTGAAAAGAGTTTGATTTGAATCAGAGAATAGTATAATTATGTTCCTATTTTGATGTCTACATAATCTGTTTAAATGTTCTCAAGGTTTTAAAGAACAGGAACGCATATCAATGTATGTGACAGATGTTTTCTAAGCTTTCTAAGCTCAATGGAGACATTTTATATGGACATATCATTGCCTACAGAACAGTATTAGATGTGCATGATGGAAAAATCTGTTTCATTTGAGATTACTTTGTTAAGTTAATCATTTTGTTTTATATTCATTATTGTTAAAATTAATTTTCAGAATTTGTTTCATATATTCAGATTTGTTTTGTATATTCGAATTAATTTAATATATTTGTTGCTCTGAATCTATCCCTCTTTCAGAAGCTATATTGGAAGATTAACTATTATTGTTTTAATGTGTTAATTCGTTATTTTGGATGATTATTTATATACTCTGTTGGGGTTGGATGAAGGTGGATCCATCAGAGTCTCCAAATCATAACATAATGAATAGAACAAAATACATTTTGGATTCATAAATTATGTTATGATTAGGAGATTCTGATGGATCCATCTCAATCCAACCCAAACACAGTAAGTGGGAGTCATCCTATTTCACTTTTATACCTTACAGGATTTATTGCAATATGTTTCCATTTTGTTTGTTTTTTTAAATTCTTTTTATTGAAGTTTTTCATTTATACAATAACCTCTAGGCTGCCAACATGGCAGAGCCCAGATTTGGCCTCGCAGGGCCCAACAATGAGTCTTACCCCCTAATCCCCTCCACCCTCCCCCTGAAAACTCCCTCCCGCCTCCCTCACTGTCACAGCCCATTTCCAATTCAGAGTAGCTAACGTATACTTAATAACTCCTGTAGTATGAAGTTGTTAAGAAGTTGTTACACCGCCGGGTCAGAGTGGTTTATTACATTATAATTCCCCAATCCCTCGTTCTTCAATCAATCCTCCTGTTTCTGTGTTAATTAGCGTTACCTCACATTAATAAGTTACCCTCTACCTGTCATTGTTAACAGTATATTAATATGATTACCCTAATGTATTTTCATCTCCATACCAAGCCTGCCATACCTTGTCAAATTTATTTTTACATCTTCTAGCTTGATACGTAAATTTATAATAAGGCATCATATTATTTACCAACTTTTTCCAAAATGCGACATCTGGTGCTTGGGGATCCTTCCATTTTAGTAGGATGGCCTTTTTGGCGTAAAAAAGCAGAATAGTGAGCAGTGTTCTTAAGGCTCTGGTCTGTACCACCTCTTGTACCAAACCCAACAGGCACACCGTAATATTTAATGGAATAGGTATTGTGAGGAGGCCCGAGATACATGAAAGGACCTCCTCCCAATATCTCTTTATTTGTGGACAGTCCCAGAAAATGTGGCCGGCATCTGCCGGGGAAAAAGTGCATCTCCAGCACTCCGCTGATGTCAGCCCAAAAATTTTCCCTAATCTTATGAATTTTCATTGTTTGATTATAATTTATTTTGGATTCTTTGAAAATCATTACTGTTTGATTCAGAGATTTGGATACTTCCTAAACTCCAAATAATGAATATTCTGCCGAATTTCGATGTGTAATGAAACAAATCAGACATGTCTAATTAGGAGCCATGTACAGATTGTGAATGGTTTTCAGAGGATATTGGCATGTTTTGAAACCGAGATTCCTTAGCTTGGCAGCCTGAATGTCTGGTGCCTAAACTTTCAATAAAAACATTATCCTTTATACTTGGAATGAATGACCTTAAAATGTCAGGTATCTAGACCCAACACCCTTCAGATGGTAAGTTATGAAGAATTTAATATGAATGATACAACACATGATCATAGCTGAAGTGCACATATGTGTTGCCTCAGTATCCTTATTGTAATAATAATTAGGATGATTTGAACTTCCTAATTAGTGTGAATTTCTTAAATTTTGGCTCACATTAGTAATAGGGCTTGTAAAAAAGTAGGCGATATACTTAAATCTAGTCTGAAGTAGAGAAAAAATTTGATCAACAAGGGGACAGTGCTTAGTGTGGTCTATGTTTTATTGTTGCAGTGTTGGAATTAAATGCTTAAGTGACTTACATAGTTACATAAAGTCCAACCTATCTATGGATGCCCCCGCTGAGACCACCGCCCGTGGAAGGGAATTCTACAATCTTGCTGCTCTTACAGTAAAGAACCCTCTACGTAGTTTAAGGTTAAACCTCCTCTCTTCGAATTTTAATGAGTGACCACATGTCTTGTTAAACTCCCTTCCGCAAAAAGTTTTATCCCTATTGTGGGGTCACCAGTATGATATTTGTAAATTGAAATCATATCCCCTCTCAAGCGTCTCTTCTCCAGAGAGAATAAGTTCAGTGCTCGCAACCTTTCCTCATAACTAACATCCTCCAGACCCTTTATTAGCTTTGTTGCCCTTCTTTGTACTCGCTCCATTTCCCGTACATCCTTCCTGAGGACTGGTGCCCAGAACGGGACAGCATACTCTAGGTGCGGCTGGACCAGAGTCTTGTAGAGCGGGAGAATTATCGTTTTAGCTCTGGAGTTGATCCCTTTTTAATGCATGCCAATGTTCTGTTTGCTTTGTTAGCAGCAGCTTGGCATTGCATGCCATTGCTGAGCCTATCATCTACGAGGACCCCCAGAAGTTCTCCCCCTAGTGAGTAGATTGCATTCATATTTTTGCCACCCAAATGCATTATTTTACATTTTTCTACATTAACCCTCATTTGCCATGTAGTTGCCCACCCCATTAATTTGTTCAGATCTTTTTGCAAGGTTTCCACATCCTGCGGATAAGTCATTGCCCTGCTTAGCTTAGTAAAACTTAGTAACTTACCTTAGAGACATGCCTGCACAAAATGTCAATGCTTTGCATTGTTATACTGTTCCATTGTGCTATCACATTCTGCAATGCAGATAATGGCAAAAGTTGGAGACAGCAACTGCATTTGTCTTTTCAAACCTAATTTGATTTCACCGGCTGTAACAGAAACTTGGCTCTGTAATTCTGAAGAACATAGAGGTGTTCTAGATAGTTTGTTTCTGTTTTTTTCCCTTTACCGCACTTGTTATACATACAGATGGAGTACTTCTCAGTACACTAAAGCTGTCTAACTACACAGAGTTATGCAGACATACTATTTGGCTTGATTAAAAATTGAATAGCACCCCAACTCAATCCTTGTGAAGACGTTGAGATGTGTGACATCTGCGTATTGTCAAAATATGTCACTTGCTTCCTGTAGATGTTTAAATATACAATTTGTTGCTAAAAATGGAGGAAAAAGGAAAGATGCGTATTGCAACAGCAACTCAAATATTGCTGGAGTTCAGTCTTTTCTAGCACAGAATTATTTTTTGGTAGGGTAAATCTGATAAACTTTATAAAGTGATGCTGGCCCATTGTCATTTTAAGTTCAATAATACAAGTAGGTGTTGGATAGGATTATACAGCAAAAATATCTTTTAAGAAATCCAGTTAGGAACATTCATCAAGAATAACTTTTTATAGCTAATGCAGGTGATATAATATAGCACAGGGTTCCTGAACATAAATGCTAAAACAGCCTAATATCTAGAGAGCATCAACCCGATATTTGAAAAGAAATCAATATATTGAAAATGGGCGTTGAGCAGTGGTCTCTCTATATATAACACACCAAGGGATACACAAATATAGCAAAATTGAAAAATTATTTATTCGTACAAAAAAACCCCAAGAAACAGCATCCATAGGGCATCAAGAAGCCCACATAAGTAAAAATCAAATATGAGAGGTGCAGTAAGATGTAACGCAGAGCTTGCTTATATCATGTTTTGCAGTACACGCCGCGAACACAGTGTCACCCTATTCACAAAGCTCAGTAAATTCTCCCTTAGTAAAGTGAACATTACTTTAAAATTAACAGTCTTTCCCTGTATTAAATCAACTTCAGAGTGATATAGTGGCCCTTGATACAAAAGGCTCAATTAGTAATGCTAAAACATTAGGTTAAGGATCCTTAAGTGACTTTTGTTTTTAGCTGAGCCCGATGAAATTAACAAAAAGCAATTCTTACCTGAAAATAAAGATCCTTATCCTTGTAGTAAGTTTCATAATTTGTGCTTTTGTCTTATATAGCTATTTCAGATTAAATATGGTTCAGTTTTTAAATGCCTTGCATTTTTGTATCAGAACCGAAGAAACAATATATATATATACAGTATCTCACAAGGGAGTACACCCCTCATGTTTTTGTAAATATTTTATTATGTCTTTTCATGTGACAAAACCGAAGAAATTACACTTTGTGGGGTCACCAGTACGGTATGAGTGTACAGCTTGTATAACACTGTAAATTTGCTGTCCTCTCAAAATAACTCAACACACAATCATTAATGTCTAAACCGCTGGCAACAAAAGGGAGTACACCCCTGAGTGAAAATGTTCAAATTGGGCCCAAAGTGTCAATATTTTGTGTGGCCACCATTATTTTCCAGCACTGCCTTAACCCTCTTGGGCATTGAGTTCACCAGAGCTACACAGGTTGCCACTGGAGTCCTCTTCCACTCCTCCTTGACGACATCATGGAACTGGTGGATGTTAGAGACCTTGCGCCCCTCCACCTTCCATTTGAGGATGCCCCACAGATGCTCAATAGGGTTTAGGTCTGGAGACATACTTGGCCAGCCCATCACTTTTACCCTCAACTTCTTTAGCAAGGCAGTGTGGTGTGTTTGGGGTCGTTATCATGTTGGAATACTGCCCTGCGACCCAGTCTCCGAAGGGAGGGGATCATGCTCTGCTTCAGTATGTCACAGTACATGTTGGCATTCATGGTTCCCTCAATGAACTGTAGCTCCTCAGGGCCGGCAGCACTCATGCAGCCCCAGACCATGACACTCCCACCACCATGCTTGACTGTAGGCAAGACACACTTGTCTTTGTACTCCTCACCTGGTTGCCGCCACACACGCTTGGCACCATCTGAACCAAAAAGTTTATATCATCAGACCACAGGACATGGTTGGTTCCTTGTCCTTAGTCTGCTTGTGCATCATCTTTAGAAGAGGCTTCCTTCTGGGACCCATACGGACCAATTCGATGCAGTGTGCGGCATATGGTCTGAGCACTGACAGGCTGACCCCCCCACCCCTTCAACCTTTGTAGCAATACTGGCAGCACTCATACGTCTATTTCCCAAAGACAACCTCTGGATATGACGCTGAGCATGTGCACTCAACTCCTTTGGACGACCATGGCGAAGCCTGTTCTGAGTGCAACCTGTCCTGTTAAACCACTGTATAGTCCTTGGCCACCATGCCGCAGCTCAGTTTCAGGGTCTTGGCAATCTTCTTATGGCCGTCTTTATGTAGATTAATAATTCTTTTTTTTAAATAATCAAAGAGTTCTTTGCCATGAGGTGCCATGTTGAACTTCCGACAGAAAAACCTCAAAAGTCTCCTGGTCAAATGGAGGGTGGAGTTCTGGGTTTAAGCAATTGTAAAGTTTAGCATAAAACTCACCAAAGAACCAAGTCATGGTTTGTGGGCAGTGGGTGGGGGTCCCATTGGATTGTTTAAGGTCATCCAGAAAAGAATGGAAGGGCCTAGTGTTGAGTCTGGAGACTAACATTCTATGTGGTTTGTTGGAGAACTTGTAGAACTTTTGCTTAGCCCATAGGAGGGATTTGTCTATAGCTGACATCTCCAGGGACTTTAGTGTGTTTTGTAGCGAGGTTACCGTGCATAGTCGAGCCACCGTGGGAGAGAGAACTAGGGAGCGCTCAGCTGTTTGTAATTCTGCCAGTAAGGATGATTTCAGGAGGGCGGCATCCTTCTTTCTATGGCAGCTTACTTAAATACAATGCCCCCTGAAATACACCTTGTGGGCTTCCTATAGAGTGGATGGACTGGAGACAGTACCTACATTGAGCTGGAAGTATTCTGTCAGAGCAAGGGAAAGTATATCTTTAGTTTTGGGGTCATTTAGCAGTGATTCATTAAGCCTCCAGTGACGTTATTTAGGGTATGCAGTGGTGAGGGAAAGGTCTAGAGTTAGGGGGGCATGATCAGACCAGGTGATAGGGCCTAAATCAGGTGACACTGTGTTGGGTAGAAGGAGAGCCATCACGAAAAAGTAGTTAAGTCTAGATAACATTTTGTGGGGAGGAGAATAGAATGAAAACTGTTTGCTAGTGGGGAGTTTAATCCGCCAGGTATCAGTTTTCAAAAACATGTGGATAAAGATTGTGCTGGGAGAGGCATGCCAAGTGCTAGCTTTTAGTCTTCTACTATAAAAGGTCTAACCCTGCAGATTAGCTTTGAGACATTTCCATTAATTCACTTACTTATAAATGGAATTTTGCATTTCTGAGCCATAACAGATTATGTCCTTCAATCTGTTTCACCTAGAATTATAATCAAGTGATTTATTTCACCTCTACCATTGGAAGTATCACTCTCTGACTTTACTAGCCAATAAAATGATGCAAAGTGCTTAATACGGTGTTTCCATGGCAAGGCACCCATACCAAGCATTACGCTTGCCATCAGCTCTGTGACAAGGAGTAATTTGTGGCCTCTGATTAATAGACTTTTCTATATTGCAGTTAGGTGAAAGCCTCTGCAGTTGCTATTAAATTCATTTTTTAACAGGAGGCATCTCTTTCATTGAATATGATACTGGACATGATGGTATTGAATTAATAGACAGCACCTGAGTATTGAATTCCACACCTTCAAAGCTAGTAGAATACGTTTTCATCTAAACAATGTGCTTTTACATTTTTAAAGGAGTTTATATTTTCAACATCTATCTTTTGCTTTGAACCTCTCTGAGCAATCAATTGAGCTACTACAAATTTTCCTTGTAAAACATAATAAGACCTTGATAAAAATTCACTCAAACATAATTTCCTTACAGGATGTCATGGGGTTTAGGTTGCTTAGAAAACAAGGTCAAACTGTGTTCACTTTTATTACCCAATTATTTATAAGGGATATTAAAAAAAACATGCACCTTTAAGGGTGAACATTTACAGTTACATAGTTACAGTTGGTAAAGTTGAATAAGGACACAAGACCATCCTGCAGAGTGTGCGTGTATGGGTGTGTGTGCATGGTTGTGTATATGTCATTACCATTATCTACGTCTCTGTACATTGCAATCACTAAGAAACACATCTAAATGTTTTTGAATTCACCTACACTCCCTGCTGACATCACCAACTGTGGAAGGGAGTTCCACATCCTTACCACTCTAACAGTAAATATCCCCTTACGTGGTTTAACCCCTTAAAGACCAGGCCTTTTTCTGACATTTGTTGTTTACAAGTAAAAATCTGTATTTTTTGCTTGAAAATTACATAGAACCCCCAAACATTATATATATATATATATATATATATATATATATATATATATATATATATATATATATATTTTTTATCAGAGACCCTAAAGAATGCATTAAGATAAAAAAACCTTCTGCCTTTACAACTCCTTTAAGTGTGCTCCTAGCAAGTGCTTTCTAACTGTGTGGGGGATGCCTTAACTGGAGGAAAAGAGAGATCCATGTTTCTGTCTAGCTGCCAGAGCAGCAAATGTAACCAAGAGCAGACCACCATTCTGCCTCTCCTGTCAACGATTGGTGAGTCCCGGCGGTCGCGTGCGCCCCAGACCCTGTACATGAAATCACCTAGAGTTACGTGATATCGCGCAGGAGGGTCGCCCTGCCGCAGTATATCTGTGTGGGGCGCTTCTTAATAGGGATGGGCCGAATGGACCCTTGTTCGGGTCACACCAGAACTTTCGAACACCACGAAAGTTCGGACTCAAATAACGAACCCTATTAAAGTCAATGGGACCCAAACATCAAAAATCAAAAGTGCCCATTTTGAAGGCTTAAATGCAAGTAATTGGGCATACAATAGTTATAGGAGTCCGAGTCCTGCCCCGGGGGACATGTATCAATAAAAAAAAAAAAGCTTGTGAAAAACTTAATTTTTAAATGAGCAGTGATTTTTTTTTATTTTTAAAGTGAAAGCATAAAAATTAAAAATTCCTTCCAATATAGTGCCTGGGGGGTCCCCTTAGTCTACCTGTAAAGTAGCAGATCTGTACCATGTCTAGAATCTGCTGCAGCAATAATTGCATTTATAAAGCAAAAAAAAAAAAGGCATTTCCCCTGCAAGCTGCCTTTATTTTGCTCAGCAACAGCTGGGGAGCCAGTGTGTATGATGAGGCCACAATGTAGTGCACTGGGAACAAGATTAGATATTTTTTGGATACATTCTGTTGTCACTTTGACTTTGGATAGCAGTAACGGGTGTGTAAAAATTGGTCTTTGGGTGTCGGTGGCGCCTTCCCACCGTAACCATATAGAGGTACTCTTGATGAAAGCAAGAATTGGCCTTGCTGTAAAAAATTGCAATGATATGCACCTGTCAAAAAGGTGCAGAAAAATTGGTCTTTGGGTGTTAATTGTGCCCATGAAACCTATACCAAAAACATTTTTCCAGATGAAATGATTGAATACCCTTGAAGTCCTGCAGAGATTCCACATCCCAAAAAGACTTAATCAGTGATGGCATCAGGGGCTTCATAGCTGGTAATCAAGGACTGATTCATTTTTATAAAAGTCAAACAGTCCACAGAGTCTGTGGACAGATGCGTTCTATGATCAGTAACAAAACCTCCTGCAGCACTGAATGCCTGTTCTGAAAGCACGCTGGATGCAGGGCAGCCCAACAACTCAATAACATACTGGGCAAGTTCTGGCCAATGGTCTATTCTCATGACCCAGTAAGTCAGTGGATTGTCAGCTGGAAAGCTCTCCATCTCTGGACAGCCCTGAGGTAATCGTATACCATGTGATGCAGACGCTGACGATGGGATGTGCTGCAGATGTGCTGAAAAAGGCCTAGACAGGTGAGCTGTGGGGAGTGGGCCGGGAGATAACAGCTGCAGAATGTGATGGAATAGGGTGGCTGCTCTCTACTCTTTCTTGATGTCAGCCTCCTTGGGTTTGTGCTGCTTCACCTTCAGTTTTCTCCTCTGCTCTATCTGGCACCCAAGTCTCATCAGTGACCTCATCATCATCATCATCATCATCATCATCATCATCATCATCATCATCATCATCTCCATCTCCTCCATCTTCATCATTACCACTGGAGACAACTTGGCAAAATGCTGCGGCTTGGGGAACATGAATGCCAATTTGTCTACCAGTGTTCCTCCCTCTCTCTAGGCTCATGTTCCTGTCATCCTCAACCTCAGAACCACCATCTGGGCATCATCAAGGACCAAGTGGCTGATGCTGTGGTCTAATAACTCAGCTGACTTCTCAATGGCTGATGTTGGGGCTATGGCAGGAATAGATGTGGACAAGGAGGCAGGTTTATCCACTCTGGCAACTGCAGGGGACTGCACACTTGTCTCTGCTTGCATGATAGAGGATGAAGAGGATGAGGAAGGTTTAGTAAGCCCGTCCACCACCTCCTCTGCATGCTGTGGCTGGATAGCATGGGCAAACTCACTAAACAGAGGAAATGATGCCCTGCCTGAAGACTGACCACCACGTCCACCTTTGTCTATGGACACATTTGTTGCTGGCCCCCTTACAGTGCCAAAGGGAACATCTGCTTCTCCTTGTTGTCCTCCCAGACATTATTGGGAGGGAGGGGATGATGCTTATAAGCAAATGTAAAGAAGAAGTTCAAATCTGTACGTAGATACTTTAATCAATGTAAAGAGGTGTTTGGTGCACTTTAATTTGAGAACTCACACTACACAGACACACTCCACGGATACACTATAATATACTGCAATATAATGCGCCAAACGTACAATGACACGCAGAACTATATGGCGTTAAACTTGTAGTAATGCACACAGAACTATATGGCATTAAACTGGCAGTAACGAACGCAAAACTATATGGCGTTAAACTGGTAGTAAAGCACAGAGAAGTAAATGGCGTTAAACTGACAGTAGCACACACAGAAGTAAATGGCATTAAACTTGAAGTAATGCACACAAAAAAATATGGTGTTAAACTGGCAGTAACGCACACAGAACTATATGGCATTAAATCTTTCAGTAATGCACACAAAACAATATGCCGTTAAATTGGCAGTAACGCACAGAGAAGTAAATGGCGTTAAACTGGCAGTAATGCACAAAACTATATGGCATTAAACTGACAGTAATGCACACAAAACGATATGGCGTTAAACTGGCAGTAACGCACGCAAAACAATATGGCGTTAATTTGCCAGTAACGCACACAAAACTATATGGCATTAAACTGGCAGTAACGCACACAGAACTATATGGCATTAAACGGACAGTAACGCACACGGAAGAAAATGGCGTTAAACTGGCAGTAACGCACACAGAACTATATGGTGTTAAACTGGCAGTAACGCACGCAAAACTATATGGCGTTAAACTGGCAGTAACGCACAGAGCTGTAAATAGCGTTAACCTCTCTGATGGTTTTCCCGAGTGTGGCTCGGGGTTAAATTTGTGCACCATTAGCGGTAACCCCGAGCCACACTCGGGATTACAATGCAGGATCCTGGTGCGCTGTATTTACCTTGTCCCCAGGATCCTGCGATTTCTGCTGTCTGCGGGCTCTATCTCCTCTGAAGCCCCTCTGTGCCAGGCTCCGTTCCCTGCGAGCGGCGCGACGCACGGGGGAGAGCCTGGCGGCAAATTAAAAAAAAAAGTAAAAATCATAACACATACAGTACTGTAATCTTACACATTACAGTACTGTATGAAATTATTTCACATCCCTTTTGTCCCCAGTGCTTTGTCCAATGCCCTGCATGCAGTTTTATATTATATATACTGTTCTTTCTGCCTGGAAACTGGAGATTGTCCATAGCAACCAAAAAATGTCCCTTTACATCAAAAGTGGCTTTAAACCAGCTAGAAAACAGCGATAGTAAATTAGAACACTTGCAGAATTGAGCGATAGTGAATCGTGGGGAAATACATTTTATTATTATTATATAGAATTTTTTTTAATTATTTATATTTATTTATTTTATTTATGTTTTTGTGTTTCAAACTTCATCATACCCGGGATATCTACTAGACTCTTCGTGGACAGATATAAGTGTGTTTTTGTTTTAGAATTACAGACCTACAATATAAAACGCCAAATTTCCATGCAAAATAATTGTACCGCTTTCAGCACCTAAAATCCAAAATAATCATACTGCCAGGGAGGTTAAACTGGCAGTAATGCGCAAAACTATAAGGCATTAAATTGGCAGTAGCGCACACAAAATGATATGGCGTTAAACTAGCGTTAACGCACGCAAAACTATATGGCGTTAAACTGGCAGTAACGCACAGAGAAGTAAATGGCGTTAAACTGGCAGTAGCGCACACAAAAGTAAATGGCGTTAAACTGGCAGTAACACAATCAAATAGACGGTGTTCAACCGTCACTACACTGATACTATCTAAATTGTTCCTACTCTAGCTATACACTAATGTAAAGATTACTGACATGGTCTCACTACACTACAGTGAAACTATCTCAGCTGTCCCTACTCTAGCTGCACACTATGGAAAGCTGAATGCTGGTCCTTCTCACTACACTCACACTATCTCTAGACTGACACTAAACTAATATGCTACACTGACAATTGAAGCAAAATAGCACAGTATAGCACACTAACTAACTAATAGCACTGAACAGAGCCCTGTTCTATCTTTCTCCACGCCGAAATCACACTGAAAATGGCTGCCATTGAAAGAATACTTTTATACTGTGGGGTGGGAATGAGCGATGATTGGATAAAGTCATGATGACATGTCCAATCATGACTCTGACAATGTTCTGTGCCCTGATTGGCTGAAGCTTTCACTGCTTGAGTCAATCAGGGCTTGCAATGCACTGTTCAGCGCCGCAATGCATTGTGGTCGGTTCGGGGGGCCAAACAAATGGTTGAATGATCCGTTTGTTCGGCTGTTTGCCGAACATCCGAACAGCGAAAGTTATGCTCGGACCGAACCGTTCGCCCATCCCTACTCCTTAAGTGGTTAAGCCCAGCACAGGCTTAACCATGTCATTGGGTTTTCTTCTGTAAATCAAGATTTCATTTTTTATTTAACTAATTGAATATGCTGATCTTGTATATTCTTCAGCCATAGAGGAGGTACTATACCTCAGACATGCACATGGTTCAGTGGTCAGTGAAATACAGAAGCAGTGAATGTGCCGTCTGTCCTTACTGCACATTAACAAATGGTAGAATATTCCAGTAAATTGAATAAACCACATATACTGTTCAAATAAGATCTCAGTCTGACTGATCTCATGTGAAGTAATGAATGACTGGACAAGATGTTTATTCCTTGCCAATTGTAATTCCAATCTTTAAAAGGCTATTTGTAGTTCTCAGCTTGCTTTCTACTTGCAGCACAGCGTATAGCACTTTCTAAAACACATATATGAATGAGCCATGTCTCGTAAACATGGACTGCAGCAATGTGTTTTCTTACTGCTGACAAAAGCAGTTTGTTTTGTCTGCTAAATGCATAGTACAGCATGCTCAGTGCAATTTTCAATCTGCTCCTTCTCTGAGAAATGGGTTTCTGATGGGTGAAAGGCGACATAAAAGAAAAAAAAAAAAGTGTTGACACTTTGTCATAAAGAGATTTTTGATTTATTATGCGGTATGTCTTTGGTAATATCTCAGCATGTTCCCTCAGATTTTTTGTATAGTTTTTAGAGAGTGTTTGTTTGTATGAAATACTCCAGCTACATCTTGTTAGGAGGTTGAGAGGAACCCTAGGGATATCTGGAAGCAAATCGGCAATGAGATAGAATTTTTCTGGTTAGGTTTGTGGACTTTACAAATGCATTTCTGTTAAGCAGTGACATATTTATCACCACTGTACTACTAAAACTTCACTTCCCCATTGCTATGTGCAAAAAGAAGAATAAATCACCATATAAGCAGCAATGGTATTATTATGATTACATCTTGGTATATATCAATATATATATATATATATATATATATATATATATATATATATATATATATATATATATATATATATATATTTATGGTCGGAGCCCTCCGTCCTGAGAGATATGAAGCACATAAACACGTCACAAGACTAACAACATAAAATAGACCTGAAGTGTGCCCTGGCCTGCTGTATGGTAAACCCAGATCTGCTGGGTGGTATGCCAGAGAAGGCGCATACCTTAAGAAAGTAATGGATGTTTCTGTAGAGAAATTGTTTGAAGAGAAGTACCCCAAGAAGGGGAATGGGTGGGTGGGTACCGCGCACTGGAACCGACACAGACCATCCTGGGTGGTCTGGTTAAATACCCTCCAGGCTCCTCCCATAACTTCAGGCCACTAAACCGGCCTTCCTATTTATGGTCGGAGCCCTCCGTCCTGAGAGATATGAAGCACATAAACACGTCACAAGACTAACAACATAAAATAGACCTGAAGTGTACCCTGGCCTGCTGTATGGTAAACCCAGATCTGCTGGGTGGTATGCCAGAGAAGGGCGCAAAAAGACTTGGTTAGGGAGGTAATGATTTAAGTTTACTGACATACTACAGGGCAAGCTTGCCAAAGGCTTGTGACATTTCTGCATGTGGATTGGGAATGTATCGAGCGAAGCAAGCGAATTTCCACCTGTCCATCTTCTAGATGACGTGGTCCGGGACCCCGTTTCGTGAGGCTGCTGATGCTACTCCAATACGAAAGAATTTCCAGAGAATTGTCCGGGGTCAAGGCCTAAGTTGGGCAAAAGATTTCTAACGTGTCTAGTGAACTGGTTGCTACTTAGAGGGCTAGTAGGGAACGGTAGTAATGGCTGCCCTCCGAGAGGTCGGGCAGATGAGCTAATAACTGGTCTAGAATGGCCACGGGACACCAGGCGTTTACGAGTCTGGGAAGTATGATATCTACACCGGGACCAGACTGTTGTGTTTCGGACACCATGAGGTGCCGGATGAAGTAACTTTGGTGGCGTGTCAGGTGGCGTCTATGTAACATGTTACTGGGGCCGGTGACCGTGAATTCACTGGGGCATAAGAAACTGCAGAAAGCCAGGTAGATGGCTGCGTGAACGACCGGGCTGAAATTAACCCAAAGGGGATTGTGACAGGATGGTAGACCTGTCTCGGAATATGGCGCTGGTCGCAGGCAGGCGTTTACTGTTGATTTGGAGTTGTCTGTGACTACCGTGCAGTGTAGACTTGACCGCATGGGCGGCAACCAAAGATGGTTTGGTAGGATTTTGTAAGGAGATGAAATGCTGGATGCCAGCTAAGTAGAGACTAATGGTATAGTGTGAAAATGCCAACTGTGTGTGGCAAGATGATATGAAGGCCAGGATGTGATGGAAATCTCCTGATACTGCCCCAGGGTTTGAGGCTAGGAACCTGTCATGGATTTTCCAGGCAGTACGGTAGGCCTTCAGGGCTTTTGTGAGAAAATGATAGATTAATAAGGCGGGTAGCATTGTGAAGGTGTTTGTTTTAATCCGAGGTTAGCTACGACCAATGTGGGATAAGAAACATGGTCGGGTCGGTTCCAGATCCCTGCGAAAGAATAACGCAAAGTTAAAACGGGTAGTGCGTCGGCCAGAGTATTGCTTTTGCCTGGGATGTAGATGCAGCGAACATTATGTGGTGCTGTGGGGATAGTTGCACCAGCCTGCTCAGGAAGGCCATGATGGCCAGCGAGTTGAACCTGCTTTTATTTATAATACTAGCTGTGGCTTGGTTGTCTGTGGCAAACGACAGTGTTTGTCCTGCCCAGTTACTGCGCCAGACATGAGCTGCTGCAATAATGGGGTAGAGTTCAATCAAAGAAAAGGACTAACTGAAGCCGGGAATCAAAAGGATTTCTGATGGCCATGGCCCTTCAAACCAAAGATAGCCAAAAAATTGACGCGAGGACCTGTGGAGGCTGCGGCGTCCGTGACTACCTGAGATGAAGAGGGAGATGCTAACGGAATGAACATTGACATACCATTCCAGTTGATGAGAAATTCATTCCATCTGGGCAGATCCGCTATTGCTGGCACGTCTAATTTAAGGATTTAGTCAGGAACTTGTACTTGGGAGAGAAACACTAGGAGGCGTGAGATAAGGGTCACCTCGAGTCTGTTTTTTTTTTTTTTAAGTGCTACTAAAAAGATGAAGTGGGCTGTATGAGCGCCACTGAGTGTGCTTGCAGAGATTGCAAGGAGTATATGTTGAGATGCATGTTTGCAGCGATTGCAAATGGGTATATGCTGAGATGCGTGTTTTTGCAGCGATTGCAAGGACTATATACTGAGATGCGTGTTTTTGCAGCGATTGCAAGGGGTATATACTAAGATGCGTGTTTTTTTTTTTTTTTTCTTTGCCGTGACTGCAAAATGGGTAAATGCTGAGATGCGTGTTTTGCAGCGATTGCAAGGAGTTTATACTGAGATGCGTGTTTTGCAGCAATTGCAAAAAATGGGTATATGCTGAGACGCGTGTTTTGCAGTGATTGCAAGTGGGTAAACACTAAGATGCGAGTATTTGCAGCAATTGCGAGAAGTTTATACTGAGATGCATGTTTTGCAGTGATTGCAAACGGGTATGTGGTAAGTTGCGTGTATTTGTAGCAATTGCAAGGAGTTTGTACTGAGATGCATATTTTACAGAGATTCCAAAATGGGTATATGCTGAGATGCGTGTTTTGCAGCGATTGAAAGGAGTTTATACTGAGATGCGTGTTTTGCAGCGATTGCAAGTGAGTAAACACTAAGATGCGTGTATTTGCAGCAATTGCAAGGAGTTTATACTGAGATGCATGTTTTGCAGTGATTGCAAACGGGTATGTGGTAAAATGCGTGTATTTGTAGCAATTGCTAGGAGTTTGTACTGAGATGCATATTTTACAGAGATTGCAAAATGGGTATATGCTGAGATGCGTGTTTTTTTTTGTTTTGTTTTTTTTTTAGTTTTTTTTTTTTGCAGCAAATGCAAGGAGTTATGATGAGATGCGTGTCTTGCTGTGATTGCAAGGAGTTATGATGAGATGTGTGTCTTGCAGCGATTGCAAGGAGTCATGATGAGATGCGTGTCTTGCAGCGATTGCAAGGAGTCATGATGAGATGCGTGTCTTGCAGCGATTGCAAGGAGTCATGATGAGATGCGTGTCTTGCAGCGATTGCAAGGAGTTATGATGAGATGCGTGTCTTGCAGCGATTGCAAGGAGTCATGATGAGATGCGTGTCTTGCAGCGATTGCAAGGAGTTATGATGAGATGCGTGTCTTGCAGCGATTGCAAGGAGTTATGATGAGATGCGTGTCTTGCAGCGATTGCAAGGAGTTATGATAAGATGCGTGTCTTGCAACGATTGCAAGGAGTTATGATGAGATGCGTGTCTGTGAATGTTAATGCTTTAATACACGTAAGGCTGAAGATCTGAATCCTAAGTTCCACTGTATTCGTAAGCGCCGATGCAACTAGTTCAAACCGGGCTGAGGTGTAAGCACCGGTGGGGTTTATTTGTGAAAGATCAGTCGAAGAAGTTTTTTATTGCCCAGGATCCGAATTGTTGAGCTGGTGCTGCGATTTGGACTCGGATCGGTCGGTGGAGTTGTACGGTTGGTGGAGTTGTACGGTTAGTGGAGTTCGTATTGCCGAGGATCCGAATCATTGCACTGATGCTGTGACTAGATTCGGATCGGTTGTGGATGTGAGGTGACGAGGGGGCTTGTATGGATTGCTGGATTGCTGGATCCGAATCGCTGAGCCGGTGCTGCGGCTGGACTCGGATCGGTTGGTGATGCTTTGTATTGCAGAGGATCCAAATCATTGAGCCGGTGCTACGACTGGACTCGGATTGGCCGGTGGGGTTTGTAATGCCGAGGATTCTGCATCATTGAGCCGGTATGCGACTGGACTCGGATCGGTCGGTGAAAGTTGGGTTGGCAAGGATCCGAGTCGTTGAGCCAGTGCTACGACTGGACTCGGATCGGTTGGTGACGCTTTGTATTGCAGAGGATCCGAATCATTGAGCCGGTGCTACGACTGGACTCGGATCGGTCGGTGAAAGTTGTATTTGGCAAGGATCTGAATCATTGAGCCGGTGCTACGACTGGACTCGGATTGGTCAGGGAAAGTTGGGTTGGCAAGGATCCAAATCGGTTAGCCAAAGCTACAACTGGACTCAGATTGGACGGTGGGGTTTGTAATGCTGAGGATTCCGAAACATTGAGCCGGTATGCGACTGGACTCGGATCGGTCGGTGAAGTTGGTTTGGGAAGGATCCGAATCGTTAAGCCGGTGCTACGACTGGACTCGGATTGGATGGTGAGGTTTGTAATGCTAAGGATCCGAATCATTGAGCCGGTATGCGACTGGACTCGGATCAGTTGGTGAAAGTTGGTTTGGGAAGAATCCGAATCGTTAAGCCGGTGCTACGACTGGACTCGGATTGGATGGTGGGGTTTGTAATGCTAAGGATCCGAATCATTGAGCCGGTGTTACGACCGGACTCGGATCGGTCGGATGAAAGAAGCACACTGTTGGTGAGTGCTTGTGTATGCTGAGGATCCGAATCATTGAGCCGGTTTTGCGACTGGACTCGGATCGGTCGGATGAAAGAAGCACACTGTTGGTGAGTGCTTGTGTATGCTGAGGATCTGAATCATTGAGCCGGTGTTGCGACTGGACTCGGGTCGGTGGGATGAAAGAAGCACACTGTTGGTGAGTGCTTGTGTATGCTGAGGATCCGAATCATTGAGCCGGTGTTGCGACTGGACTCGGATCGGTTGGTGATGTTTGTATTGCCAAGGATCCGAATCTTTAAGCCGGTGCTGCGACTGGACTCGGATCGGTTGGTGGAGTTCGTTTTGCAGAGGATCCGAATCTTTGCGCTGATTATGCGACTAGATTCAGATCGGTTGTGGATGTAAGGTGACGATGGGGCTTGTGTTCCGGATCCGAATCGTTGCGCCGGTGCTGCGACTGGACTCGGATCGGCTGACGGTGTTAGTGGTTGAAGGGGCTTGTGATTTGCTGAGGATCTAAATCATAGGGCCGATGTTGCGACTACATTCGTTGTAAGTGACTTGTTCCCGAAGGTGACTTGTGCTTATTCGTACGGTTCTTACCACCTAGTCGGTAAGATACCAGTGGTGCCGAGTGGAGGCTGTCATGAGTCGTAACATCGCGGATGCGACTGGGCTCGAATGAGGAACGGAGAAAGGCAGTAAGTACGGATGTGTGTGAATAACCGAGTAAGACCTACGAAGTTGTAGGTGGTTTACGAAGGGGAACATAAAGTAATGGTTCGGTAGCAGGAAAGCACAAGTGCTACCTGCGACAGTGAGTGTGGGACAATTGATAAAAACCTACGACCAATCTCGAAGGACATGCAGTGAGTTGGTAGAGTCGGCCTCTGCAATGCATCTGATATGAATCAGTTTGTAAAACGTATTAAATTATTCCGATATAAATCGGTAGTAAGGAGTATCTGATACAAATTGGTTGTAGAGTGTATGCCATCCCGCGAGTGGGAACCGCCGACGAAGACCACGAATGAAAAGCCGGAGTGCACCTGCGATTGAATGCACAGACTGCCGAACATGAGGTGAGCTGGGAAGAGTCAGCCCTGTAATGTGAGCTACCGCGCACTGGAACCGACACAGACCATCCTGGGTGGTCTGGTTAAATACCCTCCAGGCTCCTCCCCTAACTTTAGGCCAGTAAACCTGCCTTCCTATATATATATATATATATATATATATATATACACACATATATATATATATATATATATATATATATATATATATATATATATATATATATATATATATATATATATATATATATATATATATATATATATATATATATATATATATATGTATATATATATATATATATGTATATATATATATATATATATATATATATATATGTGTATATATGTATATATATATGTATATATATATATATATATATATATATATATATATATATATATATATATATATATATGTATATATATATGTATATATATATATATGCAAGGGATGCAAGAACAAGTATGTAAATCCATTGGTATTAATGGGTTTTCTGCAGTAATTTGATAAACACAATGTTCTTAAAGGGGTTGTAAAGGCAGAAGGTTTTTTATCTTAATGCATTCTATGCATTAAGATAAAAAGCCTTCTGTGTGCAGCAGCCCCCCTAATACTTACCTGAGGCCCCTCTTTGTCCAGCCATATTCACAACTGTCTCAGCTATCCGAGATTCTCCCTCCTGATTGGCTGAGACACAGCAGTGGCACCATTGGCTGTCAATCAACGTCAGCTAGCCAATCAGGGGAGAGAGGGGGGTGGGCCGGGGCTCCATGTCTGAATGGACACAGGGACCCGTGACCCAGCTCAGGTGCCCCCATAGCAAGCTGCTTTCTGTGGGGGCACTGAACAGGAGGGAGGGGCCAGGATCACAGAAGAGGATCACAGAAGAGGGAACCAAGAAGAGGAGGATCCAGGCTGTTCTGTGCAAATCCACTGCAACAGAGGAGGTAAGTATAAAATGTTTGTTATTTTTATAGGGTATAAAAAGGGGACTTTACAATCACTTTAACCGCTTGCCGACCGCCTCACACAGATGCACTTTGGCAGAATGGCACAGGCAGGCAAATGGACATACAGGTACATCCCTTTAAATTTGCCGCCTTTCGGGCACGCGCCCACCGTGGGAGCATGCCCGCAGATCCCGGGAACTCGATGTTCTCCGGCAGCCCGCGATTGTGGTGTGGAGAGGTAGAGCGGGGAGATGCCTTTGTAAACAAGGCATTTCCCCGTTCTGCCTTGTGTCATGACAGAGATCTACTGCTCTCTGTGATTGAGAGCGGTAATCGCTGTCATGTCCTAGGTAGCCCCTCCCCCCACAGTTAGAATCACTCCCTAGGACACACTTAACCCCTTCATCGCCCCCTAGTGGTTAACCCCTTCCCTGCCAGTGTCATTTACACAGTAATCAGTGCCTTTTTATAGCACTGATCGCTGTATAAATGACAATGGTCCCAAAATAGTGTCAAAAGTATCCGATGTGTCTGCCATAATGTCACAGTCATGATAAATAATAATATATAAATCGCCGATCGCCGACATTACTAATAAAAAAAAGATAATAATAAAAATGCCATAAAACTATCCCCTATTTTGTAGATGCCATAACTTTTGCGCAAACCAATCAATATACACTTATTGCATTTTTTTTTACCAAAAATATGTAGGGGAATACATATCGGCCTAAACTGAGGAAAAAATTTGTTTTTTTTATATATTTTTGGGGGATATTTATTATAGCAAAAAGTAAAAAATATTGCTTTTTTTTCAAAATTGTGACTCTTTTTTGTTTATAGCACAAAAAATAAACACTGCAGAGGTGATCAAATACCACCAAAAGAAAGCTCTATTTGTGGGAAAAAAAGAACGTCAATTTTGTTTGGGTACAATGTTGCATGACCACGCAATTGTCAGTTAAACGACGCAGTGCCAAGTGCTCTGGTCAGGAATAGGGTAAAATCTTCCGGGGCTGAAGTGGTTAAAGTGCTTGTTAGAGCAGAAGGTTTTTTAACTTCATGCATTCTATGCATGAAGGTAATCAACCTTCTGAGTGCAGTTTCCCCCCCAGCCCCCCGTATACTTATCTGAACCCGATCAATCCAGCAATTGAGATCGAGGCCAGGTAAGTATGGGGGGGGGCTCTCTCAGCTCTCTCACTCCTCAATGGCTTAGAGACAGCATTAGGATCCACTGGCTCAATCACAGCAAGTGAGGAGGGACCCAGCTGTGCTCTGTGTGTCTTATGGATGCACTGGGCTAGCTCAGGAGCAAGCATGCACGATTGCCCCCAAAACAAGCTGCTTGCTGTGGGGGCACTTGCTGGGAGGAGGAGCCAGGAGCGCTGGCGGAGGACCCCAGAAGAACGGCATTGGGCTGCACTGTGCAAAACCATTGCAAAGAGCACAGGTAAGTATAGCATGTTTGTCAAATTAAAAAGAAAATGAATGTATACAATCACTTTAAGCTGATAACACACAAACAATTCTAATTAATTATTATTATTATATTATTATACAGGATTTATAAAGCGTCAACAGTTTATGCAGCACTTTACAACATAAGGGCAGACAGTACAATTACAATACAATTTAATACAGTAAGAAAAAGAGAGCCCTGCTTGTTAGAACTTGCTATCTAAGAGGAAATTAATAGTGTCTTTATTGAACACACCCATTAAACATTCATGGGATGGAAAAAGTAAAAAAAAGTAAGTGAACCTATCTACTAATTACTTTAATGAAAGATAATTGGAGTAAGAAGTTTGAACACCAGGAGTCCAGATATTAAAATACGTTTGAAAGTGTGGTTTAAAGCTACTAGTAAAGTAGTTGATCTGCATAATGCAGGAAAGGGTTACAAAGCCATTTTGCAGCCTTTAGGCATATATCAGGCAACAGTTAGGAAAACTGTCTATAAATGGAGAGAGTTTAGTACTGTGACTACTCTTCCTTTAAGTAGGAAGTAAGTGCAACATTAAAGTCGCCCCCAACTATTAGGGTACCCGTTTGGAAACTGGTAAGCAGCTGGAGTGTGGTACGGAAAAAGGCAACTTGCTTGGAGTTGGGGGCATAAATATTGGCGATTGTGAGGGGTTTACCGTGAAGGGAGCCCTTAATAAAAAGGAATCTGCCATGTGGGTCCCGTTGAACTTCAGTAACCTGAATGGGACAATTTTTGGAAATTAGAATGGATACACCCTTTGATTTTGCCTCATTGTTGGAGGAATGATAAACCGTGGGGAAGTAGTTGTTCTGTAGTTTAGGCCAAGACGACTTCCAGGGCACGCAGACTCCTCAGTTAAATAAAGAAGAACTCGCAAGTAACAGCTAACGACTGGAACTGGCAAACATAACTGTCTACCATACATATTTGAACAGGCAGGGTGTCCATTGAAGAACACCATGGAGAAAGCCACTGCTCTCCAAAGAAGTTTGCCAAAGAGCACCTTGGCAAATCACAAAGCTACTGGGAAAATGTTTTGTGGACTCATGAAACAAAAGTTGAATTGTTCAGAAATACTCGTGACTATGTATGGCATAAAAAAGGGCACAGCTTACCGACATAAAATATCATGCCTGCAAACAGTGAAGTATGGTGGAAGGAACATCATAATTTGAACTTGCTTTGCTGCCTTAGGGCCTGGACCACTTGCCAGCATCGGGGGGGAATTAACTTGTAATTTTACCTAAATATCCTACAGGATAATGTCCGCCAGCTGAAGCTTAGTAGAAGTTCAGTGATGCAGCATAAATCCACCACAGACTGATTTCAGAAAAAAAATGCGCCTTTTGGAGTGGACCAGTGAGTCAGAGCCCAGACCTTAACCCCTTCAAAATGCTGAGGAATGACCTCAAGAGAGATGTTTACACCAGACATCATACAAATGTGTCTAAACGAAAGCAATTTTTTAAGGAGGAATGGCCAAAAATTCCTCCCGAAAGTTATGCAGGTCTGATCCAGAGCAATGACTTGCTTGAAGTCATTGCTGCTAAAGGTGGTTCAAACAGCTAATAAAGCCAAAGATTCACTTACTTTTTCCTCCAGCGCTGTGAATGTTTAATGGGTGTGTTTTATAAACACAGGAGAAATTAGAATTGTTTTTGTTACCAGCTTAAAGCGGAGTTCCATCCAAAAGTAGAATTTCCACTTATCCGATTCCTCCCCCCCTTCAGTGCCACATTTAGCACCTTTCGGGGGGGGGGGGGGTACCTGTTTTTTACAGGTACCCTGTCCCTACTATAGGGAGACCGGGATGCGGTGAAGTACGTCAGCAGCTCACCCCCCATCCTCCTCTCTCCCCTTCTGCCAGGGCAGTGAGAGCACAGCGGGCTTCACCTATGCGCAGTAGGGACACAGTCGTGAAGCTGAAAGGCTCCACTGCCGGGTTCCCTTACCAGCAATGGCAGCAGCAGCACCCGACCAGCCGATGTAAACATCGGCTGCGGTGCCAACATTGATGGACTCCTGGACAGGTTAGTGTCCAAGTGTTAAAAGTCAGCAGCTACAGTATGTGTAGTTGCTGACTTAAAATTTTTAAAGGGGATGGCGGAACTCCTCTTTAAGCACATTGCATTTGTCTATTGTTGTGACTTAGATGAGGATCAGATAACATTTTATGGCAAAATACTGAAGAAAACTAGTTAATTCTAATGCCGCGTACACACGGTCGGACTTTCTAGAAAGCTAGGTCCGACGTACTTGCCGCCAGACTTCCGGCGGACTACCGCCGGACTTTCTGAACGGCCGGACTTGCCTACACACGGCCGGACTTTCCGGAATCCGGTCTTCCCGACGGACTTCCGCCGGACTTTCAGAATGAACGGACTTTCCCACACACGGACAAGTCCGTTCATTTTGAACGTGACTCGGGTACGACGGGACTAGAAAAGGAATTCAATCTCGCCGCTTTTTTTGGCGAGATTGAAACCTTGCGAGCCCCGTCGCAGGCCCTTAGGTCTGGTATGGAACTTTAAGGGGAACCCCCTACGCCGAAAAACCGGCGTGGGGGTCCCCCCCAAAATCCATACCAGACCCCGATCCGAGCACGCAGCCCGGCCGGTCAGGAAAGGGGGTGGGGACGAGCGAGCGCCCCCCCCCCCCTCCTGAACCGTACCAGGCCGCATGCCCTCAACATGGGGGGGTGCTTTGGGGGAGGGGGCGCCTTACGGTGCCCCCCCACCACAAAGCACCTTGTCCCCATGTTGATGAGGACAAGGGCCTCTTCCCGACAACCCTGGCCGTTGGTTGTCGGGGTCTGCGGGCGGGGGGCTTATCGGAATCCGGGAGCCCCCTATAATAAGAGGGCCCCCAGATCCCGGCCCCCCCACCCTATGTGAATGAATATGGGGTACATGGTACCCCTACCCATTCACCTAGGTAAAAAGTGTTAATAATAAAACACAACACAGGTTTTTAAAATAATTTATTAAACTGCTCCGGGGGGGGTCTTCTTCCGTCTTCGGGGGTCCCTCCGCTTCATCTTCTCCCGGGGTCCGGTTGGTTCTTCTCCGCTCTCTTCTCCCGGTGTTCCAGTTCTTCGGCCGGCTCCTCTGCTGTGTTCAGGTAGCTCTCTTGCCAGCAGAGGTCCGGACTTCTGAGCTGCTGGGCTTCTTGTCTTCTCTTCTCTTCTCTTCCCCCAGATGTTGACACGACGCTCTCTCCGGCTGGACTGGTCTCTGAGGGCTGCGTTGTGACTTATATAGGCGGAGACCCCGCCCCCATATGATGTCACAGGCCCTGGGCCGGGATCGGTTTTTCGGCGTAGGGGGGTTCTCCTTAAAGTTCCATACCAGACCTAAGGGCCTGGGATGCCCCCCGCGCTCGCCGCAATGGGAAAATTTGTTTTTCCTATTGCAGCGAGCGCGAGATGCAGTAACCTGCTCCTCCGTCGTATCTGGTCCTTCGGACCAGCATACAGACGAACGGGCTTTCCGTCCGGCGGAGGTACGACGTAAAGATTTGAAGCAGGCTTCAAATCTAAAGTACGTCGGATTTCCGCCCGAAACGGTCCGTCGGAAGTCCGATGGAGACCACACACGGTCGGATTTTCCGCCGGACTTGGTCCGGCGGCGTCCGTCGGACTTTTGCAGGTGAAAAGTCTGACCGTGTGTACGCGGCATTAGGGGTTTCAGATATTTTTTCTTACCCCAATACATAAATATAAAGGATCCCCAATGCATGCACAGAAATAACGCAGGTCCTGCGAGTAAACTTGAACAGACCCCATGGTATTTCTGCACATGCCCAAAGTCCCACAAACTGTCTCCTGAAGGCATGAAGGTAAAAAAGCTTTCATGTGCTGCTCCTCCCACAGCCCCCCTATTACTCGCTCAATCCAGCGATGTGCACGGGAGCCTTGGCTGTCCCGGGTCTCTCTCTCTTCATTGGCTGAGAAAGAAGCAGGAGACATTGGCTCCCACTGCAGTCGATCACAACCAGTGAGCCAATGAGGTAGGAGCAGGGATGGGGTCAAGCTGCTGCTTTTTGTGTCTTATGGATGCATAAAGAGGGTCGCTGGAGCGAGCACGCACCAGTGCCCCCATGGCAAGCAGCTTGCTATTGGAGGCATTGATAAAAGGGGAGGAGCCAGGAGCATTGGTGGGGGAAGAAGAGGATTGGGGCTGCTCTGTGAAAATTCATTGCATAGAACAGGTAAGTATGCCATGTTTGCTATTTAAAAAACCATTGAACCTTTATTATCAGTTTAAAGGCTAACTAAACCCAAAAATGTTATATGTTGTAGCTTACCCACTTTTGGATATAAGGTTGCATTCGTTTTCATAAGTTCATAGTTGGTAAGTTTGAAAAAAAACACCAGTCCATCTAGTTCAACCTGTGTAGGTGTGTGTATGTATATTTATATCTCTACCTTTTCCCATATCCCTTTATATTGTGTCTGAAATGAGGTCCCTTGTGACGTTATCGACCCAGCATGCCCCTATCAGTGGCGTCAGGGTCACCCGCCGATGTCATCGGGTGACTCCGCCCCTTAGCTGTTGGTGTGGCGGGCATCATGATTGACGTTGGATTTACATCAGGGAGATTTTTTTTTCTATTTTTTAATAAAGGAATTGTGTTATTTCTTTATTCACGTTTTACACCTTTTTGGTGAATGGGTAGATACATGTACCCCATACGCTTTTACTTGGGGGGATCTTATGGTTTTCCAGATTCCAATAAACTCCCCACCCACAGACCCCCCCAATGACCGCCCAGGTTGATGGGGAAGAGGCCCTTGTTCCCATCAACATGGGGACTAGGGGGACTAGGTGCTTTGGGGTGGGGGCATGTGGCCTGGTATGGTTTGGAGGGTGCTCGCTCATCTCCCCCCTTTACTGGCCTGCCCGGCTACATGCTTGAATAAAGGTCTTGTATGGATTTTTAGGGGGAACCCATGCATTTTTTTAAAATCCATACAAGACCAGAAGGGCCTGGTTGGATTGGGGGGAACCCAACGCTTTTTCCCCCATAATTTTCTATTGCCAGCATTCTTTTGTTTACATTTCAGCTCTCAGCGGGGAAGCTCACTGACAGCTGATGAGTCATTGGTTGTTAGGGACGTGGCGGCCCTGGCCCACTCGTTAACAGCCAGCGATTCTTCACACAGAATTGGAATCAGTCCATCATATTTTGACCAATCAGAATTTGAAACATGCCAAAAATTTGTAATTTGTTAGAAAATGAATAAACAAAATGAAATTAAACAAATTTCAATGAAATTGAATGGGGGTCTATTGTTGCTGGGGGATCTGTTGTTGCTGGCTGCAGGGGAATCATTGTACCGCTTTTCTTGTTATCACTATCAAATTCCATACAAATTACTTAACACCACAAAATGATACTTGGTTCTGTATTCTCTAAAAGGGGCAGTAGGTAGGGGTTGGAACCAAGGGACAGTGCTCAGAGGTGGGTAGGTGGCGGAGACAAGGGTGACTCAAAAGAGGGGAGTACCTGTACCTTTTGTCTGAGAAAAAATCCCTGAATACATACAAGGTTCTCTTATATATTGCAGGTTTAACCTCATCCAAGTGATTTTGTCTTGTACATCCCTCTAAATTACATCAAGGGCTGAAATGGCAGGGATAACCAAACTTGTATAAAGGTTGTTAAATTAGCACTTATTCGATAAAGCTGATAGGAGTAATAAAGTGTGATATTTATTTCCCAAAGCTGACAGTTGCAGCATTTGTCAATAATAAAAGTCAATAATTGTTTGGTCACGGTGACAGATTCCGACTGACCTCAGCATCATTTAATGTGGATTAATGGCTTAATCCTTACGGTAATAGCAGCAAAGAGATGCAACAAAATTGAGAAATACACACAGTTCTTCAACGTATTCTTTTTCTTAATCAACTTTACTCCGTAGACTGATGTGCGCTCAAGATGCAGATTTTCATTCACCTGATGTATTCACCCCAGTCATTCTCCATTTCCATTTCATTTAGATCTAAATTTTGTCTTCCAAGGAAATCTATCAAGGTTAAATAAAAATAAAGAAAAATGGGCAGGGAACATAGCTAAGTGTTTACACGATGATACACATTCATAAGGGTTAATTCTTTGTCATTAGAAAGAAAAAAATAAATACAGTTTTACATTCCGGCTTTGTCAACTGTGAAAAACACAATCTAGGCTAAAATCAATTTTATTTTAAGCTTACACATATAGCTCACAGCTGTCTGGATTTTGACAGATTGGAGAAACTACTGTATTTCTCATAATAAAAGTATTAGGAAAGCATGAGTCCCTCCCAACTAATTAATATTGTGTAATTGTGCACAAAACATATTATGTATCTTATTATGAGTATAATATTTATATTGTAGATATGTATAATATATATATATATATATATATATATATATATATATATATATATATATATATATATATGTAGATATGTATAATATATATATATATATATATATATATATATATATATATATATATATATATATATATATATATATATATATTATGGTCGTGGCCCTAAGACCGAGACAAATGTGGATCACATAAACACGCGACAAGACTCACAACATAAATAGACCTGAGGTGTGGCTTTTGGTCGTCTGGTAGGTATGGCAAGAAAAGGGGCTATACCCAAGATAAGTAATGGATGATTGTGTAGGAGAATTTGCTGAGAAGTGCTGTAAAAAGGGGAATGGGAGGGAGGGTATCGTGCACTGAAACTGACAAAGAGGAAGGGGAAGTGGTCAGCTTAAATACCCTCTGGGCTCCTCCCATAAATTTAGGCCAGCACACTGGCCTTCTAACTTATGGTCGTGGCCCTAAGACCGAGACAAATGAGGATCACATAAACACGCGACAAGACTCACAACATAAATAGACCTGAGGTGTGGCTTTTGGTCGTCTGGTAGGTATGGTAAGAAAAGGGGCCAAAAATAACCAGGTAGGGAAGTATCTTTATTGCCTCTAAGCTCCTTGAGTGAGCTTGGAGAAAGGGCCATCTTGAGGGAATATATATCTGGTAAAGCAGGCAGACTTTCACCTGCCTAGCTTCTTGGTCACATGGTCTGGTACTCGGTGCTGAGATGTGGCTGAGGCTGCGCCGAACCAAAGGAATATCCAGAATACCGCCCGGGGTCTAGGCCTAAGTTGACCAGTAGGACCCAAACATGTTTAATAAACCGATTTCCACTCAGGGGGTTGACCTGAAAAGGCAGTAGCGGTCTGGAGACTGGCTGGCTGGGTAGGTGAAAGAGCAGACGGTCAAAAGATCGTTGCTGGGCACCAGGCGTTGCTGGTTCGAAAGAAGTTTATATCCACTCCGGGTCCGGTTTGTTGCGTTTTCCGTAAGATAAAGGACATAGTGGCTTGGATACTGGCCAGGTACAGCCTGATAGGGGTATGAGGGAGAGCCAGCTGTGTGTGGCAATAAGATATAAAGGCTAGGACATGAGTGACGTCATCTACTGTGGTTCCGGGACAAGTGGCAAGGAACCTACGGTAGGTGTTCCAGGCCATGGGATAAGCCTTTAGTGTGTTGCTAGACAGTGAGTGGTCGATGAGCCGGGTTGCATTGGCAAGGTGTGGCTTCAATCGATTGTTAGTTGAGACCAAGGTGGGATAGGAGTGGATGATGGGTCGGCTCCGGGTTCCTGCTGGAAGAATGAGACAAAATTGGAGCGGGACAGTGCATCGGCTGTGGTATTGCACTTGCCAGGGATATGCTTACAGTAACTGTTAAATTTGGTGATGTAGTGACAATTGCAGCAGACTGCGCAGGAAGGACATGACAGGGAGTGACTTGGATCTACCCTTATTAATGATGTCAGCTGTAACCTGGTTGTCTGTGGTGAAGAGCTCTGTCTGATCTGTCCACGTGTGGCCCCAGACTTGGGCTGCTGCCACGATGGGGTACAGCTCGAACAATGACGAAGATCAAGGGAAACCAGAGATCAGGCAGATTTCCGGGGGCCAAGGTCTGGCAAACCAGTGATGGCCAAAAATTGCAGCAAAGCCAGTGGAGGCTGCAGCATCTGTGACTACCTAGGGCGACTGAGCTGATACTCAGGGAAAAACATTAATATGTTGTTCCAGTTAAAGAGGAACTCGTCCCACATAGCCAAGTCTGCTATTGCTGCTGGGTCTAGTCTGAGGACTTGGTCAAGAAAGACTAAGAGCCTTGAGATGAACGACCGCCCCTGAGGAATTGTTCTCATAGTGAAACTGAGCATCCCTATCAAGGACTGCAGCTGTCTTTTAGTACATTCCTGTGACCGGGTAAACTCCTGAATGACCAACCTAACACAAGCTAATTTGTCAGAAGGCAGGCTAGGCTGCATGGCGTGCGTACCAAGGACGATGCCTGAGAAAAACTTATGAAATGTGTTGGGCCTTCCACTATGTGTTCATTGAGATTGTTGAAGACCTCTCTTAGCTTGTCTAGATCTACCGGGGGGGGGGGTATGTCTAGGTGTTCGATAAGCAGAAAATCGTCCGGATAATGGATAACCCTGTGACACTGGGCCTGGTGTGACAGGTTCAAGTGAGGGATTGGGCGAAACCGTCAGCTTTGTGGGCGAAGTGGCGACAAAAGAGTTCCGTGTCTGTGAGGCTCCAGTCAGAGCTTATCTGGAACTGGGCAAGTCTCGCTGCTGCTTTGGCTGAAAATGACCGCTGGTCGTAGACGGCAAAACCTCCATATTTGTAAGCAAGATCTGTCACTGCATGAAGGTATAAGTCCCGCTCCTCCCTCCTGCTGAGGGTGGCTGAACAAAGTACATCTCTGAACATCCCGAAGGCCAGGG
Organism: Lithobates septentrionalis; assembly: GCA_037952835.1. Taxonomy (NCBI): domain Eukaryota; kingdom Metazoa; phylum Chordata; class Amphibia; order Anura; family Ranidae; genus Lithobates; species Lithobates septentrionalis. Next base: position 2,379,920 of record JBBDGP010000812.1, read on the forward strand.
CGAACTCAGTGGCTGACAGCTTACGACTGAGGCTGGGGTCTCTCGACTTGACAACCACTGAGACATCCCCCCCAGGCGTATGATTTGTTGTCAGCTAAGTCATGGACTGAGATGAGCAGGGATGCCAATTGATGTCTTTGCCCTCCAATATATCCTCCCTGATGCCTGTCGGGACAAGATGAACGGGGAGGACGATAGGTGCAGAGCCTGGTGTACCTGCAGAAGGAGAAGCTGTCATCGGGACCATGACCAGGTCCAGGAGGGCCATGGAAGGGCGAACTTTCAAAGGTGTGACTCTGGTCTGGACGTCTGAACTGTTGCGGCTAAGGGGGAGACCAAAGAGTGCAGCTGGGCCCCATGGACGGATTGTAGGGATGCCTGTTGGGCCCAGCTGCAGCTGGAGGCGGGAAGAGGAGCCTGAAAAGCTCTGCCTTCCTGGGCATAGCAGGAAAGGGAATATCCCTGCGACTCAGCTATGAGTTTGGGGATGTTCCGTCCCCTGAGGGACTGCAGGCAGCCGCGCTCTGAGCCGCTTGGGGGGGGTAACAGAGGGGCAGGTGTGAAGTCCTCGCTGCCAGAAGACAAAAGGGTGCTCATATTTAAGAGGAGTCATAGCCATAGGATAGAGAGCGGAGTGGTAAAGAGAAAACTCAGAGAGGAGGAAAAAGGAAGAAGTACAGAAAAAGGAATGATAGGCATAGACAGGAGTTGACAGAGTTCTGTTGTGCAGAACTTATGTTGAGTGGAAATTTAGAAAACTCAGAAGAGTGCGTGGCGACCGAGGTGGGCCAGGAGGTGACTGGCCATATAACCGATAGCTCGGGTGCCTGTCTGTGGCAAGCACAAACCTGAAGACCAGAACCCCAGGGCGTACTGGGGCGAGAAGTAGAAGTCTGGTATGGCCTACGTAGGAATGTTGCGGTCTGTAGGGGGTGACGTGTGCTCGGCCTGCTAACACTTGCACTGCCAGCAAGTCTACTGTTAAGCGACCTTGTCTGCGAGGTGAAGGGTCGCCCATCGAAAACAGAGTGTCATGTATAGACATATGTGACAGAACTAACGCCTGGAGATCACGTCTAATGATGTATGTGAAGTAACGGTATAGTGAAAGGGTGCTGCAGAATGATGTGATAGAAAAGCCCATGAACTAGGCCCTGACTGACGCTCTAGTAGCGAGGTCCTGGTTATGATCGAAACTCGGTCGACCGGGAACACCTGTAGTAGGGGTGACATGAGTGCAACAGGATTTCTTTACTTTTTTTTAAATTTTTTTTTTATGTGTCCCCCTTGTATGCGACTGGCCCTGGTGAAGATGCAAACATAGCGTTTTTTTTTTTTTTTTTTACTTGGGAAATAATGTCCAACCTGGTACAGGATGGAACCTAAACTCGACTGACCTGGGGGAGAAAAGATAGACGAAAACGATGAGTGGCTCGTATGAATGCCAATGGAGACGAGTGACCGATTAAGTGCCACTAAAAAATGAAGTGGGCTGTATGAGCACCACTGAGTGTGCTTGCAGGGATTGCAAGGAGTATATACTGAGATGCGTGTTTTGCAGTGATTGCAAAAATGGGTAAATGCTGAGATGCATGTTTTGCAGCGATTGCAAGTGGGTAAACACTAAGATGCGTGTATTTGCAGCAATTGCAAGGCGTTTGTACTGAGATGCATGTTTTGCAGTGATTGTATACAGGTAAATGGTAAGATGCGTGTATTTTTAGTAATTGCAAGGAGTTTGTACTGAGATGCATATTTTACAGAGATTGCAAAATGGGTATATGCCGAGATGCGCGTTTTTTGCAGCAAATGCAAGGAGTTATGATGAGATGCGCGTCTTGCAGTGATTGCAAGGAGTTATGATGAGATGCGTGTCTTGCAGCGATTGCAAGAAGTTATGATGAGATGCGTGTCTTGCAGCGATTGCAAGGAGTTATGATGAGATGCGTGTCTTGCAGAGATTGCAAGGAGTTATGATGAGATGCGTGTCTTGCAGCGATTGCAAGGCGTTATGATGAAATGCGTGTCTTGCAGCGATTGCAAGGAGTTATGATGAGTTGCGTATCTTGCAGCGATTGCAAGGAGTTATGATGAGTTGCGTATCTTGCAGCGATTGCAAGGAGTTATGATGAGATGCGTATCTTGCAGCGATTGCAAGGAGTTATGATGAGATGCGTGTCTTGCAGCGATTGCAAGGAGTTATGATGAGATACGTGTCTTGCAGCGATTGCAAGGAGTTATGATGAGATGTGTGTCTTGCAGCGATTGCAAGGAGTTATGATGAGATGCGTGTCTTGCAGCGATTGCAAGGAGCTATGATGAGATGCGTGTTCTTGCAGTGATTGCAAAATGGGTATATGCTGAGATGTGTGTATTTGCAGCAATTGCAAGGAGTTTGTACAGAGATGCATGTTTTGCAGAGATTGCAAAATGGGTATATGCTGAGATGCGTGTTTTTTGCTGCGATTGCAAGGAGTTATCATGAGATGCGTATCTTGCAGCGATTGCAAGGAGTTTATACTGAGATGCATGTTGCAGCAATTGCAAAAATGGGTAAATGTTGAGATGCGTGATCTTGCAATGATTGCAAGGAGATTATACTGAGATGCATGTTTTTGCAGCGATTGCAAATGAGTAAATGTTGAGATGCGTGTTCTTGCAGCTATTGCAAGGAGTTTATACTGAGATGCATGTTGCAGCGATTGCAAATGGGTATATGCTGCGTGTTTTGCAGCGATTGCAAGGAGTTATGATGAGATGCGTAGCTTGCAGCGATTGCAAGAAAGATCACCTACTGATAAGCGAAAAAGAAAAGGATAGCAGAAATTGTATATGTAGGAAGGAACTGCGAAGTGGCATACGTAACGAATCGTAGATTTGTTATGGGGACTGTTACGTATTGGTGTGTGGGATACTCGTGACGCGAACCGTTGTGCCGCTTGTGCGACTTGGTTCGGAGTGGACTGTGATGCATGTAGCTGCTGAGGTGATGTGAATCGGACAAAAAATAAATAATGAATCGTAGGGTATGGTAAAACCACTATAAATTGGTGTGCAGGATAAGACCGATGCAAACCGTTGTGCCGCCGAGGCGACTAGGCTTGAATCCGACTGTGATTCGTATGACATGAAAGCAATATAAAACAGTCAGTAGAAAATTACATAAACAACGAACCATTTGTGGGGTACAACAGGGACTAATAAGAATCAGTGAGCGAGATGCATCCGATGCGAACCGTTGTGCTGCCAATGCGACTAGGTTAGAATCGGATTGTAGCAGGTATGCAATATGAATCGGTTGTAAAGAGATGGCACTGATACAAATCGGTTGTAAGATGTATGAAGTGAATCCAATACAAATCGGTTGCAGCGTGTATACCACACCTTACTTCTAAAACCGAACACATACTAACCACCCAGCCGCCCAGGCTAATCAAAGTGCAGACAAGGCCCCATGTGGGTCTAATTACCACCTCAATCAGACACAGAACCCATGCAAATAATACATGCTGATCTCCAAATGGATGATACGGCAACCCCATAGACAATGAATCCTATGAGAAAAATGAAGCCTGTATCGAGTGAAATCAGAGAACAACCGACAATGGCTCAGAGGCTTGGATCTACGAACGAATCGTATGTTTGTGGATAGGATGACAAGCAAGGCAGAGCGAGCCTGCAAATCTAAGTTTGCAGGTATAGGAAACATATCCAATGGTAACATTGCATATGAACAAAAAGGTTTGAACCCTACCTGCAACAGCAAGTGAGAACCGCCGACGAAGACGCCGCAACCCACTTGTAATCGAACGCACAGACTTATGAACACAAGGTAAGCTGGGAAGAGTCAGCACAGTGACATGTAGTATCGTGCACTGAAACTGACAAAGAGGAAGGGGAAGTGGTCAGCTTAAATACCCTCCGGGCTCCTCCCATAAATTCAGGCTAGCACACTGGCCTTCTAACATATATATATATATATATATATATATATATATATATATATATATATATATATATATATATATATATATATATTTATATTTATATATATATATATATATATATTTATATATATATATATATATATATATATATATATATATATATATATATATATATATATATATATATATATATATATATATATGTTAGAAGGCCAGTGTGCTGGCCTGAATTTATGGGAGGAGCCCGGAGGGTATTTAAGCTGACCACTTCCCCTTCCTCTTTGTCAGTTTCAGTGCACGATACTACATGTCACTGTGCTGACTCTTCCCAGCTTACCTTGTGTTCATAAGGTGTGTACTGCGGACGGGCAGAAACTGTAGGCAAAGCAACGTACTGGTATATTGATGCCTACCTCCAGGTTCAGGGCGTGCCCCCTGGGTGGCTCATCCTGCGGGAGTCTGTCAGCAAGTCCCAGCCAATGATTCACGGCTGGGACTTGGTTGTGTACAATCACAGTTGAGAGCTCTGCAGTGGCGGCTGGTGGTAATTTGTTTTTTTTTTGGGGGGGGCGGCAAACAGTGCACCCACAGCCACCGGGGGGTGCTGGGGGAGGGCGATGCGGGTTACCTGAGGCCAATCACTTTACTAGGTATATGTAAATGTTTACAACCACTTGAATGATAGATTTAAGGTCAGGGCCCACCAACAGGCCAGGTTTGCAAGATAACTGAAATACATCACAGGTGATATAATTTGCTGCTCAGTGATTGCCATATTCTAGTCTGCATCTCCCCAAGGTAATACATTACATACATAAAACCTGGCCTGTTAGTGGGCCCTGAGGACAGGAGTTGATGACCGCTGATTTACTGCATGTGATTACTTTAGGTTCTCAGGCTTATTTTGGTTTGTGTAAAAATGTATTATAATCCTTTTACTTCAGCAAATGTTTATGGACCCAGACCACAGTGGGATTCTTCAAATTTACACAACTGCCAGTAATATTCTATAAGGTACTGTATCTATTACTAACTGTCCAAAAATGTTTTGTACTTTTAGAGCCCATGGACCTGATGCCATGATCCTTGTTGATGGGCAGCCAAGACAGACTAAAGGAGACATGGGCCTGTCACAGATGCTAAATATTGCCACACAGATTGCTTCAGGAATGGTTTATCTGGCATCTCAACATTTTGTACATCGAGACTTGGCCACCAGGAACTGCTTAGTGGGAGCAAGCCTGCAAGTTAAAATTGGAGACTTTGGCATGTCTAGAGATGTCTACAGTACAGACTACTACAGGGTAAGGACACTTCTAGCGTTTATTGTTAGATTTAAGTGTACTCAACAAAGTGGTACAACACAGTGCAAAAGATTGCGTGATTGTTTCCTTTTGCAGCCTAACCAATCATATTTTAGTTTATTGAAAACATATTTCTTCCAAAATATTTTTTATTTGTTGCTTTGGGTTTGAAAACTTGGCATATAACATAGTTCTTACAAATAAATCAAAATGTCTACCATATTATATAGAGGTCCTGTGCAAAAAAACACATGACCAGTTTTGAAGTGAGTGGGGAAGGGATGGAACCCCTGTGATTTTTATTTGTGGTCAATTTTCTCAGTGGGGAAGTGATGGGAAATCTCTCCAGTGGGGTCAAGGATAGCAACACTTGACAGATGTATTTATTAGCAATGCACCAAAATTTTGGCAGAGGAAACATATTGGCCGAAAACTGTGTTTTCAGCATTTTGCTGATAGAAAAATAAGTGCCGATAATGGCGCCCGAAGACGAATCACGATTTTGCTGCGATTTGATATGATTTTAAAACAATGTTATTGTGCTTATGGTGTGTTATTCATAGGTCATGTGATTCAAAAAACGCATCAAAACTGTAACACGGGGGCACTATTGATGCATTCTTGTTGCATTTTCAATGCATTTTAACGGGGAGGTGTATTTTTGGTGTGTTTTTTTTAACTGACCAAAAATGCAGATTTTTAACACCACAACAGAAGCAAAACGGCATAGCTCCCAACTGTCCCTGATTTCGAGGGACAGTCCCTGATTTGGAACATTTGTCCCTCATTTTGATCTAAATAATAGTATATAAAATGCACTTTTTTTATCTTTCAAAAAGTGTTTCCCAGTGCTAAACCTTTTACCCAATTTCTAAATAGCTGCATTTGTAAATTTCCAAAGCCAGTATAAAGGAATAGTAGTGGTTAAAAAAGCACTTGTAGGTTTACCTAATAATTTTATGTATAATTCTGCTTTAAGGAGGCGTGGCAGGGGATGTGTCCTATGCCTACATACTTTTGCTAATAGGTGTCCCTCGTTCCCATCTCAAAAAGTTGGGAGGTATGCAATGGACCAGTGTGAAGACATACATAGAATTTAAAGGAATGCGTTTTTTTTTTTTTTTAGCTTTTCCTGCACTAAATGTGTTGATAATGGCCAACAATAAATTCCTATTCATTTAAATTCATGATACAGGCGGTCCCCGAGTTACAAGCAAGATAGGGTCTCTAGGTTTGTTCTTAAGTTGAATCTGTTTGTAAGTCGGAACCGGTACATTTTTTAAGTGTAGCTCCAGCCAAAAAATCTATATTTAAGCTTTTTGGATAACATAGGGAAGGGTTAACACCCCTGTAACATTTGTTTTGCTGTCTGTGCACCTCTTCAGAAGATTTCACCTCACTTTCTGTCCCAATGAAAATTGGATTTTGAAAATTTTGGGTTGTTGTGGAAACAAGCCTTGGTGATAAAGCATCAGTGGAGATACCTTTTTCCCATATTAGTAGGAGTCGTTTGTATATCAGATGTTTGTGACTAGGGGACCGCCTGTATTAATTAAAAAGTCGAATATAATACAATTATATATAAAAATATATACGGTATGTTTTTTAAAAACTAACATTTTCAGTTTAAGTTTCGGTCAAGTGCATTCTGAATTTTTGGTTTCAGCACCAAAATTTCCATTGGGTGCACCTCTAGTATTTACTCTTCCCCAGAGTTGCATAGTAAAAGCCTTACAGACAAGTGTATAATTTATTCTTTAATTTGTAGGACTTTGCAAAATTGAAAACCTTCATTTATGAATCAATGTTTCACCTATCTATAGTGAATTTTATCTTGTTTTGATGAAAATTGCCATAGCTTGATATTATTACTTCTAGGCAATTCAGGGGTAATTGTTTGTTAAAAATCCTACAAGCACAACTATCTACAGCAATATATGATCTCATCTTGTTCAAGAGCCAGATGACCTAAAGGTGATCTAACTAAGATTAATAAATATATTGATTTTCTTTACGCCAACAAACTGTACAAATGGCTCAATGGTTACCACATATGGTACACATTGTAGTGAGAAATATTATCAAGGAATCTATTATAAATATTATATTGTAAAAGTCTGAATGGTTGTCTTAACTAACCACTTGATAACCAGACCTGACACTTCTCACATACATGTGAAAATCAGTATTTTTTTGCTAGAAAATTACTTAGAACTCCCAAACATTATATATTTTTTTAAAGCAGAGGCCCCAGAGAATAAAATAGTGGCTGTTTAATTCTTTTTATGTCACGTGACATTTGTGCATCGTTTTTTCAAACACTTTTTTTGGAAGAAATACACTTTAATGCATTTCAATTTGAAAAAATACAATATAATCTCAGTTGTTTGGTAAAATATAAAAGATGATGTTACGCTGAGTAAATAGAAACCAAACATGTCATTCATAGGGGACGCTTTAAAAGCCTTTACAGGTTACCACTTTAGATTTACGTAATAGGTCTAGGATTATTGCTCTTGATCTGAAATTTGCTGCTATACCTCATATGTGTAATGTAATCGCTGTTTACACACCGCTTATGCGTGTGTTCGCCTTTTTGTGCACGGGGGGGGGGGCTTTAAATTTTTTTAATATTTATTAATTTTAAGTAATACTTACCTGAGCCCCATCTCTGTCCAGCAATATCCACGAGTGTCTCAGCCGTCTGGGACTCTCCCACCTGTTTGGCTGAGACACAACAGCAGTGCTATTGGCTCCCGCTGCTATCAATCAAAGTCAGTTAGCCAATCAGGAGAGAGAGGGGGCAGGGCCAAACCACAGCTCCGTGTCTGAATGGACACAGGGAGCAGAAGCTTGGCTTGTGTGCCCCCATAGCAAGCTGCTTGCTGTGGGGGCACCGAACAGGAGGGAGGGGCCAGGAGCACCGTAGAGGCACCCGAGAAGAGGAGGATCTGGGCTTATCTGTGCAAATACACTGCACAGAGTAAGTAAGTATAACATGCTTGTTATTTTAATAGAAAAAAACAAGACTTTACAATCACTTTAAAGCAGACCTTCAGTATTTTTTTCATCTTTCCATCTATTAAATCTTCTGTCCTTGCTGTTTTAACTTTGGATAGTAAAACATTTTTTTTTTCTGCCAGTAAATACCTTGTACAGCCCACTTCCTCTTTCTTGTCTGGTAATTTGCCTAGGTTTTTTGACATCAGGCATAGTTCTTTCTCTCTCTCTCTCTCGTGAGAGTTTGCCAGGAAGGAAGGGGGATGAGTCATAAGAGGGCCAATGAGAGCTGCGGGGCTGCCAAGCTGGAGGTGTGCCTCTGTGTGTGTGTGTGTGTGTGTGTGTAAATCCAGGAAGTGAACAGGCAGCAGCTTCAGCTGCCCACAGTTAAAATGGTTGCAGCCAGACTTAGTGAAGTGAGATTTCTGCAGCATATTTGTCAGCTACAGAATCACAGTTTATATAAAATAATATGCAAAGTGGTTAGAGGGAAGCTTCATAATGGAAAAGATGTTTTTATTACAAATTATGTGAGCAGACTGCAGTTCCTCTGTAGCCTCCCTGGCGGTTTTCCCGAGTGTGGCTCGGGGTTAAAATTCAGCACCATTAGCGGTAACCCCGAGCCACACTCGGGATTGCATCGCAGGATCCTGGTGCCTCCTTACTTACCTTGTCCCCGGGATTCTGCGATGTCCCCCGCAGTGTCCACGGGCTGTGTCCTGTTCCGAAGCCTCTCTATGCCAGGCTTCGTTCCCTGCGAGCGTCGCGACGCACGGGGGCGGAGCCTGGCGGCAAATTCAAAAAAATGTAAAAAGCATAACACATACAGTACTGTAATCTTACAGATTACATTACTGTATGTAATCATTTCATATCCCATTTGTCCCCAGTGCTCTGGCCCATGCCCTGCATGCAGTTTTATATTGCATATACTGTTCTTTCTGCCTGGAAACTGGAAATTGTCCATAGCAACCAAAAAGTGTTCCTTTACGTCAAAAAAGGCTTTAGACCAGCTAGAAAACAGCGATAGTAAATAAGAACACTTGCAGAATTGAGCGATAGTGAATCGTGTGGAAATTTATTTTATTACTATTTATTTTTATTTTTTTTAATTATTTTTTTTTTTTTATTATATTATAATTTATGTTTTTGTGTTTCAAACTTTATCATACCCGGGATATCTACTAGACTCTTGTTTGGACAGATTTAAGTGTGTTATTGTTAATAATTACAGACCTACAATATAAAACGTCAAATTTCCATGCAAAATAATTGTACCGCTTTCAGCACCTAAAATCAGAAAGAATCATACCGCCAGGGAGGTTAAGTATTATCAAAGATAGTAGTATAATATTCTGATCCAAGGAATTGAGCTGACTCTTTTTGAGGTCAATAAGGAGTTCTTTCCTTCAAGCCACTGTTGCCCAGGAGGATACTGTTATGGATTTCTCTGATCCAGAACTGCTAGTTTTGCTTTGCAAGTGGTTAAACCTAATGGACATGCAATTTTTTACAACTTAAATAATTACATAGCTAAAATCTGTCACTATAAAATCAGGACACATTATTTTAAGTTTCTAATACAAGATGATTACATTGTTTAAAAGAAATACTAAAACACGAAGGGAGCGCATGCGCGGCGCGATGAGAGGAGGACGCCTGTAACGAGAGCTCCGTGAGCAGCGGAGACTTCTATCACTCCCCTGGGGCTAAAACATATGGAATTTTGCCACCAACTACCCCTAGGGGTCTCAAAGGTGCATGCCAACACACAAGGCTAGCCAGGGAAAACCAGCGCAAAAGTCCCTAACTAACTACCTCCTTCGGGTCCAGGAGCAGAGCGGGATGTCGCAAAATGGTGACTTTGTGAGCTTTGTGACTTTGTGAGCTACAGATTTGAGGCTCGCCTTGGATACCAAGTGATATTAATTACAGTAGCTCCGTTCGGCCATTGGCTTCCCCATTCCTCACTATTTTATCCCTTACATTTCTGTGTCGCAAGATGGCTTTTTTTGTCTCGTTGCGCCCGCATGTTTGACCCCCTGCTTTACAAATTCACAAACTTTATCTGCAGGTTGTAGACTACTCCTGAGAGAACGATCATCCTGACCTCAGATCTGGACAAGTCTGAATGCTCGAATCTACATAGGTTCTTTTAAATTGAACTACTACATAGTCCTTCAGGAAGGTTTTTTCTTGTCAGTCGGTGGTGAAGTACCATTTATTTTTGTTCCCGCTTCCCCCCGATGCCATTCCAACATAGACTATATGTTGGCACTTATTTGGTGTACAAGTTTAATTGACATTTCTTTTTCTTCCTTTTTATTTTTATTTTTTGGTGGTGGCTCTGACTCTAAAATGCTATGTGACAAATGTATGAAGGTACCTAGGTTGCCTATGTGTAAGGTGAAACCTATGGTTAGCCACAGGCATGGTGATCCTAGGGGTCTCCTGCTTTCTAAAAAGGGTATAACTGAAGTATGCACATGGTTCCCTACCAGATGTCATGTCAATCCTCAACCCTTTAGGTTGTACTCATGGGGATTAAGATAATATCGCACAATGTAGAGGGGTTCAACTCCCCACAAAAGTGGAAGAAGACCTTTAGATCTTACAAAAGTCTGGGGGCTGACATATTGCTCCTTCAGGAGACACATTTTTCCACCTCTAACCACCCTAGCTACTTTGATTACCCTTATAGACAGCACTTCTTCACCACATTTGATTCTAGGTCTAAAGGTGTAGCCATTTTTATAAAGAATTCATTGATATTGGATGTGCAGCATGTTTATAAAGACCCTGCTAGCAGGTTCCTGATAATACAGGGCTTAATCAATGGTAAAGCAATTACTATTGCAAATGTTTATGCTCCAAATGTCTCACAAGCATCTTTTTTTGCCTCCTTTTTTCAGATCCTAGACAGGTATCTCTCCCCACACCTAGTGATTGGAGGGGATTTCAACATGGTGGCCCATTCAAAACTAGACAGAAGCCGAGTTGTGAGTAATGCTAACGCTTTCCCAAAAACCCTCTCCCGTTTGCTCAATACCCACCAGCTTATTGACTCTTGGAGAGCCCATAATGTGGGTTCCCTGGACTACACCTTCTGCTCACACCCTTACGACAGCTATTCTAGGCTGGATTATATCTTTAGCACTCCAGTCATATTAGCCAACTCAACAGAAGTGCATACATCCGTGCCCATGGTCGAATCACCACATGGTGCAGCTTGATCTCACTCATATTGGTATCTCACCTAGTAATGCCTCCTGGCGCATGAACGATTCCCTCCTTACAGACCCAGATCTAGTCTCTAAGGTCACAGACCGCTTAGAGGAATACTGTCGCTTGAATAACACTCCAGGTACTCTCCCCACTATGCTGTGGGCTGCCCACAAGACAGTCATCCGGGGACATCTTATTTCGTTAGCATCGGCTAGGAAGAAACATAAACTGACTGAGATCACCAGACTCTCTCAGGAACTGACCAAGCTGTACCATGTACACAATCAGACACATTCCCCCGACACTCTTAGATTGATTAACACCGAAAGAATTGAACTAGACACAATTCTCTCTGAGCAGACGGAGGGTGCCCTGAGATGGTCGAAGGCAAAATTCTTACTACACAGCAACTTGGCTTCAGCAATGTTTGCTAGAAAATTGAACTCCACTATCCAACCCCCTCACTCATATAAACTTAAAAACGACAGAGGGGACATGGCCACCCACCCCACAAAGGTACTCAAGATTTTCTCTAAATTCTATCAAGATCTTCTGGCTTCCCCATCCTCCCTGCCTGGTCCCTTGGCCAACTCATGGTTAGATAGACTGACCCTCCCCTCTCTAACAACGGAACAACTCAATGACCTGAATGCCCCTTGCAATACAGAGGAGATCCTGAAAATTATTAAATCCCTGAAACCCTCTAAGGCCCAAGATAGATTCTCATCCACTTACTACAAAAAATTTTCAGGACAATTGGTCCCACACTTAGTGAAGCTCTTCAATCACATCTTAGAAGGACACACTTTCCCAGAAGACATGTTGCTGGCCAACATGTCTTTAATACCCAAACCAAATAAGGACCCCTCTCTCCCCCAAAATTACAGACCCATTTCCGTCATAAACAATGACCTGAAGCTATTTGGTGGCCTTTTAGCAGACTATTGACTATAATTCCAGCCCTAATATCCCCTGACCAAACGTCTTTTATCCCCGATAGGCAAATTACAGACAATATACGACTAGCCACTAACATAATCCAAGACGCAGAACTGTACTCTAAACAAGTCCTTATGCTGAGCCTTGACATACATAAGGTGTTTGACAGTGTGACTTGGCCTTATTTAGAATCAGTTCTATCTAAGTTTGGGTTTCGTGGAGAATTTGTTCATGGTTTTCGGGCTCTATACCACCACCCTTGCACCCGCATCAAGCTTCCGGGCAGCACCTCAGAGTATTTCATGCTGGGCCGGGAACCAGGCAGGGATGTCCCCTTTCCCTCCTGATTTTCACCTTGGTGATTGAACCGCTTGCCAGATCAATTTGTTTAAATCCAAACATTAAGGGCTATGAGAGGGGAGAACGGGACTTTAAGATAAGTATGTACGCAGACGACGTACTCCTCTTCTTATCGGACCCGGTGGTCTCAAACCTGATCCCCACCTTAAATACCTATCAGGACATATCAGGCTTAGGGGTCAACCTGTCAAAATGTGCTGCAGTTCAAATTAATATCTCACAGCCTACATTACTAGGAATCCAATCCAGTTTTGGCTTCTCAATATGTAAAGAAACGTTACCACACCTAGGGATTAAGCTGACCACCTCTCTCCGAAACCTTTACTTTGCAAATTATCCTCAGGTGTTTACCCACATTAAACAATTGTTACGTATGTGGTCTGCGTACCATATTTCATTCTTAGGTAGAATTCAAGCCATAAAAATTTCTATACTCCCAAAACTTCTGTTCTTTTTTAGATCCCTACCACTATATGTCTCCCGTCAGAGTATATAGCAGATATAGAAAGAAGTGAATGCATTTGTATCGCTATCCAAAAAACCCCGGCTGAATAAGAAATTGCTTTACCGTCCAGCGAACCTGAGAGGTATGGGGCTACCGCATTTATGACTGTATTATGCCTCAGCTAGGCTGATACAGATGGCACAATGGCACTCCCAACCGACAGAAGTCCATTGGATCCAGTTTGAGCGATCCTCAGTGGGGCCTTATTACCTCCCGGGCCTCCTCTGGTTGGACAAAGTTAAGCCCAAAGACCTCACGCCACTTAATGGTGTAGTTGGCCAGGCAGCACAACTCTGGTCACTGTACAAAAATACATATGTCCTGGTTCCACACAGTCCTTGCTTGGCCTCTTTCCTAGGAGACCCCAGATTTCCAGCAGCGTTCACAACTCCTAATAATTTTTCCCACTGGATACAGAGGGGCTTGATCTCCCTCAAGGCTTTAACACAAGATCCCCCCTTTAGCCCATTCACTTTCCTACAGGAGAGGCATGGGCTTCCAAGGGCGGAGTTCTATAAATATCTACAGATAAGGCACTTCTACACCACCCACTTCCAGAGAGAGGGGCCTTCTACTACAAACACTTTTGAACACCTATGCAAGTTTTCTTCCAGGGATAAAGGCACCATATCGACTTTATATCAATACCTAAATGAACAGAATCTTCCCTCCAAATCACAAGTGATGCTTAGCTGGGAAATTGAAGCTGGGCTAGAAATAGCCCCAGAAAGTTGGGCGGATATGGTTTCCAATATGAGAAAATGTACAAAGTCAATGGCGGTTAGAAAAAAAAAGTTTTGAAACTTCACACTAGATGGTATTATACCCCCTCCAGACTGAATAAATTTAGTCCCTTGGTCCCGGGGAACTGCTTAAGGGGTTGCCCAGATAGAGGTACACACCTCCACATTTTTTGGAGCTGCAAGGTCCTTCAACCTCTATGGCTAAAAGTATCTAACAAGGTAGCCCAGATCCCTGGATTACAATATCATTTAACATTTCAGATGGGCTTACTTCTTGAGGACCTCCCTGAGGCACCCCCCTCAGCTCAAAAACTAGCCCATACACTCTTCATTGCAGTACACTGGGCCATAGCCCTGCACTGGAGAGCACCGACAGTTCCCTGGGACCAAGTATTACGATGCATGGAGGCGATCCGTCTAATGGAAAGAATCCACCACACCCTGTTGGACAACATGCGTGTGTTTGACAGGAAATGGGCCCCCTGGTCATCATATGATATATAATATACTTGGTAGGCGAACGTCCCGACGAGCTCGCGCGCAGAGGTGAATGCATACATGAGTAGCACCCACGTATGAAAACGGTCTTCAAACCACACATGTGAGGTATCGCCGCGGCCAGTAGAGCGAGAGCAATAATTCTAGCCCTAGACCTCTTCTGTAACTCAAAACATGCAACCTGTAGAATTTTTTAATTGTCGCCTATGGAGATTTTTAAGGGTAAAAGTTTGTCGCCATTCCACGAGGGGGCGCAATTTTGAAACGTGATATGTTGGGTATAAATTTACTCGGTGTAACATTATTTTTCACAATATAAAAGAAAATTGAGCTAACTTTACTGTTGTCTTATTTTTTAATTCAAAAAAGTGTATTTTTTCCAAAAAAAGTGCGCTTGTAAGACCGCTGCACAAATACGGTGTGACAGAAAGTATTGCATTTTATTCTCTAGGGTGTTAGAAAAAAAATTTATAATGTTTGGGGGTTCTAAGTAATTTTCTAGCAAGAAAACCCGTTTTTAACTTGTAAACAACAAATCTCGGAAAGAGGCTCGGTCCTTAAGTGGTTAATTCCCTGAAATTTTCTTTTTATTAAAGCTATTACTGATTTGTACAAACAAAGACAAAAACGCTTGCAAGAATTCCAGGGTCACTTAGTCTCTATGAAATTGTCTGCTGCAACAATTTTTTGCACCCTTGTCTGCATTCATGCTAATAATACAATACAGCAGTCAGCATTATCTGTGATATTCCTAGTGCTTTGCTTTGGCTTGCTAATAGTCACAATTGAAATTCAAAATTCAGAACCTTATAGCAACACATTGTTTGCACTGTCTCATTCAGAACATTGCTGCTGGGCAATAACACAGTAACATTTCAATCCCTTTTTCTACCACTTGAATAGACTTGTTCCAGAAGTTATTTGCGTGGTAGGTTGCTCAGGCTATAAGCAGGGAAACTTTCATAAAAAAAGAGAAGAGCCTACTCATAATAATAAAATGCTGCATATTGTTTTGATGAGGGGCACAAGATAAACTGTAAAATTGTAAACTCTACATGAGCTTCCTTAACTCAACAAATCTAAAGTCTTAGGTATCTCAGACAAAAAAAAAAACAAAAAAAATTATCATCTTGAAAAAAACATCTCTACTGGCCAGTTGTTTTCTTGAGAAGGCTCAGGCAGAAGGAGTCATGGAAAGCCTAACCTTATCTAAACATTCACCAGCTTAAAGTGATTGTAAAGACTTGTTTTTTTTTTTCTTTATTAAAATAACAAACATGTTATACTTACCTGCTCTGTGTAGTGGTTTTGCACAGAGCAGCCCAGATCCTCCTCTTCTCTGGTCCCTGGCTGGGGCTTCTCCCTCCTGTTGAGTGCCCCCACAGCAAGTAGCTTGCTATGGGGGCACCCGAGCCGAGTCACAGCTCCTTGTATTCATTCAGACACAGAGCCAGGGTTCGGCCCTCCCCCTCTCTCTCCCCTCATTGGCTAACTGTGCTTGATTAACAGCAGCGGGAGCCAAAGGCGCCACTGCTGTGTCTCAGCCAATCTGGAGGAAGAGTCCCGGATGGCCGAAGCACTCGTGGGCATCGCTAAATCTGAGAGAGGGCTCAGTTAACCTCCCTGGCGGTATTCCCGAGTCTGGCTCGGGGTGGATTTTCAGTACCAAAAGCGGTAACCCCGAGCCAGACTCGGGATCGCATCGCAGGATCCAGGAAGAGCTTACTTACCTTGTCCCCTGGATCCTGCGATGTCTCCGTGCAGTGTGAGTGAGCCGTCCTCCGCTCGATCTATCACTGTGCATGGGCTCTGTTCCCTGCGAGCGTTGTGACACACGGGGACGGAGAACGGCGCCAAATTCAAAAAGTAAAACAAACAATACATATACAGTACACTGTAATCTTACAGATTACATTACTGTATCAATTTATTTCAACTCCCTTTTGTCCCTAGTGGTTTCTCCAGTGCCCTGCATGCAGTTTTATATTAAAAAAAACTTTTCTTTTTGCCTGAAAACTGGAGATTGTCCATAGCAGCCAAAACCATCCCTTTACATCAAAAGCAGGTTTAGACCAGCTAGAAAACAGCGATAATAAATCAGAATCACTCGCAGAATTGAGCGATAGTGATTTGTGGGGAAATCCATCATCAAACACTGAAAGTAACGACAGCGACAATTCTGCAACTGAGCAAATTTCAGTGTTTTTGATTTGATTACATTATTGAATAATTTGTATTATATATCCGAAAACTCGAATTACAATATAAATAAATTTTGCTGAATGCTCCGAATAATGTAATGAAATTCGTACTGAAGTTCGAATCGAATTTTACATTGAACTCCAGTCAAATTCTAACTACACAAAATGCTGACATTAAAGACTGTGTGTGTTATTAGAGTACCATTTCGAAATAATGCTGTTTTTGTTAAGCCAAAGGTGATTTAAAGAGTCATTGTAATCATTTGATAAAGATTTTTCTTTTGTTTGTTTTCTGCATTAAAATAAATCGAAAACAATATAACATTTTATTTTTCGACCAATTCGAAAGTTTATCGATTTGAACGTTTCGAAACGAAAAAATCTGTAAATTCGAAGAAAATTTGAAAATTCCGAATACGAATTCCGAATACAAATTCTGAATATGAATTCAGCCAAATTGAACTAAATGAAATAACTAGGTTAACGAATCAAAACAAATCAAAACAAAACAATTTTTTTTGTCATGCACATGTCTAAAATCTGTCTCTACTGATCAGTTGCTTTCCATAGGGAGGCTCAACTGGAGGGATTCATAGAAAACCTACACATTTGTAAATAATTTCCAGTCTAAAGCAGCCCATATATTATTTGATTTTCTTTCCTTCTGCCATTGGTGGAAGGAAAGCAAATTGCTTGATTCCTCCAATAAACACAGTCAGTGTTGATGGAAAAATGCTATTGTTTTCTGCTGGTGGGTACACCAGAAAAACACAATTATTAATGCTACCTAGTCTAGCAGCTAGCAGTAATTATATGTAAAAATATGACAGGCTGGTTTTACCCAAGTCAATCGATGGATCAATTTGAGCACAATCAGCCTGCCGATAAATGGATAGAATCTCAGCCAGTCCCTGCTGAACTGGTCCAATTTTGATCCATTTATGGCTGGCTTAAAGTAATTGTAAAGTCTGTAGGTTTTTCACCTTAATGCCCCCTTTTTCTTACCTCAGCCTGATCCGATCCAGTGATGTGGACGAGCCCAGCGGCCCCAGCCGCTGTCCCTGTCATTCATTGGAGAGATTGATAGCAGAGGGAGTTTTTATACCCTGGCAGAATTTTTGATTTCTTAGCCATTTTTCAGAGAATATGAATGATAACAAAAAACTTTTCTTCCACTCATGGTTAGTGTTTAGCTGAAGCCATTTATTATCAATCAACTGTGTTTACTTTTTAAAGCGGAGTTCCACCCATTTTTTTCATTTATTAAAAGGCAGCAGCTACAAAAAGTTTAGCTGCTGACTTTTAATAAACAGACACTTACCTGTCCCACAGTCCAGTAATGCAGGCTCTCAGAGCCTCACTCCTCTCCCCCTCCTCTCAGCGGGGCCGTCATAGCAACTGTGGGCACCCGGCTGTGATAGCTTATGGCTTCACAGCCGAGCATGCACTGCTCATGCGCGAATCGTGCTGCGCTCTGTTATTCTCCAGGCAATCTTCTGGGACCTGTGACGAGTCCCAGAAGATCGTTGGCAGGGAGGGGCTGCCTAGGGCGAGAGGAGGAGTCGTCTAGGCGGCCAAGACGAGGAAGGAGGAAGTGGGACAGGAAGTCCCACTAAAAATAAGGTACACACTCCCCCCCCCCAAAAAAAACATGCCAATCGTGGCATGTCAGGGGGCGAGGAGTGCTTAAAGCGGAAGTTCCACTTTTGGGTGGAACTCCGCTTTAAATCATAATCACACATAACCTACCCAAATGACCTAGATCAAAAGTTTACATACCCCAGTTCTTAATACTGTGTATTGCCCCCTTTAACATCAATACCAGCTTGAAGTCTTTTGTGGTATTTGTGGATGAGGCTCTTTATCTTCTCAGATGGTAAAGCTGCCCATTCCTCTTGGCAAAAAGCCTCCAGTTTCTGTAAATTCTTAGGCTGTCTTGCATGAACTGCATGTTTGAGATCTCCCCCGTGTGGCTTAATGATATTGAAGGGGTTGTAAAGGTATTTTTTTTTTTAAATAACAAACATGTTATACTTACCTCCACTGTGCAGCTTGTTTTGCACAGAGTGGCCCGGAACCTGGACTTCTAGGGTCCCTCGGCGGCTGTCTCAGCTCCTCCCTACAAGAACTAAACACCTTAATGCGAGCTCTCTCGCATAGGATGCATTAAGGTGAAAAAACGTGAACCTTTACAACCCCTTTGAGGTCAGGAGACTGGGAGAACTTTCACTTTATTCTGCTGTAGCCAATGACAGGTCAACTTGGCCTTGTGATTTGGATCATTGTCATGTTGGAATGTCCAAGTGCATCCCATGCGCAGTTTCCTGGCTGACGAATGCAAATGTTCCTCCAGTAATTTTTGATAACATACTGCATTCATCTTGCCATCAATTTTGACCAAATTTCCTGTGCATTTGTAGCTCGCACATCCCCAAAACATCAGCGATCCACCTCCGTGTTTCACAGTAGGAATGGTGTACCTTTCATCATAGGCCTTGTTGACTCCTCTCCAAATGAAGCATTTATGGTTGTGACCAAAAAGCTAAATTTTGGTCTCATCACTCCAAATGAAGGTTTGAGGCTTGTCTCTGTGCTGTTTGACATATTGTAAGTGGGTTACTTTGCGGCATTTGCATAGTAATGGCTTTCTTCTGGTGACTCGACCATGCAGCCCATCTTTCTTCAAGTGCCTCCTTATTGTGCATCTTGAAACAGCCACACCACATGTTTTCAGAAAGTCCTGTATTTCACCTGAAGTTATTTGTGGGTTTTTACTTTGCATCCCAAACAATTTTCCTGGCAGCTGTGGCTAAAATTTTAGTTGGTCTACCTGACCGTGGTTTGGTTTCAACAGAACCCCTCATTTTCCACTTCTTGATTAGAGTTTGAACACTGCTGATTGGCATCCTCAATTCCTTGGATATCTTTTTATATCCCTTTCCTGTTTTATACAGTTCAACTATCTTTTCCCGCAGATCCTTTGACAATTCTTTTGCTTTCCCCATGACTCAGAATCCAGAAACTCCAGTGCAGAACTGGATGAAAGATGCAAGGGTCTGCCAGAAACTCATTGACCTTTTATACACACACACTAATTACAAACAGATCACAGGTGAGGATGGTTACCTTTAATAGCCATTCAAACCCCTTTGTGTCAATTTGTGTGCATGTTATCAGGCCAAAATCACCAGGGTATGTAAACTTTTGATTGGGGTCATTTGGGTAGTTTCTGTTGTGATTATGACTTAAAAATAGTAAACATAGTTGATTGGTAATAAATGGCTTCAGCCAAACACTGAACATGAATGAAAGAAAAGTTATTGTGTTATCATTCATATTCTCTGAAAAATGGCCAAGAAATCATACATTCTGCAAGGGAATGTAAACTTATAAGCACAGCTGTATAACATGTATGTTATTTTTATTTCTTTTAAAAAGCAAACCTTTACAATCACTTTAAGAGTAAATGGCCAGATTGGGCCAAGTTTCTCTAAAGCCCCATACACACTATCAGCTTTTCTGCTGATTTTTTCCTTCAGATTTACCAAAACCATATAATATGAGGTCAAGCCTTAGAAGTTTCAATTTGTATGCAATCAGGCAGGCCCTTGCACTACATGGTTTTGGTAAATCTGAAGACAAAAATCAGCAGAAAATCTGATAGTGTGTATGGGGCTTTACGTCTGTAGGCATCTTTCATTTCTTCCCTAGTGGGCCTACTTTCACCATTGTCAGCTTTGTCATATGATAGAATGTACATCCCTGAAGTATTTGATTTTAACCTTCTGTTTGCTCTAAAGCTGGTCATAAACATCAGAGGGTTGCTGAATATCATCTTGTATCTTATTGTCACCTAACTATGCACATGTTTAGGTCTATGGAAAAGGGAAGAGAAGCATGCCTAGATACCTCTAGTCCCCAGAAATCGAAGACGATCGATACATTTTGTGCAGTACAATTGACTGCTGTTTTCTCCAAGATCCTTTGGCCAAGGGAACCCAGCATTTCTTATTGGTGCCTCTATACATAAGTATGATCTCCTGATCCAGTTGGTTTGGATGATGATTATTATGTCTATTGCTGCCTATGGTTTAAAGAAAGGACAGAAAGCCCTAACAGCAAGAAACAGAATCACCATACTAAGAAAATACTTAGTAAATGCTTGCCTGTTCAACAACCACTTTTCTAGCTAGAGTAATCAATTAAGCACACCACACGTGATTCTATTTAAAATGTTTGTAAAGGCTCAAGGTTTTTTACCTTCATGCATTCTTTGCATAAAGGTAAAGCACCTTCTGTGTGCAGCGCCCCCCCCCAGCCCCCCTAATACTTACTGATCCCGCAATGTGAACGACAGCCTCGGCTGTCTAGGGACTCTCACTCCTCATTGGCTGAGCTCCCGCTGCTGTCAATCACAGCCAATGAGGTGAGAGAGGGGGGCCGTTGAGCCCCGACTCTGTATGTGAATGGACATGTAGAGTTGCAGCTCAGGAGCGTGCCTGCTCGGGTGACCCCCACAGCAAGCTGCTTTCTCTGGGAGCACTCGACAGGAGGGAGAGGCCTTAAGCGCCACCAGGGGCCCGATTAAAAGAGGATCGGGACTGCTCTGTGAAGTGGTAAGTAAAACATGTTTGTTATTTTTTTTTAAACAAGCCTTTACTATCACTTTACATTTTACAACACATAAGTAATATAGAAAAGTCTATGATGCACACACAAAAGAAGAAAATAAATCATAACATCTGTGTTTGCCTTGTTCACGCATGCAGTACAGAATATAAAAGTCATTATATTTTATGGACAGTCATTACAACGCATGAAAAATAAACAGTAATGCTCCAGTTATGATGCATTTAAATATTTAGCCCCAGCGTGCTCTGTGCTAGAAGGAGCCATATGGAGCAAGCTGCGATCTCTTAGGCCTCATCTATTTTATAAGTGCATATGTTTGAGAGAAACCCCGTATGTTTGAGAAGTGTAGTAGAACATTAAATGATTTGGTAATTAAAAGGATGACTATCCTCTCCATCAGAGTCCCTGCAGGGTGATCCTGAAAGGACATTAGAAAAAGTGGCCTGAGCTGGATTGTTAATGCTTCAAATCTGAAGTAGCTGCATTAGTCCCCCCGGAATAATGAAGCTTGACTCAGCCAAATGATTTCACATTGAGTTTTATCCTTTCTTTTGTATATTCCCCTAGAGGTCTCTTTATCATTTTCTCCATACAGTCAACTCACTATTACACCGCCGAACATGAACTACGTGGAAACTTTGCTCTATAACACATCTGGTCTCCTGGGTGCCACCTAACATATTTCCCTCTAAATAGTGCTAATTGTTTCCAGCAGATTTTTAGATTACATTCAAATTATTTTTTTTTCTCTCCCTCATTTCACTTTGGAAGTGAAATGTGCACAATTAGGCTGTTCTGCCTCACAGCCTCTTAGTAGATTATTCAAAAAGCTATCTATTATATGAACAGAGAACTCAGGCAAAAGCTATTCTATATTTTCTTTTACTATATCAATATTTGCATGTTCTCTTTTTAATAGGAGAATGCACTTCAGCAAAAGAACAGCATATTACAAAAAAAATAAAAATGTCATCAAAATGGTCATTTTGCCAAAATGTAGTTTTATAAACTATGATAACCCATAAGGAACGATTTTTAAAAAATGGAGGCACTATTTTCTGTGTGCCCCTCCCCATAGTGTGGTATGCCTTCTCTTATATTTTTGCAATTTAAACGTATGTGAGTATATTGCCAATGTTTTTTTTTATTTATTTATTATTTTTAACTAAAAATGTATGTTTGTTCTGCCTTACATATTTACATAGTTGGTCAGGTTGAAAAAAGACACAAGTCTATCTATTTCAACCACTAGAAACAAATAAACAAATAGAAAACCTCCATATACACAATCCTATACCCACCGTTGACCCATAGAAAGGTAAATCTCTCCCCCCAAAAAACAATAATACATGGTCCAATATGCTCCAGCCAGGGGAAAAATGCTTTCTGATCCTCCTGGTTGCAATCAGATATTCCCTGGATCAACAATTTCTGGCCCCCATGTTCTTAAAAGGTTTGTTGCAAAAGTAGAATCACAGGGTTGGTTTACTCAAGGCAAAGCTGTTCACTTTGCAAGGGAAGTTACACTTTTTAAAGAAAGTTGCCCCAGAGCTTAGAGAGCGTGGTGTAGCTTCTCTTTGCAAAGAATACCCAATCGCATGCAAGGAAAAAAAAAACAGCAGTTTTGCTTGTACATGATTGGATGATGGAAGTCAGCAGAGCTTCACCTCATTAATTAAGCTCTGGAGCAAATTTTCCTGGAACTTCCCTTGAAAGTGAACAGACTATTTGCCTTTAGTAAATAAAGCCCACTGTTTGAACATTATCTCAGCTGTTTAAGTGTCAGTATTTTATAACATGCTTTTTTTCTGGGGTAATATAAGCAAAAATTGTAATTTGCTATAGTTTTCAAGTATCTCTAACACCAGCAAAACAGGTGTTCTAACCCTTCCCCACTCCATCCAAAACTAAGAGAAAAAACCTTGGCTTAAAAAAGTGTTCATTTTAATGTTAGAGTTACTTGAGAATCTGGATTGTCAATAATTTTTATTAGTGTGTCCTTGGAGTAGGGAATTGTTCTTCAAGCCCACAGTGAGAATTTGGATTGTTGGGAGTTACTATTAGTGTGTTCCTGAATAGGGATGAGCCGAACACCCCCCGGTTCGGTTCGCACCAGAACCCGCGAACGGACCGAACGTTAGAACCCCATTGACGTCTATGGGACTCGAACGTTCGAAATCAAAAGTGCTCATTTTAAAGGCTAATTTGCATGGTATGGTCCGAAAAAGGGTTTGGGGACCCGGGTCCTACCCCAGGGGACATGTATCAATGCAAAAAAAACTTTTAAAAACGGCCGTTTTTTCGGGAGCAGTGATTTTAATGATGCTTAAAGTAAAAAAAAAAAGTGAAATATTCCTTTAAATATCGTACCTGGGAGGTGTCTATAGTATGCCTGTAAAGTGACGCGTGTTTCCCATGTTTAGAACAGTCCCTGCACCAAATGTCATTTTTAAAGGAAAAAATCTCATTTAAAACTGCTTGCGGGTTTAATGTCATGTCGGGTCATGGCAATATGGATGAAAATCAGTGAGACAAACGGCATGGGTACCCCCCCAGTCCATTACCAGGCCCTTTGGGTCCTGTATGGATATTAAGGGGAACCCCGCACCCAAATTAAAATAAGGAAAGGCCCTATATACTCTGAACAGCAGTATACAGGCGGTGCAAACAAGACAGGGACTGTAGGTTTGTTGTTAAGTAGAATCTCTTTGTAATTTTGAACGGGTACATTTTTAACGTGTTTAGCTCCAGCCAAAAAATCTTTTTTAAGCTTTTTGGAAAACATAGGGAAGGGTTATCACCCCTGTGACATTTGTTTTGCTGTCTTTCCTCCTCTTCAGAAGATTTCACCTCACTTTTTTGTCCCAATGAAAAATGTTTTTTGAAAATTTGGGTTTTTTTGTGGAACAAGGATTGGAAAGCATCAGTGGAAAGGAGAAATTGTTTTCCCCATATTAACTCTTACAGGAGAGAATTTCCCTTCCTAGGGGTAGATTTCATCTCACTTCCTGTTGTCTCCTTCCGTTTGCAAGTAGGAGTCGTTTGTAAGTTAGATGTTTGAAAGTAGGGTCCTGCCCTATATACTCAGCAGAAATTTGGGCCTTAGGTGTTGCTGTGGCCACAACACTGTAAGCCCTCACAGGGCCCTGCTGTGAAATATTAGATCAAGAATTGTAATTACATGCCCCTGTTGAACAGGAGCTGAAAAATTAGGCCTTAGGCACTGGTGCTGGTGCCACAACACTGCAACCCCTCACAGACACTCTAGTTGGAACGCAGGAACGAGCCCTGCTGCAAAGTATTGCATCAAAAATTGTAATTACACGCCCCTGTTAGACAGGGGCAGAAAAATTGGGCCTTAGGCACTGGTGCTGGTGCCACAACACTGCAACCCTTCACAGACACTCTAGTTGGAACGCAGGAACGAGCCCTGCTGCAAAGTATTGCATCAAAAATTGTAATTACACGCCCCTGTTAGACAGGGGCAGAAAAATTGGGCCTTAGGCACTGGTGCTGGTGCCATAACACTGCAACCCCTCACAGACACTCTAGTTGGAATGCAGGAACGAGCCCTGCTGCAAAGTATTACATCAAAAATTGTAATTACACGCCCCTGTTAAACAGGGGCTGAAAAATTGTGCCTTAGGCACTGGTGGTGGCGCCCAGAACCAAAAATGTTCTTACAAGCTATCAGGGTGATGATTGAGGAGGAAGAGGATAATTACTCAGGGATAGTCACTCAGCATCAGCATAGGCAGTCTTTGAAGGGATCTGAGATTTCAAAAAAAATTATTCGGTTACATCAGCATCAGGTGCTTGGTAGCTGGTGGTGATCCAAGACTGATTCATTTTTATGAAGGTCAGCCGATCGACCGAGTCGGTGGACAGACGCACCCTGTGATCGGTTACCACGCCTCCAGCAGCACTGAATGTGCGTTCCGAAAGAACGCTGGATGCAGGACAGGCCAGTAGCTCAATTGCATACTGTGCAAGCTCTGGCCAGTGATCCATCCTCAAGACCCAGTAACCCAGAGGATTTTCGGTGGGAAAGGTGTCCAAGTCTGATCTTGCCCCTAGGTATTCCTGCACCATGTAAAACAGACGCTGGCGATGGTTGCTGGAACCGATCATACCTTGGGGCTGCGGACCAAAAAATTGTCTGAACGCATCGGTCAGACGGCCACCTTCTCCACCGCTCCTTCTTTGACTGACCGAAGCCTCAGCAACACGTTGTCCAGAAACAGGAGTTTGTAACCTCCCAGTCTCTGGGAACGCGTTGCACAGACCTTTCTGCAAGGCCTCCCGAAGATGTTTCATCCTCTGCTCCCTCTGCGATGGCAAGATAAGGTCCGCAACCTTACCCTTGTAACGTGGATCAAGGAGGGTTGCCAGCCAGTATTGGTCCTTCTCCTTGATACCACGAATACGAGGATCCTTACGCAGGCTTTGCAGGATCAGGGAGGCCATGCAGCGTAGGTTTGCTGAGGCATTCGGTCCGGAGTCCTCTGGGTCACTAAGGACAACAACGTCCGCAGCCACCTCCTCCCAGCCACGTACAAGTCCATGTGTTCCTTGGGACTGATCCCTTAAAGACTGCTGATGCTGAGTGCCAGGCTCCACCTCCATACTGACACAATCTTCCTCCTCCTCCTCCTCCTCCTCGTCCTCTTCCTGTGTGATCGGCGGGCACGCAGGAACACTGTCTGGATAAAGGGGGCCTTGAGAGCTAAGGAAGTCCTCCTCTTCCTGCCTCTGTTCTGCCTCAAGTGCCCTGTCCATTATTCCACGCAGCGTGTGCTCCAACAGGTGGACAAGGGGGACAGTGTCACTGATGCATGCACTGTCAGTGCTCACCATCCTCATGGCCTCCTCGAATGGTGACAGGACAGTGCATGCATCCCTGATCATGGCCCACTGGCGTGGGGAAAAAAAACCAAGCTCCCCTGACCCTGTCCTGGTGCCATAGTCGCACAGGTACTCATTGATGGCCCTCTGCTGCGTGTGCAGCCGCTGCAGCATGGCCAACGTTGAGTTCCACCTGGTGGGCATGTCACAGATTAGGCGGTTCTTGGGCAGGTTAAACTCCTTTTGGAGGTCCGTCAGCCGAGCACTGGCATTATATGACCGGCGGAAATGCACACAGACTTTCCTGGCCTGCCTCAGGACATCCTGTAAGCCCGGGTACCTGCCCAAGAACCGCTGCACCACCAAGTTAAGGACGTGAGCCAAACAGGGCACATGGGTCAGTTGTCCCTGTCGGAGGGCAGAGAGGAGGTTGGTGCCATTGTCGCAAACCACCATTCCTGCCTTAAGTTGGCGTGGCGTCAACCACCTCTGAACCTGCCCCTGCAGAGCTGACAGAACCTCTGCCCCAGTGTGGCTCCTGTCCCCCAAGCACACCAGCTCAAGCACCGCATGGCATCTTTTGGCCTGCGTACTTGCGTAGCCCCTTGAACGCCTACGGAGCACCGCTGGTTCCGAGGAAGAGGCCATGGAGGAAGAAGAAGAGGAGGGGGTGGAGGAGAGAGGTGTGTCACAATCAGCATTTTGGAGGCGTGGTGGCGAAACAACCTCCAACACTACTGCACCTTGTCCTGCATCCTTCCCAGCTGCCAGCAGAGTCACCCAATGCGCCGTGAAACTTAGGTAACGTCCCTGTCCATGCCTGCTGGACCATGAGTCAGCGGTAATATGCACCTTACCGCTGACCGCCCTGTCCAGCGAGGCATGGACATTGCCTTCCACATGCCGGTAGAGAGCCGGAATCGCCTTCCGTGAGAAAAAGTGGCGTTTGGGTACCTGCCACTGAGGAACCGCACATTCCACAAACTCACGGAAGGGGGCAGAGTCTACCAACTGAAAAGGCAGCAGTTGAAGTGCTAGCAATTTTGCCAAGCTAGCATTCAACCGCTGGGCATGTGGATGGCTGGGAGCAAACTTCTTTCGGCGGTGCAGCAGCTGGGGCAGGGAAATTTGCCTGGTACAATCTGACGTCGGTGTACCAAAAGCAGATTGCCCACAAGTACTTGGCTGTGACACACCTAATTCTACACCTTCATTCCTCTCACTGCAGGTCTCAGAGAGGACTGGAGGTCTAGTGGGGTTGGAAATCTCAGCTGATGAGGAGCAAGGAGAGATCCTCTTTGTTCTTTGGTGTGGGTCTTTTAGATATGCTTGCCAACGAACTGCATGGCAGGTCAACATATGTCTGGTCAAGCATGTGGTACCCAAGCGGGAGATGTTTTGGCCACGCGAGATACGCTTGAGACATATGTTGCAAATAGCAGCGGTGCGATCTGATGCACTCGTCTCAAAAAAGGCCCACACCAAAGAACTTTTTGAATAACGCGCAGAGACTGCAGCGCCCTGCACATGTGGAGCTTTGGGGTGTGATGCAGTCAATGTGCTGCCCTTAGGCTGGCCCCTGGAGGGCATCCTGCCTCGTTGGTGATGTGCCGCCTCCTCCTCCTCCTCCTCCTCCTCTCTCCTATCAGGCACCCACGTTGAGTCAGTGACCTCATCATCCCCTCCCTCCTCATCACTGGAGCAAACCTGGCAGTATGCTGCAGCAGGGGGAGCATGACTGCCAGATTGCTGTCCTTCTTGGGCACCCCCTCTGTCCGTGCTCATGTTACTGCCTTCATCGAGCTCAGTATCATCATCAGAGCCTTCCAAACGCTGGGCATCCTCCTGGAGCATGTACCCAACACTGTGGTCAAACAGTTCGAGGGAATCCTCAGGAGGACATGGTGGAGCTAGGGAAGGAGTCACTGATGACATTGAGCTGAGGGAAGAGGCCGCTGCTTTGCCAGACAAAGCACCCTGGGCATGGGTGAGAGAGGATGAGGAGGATGAGGACGGCTTGGTCATCCACTCGACCAAGTCTTCCGCATGTTGCGGCTCAACACGGCCAGCTGCCGAAAAAAAGGCCAAGCGTGTCCCATGGCCACGTGCTGATGAGGATGCACCGTCTCCACGACCAGCACTAGACACAGAGCCTGCTTGCCCTCTCTTATTGGCTTGTGACTGTCTGCCTCTCCTTCTTGGCCTTCCAGACATACTAATGGCCTGTAGCTGCACTAAGCTGGGATAGAACACCTGTAATTTTCTTCAGGTAGCTTTATATACTGTAACCAGACAAGCCTGCCTGTCAGTAGGAAGATAACAGGAACGGATCTAGCTGAACACTGTGAGCAGGACGCACTGCACTAAATGTAAATAGCAGGAACAGATCTAGCTGAACACTGTGAGCAGGACGCACTGCACTAAATGTAAATAGCAGGAAAGGATCTAGCTGAACACTGTGAGCAGGACGCACTGACTGCACTAAATGTAAATAGCAGGAACGGATCTAGCTGAACACTGTGAGCAGGATGCACTGACTGCACTAAATGTAAATAGCAGGAACAGATCTAGCTGAACACTGTGAGCAGGACGCACTGCACTAAATGTAAATAGCAGGAACGGATCTAGCTGAACACTGTGAGCAGGACGCACTGACTGCACTAAATGTAAATAGCAGGAACGGATCTAGCTGAACACTGTGAGCAGGACGCACTGCACTAAATGTAAATAGCAGGAACAGATCTAGCTGAACACTGTGAGCAGGACGCACTGCACTAAATGTAAATAGCAGGAACGGATCTAGCTGAACACTTTGAGCAGGACGCACTGCACTAAATGTAAATAGCAGGAACGGATCTAGCTGAACACTGTGAGCAGGACGCACTGCACTAAATGTAAATAGCAGGAACAGATCTAGCTGAACACTGTGAGCAGGACGCACTGACTGCACTAAATGTAAATAGCAGGAACGGATCTAGCTGAACACTGTGAGCAGGACGCACTGCACTAAATGTAAATAGCAGGAACGGATCTAGCTGAACACTGTGAGCAGGACGCACTGACTGCACTAAATGTAAATAGCAGGAACGGATCTAGCTGAACACTGTGAGCAGGACGCACTGACTGCACTAAATGTAAATAGCAGGAACGGATCTAGCTGAACACTGTGAGCAGGACGCACTGACTGCACTAAATGTAAATAGCAGGAACAGATCTAGCTGAACACTGTGAGCAGGACGCACTGCACTAAATGTAAATAGCAGGAACGGATCTAGCTGAACACTGTGAGCAGGACGCACTGACTGCACTAAATGTAAATAGCAGGAACGGATCTAGCTGAACACTGTGAGCAGGACGCACTGCACTAAATGTAAATAGCAGGAACAGATCTAGCTGAACACTGTGAGCAGGACGCACTGCACTAAATGTAAATAGCAGGAACGGATCTAGCTGAACACTGTGAGCAGGACGCACTGACTGCACTAAATGTAAATAGCAGGAACAGATCTAGCTGAACACTGTGAGCAGGACGCACTGCACTAAATGTAAATAGCAGGAACGGATCTAGCTGAACACTGTGAGCAGGACGCACTGCACTAAATGTAAATAGCAGGAACGGATCTAGCTGAACACTGTGAGCAGGACGCACTGACTGCACTAAATGTAAATAGCAGGAACGGATCTAGCTGAACACTGTGAGCAGGACGCACTGACTGCACTAAATGTAAATAGCAGGAACGGATCTAGCTGAACACTGTGAGCAGGACGCACTGCACTAAATGTAAATAGCAGGAACAGATCTAGCTGAACACTGTGAGCAGGACGCACTGCACTAAATGTAAATAGCAGGAACGGATCTAGCTGAACACTGTGAGCAGGACGCACTGCACTAAATGTAAATAGCAGGAACGGATCTAGCTGAACACTGTGAGCAGGACGCACTGCACTAAATGTAAATAGCAGGAACGGATCTAGCTGAACACTGTGAGCAGGACGCACTGACTGCACTAAATGTAAATAGCAGGTACGGATCTAGCTGAACACTGTGAGCAGGACGCACTGACTGCACTAAATGTAAATAGCAGGAACAGATCTAGCTGAACACTGTGAGCAGGACGCACTGCACTAAATGTAAATAGCAGGAACGGATCTAGCTGAACACTGTGAGCAGGACGCACTGCACTAAATGTAAATAGCAGGAACGGATCTAGCTGAACACTGTGAGCAGGACGCACTGACTGCACTAAATGTAAATAGCAGGAACGGATCTAGCTGAACACTGTGAGCAGGACGCACTGCACTAAATGTAAATAGCAGGAACGGATCTAGCTGAACACTGTGAGCAGGACGCACTGACTGCACTAAATGTAAATAGCAGGAACAGATCTAGCTGAACACTGTGAGCAGGACGCACTGCAATAAATGTAAATAGCAGGAACGGATCTAGCTGAACACTGTGAGCAGGACGCACTGACTGCACTAAATGTAAATAGCAGGAACAGATCTAGCTGAACACTGTGAGCAGGACGCACTGCACTAAATGTAAATAGCAGGAACAGATCTAGCTGAACACTGTGAGCAGGACGCACTGACTGCACTAAATGTAAATAGCAGGAACAAATCTAGCTGAACACTGTGAGCAGGACGCACTGACTGCACTAAATGTAAATAGCAGGAACGGATCTAGCTGAACACTGTGAGCAGGACGCACTGCACTAAATGTAAATAGCAGGAACGGATCTAGCTGAACACTGTGAGCAGGACGCACTGCACTAAATGTAAATAGCAGGAACGGATCTAGCTGAACACTGTGAGCAGGACGCACTGACTGCACTAAATGTAAATAGCAGGAACAGATCTAGCTGAACACTGTGAGCAGGACGCACTGCACTAAATGTAAATAGCAGGAACGGATCTAGCTGAACACTGTGAGCAGGACGCACTGCACCAAAGGTAAATAGTCTAGATAGAAGATAACAGGAACGGATCTAGCTAAACTGAATACAGTGTATATATATATATATGCAACACCAGGGATGCATATATATACACAATACACTGTAAGTGCAGCTAACTGACTGACTGTTCTGCCTAATCTATCTAACTCAAATCAAATGACACTGTCTCTCTCTCTCTCTATCTCTCAGCACACCGGAACACACTACACAGGGCCGCCGTGCAGGCGGCCTTATATAGTGTGGGGCGTGTACTAAATCCCCTGAGCCATAATTGGCCAAAGCCACCCTGGCTTTGGCCAATTACAGCTCTCTCTACTGACGGCGCTGTGATTGGCCAAGCATGCGGGTCATAGTGCATGCTTGGCCAATCATCAGCCAGCAATGCACTGCGATGCCGCAGTGAATTATGGGCCGTGACGCGCCACACGAATTTGGCGCGAACGGCCCATAACGTTCGCAATTCGACGGACGGTCGAACAGCCGATGTTCGAGTCGAACATGGGTTCGACTCGAACACGAAGCTCATCCCTATTCTTGAAGTAGGGAATTGTTCCTCTTGCCCACAGTGAGAATTTGGATTGCCAGGAGTTGCTATTAGTCTGTCCTTGGAGTAGAGAATTGTTCCTCAAGCCCACAGTGAGAATTTGGATTGCCAGGAGTTGCTATTTGTGTGACCTTGGAGTAGAGAATTATTCCTCAAGCCCATAGTGAGAATTTGGATTGTCGGGAGTTACTATTAGTGTGTCCTTGAAGTAGGGAATTGTTCCTGAAGCCCACAGTGAGAGTTTGGATTGCCAGGAGTGGCTATTAGTGTATCCTTGGAGTAGGGAATTGTTCTTCAAGTCCACAGTGCTGGTAACCTCATGGCAAGGTCATACCGGGAACTTCAGGCAAAGATCATACAGGGCCTGGTGTCGGAACTGTACTACCGAACTATGTATGAATAATTGCACGTCTTAAATTTATCCTAATTTTAGCTCTGTGAAATATGACCCAAACAGGCAGGATTTTAAGAAGTGGCCCAGGGCATTATGTGCCTTGGAATTTTTTGTATTAAAATTTCCAATTTTTTCTATTCTGATGGAAAAGTTATAGCTTGAAAGTATTGCATGTCAAAATAACAAAAATGTAAATGTAACATTAACCTTTGGTAATTAACCTCACAATGTGTCCTTTTTCCAGTAGCACCGCCTGCAGTCCTCTGTGTACATTTTGCTATGCTCTGAAAACCTTGATCCTGGGAGACAGACTGCCTATTAAACTCAGTGCAGAGTTGGTCTGTCTCCTGTCTCTAAACAGCATCTTCCAGTGGTGTCCAGCTTTCTCAAAGCAAAGCAGGACATAAATGCAGAGCCAGGCTATGCCGATGGAAAAAGGGATAGCCTTCAGGATAACCCATCATGCTAAAAAAAATTTCAGAAGCTGCAGAAACAAAAACAAATATATAATTTATTTCAGGTATTTATATACTGCTGACAATTTACATATCATCCATCAAAGGGGTTAAAATTGAAGGTCCCTATTTTACATACTAAGCCTAATTTTTTCAGTAGCCAATTAACCTACTAGCATGTCTTTGGAGTGTGGGAGGAAACCCACACAAGCACAGGGATACAAAGTCAATGAAGGTGGTATCTTAATTGGGTTTCAAACTAATTGCCCTAGTCCTGCAAAGAAGAAGTGCTTATCGCCTGTCCACATGATTTATAGTAAATGTTGACTTAACATCCTGTTTCTCCTTGTATTGGTGTGTTTCATAGAGTTGAATTCCTTGCACATCTACTCCATCTTTTTCCAGCCACTTTTCTTCTTCAGCTTTTCTTCCATAGTTGTTATGGTTGAATAAAGACACTATTCCAGCCGATGCATCCTGTATGTGTTTGTGTTTATATCACTCCCATTTTCCGTATACCTGTGTTTGCTAAAAACACATCTAAATTTTTTTCTGTTCATTTATATACACTCCTCTCTGACACCACTAACTGTAAAAGGGAGCTCTACATCCTTACCACTCTATGCCCCATACACACGATCAGAAATTTTGTCAGAAAAAACTTGGATGGTTTTTCCGCTGGAATTCCGCTCAAGCTTGCCTTGCATACACACGGTCACACAAAAGTTCTCTGAACGTTTGACTGTCAAGAACGTTTGACGTACAACACTACGATGAGCTGAGAAAATGAAGTTCAATGCTTCCGAGCATGCATTGAATTGTTTCCGAGCATGCATGATTTTTTTGCGCATCCGAATTGCACACAGACGAACGTATTTTCGGATAGGAACTTTTTCCGACCTACTCTCAATCTTTTGCTGGCTGGAATTCTGCCAGCAAAAGTCCGATGGAGCATACATACGGTCGGAATTTCTGACCAAAAGCTCACATCTGACTTTTGCTGGCGGAATTTCTGATTGTGTGTACGGGGCATAACAGTGAAGAATCCCTTACTCAGTATAAGATTGGACAGCATCTCTTCCTACTTCAATATGTGGCCAAGTGTCTTCCTTAGAGCCCTAACATTAAACAGCTTTCTCCCAATTATATTCCCTCTTAAGCATCTCTTCTCTGTTGCTCTTCCTCATAACTGAGGTCCTCCAGTCCCCTTTATTAGCTTTGTTGCCCTTCTCTAGACTTTCTCCAGTTCAAGCACATCCTTTCTGAAGACTGGTGACCAAAACTGGATTGCATACCCAAGATGTGGACACACCAGAGTTTTGTAAAGTGGTAGAAATATAGTCTTGACTCTAGAGTACAAGGCCGGTACAAGGGCAGGCACCTGTCCTGGGCGGTATCTTACTCTGTGGTGAGGGGGGGCACACTGCTTCTGCCTCACTGACAGGAGTGACTGTGCTATTTTTTCACTGCATGTCTACTGAATCCCCGACTCCTCCGTTCATCCAACTCTGCCTTATCTCTGCTATTTACTGCAGCTACTAATCACTCTCTCCTCCAGCTAGCTACACTCCCACCCTCAACTTGCTCTCCTTCCCAGGACACTTCACCTATTTCCCTGTTACTCTCACTATGGTCTGGCTCATCTCCGCTCCACCCCGTCTACACCTCTCTCTCTCTACCTTTCCCTCATGATCATCACAGTAAGTCAGCGCCGATCCTCCTTGCTTCTCTGCCCTGTTCAATTTTTCCCTTCTCTTTCTCTTAACTGCTGTCCCTCCATAAATCTTCTCTACACAAATCCTGCAGCCTCTGGTCTCAGCTCAGCATTCCACACACCAATCTTACACCCTTTTCATCCCAGTTTGCTTTTAGCCAGGGGCGGCCCATTCATTAAGGGCGTACGGGCGCCGCCCCCTCTGTCTATGCCCCCCCATATGATTAATAGATAGATTTATGCATAGCATCCACAGCCACCATGGCCAACCCCTAGTCATGCGTCCGGCCCCTTTCAGGACGCCAGGCGCATGCATTATAGAAGTAGGGGTGTTTTTTTAGCACCTGATTAGAGCCATAGGGCTCTAACAGGCTTCAAAATAGGGTGGACTCGTGGGGCAGAGCATTGCGCATGGAGCCCACCCAGGTGTGTTAGAAAAGCAAATGAATATTCACTTTTCTAACTCTGAATCGCCTCTCCGCCAGTCAGGAAGCACCCATTTCCCGATTGGCTGCCATGATCCACACCACAGGAGGAGGAAGAAAGTTGCCGAACAAGCTGGCCACCCACCAGCTTCCTAGATGGGGTAAGTGTGGGGCTTTGATGTTTGTCACTCCCCCAAAAGAAAAAACCACCAGTCGCCACAACTTTTAGCTCTTGTAATTGTCCTGTCCCCATCATGCAGCCTAGCACATTCTCTGCAAGCACTCCATCACTTTGCTCTTCATTAGCACATACTCTTACAACCCCAACCTCCTCACTGATTCACTCTATTCTCTTAGCCCCTGTTCACATGGAGCGATTTGCCATGCGTTTTGACAAGTCACATCCTATTGCCTGCAATGGCAGTGCTTAAATCGATGCAACGCCGACTTTGCGGTGCCGCATCAACTTGAAAAAGTAGTACATGCACTACTTTTGCGATTTTGGGTGCTACTTCAATAAACATCTGTGCATGAAGCCACACAGATGTCTTCAAAGTTGCACCTGAAGTCGCACTGAGATGCGGCTTTGAAATCTTGTGATTTCAGGTGAAGTTGCATGATTTCAAAGCTGCTGTAAATGTGAGTGGGGGCTAATAGCAAGTTCACACTGGTGGGCTGTGGTTTGGCCGCAGCGTGATTGTATGTGCAGTTTACTGCAGTTTTAGGTGCGCTCCCAATAAATTCTATTAGAGTGTTTTCATGAAAGCAAATCACAGTCTTGCATGCTGCATCTTTGATGCACATTCAGAAAATGCACAGTCCAATAAAATTCATTAGGAACACACCTAAAACTGCAGGTAAACCACACATACAATCGCACTGTGGCCAAACCACAGCGCACCAGTGTGAACCCACTATAAAGCTAGGTTCACATGCTTGCCTTTCAGGATCATGCACAAAATTGTGGTTTTCTTGACAAACACAAAAGCGCACTGTTCTTTGGTGGACGCGCAGCAGTGCCATTGATAGTTAAAGGCACCCTCTAACGCACACATTTTCACACACATCATGTTTGATGAGGAACATTTTTAGAAAAGGGTCATGGACTTCTTTTCCACATTTCCACAGCGACACTACCAACCACTACGCTATATGTGTGCACTCATTACTCTTATTGCTGCAGTGTAACACTGTAAGTACTATTATAGTGCATGTCACAAACATCGCAGATCTTACACCACTATTAGTCCGATCCCGGGGGGGGGGGGTGGGGGCGCAGTTTGCCATCTTTGACCTGGGCGCTGGATGACCTTGTCCCAGCATTGCTTGAGTAAATACACTTTTTAATGCATGCTGATAGTCTGCTGGTCTTTCTTGCTGCAGCTTGGCATTGCATGCTATTGCTAAGCCTGTGAACTGCTTGTCCTTTAGTAGGGTTTTCATTATCGCTGGATTACACCGGATGTACCAACAATTCTCCTTGTTCTTCCTCCAACATCAGATACCATATGCAGGATGAAGTCTTTCCTTTTTGCTCAATGTTGCTCAAAAACAAAAAAAAAACTTGAATTGGACAGTATATTATATTGATTTTATTTATCTAGCAAATGGAAAACCACTTACAAATAAGGTGCACCTCAATCCAATACACCAGGATGAGTTTACTTTAAAATCCCTAAATTGCCCCCTTCCGATCAGGATTCGGCATTATATACTTAAGGAGAAGTCTTTGAGCAACATTGAGCATTGCTCTTTGAGCAGGAAAGACTTCACCCTGCATATGGTACTAGTGTTGGAGGAGGAACAAGGAGAGTTGTGGGTACATCCGGTGTAATCCAGATACGGTTAAAACCCTATTAAAGGGCAAGTTGCACTGCATCCTATATGGATGATATTTTTTTTAAGATAGCAAAGAAAATGGATTTTAATGATGCCATAACACATAGATTTTATAAAATAGATTTTGTATTTGATTCAAAATTGTTAAAAATTTGGGCATGCAATTGCTCCTAAATATTTCATTTATAAAAAGAACTTTTATACATATAACACACACATATACAGATATTTATGCTATTAACAATGCTTGTTGCTCGACATGTTTTGCTTTTCTGCTTCTTCAGGAGCTGCAAAGCATGTATGTACTGTCATAACATCTGTATTCACACAATTCATTCAAATGAACACTGCTGCAGATCACTATAGTTAGTAAAAAGGGAGTGGGGAGGCCACCTCATTGGGTGGTAATAGATTGTAGGGAGAGCAAATGAGAGCCAGTTATTATTATTATTATTGCAGGTACTTATATAGCGCCGTCAATTTACGCAGCGCTTTACATATACATTGTACATTCACATCAGTCCCTACCCTCAAGGAGCTTACAATCTAAGGTCCCTAACTCACATTCATACATACTAGGAACAATTTAGACAGGATCCAATTAACCTACCAGCATGTCTGAAGGAAACTGGAGTACCCACGCAGGCACAGGGAGAACATACAAACTCCAGGCAGGTAGTGTCGTGGTTGAGATTCGAACCAGCGACCCTTCTTACTGCTAGGTGAGAGTGCTACCCACTACACCACTGTGCCGCCCCAGTTCTTAAATTGCTGTCCAGTAGCTTCTAAATTCACCTTGAGTGATACATATAAAAGATGCCACAATCCCGGGATAATCCTCCAGTTTGGGTAAACTAAGTTGCAAACATATGTAAAAGGTTGTCCAAGATGAGTATACCACTGAGATCCCTTCCAATCAAATGGCCCCAGTGTCCCATAAGTAAGATAGGGATGAATGCTCGCGGCGTTCCCCGGATCCAATAGACCAGCTGGCACTCACTCGAGCTGATTACAGAGCCGATCAAAGACTGGATCGCCTTTGTTCGGCTCTAAGATATAGTAACCTGGAAGCGACAACGTTATATCTTTTCCGGTTTACCAAGATCTAAATGGCGCCCGTTTTTAAAAAAAGATCAAATGCTTTTAAGGGCAGAAGGGGGATCTTTCCATAAAAGGTACCTGTCAAATGCCTTTTGCTGTCATAAGGGATATTTATAAATGCATAAAAAAAGTATTAACCTCCCTGGCAGTTTTCCCGAGTGTGGCTCGGGGTTAAATTTCAGCACCATTAGCGGTAACCCCGAGCCACACTCGGGATTGCATTGCAGGATCCTGGTTCGGTGTACTTACCTTGTCCCCAGGATCCTGCGATGTCCCCCCACTGTGTCTGCGGGCTTTGTCCTCCGCCCCAAGCCTCTCCGTGCCAGGCTCCGCTTCCTGCAAGCGTCGCAACGCACAGGGGTGGAGCCCAGCGGCAAATTCAAAAAAGTGAAAAATCATAATACATACAGTACACTATAATCTTACAGATTACATTACTGTATGAAATCATTTCACATCCCTTTTGTCCCCAGTGCTTTGTCCAGTGTCCTGCATGCAGTTTTATATTATATATATATACTGTTCTTTCTGCCTGGAAACTTGAGATTGTCCATAGCAACCAAAAAGTGTCCCTTTACGTCAAAAGTGGTTTTAAACCAGCTAGAAAACAGTGATAATAAATTAGATCACTTGCAGAATTGAGCGATAGTGAATCGTGGGGAAATTAATTTTATTATTATTATATTATTATTTTTTATAATTATTTATTATATTATAATTTATGATTTTGTGTTTCAAACTTCATCATACCCGGGATATCTACTAGAATCTTGATGGACAGATTTAAGTGTGTTATTGCTAATAATTACAGGCCTACAATATAAAACGGCAAATTTCTATGCAAAATAATTGTACCGCTTTGAGACACAAAAATCTGACATAATCATACCGCCAGGGAGGCTACGCTGATCACATGGGTTGATATCTTGTATATAGTATAGTTGCTGATGATATTTGCACTCCACTATTGAATATGTATAAAAAAAAAGTGCAATCTTTTCCCCATTACTGATAGACACACCCTGTGACGGCAAACCACTTTACTAGTTAAACAATCCATATTTCTATTTCTTCATACTGTTTATATTATTTAGTATGAAGTAACGTAGAGAACTAGGGATTCAGGCAGCATAATTCCTTTATACGGTGTCCCCATTTGCAGTTCAGCTTTCACCCCAATCAACTGGATGTCCTTTGAGTCTTGCACATATGCTGTCTGCAACTGTGCCTGGCAAAATTGATTTGCTTGCCCTTTGGAAAATGAAATTCCTTTTTTGAGAAGAGGCAAGAGAGCGTTTGATTTATGCAGCCTTATGATAATTAAAAGAGCACTAACCATTTTCTCTTGATTGAAAGTGTAGAAATAATGATGTCTAAAATATCGCCTTCAGAGTTGCAGGGAGAATTGAGTATCATGAGATCCACTGGGCCAATCAAAGTGTATGTCAATGAGCATCCAGTCAGTGGAAAGGAGCAGATGTCAGCTTTGCGTTGGTCTTTCAT
This sequence comes from Lithobates septentrionalis, assembly GCA_037952835.1. Classification (NCBI taxonomy): domain Eukaryota; kingdom Metazoa; phylum Chordata; class Amphibia; order Anura; family Ranidae; genus Lithobates; species Lithobates septentrionalis. The sequence continues at coordinate 2,419,052 of JBBDGP010000812.1, forward strand.
GGGTCATGGACATTCGGCATGCTTACTGTTAATAAAACAAAAACAAACACAGGATGCCGTTGTGTAGCAATATCCAGAGTTACAGATTTGAAGCTGATGATATGCAGTAGTGTACTTAATGCCCACAAGGATTTACCACATTAACAGGGCAAGTATGAGAATTTTTACAATAGAGTTGATTTGCTTAGGTCGAATAGGCTATTCACTTTGCAAGGGAAGTTGCACTTTTAAAGGAAATTTGCCCCAGAGCTTAGTGAATAAGATTAAGCTCTGCTGATTTTCATCATCCAATTGTGCAAGAACAATGCAGTCTTTGTCATTGAAACTTCACCACATTCATTAAGCTCTGAGGAAAATTCCTTTGCAAAGTGCAACTTCCCTTGCAAAGAGAACAACCTATTTGCTTTTAGTAAATCAACCCCAGTTTTCCAAAAATTGCTCACAATTAATATTGGAATGGCTCACACTTGATCCCAAAATGCAAAGCAGTTTATGAATAGATGAAAGCTATGAAATTTGTATTTGTTAGTTATGCATGTACATAATGAGTTTCCTGAGTTTCCTATAACCACTTTAAGACCGGGCCTATTTTTTTTTTAGAAAATTACTTAGAACCCCCAAACAATATATTTTTTTTTCTAACACCCTAGAAAATAAAATGGCAGTCGTTGCAATACTTTCTGTCACACTGTATTTGCGCAGCGGTCTTACAAGCGCACTTTTTTTTGGAAAAAATACACTTTTTCTGGAAAAAATACATTTTTTTGAATTAAAAAATAAGACAACAGTAAAAAAATAAGACAACAGTAAAGTTAGCCAAATTTTTTTTTTATATTGTGAAAGATGATGTTACCCTGAGTAAATTGATACCCAACATGTCACGCTTTAAAGTTGCGCCCGCTCGTGGAATGGCGACAAACATTTACTCTTAAAAATCTCCATGTGTGACGTTTAAAAAGTTCTACAGGTTGCATGTTTTGAGTAACAGAGGAGGTCTAGGGCTAGAAATATTGCTCTTGCTCTACCGATCGCAGTGATACCTCACATGTGTGGTTTGAACGCCATTTTCGTATGTGTCACTTTTATTCCTATTACAATGAATTTAAACATCCCTTGTAAAAGAAAAAAAAGCATGACAGGACCTCTTAAATATCAAATCTGGGGTCAAAAAGACTCCAGACCTCATATTTACACTAAAATGCAATTAAAGAAAAAATGATGTTTGAAAAAAAAAATAAAAAATGTTGTTTTAAGAGCTATGGGCGGAAGTGAGGTTTTGACATTGCTTTCGCCCTGCAATAGTATGGAGCCTAGGTGGGGGCCATCTTCCCCTCACTCATCTCCATACCTAACACGGAAGAGTGTTAGGTATTAGTGAATTGTCACTAATCTTAAGTGATCTTAAGCATTCAAATGTAACTGTGAAATCCTTTCAACGTGTGCAATATACTATTGGAGACAACCATGGCTTTTTTTTAAAGACCAGTTTCAGCTAAGTAAGTTCATGGATCGGGTGCAAAAGCCAATCAGAAACTTCTGGCAGTGGAACCATGGCCCTGATATCTTTTGCCAAAAAAAGTGTGTCCTTCAGTGCAAAGGATCTTGGTACAGGAGATAGGAATACATAAAGAAGGAGTTACTAATATATTAGGGAGGGTTAGTGGTAGAGTTGATTATAGGTTTACTGCGAGGGGCCCTTAAACTAGGACATTAGTTCATATGCCCAGAGCTCTTCACTGCAAACTATTGGTACTGATCTTCAGGCACCAAAACATCATTATGGGGAAGGATTAGAACCTGGCTCTGATTTTACTGCATGTGACTCCATTAGGGGGATTTTATCTCATTTCCTTTCACGGTGATAATCAGGACCGGAAAAGAGGTAGATGGTTGTTACTAGGACAGGAAGACACACACAGCTCCAAACTGTCCCACTATCATTTGTCCAAATTAGACATATACACCCTTACTTCCTGTGTGTTGGAGGTCTTATGTGAGAAAGTGTGGGGACCCCCCCCCCTCCAAGGTAAGGACACAGACAGAATAAAAAAATGTACAGAAGTTCTAACCCTCCTCTACCCTCTAACATAAAAAATAAACATTTTTCTGAAGTTTGAGTTCAATATGTTGCATATAACAGTTATGATCCACAAAGTGCCATAACTCATATAGGAGTCTAGGAGTCCTTACTGCACTTTGCACTCTACCTCTTTGGATAAGCCATGATGTTTAGCATGTAGTTATTTAGTTTGATTTACTGACGGCAAATAGTATGTTCACTTTCCAAGGGAAGTTGTACTTTGCAAGGGAATGTGACTCAGAGCTTAGTGAATGAGGTGAAGCTCTGATGACTTCCATCATCCAAACATGTGCAAGTCATTTTTTTTTCCTTGCACATGATTAGGTATTCTTTGCAAAGTGAAACTTAACCTTATTCACTGAACTCTGGAGCAAATTACTTTGCAAACTGAAATTCTATATGCCTTTAGTAAACCAACCCCATAGCATCCAATTTAGATTTACATAGTTACATAGTTACATAGTAGGTGAGGTTGAAAAAAGACACAAGTTCATCAAGTCCAACCTATGTGTGTGATTATATGTCAGTATTACATTGTATATCTCTGTATGTTGCGGTCGTTCAGGTGCTTATCTAATAGTTTTTTGAAACTATCATTGCTCCCCGCTGAGACCACCGCCTGTGGAAGGGAATTCCACATCCTTGCCGCTCTTACAGTAAAAAAACCTCTACGTAGTTTAAGGTTAAACCTCCTTTCTTCTAATTTTAATGAGTGGCCACGAGTCTTGTTAAACTTCCTTCCGCGGAAAAGTTTTAACCCTATTGTGGGGTCACCAGTGCGGTCTTTGTAAATTGAAATCAAATCCCCTCTCAAGCGTCTCTTCAGAGAGAATAAGTTCAGTGCTCACAACCTTTCCTCATAACTAATATCCTCCAGACCCTTTTTTAGCTTTGCTGTCCTTCTTTGTACTCGCTCCATTTCCAGTACATCCTTCCTGAGGACTGGTGCCCAGAACTGGACAGTATACTCCAGGTGCAGCCGGACCAGAGTCTTAATTTACCTATAATAAAAATTAAAGTGATAGTAGACCTCAGCAGAGTTAAAAAAATTGACAATGGCATAATGTGCTAGTATGCATTGAATACTAGCACATTAGGAAATACCTTAGAACAAAGCCCTCCAGCAGTGTGCTGTCACCACTGACTTGACATCTTCTTTCTTCCAGATTTGCGGGCTCCAGCGCTGTGAGTAGCCGGAGCCACGATGATGGTGGTTCTGCCACAAAGCTCTAAAGGTCCCTACGGTATGCCAGACCTTCAGAGTGCATGCGGCAGTGACGTCACAGGCTGCATCCAGGGTGAAATTCTCCTAAACAGTGCACGTTTAGGAGATATTCATTTTATAATTCTATAATAAGGCTTACCTGTAGGTAAAAAATCACACAGTGAACTTTACTACCGCTTTAATAATGGTGAAATCAAGCTGGCTGCTATGGGTTACTGTGCTTTTTAATTAATTGAAATGGTATTAAACCCAAAAGCAATTTTTTTTTTTTTGCAGTTTGCTGTTAGACCCCTTTCACACTGGGGCGCTTTGCAGGCGCTACAGCACTAAAAATAGCGCCTGCTTAGCACCTGTAAAGCGCCTCTCCTGTGTCTCCAGTGTGAAAGCCCGAGGGCTTTCACACTGGAGCTGTGTGCTTGCAGGATGTTAAAAAAAACTCCTGCAAGCAGCATCTTTGGAGCGTGAAGGAGCGGTGTATACACCACTCCTAAACCGCTCCTGCCCATTGAAATCAATGGGGCATCGCGGCTATACCGCCCAGAAAGCGCCGCTGCAGTGGTGCTTTGCAGCACTTTGCAGCGCTTTGCGGGTGGTTTTAACTTTTTTTGGCCACTAGCGGGGGTTAAAAGCATCCCGCTTGCGGCCGAATAGTGCCACTAAAACGTCGGTAAAGCGGCGCTAAAAATAGTGCAGTTTTACCGCCGGTGCCCGCACCACCCCAGTGTGAAAGGGGCCTAAGTCTAAGCCTAAGGTAGGCCATAGATGATACGATTTTCTTTCCTTCCACTTCGGGTGTAAGGAAAGAAAATTGCTTGATTCCCCCATCAACTCTGACTGTGTTGAAAATGTCTCCTGCAGTGCTATTGTGTTCTGCCAGCAGAGGCCGCAGAGAGCCTTCCCAGATGGCTGAATACAATGATTACTGCGATTAATCAAATTTAAAAAAATCCAACAAGCTGGTTGTACCCAAGTTGTTTGATGGATCGAGTTGGCTACAATCGGCCTGCCCATACATGGAACGAAATTCGTCTGGTCTCTGCTGAACTGGCCAAATGTCAATCCATGTGTGGCTGGCTCAAAAGAAGAAAACCAATGCAGCCACCACATCTAATGACTGGTAAGCTGTAATATATTTAATTTTTGGTTTGGGGTTTAATACCACTTTATTTAAATGCCTGCAAGGGGCTATTACTGTACATGGATAGTAAGTACTGTACATCCATTTGCAGAATGCACCTCCACTATTTTTACACATTGGGGGTCATCCATCCCTGCAAAACAAACCTGGTGCTTCAGCTTTTATAAATGTGATTTACATTCTGTGCCTACTTTTCTCTGAGCATTTTCACTACAGATTATAAAAAGCTTTTATTGTACACTAAATAAAGCAGTGTATTAATCCATTTAATTACATTACCTTGTTAGGTTGTCTGTGAATTTCTAATTATCCGACTTTTTACTTTAGATTCACCTATCATTCCACTATAGGTGCACTTCACTTCTATTAGGGAAATAAGAGGCATGCAGCCAATTAGTCTTTGCCGTTATGTATGCAATTGCTAAGATGCACATCGCAAAGTGTGGCCATTAAATAAAATAACTCTGGGTATTTAGCATAGCGTTCTGAGCGTCTAAGTAAACTGAAAAGATCTTTGACTTGAAAAAATCATCCAAGCATAGAGCATTTGTGTGTATTTAACTTTTCCGTATTGCAGAATCGTATTAATGAAATGATGTACTGTAATCAAACAGAAGCTCAGGAGGTGGGGGTTCTTATGAAAGCTATTGGTCACAGCTACTGAGAGACACATTTAGTGTTCTTTATTACTAAGAGAAAATATATAGCTTTGAAGGTTTCTCAGTGCAGAAAGCATCCATATTGGCTGCAGCTAAATTTAATGATGGGCCTATTTTTATGGTTTAGCAGGCTTGACTGCCCAGATGAAAGTAGCAGAGAGATTAAACCACATGAATATTTGTCCTTGAATTCAAGGGGACAGGCACAGAAAAAAGGAAGAGATATTGTTTGATACTCTTTTAATTGTTATTAAAGCACTCTCGCCTAGCAGTAAAAAGGGTCGCTGGTTCGAATCTCAACCACGACACTACCTGCCTGGAATTTGCATGTTCTCCCTGTGCCTGCGTGGGTTTCCTCCGAGTACTCCAGGTTTCCTCCCACACTCCAAAGACATGCTGGTAGGTTAATTGGCTTCTGTCTAAATTGGCCCCAGTATATGAATGTGAGTTAGGGACCTTGAGGGTAGGGACTGATGTGAATGTACAATTTAAAGCGGTGCATAAATTAACAACGCTATATAAGTACCTTAAATAGTAATAATAAGAAGAAGAATTAAAGTTAGCAAAGCTAGGTCTTTAGTCAATGATGTTACCTATGCATTGTAGCAGAGTTGGACCTTAGGTCAATATAGTTACTTATGAACTGTAGCAGAGCCAGGCCTTAGGTCAATGTAGTTACCTATGAACTGTAGGAGAAATGGGCCTTAGGTCAATGTAGTTACCTATGAAATGTAGGAGAAATGGGCCTTAGGTCAATGTAGTTACCTATGAAATGTAGGAGAAATGGGCCTTACGTCAATGTAGTTACCTATGAGCTGTAGCAGAGCCACGCCTTAGGTCAATGTAGTTACCTATGAGTTGTAGCAGAGCCAGGCCTTAGGTCAATGTAGTTACATATGAATTGTAGCAAGGATGGACCTTAGGTTAATATAGTTACACATTAACTATATCAGAGCCAGGCCTTAGGTCAATGTAGCTACATATGAACTGTAGCAGAGCTGAGCATTAGGTCAATTTAGTTACCCGTGGACAGTGCCAGAGCTGCACCTTAGGTCAATGTAGTTACATATAAACTGTAGCAGAGCTGGGCCTTAGGTCAATATAGATAATTTCATTGACCTAAGGCTCAACTCTGCTACAGTTCATAAGATACATTTAACCTAAAAAAAGCCAACCTTGTCCTCTCATGTCGAGAATCCATAAGCAGATATTCAGATACTAATGTGTAAATGATTGGTGGGCAGTGGCCTCCCTATAATGGTGTTTATTGATATAGGCTCCATACAGTCCATAAATCTAGTAGCAGGTACCATTTTCTTTTTTACCTTCTTACCTAAGGAAAGATCTGCTACCCCGCTGACCACCATGCCACAATCATGTTCTGGCAACAGTGGTTCGGTATTGTGGGGGGACATATTATTGGTAGGAAGATAGATCTAGATTATATGTTATCTAGTATTGGATTCAATCATGTGTGTCAGATGATGACCTAGGATACTTTTTGATATGTGTAATTTTGTGGTGTTTAGCACCTTGTCCACCAACTTATTATACATTTTTTTTATTGTTATTGGGTTGATGATGAAAAGCCCCTGTACATTGTATAACAGAATGAAAAGAATACAGTGGGGTATTGGAACATTAAGGTAACACTAAACAATATCCTTATTCCGCAAAATTAATCAATACACATCCACAAAGTGGTTCTAAAGTCTAAACATGTTTTACCTTAATGTATTCCCTGCGTTAAGGTAAAAAAATTCCCACTAGTTGGATGGCCACCCTCACATCCATTCTTACTTACCTGAGTCTTATCTCAATCTAGTGCTGTGCCTGTTTGCAGCAGTGCTGGTCTCTCTCTCTCCTCACAGGCTCAGAGACAGTAGCGGGAGCTATTGGCTTGTGTTGCTTTTAATCAAATCCTGTGCCAAGCGGGGGACTGGGCCAAGCCACACTGTGTGTGTCAATGGATGCACACATCCCGGCTCAGAGGCGAGCCCGCAGGTGTGCTACCAGAGGAAGCTGCTTCCTCTGGTGGCACATAGAGAAACAGAGTAATCAAGAGAATAGAGCGGGGGGCTGGGCCAAGCTACGCTGTGTGTGTCAATGGAAGCACACAGCCCAGCTTGGAAGTGAGTCTGCAGGTGTGCCACCAGAGGAAGCTGCTTCCTCTGGGGGCACATAGAGAAAAAGAGGAGCCAAGAGCGCCGGCGGGGGACACCAGGAGAGCAGGTTCCGGGCTGCTCTGAGAAATGGTATTGCACACCATATTTATTATTTTAATTAAGAAAAAGGCCCTTTACAACTGCATGAATGCAACAGTAATATGCTTTTAATGAAATGGTTTCTTACTGTATTTTTCTGCCTGTAATATCCTCTGCGAGCTCCTGAACCTCTCCCCTGTATCCTCCCACTTCCAATTTGTTTGAAATAAGCAGTTCACGTTGGTTGCCCTCATGCACACTGCTCTATGCACTCTACAAATTTCATAGTCCATCTCAGGAGAAAGTAAGAGAGGGAGGTTAGGGTCCTACATACAGTAGGTCAAGCTATTTTCCTTTAGTAAATCCACCCCAGTGTCTTTTTTCTGCTTATCCATACTCCACATGCTACACAATTTGACCCTTTATGAATCAGTACATATTAGCTATCAAAGAAGGTACCGAAAAAAATAAACCAACACAAAAAAATGAAAAGATATAAATGGCAGTAAAGGTTTGTTTGTTTGTTTGTTTGTTAATGTATAATTATTACACCATTTGGAACTCATTCCTTTTCTAAGTTGAGAAATTAGACTTAAAAGATTCAGTTAAAAAACCAAGATGTGATTTGGAGAACAAAAAAAGAATCTGGAAGCTAGACAAGTAGATAATGATAAAATATTATACTTCACAGCTTGTTTATTGTTTCAGAAAATGGAAATAAATATTAACCTATGAATGTTAGTAGGCAGTCCTATGGCATGCGGCAATGCATACCGAATTCAATTTGTGCTGTTTTTTTTTTTTATCACAAAATCTCTATGAAAGGCTTCACAGATGTATACAATTCCTTGAAGCAAATAACAATATCAGAACAAGACCTCATTATTTTAATGCTTCATTTTCAAGCAATGAAGACTAATTTTATGATATCCCCCTTGTATCAGAGTATTTGCAAATCTCAAGTATTTAATTAGCCACACTATGCAAACATCTAACGCATTAAACAAACAAGCTCTTGAATCTTTGCCTTTGCTTCAGTAGGCAAATAATGAGTGAACATGTGGTGCCTGGCCCATTATTGTATACTATTACCAATATAGTAAAGAAAGAGCTCATAAAAATGCTCAGACAATTTCAGAACAATGAGCCCACAGCTGCAAAGATAATATTAACAACAATGCAATTAATAGTGTCTAATACTGCTATAATGTGTCCATATTATTCATATAAAACGCATGTTTCCAATTAACCAAGCTCCACAAACATCCAAGTTTTAATTAATGGAGGTGTCTTAAGATCTGAACCATAGGAGGGAACTAATTACAGCCCCTGGGTTACAGTAATAGTTACTTATAACTTATATTTAAAATGCATATATTATTAAACAAGCAAAACACAGGGCAGTTCTAGCTGTGCTAAAATGGGCATACAATTATTTGGTTGTATAATTAAATCAGAAATGCAAAAAAGAGTATGACTGCATATAACTAAATTTATATTAAAGCGAGTGCAGCTTATTATTGTGGTCCCTGATATAGACACGTGGGGTTGATTTACTAAAACTGGAGAGTGCAAAATCTGGTGCAGTTCTGCATAGAAACCAATCAGCTTCCAGGTTTTTTTTTGCAAAGCTAAATTGAACAAGCTGAAGTTAGAAGCTGATTGGCTACCATGCAGAGCTGCACCAGATTTTTCACTCTCCAGTTTTATTAAATCAACTCGAGATAAGGGCAGCATAATCATCCATGCGTATATAAGGTAATGTCAATCGCTCCTTTAATGCTTTCTGTGATGCAATGGACACATTTTCTAATGTATGCTGTAGACTGCATATTGTTTGCCCTTCAGTGGCTTAATACAATGTGGTGTACTTTCACTACCAAAAACCTAAACTCTATTTCCTCCCTGTCTATTTATTTAAAGTCAGTATTAGTTTCAAAATTAATAAAAATCTGTAAAGAAAAAAAGTAAAACCTACTAACCACAGGCCCCAGCTTTTGGTCACCACAAGAATGAGCCCCTGATATTTTTTTTTATTTTTAGTTAGCAATTTAAATAGGAGGGGTGGGGGTCAATAGAAAGAATTTATATAATACATTAATACAATGTCTGATATTTGCACACAGTATAACCCTGCTTACATATGTGGAGTGTAAGGAAACAAAATGGGCCATAGGTTTTAGTGAGCATTGATATTCCTATCGCACACTTTCCTGGATAAGACTTTAGGAGTAACGGGTGCTGCAGCAACAACCAGCTGGGACTGGAGACATCACAGATGTGATCGTTCTTCAATAAAGATTTGGACATATTTTACGATCCATTATGTGCTGGCGAATATGTACATTTAATAGGTTTTAGTGAACCTTAGCGCAAATTACCAAACACCAGCAGCAGGCGGTTGACAGCATAACCTGACAGCTGAATCAACACAATGATGCCTAGCCTTCTGAGGACTATGCAAAAAGACACAAGTCTATAATACAGGGCTCTTCTGCTTCCAACATGGCAATACATGCTAATAGGTTGCTTAGTCATTGTGAGCTGCATTGTGGCATTGCAAGAAATGTGTGTAATCTCTACTATCAGTACAGAAGTAAAGAAACTGGCTCCAAGCATTACTATAGTATAGAGAATGTGTCACATCAGGTATATGCTGACAGTTTTGATTTTCAGCTACCTGCTGCTGATGTTAGCTTCGCAACTTTCCCCATATATCCACATTTTTTTTGTTGAGTTTTTCATGACACCTGCCAATATCAGGTTTTATATGACTTACATAAAAGTAAGGTTAAGAAATAAATCTAACTGTAGACAGCCTGCAGTTTCTTTCTTGCCCCTTCCTTATTACCACAAGTGAACATACCACAGCTATGGGATTTTGGATCTCTCCGGGCTGAAATCGGTGCCCTCTGGTTGATCTACTCTTTCTTTTCCTGGTCAGGGATAACCTCCTAGTCTGTTCTACTGCTTTGACTACAGAGTTATCATAGCCCCCTGATGATGCTCTTTTGCTTATCTAGTCTGGTGAGATCAGCATGGAGGTTGGAAAGGAGCAGTGATGCTCTAAAAAGCCTGAGGGAGGAGAAGCAAGGATGAAGGACAATGTAGGGGTTAGCCTAAGTCCTGGACCACAAGGTGCTGCTGCAGAGATTTACATCATGTTTGTGCTGTATGTGGGGCAGAGAAGAAGACTGGAGCAGCAGCTAGAGGAGAAGTGGCAGTGCAGTTTTAGACAGGGGGGGTTGAATCCTCCTACACCCACCATGTTCTGAGCTCCTCTCTAGGTCAGGTTGTGCATAAACCAGCCCTGTCAATGATCCAGTCTTACTAATACTCTTGCACTAACAGTCACAAAGGCATCTTCTTCCAACCACTCATTTCCACCTTTCTTCCTTTGATCTCCAAGCATTCTTCCATCTGCTCTCCAAAACACAAGCCCTCAACCTCTTTGCCTCTGGCCTTCTGACCACCTTTTACCTGCACTTTTAATTTTTCGGCTTTGTAAAGCTCCATGGAGACTGTTAAAAGCACCCAGAGACTATGGACAGGGATAAAGAGATGACTGACCCTTCCTGCCTACAACTGGCCCCTCAGCCCCTTCTCTCTGCCCATCTCTTTGACCACCTTTCAGCCCTACCTCTCTGCCAATCTCTCAGTCCACCTATCCTACATCTCTCTTTGAAAACATGCCTGCCATTTTTAGGCAAGTAGCATCAGTGGATGTCAGCCATCCCTTTATCCCTTCCTGCAGCTGGCCAAGCTTGCCTTCGAAAAGAGAGGTGGGCTGAGACGCGGGGATAAGAAGTGGGGCTAAAAGGTGGACAGAGACAGGCAGAGAGGCATACACACCAGAATATAGTATAGGATATGGAACACAACAGGGCTAGGTGGGAGGCATGGCTGAAGCTTAATACAGAGTTACAGGCACCCCCATACAATGGCATGGTATCCTGTAACTCCAATGACTGAGTGAATGACTTACTTGTAAATTGACCATGCAAGCACAAATCTACTTCCATGCTTGGCATGGTCAGATTGCAACAGCAAGCAAGAAGCACTTGTGCGATCACCAGTTATTGCTAGAAAAACTAGCAAATTTAATACAATAAGTTACGGTAAAATACAGTAAAATACACCTACATGGAATCACATGCACTTATATGTAATAATTTAGGAAGGAAACATACACATTAATTCAACCATTGTAATCAATTAGCAAAAAATAAAATATGGAAAATTTTTTGGAGACTCTGTTTCGGAGGCTCTGTAAGAATCAAACATAGTTAAACATACAATTCCTCCCATTTTGTATAGCAGAATATCCCCATTTTGCCTTTTCCCCATGTATTATCCAGAAAGGGGGGGGGGGGGTAGAAGAATAGCATAGAATGTTCTGTATGTATCAGCATTTTATAGGAGATAGATTTAAGAATTTCCCAAAGAATAACATAACCCAAAGATTAAAAATCTGAACACACTCAAAAACATACAGAAAAAATACAGATATGTTGAATCACTCACCAGTTTGTAGGCCCTCTAATCACATACATGTCTGGTATCTCCTTACTATATATCATCTAAAATGTGATAAGAGGAATTTAGTTTCATTATCAGAGGGGGCATTGCAAGCCACCTCTCTGGACATATTTTACCGCTATCATTCCTTAGAGATGTAAGAATCCAGTGAATGATTAAACTCACCAGCATCCTTCCAAAGCAGAAATATTCATTTTAAAATAGACTGACCCTTTAACAAGCTAGTGGGTAATTAAATTATCAGACAAACCGAGCCTTTACCCATTAATGATGAAAAAAAGTTTAATTAGATTGTGTATTCACCTTTAAATTGATCAAAGAATTCTGGCATTTAACCATAGAATTTTTAATTGAAGAGGCATCCTTTAGACATCACCTGAATATTGCTCATTTTGTAGATCATGTTCTACAATAGAAAGATCAATCTGTTCCACAATGTACAATGTCATAGGCTGACATTCAGGGCAGCGGTCTCAGCAGTCAAATCAATTCTTTACAGTTGACTATTTAATAAGGTATGTCGTTTTTGAAGGTTTACAAAAAAGTTATTTTATCTCAAGTGCAGTCTTTATGTTGGGCAAAGTAGGCATGTAGCAAATTGGATTTCTTTAAAATGGGACGGGGCTTCATTCTGGATATTTTCCTTTCTGCGTTACACCATTAACACATTTTATTTTTTTTAAACAGTCCTGTTATAACATAGTGGATCAATCTTGTGCAAAAACTAAGTTGCTTAAAATTACAACCTATGTTACATGCATACATGCATTACAGAGCAAGGAGGAACTCTAAATTAACATCTACAGTTTGGAGTCAAGCTATGCCAATGCAAAGTGTAATTTTGACATATTTATTTCAAGCTGTTCACACTTAATCACTTCTTATTTGAGCAGTGGGAAACATTGTAAGTGTGGGGTACTTAGACCTTTAGAGAGATAGTGAACTTTAGGCTAAATGTTGTTTTAGGTGGAGTTCTGAACAACAACAAAGTGATGTAACTACAGAACACAGGTGTATGGGCCCTCCAAGGGTTTTCACAATCTAAGTTAATCTTGCAGATTGATTCTCAGGAAATGACAAGAGCTCTACATAAACCTCAGATAACTGCACTTGAGTACAAGGGTATTCATACAGTCATACTATTTACAAAACTGCTTAAAAGCCAATTTTCATTTGTTACATCTACAAGTTGCTATACCTAGTAAATGCAAAGTCTTTAATCTAAGCTCCAGAGAAACCTTGACCTTTATCATAAATTTGTAGAGCCACGTGCAGTTATTGGTTGCTGATGCCGATATCTTAGAACATAAAGTTGTTGTTGCAATATATATATATATATATATATATATATATTATATACAGTTTATCAGAACATTAAAAAAACAGGCATGACCGGTTATGTTAAAAAAAAAAATATCAATTGAGTATAAGGTTTGTTTACACTTTACTATTCAAGGTTATGTATAATTATAATGTTTTTTTTTTTCTTTTAGGTGGGAGGCCATACAATGCTGCCGATTCGCTGGATGCCACCTGAAAGCATTATGTATAGAAAATTTACCACGGAGAGTGATGTGTGGAGTTTTGGAGTTATCCTTTGGGAGATTTTCACATATGGAAAACAACCTTGGTTCCAGCTCTCAAACACAGAGGTACAATTTAACATTGTTACTACTGTGGCAGTTAATGAGCATTAGTTACATTTGCTTCTTGGTCCATGGCTAATACATGTTCTATGTACTGTGCAGGGATTATTTCACACATTTTAGTTATAATTAGATGTGGTATAGTAGCATATGGGAATGCCAACCCTTTTTCTCTTTGGCCTATTTCAAAAGTATTCCCAAGCCAGCTGGATGATATAAAACCTTATATTGTGTTCTGGCTCTGACCTGAGACTTCTGCATTGTACATGCCTGCAGTCACTTCATCAGAAGCAGAAAACTATATAAAGCAATGTACACAGAAGAGCTTAATTACATGTTTATAATGTGGCTAGTATTGCCACAGCCTCAAATTAATCACAATGGCTTAACATCGTTATGGTCCAGAAACATTTAGACAAAATTATGGTAAAAAAACAAACACCTGAACAAGAAGACTTCTAGCCATGTATCTTCTAGGAGCTGATCCCTGCCATTGTTTCTAACTTTTAGAGACTCTTTAATAACTGACTTGGTACCAAAATATTGGTGCAAGGCCAATGTGATGCATGCATTTAAAAGGGATCATAGGGGTTGATTTACTAAAGACAATATACATAGATACAAACTATTCCCATCTTGCTCCCATCCATCCTGGACAATGTGATGCATGCATTTAAAAGGGATCATAGGGGTTGATTTACTAAAGACAATATACATAGATACAAACTATTCCCATCTTGCTCCCATCCATCCTGGACAATGTGATGCATGCATTTAAAAGGGATCATAGGGGTTGATTTACTAAAGACAATATACATAGATACAAACTATTCCCATCTTGCTCCCATCCATCCTGGACAATGTGATGCATGCATTTAAAAGGGATCATAGGGGTTGATTTACTAAAGACAATATACATAGATACAAAATATTCCCATCTTGCTCCCATCCATCCCCGACACAAGCAGTGGAGGCCACTTCAGGCCTCTCCACCCTGCACTCAGACCGTTTCATTCTGTGACTTGTTGAGGTCCTATGCTATCCATTCATGACGTGATCCCAGTTGGAGCTTGTTTTTGAGCTCCCCTCTGGGCATATGGGATTCGTTGTCCTCCTGCTGCTGTGATGGATGCCACGGTTGGTTTTAATATGCTTGGCTGTTATATAAATGTCTTTCCCCTGATAAGGACATAACAGATACTTATTCTACTGCTACAAACCCCCTGAAGAAGGAATCATTATTCTGAAAGGCGTTAGCTGTTTTTTGTATGTAGCGGCTATGACTGATTTATCATGAGGCCAACAGCATATGTGGAATATTTTGTTTCTATGTATATTGCCTTGTAGGCGACCTAGCTGCTGCACCAGCAATTGATTCCTTATTCTTTTCAATCTTGTTTTGTAACAATAAAATGTGTAATAATGCTTTTTATATACATTTTTGTTACTCCTTTTGTGTACCTTGGGCCCACATAATCCCATTACTGGGTGGGGGGGGGGTATTCCTTGTTTATGCCTATTTACTCCAACCATACCTTCTTTCCCTCATTAGGAGCTTAGTAAATGAGGTAAAGCTTTACTTTGCAAATAATCCCCAATCACATGCAAGGAAAATAAAAAAAACAAAATTTTTGCTTCTGCTCATTTACTAAGCTCTGGAGCAATTGCCTTTAGTAAATCAACCTCAAAGTCTTTATCAAGTAACTACAGACCTACTCGCTTACCTTCTGTAGTCAGAAGAAAGGATGAGTTTGGGTGCAGTCTGAACCCATGGTTGACCAAACTCAGAAGTCAGCTATCAGTGCTGGGCCAATGAACTGCACTGGAGGATGCCCCACCTCACAGTACACAAAGGGGTGTGGATGCTCGTGACATCATTGACCAAATATATAGCCATGTGGCCATATCAGGTGAACGATGTCATGAGCACCCTCCCTCCTTTGTGTATGGGCAGCTCATTGGACCAGGAGTTACAGCTGCCTTCTGCTTCAATGAATGCAAAGTGTTCTATCATTGGACAAGGCAGAGAGGTTGGGCAGTGATGTTATGATCTCCATCTTGTCCAATCAAGGAACACTTTGCATTGATTGAGAAATGGCGCCCAAGTCTAATGAGCAGCCTATTGTGTTCACAGTGCAACAGGGCAGCCACTTGGCACCGGAAAGCTAGTGGATATCACTGCAGTAGCAGTGCCTACTACAATGATTTCCAGCTTCCATGGGGATTCCAAAAGTATGGAACACTGTATACTGTACATATATTGGTCCAAGCTGGACTAATGTAACTGTACAAATTACCATACTTAAATTTCAGCTTTAAGGGCTCATGCACACTGCAGCTCAAAGAAGCTCAGAGAAGCTGCTCCTACAGGCTTTTAAACTTTTTAAACTCTCATTTTTTGTCTTCCTGGAAACTCCCCTCCATTTTAGCCAATGTGTCCATGCACACTATGGTTTTTTCAGGAGTTTACAGGCATAGGCTCTTGCAGGCAAAAAAAAAAAACACCAAATTTGTATTTTTGAGAGGAGCTTTTGAGCAGAAAAGACACCTAAGTGCCCAGCAAACATGCAAAAAAGCGCTAAGAGGAGGGTTTGTGAAAAAAAAAAATCTTATGCTCAAAAAAGCTCAAAGAAACTCAAAGAAGCTCAATAAAAACACTCAAAAGAGCACAAGACTCTTCAAGCTTTTAGGCAGAGAAATAAAAGCTCAAATGCCTGTTAAAGCAGCTTTTTTTGGAGCTGCAGTGTGCATGAGCTCTAACATCTCTGTGATAGCTGCATTGTTTTATTTTTTTTAAATGGCTAGACAAACGATTCGAATTCTGGAATTCTGCTTTAATATGCATAACCATTCTGATGTTCTTAAACATAATTTTAATAATTAATTGAGGCTTCAAAGGTGCTTCAAATAAATTCACTCAAAGGCATATCCGTGCACAGAGTTAAATATGCATTTCTGTGGAATGCTGTGAAAAATAAATGACAAATAAACAAAATGATGTGGGTATAAGTGTGGATAAAACAGCACCAGGTTAAAAAAATAATTTTCAAGCTATTTGACCAACACGAATAAAGCAAACATATGAGTAGAGAGGAAAAGAAAGAGAATGGAACTGATGGGGAGCTTTCTGAAGTACAGATAGGTGGATATTTAGTGGTCATAGGACTAGCTGTACATTTATACACAAGGGAAATTAATATAAATGCAGCCCTCCTAAAAATTAAATTACTTCTGCCAGTGCAGAAAACTGACAGCCTTACTTTACAGACCAGAGAACAAACAAGAGCAACGTCTAGTCTGATTACATCTATAGTACGCTTCTTGACCAGTGAACAGAATCAACAGAACAGCAGCAGTAGAGGCTGAGGCTCTGGTCATAAATAAACACCAACTCGTTATTGTAAAGACTGTTAGCTTTCTGAAGGGCATAGACTGTTAATATATAAAGTCAGCTTTATTCACTGCTCAAAATATGGAAACAACAGCTAAAATGATTTTCTGTTTCTTAGCTGCAAGCATTTCTGCAACAGGTTTCCTTACAACGAAAATCCTTTGCAATCATATGATCTGTTAGAGTAGTCATTCTCAATGAGGGTTCTGTGGATCCCTAAGGCTCCTCCAGTGGCTGCTAGGGGTTCCCTGAGCAATAGGCAATGTCTGACTCCCAAATAAATAACCACTGACACCAATTATCTTTTTTCTTTTGTTAAAGTGATATTAAAGTCTTGTTTTTTATTTAAAACAATAACAAACATGTTATATTTACCTGCTCTGTGTAGTGGTTTTGCACAGAGCAGCCCCGATTCTTCTCTTCTCATATCCTCCGCCGGCGCTCCTAGCCCCTCCCTCCTGCTGGATGCCCCCCACAGCAAGCAGCTTGCTATGGGGGCACCAGAGCTGCGCTGCTGCTCTGTGTGTTCATTCACATATAGAGCCGCGGCTCAACCCCACCCCTTTCATCTCCTGATTGGCTCCCTGGATGTGATTAACAGCACTGGGAGCCAATGGCTAGTGCTGCTGCCAAAAACCAATCAGGAGTGTGAGTCCCCATAGAGGCAAGGCTCTCCTGGACATTGCTGGATCGAGATGGGGCTCAGGTAAGTATTAGGGGGCTGGGGGGGGCGGCTGCACACAGAATGTTTTTTACCTTCATGCATAGAATGCATGGAGGTAAAAAAAAAAATCTGTGCCTTTAGAACCACTTTAACTATTTTCTGTGTATATGTACATACACAGGCCTTCAGGCCTTCAGGAAAAAACTCAAGGCCTACCTCTTCTAACAAGCTTGACTACACAGGATGGACCAAGCGCCTTGAGGCGATTCAGTTCGCATTTGCAGCGCTATACAGGCCATTCATTCATTCATTCATTCATACACATCAATCATTGTAGGAGTATTTACATATACACAGCTAGATCTGAGAGGTAGTTCCATCCAATACACATTTATTGATAGGGTTATATAATATATACAAATCGCACACTAAACAGTATTTACAACACAATGTACAGTGTAAGTCCCCTGGCTTAGTTGATATTTATAAATTACACACAAAACCATATTTACAATACATTGTATGGAGTTAGTTTACCTCGCAACTTCATGCTGACTGCTGTGTGTCCCAACACAAAGAGAGTGCCCAGCTCGGTGAAAAAGCATTATGTTCCCCTATTCTTTCTGTAATGTGGCTAATATAATAATTGGTCACTGTACCTAGAAAATGTATATTGGGCACTGCCTGATTGGAAGATTCAAAGAAGGCTGCTGTTTACCACCCACGTGATGAGGGAAAACAAAAGGCCAGACCTTTGAAGTGGAAAACTACACTAAGCAAAATTATAAAAGCAACACTCTTGTGTATGCCCCTATTCATCATGAGCTGAACTCAAAGATCTATGACTTTTTCTACGTGCAAAAAAGGCCTATTTCTCTCAAATATTGTTCACAAATCTGTCTAAATCTGTGTTAGTGAGCACTTCTCCTTTGCCAAGATAATCCATCCACCTCACAGGTGTGGCATATCCAGATGCTGATTAGACAGCATGATTATTGCACAGGTGTGCCTTAGGCTAGCCACAATAAAAGGCCATTTTAAAATGTGCAGTTTTATCACACAGCACAATGCCACAGATGTTGCAAGTTTTGAGGGAGCGTGCAATTGGCATGCTGACTGAACGAATGTCCACCAGCTGTTGCCCTTGAATTGAATGTTCATTTCTCTACCATAAGCCATCTCCAAAGGCGTTTCAAAGAATTTGGCAGTACATCCAACCGGCCTCACAGCTACAGACCACGTGTAACCACACCAGCCCAGGACCTCCACATCCATTATCTTCACCTCTAAGATCATCTGAGACCAGCCACCCGGACAGCTGCTGCAACAATCAGTTTGCATAACCAAAGAATTTCTGCACAAACTGTCAGAAACCCTCTCAGGGAAGCTCACCTGCATGCTTGTCATCCTCATCAGGGCCTCGAGCTGACTGCAGTTCCTATTCGCAACCGACTTGAGTGGGCAAATGCTCACATTCGATGGCGTCTGGCACTTTGGAGAGGTGTTCTCTTCACGGATGAATCCCGGTTTTCACTGTACAGGGCAGATGGCAGACAGCGTGTATGGTGTTGTGTGGGTGATCGATTTGCTGATCTCAACATTGTGGATCAAGTGGCCCATGGTGGCGGTGGGGTTATGGTATGGGCAGGTGTATGCTAGGGACAATGAACACAGGTGCATTTTATTTAGTGCATTTTGAATGCACAGAGATACCATGACGAGGTCCTGAAGTCTATTGTGCCATTCATCCACAACCATCTCCTCATGCTGCAGCATGATAATGCACAGGCCCATGATCTGTACACAATTCCTGGAAGCTGAAAACATCCCAGTTCTTGCATTGCCAGCATACTCACCGGACATGTCACCCATTGAGCATCTTTGGGATGCTCTAGATCAGCGTTTACAACAGCGTGTTCCAGTTCCTGTCAATATCCAGCAACTTTGCACAGCCATTGAAGAGGAATGGACCAACATTCCACAGGCCACAATCAACAACCTGATCAACTCTATGCAAAGGAGATGTGCTGCACTGCGTGAGGCAAATGGTGGTCACACCAGATACTGACTGGTTTTCGGGCCCCCTGGACCCCCCAATACAGTAAAACTGCACATTTTAGAGTGCAACACAGTAAAAGGGCACTTCACTTAGTGATTCGAACCTGGTGTCACCCAATGGTATATAAATCTGCTCTACCTCTATCTATCATCACCTCACTCACTTCTGCCATCTTTCTTCCCTTGTGTTTGATACCTAGCATTTGATCAGCGTTTATCAAGCGCTGACAAGCATTTTTTCTTTGACCAGCAACTTGATATTCCTTGCTGAATTAAGGTAACAACTAAGCCAATACCAGATAATAGGCCGTAAGTAACAATCCATCAGTTATGATTGGACAATAGCCCTTCAAGTGCTCTCCAAGTACTTTCATTGGCGGTCACCACCCAAAATTATGCAATAAGAAGGGAGAGTGTGTAACCGTCCAATGAGCGTCCCAGATGAAGCTACGTCAGTGAACCACGGCGAAACGCGTTGACGTCACAACGCCGCCCGGTCGATGTGTTACGGGTTGAGTGGAGAGTGCACGGCTGCTTTCGCAGCAGGGACTGGTTGATCGGTTGACATCAGTGTATTTTATGAGCGGAGGATACGAAGTGGAAGACTGACTACTACTACCACCGTAAAAGCTCCCAGGGAATTACCACAATAAACACTGAAGGTCCCACGCTGCAGCCGTCCAGAGGATCCCTATACGCTAACGCCCAAACTAAGACGATTGGACTGTCTATGAGTCATGGAGTTATGACGGATTGGTAACGTACCGCCACCATCATAGTATGATTGATTGCCATGGCTACATGATCTACAGGTTATAATATCACACTGCTTAAAGTAACAGTCATTAATGACATCTGGTATTGTAGTGACTGTAACCAATCTCTCGTTTGGAATCTGCTAAAACCATGAAACCAACTTAATTTAAACCAAGATGGCTAATGACCCACTAATCGCTATCTCAGCCATTTCTTCACACATAAGATGATTTCTATTTTTTCATTTTTTGAACAGGACTTCCTAATTATCCATTTATTTATTATGTGTGAACTTTGAGCTAGTGGAAGTGAATATGATTTATACCACTTAGGTTTCTAATAGGCTTTCCTCCACAGCACCCTCCACCCCCACTTGCACTCTGCCACGTTTGACCGCATGTCACAAAATAAAGGATATGAAATTACAAGACCAATGGGGTCATTAACTCCACAATTTGGCTAATTTGATGGTCCATCAAGGTCTCCGAGGCACAGTGCAACACGCCCTGACCGGGTAGCTCTTTATGTTTTTTGTTGTCATGTCTGTCCTGTTTGTATTGTTATGAGCGGCCGCACCGAATCCTTAAGATATGCTTATTTGCACAATTTCTTAACCAATGTGAATGTTTTAAGGCAATACCAATAAATACATGGTTTTATTTGATTTATGATCATTGACTATTTTGTTGCATGAAGTAACCCCTTTTTTTTGAAACCCAGTACTATTGGGTTTATCCTTTACCCCATGTTTTTCCCCCCCTTTTTCTTTCAGTTATAGTACGGTTACCGCAACAATGCCCTAAAGGGTTATAGAGTGTACGGGTAATTAGATTCTCATTGCTCAGTACAGGTGATACTCACGCCTCCCAGTACTTCCCATCCCCCAACCCCTTTCCCCTTCCCTAACGATTTTATGTTACATGAATACTTTGACTACTAAGGTCATTTCTAGTGAGTTCACCATAACGAACTTAAGTGAAAGATTCAAATACATTTGCTTCAAACAATAGGGACATGGCATTTATGTTGGGCGAGGAGATTGATCAAGAAATAAGGAGTGCTTTCCAGTCCGACACACCCCAAGTAACGCACCAAGGAGACGAAATAAAAAATAAATTTAAAGAACATAAGAAACTCCTGGTAAAACATTTAAATCGAAAGTGGGACGTGTCATTCCTGGAAACATACATAAAACACAGAATAGTACCGAGAGGTTTAAGAGAAAAAACCATTCCAGCAGAACATCTTCACACAGACAATTTCCTTCCGAAATGGAAGGAACTTTGTATCAATCACGGATTATCTGTTATGCGATTGATTGTTGAAGAAGAGAACATTCAACTCAAAAGCATACAAGAACAGATACAAGAAAGTGCCCGTGGTTTAGAGATCTTTAAAGACAATGAGGAATTCGCAAAACAAAACGAAATCCTTAAAAAAGAAATAGAAAAAACGCAACTTAATTTGAAGATCACTAAACAGGGAAAGTTCCGCCGTGATTTGACTGATTTCGAGAAAGATGAGGTCTTTGATTTAACGGCACGCAGGGCACGAAGTAGATCGCAAAGGCGAGGACCCCGAAGGCATTCTAGAACCCAGCGTAGTAAATCACATAGTGCCTCCGATGAGGACACTCCTAAAGCAGTTACTTTTTTAGACCAGGAGGGGGGAGAACAAAAGAAAGAGCAGAGTCCACCCCCACAAAACAAAAAAGGACCCAGGAACACAAAACTCAACAGGGCAGACAGGGAACGGACATACACCAGAAGTCAAAAGAAATAGTAAACCAACCACATATAGGACCGGTGGCCCCCACTGAAGGAGACATGAAAATAGTAAATCTATCTGATATGGTACTTACCCCAGACCATATAGGCCTATTACAAAAAGGTATGACCTTCTCCCCAGTCCATAATATGGATGAATTTACAGTATTCAAAGACATAACATTGTTCTTGAGGAAAGTCTTCTTGCGTTCCCTGTATGCTAACAGTACAGTAACTACAATAACCGAATTAGGGACAGACGACCAAAAAGCATTGGAGATCCTTAACTCTCTGTTGGAAGAGAGTGAGGGACCCCCAATGACAACTGACCCGATACGGAGAAAAGCTAACCTAAGGATAAGGTCACAAAAAATGCCCCCCCTATCCAAGAACAGGTGGCTCAAGCTTTTCTTGGATATGGTACAAACGGACCTGGCCAAGATAGACTGGACCAAGCGATCACCAGATAATTTGACAACAGGTGAAAGGGCAACCCTGATGGACCTTAGAAAAAGACGCGACATCATAATAAAAAAAAGCGATAAGGGGGGTAACGTAGTACTCTTGAATCAACATGATTATGAGAAGGAAGTGAAACGTTTATTAAATGACACCACCACGTACGAAAGACTGGGAGGCAATCCCTTTCCAGTACTGGTATTTGAGCTAAATAGAAAACTATCTGAGGCAAAGGACGAGGGACTGTTGACCAACCGAGAATTTGAATATCTTCTAGTAAGGGAATATAACGTGCCTACTTTCTATATTATCCCAAAGGTCCATAAAAACCCAATAAAACCACCAGGCCGACCAATAGTGTCAGCCTGCCAGGGTCCTTTGGAGAGAGTAGGACGTTATCTGGACTCCCTGCTACAAGATATGGTCAAAAATCTGAAATCTTTTGTGCAGGACACTAGACATGTTCTAGCCAAGATTTCTGAAATTAATGTATCGGTACACTTGGAAGGGAAGCTCCTGGTCAGCGTTGATGTTGAGTCCCTTTACACTTCGATACCCCACTCCAAGGGATTACAGGCGGTTGAGTGGTTCCTGAGAGAAACCTACCCGGAGTCTGGACCACAGAATGAGTTCCTAGTGGAACTCTTAGAATTTACCTTAAACAATAATTTCTTTCAATTCTTAAACACATACTACCACCAAAAACGAGGTACCTCCATGGGTGCCGCGTGGGCCCCGGCCTACGCGTGTCTCCATTTGGGCCTTTGGGAGGAGGAGGACGTCTACCCCTCGCCAATGTACCGCAGCCACGTACATGCGTGGCTGCGGTACATTGATGATGTTTTAATGATCTGGGGGGGCAGTCTCGATGATCTACATATGTTCATGAATGAACTAAACACTAATGATAGAAACATACGGTTGACTTACAACTATGATCTGGAGAGACTGTCCTTCCTTGATCTACAGATTACAGTGGAGAAAGGTCAACTTGGCACCAGTACATTCCGTAAAGAGACAGCCGCAAATACGCTACTGCAAGCAACAAGCCATCATCCCCCCTGGCTCAAAAATGGGATACCGGTGGGTCAGTTCCTCCGGATTAAGAGAAACTGTAGCAACATAGCAGACTATAGACGAGAGAGCAGTGAACTATATATGAGATTCAGAGAACGGGGCTACTCCCACAGGCAACTCAGAAGAGCAAGAAAGAAGGCAGCCCTTAAAAGTAGGGAAAGTTTGCTACGTAGAGCTGAAACCACCGACGGGCAGCCAGCCCAAACAAATGAACCCGTACGGGTAATAACAGCCTTTGGGTCCCAGTGGGACAAAGTATATTCCACCCTACAAAAACATTGGGGGATCTTGACTAATTCCCCAGAACTGGCGAAACTGGTCAGCACATCGCCAAAGATGGTGGCTCGGCGTGCCCCAAGCCTAGGTGACATGCTGATACAGTCTGAATTTGTCAAAGAGCCTAATCCTACTTGGTTGTCCCAATACCCACGCACAAAGGGGATGTATCCTTGCAATAAGTGTCACGTGTGCCCCTTTGTCCATAGATCCTCCACCTTTACCGATGCATTGAATGAGAAGACATATGAGATACGTGACCTCATTAATTGCTCCACGTCACGAGTGATCTACTTAATAACGTGCCCTTGCCCTAAAATATACGTAGGCAAAACTAAAAGACCGCTAAAAATACGTATTGGCGAACATTTACGTGAAATTAACACTAAAGGAAAAATACCAGAAAAACCTCTTGCGAAACACTTTGCCCTATGTCATCAAGGCTCCTCAGAGGGACTAACAGTTAAAGGGATCTATGCACTAAAATTACCCAGCAGACGAGGTGATTTTGACCGCATACTTCTCCAAAAGGAAAAGTGGTGGGTATACAAGTTAAAATCCCTCGTGCCGGTGGGGTTAAATACTGAGATGAATCTACAGGTGTTCCTGGAACCTTAGATTAAGGATTTTGAACAATATCAGTGATTTCTTAATTAGCGTCTATAGGCACTAACTGTGTCATATATGTCTTCTGCTAGACGTGATATATGCCGGGTATGGAAAAGGCAGGGGAGGTGATAAATCTAAATTGAATAAATGGGGGAAAGCCTATGGGGAAAGAGACTAATAGGCATGTTATAACATAATCAGCTACATTGTTACCATTAAGATAATCACCTTCTCATCCTCTCCTAACCTATAAGTAGATATAACAACCTAAAATACTTATCTATTCCTTTTCTAAATTCAGTTGAACTGTATGATGTGTATATGTCATCATGTTGCATGCAACACAGTAAAAGGGCACTTCACTTAGTGATTCGAACCTGGTGTCACCCAATGGTATATAAATCTGCTCTACCTCTATCTATCATCACCTCACTCACTTCTGCCATCTTTCTTCCCTTGTGTTTGATACCTAGCATTTGATCAGCGTTTATCAAGCGCTGACAAGCATTTTTTCTTTGACCAGCAACTTGATATTCCTTGCTGAATTAAGGTAACAACTAAGCCAATACCAGATAATAGGCCGTAAGTAACAATCCATCAGTTATGATTGGACAATAGCCCTTCAAGTGCTCTCCAAGTACTTTCATTGGCGGTCACCACCCAAAATTATGCAATAAGAAGGGAGAGTGTGTAACCGTCCAATGAGCGTCCCAGATGAAGCTACGTCAGTGAACCACGGCGAAACGCGTTGACGTCACAACGCCGCCCGGTCGATGTGTTACGGGTTGAGTGGAGAGTGCACGGCTGCTTTCGCAGCAGGGACTGGTTGATCGGTTGACATCAGTGTATTTTATGAGCGGAGGATACGAAGTGGAAGACTGACTACTACTACCACCGTAAAAGCTCCCAGGGAATTACCACAATAAACACTGAAGGTCCCACGCTGCAGCCGTCCAGAGGATCCCTATACGCTAACGCCCAAACTAAGACGATTGGACTGTCTATGAGTCATGGAGTTATGACGGATTGGTAACGTACCGCCACCATCATAGTATGATTGATTGCCATGGCTACATGATCTACAGGTTATAATATCACACTGCTTAAAGTAACAGTCATTAATGACATCTGGTATTGTAGTGACTGTAACCAATCTCTCGTTTGGAATCTGCTAAAACCATGAAACCAACTTAATTTAAACCAAGATGGCTAATGACCCACTAATCGCTATCTCAGCCATTTCTTCACACATAAGATGATTTCTATTTTTTCATTTTTTGAACAGGACTTCCTAATTATCCATTTATTTATTATGTGTGAACTTTGAGCTAGTGGAAGTGAATATGATTTATACCACTTAGGTTTCTAATAGGCTTTCCTCCACAGCACCCTCCACCCCCACTTGCACTCTGCCACGTTTGACCGCATGTCACAAAATAAAGGATATGAAATTACAAGACCAATGGGGTCATTAACTCCACAATTTGGCTAATTTGATGGTCCATCAAGGTCTCCGAGGCACAGTGCAACACGCCCTGACCGGGTAGCTCTTTATGTTTTTTGTTGTCATGTCTGTCCTGTTTGTATTGTTATGAGCGGCCGCACCGAATCCTTAAGATATGCTTATTTGCACAATTTCTTAACCAATGTGAATGTTTTAAGGCAATACCAATAAATACATGGTTTTATTTGATTTATGATCATTGACTATTTTGTTGCATGAAGTAACCCCTTTTTTTTGAAACCCAGTACTATTGGGTTTATCCTTTACCCCATGTTTTTCCCCCCCTTTTTCTTTCAGTTATAGTACGGTTACCGCAACAATGCCCTAAAGGGTTATAGAGTGTACGGGTAATTAGATTCTCATTGCTCAGTACAGGTGATACTCACGCCTCCCAGTACTTCCCATCCCCCAACCCCTTTCCCCTTCCCTAACGATTTTATGTTACATTTTAGAGTGGCCTTTTATTGTGGCCAGCCTAAGGCACACCTGTGCAATAATCATGCCGTCTAATCAGCATCTGGATATGCCCCACCTGTGAGGTGGGTGGATTATCTGGGCAAAGGAGAAGTGCTCACTAACACAGATTTAGACAGATTTGTGAACAATATTTAAGAGAAATAGACCTTTTGCGTACATAGAAAAAGTCGTAGATCTTTGCGTTCAGCTCATGATAAATAGGGGCAAATGCAAAAGTGTTGCGTTTATAATTTTGCTCAGTGTAATTACAGTAACATCAACATGACACTCAATAGTTTAAATATATTTCCATCTAACTAAAATATATTTCTAATTATAATATTATTTACAGCTGTTATCCTCCCTGACGGTATTCCCGAGTCTGGCTCGGGGTAGATTTTCAGTACCAAAAGTGGTAACCCTGAGTTACACTCAGGATCGCATTGCAGGGTCCAGGTACAGTTTACTTACCTTGTCCCAGGATCCTGCGATGTCTTCCCACTGTGTGCGGCGGCTGTGTCTCCGCTCGATTCATCACAGAGCCAAGCTCCATTCCTTGCGTGCATTGCGACACACAAGGATGGAGCATGGTGCCAAATTCAAAAAGTGAAACACACACTACACATACAGTACACTGTAATCTTACATTATTGTCTGAAATCATTTCACATCCCCTTTGTCCCTAGTGGTTTCTCCAGTGCCCTGCATGCAGTTTTATATCATAAGTACTGTTCTTTCTGCCTGGAAACTGGAGAGTGTCCATAGCAACCAAAACCGTCCCTTTACATCAAAAGTGGTTTTAGACCAGCTAGAAAACAGCGATAATAAATTAGAATCACTTGCAGAATTGAGGGATAGTGATTTGTGGGGAAATTCGTCATCAAACAATAAAAGTGATGACAGCGACTATTCTGCAACTGAGCAAATTTCAGTGTTTTTGATTTGATTACATTATTGAATAATTTTTATTATTATTATATTATTATTTGTTATAATTATTTATAATTATTTATGATATTATAATTTATGATTTTGTGTTTCAAACTTTATCACACCCCGGATGTCTACTAGACTCTTGTTTGGACAGATTTAAGTGTGTTATTCCTAAGAATTACAGGCCTACAGTATAAAACACCAAATTTCTATGCAAAAGAATTGTACCGCTTTCAGCATCAAAAATCTGAAATAATCATTCCGCCAGAGAGGTTAATGGATATTTTCCATAAACTCATTATCTAACACTTTTTAGCTACTGTATTGGTAAAGGGGGCATTCTTCCCACTAAACGCCAATGTATGGACTATTCTTTCACTACCAGTGTATGGACCCCTTTTTCCCATTGACTACCAATATAAGGGGTCTCTTATCACCAATGGAAGTGGGCACAGTTTTCACTGCTGTCTTATTTTATTCATTCTTATATCTCAGCTTACTGTTCACGTTTATGTACAATGAGCTGTAGATATAGTAATTATAGACATGGGTTCCCCGAGACCTAGAAATTATTTATTGCTTTAGTTTGTAATGGAAATTTCACAAGATGCAAATGTAACACGTTTTACACTGTGCAGAAGGAAATATTAACAAAATATTGTATTCCAAGCAACAGAGCAGGCAAATAACCAAGAGTATAAAGTTATCCATTAACTGAACAAGATAATGTATGATCTGTGGTGAAGTCTAGTATGTACATTAGAAATAACCACACCAGAGAGAGTAGCTCTCGAGGGCGAAAGTGGATTATGCACACAAAGAAAAACAGAACAACCTCCATGCTAGGCCATACAGAAAAGACCCATAAATTATTTCAAGGGTTCCTCCATGGCAATAAGGATGAGAAAGGCTGTATTAGATATTTCTTTAGTAAGCTGTCCAAAAAAGAAAAAAAAACTAGTATGCAAATATCCTCAGTATAGGTGCATGCATTTTCTGAAGGAAATGAGAAAAATCACCCACTAGTCATTTTATTTATTTTTCAACTACAGTAAAACCTTGGATTGCAAGCATAATTTGTTTTCCGGAAACATGCCTGTGATCTAAAGCACTCGTATATCAAAGCAAATTTCCCCATAAGAAATAATGCAAACTCAGATGATTTGTTCCACAACTATTTATTCATAAGTCCTTCAGTTTATAGTACATATAAAAAGATTTTAGCAATAGGTTGTGTAACCATAAAATGCCCATCCACAAATAGAAGCCTCCACAAGGTGATTAGAAGCAAAATCCAGCAGGAGCTACAGAGTATAAAAGAGAAGAGAGGCGCCTCTAAGTGTAGCAATATGGTTACATTTATTGAAGGTACAACATTTAACAACTCACATGGTTGATGACTAAAAGACTAATGCCGCGTACACACGATCGGATTTTCCGACAACAAATGTTCGATGGGAGCTTGTTGTCGGAAATTCCGACCGTGTGTAGGCTCCATCAGACATTTTTCATTGGAATTTCCGCCAAACAAAATTTGAGATCTGGATCTCAAATTTTCCGACAACATAATCCGTTCTCGTGTGTACACAATTCCAACGCACAAAGTTCCACGCATGCTCGGAATCAAGCAGAAGAGCCGCACTGGCTATTGAACTTCATTTTTCTCCGCTCATCGTACGTGTTGTACGTCACCGCATTCTTGACATTAGGAATTTCCGACAACATTTGTGTGACTGTGTGTATGCAAGACAAGTTTGAGCCAACATCCGTCAGAAAAAAAACGTGGATTTTGTTGTCGGAATGTGCGATCGTGTGTACGCGGCATAAGTATGCAGCAATCTGGGGTAAAGCTGTCCACATAGACTATCCTCTGCACCACTGGCTCTCACCGCAGTCAGTCTGCAATCGTGACCGGGAAGACTACCCTGCAGTAGAGCGATCTAAAAAGTGAGGCTTGAAGCGCTCATGGAGCGCAGCATGGAAGGGGTGATGTCGATGGCAGTGCGGAGGATGGTCTATGCAGACAGCTTTATCCCTTATACCTGCATACTTAGATGTGCCTGTTTAAATCATCAACCAAATCAAAATTTTGCTTGTCTTGCAAAACATTCTCAGACCAAGCTACTCTCAATCCAAGGTTTTACTGTAGCTGTCAGTCATGTGATTTCAAGAGATTTGTTTCTGTGTCTTTGTTTCCTTTGTCCTAGACATGCTGCTACATAATAACCTGCCTTTTTTTTTCAATTCGCATTCATATATTTCCTGTACTATCCTCTCTTTCTTTCAGGTTATTGAGTGCATCACGCAAGGACGTGTTCTGGAGAGACCAAGAGTGGCCCCAAAGGAAGTGTATGACATTATGCTGGGATGCTGGCAGAGAGAGCCTCAGCTGCGGTTAAACATCAAAGAAATTTACAAGATTCTTCAAGCCCTAGGAAAGGCCTCTCCAATTTATTTAGACATCCTGGGCTAACCAAGGCCATTTGTAAAGTTGTTCTGACCCTAGTTACCCTTTTCTTCCTTATTCCTGCCTTTCCAAGAAACAAAAAATGTCTTCATATTAAAAAAAAAAAAAAATCAAAAATCAAAAAATATGAAAACAAAAAACTTAAGTGCCTGCAACATATAACAACACAGAAAGAAATCTGTAAAAGCAGATTCATTTTTTTGTCTACATCTTCCACCAATACAATCATTTTGGAAGACTCTGCTGTTACAGATTGAGTAAAGAACAAGAGTTGGGAACTGAAATTCTACCACTGAAAAATGTGGTTGTCTTTTTTTGCTTCAGTTCTTCAGTGTGCAAAGCTCAGTACTCAACTAAATGCATAAAGACAATCCTATTCAAAACCTCCACAATGGCATCAAGCCTTAAGATGACGCCAAAGTCCGTGGAGCATTTATCCTTTATTGTATACACAGTGGCGGATTGCAACAACCAAATGCATTGTCTCACGGAGTACAACAGTTTGATGACTCGCATGCGTACTCAAAGAGAAACAACAAATTGAGTCAATCTGGGGTGTGATAGGATGAGCAATTCAGCCAATTTTTTTGAGGAAGTTGGACATTTACCTACTTAACTACTTAAGAACATTTTTTATAATTTCTTAAAACCTGCAAGTATAGGATTTCTGATTTCTGGAATTGGTACCTACGGGTAAAACAGTATCTTTGTTTAAGTCAATTCAAGATTGTTTTGTTCTTGATATTTTTTTCGTTTCTTTTTTTCTTTTCTTTTTTTTTTTTTACATTTTTTAGATAATGGGATATGTGACCAGTACTAGAAAAAAAAATAGACAATATGATTTAATTTTTTAAAATGTGATTTTCAGTACCTATTACCTGTAACCAGTATTACAGAGAGCATAATGCTTTTCTCACAAGTACGCAAATATAAAAATAATGTTAAGGGAAATGTCTAGTAAGGGATGGATAGTTTTGTTAGTGTCCCTCCTACTTCTGGTGTATTTTGGGATGTCTATGTTTATATGTAGTGTGTCTCAGGTCTGAATTACAGTTGTTTGGGAAGTCAGGTTTCAGTGACTTTCCAGTCGTGTTAAATTCATAATTATATAAGTATCTTGATTATACAATGACAGATTTATTTTCATAATTGATACAATCTAGATAAATAAAATGAAATGTCTTTATTATTATTATTTATGTAAGCATAGAGGAGGACATTTTAATGAGGGATGTATTCATGTCATTGTCCTATTCTCAATTTAATTTTCCCATAGAAACCAAGAGAACATTAAAGCCAGACTTTTAACTACATTAGCAAATCATAGCATTAACACAACTGCATAATATACATGGCACTGGGAACTTTCGTTATCACTAAATTATTGTGATTTTTTTTGGTTTCTTTTTTATTTTAATTACTCAATGAATTATGTCTTGTTTAATCCATTGACTTAATCAGAGACTTGAATGGCGAATAGATTGGCTTTAAAGATGGATGTTAAGAAATGGATGTTAAACCCATTAAGCTATAAACTGAATCACATTCCATAACCATACCAAATACATAAAAAGGAGCAAAACATCTACTAATGAAATATATGACTGGTGAAAGGTTGCATGTGCAATTACTACTGGATTTGGTGGTTAACCAAGCTATGGAATACCGTAAATTGGGATTACCTTGGGAGTATAAGCAAACTGTCTGATGTTACCCCAGATGTAATGATTGAAAATGGATATACAAATTTTCTTTATCTACTCCTGAAAAAATTTAAAAAAAACATTTACTTCTTAAAGGGTCTTGTAGGCACAGCAAGTACCGGACATTGGAGTTTTATCCAACATGTGTGTTAAAGATAAAACTATGGAGACTACTAGTGAAAATGCTGGTTTCTAGAAGGTCATTAAGCCCAGTTCAATTGTATTCATCCCCCAAATAATGACTTTCTGTTTTTTTGTTATAATCTACAAAGTTACTACAGATGGCAAACAAATGATGTTCAAAGGCAGAAAAAAAAATCTGTATTTTGTTACCTAAATCTTTACACCATCTAGATGAGGCCTTGTGCAAGAAAATAAAAACACTGGATGTAAAACTAAAGGAGCTGACTAGCCTCTGAATGAAATGAAGGTTCTGATGTTAAGGGATTGAAAGTGGCTTCTACAACATGTGAACTGTGTATGTGATCTGATAAGCTCATGAGTCTGTGGAACAACAATGGCAAAGTTATTAAGAAAGGGTCAAGAGAGGCCACTGTTATCCTTTCTTCACAAAATTGAGCAGTGATAGAGAGAAATAGAGGATAATACCATCCAAGCTTGGAGTACTGAGGGAGAAAAGACACCCCAAGCGAAGATTCCAAACAATCGACAGAGGGGCATTCTGTAAACATTTTATTGATTGCATATTATTCAAAGAATCATTCTACAAAAAAAGAACAAACTAAGTTCATGAATTCCGCATGGATTCTGGTAAAGAAAACAGACACAGTAGAATAGGCCTTCAAGTACCAGTTACATGTTCATTATCTGGATTACTGCTGCAATAATATTCCTTCTATTCATATTTGTTGATAAATCCACAGCTTCTGAAGATATGTATGCTCTCTATTTGTTAATAATTAATTTGAGGCATTTGTTTTTGATGGTATATTTTTTTTTCTTTCAAATGTTTTATGTCTTTGATTTGTAATGTTATAAGAATGATAAAGGGGGAAAAAAAACACTGTGCCGCTTATGTAAATATCCATCCCTTTCTACTGTGTGTATATGTATATATATATGTAAAAATCTTTCTGACGTTCATTTTTTTATTTAACTGAACTGGTGACATTATTGTTATCATGCTATGTAGACATTTTTAGAGTGGTTCACTCAAGGTTTGTCAGGTTAACCAAACTACCTTATATTTACACACACAATCACGTTAAGAGCAAAAAAAAAAAAAAAGATAAAATAATGAGTAAAGGTAAATTTCTTTGGCCTGACAAAAATTTAGTAGACCACTTCCTTTGGTACATTTCATTTTGAAAGCATTGTCTCTGAATTCATTTTTTAAATTCTCTCCAGTTTGCAGATAATAATGTGAAGAACTCATTAACCAAAAAAAAAAACAAAAAAAAAAACACTCCCTCTGTCATATTGTCCTTATAGTTAAATGTGTATTTTCTGTTCCCACGATAATACTACCCCTTACTTCTTAGTTTTGACTTTCAACATGGTAAGGGTGGGTGTAATTATACACTGATGTAAGGAGTTAAGTCTGCTAGAATTACCACTCAAGCCTATTAAGATGCCACAAAACCTTGTACGGTAAATACAATTTTTATAGTTGGGTCCCTAAAATTTCTATTGCAGTTCTCTGAAAGCATGGTTTTGTTTCTAGCAAACAATTCTTCTGTTTTGAAATGTGCATTCATAGCCATAGAATCTGATCTGGCCATAAATAACTAAGTGTTTAGATATGTGATTTAATGAGAGGTTTCAAGGTTAAAATGACTTGGGTTTATCATACAGGTTTACCATGTTGCTGGAATGCAGTCAATATTGAATAGTAAATACTGCAAAGTTGATTTCATGGCACCATGGTCTTGGAGAGTTGTAGAAAAAAAAATCTTGCTATCTTGCTCATTCACAGTTAATTATCTGTTATGTTTAAATAAATAAGGAAGGCATAATGAGTATTATATTCTTATATGAAATGTATCTGCTCCATTATGTGGCTGTATAGAAGTTATGAGAGTAGGTCAGAAGTGAGCAAATTTTTTTTTAAACCTACTCTGTCCCCAATTTACAAGCAAGTGATTTGGGCTAATTGATACTGAACAACAGATCTGTAACAATTAAGTCATGTATCTATTTAAACTGTTTACTGAAACCCACAACAGTAAAATCAGTCTGTATGCAGCATGTATGGAGTAAAGCATGCTTGTTATACTCACCGTGGAACCTAAGGGGTTAATCCTCCTCATTGTGTAAAAAGGCTGTTTGATCCTGTCTTCTCTGATGCTCCCCTTCTTTCACTGTCCCCTAACCATCTCTTGATAGGACAGAGCCTTTGGAGTTACTCTGTACTTACTCAGTTTGTTGTGTATTGCTATTTTTTTTTCTTGGGAGGATGCATGTGATCAGCACAGGGCCAATCAGCAGTGTCCAGACAGAAGGTCAAGGGTCCTGCAGCCTCATAGGACAGTCAGAGGAGAATGAAAACGTCTCCTACAAGCTTTAACCAGACACTGATAGAAGTCAAAATACTGCTATATACTGATGAGAAAAGGTATTTAGCAGTTTATAATTACTAAAATAATTGCATTTCCATGTTCTGTCTACTGTAGGAGATCACATATAGTGCAGGCTCCTGGGTTTAGTAACACTTTAAGTAAAAAAAAAATTAATAGATGATTTTTTTAAACTCTAACCTACCACCAATATGCAAGGATGCCAGTTTGGGTAATACTGTTTGAATGCAAAGATGTCAACATTTCAACCTAAAATAAGTAATCTACCTAAAATTTTATTTTGAGAACCATTGTCAGGCTATGGAGTATTTTCTTTGCAAGGGAATTATCCCCATAGTTTATTAAATAAGCTAAAGCTCTGCTGACTTCAATCACCCAATCATGTTCAAGCAAAAATGCAGGTTTTTTTTTTGTTTGTTTTTTCTTTTTTGTTGGTTTGTTTGTTTTCATTGTGCGAGATTGGGTATTCTTGCATTTCAACACATTCACTAAGCTTTGAAGCAAATTCTCTTGCAATGTACAACTTTCCTTGCAAAGTGAACAACCTTAGGAACCAGTGACAGTAGGAAGCTGTCTGAAAATCAGAACAAGCAAAGTACAGTGATAATCCTGTTATAGAAATAGCGGAAGTGGAGTATTCTTCATCAGGGTTAAGTATACTCCATGGGTTTGATTTACTAAAGGCAAATTGGCTGTTCACTTTTCAGGTATATTTTCACATTGTAATTTTCTCTTACCAAATCACGTGCAAGCAAAACTTCTGCTTAATTTATTTTCTCTGCACTTGATTAGGTATTTTTTGCAAAGTGATATTTAATTCCATTTACTGAACTTTGGGGAAAATTCCTCTGCACAGTGCAAATTCCCTTGCAAAGCAAACATCCTTTTTTTTTTTTTATATCAATCATATTTTATTAAATTTGAAGGGGCATAAAGAAGCATTGTCAATACAATTTTACTACAGATGTGCAAATAACATAGATTTCAAATAGTAACATTCCAAGAAATGGTATCCAATTTTAGACATATGGTAATTTTTAGAATTTTGACATGGAAAGAAAAAGAAAAAGAGAATGAAGATAATGACCCAAACATTCTGTGTGGGGGGGGGGGGGGGTAGTTTATTACGTCAAGTTCTTTTCGGCTTTTCAGGTGTATAAAGGGTTATATAGTAGCATGCGTGCTAAAGAACAGATATATAAATGCAATAACTGGTTGCAAACAGCCTATTTGTCTGTAGTAAATTAACCCTTATGCCTTTGCTTAATAGATTTTCTTTTACTCTCTGTTCTTTTCTTGGTTCAAGTGAGATAGAAAATTAAGAGAAATTTCTCCGGCAGAGTCACAGACATCAGTACAAACCTGACAAAAGTTCTAATGCTACTCCAGCCAAAAAAAAAGTTTTGGCTTGGTTTTTGCTTTCAAGTTTAATTAATAAATGTTCTGAGTCAGGTAGCCCAAGTAGACCGATACGGAAAACTTGAATTGCTTTTATATGCTTTTTGATCATGCTGTGTTTTAAATTTAGCAAAATGTGAAATTCGATGTTGATGGGCCAGTGTTAGAATCAATTATCTTAGACAGAGCAGGCATAGCCTAACTCCCAACAATCTCATCTGCCTGACAGTGAAACTGGAAAATGCAAAGTGATTTGCCGCCTGAGCCTAAGTAAGCCCGGGCTTCATTCTTGTTTAACACACAGCTGCTGGGAGATGACAAATCTCCTTACCGTAACAGTGAAGGTATTAATGCTAGCCGGATCCCAAAGACAGCCAACAAGTTGGAACTTGAAATAGGAGGAAAAAAAAAATTGGCACAATTTCATTGCAAAGGCAAAGCAGAAAATAATATGTTCATTTCCTGCTGACTGGGTGGAATTGACTGTTGTATTAAGACTTCAGAAGATCTTTTTTCTCCAAGTAATTTCTACACAGATGACACTGACATCCAAGTTAACCTTTAAGCTGAGAATTTTACGAAGGAGCTGATTGTAATGCATATGACACTGTACATCTCTCAGCACAGCAAATCCCAGTTGAAGCCTACCATATCTCTGCCCTTTACTTTTTTTGTCATCTTTTTCCTCTTCAATCTATGTATGCAAGGATGAAGGGAGCTAGTTAGTGAGCGGAATATGCAGTTTGCTCTGTATGACCTCAGCAGCATGTATTTGTGACCATTCTCAAACAAGCACAGCTGCAGATCTGGGCATAATGCCAATCTGACAGTAGCTATGGCCTGCAGTACATCTTCTCTAGGGGTGATGTACAAATGAAGGAAACAGGAAATTTGACAAGCAGACCACACCTTTATATTTAGTGTTTGATTACGAAATGTAGGTATTATACCATGTCAGAGTATTATGGTATCAAATAATGCTGAAACAAGAAATTAAAAATCTGTTCACTAAATAATCCTGGAACATATTTTCTTATACAGTAAATATGATAAATGACCTTTGTTTTATTACATATGATGATATTGCTGGTATTCATTCACATTTAATGCTTTTTTTTTTTTTTTTAACTTCATTGACTAGCTTGTACAAGGGCTATACCAAAAGTACTGCAAATGTTGGACATAACTTTTTTTTATTATCTTACATAGATCAATTTTCACATCCTGGTAGAGTAACTCTTCTTCTATATTGAATTTTTACTTTTTCATTGCAGGTAAAAAAAAAAAAAAATTCTAACAGAAGCAACATGCTGTTATTGAGCTCTTGATGCAGGCTGTCCAACATCTACAGATGGCTACACAATATTTATGGAAATTATATCATTAAGCAATGTCTTCTCATTAGTGACTCTTGTCAATGGTGTCATTTCCGTACAAAAATTCTGTAGCCTTCTGTGGATGTCAGACAGTTTACACTCCTCCTTCATCAAGAACTCAATGACGGCACAATGCTTCTGCTTGGAATCCATTATTTGCCTGCAATGAAAAAGAAAAAGAAAGGTTGCTATAGAGGAAGAGTTACTCTACCAACACATGAAATTTGAATGACCTATGTAAGTTAATACGAAAGTTATGTCCACTTTTGCATTATTTTTGGTCAAGCCCTTGTATGTGGACAAAGGATATTTTAGTTTAGGCAAATATATGTTAGTCTGGTCCAGGCATCTTTGGATACAACAGTTGTGGGATTGATAACTATAATTGCCGGTTCACACAGGGGCGACTTGTCAGGCGACCTAGCCGCCTGACAAGTCGCCTCCCGTTCTGTACTGCGGAACTGTTCTAATAAGAGCGACGCAAGTCGCTCCGACTTAGAAAAAGGTTCCTGTAGTATTTTGGGGGCGACTTCAGGCGACTTGCATTGACTTCTATACAGAAATCGTTTTGCAAGTCGCCGCTGAAGTCGTGTGCAGGTCGCCTCGGTGAGGCGACCTGCAAGTCGTGCCGCCCATGTGTGAACCGGCACTAATAGTGATGGATATATTTGGTGAACAGAGAAAGGAGAGGAGAGTTATGCTAAAATGACTTACAACCGAAAAGGAAGACAAGGTCTAAACAAAAAATATATATAATTTTTTATAGTTTTTATAGCTTTTTATATCTCTAAATACAAACTATTGACAATTGTGTCTCAGATTACTATTTCAGAAAAAGCTCCTTAGATATTTGGTAAAATGGTTTATATAAATTGTGTGTATTTGGTATTTTTTTTTAACGTAAGTGTTTTTAAGTTAGGGGCATTATCATCTAGTAAAATCAGTTCAAGGAAACCTGTACTGAGGAAATATGGAGGCTGCAATTGCTGAGCTGTCCTGTTGAAAAATACTAGCTATCTAGCAACTATGCAGAAGCACTGGCTTCAACACTTTCTGAGGCAATGACTTATAATGAGGATAAAGATAAGGGGCTCTGGCTTTACTGTGACTTTTTAATCTTCAGGCTTGTTCTAGTATATTTGGAAGGAAGTCAGCAATGGCAATCCTTTGTATTTCTGTTAGCACAGACTCCCTTAAAACTACCTACCAGGAGTACTCACAGATACATTGTATCATTCTCTTTAATGCTTAATTTATATAAGAAATAGCCTATGGCCTTAACTGGTACCCAGCCTCTATTCCTCTTCACCCTCCTTAGCACACATACACCCCATTGAAATGCTCCTTATTTGGTCTATACTAACTTCTATTACATATTTAAAATATCTCCTAACATTACTGCCTATTATTACTTTACCATAAAAGTGAAACTTTGACCAAGATATGGACCTTCAGGAAATTCTAAGCAAGCAGTAAATGAGGAATCCACGCACCATTAAAGGCCTTATTCATGTTTATTTAACTCTCAAATGCACAAACTGTTCCACCTGGTTCACAGGAGCTCTAATGCATTTCACTCCATCAGAGCTTATTACGATCTATGATTATTTATGAGTAAGCTTTGAATGGAGTGAAATATGTTTGGGCTCCTGTGAACCAGGTGGATCAGCTTGTACATTGGAGAGTTTAATAAACTTGAATAAGGTGAGTGGCTTCCTCATTTATGGGTGGAATCTATGGAGTGGCCAGCGACCGGTGGGAGCCAGCTCCCTGAGTTGAATTATTAGGGAGAAAGGAGGGCCTGCAGTGGAACACTAGCTTTTGCACCAAGCAGTAAATGACCTCTAGGCCTTTGCTCAGCTCAGTAGCTGCAAGTACTGCAGAGCAATCAACCCTCAAAGTTCACAGCATAAGCACTGAATAAAAGTTGGTTCTAAGTTTACTCTGTTCCTGAGTATACATTAGAAATGAGGAGGCTAGAGAAGCAGGGACCTGGGTTTCAGAGATGATGACTTTGGTGCTCCTGCTGTAAACTTTAAGGATAAACTGCTTTGCAGCTACGTAAGTCACTGAGGGCTGTTTGTAGAAAATTCACTTCTTCTATAGCACATGAAAATATTCGAATGTCCGTAGCCTGGCCACAGTTACACTTTAAACATTAGTGACACCATTCTTACATAAATCAATAGATAACTAAGAAAGTTTAAAAAGCAGATCACCAATAATATAAGCATAGCTGGCATGCTGTACACATCTTTCTTCTTATGGGAAAACACCTGTATTTATTTTGTGTGCAGGTAGACCCCCATAACACATTGGGGTTGCTGCCTTATGGGTTCATGTGAAATCTCCATTAATCACTGTAAAATATTGTAGTTAGAAATATATTTCAGTTAGAGGGAAATATATATAAGCACAGAAACTAGTCAACAGGGTTTACTAAAGGCAAATAGACTGTACACTTTGCAATGTGCAGTTGCACTCTGTAAGTGCTGTTGCACTGAAGCTTAGTAAATGAGCAGAATCTCTGCCAATTTCCATCATCCAATCATGTGCAAACAAACATGCTGTTTTTTTTATTTACCTTGCATGTGATTGGGTATTCTTGCAAAGTAAAGCTTTTCCTCATTTACTAAGCTTTGGAGCAACTGCACTTGCTGAGGGCAACTACACTTTGCAAAGTGCACAGTCTATTTGCCTTTAGTAAATGAACCCCATTTACTCTATGTGCATTATGGGCAACCTGTAGCACTAAACCAATCTACAGCCAATCTACAATGGCAACAACAGTGATCCAATAATTTTATTTAACGTGATTGTTGAACCTTACTATATTATGTCCTGGATAAACCAATTTGGATGGCCATCCTGCTATATTGACGCAATCAAACTTGGCATTGTAATAAGAACTATTGTACCCATTGGCATAATATTCTAAAGTGTAGTGCCTTTAAAAAATAAAAATCTTAGGGCTGAATGCTGTAGAGGATACCTGTATTTTGACTTCAAGCTCTGTGCACACGTGTGGGAAGGATGGTTAGAAAATACCAAGAGTTGGGTGGTGTGATTCTGGTGACACT
This sequence comes from Lithobates septentrionalis, assembly GCA_037952835.1. Taxonomy (NCBI): domain Eukaryota; kingdom Metazoa; phylum Chordata; class Amphibia; order Anura; family Ranidae; genus Lithobates; species Lithobates septentrionalis. Next base: position 2,459,053 of record JBBDGP010000812.1, read on the forward strand.
ATCTATAAATTGAATAGATGCATGCTTGTATTCATTAAGCTTATCACACCTTACACTCTGATTGTACAATCTCCTATGGATCCACCAACAACTATATAGTAAAACCCTGTGCAAACTGTTGGCACTATATAAATTCTATATAATAATAATATAGTGTAAAGGTCTGCTTGCGTGGATACAAATTTGGATAGCTTAGCAAGATCCTTATATCAGTTAGTTTTTAGTAAATCTAAAGAAGACTGTACAATCATATTGTAGCATATACTGTATGATGAGCTTTAAAACCCTGGATAGATAGAGACATAGATCAACAGACGGATAGGGATCAATGTATAAAAAATATTTCTGTGCGGATGTGTTCAGCATAACCAATGATTGCTGTATTGTTTCTAATATGTTCATAATGCAGCATTTATTTGATTGGGGTATTACAGAGAAATGCCCCACTAAATATAGCATACAATCATAGGAGATAATCATATTACAAACAATATGGTTAGTATATGTAGTATCTGTGCGAATTCTTAAGACAACAGCATGGTCATATTTTTTTTTACATAGATCTAGTTTTTCCTCAAAAGTGGATTTTTTGCAGACAACATTTCTTGTACTACTTCTATTTTAGAAAATCAAACTTAAATTTATAGACTACTGCTTCAGCTTAACTTAAAAAAGAAATAAATATATATATATATATATATATATATATATATATATATATATATTAGGATAGATATGAAAGGGCAATGAACATGGATATATACTTAGAAAATACTGATTAGAAAACTGAACCATCGCTTGTAAGTTCATAGATGGCCCCAGAACTGACTTTAATAGTACATTTCACATCAATGTTCTTTTGCAGATAGTCAATTTAAGCAAACATCTGTTAGTGAAATAGAGACGTGTGAGAATACCATGGCTCAGCCATCACCAGACTGGCCCTTCTAATCCATTGCCAGACTTCAGATCCAGAAACCAATGTCCTCTTCATTTTACTATTTGTTTAGTTATCCGAGAATGGCGTCGCTTTAATGGAATGCATAAATAAATGATGACATAAGCAAAGAGCAATCTGAATATAAAAATCAAAAGGTGCACTGAAGTTTATAGTGGAATAGTGTCTATTTGTTCCAGACAATTAACTACTAAATATAAAAATCTCGAGGTCTCATTTTAGAAACGATCAGTATTGCACTGACGTTAGCAGTTATATGCTGCAAATAAAATTTCTCCTCTCCTGCATTATTGATGTAATAAAATATCCTATATAAATCTTTGGACAGTTTTGTGTTATAACTGACCTATGCATTTTATTATGTTTCGAATATTGGATTGTGAGGACAACATCGTTAGGGATTAGGGGGGAAGCCCTATATACTGTTCAATTTAAAACAAAGAATTTGCAAATCTCTATTTGCAAATCTCTATAACACAAAGCAACCAATGAGAAATCATATCTTAAAGTAAACCTGAAGGCAAAACTTTTTTTTTCATTTTGATTAGAGTACCTGTCAGGCTTTTTTTCCATCTGTTTCCTATTGGGAACATTTCCCTTCACTTCCTGTCCCATAGCCACAACAGGAAGTGAGAGGAAATCCCTCCAAAGTGAAGGATATTCTTGGTATTCCCCAGGGCCACCAGAACTAGTGCCCTTATTGGAAGATTTCCCCTCTATTCCTTTTCTGGTGACCACTCAAAATGTTGGATTTCCTTTCAATTCAATTCTTATTGATATCCATCACCAAAACAAATAGATAGGGTAAATCTTACTAATGGGGAAACAGAAGCAATGACAACTAAATTATCAGGAGGCAATATTTACTGTACACCCGAGACAATGTGTAATCTCCAATGTGTAATATCCTATTGTGTATAAAGATCTTTCAATCTGTAATAATAATAATGCACCCATATGTATAAAGGCTTATAAATATACACAATGTGCAATGAAATTATAACCAATAAAATTAATAGTAAAGTAAAAAAAAAAACTAAAGGTACCAAACCCAAAAAATTATATATATATATATATATATATATATATATATATATATATATATATATATATGTCTAAAACATTTAAAAATGACGTAACCGAACATGAGACTAACGTAGAAAAAAACAAAAAAAACTACCAAAACCGAACACTTGATCTGTAATGATCGTTAATAGGAATCTTCCATCCACAAAAGTTGAGTGTCCCAAATCCATTGGTCCAAAAGTCCAAACAGGTGTTCACACCACAGTCCACATACTGTACGTATCCAGAATGGACTCATTATCTTGAACAACAAATCAAATAGTTGGATCAATATAGAGTAAATACACACTGTCCACCTTGTGTGTTTGGATAGAGAAATCCATTAAAAAATTTTTTCGATTAGCCTTCTGAAAAAATGAGTAATCTATGCTTAAATCTTGCTGTTGAGAGGTCAACAATTGTCAAACTTGAATTGATCTCTGACTGCTCTTTAAGGAAATTCCACTTTCATTAAAAAATATAATAGCATCTACAATTACCACACAATCCATTTTGTAATTTACCATTATTAAAAATTAACTTTCCTTTTCCATCTACAGCATTGTAATTTTATGTAAAATTCAATGCAATTTGACAATCCAGAGAACTTCCACATTAATGTCCCTTCCTGTTTGTGTGATTGGCTCACCGATTTTCCCAGAAGTCAGAACTAAGATACATGTTAGATTTTAGGCATCCCCTGCAATTTGAATTTAGGTTTTGGTGAGGATTAAATGTTTTTAAAGGGATACAGACTCTGCAGCTTTCCTCATTTAAACACAAAATGTGCATCAGCTGATTATAATGAAGCAGTTAATTCAGACGCCATATGGATTCAATCTGTGGAAATGAAGAACTGTTTCTTCACAGCAACAAAAAGTAGGAATCTCCTACAAAGTTTGTTAAAATCCCTGCAATGTACATTGATTACCCAGTGGGAATTTTCTCAAAAAAGTAGAGTTGCACTTTAAGCTGAAATGTCAGACTCAAAATATGTAGAGCTAGCCTTGTAAAAGTAAAATATGTAAAAGTAAGCCTTGATAGTTAAAATTTTTCAAGGCTAATCATTTTAGCTTTAAATAATTAACTCCACTTTTGTTAAGAAAAAAACTGTCCCCTCTGGGTTATCTATATATATTACAAAGATTTTACCAAACTTTGTTGCAGATTCCTACCTTTTGTTATTCTGAAGGACTCACTTTGTGTTTGTGTGTCCATATGGAAAGGCAATCTAATGGGAGTGGTTTCATAATTATCAATCAACTGCTGCACTTTCAGGGCTCTAATGAGGAAAATTGCAGGGTCTGCATCCCTTTAGACGTGATTTCCTATTGGGAGTATCTCACCAAATTGGCATTTTTGTGGCAGGAGATGCCTGAAATCTAATTTGTATCAGACTTCCGGGAAAATCAGTGAGCCAATCACACAAGCAGGAATTTATGTTTCTGGCGGGGGTTCTGTACACATTCTGTGTAACACCTCCTGGTAGCCATATTGCATTGCATTTTATTGAAAATTAGAGAGCTACAGATTGAAAAGGAAAGGTATTTTTTAATAACATTCAACTACAGTATGACTTGTGTCGCAATTGTATACGCTATATTATTATTATTTTTTTTTTCCCACAAAAGTGGAGCTACCCTTTAAGTCTCAACTTTAGGTGGACCAACCATGAAACTGCTAGGAGCTATTTGCTTGGTTATGTTGATTTAAATCTATACATTTTTACATATTTAGTACTTTATGGGACATCAATACAGGCATGGTATCAGTACATACACATTGCATATATCAAAAGGCGTGTCAGCTCCACCTAAATACTCTAGTATTTATCTGTGTTCTACATCCAGTATCTTTTCTGAAGTTTTTCTTTTTTAGTTTATCACTTAGCATACTTTATAAACCCATTTTTCATTTACTAAACGTACATTTTTGTGTTAAAAAAAAACAGAAAAATAATAGATGAGCCATTAACAAATAATGTAACTTCAGCACCATGGACAGCAGGCTATTTCTCTGCAATTTATTATTGCTTTTAGAGCACGTTCATTGTATGAATTGTGCATAAGTACAGACAAAACAAGCATTACCCTAGTACCTTGGAACATTTCACAGGTCAGACATAAATGTTAACCTTTCAGATTAAGTAGTTCACTTGCAGAAATGCAAATACATTGTATTCATCTATCTGCATAAATAAGCAAGATTGCCTAAGAATGTAATTCTTGTGATCACTGTATGTAGTTAACTTATGCAATGATGGTATTCTAAATATATATTGTTTTTGTATTTTATGTGCTTTTCTTCTCCACATTCACACACACACCAACCTGTCCAGCAAAAGTGATAATAATGGGGTTGAGACAAATGATAACATCACTACCAAATTCCCATGGTTTAAGTCTTAAAAAAAAGTGGCTGCAACTGCACAGGTATCCCAGCTGTGTAAAGCTGGCCATAGATGAGTCCGTTTTTGCATTCAGGTTGAATGGAAAAAAAAAAAACCGGACCCAATTCCCCCATACACACATTTGAGGTTGATGGGGGAATTGTCCTGCTGTGTCATTATAATCTGACAGTGGGAAGACTTCCCCGCCATCAGAATACATTGATTAGTACTGCAGGCTGAATTTAAGTCCATCTTTGGGCAGCTTTATAGCTTGCTTCAACCTGTGCCACTTACGCTGGACAGCGTATACTGCAAATAAATGTGTAGAAACATACATATAAGCATTTGAATACATGAATTTACAAAATATTATTATTATTATGGATATTAACCACATGCAGTTATCAGAATACAGTATTTTTTTTATGTGAAACCAAAAATATATGAGCGCTAGGTATCAAAATTATTTCTATACAACATAAATGCGACAGAATAAAAATCAGCCAAAAATTAAACCTGTGTTAATAATATACACCAATATAAATTCAGTGTCCATGTAACAGTCCAATTCAAAATAAAATCCAACTCCGTGATCCGTTTCAAAATGGTATTCAAAAAAGTAAAAAAAATAATTATCTCATATAAAATCTATGGTGCAGTGATTGCAGTTTATAATATTTTTTTATGTGTTTGGGAAACTATCAATATACGTGCAAATTACGAGGCTTAAAATATTAATTTACCCTTACTGTCTTTTGCCAAAAAACATCTCCAAGCATTACAGTGTCCTCGGTAGTCCTGGGGCCACAGGTTGGGCACTAGGGCTGTAAGGTATGGGTATAATAAGTATTAGTGGGTTTTCCCTGAGACCCTAAAAGTTATTTCAAGAGTTCTTCTATGTTTAAAAGGTTGAGAAAGGCTGATCTTGGCAGACCAGTGAGCAATAAGCGCTGACTGTTTGTTGTGTTTTTTTTTATTATAACAGCTCAAAAATTAATTTATGTTTATGCTAATTAAATTATGTCAGATATTACATTTTAACAGTTAGTTGCAGTACCACTCAAGAAAAGCACAAATGTAACCCATTATTATTTATTACATTACAACTTTGTTTCTTCTTCATATTATAAAATTTGGTCCATAGACTAAAGAGTTGGCTCCACGTAGTATCTACAAGTAAACACAGTTCTCTTTAATATTAATACTTTTTTTTACCATCGTGTTTCACATTGTACCCTTTCCATGCACCAGACATGGCTTCCTAACACCGACCTATTGTTCCTTAAACTCACGCTGGGACTCACAGGTAGCTACATGCAAAAACACCACTGCGCACAAAAAGCAATTATGATCATTTGTCACATGCAAACAGAAAGAACAGTGAAGAGTAAATTACCGCTTGATTATAGCCCACATAAAATCTAGGGCTATTTATTAAACTCCTTGCATCTAAATAACATTTTCTTTGCAAAAGATGCTTTCTCAATGTAGGAGGGTACAGACACAATAACTTACAGGTTCTCATCTATATTTCACACTGATTGTCTGCATTTAGCCTTAGTAAAAGACCCTTGTTGAAATTAGGTATTTAAAATGATTTATAAATTTAGCTCACCCCTAAAGTGCATAAAGAGTTTTTCTTTTATTTCATGTTAGTGGGAACATGTTTCTGTCTATGATTGTTGTTTGTTACATCTCATGATGGAACATGAAAGCTGATTTGTTGTCACTACGTAACCTGGCATTTTACTTATTTGTGAGCACCTGGGTTGAACTAAAAGATTCAGTGAAGTATAGTTTGGAATGATATCATCTGCAATAGCTGGAGGGTGCAGCATACGTTTTAAGTTAGGCTAAATTACATCAAATAAACAATATGGAATTTGCATTTTTGAAAAGGATATATATATATATATATACATTTATACATGTATTTATTTTAAAAAAAATTATATATATATATATGTGTATATATATATATATATATATATATATATATATATATATATATATATATATATATATATATATATATATATATATATATATATATATATATATATGTATGTATGTATATATATATATATATATATGTATATATATATATATATATATATATATATGTATATATATATATATATATATATATATATATATATATATATATATGTATATATATATATATATATATATATATATATATATATACATATATATATATATATATATATATATATATATATATATATATATATATATATATATATATATATATATATATATAAATTTTAAATAAATAAATAAATGTTAAAATTACTAAGAGCAGACAGTACTAAAGTGTAAAGTGTATATGAGGTCAGTTGGGTCCTCCCTTCTAAGCCCTCATGTCCATGGAGGTGATGGTGGCACAACTTTCTTGACTTTATTTTTAACAATATTAGATTCTCTGCATATTCCAGTTATCAGCTCTATTTTACAATACAGTCAACAATAATAGCTATACAACTGGGAAGTAGCTACATATGGAGTTTGATTTACTAAAATAAAATAAACAATGTACTTTGGAAATGCAATTGTACTCTGGAAGTGCAGTTGATCCAAAACTTAGTAAAGGTGGTAAAGCTCTGCCGACTTTTTTTATGCAATCATGTTCAAGCAAAATGTGTTTTTTTTTTTCTTGCATTGGTTATTCTTTTAAAAGGAAAGCTTTACCTCATTTACTAAGGTCTGGAGCAACTGTATTTGCAGAATACAGACCACTTACCCTTAGTAAATCCATCCCAAGGTGTATTTAGTATCCAGTATTTATATCCAGCGTTAGTTGCTTGTTTAATAATTTTTTGTTGATTGTAATATAAGCCGTCCATATACTAGTTGAATTTTTCTCGAAATTCTTTGTTTTAAGATCGCTCAGAGATTGGGGGTGAACCTATTTTCTGGGAAAAAAGCTCTGTTTTTTTTTTTATTATTTTTTTTTTTTTTAGCAAGTATCTGCTCAAATGATGATTGTTCCATAGAGGAATGTAAAGGCTGATTTGGTCCCATTCAGCTGGATTTTCCTGCAGGAATGTTTTATCAGTCTTCAAATGTCTTTTAAAGACTTGATTTCAGGATGTAAAAATCAAAAAAAATGGTATATCAGACCATTGGATCATTATGTGTATGGCCAGCATAGGACACATGAGACTCTGTTTATCAAAGTATCAAAAGAAAAAAAATGTAATTTTTTCCGACAGCAGCTAATCAGATTCTCCCTTTGAAGCACAGTAGTACAAGGCCAGGATGGATATGAAATGCCACAGTTTGGCTGGCAACACCCAACATATGCAAATGATTATAGCTAATTTTAATAGTACTACCGATTAAATGGCTACATTAAAAAACGTGGTAAGCAGTAATTTTTTGCACTTAAATTTACTAAATGCCACTATAGAGTCCACTGAAAACTCTTAGACTCAGCATGAATGGCTCAGTGGACATATTTGTTTTGTTTACAGAAGAGTATGTTAAAAAAAAAAAATCTATGAATATATTTTACCTGCATAATTTTACAGACATAGCAAAGTTTATTTATAATTAGAAACAATTTAACTGATATATTTTGTTGATTACAAATGAGGTTAAAAAGCACCCCTATTTACAATCAGGGATACGTCTATTATTCATTTATGAACAAATGACTAGAGACTATATGAATATTTATTTGTGAATTGTAGATTAAATTGATTATTGAAGATTGTATGATTTTTCTTGTTTGCATTTGTTAAATATACAGTTTTTTATCCATAATGTTTTTTATTATACATTTCCCTTAAAGGTCAACATCTAACTAGTAGGCTTATTCAGCAGGCAGTGGAGAAATGGTGAATCGTAAAGGTCAATAACCGATAATAAGCAAACATATTTCACTTAGTGTTTGATTACTGAAAAATAAAACATGATTGATTGGGTTACTGAATGCTGTCCTTTGCCTTATAAAATACATTCTTTGTGTAAAATAAATGCTAAATTGAGAATATATATTATATACCGAGCACATGCTCCACCTATCAAAAACACTTGTCCTCTAAACAAATATAGACTGCCTAACTGAAAATAAAACATGTCATGAGTAAATACAGGAGCTGGCATTTGTTGGCTTTCTTCTGAAAATGCTAGTTGTCTGTTAACCTTTTATACTTTGTTATACTTTTAGAGTTAATAACCCAAAGACATTAGGTAGGTAAGGAAAGTCTGAGAAGGGTCAGAAGTTTTTACCTGCATGCTCCATGTCATTGATGCAAGACATTAAAGAAAGTCAACATGACTTTCATTTGGCATTTTTAATTTTAAGAATGATCGGTTGATGTTGTAATCATTAGTAGGGCCAAATTGACATTAGTTTTCATAACAAACAAATTAGAAAAAGCAGGATAATTATTTTTTTCATGAATGGGCAAAATTCTAAGAGTACTTGCACATGGTACTGATATATGAACATCAGATTTCTGCCGGAAAGTTCATGTGTAAAAACGTAAGGATGGGGCTTATAGTAAATGCCCATATACTGTACTATGCTCATTGTTGCACATATGCCTATGCCTAGCTTTTCTTGGGTTGTGTCATACATGGGTTCATGCATATTTGCCCGTATACACCTGTAAAATACTATATTGTACTAAAAACCTGTATTATAGTACTGTGTACAGGACCAATAAAAACAATAAGCTGCGTCAAGATCAGTAATAAAAAAAAGCCTGAAGGCCTAAAAATGTGGTGTTTTTAGGCATTTGTGTGCAAGAGGCCTAACAATTTTCTGGGTATTTAATTGGGAATGTCCATTTATTCAGAACTCAAATTTTAAAAGCATGCCAGATTTTGAAGTACTTTTAAATGACATTCATCAAGACATTAAATGTACTGATAGTTTTATCATGAATATTCATACAAATTTTCCTATGAACATTCATTCAAAAACCTACTAGTGTTTGGCCAGCTGGTCATTTTCTATGTTTGCAGATTAAAGAATTGATCTCCAAATACCTATTTAGCATCTTTACATGTTAATGTATATAAGACATTCTTAAAATTATGTAATTGTATTTGTTATCTTTGCTACCCAGCTGCAGATTTTCCGATATTGACTTTAAATTCCTTATCTATTGTTGCTTTATCTATTGGAACAAGTCGACTTGTTCTCATTGATTTGTGATTGGTGGCTTCAATGGTGTACTGATTGGAACGGTTAATCACAAAACAGAAATAAAAGAGGGTTCACAATAGAAATTAAGCTAAGGTCTCCTACCAGCCTCTTGAAGCTTTGGAGTCCACAGTTACCTCAAAATTTAACAAACAAAAATCATATCTAAGCACCGTTGAGTGGACTACTGCAGAGACAAAAAAACAATATACCAAACTAAGTATATACTAGAAACATAATGCTAGCACGTAGCCATATGGTCAGATAAAACCTATTTATTACACAAAAATATAAAACATCATTGGCAGAATTTTTGTTTGTCTCCATAGTAAAACACAACAAAAGATAGCCTCCAAGTCTCCCTCTTTCTATCCTCAAAAAGCAGTGATATAGGAGTTCCTAGTCACAACATTACCTAGGAATATAAAACTCCTAGTCAGGGCTTTTTTTCTCAGAAAATAGGTGCAGGAACTCGACCACAACCCCCCAAAACCAACCTTCGCCCCAATACAGACACCCTTTAAACTGCATCAAATATTGGGTGTGGTCAAATTTCACTAACAGTGTAAGGGTCTTAAAGGGGCATTAAATACCCTGAGTGCATTAATTATAGAGTGCAGAGTTCAGGGGGAGGGGGATGTTGCACACAGAGTGCAGCGTTCCAGGGGTGCACTACACACAGTGCAAAGTTCAGCGGTGCACTACACACAGAGTGCAGAGTTCAGCCTTCTTCCGCAGCTGCTTACCTCTGCATCCCCCATTCACATCTCACTTTCACCCGTCTTCAGCTCTGACTTCTGCATGCAACCTCTCTTCCACTGCCCCATCTACTCCCTCCCTCGTTAAAAGCTTTACCGTTTTCCACATGTCTTACTTGTGTTGCTGTATTAAACTGAAGCACCCTGTTGGTTCTAGTACCTCCCCACACACTAAAGGTGGCTCCTTACTCACTTGTAGGGAGATGATCCAGAGGGGGAGTTGGGGGAGTTGGGATCTGTGTATGTTGAATGTTTACAAGTAATAGTGGTGAGCAGGGAGCAGAGGGCCTGAGCCAGAGGTGGTGTAACTGAGTTCCACCAAGTTCCAGCTGAAAAAAGGCCCTGCTTCTAGTTATGGACTCAACCAGACATGGAGAGGGTATGTATATATACAACAATCCCGATAGCCAAAGCATTGCCTCCATAGTAGTCCTCTCAAGAGTGCATAGATGTGAGGCTTTGTTAGTTAGAAGAGGATACAAAGGTGTAAATTGCACCTGTTTTCAGAGACAATTGAATGAAAGCAAGAGAAAACTGTAGCTGTGTGCCTGTAAACTAGCATCTGAACAATTAAATGGTATTGACTGATAGATATACACATCCAGTTTGGCTTTGTTTTCTAGGTGTAGAATAGAGTTTACACAATCATTAAACCGACATTATCAGTTTTTTCAAGTTCATTACACTTCAAGTGCAGCAGTAGATGATATAGAACTCCTTACTGTCATTAACCATTAGTCACTATAAAGAAACACTACATATACACATTCATTACAGGCAAACCTTTGGTTCCATTTGAGATTTTTTTTTTTTTAATAAAACCACTTGACTATGCTAAAGTACTCATTATGGGTGCATTTTCAATTAATTTTGCTTGGTTGCTCAACATACATTTCTAGTATACAAGAGAAAAAAAGAAAATGCCTTCTTTGGGTCTAGTGATCATCATCCTGTTTGCAAATCAAAGTGAGCTAATGCATGTGCACCGGTACTATGTTGGGAAATATTATACACAGATACGTGCGCGTTTGTTTCTCTTAAATGCCTTAGAATATTAACTTGCAGTCTACGATTTCCATTTTCCAACTTTATTCGAGGTTTGTTTTTGTCTGCTGTGCACATAGGTTTAGGTTCCCGGATATGGTATGTTAATCAACAGAACATGTTATTTATATTTTGTAAATCATCATAAATGGCATGCCGTTCATTAATGCGAAGGTCAAAAAATTCATTGTTTATTGAAGCAACGATGAATGACAGTGCGACGACAGTAGTAATAGCAGTTTGTTTTTGATAACAACGCCAAAGCCATCATTGTACTCAATGCCTTCCTCTTGTCTCCCTCAGCAAAATGATTCTCCTGTATGTTCTAAAATGAGTCCAAAGGTTCTTTAGTTCCACCTTAAGAACAAAGCTTACTGCTGCATACAAATGGTGTATACTTTCCTTGAATTTTGTTAACCAAGACTTTTTTGTACCTATATATAAGTATATATATAGAAAAAAAACCCACATAATACATGACATTACTGCTGTAAATATTCATTTATGATAAATGTCTCTGTTGTCTTCTTATCCATGCTATCATAATCCTCAGTGTTATGTTAATTGCCCCATCTACTGATCAATGAACGCGTAATTAAACATGTATCCTGCCATAGTTTATGTAGGTCTCTTCTCTAAATAAAGTACAAAAGGTAATTTGTGGCTCTGTGTTTTATTTATGTTTGACTTGTATTGTTGAGCAGCGGGTAAAAAAAATGATTATCTAGAGCAATGGGCTCCAAATTATGGCCCACAGGCCAGACGTGACCCTTTGCTTGCTTTTATCTGGCCCTTGGGATACCATTCAATCCACTGGAAACAATGATGGGGCACCATTCTTCCCACTGACACCAGTCATTGGGCACCATTCCTCCCATGGACACCAATGATGAGGCACTATTCCCTCCATTGACACCAATGATGGAGCACTATTCCTCCCACAGAAATCAATGATGGGGCACTATTCATCCCACAGATACCAATGATGGAGCACTATTCCTCCCATTGAAACCAATGATGAGGCACTATTCCTTCCACAAACACCAATGATGGGGCACTATTCCTTCCATTGACACCAATGATAGGGTACTGTTCCTACCACAGACACCAGTGATGGGGAACCATTCCTCCCACAGACACCAATGATGGGGCACCATTCTTCCCACTGACACCAGTCATGGGGCACCATTCCTCCCATGGACACCAATGTTGGGGCACTATTCCTTCCACTGACACTAATGATGAGGCACTATTCCTTCCATTGACGCCAATAATGGGGCATTATTCCTCCCACAGAAACCAATGATGAGACACTATTTCTCCCACAGATACCAATGATGGAGCACTATTCCTTCAATTGACACCAATGATAGGGTACTGTTCCTACCACAGACATCAATGATGGGGAACTATTCCTCCCACAGACACCAATGATGGGGCACTATTCTTCCCTTGAATACCAACAATGGGGCACCGATACTCACACTGATTCCAACAATGGGGTACCATTCTTCCCACTAGAATGAATGATGGTACGTTGCTTACTCTCACTGATGCTAAGGCATTTTCTACTCCCACTGTCTGACCCACCTAAAGCATGAAGAGCAGTAAACTGGCCTTTTTTTCTAGAAAGTATAGAGACCCGTGATTTAGAGGGACACTGGGACAACACCAATGTTCTTTATGTTGAACATCAGTCTAATAAACAGAGCAGATCTCTGATGTGGTTGAGCCCCATTGTTACTGTTTTACCTGTCAAAAGATTTGCATTTTGGTCTATCCTGTCCTGAGATTTACACAGCTGGGAGAAGGAGGATGTTTTTCAACAAAGGTGAACTTGCTTACTTTAAGTAACTCTTCTTTCGCCTGTGATTGGGAGAAGCAGACGCTCATCTCTGTGTCACTCTGTTCTCTCCTTCTATCAGTTTGTCCTTTAATAGCATATGCGAATGCAGCACATCTGATTGGCCCCCTGTGCTACTTCTTCAATTCTGAGCTCTGCTGTACAGGAGATTAAAAGAAGCTGATACCAGGACAGATTTTGAAATGTATACTCCTGGCATTTAAAAGTATACAATGATGCAATAATAAATGCACATATGCATTTATTTGTGCATGGTATATCTTCTTGAAGTTAAGATTTAAGGTAAGTTACTTATGTATCTTGAGGAATTTTCTACCATGGTGGTGTCAGGATTATTAGTGCCTGTAAAGGATTTTCCAACACAGGCAATGAAAAATATAGGAAAAAGAAGGGAAGGTGGGACTTTAAATGAGATGGATGACTTTGTGGAGGCAAGTTTAAATGAGTGCGAATTTTTATTGGTAAAACATTGAATGCAATAGAATATGGCAATGGATAAAAGCCACATGTACAATAAGTATGCCGATTCATATTGAATCCACCCACACAAAACATACAAGCATGGCATGGGTGAAAGATTACATAGGTATAATAATTACAAAACAATATTAATGTTGTATTGCATAGAATGAGTTCATATATATACATATCACATATCACAAGAACCGGGGTAAGGTGACATTGCCACCCAGGACTATTCTGGGGACCCTGATTGCATGATCGCAGCACCCCACCGCATTGGACTTCTCTGTGAGTACTTAGGATGGGCAAAATTTGCCTTTCCTCTATATTACCTATCAGAAATAGACTAATGTTATTATTTATTTTATTTTTTACACTCTGCAGACATACCTGAGCATCTGCCCCTGAAGAGTGTCTCTACACGAAACGCGTCGGGCATACGTGATGCTGATTTATGTCTGTAATGGACATATCTAATCCTGGTCTGCAGCAGATTATCAATTTTGACATTCCTATTTATTTATTATGGTCTTATATATTTATATTTTTTATATTCACATTGTCGCTGCTGGTGCTGTTCTTTATGTGATATGTATATATATGAACTCATTCTATGCAATACAACATTAATATTGTTTTGTAATTATTATACCTATGTAATCTTTCACCCATGCCATGCTTGTATGTTTTGTGTGGGTGGATTCAATATGAATCGGCATACTTATTGTACATGTGGCTTTTATCCATTGCCATATTCTATTGCATTCAATGTTTTACCAATAAAAATTTGCACTCATTTAAACTTGCCTCCACAAAGTCATCCATCTCATTTAAAGTCCCACCTTCCCTTCTTTTTCCATATATCATAGGGATGGAGGCACACCGCATATGTGCCTCATTTAAAGTCCCACTTCCCCCCTCCATTTTTTTATGAAAAATATAGGAAACCTCTCAAACACTCATCGACTGGTATCCTTGCAGGAGATAAAGAGGTAAATAAACAAAAGTATGTAAAAGAACAATAATAATAATACAAATATATAAATAAATAAAGAAAAAATAACTTGATCTAGGTTTGATCGAAGTCAGCACCAGGGTTAGCGTTAGGGTCAAGGTAAGGGTTAAAGGTTGGGGTCAAAGGTCAGGGTAGGTGTATTTTGGGTAGGATTTTTATTAAAAAAAACATTTTTAAATTAGAATCAGGGCCGTACTACAGGTGCAAACAACAACTAACACACATATGTGGTATTGCTGCGATTGTCAGGAGCAGGGGATTTATTTTGGTTTACTCTTTGGTGGTAAATTATGATAATAGCAAGAAATATATAGCTAAATTTGGGAAAAAAAATATATATCTATATTTACAATTTTAGGCCAGTTTTTCTTTGATAATAAAAAAAAAAATAAGAAAAAAATTCCTTACCATTTACCACCAAAAGAAAGCCCAATTTCACCGGAAAAAAAAACAGGTATAATCCACCTGGATACACAAAGTAGTTGTAATGATATGTACAATTTTACTAACAAAGTTGCAAAATTGTGTTCAGGTGTTAAAACTTGTTTTACCCTCCATCAGTAAGGGGTGAAGGAGGTGACTGTTCTGGGCTTCAACAAAATGGTGGCCTCCAGCAAGAAAAAAAAATAGGTACATTGCTGGAGGCAATTTAAAGCACACACTAACTTTGGTAGCATCATTATTAATGTGGAATGTATGTTCTTTTGTTAACCATTTGCTGACCAGCCACCGCAGTTTTACTGCAGCAAAATGGCACAGCTGGGCAAAACGATGTTATGTAACGTCGCTTCGCCCTGTGGCCACTAGAGCCGATGCGAGTGCCTGGCGGTTGCGATCACCGCCGGGCTCCCACAATCGCTGGTTTCACACTGAGAACTGGAATCTGTGTGTGTAAACACATAGTTTCCGGTTCTCTGAGGGGAGAAGAGACAGATCGTCTGTTCATACAAAGTATGAACAGAGATCTGTCATCTCCCCTAGACAGTCCCATCCCCCCCTCAGTTAGAACACAGAGAGGGAACACAATTAACCCCTTGATCACCCCCTACTGTTAACCCCTTCCCTGCCAGTGACATTTTTTTCAGTAATCAGTGCATTTTTATAGCATTGATAGCTGTATAAATGCCAATGGTCCCAAAAATGTGTCAAAAGTGTCTGATGTATCCACCATAATGTCGCAGTCCCGATAAAAATTGCAGATCGCTGCCATTATTAGTGAAAAAAAAATAATAATAAAAATGCCATAAAACTATTCCCTATGTTGTAGACGCTATAACTTTTGCGCAAACCAATCAATATACACTTATTGTGATTTTTTTTACCAAAAATATGTAGAAGAATACATATCGGCCTAAACTGAGGAAGAATTGATATATTTATTATAGCAAAAAGTTAAATTATATTGCTTTTTTTTCAAAATTGACGCTCTTTTTTGTTTATAGCGCAAAAAATAAAAACCGCAGAGGTGATCAAATGCCACCAAAAGAAAGCTCTATTTGTGGGAAAAAAGGACGTCAGTTTTGTTTGGGTGCAACGCCGCACGACCGCGCAATTGTTAGTTGAAGCGACGCAGTGCCAAATCGCAAAAAGTGCTCTGGTCAGGAAGGGGGTAAAATCTTCTGAAGCAGTTACATAGTTACATAGTAGGTGAGGTTGAAAAAAGACAAAAGTCCATCAAGTCCAACCTATGTGTGTGATTATATGTCAGTATTACATTATATATCCCTGTATGTTGCGGTCATTCAGGTGCTTATCTAATAGTTTCTTGAAGCTATCAATGCTCCCCGCTGAGACCACCGCCTGTGGAAGGGAATTCCACATCCTTGCCGCTCTTACAGTAAAGAACCCTCTACATAGTTTAAGGTTAAACCTCTTTTCTTCTAATCTTAATGAGTGGCCACGAGTCTTGTTAAACTCTCTTCTGCGAAAAAGTTTTATCCCTATTGTGTGGTCACCAGTACGGTATTTGTAAATTGAAATCATATCCCCTCTCAAGCGTCTCTTCTCCAGAGAGAATAAGTTCAGCGCTCGCAACCTTTCCTCATAACTAAGATCCTCCAGACCCTTTATTAGCTTTGTTGCCCTTCTTTGTACTCGCTCCATTTCCAGTACATCCTTCCTGAGGACTGGTGCCCAGAACTGGACAGCATACTCCAGGTGCGGCCGGACCAGAGTCTTGTAGAGCGGGAGAATTATCGTTTTATCTCTGGAGTTGATCCCCCTTTTAATGCATGCCAATATTCTGTTTGCTTTGTTAGCAGCAGCTTGGCATTGCATGCCATTGCTGAGCCTATCATCTACTAGGACCCCCAGGTCCTTTTCCATCCTAGATTCCCCCAGAGGTTCTCCCCCAGTGTATAGATTGCATTCATATTTTTGCCACCCAAATGCATTATTTTACATTTTTCTACATTGAACCTCATTTGCCATGTAGTCGCCCATCCCATTAATTTGGTCAGGTCTTTTTGCAAGGTTTCCACATCCTGCGGAAAAGTTATTGCCCTGTTTAGCTTAGTATCGTCTGCAAATACAGAGATTGAACTGTTTATCCTATCCTCCAGATCGTTTATGAACAAATTAAATAGGATTGGTCCCATCACAGAACCCTGGGGAACCCCACTACCCACCCCTGACCATTCTGAGTACTCCCCATTTATCACCACCCTCTGAACTCGCCCTTGTAGCCAGTTTTCAATCCATGTACTCACCCTATGGTCCATGCCAACGCACCTTATTTTGTACAGTAAACGTTTATGGGGAACTGTGTCAAATGCTTTTGCAAAATCCAGATACACCACGTCTACGGGTCTTCCTTTATCTAGATGGCAACTCACCTCCTCATAGAAGGTTAATAGATTGGTTTGGCAAGAACGATTCTTCATGAATCCATGCTGATTACTGCTAATGATACCGTTCTTATTACTAAAACCTTTTATATAGTCCCTTATTATCCCCTCCAAGAGTTTACATACTATTGATGTTAGGCTACCTGGTCTGTAATTCCCACGATGTATTTTGGGCCCAGTTAAAAAACATCAATTGTTAACAAACTGTTATGGGTAAAGTTGCGCTGTTTGAGTTACTGGCCTGCAGCAAGCATGCATATCAGGAAAGTCAGAGTTAGGCCCCTTTCACACTGGGGCGGGGGGCGACGTCGGCGGTAAAGTGCCGCTATTGTTAGCGGTGCTTTACCGTCGGTATTCGGCCGCTAGCGGGGGGTAAAACCAGAAAGGGTTAAAAACCACCGCAAAGCGCCTCTGCAGAGGCGCTTTGCCAGCGGTATAGCTGTAGTGCCCCATTGATTTCAATGGGCAGGAGGGGTGAAGGAGCAGTCTACACACTGCTCCTTCACCGTTCCAAAGATGCTGCTAGCAGGACTTTTTTTACTGTCATGCTAGCGCACCGCTCCAGTGTGAAAGCCCTCGGGGCTTTCACACTGGAGACGAAGCAACGGCACTTTTGGGTCGGTTTGCAGGTGCTATTTTTAGCGCAATAGCGCCTGCAAACCGCTCCAGTGTGAAAGGGCTCTAAATAAGATTTCCATATTTTCAAACTTAGACACAAAGTACTGAAGCTTAAGATAAAAATGACAGCCAGGAAACTAGAATTTTCAGAATGAGAACTAAACAATGTCAGCCTCTGTGCCGTTCTCATGAAAAAATTCCTTTCTATTAGTTTGTACCAGCTTGAAGTAGTTCTAAGGGCTCAAGGTTTTTTATCTTCATGCATTCTATGCATGAAGGTAAAAAAAAAACATTTTTGTGCAGTACCCCCCCCCAATACTTACCTGAGCCTCATCGCAATCCAGTGATGTGCATGAGAGCTCCCCCTCTCCCTCTCATTGTTTGAAACAGCAGCGGGAGCCATTGGCTACCACTGCTGTCAATCACAGCCAGTGAGCTAATGAGGAGAAAGAGGGGTTGGGGGTGAGCCACGGCTCTGTGTGTGAATGGACACACAGAGCAGTGGCTAAGGAGCGAGCCTGCTTGCGTGCCTCCATAGCAAGCCAAGAGCGCCAGGAGGGGACCCTAGAAGAGGAAGATTGAGGTTGCTCTGTGCAAAACCACTGCACAGAGAAGGTAAGTATGACATGTTTGTTATGAAAAAAATGCCTTTAATATCACTTTAAAGTGGTTGTAAACCTTGCTTTGTTATTTTTTTCTACCTAAAATTAATATTTCCTAAACCTGCATGGTTTAGGAGATATTCACCGTGCATGCAGCCGCTGACATCAGCAGCGCATGCGCTCTGAAGGTCCAGCGTACTTGACTGGAACTTCAGAGCTTCTTGCTGGAACTGCAGGAGTGATGTTGCCGCGGCTCTGGCCAATCACAGCACCGGAGCCTGCGATCCCCGGAAAAAAAGACGGGAGAGGATGTCAGCCATCTTAGCAGTGACCGGGTGCCACTGGGAGGGCTTCGTTCTAAGGTGAGTATTTCATAATGTGCTAGTATGCAATGTATACTAGCACGTAATACCGTTATCGTGCAGGTTTTTTTTTTTGCCAGCGGTATAATACCGCTTTAACCACTTGAGGTCTGGGCCATGGCCGAATGACGGCCACAGTGCGGACCTCAATTTCCGGGAGGCTGTCATGGGACGTCCTCCCCTGTGCACGCGCACCGCGCGCACCCTGCAGGGCGCACGGTGCAGGTGCTGTGATCACCGAGTTACAGAAACTTGGAAGATCACAGATCCGAGTAAGGGGCCGATCCCGGCCCCTTACCATGTGATCAGCTGTCAGCCAATGACAGCTGATCACATGATGTAAACAAAAGCTTTGTAATCGGTTTCGTTTTCTCCTCACGCTGACAGCATGAGGAGAAAAAAAAGCTGATCACCGGCTTATGTTAAAGGGACATTGGTCCTGAAGAGGAAGGAGGCACATATGCCTCATCTGAGCCTACCAGTGCCATCTGTCATTGCCACCTGCCAGTGCCCAGCAGTGCCACCTATGAATGCCCACAAGTGCCACCTATCAATGCCCACAAGTGCCACCTATCAATGCCCACCAGTGGTGCCAATCAGTGCCACCTAGCAGTGCTGCCATCAGTGTAAGCAATCTGTGCCCATTATTGCCACACATCTGTGCCCATCACTGCCACCCATCAGTGCCCATTACTGCTACCTAATGGTGCCCATCAGTGCTGCCTCATCAGCGTACATCAATGAAGGAGAAAAATTACCTGTTTGCAAAATGTTATAACAAAATATAAAAAATATATAATTTTTTTTTTTTTTTTATTTGGTCTTTTTCAATTTTTTTAACAAAAAATAAAAACCGCAGAGTTGATCAAATACCACAAAAAGAAAGCTCCATTTGTGGGGAAAAAATTATAAAAATTTCATTTGAGTACACTGTTGTATGACCGCACAATTGTCATTCAAAGTGCGACAGCGCTAAAAGCTGAAAATTGGTCTGGACAGGAGGGGGGTTTAAGTGCCCAGTAAGCAAGTGGTTAAGTAAGTATGTTGTCTGTCCATTATAACCACTGGATCCCCCTATAGTGTATACAGTAAATCCCTCATCTTATTCCATGCAAGGACAGAAGCCTTTGGGGTTGAATTACTAAAGGTAAAACGGCTGCAAAGGGAGGTTGCACTTGAAATTACTTCCAGAGTTTTGTAACTATGATGAAAAGTGCTCAGAACAACCAATCACAAGCAAGGAAAATACAAAAAAACTGTTGTTTTGCTTGTACATGATTGGAGAATGGTAGTTAGAAGAGCTCACCTTATTCACATATTCCCTTGCAAGGCGAACAACTTATTTACCAATTGTAAATCAACCCCTTTATCTACAGTATGTCAAATATTCTCTCTAGCTGTATAAAAAAAGTAAGCACATGCATAAATCCAATCCATTCCAAATTTATTCTGGGTTCTTGTCATTTTCCATGTGTCATTGTGATATAAATTTGCAATCTATGCTTTCCTGCTTTTCACATTATGATCTTTATATGATGTGACATAAGCCGTGTACTTTCATAGTCTACTAATATAGTGGAAGCAGACCTTTCTATGAATATCCCTAATGCAGAAAGAAGCTTTGCAAGTTCCAGCAAAGTTTCCGATACTTTTTCTATCTAAGCATTTCAGAAGTGTAAAACTTTCTGGTAGTACACTTGTGGATGGCCCATACCCCAAGGCTGCATTAGGATCCTGCTGATCAGCGCAGACTGACATGCTGCATTTAGCACTCTGCTGATTCCCTTCACAGGGTTTTGGGAACATTGCCAGTGCCCTCATTTCTTAGTAGTCCACATCTTTTTTTGTCACTTAGACAATATTTAGAATGACTGATTGTTACTGAGAATAAGAAGAGACGTATCCTAAGGGAACTACAATGACTAGAATTATAAATGGGGATTTCAATTCTGTGCTACTTAAGGTACGTTTCGACTTAAGAAAAAATATTCTTGATTCCATGATTCGATTTTACTTGACCCTTAAAGCTAAATGAGACATAACCTACCCTTGCAGTAACCCCCTCAACTGTATTGCAAAAGTTAATTGCATGTTTAGTCTAGCCTTGAATTGTCCCCCCCCCCCCCACCCGCATAGCCAGGGTTAAAATGTTAGTTCACTTTTACAAAAAAAAATGTAAAGGTGAAATAACATACCATACACTACCCACCTCCCAAGTCCCGCTGTACTTTCCTATACAGCATTCCTGAATGGTCAACACCCTCCAGCTGCTCCAGCAGTCCGGGAATTTGAAATCTCCACTGTTCTTCCTCTTCTGTGTTTTCTGCTACAGAGCAGCACAATTCACTGTGATAGTGCTGACCAATCAGGTTCACTCTACTCTGTCTCATAAGTGCTGAAGAGCAGAGATTTCAAATTCCCAGACCGCTGGTGGTAAGTACTAGGGGGAATCAGGGGGTGTGGACGGCATGCAGTGTTATTTCATCCTTACATTTTTTCAGTAAAGATAAGCCAACCCTTTAGCTGCTTGCTTAGTCTACCCTTGCATTGGGACCCTCCCTGTATTGCAAGGGTTAAATGCTTGTTTAGTTTACCCTTGCATCCCCCTCCCCACAATGCAATGGTAAAATACTGCTGTAGGCTTCCGAATCCCCACATCAGCGTCTCTAAACAGCCTCAGGCAGTGTGTCATGCTCATATCTCATGTCTCATGCTTGTGTCCTCAAGTATAATGCAGAGTAAAAGTGGATGTGAACCCGATTCATGAAATTTGAGCTAGGCACATATATCTGCAGTATTTTCTTATCTCTCATCAAAGCACTATGTCCCATAGCTGTCTCCTGCTCCGTTCTTCTGTTATCAGTCTGATAACTTTTGACAAGTTCTCTGTCAACTGAGATAAAAGCAGCCTGAGGTTTGTGTTGGGGAGGATGCTATAAATAGAATAGCAGAGTGCTGAACTATTCAACGAACAGTTCTAAAAGTCTCTACCTATGAGGAATGGGGGTGTGTCCAATCAGCTGTCTTGGTTGTATGCCCAAGCTACACTGCTACGTACCTAGTAGGTGAGCCTGAATTGTAGAGGATGGCCTCTCTTACGTCCCCAAATCGAGGCCCCTGATAGGATAGACAGGAAGCTCAGGATTGAGGAGTGGTACGAGTGCCTGGCAGGATCAACAGCAGGAGGTCTGTCCAGGGGTTCAGGAGATTCAGGTAGGAACTGGTACAGCAGGTAGGAACTGGTACAGCAGGCTGGAACCGGAATCGGCGGACTGGGACCAGGGACAGGCTGGAACAGCAAACAGGCGCAGCAGGCTGGGACTGGATCAGCGGACTGGAACCAGGAGCAGGATGGCTCAGCAAACAGGTACAGCAGGCTGGATGAGACTTGTGAAAGGTCAAGCAAGCTGGGTCGGTAATTAGACGGGCAGCAAAAGGATCATAGGAGCAGGCAGAAGAGTAGTCAGACAAGCCAGGGGTCAGATGCAGGCGGATAGCAGGAAAAGTCTTCAGACAAGGATCAACACAAGAACAGGTTTCAGATATTCAGGGAACACATGGATCACTGTAGAGCAGACAGCAAAGTTCACCTGTGTCAGTCAGGTTTAAATAGCCCGCCTGGCGCTAATGGGTACGTGTGGCTCCCGCAATCGTGCACCAGCAGGTCTAGATCGACTGTTACTGGCAGGATCTTCCTGACATTCACTGTAGTGCTTAACAGGAAGAGAAAATCTCCTAACATGATCTGCACTTTCTAAAGAATTTATAAAGCTGAAGACAGCAGATATGCATGTAAAACTTATGTAGGGAGATGTGTTTTATCTCTGTGTATCATCTGAGGCTGTTCACTTCACTGGGTGTATGTGAGGGTTAACATCCACTTTAAAGTGGTTTTATAGCCTAAACATTGTTTCCTTAATGCAGTCTCTGCATTAATGTAAACAAGTGGCAGTATGCCCCATCAACAACCCCCCCCCTTATATTTACTTGAGTTCTCATTCAATCCAGTGATGTGCACATCTGTAGTGTGACTAGCAAGTGGGGGACCCTGCTTTGTATCTTAGTATTGGAAAATCTCCTTTTATGTCATGAGTGTTGCTTGTCTGATGGCCATTTTTTTCCACAAAAGTGCACATTTTGATGGCTAATATGCAAGTTATTGGACACACATAGGGTATGGGGATCTGGGTACTGCCCCGGGGGGGGGGGGGGGGACATGTATTAATGCAAAAAAAGTTATTAAAAAAGATAATTTTTAAATGAGCAGTGATTTAATCATGCTTAAAGTGAAACAATAAAAATGAAAAATTCCTTTAAATACGGTGCCTAGGGGCCCCCTTAGTCTTCTTGTAAAGTGGTGCATCTGTACCGTGTATAGAAACTGCTGCAGCAAAAAAAAAAACATTTTCCCTACAAGCTTTCTTTATTTTGTAAACAACAGCTTGGGGAGCCAGTCTGTATGATGAGGCCACAAAATGACACATATGCTGCTGGCCCCCTAACAGTAACATGGGAACTTCTGCCTCTCCTTGTAGGCCTTCCAGACATGATGGGGGGGGAGCTTATTACTGAAATGTAATAGAAACGGGGAAGTCTGTAATTGTATGCACTTTAATCAATGGAAAGTGGTGTTTGGTGCACTTTAACTTGAGGACTGCAGTTGACAGAAATGTCAAAATTATAAAAAAAATAAGGGGGAACAACAGCGCCACAGTCAGAAGAACTGTGGCTTACAATTTCAAACTAGGGGGCAGGCACAGGGCTAAAAAATAACATGTAGCAACCTAAAAAGAAAAACTGGGTATACAGCACTGTATACAGCACTAAATGTTATGTACTGTGGTGTAAAACACTGCACTGCACCGACACACTACAATATGCTGCAGTAAAACTGCATTGACACACTTCAATACACTGCAGTAAGACTGCACTGATGCACTTCAATATACTGCAATAAAACTGCACTGACACACTACAATATACTGCAGTGAAACTGCACTGATGCACTACAATATACTGCAGTAAAACTGCACTGATGCATTTTAATATACTGCAGTAAAACTGTACTGATGTGCTTTAATATACTGCAGTAAAACTGCACTGATACACTACAATATATGGCAGTAAACCTGCACTGACGCACTACAATATACTGTAGTAAAACTGGACTGACACACTTCAATATATTGCAGTAATACTGCACTGACACACTACACTGACACTAGAGTAACACGGCACAGATGCACTACACTGACGCTGCACTATCACTATATTCACACTACACTGACAATCTACACTCACAATAGAATCACAATAGCACACCATAGCACACAAACTCGTTAGTAGCAATGAACAGAGCCCTGTTCTATCTATCTCCAACATTACACCACAAACAGCTCCTCTGGGAAGGAACCTTTTATAGTGTGGTGTGGGTCTATGAGCAATGAGCCATGATTGATCAAAGTCTTCATGACTTTCTCCAATCATGGCTCTGACAGTGCTCTGTGGCCTGATTGGGCAAAGCCTTCATTGCTTCAGCCAGTCAGGGCTTATTATGCACTGCGCAGTGTGGGGCATTTGGCGGGCCAAACAAATGGTCAAATGACCTGCCAATTCAGGTGCTCACTGAACGGGCGAACAGCCAATGTTTGGGCCGAGCTGTTGCATGGGCCTATATACGACAATGCATGACTCATCCACCACTGGTAAATCCTCGGCTTTGAAGCAGAGTGCAAATAAAGGAGTATCGCTATAGCAGGCACTATTGGTACTCTAATGCCCTGTACACACGATAGGATCTTCCGATGGAAAATGTGTGATAGGACCTTGTTGTCGTTAATTCCGACCGTGTGTGGGCTCCATCACACACTTTCCATAGGAATTTCCGACACACAAAGTTTAAGAGCTTGCTATAAAATTTTCCGACAACAAAATCCATTGTCGGAAATTCTGATTGTGTGTACACAAATCCGACACACAAAGTGCCGCACATGCTCAGAATAAATTAAGAAACGAAAGCTATTGGCTACTGCCCCGTTTATAGTCCCCATGTACGTGTTTTACTTCACCTCGTTCAGAACGATCGGATTTTCAGACAACTTTGTGTGACCGTGTGTATGCAAGACAAGTTCGAGCCAACATCCGTCGGAAAAAATCCTAGGATTTTGTTGTCGGAATGGCCGATCAATGTCCGACCGTGTGTACAGGGCATAATAGTGTATACGATCTCACCACATCCTGCCAATGGAGCTGACTCCTTCCTTATGTTGGGACCAGATAGTGCAGTTTCCTCAGTACAGCTTAGCTGAAGTCACGGTGTATGCAGATGCAGTGGTAAATGCTGACCAGTGGCAGCTGGTGCTCCATTTTTTTGGGTGGGGGCGGCAAACACTGATAGGGAGCCCCTGGTGTGGTTGGGAAGCAGGGAAGCTACTCACTGTGCCCTGTGCTGGCTCCTCTCCTCCATGTCAGGTCCTGGGCTGAGACGAAGAGCGATGTTGACAGCTAGAGCAGGCAAGGAGATGTGCTGCTCCATGTTCAGTAAGTCCTCTTCCAGATCAGGCGAGTAGGTCAGTGACTGAGGGAGGCAGGGAGAGAGATCACTTGGTGATCATAAGTGCGGTAGTGTGTGCTCATCCGCCGGTGTGAGAAGGCCATTGTCTCCTCTGATAAGCTCCTCTGTCTAAGGAGTTGCATGGTGAGCCGGCACCATCTTATGAATGGCCGGCGCGGAGGCTGACGGTAGCCACGGCTTCAAGAAGTGCTCCATGGTGTGGTGGAGGGCTGCGGGAGGTGAACCACGCTTACTGGGTTCCAGAGGGACTAACAGGTACAAGTATCTGTTGGGTAGCTGTAGTGGTATTGCTTCAGGAGAACCGCAGATTGGGAGCTCTGGAAAAAAGCCTCCTCATGCCTCCATGCCAAGAACACGCCCCCAATATGTCCACTGCTCCTCTCAGCCAATCGGGTCTCAGGACACGCTTCATGATTGTCTGGGAGGAGAAGCAGGAAGACACTAGTGAATATTAATCCGCTATTGTCACACAACTCGGTGGGCTCAGGGTGCACTGCTCTGCGCCCCGAGCTCACCCTTTTTTGAAGCCAATTAGAGCCTCAAGGCTCTAATCATGTACTTCAGAAAAAAAACTACAATTGAAATCCATGCATCCGGGCCCCAGCATGAAGATTAGAGGCCGGGCGCATGGATTAGGGGGGCGGCGCTCCTGTGCCCCTAATGGAGCGGCCACCACTGATGCTGAGTCCATGCGGGTCGGTCATGCCCGCATGCACTCTGGCATGACAGTGAATAAAACAAGTAGCTTTTCAAAACTAAGGCACGGTAACTAAAGTCTTCCCAAACATACGTTTCTCCTCTCCTGGCACAATCTTGTGCATTGAATCAACAGTAAATTGAACTGGCAATGCTCACTGTCATCACTTCCGTATATATTATTTCCACTAGGTGGTTACATTACGTGTCATAACTTTGTTGTAAACATCTACATTTGGAGACCGGCCATACTTTAATTGCAATAAACTGTGCTTCAAGTAAGGCTAAAGCACAGAAAAGCTAATGATCTTGATAGGCCAAGAATAATTAAAATACTGTGAAATGATGTAGAAGTGATTTACCTTCTCCTAGTCATTCTTACAAATGTTCCTGCAAATTAGTGATATGTTTTATCACAGCACGTCTCTGGGGCAACACTTGCAGCTTCCCATAATAGGCTAGTAGAACTAAACTTGTTTCTTGTACTGGCCCAAGGGGAGGACACAGCAGGCAGTTGTAAATGTATCTGGACTGGGTCCAGAACATGTTAGTTTTCCATCTGTTACATTTGACTTTTTTTTTTTTTGTATCATTTTTTTCCGCTAGCCTGAAAAAGCACAGCATGGTGTCATATGGTACAGTGAATGAACCAATCGTTATAGACGGAAGATGTGTGTGAAGTGGGTAAAGCACACAAAATATATATTCAAATGAGCATTTATTGACAAATGTCATTATTTTCTTCTAACATCTGGACAATTGCAGTCAGAAGAAGGTTACAGTTAAGATTATACATTTATTAAGTCATTGAAATCATGGGAAAAAGAAAAACGGGGATTTCCTCTATAACAGATGGTCTATAATTCAAACATACCAATGACAAAGGAATATTTTGATTTCCACTAACTCTAAAGAGGAACTTCAGTCATTTTTTCATCTTTCCATCTATTAAATCTTCTGCCCTTGTTGTTTTAACTTTGGATAGTAACACATTTTTTTCTGCCAGTAAATACTTTATACAGCCCACTTCCTGTTTTCTTGCCAGGAAGGGAGGGGGGATGAGTCATAAGAGGGCCAATGAGAGCTGCAGAGCTGGAGGCGGGCCTCTGTGTAAATCCAGGAAGTGAACAGGCAGCAGCATGAGTATGCCGTTCCTACAGAGCGCATGCACCAGTGACGTCCCCGGTTGCATCTATAGTAAATATCTCCAAAACAGTGCATGTTTAGGAGATATTTACAGTACCCATAGGTAAGCCTAATTATAGGCTTATCCAAAAGGTAAAACTCATACATGGAAGTTTACTCCCACTTTAATACCAATTTACCCACTTGATGCCCGCACTATAGTCGAACGACGGCTACAGCGGGCTTAAATTGCCGGGGGGGGGGGGGGGGGGCGCTCTCTGTGATCACCGAGTCATTAGGACCTTAGGACCCTGGACCTTTACCACGTGATTGGCTGTCAACCAATGACAGTTGAACACGTAATGTAAACAGAAGCCGTAATCTCTTCTTTTTTTGGCAAACCAGTGCCCAGTGCTCACCAGTGCCACCTACCAGTGCCCACCAGTGCCACCTATCAGTGCCCATCAGTGCTGCCAATCAGTGCTCATCAGTGTCTCATCATCAGTGCCACCTATCAGTGCTGCCTTTCAGTGCCGCCTACCTGTGTCCATCAGTGCCGCCTATCAGTGCCGCATATGAGTCACGCCTATCAGTGTCCTATCAGTGACGCCTATCAGTACCCTTCCATGCCACCTATCAGTGCCGCCTCATCAATGCCACCTGATCAGTGCCCACCAGTGCTGCCTCATCAGTACCCATCAGTGCAGCATATCAGTGCCTATTGGTGCAACCTATTAGTGCCCATCAGTGCCACCTCATCAGCACACATCAATGAAGGAGAAAAATTACCTGTTTGCAAAAATTTTAACAATCTATGAAAACGTTTTTTTTTCCGAATTTTCTTTTTTTTTTTATTGTTTAGCAAAAAATAAAAACCCTAGTGGTGATCAAATACCACCAAAAGAAATCTCTATCTGTGGGCAGAAAATGATAAAAAATTTAGTTTGGGTACAGTGTTGCATAACCGCGCAATTGTCATTCAAAGTGTGACAGCGCTGAAAGCTGAAAATTGGTCTGAGCAGGAAGGGGGTATAAGTGCCCAGTAGGCAAGTGTTCCAGCACTAATTAGTGGTTTGCATAATTGTCTTAAGTTGGATTTATGCAGATCTTGCATCTGTAAACACCAGTAAGTAAATTTATGGGGAAACCGTAAAAACAAAGATATTAGAGAAAAGAGAGAGCACTGATTTTGCCTTATCAATGACACTTGTCTGAATAAAAATGATACACAATGGATTCACACTGGAGCTTGGGTGAAACAGGAACCTGAACCTGGGAGCTGCATATTGCTGCCTGTTTTCTAAGTAAAGTGGTTTCCAATGTGATGCCTTTGAGGGAAAGTCCCTCTTTTCCAAGCTTCAGTTTGGATCCTGCTTCAGTGAGAATTTGGGATGCAGCTGCCATCCATCCCTGATCTGTCAGCTTTCGCATTGATAGAACAGTATTGCATCTAAGCAGAGCTGCGGATCTGGCACCTGCCTTCCCTACAACTCAGTAAGCCTATGTATGTGAGCTATTTTTACCTACCCTATGTGAGCACTATTTTACCTGTTAATTCATTGAAGTGTCACTGTTAATGTGCAATATTGGTAAACTCTCTTTTCTACTTTTGCTTGTAAAATGCACGTTTATTAATTAAAGGTCATAAAGCCTGTGTTTTCAATTAAATTGTGTGATCAATGGACCCTTTAAGGCATCACTGTTAGGCCTCATACACACGGGCATTTTAAAAAACGAGCTGTAAAGCTAGTACTGACGCCAGGAAAAAAGCGGCGTTAAAAACTTGATTTTATCTCAGTTTTTCATTGGTGTCAATGCGCGTTTAGCAGCGCTAGCTTTCAGACGTGTTTCTCTGCCCCTATTCAAAATCAATGGTTTCCTATGGGAGCCCATTGATTTGAATAGAAGTCGCACCAGAAGTTGGATCAAGATGATCCGACTTGCAGTGCGACTTGTGTGCTAAGAATCTTGAAGGGAAACCCACCAAAATGTAAAAAAATGGCGTGGGGGTCCTCCAAGATCTATATCAGACCCTCATCTGAGCATGCAGCCCGGCAGGTCAGGAAAGGGGGAGACGAGCGAGCGCCCCCCTCCTGGAACATACCAGGCCACATGTCCTCAACATTGGGGGGGTGCTTTGGGGCAGGGGGCTCTGCGCCGCCCACCCCAAAGCACCTTGTCCCCATGTTGATGTGGATAAGGGTCTCTTCCCGACAACCCTTGGCGTTGGTTGTTAGGGTCTGCGGGCGGAGTCTTATCGGAATATGGAAGGCCCCCCACCCTAGGTGAATGAGTATGATGTACCCATTCACCTACAAAAAGTGTCAAAAATAAACACACTACACAGGTTTTTAAAGTATTTTATTAAGGCAGCTCCGGCTCTTCTCCCTCTTCTGGCGACGTCTTCTCCCTCTTCCGATCCTTCCTTCCGGGTTTAGGGGACTCTGCCGGTCCTTCTCCAGTTCTCTCTCCACTGTCTTCTTGCTCATTTGCTGGGTCTTCTCCCTCTGTTCTTCTTCAAATGTTGACACAACGCGACCTCCTGGTGTAATGATGGGTCCACCGTGTGCAATGACTTATGTGGGCATGGGGCGGGCCACCCGATGACATAATTTGGAGCCCATGCCCCTCGTGACATCATCGCCTGGGGCATGATGGGGTGATGACATCACAAGGGGCGTGGCCTCCACATTACATCATCGGGTGGCCCTGCCCCATGCCAATATAAGTCATTGCACACGGCGGACCCAGCAATACACCAGGAGATCGCGTTGGGTCAACAGCTAAAGAAGAACAGAGGGAGAAGACCCAGCAAAAGAGCCAGAAGAGAGCGGAGAGAGGAGACCCAGAAGAAGAGGGAGAGGACAGCGTGGAGAGGGAGAAGAAACAGCAGAAGGAGAAGACATCGCCGGAGGAGGGAGAAGAGCCGGAGAGGGAGAAGAAATCGAATCAGAGAAGCTGATTTAATAAATTACTTAAAAAACCTGTGTAGTGTTTTTATTTCCTGACACAATGTACCCCATACTCATTCACCTAGGGTGGGGGGCCAGGATTTGGGGGTCCCCTTGTTAAAGGGATCTTTCAGATTCCGATAAGCCCCCGCCCACAGAGCCTGACAATCATCAGGTAAGGGTTGTCGGGAAGAGGCCCTTGTCCTCATCAACATGGTGATAAGGTGCTTTGGGGTGGGGGCGCAGGCCCCCCTGCCCCAAAGCACCCACCCCCCCATGATGAGGGCATGTGGCCTGGTATGGTCCGCGGGGGGCGCTCGCTCGCCCCCCCCTTTCCTGATCTTCCGGACTGCATGCTCGGATAAGGGTCTGGTATGGATCTTGGAGGGACCCCCGTGCCATTTTTTTGGCGTGGGGGTTCCCCTTAAGATTCATACCAGACCAAAGGGTCTGGTATTGCCTTGGGGGGAAGCTCACGCACATTTTTTTAACATTTTGGCGGAGTTCCCCTTCAAGACTCTCAGCACACAAGTCGCACCTCAAGACGGATCATCTTGATCCGACTTTTGGTGCAACTTCTATTCAAATCAATGGGCTCTCATAGGGAACCATTGATTTTGAATAGATGCAGAGAAACACTGGACGAGGCTTAACGCTGTTACCAGGTTTGACCCACTTTTGCCTTCAGAACTGCCTTAATTCTTCATGGCACAGATTCAACAAGGTGTTGGAAACATTCCTCAGAGATTTTGGTCCATATTGACATGATAGCATCACACAGTTGCACATCCATGATGCAAATCTCCCATTCCACCACATCCCAAAGGAGCTCTATTGGATTGAGATCTGTTGACTATGTAGGCCATTGGAGTACAGTGACCTCATTGTCATGTTCAAGAAACCAGTGGTGAGATGATTTGAGCTTTGTGACATGGTGCATTATCCTGCTGGAAGGAGCCATCAGAAGATGGGTACATTGTAGTAGCAAAGGGATTGACATGGTCAGTCATCAACAATGTATATATATATATATATATATATATATATATATATATATATATATCAATTTATATACAGTATATATATATGAATGAATGTGACATTCACCAACACAAAACATAAAGTGGAAGAAAAGTCTAGCCATTTATAAAAATGTTTTCCTCTTTCTTCCTCCTACCTATTCTGTCTACCCTGTATAAAAAAGATCTGTGTACTTACCTATTTTTATTTAGCTCCGGTCCAATCATATGATCCTGCAGCTCTAGCTCAGGAAGCGCTCAACAATGGCTGGGAATTGCCGGTGCTCCCACCTCTCCCCTGCAACAGGTTCTCATTGATACAGGGGAACCGGATCACATGACAGGACCAGAGCTGATTAAAAAGAAGTACACACATCTTTTTTATACAGGATAAGTAGGAAGAGGGGGGAACAATTTTAAGAATAATTAGATTTAAGCTTTTTATCCACTTTAATGCAGGTGTATCTTCCAGATGACTGTGTTTTAAATTACAGTGATTTATTCACATCTAAGGAATGTGTTGTTAATATCACATTGACTACATTGGAAATACATCTCTTTATTCTATAAAACAAGCAAGAAATCATAAATATATTTGATACTGTACTTAAGCGGTTAAATATCCTCGATATTGTAGACTTGACGGTCTATGTCAGTAGGAAAAGAAGACATTTTGGCTGATCGATCTAATTATGTTTACCGAGACCTGTATTCTATTGAGGTTAAATATTTATCCGGTACATGTGCAAGCCTCTAACAAAGATAAATCCTCTTCCAACACATCTTGTTACTTCATGTCTTTTAAAAACTTTGCCTTAAAAACTCCCATTTCTGGCACTAAGTCCAAGGCCAACCAAGAGCATCTTTCCTTATATATGTCAATGTCTGTATATCAGATTAATTTTTGTTGCTTTTTTCTTGCATAATAGTGCCTTGTCTTCTTTTTGTAAATAAATTGAAAAGAACAGGACATGACTAAGTTACTGCACAAGTACATTACTGCATAAGTAATCACACCAAACATTTCCTCCAATTCATTTATCATTCACAGTGCATTTTTCTTATACCAGACTAAAAGTTAAAACGAGCAACTCATTAAAAGTAAAGCAACACATACAATGTCCTTTAATGACCCACTGGGTACTAGACATATTGACCTTCTGAACATTGGTTTGGAAAAAGGATGAAAAATGAAGACTGAGCCTGGCTCCTTGAGGTCTCTCTCCATTATAATTAAAGGTTAGGGTTAGATTTCATATATTGCAATCACAGGTTGAAGGTGTTATGTCTGAAAGACTTTCATTATTGCGCACTTAAATGTAACATTTTTCTCCCTTAATAAAAGGACAGGATTTAGAATTTGATGAGCTGCTGCTCATTACTCTAGAATATTTATTGTCATTATCTCATGAAGATAGTCAGATGAAATGTAATCAGCGCGTAGCATCCACACGTAGATGAGCTTGATTGAATGATGCAAGATAAAATATATTAAACAGGAGCAATATGTGCCATGACACATATCAAGTGAACCTGTCATTATCAGTTAATGTAATAGGATTCGGTAGTAGATAACCGCTATCTGCATTACTTTACTTTTTTTTTTTTAATACGCCTTGGGGATCTAAAGAATATCTACTGGTCTATTTTAATATTCTGGTAAATTGTTAAAGATAAGAATCTATTAAAAGGTAAATGAACACTTGGCACACCTGCTTAGCTTTACCATATTTAGGCAAATCAAACAAATTGGCAAATGTAAGTTTTAGCATTTTTCCTCACTCCTGCTGTCCCAAGAGTTGTAACGATCTACCAGTTCTCATATCCCAACTGTTCTCTAATAAAGACACCTGCAGACATATAACTCTTGGAATATTTTATTAAAAAAAGAATTCAGCATCCCTTAAATACAGTACATGTGCTGCTAGCTTGTAATCATTCCCTATAATAATGCATAATAAAGGGCTGTACCAGAGGTAATGCAAAAGTGGACTTACCTTCTTTTTTTTTTTTTAACTTACTTAGGTCATTCAAATTTCATATGTTGGTAGAGTAACTCTTCCTATATAGCAACGTTACTTCTTATTTTTCATTGCAGGTAAATAATGTATTTCAAGCAGAAGCAATGTGCCTTTCCTTATGTTCTTGAGGAGGGGTGCAGGCTGCCCAACATCCATAGAAGGCTACAAAATGTTTACAGAGATGACACCATTGACAACAGCAATCTGTACAGATAGATGAGAAAGTTTAAGGAATACCACAAATGTCTGACACCCTGCACCCCTCCTTCCTCAAGAACTCAATGGTGGCATGTTGCTTCTGCTTAAAATCCATTACCTGCAATGAAAAAGTAAAATGAAAAAAGAAATGTTGGTGACAACATTTCTGGTTGTGTTCCACAATGGCCCTGCTACTTCCAGTCCCTCATGGTCTCTGAGTGCAGTGAGGTGCAGAAACATCAGTCTAGTCTGAGAACCTGACTTTTGCCCACCATCAGACCGCAGATAAATCAAACATGCCTACCTTTCTCCTTTTACATGTGAGTTGCCTATTTGCTTTTTTAATAAACGTGTGTTTTAATACTGCACTTCGTTGGCACCCCCTTGCGCTCTTTTCCATATTTATCTATGGGGCTTCTTTCACTTTCTGCTGTAAAAGTCATGGACTATTATGGACTTTAACACATACAAACTTTTTTAACTTTGTGTATTGGGGTAGAACACATCTTCTCTATTTATATGTATTGCTTACTATAGAGAAAGGATTACTCTACTAACATGGGAAATTTGAATGACCTATGTAACTTAATAAAAATGTTATGCCTGCTTTTGCATTACTTTTGGTACAGTCCTTGTAATACAGCACTTCTGCACTTTGAAAACAAAAAAACATATGTACTTGCACTTTTCCTATCAATCTAAACTAAAGTACCTATGTTTTGATTTTAAACAATAAAAACTTGACCTCCATACATGGGTGGCGCTGTTGTGCCTGTCTTGCAGGGAAAGTGGAGCCCTAGTGGAATATTTATTCCTCTTAGGGCTCCGCACGGTCATTAGGTGGACTGCTGTCCAAACTTACAAAAAGATCAGACCCACGGGAATTGGCATGGATTCTGCATGTGGTGAGGTTAGGGACAGGAACCTGCTTGATAGACAGAGGGGATCTAACATAGGGAAATTTTCCAGAGGATGAGGCAGGGCAGCAAACGGACTTTCACAGACTTCTTGGGAAATGTTTTTGCTACTGTGCTACTGCATCTGATTACTTACCGCCGCCCCTGTGGCAGGTGTTGCCACCCTAGGTGTACTACTTTCCCGCTGTGAGTTCCGTCTACTGCTGTGAGTGTTGCTGCTTAATTCTTACTGCTGAAGAGACTCTGTTGTTGTATCTGAAATGACTGACAATATATTACACCTGCTCAACCACTGTATGTGCCGTGTCTACCCTCTGGGTGCCTACCGCCTAGGTCTTTCCCTACCTCCCAGCCTACATATAACACCAAAAAGCATTCATTTTTTTTATCAAGTTTATCAGATTTAATAAAAGGGGAGTAAAGATTAGTTAGCTGCTTTGACTTGCTGAAAATTTGATTGATTTACCAAATAATGTAAGATCTGATAAAATGGCACAGACAGTTCTGCAGTACTACTTTAAAAAAAAAAGAAGAAGGTTATGTGTTAATCTGGGGCTGCGCAATTTACAAGCCAAACTCAATGCACTATTTACTTGGGTAACTATGGGGCAAATGAGGTTTATTGTTATGCACCTGAAACACGTATCACGCATTCTGGGAGGAGAACAGCTGGGGGAGTCAATGGTGGAGAAGGCTCTGGGTGTTCTGGTAGATCATAAACTTAATAATAGCATGCAATGCCAAGCTGCAGTTTCTAATGTGAGCAACATATTTTCTTGTTTTGAAAGAGATTTAGACTCCAGGGAGAGATATACACAATGTTGCACCTGTACAGACTATTAGTAATGCCTCATCTGGAATATGCAGTTCAATTTTGGGCACCAGTTCACAAAAAAGGATATCAAAGAACTGGAGAAAGTGCAGAGAGGGGTAACTAAACTAATAGGCGGCATGGAGGAGCTCAGCGATGAGAAAAGATTAGCTGAACTGAATTAATTCCCTCTCGAGAAGAGGAGACTAAGGGGGATTATGATCACCACGTAAGGATACATAAGTGATCCATATAGTGAACTTTGTGTTTCTTTAACTTAATTTCAGATCATTACAGAGGACAAAGGGGCATTCTTTATGTACAGAGGAAAAGAGATTTACCTCCAAATACCGAAAGGCTTCTTTACAGTAAGAGCTGTAAAATGTGGAAGACTCTCCTCAAGAACAAGTTCTGTTCAGTTCAATAGACTGTTTTAAAAAAAAGCTGGATCAATCCTCAAATGCATAAAATATACATAGTTACATGGTTAGTCAGATTGAAAAAAAGACACAAGTCCATCTAGCTCAACCATAAAATAAATAAATAAAAAATAATATCATACAAACCCAAATACCCAATCCTATACCCACAGTTGATCCAGAGAAAGGTGGAAACCCCCAGCAAAGCATGATCCAATTTGCTACAGCAGGGGAAAAAATTCCTTTCTGATCCCCTGAGAGGCAATTGTATTTTCCCTTGATCAACTTTACCTATAAATGTCAGTACCCAATTATATTATGTACATTTAGGAAAGAATCCAGGCCTTTCTTAAAGCAATCAACCAAGCTTACCAGAACCACCTCTGGAGGGAGTCTATTCCTAATTTTCATAGCTCTTACTGTGTAGAAACCTTTCCATATTTGGAGATGAAATCTCTTTTCCTCTAGGTGTAAAGAGTGCCCCCTTGTCCTCTGTGATGACCGTAAAGTGAATAACTCAACTCCAAGTTCACTATATGGACCCCTTATATATTTGTACATGTTGATCATATCCCCCTTAATCTCCTATTTTCAAGAGAGAATAGATTCAGTTCCTCTAATCTTTCCTCATAGCTGAGCTCCTCCATGCCTCTTATCAGTTTGGTTGCCCTTCTCTGAACTTTCTCCAGTTCCCGATATCCTTTTTGTGAACTGGTGCCCAAAATCAACTGCATATTCCAGATGAGGTCTTACTAATGATTTGTACAGGGGCAAGATGATCTCTCTCTCTCTCTCTCTCTCTCTCTCTCTCTCTCTGGAGTCCATACCTCTCTTAATACAAGAAAGGACTTTGCTTGCTTTGGAAACCGCAGCTTGGCATTGCATGCTATTATTGAGCTTATGATCTACCAAAACCCCCAGATCCTTCTCCACTATGGATCCCCCCAGGTGTACTCCCCCTAGTATGTGTGATGCATGCATATTCTTAGCCCCCAAGTGCATAACTTTACATTTATCAACATTAAACCTCATTTGCCACTTAGTTGCCCAATTAGACAGTGCATTGAGGTCGGCTTGTAAACTGGAAACATCCTATAAGGACGTTATTCCACTGCATAGCTTGGTGTCATCTGCAAAGACTGGAAAGATACCTTTAATCCCAGACCCTATATAATTTATAAAGATATTAAAAAGTAAGGATCCCAACACTGAACCTTAGGGTACACCACTGATAACCTTAGACCATTCAGAGGAAGAATCATTAACCAGTACTCTCTGAATTCTGTCTTTTAGACAGTTTTCTATCCATTTACAAACTGATCTTTCCAAGCCTGTAGACTTTACCTTACACATGAGCCGTGTGTGGGGAACTGTATCGAATGCTTTTGCAAAATCCAAGTATACCACGTCCACAGCCACCCCTCTGTCCAAGGTTTCACTTACCACCTCATAAAAAGAAATCAGATTTGTTTGACAACTTCTGTCTTTAATGAATTCATGCTATCTGTATCAATACTCGTGCAAATGCTCCGATACCTGAAACCGATAATTTCAGGCTTGGTTCTTTTAGCTGTCAGTGGGGTTTCCCCACTGACAGCTGAAATATATATATATAAAAAAAATCAATTATTGGTTGTTAAGGAGCAGGGCTGCCGCTTCCTTAACAACCATTGACTCATTCAGCTGTCAGTGGGATTCTCCAGTTGACAGCTGAAGTGTAAACTAAGTCCGGGTAATTATAACTGTCAAAGAAAAAAGCAGTTTGGCATTATTTATTTATTTATACATTTACAGATCAAAGGACATAAGTCAGTTTAAAGCAACCTGTCACGTAAAAAAAAATATGTTTTTTTTTTTACTAAACGTTCTCTGTTTTTTAATTTTTTAATTTTTTTATTTAAATGTTATTAAGTTTTACATGTTGTTTATCAAATATACAAAAAGTCATTATATGTCATATTATCAAAAAAAAAAAAAAAATCACAACATTCTAAAAATACCTCCTTCCCTCTCCCTCTCTCCCTGGTATTGCACCTTTTGCACCATTAATCAAATACGATAATACTGGCTCTTTATACTGTTTTATTGTCTGTTCTGTTTTGTGAAATAAACATACCCCTTATTAACCCTTAATTAACTCCTTATTCTCCTTCTCCATTGAATTATTATTTTCCTGCTGATTTTTTTGTTCACTTCTATTTTATAAACAATTATTACATTTTTTTTGTTTGCTTTGTTCTCTAATATTTTTACACCTTTAACATATATTTACACATTTCACTTTGAAAAAACCCACAAAAAATGTATTTCATTCTGGACATACCGACAGATAAGACACTTTCTATCATCTCAAGGAACGACACTGACTTGGACTAGACAATTAACCTCATTTGAGGAACTGTGCACCAAAACCTCTCCACAAAGGCACCTAATCTCGTACATGTACAACATACTAGTAGAAGATACCTCTTGCATTCCAGATTCCGCACAAGCAAAATGGGAAGCAGATCTCCAGATGACCTTCACGGAGGAGGAATGGTCACATATCAACGAATGTATACACAAGGGCTCCCTTAATGTAGCCATTCAGGAGAATGGCTACAAAATTCAAACACGTTGGTATAGGACTCCCTCGCTTTTACATAAATTCTCGCCAACCATCCCAGATACCTGCTGGAGATGCGGGAATGCAAAAGGTACAATGCTACACATTTGGTGGAACTGCGAATCCATACAGCCTTTCTGGAAAGAGGTCCACGACCTCATCACACATATCACAACTTACACTCTGACATACTCCCCAGCCCAATACCTTCTACATCACACTCACCTGACTAGAAATGAGTACTTTAAATCTTTAGCTATGCACTTGGTGAACGCAGCCAAACTGTGTATCCCAACACACTGGAGATCCACCTCTACTCCCACGATTGGAGAGTGGTTTCGGAGGATTTCCAAGATAGAAGAAATGGAGGAACTGATGCACATATCACAAGAGAGAATCCAGAAATTTACGACCACATGGGCCTGCTGGACACATTTCAAATTCTCTCAACGTTATGGCCTGTACAGCCCCTGAATACTCTTTTGATTAGACTACCAAGAAGTAAAAATAGTCCGGCTCGGGTCGGGGCGCCCATACCAAATGGAGGAGGTTAGATGGACTGAGCACTCTGTCGCCACTTTCCCCTCCAAACTCCACTATTTTCCCTTTCCCCAACCCGCCATTCTTCTTTCTCTTCTTCTTTACTTTTCCTCCATATCTTATACACACTCCTTTGTGTCCCCCCCTTTTTTTTTTCTCCTATTTTTTATTTAAGACTTTTAATGCAGTGAAGGGGCCATAAGATAAATTTATACGCACACCTCACCAAAGGTTATGTACTAAGTCACTCGAATCTGTCGATAACTGATATAACCCCCGAATTGACATTTTCATCTCTGTATCTATGTAAAATATTTTGTTTGAGATCATTGTGCCAAAATTTTCTATATGATACCCTTGCTACTGTATAAGATATTATTTTGCATACCTTTTTTTCAATAAAAACTATTATGGAAAAAAAAAAAAAAAAAAATGTATTTCAATTGTAAATAACTTTTCAATGCTTTGTACCATTGCTGACAGCTGAAGTGTACACATAACAGTTGCGTAAATTGGTACTAAAAAAACAAAGTATCAGTAATTTTATTAGTTGTAAAAAAAATAGGCCATTTGCACCAAGTTATTATTATTATTATTATTTTGATACACGATTTATATGGCGTCAACAGTTTACGCAGCGCTTTAAAATGTGGGGGGGGGGGGAGAGCACAATTACAGTAAAGTTCAATACAGAAGGGACAGGAGGGCCCTTCTCATAGAGCTTACATTCTAAAGGGAGGGGGTGGTGGTACAAAAGGTAATAAATGAGGGCAATAATTTGATGGGGGGGTAGTTAGAAACGTTACTTCTTTTTTGTAAAAAACACATAGAGCATTGCTCTATTTAGTGAGGACCAAGCACCATATGTTTGCATTATCTTTTTCCATGATTTAAAATGTAAAATTAAATCTTACTGGGATATCAAACCAGGCATGGCTGGATGCTTTACAGATTGTTGATGAGTTTGAAAAACCTAGGGGATGTAAAACTTGAATAGTCAGATCTCTTCCTAAGTATGTAGCAGTGCGTGACAGCGGGGAGCAGTATCTATCATGAGCAGTACTTTGTGTCTCTGTTCTGTTTTAGAATTACCTCTTATACAACATTCCTGGTAACATGTAAGCCATACATCCTTCCCAAGAATCTCTATATAGGTTAGCAAGTTTTATGGCATCACTGCATAATGTTGACCTGATATTAATAATATAGAATACTAGTTCTTCTCCAGATAAAAATGTCTACAAGACTAGTTTGAAGTACTCACTCTTTGTTATCCACTCAGTGCTTACAACAAACCTTTTTTAGGCTTATTAAATCTATTCTTCCTCTTTGGGAATGACAACTGTCTACTTATAGAGAAGCAATTGGTTATGGCCAAGCATGACAAGCACTCAACACATATAACAAAAAAAAAGAAATACAAGAAGAGTATTTAAAAGCATTTGCATTTTCCAATGCATTGTGATGTTCCTTTCATCTCTTCTTATTTATAATTAATTTCAACCAAAGTTATGTTAATCAATGTCATAATTAAACTACACTGTGACATACACATTCAATGTCTTTTAAACTGGTTTCTTAAAAACTGTTTGCATTTCAAAATCATTTCTTTAAAAAGTCAGTACAGATTAAATGTATGTATTCTCTTCTGGCCCCACTTCTATACAGAAGCCTGTGCAGCGAACAGAAAGCTATCCCAGAAGTACATAAGTAACAGATTTATAAAAACTGGAATCTAAAGAAAATGAAGGGCTGTGCAAATCAGATGGTTGCTTTAAATGTATAATATACACTAAAAAAATTGCTAGCTGGATCCTTAGTTGTTAAAGTGAGCATAGCATCATTTTACTTCAATTTTTTGTACATGGATCTAGGGCAAAGTTACATCTGTTTGCCCCTTTACAGTGTTTGTTGTATAGCAAAAAAAGTAAGCATTACATATACTTTTTCTAGAATTTCAATTTCTTTGACTTTTTTGGGAACTTTTTCAATTTAGCATTGTATACTACTTAATCAGTAGGCCATAAGATGCCATGGACAGCCCAGTAGCAACCAATCTCCCAACTGCTCAAAATCTGGATGTCACATGCTGCATTAGTAATTCACTACAGTTCTAGTTCAAAAGCAACAGAGCAGCAACATCTGAGCAAACTTTACTGGTTCATAAATATATGGTACACCAGTCTATCTTGTAACTTGATTTTGGCAACTTGACCTTATTTGATTACACTGGCTACACCCTTTTATTTAAAATGTGAACATGTCACCCTGCCTGCTGTCTTATATTTAACCACTTCAGCCCTGGAAGGTTTTACACCCTTAACCTCTTCCTGTCTGCGCTATAGCCGAAAGATGGCTATAGCATGGACCTACTTTGCCGGGAGGGCGTCCATAGACGTCCTCTTGTGCTTGAGCGGCCTGCACACCCCCTGCAGGGCATGAGTGGTGCGCTCTGTGATCAGCATGTCTATGAGACTCGGCTGATCACAGAAAGGAGTAAGGGGTCGATCCCGACCCCCTACCACGTGATTAGCTGTCAGCCAATGACAGCTGATCATGTGATGTAAACAGAGCCGGCAATCGGCTATTTTTCTCCTCACAGCATGAGGAGAAAAAAAAGGCCAATCACTGGCGGCTGTGACAGGGACATCAGTCCCGATCATGGAGAGCCTCTGCAGAGGCTTCTGTGCCCACCTGTGCCACCTACCAGTGTCCACCAGTGCCACCTACCAGTGCCCACCAGCGCCACTTACCAGTGCCCACAGTACCACCCATCAGTGCCCACAATGTCACCTATCGGTGCCCACAGTGTCACCTATCAGTGCCCACAGTGCCACCTATAAATATCACTAATCAGTGCCTCACCAGTGCTGCCTATCAACTACCACCAGTGCCTACCAGTGCCCATCAGTGCCATCTACCAGTGCCCAACAGTGCCGCCTACCAGTGCCCAACAGTGCCACCTACCAGTGTCCATCAGTGCCATCTACCAGTGTCAATCAGTGCCCATCAGTGCCACCTATCAGTGCCCATCAGTGACATCTATCATTGCCACCCATCAGTGCCACTCATCAGTGCCACCCATTGGGGCCCATCAGGGCCGTCTTATCTGTGCCAATCAGTGCTGTCTTATCAGTGCCTATCAGCAGGGATGAGCCCGATGTTCGAGGCGAACGTAAGTTTGGGGTGTTTGCGGCAAATTCGAAAGCTGCAGAACACCCTTTAAAAGTCTATGGGAGAAATCAAAAGTGCTAATTTTAAAGGCTTATATGCATGGTATTGTCATAAAAAGTGTTTGGGGACCTGGGTCCTGCCCCAGGGGACATGTATCAATGCTAATTTGCTAATTTTTTTTTTTTAAATGGCCGTTTTTTCGGGAGCACTGATTTTAATAATGCTTAAAGTGCAACAATAAAAGTGAAATATTCCTTTAAATTATATATATATATATATATATATATATATATATATATATATATATATATATATATATATATATATATATATATATAGTATGCCTGTAAAGTGGTGCATGTTTCCCATGTTTAGAACAGTCCCTGCACAAAATGACATTTCTAAAGGAAAAAAAGTCATTTA
The DNA here is from genome assembly GCA_037952835.1 of Lithobates septentrionalis. NCBI lineage: Eukaryota > Metazoa > Chordata > Amphibia > Anura > Ranidae > Lithobates > Lithobates septentrionalis. The sequence goes on from JBBDGP010000812.1 coordinate 2,501,688, forward strand.
AAACTACTTGCGGCTATAATGAATTGTCGGTCTCGGCAATACAGATAAAAGAAGTCATTAAAAAAAGCCCCCTTTAACAAGGGAACCCCCAGATCCCGGACTCCCCCCGTGTGAAATGGTAATGGGGTACAAATGTGCCCCTACCATTTCACAAAAAAGTCCATTATTCTTCTACTCTCGCTTCGCCTTCATGGGAGGCTCCCGTCATCTGACGCGTCTTCAATTTGACAGTTCTTTTAGAACTGAGGGCGGGGCCACACCGTGATGTTCTTGTGACCCCACCCCCTCTGATGCACAGAGACTTCCCTATGGCTTTCCCAGGGCATCAGAGGGGGGCAGGCCACCCATTTACGTAACCGGGTGGCCCCGCCCCCTCTGACGCCCCAGGAAAGCCATAGGGAAATTCCCATGTGTCAGAGGGGGTGGGGTCACCTGGGAACGTCACGGTGTGGTCCCGCCCTGTTATAAAAGAACTGTCAAAGCAAAGACGCATCATACGGCGGGAGCCTCCCATGGAGGCAGGTCGGTGTGGCTTTTTTTTCGGTCCCTCGGCGGAGCAAGAGAAGAAGAAGAATGGACTTTGTGGGACATTTTTATTTTTTTCGTTTTTAATAAAAGACTTGTCCCAAGCCGTGTCTTGTCATTTTTACCATTTTAACACTCTTTTTGTGAAATGGTAGGGGTACATTTGTACCCCATTACCATTTCACACAGGGGGAGGCCGGGTTCTGGGGATCCCCTTGTTAAAGGGGGCTTCCAGATTCTGATAAGCCCCCCCGCCTGCAGACCCCCACAACCACTGGGCAAGGGTTGTGGGGATGAGGCCCTTGTCCCCATCAACATGGGGACAAGGTGCTTTGGGGGATTACCCCAAAGCACCCTCCCAATGTTGAGGGCATGTGGCCTGGTATGGTTCAGGAGGGGGGGTGCTCTCTCGTCCCCCCTCTTTTCCTGCGGCCTGCCAGGTTGCATGCTCAGATAAGGGTCTGGTGTGGATTTTTGGGGGGACCCCCATGCTATTTTTTTTTAATTTTGGTGCAGGGTTCCCCTTAGAATCCATACCAGACCTGAAGGGCCTGGTATGGAATTTGGGGAGACCCCACACAACTTTTTTTTTTAATTTTGGTTCGGGGTTCCCCTTAATATTCATACCAGACCCAAAGGGACTGGTAATGGACTGGGGGAATCCCATGCTGTTTTTTTCAATGACTTCTTTTATCTGTATTGCCGGGGCCGATAATTTAATATAGCTGCGAGTACTTTTAAATTACTTTTTTTCCTTTAGAAATGTCATTTTGTGCAGGGACTGTTCTAAACACGGGAAACCTGCACCACTTTACAGGCATACTATAGACACCCCCCCAGGTACAAAATTTAAAGGAATATTTCACTTTTATTGTTTCACTTTAAGCATTATTAAAATCACTGCTCCCGAAAAAACGGCCATTTTTAAACCTTTTTTTGCATTGATACATGTCCCCTGGGGCAGGACCCGGGTCCCCAAAACTTTTTATGACAATAACTTGCATATAAGCTTTTAAAATGAGCACTTTTGAATATTCATGTTCATGTCGCATAAACTTTAACAGTGTTCGCGTGTTTGAACAAATTTTTTGCCTGTTCGCATGTTCTGCTGCGAACAGAACCAGGGGTTGTTCGGCTCATCCCTACCTATCAGTGTCGCCTTATCTGTGCCTATCAGTGCAGCCCATCAGTGCCCATCAGTGAATATCAATGAAGGAGAAAAATTACCCGTTTGCAAAATTTTATAACAAACTATGAAACTTTTTTTTTTTTAATTTCTGTCGTTTTTTTGTTTGTTTAGCAAAAAATAAAAACCCAAGTAGTGATAAAATACCACCAAAAGAAAGCTCCATCTGTGTGAAAAAAATTATAAAAATTTAATTTATGTACAGTGTAGCATGACCGCACAATTAAGTGCCCAGTAAGCAAGTGGTTAAAGACCAGGCCATTTTTGCGATACAGCACTGCATTACTTTAACTGACAATTGCACGGTCGTGCGACATTGTACCCAAATAAAATTGATGTCCTTTTTTTCCCATAAATAGAGCTTTCTTTGGAGGTATTTGATCACCTCTGCCGTTTTTAGTTCCTGCGCTATAAACAAAAAAAGCGACAATTTTAAAAAGAAAACAATATTTTTTACTTTCTGCTATAAAAAATATCCAATTAAAAAAAATTAAAAAATCAAATTTCTTCATCAATTTAGGCCAATATATATTCTGCTACATATTTTTGGTAAAAAAAAAATCCCAATAAGCGTACATTGATTGGTTTGCACAAAAGTTGTAGTGTTTACAAATGATGGGATTTTTATTTATTTATTTTCTTCCTAGTAATGGCGGCAATCAGCAACTTATAGCAGGACTGCGACATTGCAGCGGAAAAATTGGTCACCTAGCTGACACTTTTGACACTTTTTTGGGGACCAGTGACACGCTAAAAAATATGCACTGTCACTGTACTAGTGACACTAGCATGGAAGAGGTTAACATCAGGGGCGATCAAAGGATTAAATGTGTTCCCTGGGAGTGCTTGATAACTGTGCATAGCAGAAACACAAGATCTCCATCTTCCCTGTCAGAACGACGATTTGCCTTGTTTACCGCCATTCTGCCTCTCCCAGGAACGATCGCGGGAGGCCAGCGGACATTGTGTCCAATGGGCCTGCTGATTGTCTCTTCCTCTGTCCAATCAGTGCGCAATCAGGTCTCTGGGGGCACGCGCGTTCCCCCTAGAGGCTATTACATGAAGTAGCATACAGGTACGTGATTTTGCACAATAGAGCCTCTTAGCCGCAGTAAATGTATGTTATGCGGTCAGCAAGTGGTTAATATTAAGTAGCAGTTATAGACAATCATATGCAGTTTTCATTGCAGACTTTTGAGGTTTTTTTTTATTATTCTAGGAAAAACTTTTTTGAATATAAAGAGAAAACAATACACTCGATGAACCACATGGGTAGGATACATGAACGTACAGAACTCTAATGGGTACATGAAACAGGTATACATTGAGGTGAATACACAAGGAGAAATGCCCAAATGGGTTGTATAAACAGAATAACATGGAAGACTAATATTAATCTGATGTGAAAAGCAAAAATGGAGGTGTAAACGAGGTTAGCAACGACAGAACTTCTGACTTAGCACCGATTTGGATGGCCATGCATGATTAGCATTTACCATAAGTCTGCCAGACCCATATTCATACACCCACACTAAGCTCTAAAATGCCCTTTGTCCCTGGGATAGGGGTGTTCTGGGCACCCAGTTGACTTGTTGAGGCCCACTTAGAGGCGTGTCCTAGATTAGGATGGGATGATAGAACATAGGGTAATGGCCTGTATACCGCTCAAGCTGTCTTGCATACACACGGTCACACCAAATTCCGACCATCAAGAACGCAGTGACATACAACATGTATGACGGGACAACACGTACAACGTCTAGTACTTGCTTCAGAGCATGCAATATTTCTGGTACGTCGGAACAGCATACAGACAGGCGGTTTTCACGATAAGGAATTTGTTCCATTGGAAAAATATAGAACATGTTCTCTATCTAAGTCCGTCTGAATTTCCAACGTAAAAAGTCCGATGGGGCATACACACGGTCGGAATATACAATGAAAAGCTCCCATCGGACTTTTTCTGTCGGAAATTCCGAGCGTGTGTACGGGGGCGTTAAAGGTGCAGGACTGACGGGACTGATGGTCCTGCGTTAGCAAAAAAAAAGAAAAGAAAAATATAGATGAGAAAGAAAGGCCAGACTATAGCAGAGTGAGGAAGGAAAAATATAAGAGAGGTAGGGGAAAAGGGAAGGGGTGAGAAGAAGGGAGAAAAAAGATGAAGAAAAAAAGAGGGGGCAAGAGGGGAGGGGGAAACAAGGTGGCTGAGGTGGATGGGAGGGGTTTTGGGAGAAGGGAGGAGATGGGCTACCCCTAACCTGCATTCCCATCCCCTCATTGTGACCGAGACAAGTCGAGGTCTGGACTAGGGGGATGGGTAAGAGCTAGGATCAGATAGGGCCCACCTCAGAGCTATTAGGCAATCGGAAGGGGTGGTGACATGCGCTTGGGCTTTGGATCAAGTGGGTTATTTTTATCTCCTGCATTATCGACCCTGTTACATACAGTATCCGCAAGAGATGATGGCACTATAGAAATAATTATTCATATTATTAGTATTAATAACAATAATAATAATAATGATAATATTGTTTAGGAAAAGCATATTTTCAGTGCGACAAACTTTGGTGAACACTGGGTGGAATCAGAATAGGTGAGTTTGTATGCACTACTTGGAAATAGTCAGTCACATAAACCCGAGCCTGTGAAAGGGATGTGCCAATGTGGTGTGCACAGTGTGAATATGCATATATAGGGGGATAATTTTGCGGATGGGTCAGAATATGTTTGTTTTCTAGATACTATAGCCTCAAAATTTAACATTACTGGTTTGGGGATCCCACACAAAGGACACCATACTACCACACTATTTTAGTACACGATATGTATTTAATAAGCAGGCAAATGTGGGTAGTCATCGCATATCTGTGATAGAGGACTCCTCAAGAAAACCATGCTTTTACTTAAAAAATGAAGTTAACTGTATCACCACAAAATGGCGTTGTGGATACAAACAAGTATAAGTGTGTCAGCGTCCTAACTAGATTGCAGAATTTATTCGAGAGAATAGAAGGAGAGTTTTCTTCACCACGCCTCTACCACCAACCAGCTTTTCCTCTACTAACATTACCTCAATTTAATCAGTTTGATCGATTTTTCTTATTGTGGTAATAGTCGGTTGTGTTAGGTGAAGTGAGCGTTGTTTTAATCATAAAAATAAACATTTCTACTTTTTACTTCAGTGCTATGGGTGTGCCTCTAAAGTCCTTGTCTCCTTCTCTCGAACAAAATCTGCATTCTTTTACTTAGATGAGTAACAAAATCTTCACAGTGGGCTTCCTCACTCAATGCTATTTGTAGCGACTTTTGACCTTGCCATTTGTATCAATGATTTAGCAACATGCAGGCAATTGAGAAAATGCATGGGTAATAAGCAGGCAATAGTGGCAATACATACTGTAAGTGATATGCAATGGTGGCAATACATGGACAATAAATGAGGAATAGTGTTAATACATCATCAAAAACATACAGGGGCATGTAACCTCTTCAAATAGACAGCCATATCAGCTTCTCCTTCTGCTCCTCTGCCCCTATCCCCTTCCCCTTCCGCACACTTTACATTCTTCTTTCTCTTCCAGGTCTCCTTTAGGCCATTTTGTTATTTCTTTCTTTTTCCTTTGTTCTTCAAACCAATACCACTTGTTGTAATAGTATATGTAATCAACACTGTTTATGGTATGCCCAATACTATTTAATTTCAATAAAGAAATATTGAAACTAAAAAAATACAGGGACAATCACTATAGCTAATTCTTCCTCTCACATCCTAATAACTCTACCCTATGAATTCTGTGGTAGAAGTCTCTGTCTGAAACAAATGGTATGGCAAATGTAAAGTGCTTGAGCAGGAGAGATCACACAGACTTTTTTCGGAAATCAATAATATAGTCAGCCAGTTGGTGGGCTGTAGTGTAATATCCAGCAGGCTTATCCAAACCTAAAATCTTCAGCTCAGAATCAGAGGGGTGTCCAATTATCTTTGTATTGAATGATTGAAGGAACTATTTAGTCTTTTGCTTTCAAATGCAAAGAAAAGTGGTGTCATGCTGGAGTACAGAACAACACTCCCTATGCTATGGAGATGAGAAGAAGGAGAGGTGTTTTGTAGACAGTGGGGGTGAACTGCTCTGGTGCTTTCCTCTTGCCAGCCCAAGTCAGGAGCAAGCTGCCTAGGGTGATAAAACTGCTTCTTCATATAATACAGTAGGTGAGCATTGTATGTTACTATGTTACTGTCAAAATCACCAAGTGAAAAAAGAAAGAAAAAAAGTCTGCAAAAAAGAAAATGCAGCCTCCACAGGAATGATAAGCTGCAATAAATGACATCTTGCTCTTGGGTTTAGATACACAATAAGAGAATTTTAAGGTAAATGCAATGGTTATACTGAAAGTAATGCAAAAGTGAGCATACGTTTTTATTAACACACATAGGTAGGTCATCCAAATTCCAATGTTGGTAGAGTAACACCTCCTCTATAGTAACTCAGCTTCTTCCTTTTTTAATGCAAGTAAATACTGGATTACAAGCAAAAGCAAGGTGCAGTCATTGAATTCTTGAAGAAGAAGAGGTGCAGACTGTCCAACATCCACAGAAGACTACAGAATGTTTATAGAAAGGACACCATTGACAAGAGTAATATGCACAGATGGATGAAGACGTTTAAAGAAGGAAAAACCAGCAACGAAGACAAATTACCTGATGGGAGACCATTCATTTCGGACAGCCTGCACTCTTCTTTCACCAAGAACTCAATGGAGGAACGATGCTTCTGCTTAGGAACCATCATTTACCTGCGATGAAAAAGAAGAAGAGTTACTATAGAGCAGTGTTTCTCAATTTCAGTCCTCAAGGCGCCCCAACAGGTCATGTTCTCAGGCCTACTATTATTTTGCACAGGTGATTTGATCAGTTTCACTGTCTTAGTAATTAGCACAGCTGTTTCATCTGAGGGAAAATCCTGAAAAAATTACCTGTTGGGACGCCTTGAGGACTGAAGTTGAGAAACACTGCTCTATAGAGGAAGAGTAATTCCACGTACACATGATCGGACATTCCAACAACAAAATCTTGGATTTATTTCTGACGGATGTTGGCTCAAACTTGTCTTGCATACACACGGTCACACAAATGTTGTCGGAAATTCCAAACGTCAAGAACTTGGTGACGTACAACACATATGACGAGCCGAGAAAAATGAAGTTCAATAGCCAGTGCGGCTCTTCTGCTTGATTCCGAGCATGCGTGGAACTTTGGGCATCGGAATTGTGTACACACGATCGGAATTTCCGACAAAATTTGAGAAACAGCTCTGAAATTTTTGTTGTTGGAAATTCCAACAAAAAATGTCCGATGGAGCCTACTACACATGGTCGGAATTTCCGACAACAAGCTCCCATCGAACATTTGTTGTCGGAAATTCCAATCGTGTGTACGCGGCATTACTCTACCAACATGTGAATAACCTATGGAAGGTAATAAAAAAAGTTACTTTTGATACAGCCCTTGTACTATATCAGAATTGTAGGGTCAATGTGCTTTGTCTTTTGTTTTTCTTTTACATTCATTTGAAGAAAAGAAAAAGAAAAGAAAATGTCACATACTGGGTTGTATGTCTGATGGCACCTGTCCTCTCTTTAAATGCCATGCACCCAACATACAATGAGCGAATATTACCTTGACTTCCTGTATTTTCTTGTAACACTAGGTTTTTTCAGTGCATTCTGTAAACTTGAAACTGCTTTTTTTTCTCTGTTCAATACAATGGAGGTATTTTAAAATTGAATTATTTAAACTGTTGCTGGAGCAACCAGAGCACTCAGCGAAAAGATTTATTTTCCTAGATTCCATGGTAGAGAAGAATAATGTCATTAAACACATTAAACAAAGAAAATGCCATGTTTTTACCATTAAACCGATGTGTGTAAATGAAGAAACTGCTGTGTAATAAAGAAGAATCCAGATATATTACTGAAATCAATCAAACCCAAGTAACTTGCACTTTAGAAATACAGTCAACCTGTAAGTGACAAACTGATGAAGAAGTTTATGACAATTACCAAAATTTTCCCAATGCATCAGGACGTATGTAAGAGAACAACCATTGTCATCTTGATGTGTGTTGTGTTGTACATTGTAAACTAAGTAAGCTTTAAAGGAAACAATTGCACTGAATATATCTATTTAGTGCTAGTCTAGGTAAGAAATTCTCTAGTTTTCCTCTGACTCATACCGACCAATCAAATATTCTCCATATGTTAGGTTACCTCATTTCAAAGTAAATTATTTGAACTGTCTTGGACAATACATTCATCCGTACATAGTGTGCAAAGCACGTGTTTCTGTGCTCTTTAGCAATGAACAATACTTGTGTCTTCAAGCATATGTAAATATTATCATGGCTTTGGCTTAGGAAACATATTAGTTCAACAAAGATTGATATTTCAGTTTTGCATTCAATAAATGCAAGATGGATTTTAACATCTCTATAGAATTCAACTGGTCAAATATCCCATCCAACTTACAACTGCTACAGTATTTTAAAGCTGTAGCAGTTGCTGGGGTCACAGTCCCCTGATGGATTATTTATAAAGTGAAATAAAAAATAATTTGAGAGCCCAGTTAGTCTAGAATGTGGGGTTTATTGTAGTGGCAGCTGGTGGGTTTTTCTTTTGGGGGGGCAGCAAACATCCACCCCCCATCCCCCGGGCGGCCGGCAGCATGGAACTACCATTCCCCCCCCAGGTAGCACTTACCCTATTTAGGTGGTAGGCTGTGATGTCCTCCAGCATGGTCCGCCCGCCGTGCATGCGGCAGGGTGAGGGCAGAGGCTTCAGTGTCCGCTCCTCCAGCAGCTTCCTCTGCCGTGTGTCTCCTCTCTCTACCACCTAAGCACTAGACATCCAATAGGATCACCTGACGCTTTGGCTAATCAGGAAACAGGCCTCATGACCTGCCTTCTGATTGGCAGGGAATGTCTTTAGTGTGAAAATTGCCAACATTCATTTGCTATTGTCAAACAACTGGGTGGGCTCGGAGCGCAGTGCTCTGCGCTCCAAGCCCACCCTTTTTGAAGCCTATTAGAGCCTCTGGCTTTAATCACGTGCTTCAAAAAAACACTCCCCCCATTCAAATCCATAGTCCGGTGCCCTGAAATGTAGATCAGGCCAGACACATGGATGGGGGGGTAGCACCCATACACCCTTTATGGACGGGTGACACACTGGTTTATTGTCAGGTTCCTATGGTAGTGAGCTCTTATAAAAGACCAACTCAGGGTTACCCTAGGTGCAGAGTTTGAGCCCCAGCCTGCTTCTTCACCAGGGCCCCTGATGGTGAGGATGGACTCGCAGTAGCCTGGAAGCAGGTTGCGACCACCAGGTAAGCCCAGATGAAGATGGAGAGACCAGGCACGTGTGCAGCATACAGATGGCAGGAGACAGAGGAGGATCCAGGAAACAAGCTGAGGTCAGGGCACATGGCAGGCAAGCAAAAAATGGTAGACAAAGCTGAGGTCAGTACATGGGAAATCAGACACAGAATACAAGTAATATGTGGGAGAGCAGGGGAAAGGAGAAAGAGAAACTAGGAAGTTGCTCAGACAACACAAGCTGCACTGAGCATGTCTATATATATAGAGAAGCAGACTCGGAGACAGACCAGGAAGTGATAGAAGGGAAAGGAATGTAAACCCAGGCGATGCCCATAGGTGAACACAAAAGCCAGCAGCACATGTGAGTAGAACCACAGGTCCAGGAGAAGCACATCAGCAAGGAGGTTAGAATTTCAAAAACAGTAAACTACAGGATAAACCATGACATTGGTTTACTTAAGGCAAAAAGTTTATTCACTTTGCGAGGGAATTGACACTATGCATAGGGATTTTCTTGTAGTTTATTGAATGAGATGAAGCTCTGATGACTTCCTTTAACCAATTTTGTCCAAGCAAAAATACTGTTTTTTTTTTTTTCCTTGCTTGTGATTTGGGTATTCTTAGGCAAGGCAATTTTCATCACATTCACTAAGGGAAATTTTCCTTTCAAAGTGAACAGCCAATTCACCTTTAGTAAAGCAAACCCATTGTGTTTAACCTCCCTGGTGGTATTCCCGAGTGTGGCTCGGGGTTAATTTTATTACCATTAGCGGTAACCCCGAGCCACACTCGGGATTGCATTGCAGAATCCTGGTACAGGTTACTTACCTTGTCACCAGGATCCTGCGATGTCCCCCCACTGTGTCCTCTGCCGGATGCTGCGCCCGATTCATTACTGTTCCATGCTACGTTCCCTGCAAGCGTCGCAATGCATAGTGGCGGAGCCTGGCAGCAAATTCAAAAAGTACAAAAAACATAGCACTCTGTAATCTGTAAGATTACATTACTGTATGAAGTAATTTCACATCAGTTTTGTCCCTAGTGCTTTGTCCAATGCCCTGCATGCAGTTTTATATTATATATACTGTTCTTTCTGCCTAGAAACTTGAAAACATCCATGGCATCCAAAAAGTGTCCCTTTATGTCAAAAGCGGGTTTAGACCAGCTAGAAAACAGCGATAGTAAATTAGAACACTTGCAGAATTGAGCGATAGTGATTCATGGGGAAATTCATTCTATTATTCTATTATTATTTTTTATAATTATTTAAGGTTATTTATTATATTATAATTTATGATTTTGTGTTTCAAATTTTATCATAACCGGGATGTCATTAGACTCTTGTTTGGACAGAATTAAGTGAGTTATTTCTAAGAATTACAGGCCTACAATATAAAACGCCAGATTTCTATGCAAAACAATGTACTGCTTTGAGATGAAAAAATCTGACATAATCATACCGCCAGGGAGGTTAAAGAAACGTACACGGGGCATGTCCTGGCCGCTACCGAAGATGGACGCTTGGCTGTGAAGCTCTGCCAACACTCGGCTCTCCACAGTAGCTCACAGCACTACAGCCATCCGCAACTGCCCCACAAGGCTGCTCACAGTATGGGGACACGAACAGGCTATGTCCCGTAAGAAAAACAAAATCCTGGGACCTCGCTGACTGATGAACTTTTAACTCATGTCAGCGGGCAGACACACAAAAGATGGTGCTGAGGCGAGCGGCCGCTCTTCTCCCCTGCCTCCCTCACAGACAGAAGAGGCTCTGAAAAACCTCTCTGACATGGAGGAATCCCCTCACCAGCCCTCCTCAGCCTCACCAGTGGATGGGGTAAGAGAGCTGCAGATTCCCCTCACATTCCCCTCACAAGTTCCCCATCTGGCAAGGATCTATTTCTACCACATCAAAGAGTGATTACTCTGTGCGGCTAGAGCAGCTCGCAATCTACCTCATCCATATGCTGGAGTACTTCTCTACCAAGACCTATCGGCTGCAACCTGCCAGCATAGAAAGGAATTTGTGACCATCACAGCAACTCTGAGATATCGCAATATCATATACCACTGGGGTTTCCCCACAAAGCTCCTAGTCACCTACCAAGGTCAGCTAATCATCATAAACACCCCAAAAGATGGATACAAACAGCTGTAAAATTGGGGCCTCTCCCCGCCTCCTCAACCCAACCCGCCACGGAGCAATGCAAGTCAGAAGACCTGAATATACCGACAACTCTGCTGAATCTATAATGAAAGAATCCCCGTTTTTTTAGAAGTTCTCACAAAAATTTGGATTCACAGGGAATGTATACTCAGCACTCCTTGCATTATACTCCTCCCCCACAGCCAAAGTCTAGAACTCAGGAATAACATCCGATCTGTTCAAGATTACCAATGGAACTCATCAAGGCTGTCTCCTCTCCCCACTAATATTTGCCCTCGTAATGGAACCTCTAGCAGAAGCCATCAGAGTGCACTCTCGCATCTCTGGCATACAAGTCGGAGATGTTACACACAAAATAGGTCTGTATGTGGACAATGTTATTGTAGCCATGACAGACCCCCTCCAATCCCTCCCAGCCCTGCTTGATCCACTTATGATTTTTGGTCGTATATACCTTTATACAGTTAATTGCACTAAGTCTTCCATGATTGGAATAGGCTTAGACCGAACCACAAAAAACTGTCTCTCACACATGTCGCCTTTCCCCTGGGCTCCATCTCACACCATTTTCTATTTAGGAACACAACTAACAACCCCTTCCAACAACACCCTTTGAATAAACTACAAAGCCTTACTCAACAAACTACAAAAAACTCAGCTCCTCTCTATGCACCACCAGAGCTTCCTGGGATGGGAAAATTGCACTGACAAAAATGTTCCTAATGCCTCATGTGTTATACTTTCTCCGCACAATCCCTGTGCCCATACTATCCACTCAATTATCCACACTACAAAGAGTTGTTAAGACCTTCATATGGAACAGCAAACCTCCCAGGATAAAACATTCCACTATATGCACAGCAACATCCAAATCCGGATTGGGTGTACAAAGCCACCCTTCTATGCCAAACTAAACACTGGTGGTCACTAACGGAACACCCCTCATAGGTTCAGATCAAAGAATCTTCCCTAGCACACCCCACCAGACCACTTCTTGACGCTATCTGGCACAATACAACCCACATCACTCCTTTCTCAGCACGGTAAACGCCACAATCAAAGTATGGAAATTTTGCAGCCAACATGCCAGAGGACTAACATCACAAACTCCGAAGTTCCTCCCTCTCTCCTCCCTAGAACTCATATGCGCAGACTTATTCACCTCTACATGGTTAATGGCTGGAATCTCAACAATCGAGGACTTATATGATAAAGGTGCCCTGCGCACATTTCAAGACCTACACTCGCTATTCCAGATCCCCAACTGAGAGTTCTACAAATTCCTCCGAATACACCATGCTCTATAAGCAATTACATGGTCAGACAATACCCTTACCGCTGACATTCTAAGCTTTTTTGAAAAAACTCATACCCTGATAAAGGGATTTCACACATCTACAAAGTGCTGAATTTCGCACAACATCACACCAAACTACCCTCAATGACCAAATGAGAACAAATCCTGAACTTCTCAGCAGGTATTACGACCTGGCACTACTCTACAAAAGCTCCACTTAAATTCTCCAGATCCCTTACTCATTGGAAAACTGCACAGAAACTCCTACATCATTGGTACCAGACGTCAGTAAAACTAGCCCGCATATCTCCCTCACATTCAGCCGCCTGCTGGAGAGGATGTGGTGATCTAGGAACAACTATTCACATCTGGTGGTCCTGTCTTTTACTTCTCCCTTTTTTGGGATAAGGTAAATCCCTCCTAGGGAAAATCACAGGAATCAACAATACGCTCACCCTCCAACAAGCATTACTAGGGCTAGACCTCGAGTTGTGGCCTCCTCCGCACCACTCCATTATTATGCACCTCCTCATTGCAGCATGACTTCTGATAGCACGCAACTGGAACAGCAACCATCTTCTTTCAAATCAGCAACTACTAACCATGCTAGGTTAGCACTTTCAATTGGAACTTATGTATGCAAAAGTACACCTTACAGTAGCTAGATTGCAAGAAACGTACACAAGTTGGCTATGTCAAGATCTCTGTCATGGCCTTTCTGGGAGCTGGCTCAGCACAATTGTTTTCTATCGTATTTGTTTCCCTACCTATCCTGAAGTCCAGTGCTCCACCACCCAATCCACCCAATTGTTCAAACAGCTATTAGATAATGATTTCTTTTAAACTGCTTTGTGGGATGGGACAAAAACACAAACTATTGGGAAGTCTTGGCATTAGAGTTTCTAAATGTCAGCAAGCAATTTAAAAGACAAATACCTAACCAAAATTCAGTTCTGAGACATGGGTGTGAGCTTTTTGTGATGGCTTGTAATCATGGGGATTTGGAACAATACATATAAACCACAGATATAATACATATAAACTACTCTGAACTTTGTACACCCCCCCCCCCCTTACCTCTTCATTTTCAATAAAAATTATTGATGGGTAAAGAAAAAAAGAAAAACTTCACTGCACTCTGTGTTGCTATAACAGCAAAGAGAGATTACCTTTGTCCTAACCCTTGAAGGGTGGAAGAATAAAAACAGTAGGCTTACTATGGAGGTCACCTGACATGTCAAGCAGATCAAAGGTTTAAATAAGAGGTGCTGGATGTGGAGTAATTAACGTTCTCTATCATTTGCATCTGGCTGGTGGAGTTTAGTGGCTTTGATTAGATAGCTCTTATTCACCAAGGGCCTTGCAATAGTACCATAGATGAAATACTATGGTGAAGAAAGTAGGTAATGATAGCACCACACCATCTGTCTAATGCTGCGTACACGCAATCGTTCATTCCGACAACAAAATCCATGGATTTTTTTTCGACAGATGTTGGCTCAAACTTGTCTTGCATACACACGGTCACACAAATCTTTTTGGAAATTCCGATCGCCAAGAACGCGGTGACGTACAACACGTACAACGAGCTGAGAAAAATTAAGTTCAATAGCCAGTGCAGCTCTTCTGCTTGATTCCAAACATGTGTGGAACTTTGTGCGTCGGAATTGTGTACACACGATCGGAATTTACGACAACAGATTTTGTTGTCGGAAAATGTGAGATCCAGATCTCAAATTTTGTGTATCGGAAATTCCGACGGAAAATGTCCGATGGAGCCCACACACGGTCGGAATTTTTGACAACAAGTTCCCATCGAACATTTTCTGTCGGAAAAACCCGACCATGTGTACGGGGCATTAGAGTCTTAAGTCTCGTACACATGATCTGATTTTCCAATGGGAATTGTGTGATGACAGGCTGTTGGAGGAAAATCCAACCGTTTCTATGCTCCATCGGACAATTGTTGTCGGATTTTCCATGGATAAATGTTGGATGGCAGGCTTTAAAATTTTAAGGGGATAAATGTCTGTTGTCGGATTTTCCGAGTGTGTGTACACAAGTCCGTTGGACAAAAGTCCAAAGTACAAACACGCACGGAAGCAAGGACGAGCTGGAAGCAGTCGGTCTTGTAAACTAGCGTTCGTAATGGAGAATTAACATTTGTGACGTGGCAAATTATGAGATCTCCAAATGCAGCGCACAATTCTCTTCTTCTTTAATGGGATAATAATGAAGCTGCTTTTTTCTAGTGATATCAAAAATAATATTATTTATTCAACCAAAAAATAAAATAAAAGGCTCATGCATGTGTCCTGCGTCTTAATATAGGGGGTAAACAATGCCAAAAGTTGGTGAAAGCAGGGGAAACAAGTAAATGTGCTGTTTTAAAAATAGTAACCTCAGAAGAGCGGTATTATTAGGGCACTACAACTTGTATGGTAAACGCTAAAGGGAAAAAATCCAGCCCTGAGAGTAAATAACTCTACTGTTCATTGAATATCTATTTTGGGCAGTTTAAATGCCAATTTTCTCTGTCAACATACAGTATGTCTATATAATCCTAATATTACTGGGTTTATCATCTGGTACAAAATACAGAAGAATAGTTGGAAACCCATGAGCATCTTTCCTTTTTTTTCTACTTTTAAGAAGATCAGAGCAGCTGCAATTGATGCTTTTTTTGCTTGAAAACCAGACATCTGCTACATTTCATTATAACTGTGTGCCTGTTTCTATGTACAGTCAGCTGTAGGGTTGGATAAGTATCAGAGTTACCATTAAAGGCTAATTTCAACTTTAGAACATGTTATATGTTACACCCGTATTTATGGTGTAAAGGTAAAATGCCCAGCGCATACCCTCCTTACCCCTTGACGCCCTCCCTGTGACAGCGGGTGGGGGTTTCTCTCTCCTGCACCAGCTTTCACATTTAAAATTGTAATTACTGTGCGTGTCTCTGCCCACACAGCCATGTCATAGTTACATATTTAGTAAGGTTGAATAAAGACACCAGTCCATCCTGAGTGAGTGTGGGTGCATGTCTACAATTATCCCTGTTTATTTAAGGTACCCATATAGTGCTGTCAATTTACGAAGCACTCCACACATACATCGCACACTCACATTGGTCCCTACCCTCAAGGATCCCACAATCCAAGCTCCCCAACTCACATTCATGTACTAGGACCAATTTTGGACAGAAGCCAATTAACCTACCAGCGTGTCTTTGGAGTGTGGGAGGAAACCAGAGTACCCGGAGAAAACCCATGCAGGCACAGGGAGAACATGCAAACTCCAGGCAGGTTATGTCGTGGTTGGGGCGGCACAGTGGTGTAGTGGGGAGCACTCTCACCTAGCAGTAAAAAGTGACCCTTTTTACTGCTAGGCAAGAGTGCTACCCACTACACCACTGTGCCGCCCCAATTCATTCATTTACAGGGAACTGTGAATGAAAAAACTACAAGCCCCTCCTGCCTCTGCCACTTCAATGCAGGGCACTTATACCCCCTTCCTGCCCAGGCAAGTTTTCAGTTTTCAGCGCTGTCGCATTTTTAACGAGAATTGCGCGGTCATGCAACACTGTAAACAAACAACATTTTTATCATTTTTTCCCCACAAATAGAGCTTTCTTTTTGTGGTATTTGATCACCACTGGGTTTTTATTTTTGGCTAAAAAAATATAAAAAAGACCAAAAATTTTGGAAAAAAAAAAAGTTTTTCTTTGCTTCTGTTATAAAATTTTGTAAATAAGTACGTTTCCTCCTTCACTGGCAGGCACTGATGAGGTGACACTGATGAGGTGGCACTGATGGGCACTGATGATGAGGCACTAATATGCAGCACTGATGGGGACTGATGGATGGCACTGATATGGAGCACTGATGGGCACTGATGGGCACTGATAGGCGACACTGATGTGTACTCATAGGTGGCAGTGATGGTCACTGATAGGCCGCACTGAACATTTATAGGTAGCACTGATGGGCACTGATAGGAGACACTGATGGGCACAAAAGAGCCTACGTCATAGGCTCTTTGCCAAGATCGGACATGCAGTGTGTCAGAGCGACACACCACACCACCGCTCGCCTCGCTGCGCACCCTCATGCGTGCATGTGAGCGCCTTATCCTGCTGGACGTAATATGACGCCCAGTCAGGATAACTTAGTCACTTTGTGGCCGCCATTCTGCTATACGCGGGGTGGGAGGTGGTTAAAGAACAACAAGCTTAGTGATCAGCATGCTCACAGTCCATTCATTCTTCCTTCAGCTTTCTCACTGCCAGCCCATACAGATGTATGGGCAGAAAGCTTGGGGGAGAATGTGAAGGAGCCTGACATTTGTGATCCACTGATCATGAGTGCAATGCTTTGTGTTGTAAAATGAAAAGATATAATAAAATATTTACAAAACTGTGAGGGGTGTACTCACTTTTGTTAGATACTGTATATATCCCACCAGTGGCGGCTGGTGCTCCATTTTTTGGGGGCGGCAATCAACCCCCCTGCCATCGGTCTGCACTTACCCCATCCACAATCACGGCTCACCGACCCCTCCGACTCCTGCTTGGTCTGGTGCATCACTTGAGCCACGTGTGACTTGTCAGGCCTCTCCCCTATCACAACTGACCCCACCCCTCCCGCCCGCATGATACAAAGTATCGGAGATCGCTCAGCGTGGATCGGAGAATAGATTTCTATGTGTGATATGGGAGAGGTATTCTCCATGTCATCTCCATATACCAGAGAGAAGTCAGGTGTGTCTCCGGAGTCCTCCAGTGATTCCAGGCAACTCTGCCTCTGCACATGTCACTGCCAGAGACTGCAATCTCATTGGCTGCAGCCGGCTCCACCTACCTCCTCCTCTTCCTCTGCTCCTCTACTCCTCCTCTCCGCCTCTTCCTCTGCACACATCACACAAGTGGGTGGACTGCACCTCGAGCCCACCCTTTTTGAAGCCAATTAGAGCCTCAGGGTCTAATCATGTGCTTCAAAAAAAAAAAAGAAAACCATTGGAATCCATGCGCCCTAATGAGCGGGCCACAACTCTATCCCACAATACCAGGGTCTCTCAGTCTAGTGATCTCAGTAATTAGATCTGAAACAGACACAAACAGGCAGAATAAAGAAAGTAAGAGATGATGGTAATTTCTGGGATGGACACTGGGTGACCCAAAACAAGAAGTTGTCTTGTCCCTTTAGCAAATAGTGACAAGCTAGGTGAATGGACATAGAAGAATCAATCAGCCATGACACTACAAACTTCAGCCTCAACATATAAGTTCATCATTACAAGGTAAAGCAAACAAATGACACAGGGAATAGAATTGCACTAATACCTAGGTGAAACAACAAAACATTTAAAAGTGTACCTTTAACTATCTGCAACCTACATTTGCATTGATAAGAAACCGGAAAATTTACTTTAGCAGGACATTATTACTACCCCCTTGCTAAATGTAGTTTTGGGTTGAGTAAGGCCGGCCATACACAGAGTGAATTTTTTTGTTGCAGGAAAGAAATTTGCTTGATCATTATACCAGTTAGTTGCTGTTAACCCCAGTTGCACTGAGGAAATTAATATAAATGGGACTTTTAAGGTGGGTAATCTTCCACAAAATATATACACAAAGACATACATAAATTAAAATGTTGACCTTTATTTGCATATTTCCCCAAAAAAAGGGTAGAACCCCCAATTATATTTAAAGCCATCCAGATTACATACAAATATAAAAAAAATATAAAAGCTTTGCAACATAGCCACCATCTGTCCATTCCCAGCCATATATATCTTTGCTGTATTGGGTCAAACACCACCCAAATGGGTAATCATGAAAAAATAACACTCTCCCCTGTTACTGTAGTTGGGAAGATGTTGGAAATGTTTAAAAAAATACTGTGGATGAATAAAAGATCCCAACACATTTCGCCCAAAAGCTTCTTTAGGGAGACAGAGGGTTTGTGTCAGGGTAATATAAATGGCTATTGCTTTAGGTGTAACAGAGCCACCTAGCCTTGCAATTTCACCACCCAGGAAAACAAAGAAAAATCTGCTCAGAATACAGAGAAATGAAAAGATCTTGAGGTAGTCATTGTGAATGACACCAAAAAAACCTCCATATACAAAGACCCTATGATCTTGTACTGTACTGTACTGTGGAATGTTCCTCATAGAAGTCTATGATACCTAAACAGCTTACTACCGAAAAGATGGATACATTCCTCCACTGATCGCAAAACAGATTCAGCAGAAACAATCACCAAATGTTTTTGGGTCAATGAGATAAAAAAATCATAGTTTTTGCTAAATTTTTAAATATACCACTATTCAGAAATATACTGAATTCCAGAAAAGATTTACATTCAATACAGGAAAACAGGACCTTGAACCTTCGTTCTTACATTATTATTATTATATCTTACCACTAGAGGGCCTCTCAAACCACATTATTAGTTCTGTCTGCTTTAGCCCTTTAAGTGCAGGAGGCTTTATGCTTAAGTCATTATGACTGAATGTATGGCTTTTTTGCCAGGTTTATCATTTTCAGCTATGTGATTATTATTTTTGAACTATCGTTGGCTCTCATTGCTGAAAATATTGGTAATGCATTAGTATAGCTTTGTCAATTAAACATTTTAGACTGTAAGCTCTTTAGCAGCATTTGGCACATACATTAAATACACAATTGAATGTGTACTCACAATACCATTGACACAAAACAAAGAAAATAAACCTTAAACTTCACACTAGTGCAGCCAGTGTATAAGACTGTAAAAAAAAAAAAAAAATGACAAAGACTTAGTGCATACAATAATATAAAAAAAGATGCAATTAATAATTATTGGAGGATATGAGCCCCCCCTTCCCTTGCCACACTGGGCATGACATTTTAAGAAAACCAAAATGCAATTAAAGACCAAGTAATTTGTTGTCGCATTATTGAACTATTGATTGAATTTGCGATTAAAGCGTACATCCGCCCACTGCTGCAAAAATTAAAAACCAGCAGCTAGACATACTGCAGCTGCTGGCTTTTAATAATAGGACACTTACCTGTCCTGGAGTCCAGCGATGTCGGCACCGCAGCTGATGTTTTCATCAGCTGTCGGGTGCTGCTGCCGCCATTGCAGTTAAGGGTACCCGGCAGTGTAGCATTACGGCTTCACACCAGGAACCCTACTGCGCATACGAGAAGCTCTGATCCTCATTCCTACTGGCCCGGCGACAGGGGGAGAGGAGGGAGCCGAGCCGTGACATCAATATCCGTGGCTGGGGCTCCCGGAAGTGGGAAAAGGATACCTGTCAAAGACAGGTATCCTGTCCCCCCTCCCCCTGAAAGGTGCCAATTGTGGCATTGGAGGGGGGGAGGAAACAAATGAGCGGAAGTTCCACTTTAATTTCCTGTCCTCCATAGACTTGAATACAGAGGGAGATTTATCACTAATAATTGCTCATGTACTATATTCTTAATTTTAACTATACACTTGGGAGAATAATCTCAGAAAACAAATTACTTTAAAGTACATTGTTTGTGTTCGATCTGTGGAGTTTTAATGGTGCGCTATATGCAGCTTTTCATTGGTGGTTAGTACGGTTGAACCCCACCTTATAACTTTTTCTAGTTTTAGATGCAGTAAAGAAATGTCAGAACCTCTTCCAAGTTTTATTGTGGGGTGTGTCCAGTGGTGGCTGGTGCTCCATTTTTTGGGGGGGCAAACAAACCACCCGCCACTTCCGTCCCACCCCCGGTCAGGCAGTCGGTCGATTCCCCCATCCCCGTCAGTCGGTCAATCCTCCCACCCCCCCTTCGCTCGCTCGTCTGCCCATCAGACCCGCACTTACCCCATCTAGGTAGCGGGCAGCTTTGGTTCCTTCCTGCATCTCCTCCTCCTTGGCAGCTTCACAGCGGCTTCCCCTGCGTCTCCACCTCCTCGGCAGCCTTTTCTTCGGCGGCCAATACGGTCGCTTCTCCTTTCGGCCAATCAGGTCTTAAGACCCACTTCCTGATTGGTCAGGAGGAGAATCAGGAAGACAATAGCGAATTTTAATTTGCTATTGTCACACAACTGGGTGGGCTAAGGGCGCAGTGCTCTGTTCCCCGAGCCCACCCTTTTTTGAAGCCATATAGAGCCTCAGGCTCTAATCATGTGCTTTCAAAAAAACAAAAACCCTGTTTGAAATACATGCGTCCAGCACCCTGCATGTAGATTAGGGGCCGGACACATGGATTAAGGGGGCGGTGCCCATGTGCCCTATATGGTCGGGCTTGCCACTGAGTGTGTCTCTATTTGATAAATGTATCAAGTGCTGGGGCAAGAACATCCAGTGTCCAGGGCAAAGATGCTAAATTGCGCCCCCTCCCCCTTCATTATGTGCAAGTTTATGAGGAGGAGGGGGAGAGAGAGCACAGCCCATACCTCCTCACGGCTCTCTTCTCCTCTCCTTGCCACTTTCAGCGCTCGGCTGACAGAAGTAGTAATGCCACTATCACTACTCCTATCAGCCTTATAGTAGAAGGAACTTGCGGTGCCCCAATCCCTACAATACACGCTGCACCCAGGGCAACTGTCCCTTCCTCCCACCCCTTGTCCCAGCCCTGAATGCATCTTCTCTTTCACCCAATTCGATTCAACACGAAGTGAGGGGAAATCTCTACTAAGGAAATCAAACCTTTAAAGTGGTTGTAAAGGTAGAAGGTTCTTTTAAGATAAAAACATACCATGTTCAGTACCCCCCAGCCCCCTCTTTATACTTACCTGACTCCGATCTTGATCCAGTGCTGTCTCTCCTTACTAGACATAGAGGCTGCAGTGTGAGATATTGGCTCCAGCTACTGTCAATCACAGCCTGTGAGGAGGGAGAGGGGGCGGGACCAAGCAATGTTGTGTGTGTCAACAGACACGCAGAGCCCAGGCTTGTGACCGAGTCCACAAGAGTGCCTCCATAGTAAGTGGCTTGCTATGGGGGCACTCGGAAGGGAAGAGGAGACAGAAGCGCTGGTAGGGGAACCCAGAAAAAGAGGTTTAGGTCTTCTCTATGCATAATAATTGCACAGAGCAGGTAAGTATGCTATCTAAAAAAAAAAAAAAAACCTTTACAGTATTGTCAAGAAATTTCCCCATAGGTTACCCTAATTGAGAATGTCTACTTCTCCTGTTTTAGGAGTTCTTCTCACTTCTTATCCTGGTGACACATGTTACCAAGATAGAAATCAGAAGTAAATCTTCTCAATGATGAAAGCAAGAAAACCATGTTAGGGGTTCTAACCATTCTCTTTTTTTAATCTACAAACATGTTTTTATCTGTCCTAATTAAGTACACTTCAGTGTGTATTTATCAGAATAGAGCTTTCATCACCTCCACACACCTAGGCACAGGAAATGTATTTCTCATTGTCTGCTTAACCCCCTCGAGCCGACAGTACACATATATGCAGCCCCACTGGACTGGACTTTTTTGCATCAGGCCGCGTGTATGCGTATCTGTCTTTGTGCTGGGAGCGTGCCACACTGCATGTTCCCAGCATAGATACTGGGCTCTCTGAGCGAACCCTGGGTCCCATACTAACGATCGGTACCTGGATCTCCTGGTTCTGGGTCACCTGATCGCTGTGATAGTCTCTGATTGGCTCACACTGATCAGTCACTGTAGCCCACCCCTGTGTTTCTCTCTATGTGAATGTAGGATAGAGATACATTGTATCTCTCTCTCCCATTGCAGAAAGAAAAATAATAATAATAATAATAATATAAAATTAAAAAATTAATTTAAAAAGGTAGATCAAGGTTTGATCTAGGTCAGTGCCAGTGTTTGAGTCAAGGTTAGGGTCAAAGTTCAAGGTCAGAGTCAAAGGTCAGGGTCAGTCTATTTTAGGCAGTATTAAAAAAAATATTTTAATTAGTATCAGTGTCAGTTAGCGTCAGTGTGTTTTAGATAGGATTACAAAAAATGTGCACTATTGTTTTTGGGCTGTAGTATGGGTACATAAAACACCTAACACATATGTGGTATTGCTGCGATCGTCCAGAGCAGCAGCATTTCTTTAGGGTTTTCTTTGGTGGTAGGTTATGGCAGTAACACAAAATGAAAAGCTAAATTTAAAAAGTATATTTTTAAAAATATTTTAGGCCAGTTTTCCTATGATAATAAAAAAAATCAGGAGATATCCATTACCATTTACCACCAAATGAAAGGCCAATTTGTCCTGAAAAAAACAAGGTATAATTCACCTTGATGTACAAGGTAGTTGTGATGATATGTACGTTTTTACTAACACGTGTCAAAATTGCAAAATTGTGCTTAGGCATTAATATTTGCTTTACCTTTTGGCGTGAAGGAGTAAACCCCTTCCCTCCCAGCCCTACTGTCCTTTTAACAGGGTCTTTAGGTCCAGAGGGTGGGAAGGACTGCTTGATCACGTAAACACTGTGATCACATGATCAAGAGACGGTCCTGCTGGCTCTCATTCATTAATAGAGACTGGGAGCTGCCTAAGACAGCTTGGTTACTGTGCTGGGAGCGCACAGTGAGCTTTGACCCATATGTGGCCATATGTGTTATCTGGATCCGTGGGAACATACTGTATGTTATGGCGTTAAAGACCCCCTCTTTGCCACCACACATATATGTTATGCGAGCAAAACATTGAAATTTTTCTAAAGTCATTTTTTTTTATTTTTGTTAAATAAAGTAGGGAAGGGTTAGAACCCTTTTCTTGTTTTCATTGCTGTCTCTTCTAAGGAACTTCATACTTTTATTTGTCCTGATCATCATTGTTATCAGGGCTTAAGTTAAGAGACAAAAAAAGAAAAAAAAAATGCAATGGGCACTAGTTGTCCTTTGGACTATTCATCCTCATGTGCCTTAAACTCACTCATCCATGTCTTTATGGACCAGTTTTGTGCACTGGTCCAAATCAATTAGTGGAGGGGGGGTTATGGTGTGGGGTTGTTTTTCAGGAGTTGGGCTTGGCCCCTTAGTTCCAGTGGAGGCGTTAGCATACCAAGGCATTTTGAACAATTTCATGCTCCCAACTTTGTGGGAACAGTTTGGGGATGGCCCCTTCCTATTCCAACATGACTGTACACCAGTGCACAAAGCAAGGTCCATAAAGACATGGATGAGTGATTTTGGGAGGGAGGCACTTGACTGGCCTGCACAGAGTCCTGACCTCAACCAGACCACATAGAACACCTTTGGGATGAATTGGGGATGGCCCCTTCCTGTTCCAACATGACTGCACACCAGTGCATAAAGCAATGTCCATAAAGACCTGGATGAGTTTGGGGTGGAAGAACTTGACTGGCCTGCACCCAATAGAACATCTTTGGGGTGAATTAGAGCGGAGACTGCGAGCCAGGCCTTCTCATCCACATCAGTGCTTGACCTCACAAATGCGCTTCTGAAAGTATGGTCAAACATTCCCGTAGACACACTCCTACACCTTGTTGGCAGCCTTCCCAGAAGAGTTGAAGCTGTAATAGCCGCAAAGGGTGGGCTAACTCAATATTGAACCCTATGGACTAGAACTGGGATGCCGGTAAAGTTCATGTATTTGTAAAGGCAGGTGTCCCTGAGGCAATCTTCCTAGATAAAGTCTCCTCCTATGAAAAATTATGGAGACCCTGGATAAATAATTTCCTTGAACAAATTCTAAGGGTATTGTTTACAACTCATGGGCCTCTCTAGGGACCCCTATTCCTTTGAAACCCCCTCACACCAACCCCCTTCCTCCCCCTATCCTATTTAGTTCCTTCGGTCTCCAACCACACTTTTATGCACCTCCCTCCTAATTCCCCTCTACCCTCCCTTTTTTTTCTGAGACTACTTTTACAACCTAGTCTCCACTCAAATCCAACAATGAGGGGTTTACCCTCTAAACATGATAAGCTGCTTGGCACTACTTGATTGGAACTAGCTTCCTCATTCCTCATGTATATATATATATATATATATATATATATATATATATATATATATATATATATATATATATATATATATACTTTTTTGTGTGTTTGTGTCACTAAAAATGAGAGAAAATCAGAATGTTGGAGTTGTTGTTTGACCAGGATAAGAGGGCAATTCCCCCAATGGATACACCTTATTTGGTCACAACTGTCTAAGAGAGGATTTCCCCTTCCTTTGGAGAGATTTCCTTTCACATCTTACATAGTTACATAGTTGGTAAGGTTGAATAAAGACAACAGTCCATCTAGGTCAACCTGTGTTGGTGTGTGTGTGCATGTAGAAAATCATTTCCCATATCCCCATATATTATTTTCGCAAAGAGTCACGTCCAACAATCTTTTAAAACTATCCATACTTTCTGCTGACACCACCAATTAAGAGTTCCACCTCCTTATTGTCCTGACAGTGAAAAAACCCTTACATAGCTTAAGGTTAAATCGCTTCTCTTCACTTCTCTTCCAGTCTCATCTTGAGTTTCATCCTCATGCTGAGATCTCTGTTGAGATATTCGTATATTGCTCTCATATCTCCTCCCAAGCGTCTCTTCTCCAGTGAGAATACATTTAGTGCTTGAAGTCGTTCCTCATAATTGAGGTCTTCCAGTTCCCATATTAATTTGGTTGCCCTACTCTTGGCTCTCTCCGTGTCTTGAGACAAGAAGTAATGGTAAAGTCTCCCTATTGGAATACAAACTGCAAAAATTTAAAAATAAACTTTAACAATACTTTAAAATTAAACTCTTGCTGACTATGTCCCACAAAGCAGCAAGTAGGGTGAAAGTTAAGGCCCACATGCCGCACATACGCATCTATGGCAGCTGAGGATTCTTTACTTAGAGCATGTTCACTGCCCACTTCCAACACAATGCCTGAGCTGTCACAACAGCTCCCGGTCTCTAGCTATGATCGAGAGCTGGTGGCTCCAGATCATGTGACAGCCAATCACAGTGGTCACGTGGTCTAGAAGCCCCCACCCCCTTAAGATCCATATAAAGTGTTGTGGGACGACTGGGAAAGGGTCAGTTCATTTTCACTTATTGTTACTTTACTCTTTTCTTTACAAGTTGGTTCATCATTTAAAATATATTTGATAAAGTATCAAAATGTATTGAATTAAACCTACCTGGTAAAGGATGTTACAGAATAGCTATTTAAAACTGATCTTTGCTGTATTTTTTCACCTTGGATCCGGAACTTTCTGAAAGAAATTAAGGAAATTTGATTAATTGCTCTGTATCCTCCTATTTAATAAAGCTGGCACAGACTTATGGTTTGGTAAATTCTCACTCACATGAACGTGATTTATTTAAGGGCAGTAGGAAAGCGTGACCTTACAGTCTCTTGATTAATAAAAATGACTTTTATATAGACTAGGGATCTGGTAATTTTTTCTACTCGTTGTGAGTGAATGTTCATATTTGGCTTTGCATACATATCTAGGCCAGCTATTCACTACCTTAATCCTTTTCATTTGCCTTTTTGCCGTTTTTTAATTGATAATCACACAATGCGTAACCGGTTGCAAAAACAAATAATAATATATAAATTAATTTACTCAACTAAGGGAGGATGCATGTGATCAGCACAGGGCCAATCAGTACTGTCCAGACAGAGGGCCAGGGGTCTTGCAGTCTCATAGGACAGTCAGAAAACTCCTCCTACAAGCTTTAACCAGTGATTGGTTGGACATTGATAGAAACCACAAGACTGCTATATACTGCTGAAGAGAAAAGGTATTTAGCAGTGTATATTTACTAAAATACTGTATTTATCGGCATATAACACGCACTTTTTTCCCCTGAAAATCAGGGGAAAATCGTGGGTGCGTGTTATAGGCTGATCCCCGCCGATTTTGTGTTATCGGAGCGATCGCGGCAATTGCCGCGGTCGCCGCCGACATACACAGCCGTGGGTAGATTCAAATATGGCGCCGAGACTGCAGGGATTCGTCGGAGCCGAGATACACATACCCGAGTGTTCTCGACTCTTTTCGGCGCTGCCGTCATGCCCAGTCCCGCCCCTGGACCTGTGTTATGTCCATCATAGGGCGGGACTGGGCGTGGCTGTGAGCTCTCGGAGCCGAGATACACATACCCGAGTGTTCTCGGCTTTTTTCGGCGCCGCTCACAGTCACGCCCAGTCCCGCCCTATGATGGACATAACACAGGTCCAGGGGCGGGAATGGGCGTGACAGCGGTGCCGAAAAAAGCCGAGTACATTTGGGTATGTGTATCTCGGCTCCAACGAATCCCTGCAGTCTCGGCGCCATATTTGAATCTGAAGACACACTCGGCCCGACCCATCTTTGCTGACAGGACGAGACCTTTTAGAATGAGGAGCTACTATCCTTGAGCCTTTGCAGATTCTTGTCCTGCTATTGTGCGGTCCTGTTCCTCTATTGGTATTATCCGGTTGGGATCTGGCACCCTTGGATTTTTTGCACCAGTTGGTACAGTGGACGATGCCTGGCAATGGTGGCGTGTGCTTTAAATTTTAGACTTGCACCAATAGCTTAGAAGAATCAATGATGCCGATCTATGCCCTGATGAAGCAATTCGTTTTTTGCGAAACATGTTGGCTGACAGGCACGAATGAAATTTGAACATAATACTGGATGGTCATACTTGTGTTTATATATATTTATATCTGTTTTGTATACTTTTTCCCTTTTTACTGCAATTAAATAAAAACAACATTTTAACTATCTTACTCGTTGATACCTACTGGAAAATAGACGTATTATCTCCCCACAAAAATCCCAAGTCTCTTGAAAGAATCCTAACTTTTGTTGTATTTGGTTATAATCAGGGATTGGGAGAATCGTCTTAGTTCCTGTGTATGTCCACAACCTTTCATCATTTGGTAAAATTATATTCAGTTATCTATTCAGATGATGTCTTACAACATGTGTATTTAGAAAATGTCTCTAGCTTCATTAATGTAATAGTTTCCTGCAGATGTAAGAAATACGACCACACAATAGTCTCAGCCCTTTTACTGTTCTTTATTTTTATTTTTTTCCTAAATAAGTTATTTATGCAGAAAATACATCTGCATATGTATCATTGCCACAAACACTTTGGTGTTTTCCTAGCTTTTGTACAATGTTAAAAATGATGGCAGCCCTAAATAAGGTAATAATGACAATGCAGGTATTCTTCTTGCAGCTTAGCAATACACAGGTGTTCCTTAATAGAGGAGATGCTGTACATGAGTATTTCATAATAGAGACGAGTCTTGTACATTTAAATGGTTTTCAGACACAAGCAGGGGAAAAGCCTTTTGTCTGTCTACAGCAACAGGATTGAAATACATTAAAAAAAAATGTCCTTGCTGTTAAAGCTGTATATAGATGCACTCTAATTCTAAAAGGAATACATTTATTTACAATGCTTTATTCAGTTTAATCTTACAAATGGCACTGTGTGTGTTTTTTTTTATTTTTTTTAATGTGATGATATTTACTCTAATGCCCTGTACACACGATACGATTTTCCGACTGAAAATGTGTGATAGGACCTTGTTGTCAGAAATTCCGACCATGTGTAGGCTCCATCACACATTTTCCATCGGATTTTCCGACACACAAAGTTTGAGAGCTTGCTATAACATTTTCCGACAACAAAATCCGTTGTCAGAATTTCCGATCGTGTGTACACAAATCCGACGCACAAAGTGTCACGCATGCTCAGAATAAATTAAGAAACGAAAGCTATTGGCTACTGCCCCGTTTATAGTCCCGACGTACGTGTTTTACGTCACCGCGTTCAGAACGATCGGATTTTCCGACAACTTTGTGTGACCGTGTGTATGCAAGACAAGTTTGAGCCAACGTCCGTCGGAAAAAATCCATGGATTCTGTTGTCGGAATGTCCGATCAATGTCCGATCGTGTGTACAGGGCATATCTCTTTCAATGTTTAATTCCAAATCACTTTTAGTATTTTTTTGCTTTGCTGATAAATGCAGAGAAATTATTTGTATTTGCATATAGCCTGTTGAGCTACAATGTAAACAAATATGTTTGTTCACCATCAAAACACAGTCATATTTTTTTGTATTTTTGGTTCTCTTTTGCTAGGATTTTCTGTGTTTAATGTAATCAATAAAACAACAAAGAAACAACAGATGTTGATGAAACAACAAATATTACCAAAATTATTAATATTTATTAAGCTTGATAATACAAAGATTATTCCATCTTTGAACGATTGAAGATAAAGTCAACCTGGCGTTGAGACCACTGACAAAAATTGAGACAATGAGTAATGTATAAAATTGCATCAGAATTACTGCAAACAACTAAAGAAGAATCAATCGAAGTCCTGAAGAACCTATGCCAACAAGTCTGGAAAGCCACTCAACGGCTACATAACCTCACTATACTTATTCAATCTGTATGCTAAATATATAATGAGAGAAGCAGGGCTGGAAGACAATGATAGAGGTTTTAAGATTGGTGGAAGTCACATCAACGATCTTTGAAATGCTAATGACACTGCACCCACAGAAAAAAAATGCAGAGGACATATGGAACTACATAGAGGAAAGTTAAAGTGCAGAGTCAAATATCAAACTTTAGCTAAATATCAAAATGACACTTATAACAACAGAAATGACTGTTGACTTCCATGTTGATGGTGAAGACACAGAAATAATAGCTTCTGCCTCCTGGGTTCATTCATATGATAATAATTTTCAGTTGAGTCAAGATATACAACCTAAATTCCTCATCATTTAAATCATGGGTGTCCAACCTGCAGCTCTCTAGCTGTTATTGGAACTATAGGACCCATGAGGCATTGTAAAGAAAAACTCATGAGGCATTGCAAGGCTGAGAGTTGCAAGCATGACTCCCAAAGGCAAAGGCATGATGGAACTTGGCTCCTAAAGGCAGAGGCACGATGGGGCATGTAGTTCCATAACAGCTGAAGGGCTGCAGGTTGGACACCCATGATTTAAATGATAATTATTTTTGGCAGTGAAGATACTGTATATAACCCAAACTGACCATGGAAGAGTAAGGATAAAAAAAACATAGAAAAGATATCCAAAAGTACTGATGTGTCTAAAACTTATGAGCTAAAGGGGCCTCAAATGTGGCGCCTCACATCACTTAAGGGCCACACATAATGTTCAATATATTTAAAGTATAACTGAAGGCAACACTTTTTTTTAGATTTGGAGTGGGGAGGGATCAGAGCCCCTGTCATTTTTTATTGCTGTCTGTGTCCCCTCTGTAATTGTCCTGTTAACCATTATCATTGAAAGTGAAAGTAAAGAAAATCCCAAATTTTGGGTTGTCCCCAGAAAAGTAATAGAAGGGAAATCTTCCAATGGGGATGCTAGTTCTGATGACCTGGGGGTCCCAAAGGGATTCCTTTAATTTGCAGGGTTATAACCCTCCTTTTCTCTATCCAAAATGAAAAAAAAAAGATTTGCCTATAGTTCTAGTTAATAGAATTGTCATAAACTGCAAAACTAGTAGATGAGATAAGGGCCAAAGCGTGGGTCTATGCCACATTTTTGGCTTGGAATATGCTGCAGAAGGCAATATGAATCTGGAAACATGTTACCAGTAGTGTATTTAGGTTTTGTGCTGCCCTAGGCCTGACTAAACTCGTGTACCCCTTAATTTAAATATGACCCACCCCTTCCTGTCAAGGCCACACCCCCTTGCTGTTCAAGACCCGCCCTGAAATTTTCAAGTGGGGACACCAGTTCTGAGGGTCTGGGGGGGCAATGGATTCCCTAAATTTGCATAGATTTCCTCTTACTTCCTGTTTGGCTATGGGGCAAGAAGTGAAGGGAAATCTCTGCAATGGGACAGGGATGGTAAAAAATAAACTGACAGTGGCTTGTAACCCTCCCTTTATTCTATCCAAAATGAAAAAAAAAAAAAATGTTGCCTATAGATCTACTTTAAGCACAAATATCTGATAATTTTATGGAGAGGACTAAGAAGATATAACCATGCCAATGGTGCAGCAGAAAACATAGCACAGCGAGGAAGGTTTGTGGTCCAGGATGATAGGACAATCAAAATTAGAAGTAGCGCGGCCCCCCACAGTTGCAGAATCCTGGCCGCCGCACACCGGAAGCAGTAAAGCCGCTTTATGGGGGCCGCTAGACTAATTTGCCTCTCAGCCCAGTCCGTCCCATAAGACTGGCGCTACACTAACAGTGTAGCGCAAGCCGGCGGGGACTCTTTTCTGTGCTGCCCCCCCCTGCAAAGTGCTGCCCTAGGCCTAGGCCTTGTTGGCCTAGGCCAGGATACAGCGCTGCATGTTACATGAGGCTACTAGAGATCAATGCTATTACCCTAATAAATGTCCCCACTACAAATTTCTGAGATCTAAGGTATGCACATTGTATAGCAAAGAGACCCATGTGGCCCTCTTGCCATAGCTTGGGCACCAGGGGTCTAAAAGAACAGAATTGTTCAGGCCGTGGTATTTTATGTCATGTGAAAACTGCACAATTAGGAAGCATGACATTAAAAGTATTAATGCTTTTGAACTTTGATGATGGGTTAGGATTCTATGAATACATTAGACAGCAAAGAAAACAAACCCTGGTATGCTTTAACCCCTTCCTGCCAAGCCCCAGAGTCCTTTTTAAAGGGTCTTTAATCACTTATGGACCGGAAGATTTTCCCCTTAATAACCAGGCCATTTTTTGAGATACGGCACTGCGTCGTTTTAACTGACAATTGCGCGGTCGTGCAACGCTGTACCCAAACAAAATTGACGTCCTTTTTTTCCCACAAATGGAGCTTTCTTTTGGTGGTATTTAATCACCTCTGCGGTTTTCATTTTTTGCGCTATAAATAAAAAAAGACAGACAATTTTGAAGAAAAAACAAACAATATTTTTTACTTTTTGCTATAATAAATTTCCCCCCCAAAAATTAAAAAAAAACTAACTTCATAAGTTTAGGCCAATATGTATTCTTCTACATATTTTTGGTAAAAAAATCGCAATAAGCGTATAGTGATGGGTTTGCGCTAAAGTTATAGGGTCTACAAAATAGAGGATAGATTTATGGCATTTTATTATTAATTCTTTTTTTTTTACTTGGCAGTGCTCACCTATTTTTAGCAGGACTGCAACATTGCGGTGGATAGATCGGACACTTTTGACACTTTTTTTGGGACCAGTGACATTTTTACAGTGATCAGTGCTGTAAAAATGTACTGATTACTGTCTAAATTACACTACCAGGGAAGGGGTTAACACTTGTGATGATCAAGGGATTAAATGTGCTCCCTAGGAGCTGTTTCTAACTGTGGGGGGAAGGGGCTGACTGGAAGTACAGAGAGATCGCTATTCCTAATCACTAGGAACAGACGATCACTCTGTACTTCCCTGTCAGAACAGGGATATGTTTGTTTACATTGACAGATCCCTGTTCTGGCTCTCTGTGGAGCGATCATGGGTGGCCAACGGATACTGCGGCCCCGCCGGGCAGCGCACGTGCGCCTGCTGTAGCTTTAAAACGGACCGAGGTACAGCTACAGCGATTCACAGGAATGAGCCGACAATGCTGCAGTATAATGACGGTGGCTGGTTGGCAAGTGGGGTAAGGTCCAGGGGGTGGGAAGGACTGCCCAATCCTGTGACCACTGTGCTTGCCTGTCACGGTGGTCACATAATTGGGAGCTGGTCCTGTTGCCTCACAATCATTACTAGAAACTGTGAGCTTTCAGTAAGCATGCTGTCAGTACAGAAACCTCAACCACCCATGGATGCATATGTGTTATTAGCAAGCCAATGGGCACCAATCTTTAAAAAAGGACCAATATATATTCCTGGGAACCACAGACCAGTTACATCAATAGTATGCAAGCTCTTGGAAGAGATGATAAGGGACTATATACAATAATTTAGTAATAAAAACTGGATCATTAGCAGTAATCAGCATGGATTCATGAAAAATCGTTCTTGCCAAACAAATCTATTGACCTTCTATGAGGAGGTGAGCTGCCATCTAGATGATGGAAGGCCCGTAGACGTAGTGTATCTGGATTTTGCAAAGGCATTCGATACAGTTCCCCACAAACGTTTACTGTATAAGCTAAGGTCTGTTATCATGGACCAAAGGGTGAGTACCTGGATTGAATATTGCTACTAGGGATGAGCCGAACACCCCCCTGTTCGGTTCGCACCAGAACATGCGAACAGGAAAAAAATTTGTTCGAACACGCGAACACCGTTAAAGTCTATGGGACACGAACATGAATAATCAAAAGTGCTAATTTTAAAGGCTAATATGCAAGTTATTGTCAATAAAAGTGTTTGGGGACCTGGGTCCTGCCCCAGGGGACATGAATCAATGCAAAAAAAAGTTTTAAAAACGGCCGTTTTTTCAGGAGCAGTCATTTTAATAATGCTTAAAGTCAAACAATAAAAGTGTAATATCCCTTTAAATTTCATACCTGGGGGGTGTCTATAGTATGCCTGTAAAGGGGCACATGTTTCCCGTGTTTAGAACAGTCTGACAGCAAAATGACATTTTGAAGGAAAAAACACATTTAAAACTACCGCGGCTATTGCATTGCCGACAATACACATAGAAGTTCATTGATAAAAACGGCATGGGAATTCCCCACAGGGGAACCCCGAACCAAAAAAAAAAAAAAAAAAAATGATGTGGGGGTCCCCCTAAATTCCATACAAGGCCCTTCAGGTCTGGTATGGATATTAAGGGGAACCCCAGCCAAAATTTAAAAAAAAAATTGACGTGGGGTTCCCCCTAAATTCCATACCAGACCCTTCAGGTCTGGTATGGATTTTAAGGGGAACCCCGCGCCAAAAAAAAAAAAAAAAAAACGGCGTGGGGTCCCCCTAAAAATCCATACCAGACCCTTATCCGAGCACGCAACCTGGCAGGCCGCAGGAAAAGAGGGGGGGACGAGAGTGCGGCCCCCCCCCCTCCTGAACCGTACCAGGCCACATGCCCTCAACATTGGGAGGGTGCTTTGGGGTAGCCCCCCAAAACACCTTGTCCCCATGTTGATGAGGACAAGGGCCTCATCCTCACAACCGTGGCCGGTGGTTGTGGGGGTCTGCGGGCGGGGGGCTTATCGGAATCTGGAAGCCCCCTTTAACAAGGGGACCCCCAGATCCCGGCCCCCCCCCTGTGTGAAATGGTAAGGGGGTACTTACCCTACCATTTCACTAAAAAACTGTCAAAAATGTTAAAAATGACAAGAGACAGTTTTTGACAATTCCTTTATTTAAATGCTTCTTCTTTCTTCCTTCATCTTCTTCTTCTTCTGGTTCTTCTGGCTCTTCTGGTTCTTCCTCCGGCGTTCTCGTCCAGCATCTTCTCCGCGGCGTCTTCTATCTTCTTCTCCTCGGGCCGCTCCGCACCCATGGCATGAGGGGAGGCTCCCGCTCTTCTCTTCATCTTCTTCATCTTCTTCTTCATCTTCTTCTTCATCTCTTCTTCCTTCTTCTCTTCTTCATGTCTTCTGCGGGCCGCTCCGCAGCCATGCTGGCATGGAGGGAGGCTCCCGCTGTGTGACGGCGTCTCTTCGTCTGACGGTTCTTAAATAACGGGGGGCGGGGCCACCCGGTGACCCCGCCCCCCTCTGACGCACGGTGACATGACGGGACTTCCCTGTGGCATTCCCCGTGACGTCACAGGGAAGTCCCGTCATGTCACCGTGCGTCAGAGGGGGGCGGGGTCACCGGGTGGCCCCGCCCCCCGTTATTTAAGAACCGTCAGACGAAGAGACGCCGTCACACAGCGGGAGCCTCCCTCCATGCCAGCATGGCTGCGGAGCGGCCCGCAGAAGACATGAAGAAGAGAAGAAGGAAGAAGAGATGAAGAAGAAGATGAAGAAGAAGATGAAGAAGATGAAGAGAAGAGCGGGAGCCTCCCCTCATGCCATGGGTGCGGAGCGGCCCGAGGAGAAGAAGATAGAAGACGCCGCGGAGAAGATGCTGGACGAGAACGCCGGAGGAAGAACCAGAAGAGCCAGAAGAACCAGAAGAAGAAGAAGATGAAGGAAGAAAGAAGAAGCATTTAAATAAAGGAATTGTCAAAAACTGTCTCTTGTCATTTTTAACATTTTTGACAGTTTTTTAGTGAAATGGTAGGGGTAAGTACCCCCTTACCATTTCACACAGGGGGGGGGCCGGGATCTGGGGGTCCCCTTGTTAAAGGGGGCTTCCAGATTCCGATAAGCCCCCCGCCCGCAGACCCCCACAACCACCGGCCACGGTTGTGAGGATGAGGCCCTTGTCCTCATCAACATGGGGACAAGGTGTTTTGGGGGGCTACCCCAAAGCACCCTCCCAATGTTGAGGGCATGTGGCCTGGTACGGTTCAGGAGGGGGGGGGGGCCGCACTCTCGTCCCCCCTCTTTTCCTGCGGCCTGCCAGGTTGCGTGCTCGGATAAGGGTCTGGTATGGATTTTTAGGGGGACCCCACGCCGTTTTTTTTTTTTTTTTTGGCGCGGGGTTCCCCTTAAAATCCATACCAGACCTGAAGGGTCTGGTATGGAATTTAGGGGGAACCCCACGTCAATTTTTTTTAAAAATTTTGGCTGGGGTTCCCCTTAATATCCATACCAGACCTGAAGGGCCTTGTATGGAATTTAGGGGGACCCCCACATCATTTTTTTTTTTTTTATTTTGGTTCGGGGTTCCCCTGTGGGGAATTCCCATGCCGTTTTTATCAATGAACTTCTATGTGTATTGTCGGCAATGCAATAGCCGTGGTAGTTTTAAATGAGTTTTTTCCTTCCAAATGTCATTTTGCTGTCAGACTGTTCTAAACATAGGAAACATGCGCCCCTTTACAGGCATACTATACACACCCCCCAGGTACGAAATTTAAAGGGATATTACACTTTTATTGTTTGACTTTAAGCATTAATAAAATCACTGCTCCTGAAAAAACGTCCGTTTTAAAACTTTTTTTTGCATTGATCCATGTCCCCTGGGGCAGGACCCGGGTCCCCAAACACTTTTTATGACAATAACTTGCATATAAGCCTTTAAAATTAGCACTTTTGATTTCTCCCATAGACTTTTAAAGGGTGTTCCGCGGCATTCGAATTTGCCGCGAACACCCCAAATTGTTCGCTGTTCGGCGAACTTGCGAACAGCCAATGTTCGAGTAGAACATGAGTTCGACTCGAACTCGAAGCTCATCCCTAATTGCTACAAGGGTGAGTTCAGAGGGTGGTGATAAATGGGGAGTACTTGGAATGGTCCAATGTGGAAAGTGGGGTAGCTCAGGGTTCTGTCCTGGGACCAATCATATTTAATTTATTCATAAACGACCTGGAGGATGGGATAAACAGCTCAATCTCAGTATTTGCGGATGATACTAAGCTAGGCAGGGCAATAGTTTCTCTGCAGGATGTGGAAAACTTGCAAGAAGATCGGAACAAATGAATGGGGTGGGCAACTACATGGCAAATGAGGTTTAATGTAAAAAAATGTAAAATAATGCATTTAGGTGGCAAAAACATGAATGCAATCTACTAGGGGGGGAACATCTGGGGGAATCTAGGATGCAAAAAGGACCTGGGGGTCCTAGTAGATGACAGGCTCAGCAACAGCATGCAATGCCAAGCTGCTGCAAGCAAAGCCAATCGAATATTGACATGCATTAAAAAGGGAATTAACACCAGAGATAAAATTATATTTCTCCCACTCTACAAGACTCTGGTCCAGCCGCACCTGGAGTATGCCGCCCAGTTCTGGGCACCAGTCCTCAGGAAGGATGTGCTGGAAATGGAGAGAGCACAGAGAAGGGCAACAAAGCTAATAAAGGGACTAGAGGATCTTAGTTATGAGGAAAAAATTGTAAAAAAAGACAGGAAACACTTAGGGACAAGTCCTTTATTTAAAAAATAACCAACAGACCGAAAAAAAAAGCAACAGCTCCACCTCCATGGGAGGCTCCAGATGAGTGACTCTTCTTCTTGATGACAGCTCTTATATAGCTGAGGGCGGGGCCACCCAGTGACATAAACAGGTAACCCGCTCCCCTTTGATGCCTCATGACATCAGAGGAAGGCGGAGTCACCCGTTTACGAGCTGTCACCCGTTTAAGAGCTGTCACCAAGAAGAAGCGCCACTCGGCGGGAGCCTCCCATGGAGGCGGGGGTGTTGTTGCTTTTTTTTTTTCTTTTTTTTTGGCTCATCAGGTGGCATAATAGAAGATGAATGGACATCGCGGGACATTTTTATTTTTTATCTTTTCATAAAGGACTTGTCCCAAAGTGTCTCCTGTCCTTTTTACTATTTTTGACACTTTTTTTGTGAAATGGTAGGGGTACCCCTTACCAATTCACAAAGAGGGGAGGCTGGGATCTGGGGGTCCCCTTGTTAAAGGGGGCTTCCAGATTCCGATAAGCCCCCCGCCCGCATACCCCCACAACCACCGAGCAAGGGTTGTGGGGATGAGTCCCTTGTCCCCATCAACATGGGGACAAGGTGCTTTGGGGGGCTCCTCCAAAGCACCCTCCCCATGTTGAGGGCATGTGGCCTGGTACGGATCAGGAGGGGGCGCTCTCTCACCCCCCCTCTTTTCCTGCGGCCTGCCAGGTTGTATTTGGTATGGATTTTGGGGGGACCCCTATGCCATTTTTTTTTATTTGGCACAGGGTTCCCCTTAATTTCCATACCTGACCTGAAAGGCCTAAAATGGATTTTGGAGGGACCCCCACGCAATTTTTTGGGGGGAACCCATGCCGTTTTTTTCAATGAGTTTTATGTATATTGCCGAGACCCGACAATTCATTACAGCCACAATCAGTTTTAAATGACTTTTTCCCTTTAGAAATGTCATTTTGCTGTGGTACTGTTCTAAACATGGGAAAACTGCGCCAATTTATAGGCATACTATAGACACCACCCAGGCACAATATTTAAAGAAATATTTCATTTTTATTGTTTCACTTTAGGCATTATTAAAATCACTGCTCCCGAAAAAACGGCCTTTTTTAAAACTTTTTTTTGCATTGATACATGTCCCTTGGTGCACTTTTTATGACAATACCATGCATATAAGCCTTTAAAATTAGCACTTTTGATTTTTCATGTTAGTCTCCAAAAGACTTTAATGGTGTTCCGTGGATTTCGAATTTGCCACAAACACAACGTCCGAACAACCAAAGTTTGGCCCAAACTTATGTTCGGAACAAACCGTTCACCCATCCCTACTGGTGACTCCACAATAGGGATAAAACTTTTTCGCAAAAGGGCATTTAAAAGGACTTGCGGCCATTCACTAAAATTAGAGGAAACGCAATTTAACTGGAAACTGCGTAGAGGGTTCTTTACAGTAATAGCGGTAAGAATATGGAATTATCTTCCACAAGCAGTGGTTTGAGCAGGGAGCATAGATAATTTCAAAAGAACTATTAGATAGGCACCTAAACGACCACGACATACAGGGATATACAATGTAATATTTATATAAAAGCACACACACACAGGTTGGACTTGATGGACTTGTGTCTTTTTTCGACTTTACCAACTACTATGTATGTAGCAAATCAAGACCAACCTTTCACTAAAAGCCCATACGACTCGGCTTTTCACATGAAAAAAGGCAAAAGGGGGGCCTCTAGTGAACTTAGGGTTGTATTAAAAAGAGGGGTACCTTCATCACAATGACAATTTTTTTCCCCTACCTACCTACTAGGGATGAGCTTCGCGTTTGAGTCGAACCTATGTTCGACTCGAACATCGTCTGTTCGATCGTTCGCCGAATTGCGAACTATATGGGCCGTTCGAGCCAAATTCGCGTGGGGCGTCACAGCCCATAATTCACTTCGGCATCGCAGTGCATTGGCTGATGATTGGCCAAGCATGCACTATGACCCGCATGCTTGGCCAATCACAGCGCCATTGGTAGAGAGAGCTGTAATTGGCCAAAGCCAGGGTGGCTTTGGCCAATTATGGCTCAGGGGGTTTAGAACACGCCCCACACTATATAAGGCCACCTGCACGGCGGCCCTATGTAGTCTGTTCCGGCGTGCTTAGAGAGAGAGAGAGACAGTGTCATTTCATTTGAGTTAGCTAGATTAGGCAGGACAGTCAGTGAGTTAGCTGCACTTACAGTATATTGTATATATTTGCATCCCAGGTGTTGCATATATATATATATATATATATATATATATATATATATATATATACACTGTATTCAGTTTAGCTAGATCCATTCCTGTTATCTTCCTACTGACAGGCAGGCTTGTCTTGTTACAGTATTTACAGCTACCTGAAGAAAATTGCTGGTGTTCTTTTGATCTTATTAGTACCACAGTCAGGCAGCTAGACTATTTACAGTTAGTGTAGTGTGTCCTCCTCACAGTGTTCAGTTAAAGCTACAAGTTAGTTTAATGTGACCTCTGCACAGTGTTCAGCTAAAACTACAAGTTAGAGTAGTGCGTCCTCCTCACAGTGTTCAGCTAAAGCTACAAGTTAGTTTAGTGTGACCTCTGCACAGTGCTCAGCTAAAGCTACAAGTTAGGGTAGTGCGTCCTCCTCACATTGTTCAGCTAAAGCTACAAGTTGGTGTAGTGCGTCCTCCTCACAGTGTTCAGCTAAAACTACAAGTTAGTGTAGTGTGACCTCTGCACAGTGTTCAGCTAAAGCTACCAGTTAGTTTAGTGTGACCTCTGCACAGTGTTCAGCTAAAGCTACAAGTTAGGGTAGTGCGTCCTCCTCACAGTGTTCAGCTAAAGCTACAAGTTAGGGTAGTGCGTCCTCCTCACAGTGTTCAGCTAAAACTACAAGTTAGTTTAGTGTGACCTCTGCACAGTGTTCAGCTAAAGCAGTGGTTCTCAACTCCAGTCCTCGGGACCCACCAACAGGCCAGATTTTAAGTATTACCTTGGGGAGTTGCAGACTAGAATACTGCAATCACTGAGCAGTAAGTGATATCACCTGTGATGTATTTCAGCTATCTTGCAAACCTGGCCTGTTGGTGGGTCCTGAGGACTGGAGTTGAGAACCACTGAGCTAAAGCTACAAGTTAGGGTAGTGCGTCCTCCTCACAGTGTTCAGCTAAAGCTACAAGTTGGTGTAGTGCGTCCTCCTACAGTGTTCAGCTAAAACTACAAGTTAGTGTAGTGCGACCTCTGCACAGTGTTCAGCTAAAGCTACAAGTTAGTTTAGTGTGACCTCTGCACAGTGTTCAGCTAAAGCTACAAGTTAGGGTAGTGCGTCCTCCTCACAGTGTTCAGCTAAAGATACAAGTTGGTGTAGTGCGTCCTCCTCACAGTGTTCAGCTAAAACTACAAGTTAGTGTAGTGCGACCTCCGCACAGTGTTCAGCTAAAGCTACAAGTTAGTGTAGTGCGTCCTCCTCACAGTGTTCAGCTAAAACTACAAGTTAGTTTAGTGCGACCTCCGCACAGTGTTCAGCTAAAGCTACAAGTTAGTGTAGTGCGTCCTCCTCACAGTGTTCAGCTAAAGCTACAAGTTAGTTTAATGTGACCTCTGCACAGTGTTCAGCTAAAGCTACAAGTTAGGGTAGTGCGTCCTCCTCACAGTGTTCAGCTAAAGATACAAGTTGTTGTAGATTGTCCTCCTCACAGTGTTCAGCTAAAACTACAAGTTAGTGTAGTGCGACCTCCGCACAGTGTTCAGCTAAAGCTACAAGTTAGTGTAGTGCGTCCTCCTCACAGTGTTCAGCTAAAACTACAAGTTAATGTAGTGCGACCTCTGC
The DNA here is from genome assembly GCA_037952835.1 of Lithobates septentrionalis. Lineage (NCBI taxonomy): Eukaryota > Metazoa > Chordata > Amphibia > Anura > Ranidae > Lithobates > Lithobates septentrionalis. The sequence goes on from JBBDGP010000812.1 coordinate 2,541,911, forward strand.
ACAGTGTTCAGCTAAAACTACAAGTTCGTTTTTTTGCAAACTCTGCACAGTGTTCAGCTAAAGCTACCTGTAGAAGGTTGGTGGTGTTTTCCTGATCCTATCACTACCGCAGGCGGCTAAATAAGCTACAAATTAGTTTTTTGCGAGCTCTGCACAGTGTTCAGCTAAAGCTACCTGTAGAAGGTTGGTGGTGTTTTCCTGATCCTATCACTACCGGAGGCAGCTAAATAAGCTACAAGTTATTTTTTTGCGAGCTCTGCACAGTGTTCACCAAAAGCTACCTGTAGAAGGTTGGTGGTGTTCTCATACTACAGGCAGGCAGTTCATTTTGCTAGCTGCAGTATCAGTACACACATATATATATATATATATATATATACCACACATGAGAAACTGAGAAGGCATTACCACCTGTTAACCCTTTCCTATAGCAAACTCTCGCTTATAAAATGGGGATTCTTAGTTACCTTTATTGCAATACATGTACAAGCTGACCAACTGCATCAAAGTTATCCCTCTCTGGTCAGCTTGTACATGAATTGTAATAAAGGTAACTAAGAATCCCCATTTTATAATTTTATAAGCAAGAATTTGCTATAGGAAAGGGTTAACAAGTGGTAACACCTACTCAGTTTCTCATGTGTTGTGTGTGTGTATATATATATATATATATATATATATATATATATATATATATATCCCAGCTTAGTGCAGCTACAGTCCATTAGTATGTCTGGAAGGCCAACAAGGAGAGGCAGACAGTCACAAGCCAATAAAAGAGGGCAAGCAGGCTCTGTGTCTAGAGGCAACAGTGCTGGTCGTGGAGACGGTGCATCCTCATCAGCACGTGGCCGTGGGACATGCTTGGCCTTTTTTTTGGCAGCTGGCCGTGTTGAGCCGCAACATGCGGAAGACTTGGTTGAGTGGATGACCAAGCCGTCCTCATCCTCCTCATCCTCTCTCACTCATGCTCAGGGTACTTTGTCTGGCAAAGCAGCTGCCATCGTGGCCTCTTCCCTCGGCTCAATGGCATCAGTGACTCCTTCCAAAGCCCCACCATGTCCTCCTGAGGAGTCCCTCGAACTGTTTGACCAAAGTGTTGGGTACATGCTCCAGGAGGATTTCCAGCGTTTGGAAGGCTCTGATGATGATACTGAGCTAGATGAAGGCAGTAACGTGAGCACGGACAAAGGGGGTGCCCAAGAAGGACAGCAATCTGGCAGTCATGCTCCCCCTGCTGCAGCATACTGCCAGGTTTTCTCCAGTGATGAGGAGGGAGGGGATGATGAGGTCACTTACTCAACGTGGGTGCCTGATAGGAGAGAGGAGGAGGAGGCACATAACCAATGAGGCAGGATGCCCTCCAGGAGCCAGCCTAAGGGCAGCACACTGACTGCATCACACCCCAAAGCTCCTCATGTGCAGGGCGCTACAGTCTCTGTGCGGTATTCAAAAAGTTCTTTGGTGTGGGCCTTTTTTGAGACGAGTGCATCAGATTGCACCGCTGCTATTTGCAACATATGTCTCAAGCGTATCTCGCGTGGCCAAAACATCTCCCGCTTGGGCACCACATGCTTGACCAGACATACAGTTCGTTGCCAAGCGTATCTAAAAGACCCACACCAAAGAACAAAGAGGACCTCTCCTTGCTCCTCATCAGCTGAGATCCCCAACCCCACTATACCTTCAGTCCTCTCTGAGACCTGCACTGAGAGGAATGAAGGTGTAGAATTAGGTGTGTCACAGCCAAGTGCTTATGGGCAATCTGCTTTCGGTACACCGACGTCAGATTGTACCAGGCAAATTTCCCTGCCCCAGCTGCTGCATCGCCGAAAGAAGTTTGATCCCAGCCATCCACATGCCCAGCGGTTGAATGCTAGCTTGGCAAAATTGCTAGCACTTCAACTGCTGCCTTTTCAGCTGGTAGACTCTGCCCCCTTCCGTGAGTTTGTGGAATGTGCGGTTCCTCAGTCGCAGGTACCCAAATGCCACTTTTTCTCACTGAAGGCGATTCCGGCTCTCTACCAGCATGTGGAAGGCAATGTCCATGCCGCGCTGGACAGGGCGGTCAGCGGTAAGGTGCATATTACCGCTGACTCATGGTCTAGCAGGCATGGACAGGGACGTTACCTAAGTTTCAGGGCGCATTGGGTGACTCTGCTGGCAGCTGGGAAGGATGCAGGACAAGGTGCAGTAGTGTTGGAGGTTGTTCCACCACCACGCCTCCAAAATGCCACTACTAATGATCGTGACACACCTCTCTCCTCCACCCTCTCCTCTTCTTCTTCCTCCATGGCCTCTTCCTGTGCTTTGTCTTTAGAACCAGCGGTGCTCCATAGGCGTTCAAGGGGCTACACAAGTACGCAGGCCAAAAGATGCCATGCGGTGCTTGAGCTGGTGTGCTTGGGGGACAGGTGCCACACTGGGGCAGAGGTTCTGTCAGCTCTGCAGGGGCAGGTTCAGAGGTGCTTGACGCCACACCAACTTAAGGCAGAAATGGTGGTTTGCGACAATGGCACCAACCTCCTCTCTGCCCTCCGACAGGGACAAATGACCCATGTGCCCTGTTTGGCTCACGTCCTTAACTTGGTGGTGCAGCAGTTCTTGGGCAGGTACCCGGGCTTACAGGATGTCCTGAGGCAGGCCAGGAAAGTCTGTGTCCATTTTCGACGGTCATATAATGCCAGTGCTCGGCTGGTGGACCTCCAAAAGGAGTTTAACCTGCCCAAGAACCGCCTAATCCGTGACATGCCCACCAGGTGGAACTCAACATTGGCCATGCTGCAGCGGCTACACACGCAGCAGAGGGCCATCAATGAGTACCTGTGTGACTATGGCACCAGGACAGGGTCAGGGGAGCTTGGTTTTCTTCCCCACACCAGTTGGCCATGATCAGGGATGCATGCACCTGTCACCATTTGAGTAGGCCACGAGGATGGTGAGCAGTGACAGTGCATGCATCAGTGACACTGTCCCCCTTGTCCACCTGTTGGAGCACACGCTGCATGGAATAATGGACAGGGCACTTGAGGCAGAACAGAGGCAGGAAGAGGAGGACTTCCTGAGCTCTCAAGGCCCCCTTTATCCAGACAGTGTTCCTGTGTGTCCGCCGATCACACAGGAAGAGGAGGAGGAGGAGGAGGAGGATTGCGTCAGTATGGAGGTGGAGCCTGGCACTCAGCATCAGCAGCAGTCTTTAAAGGGTTAAGTCCCAAGAAACACATGGACTTGTACGTGGCTGGGAGGAGGTGGCTGCGGACCATGTTGTCCTTAGTGACCCCGAGGACTCTGGACCGAATGCCTCAGCAAACCTACGCTGCATGGCCTCCCTGATCCTGCAAAGCCAGCGTAAGGATCCTCGTATTCGTGGTATCAAGGAGAAGGACCAATACTGGCTGGCAACCCTCCTTGATCCACGTTACAAGGGTAAGGTTGCGGACCTTATCTTGCCGTCGCAGAGGGAGCAGAGGATGAAACATCTTCGGGAGGCCTTGCAGAAAGGTCTGTCCAACACGTTCCAAGAGACTGGGAGGTTACAAACTCCTGTTTATGGACAACGTGTTGCTGAGGCTTCGGTCAGTCAAAGAGGGAGCGGTGGAGAAGGTGGCCGTCTGACCGATGCGTTCAGACAATTTTTTAGTCCGCAGCCCCAAGGTATGATCGGTTCCAGCAACCATCGCCAGCGTCTGTTTTACATGGTGCAGGAATACCTAGGGGCAAGATCTGACTTGGACACCTTTCCCACCGAAAATCCTCTGGGTTACTGGGTCTTGAGGATGGATCACTGGCCAGAGCTTGCACAGTATGCAATTGAGCTACTGGCCTGTCCTGCATCCAGCGTTCTTTCGGAATGCACATTCAGTGCTGCTGGAGGCTTTGTAACCGATCACAGGGTGCGTCTGTCCACCGACTCGGTCGATCGACTGACCCTCATAAAAATGAATCAGTCTTGGATCACCAACAGCTACCAAGCAGCTGATGCTGATGTAACCGAATAATTTTTTTTGAAATCTCAGATCCCTTAAAAGACTGCCTATGCTGATGCTGAGTGACTATCCTGAGTAGGGATGAGCTTCGTGTTCGAGTCGAACCCATGTTCGACTCGAACATCGGCTGTTCGGTCGTTCGCCGAATTGCGAACGATATGGGCCGCTCGCGCCAAATTCGTGTGGCGCGTCACGGCCCATAATTTACTGCGGCATCGCAGTGCATTGCTTGCTGATGATTGGCCAAGCATGCACTATGACCCGCATGCTTGGCCAATCACAGCGCCGCCTGAACAGAGAGCCGTAATTGGCCAAAGCCAAGGAGGCTTTGGCCAATTATGGCTCAGGGGATTTAGTACACGCCCCACACTATATAAGGCCGCCTGCACGGCGGCCCTGTGCAGTGTGTTCCGGTGTGCATAGAGAGAGAGAGAGACAGTGTCATTTCATTTGAGTTAGCTAGATTAGGCAGGACAGTCAGTCAGTTAGCTGCACTTAAAGTGTATTGTGTATATATATGCATCCCAGGTGTTGCATATATATATATATACACTGTATTCAGTTTAGCTAGATCCGTTCCTGTTATCTTCTAGACTATTTACATTTAGTGCAGTGCGTCCTGCTCACAGTGTTCAGCTAGATCCGTTCCTGTTATCTTCCTACTGACAGGCAGGCTTGTCTTGTTACAGTATTTACAGCTACCTAAAGAAAATTACTGGTGTTCTTTTGATCCTATTAGTACCACGGTCAGGCAGCTAGACTATTTACATTTAGTGCAGTGCGTCCTGCTCACAGTGTTCAGCTAGATCCGTTCCTGTTATCTTCCTACTGACAGGCAGGCTTGTCTTGTTACAGTATATAAAGCTACCTGAAGAAAATTACTGGCGTTCTTTTGATCCTATTAGTACCACGGTCAGGCAGCTAGACTATTTACATTTAGTACAGTGCGTCCTGCTCACAGTGTTCAGCTAGATCCGTTCCTGTTATCTTCCTACTGACAGGCAGGCTTGTCTTGTTACAGTATATAAAGCTACCTGAAGAAAATTACTGGTATTCTTTTGATCCTATTAGTACCACGGTCAGGCAGCTAGACTATTTACATTTAGTGCAGTGCGTCCTGCTCACAGTGTTCAGCTAGATCCGTTCCTGTTATCTTCCTACTGACAGGCAGGCTTGTCTTGTTACAGTATATAAAGCTACCTGAAGAAAATTACTGGCGTTCTTTTGATCCTATTAGTACCACGGTCAGGCAGCTAGACTATTTACATTTAGTACAGTGCGTCCTGCTCACAGTGTTCAGCTAGATCCGTTCCTGTTATCTTCCTACTGACAGGCAGGCTTGTCTTGTTACAGTATATAAAGCTACCTGAAGAAAATTACTGGTATTCTTTTGATCCTATTAGTACCACAGTCAGGCAGCTAGACTATTTACATTTAGTGCAGTGCGTCCTGCTCACAGTGTTCAGCTAAACCTACAAGTTAGTGGGGTGCGTCCACCTCACAGTGTTCAGCTAAAGCTACCTGTAGAAGGTTGGTGGTGTTCTCATACTACAGGCAGGCAGTTGATTTTGCTAGCTGCATTATCAGTACATACATATATATATATATATATATATATATATATATATATATATTATATATATATATATATATATATATATATATATATATATATATATATATATATATATCCCAGCTTAGTGCAGCTACAGGCCATTAGTATGTCTGGAAGGCCAAGAAGGAGAGGCAGACAGTCACAAGCCAATAAGAGAGGGCAAGCAGGCTCTGTGTCTAGTGCTGGTCGTGGAGACGGTGCATACTCATCAGCAAGTGGCCATGGGACACGCTTGGCCTTTTTTTCGGGCAGCTGGCCGTGTTGAGCCACAACATGCGGAAGACTTGGTCGAGTGGATGACCAAGCCGTCCTCATCCTCCTCATCCTCTCTCACCCATGCCCAGGGTGCTTTGTCTGGCAAAGCAGTAGGGATGAGCCGAACACCCCCCGGTTCGGTTCGCACCAGAACCCGCGAACGGACCGAAAGTTCGCACGAACGTTAGAACCCCATTGACGTCTATGGGACTCGAACGTTCGAAATCAAAAGTGCTCATTTTAAAGGCTAATTTGCATGGTATTGTCCTAAAAAGGGTTTGGGGACCCGGGTCCTACCCCAGGGGACATGTATCAATGCAAAAAAAACTTTTAAAAACGTCCGTTTTTTCGGGAGCAGTGATTTTAATGATGCTTAAAGTAAAAAAAAAAAAAGTGAAATATTCCTTTAAATATCGTACCTGGGGGGTGTCTATAGTATGCCTGTAAAGTGACGCGTGTTTCCCATGTTTAGAACAGTCCCTGCACCAAATGTCATTTTTAAAGGAAAAAATCTCATTTAAAACTGCTTGCGGGTTTAATGTCATGTCGGGTCATGGCAATATGGATGAAAATCAGTGAGACAAACGGCATGGGTACCCCCCAGTCCATTACCAGGCCCTTTGGGTCTTGTATGGATATTAAGGGGAACCCCGCACCCAAATTAAAATAAGGAAAGGTGTGGGGCCACCAGGCCCTATATACCCTGAACAGCAGTATACAGGCGGTGCAAACAAGACAGGGACTGTAGGTTTGTTGTTAAGTAGAATCTGTTTGTAATTTTGAACATTTTTAACGTGTTTAGCTCCAGCCAAAAAATCTTTTCTAAGCTTTTTGGAAAACATAGGGAAGGGTTATCACCCCTGTGACATTTGTTTTGCTGTCTTTCCTCCTCTTCAGAAGATTTCACCTCACTTTTTTGTCCCAATGAAAAATGTTTTTTGAAAATTTGGGTTTTTTTGTGGAACAAGGATTGGAAAGCATCAGTGGAAAGGAGAAATTGTTTTCCCATATTAACTCTTACAGGAGAGAATTTCCCTTCCTAGGGGTAGATTTCATCTCACTTCCTGTTGTCTCCTTCCGTTTGCAAGTAGGAGTCGTTTGTAAGTTAGATGTTTGAAAGTAGGGTCCTGCCCTATATACTCAGCAGAAATTTGGGCCTTAGGTGTTGCTGTGGCCACAACACTGTAAGCCCTCACAGGGCCCTGCTGTGAAATATTAGATCAAGAATTGTAATTACATGCCCCTGTTGAACAGGAGCTGAAAAATTAGGCCTTAGGCACTGGTGCTGGTGCCACAACACTGCAACCCCTCACAGACACTCTAGTTGGAACGCAGGAACGAGCCCTGCTGCAAAGTATTGCTTCAAAAATTGTAATTACACGCCCCTGTTAGACAGGGGCAGAAAAATTGGGCCTTAGGCACTGGTGCTGGTGCCACAACACTGCAACCCCTCACAGACACTCTAGTTGGAACGCAGGAACGAGCCCTGCTGCAAAGTATCGCATCAAAAATTGTAATTACACGCCCCTGTTAGACAGGGGCAGAAAAATTGGGCCTTAGGCACTGGTGCTGGTGCCACAACACTGCAACCCCTCACAGACACTCTAGTTGGAACGCAGGAACGAGCCCTGCTGCAAAGTATTGCATCAAAAATTGTAATTACACGCCCCTGTTAGACAGGGGCAGAAAAATTGGGCCTTAGGCACTGGTGCTGGTGCCACAACACTGCAACCCCTCACAGACACTCTAGTTGGAATGCAGGAACGAGCCCTGCTGCAAAGTATTACATCAAAAATTGTAATTACACGCCCCTGTTAAACAGGGGCTGAAAAATTGTGCCTTAGGCACTGGTGGTGGCGCCCAGAACCAAAAATGTTCTTACAAGCTATCAGCGTGATGATTGAGGAGGAAGAGGATAATTACTCAGGGATAGTCACTCAGCATCAGCATAGGCAGTCTTTGAAGGGATCTGAGATTTCAAAAAAAATTATTCGGTTACATCAGCATCAGGTGCTTGGTAGCTGGTGGTGATCCAAGACTGATTCATTTTTATGAAGGTCAGCCGATCGACCGAGTCGGTGGACAGACGCACCCTGTGATCGGTTACCACGCCTCCAGCAGCACTGAATGTGCGTTCCGAAAGAACGCTGGATGCAGGACAGGCCAGTAGCTCAATTGCATACTGTGCAAGCTCTGGCCAGTGATCCATCCTCAAGACCCAGTAACCCAGAGGATTTTCGGTGGGAAATGTGTCCAAGTCTGATCTTGCCCCTAGGTATTCCTGCACCATGTAAAACAGACGCTGGCGATGGTTGCTGGAACCGATCATACCTTGGGGCTGCGGACCAAAAAATTGTCTGAACGCATCGGTCAGACGGCCACCTTCTCCACCGCTCCTTCTTTGACTGACCGAAGCCTCAGCAACACGTTGTCCAGAAACAGGAGTTTGTAACCTCCCAGTCTCTGGGAACGCGTTGCAAAGACCTTTCTGCAAGGCCTCCCGAAGATGTTTCATCCTCTGCTCCCTCTGCGATGGCAAGATAAGGTCCGCAACCTTACCCTTGTAACGTGGATCAAGGAGGGTTGCCAGCCAGTATTGGTCCTTCTCCTTGATACCACGAATACGAGGATCCTTACGCAGGCTTTGCAGGATCAGGGAGGCCATGCAGCGTAGGTTTGCTGAGGCATTCGGTCCGGAGTCCTCTGGGTCACTAAGGACAACAACGTCCGCAGCCACCTCCTCCCAGCCACGTACAAGTCCATGTGTTCCTTGGGACTGATCCCTTAAAGACTGCTGATGCTGAGTGCCAGGCTCCACCTCCATACTGACACAATCTTCCTCCTCCTCCTCCTCCTCCTCCTCCTCCTCCTCTTCCTGTGTGATCGGCGGGCACGCAGGAACACTGTCTGGATAAAGGGGGCCTTGAGAGCTAAGGAAGTCCTCCTCTTCCTGCCTCTGTTCTGCCTCAAGTGCCCTGTCCATTATTCCACGCAGCGTGTGCTCCAACAGGTGGACAAGGGGGACAGTGTCACTGATGCATGCACTGTCAGTGCTCACCATCCTCGTGGCCTCCTCGAATGGTGACAGGACAGTGCATGCATCCCTGATCATGGCCCACTGGCGTGGGGAAAAAAAACCAAGGTCCCCTGACCCTGTCCTGGTGCCATAGTCGCACAGGTACTCATTGATGGCCCTCTGCTGCGTGTGCAGCCGCTGCAGCATGGCCAACGTTGAGTTCCACCTGGTGGGCATGTCACAGATTAGGCGGTTCTTGGGCAGGTTAAACTCCTTTTGGAGGTCCGTCAGCCGAGCACTGGCATTATATGACCGGCGGAAATGCACACAGACTTTCCTGGCCTGCCTCAGGACATCCTGTAAGCCCGGGTACCTGCCCAAGAACCGCTGCACCACCAAGTTAAGGACGTGAGCCAAACAGGGCACATGGGTCATTTGTCCCTGTCGGAGGGCAGAGAGGAGGTTGGTGCCATTGTCGCAAACCACCATTCCTGCCTTAAGTTGGCGTGGCGTCAACCACCTCTGAACCTGCCCCTGCAGAGCTGACAGAACCTTTGCCCCAGTGTGGCTCCTGTCCCCCAAGCACACCAGCTCAAGCACCGCATGGCATCTTTTGGCCTGCGTACTTGCGTAGCCCCTTGAACGCCTACGGAGCACCGCTGGTTCCGAGGAAGAGGCCATGGAGGAAGAAGAAGAGGAGGGGGTGGAGGAGAGAGGTGTGTCACAATCAGCATTTTGGAGGCGTGGTGGCGGAACAACCTCCAACACTACTGCACCTTGTCCTGCATCCTTCCCAGCTGCCGGCAGAGTCACCCAATGCGCCGTGAAACTTAGGTAACGTCCCTGTCCATGCCTGCTGGACCATGAGTCAGCGGTAATATGCACCTTACCGCTGACCACCCTGTCCAGCGAGGCATGGACATTGCCTTCCACATGCCGGTAGAGAGCCGGAATCGCCTTCCGTGAGAAAATGTGGCGTTTGGGTACCTGCCACTGAGGAACCGCACATTCCACAAACTCACGGAAGGGGGCAGAGTCTACCAACTGAAAAGGCAGCAGTTGAAGTGCTAGCAATTTTGCCAAGCTAGCATTCAACCGCTGGGCATGTGGATGGCTGGGAGCAAACTTCTTTCGGCGGTGCAGCAGCTGGGGCAGGGAAATTTGCCTGGTACAATCTGACGTCGGTGTACCAAAAGCAGATTGCCCACAAGTACTTGGCTGTGACACACCTAATTCTACACCTTCATTCCTCTCACTGCAGGTCTCAGAGAGGACTGAAGGTCTAGTGGGGTTGGAAATCTCAGCTGATGAGGAGCAAGGAGAGATCCTCTTTGTTCTTTGGTGTGGGTCTTTTAGATACGCTTGCCAACGAACTGCATGGCAGGTCAACATATGTCTGGTCAAGCATGTGGTACCCAAGCGGGAGATGTTTTGGCCACGCGAGATACGCTTGAGACATATGTTGCAAATAGCAGCGGTGCGATCTGATGCACTCGTCTCAAAAAAGGCCCACACCAAAGAACTTTTTGTATAACGCGCAGAGACTGCAGCGCCCTGCACATGTGGAGCTTTGGGGTGTGATGCAGTCAATGTGCTGCCCTTAGGCTGGCCCCTGGAGGGCATCCTGCCTCGTTGGTGATGTGCCGCCTCCTCCTCCTCCTCCTCCTCCTCCTCCTCTCTCCTATCAGGCACCCACGTTGAGTCAGTGACCTCATCATCCCCTCCCTCCTCATCACTGGAGCAAACCTGGCAGTATGCTGCAGCAGGGGGAGCATGACTGCCAGATTGCTGTCCTTCTTGGGCACCCCCTCTGTCCGTGCTCATGTTACTGCCTTCATCGAGCTCAGTATCATCATCAGAGTCTTCCAAACGCTGGGCATCCTCCTGGAGCATGTACCCAACACTGTGGTCAAACAGTTCGAGGGAATCCTCAGGAGGACATGGTGGAGCTAGGGAAGGAGTCACTGATGACATTGAGCTGAGGGAAGAGGCCGCTGCTTTGCCAGACAAAGCACCCTGGGCATGGGTGAGAGAGGATGAGGAGGATGAGGACGGCTTGGTCATCCACTCGACCAAGTCTTCCGCATGTTGCGGCTCAACACGGCCAGCTGCCGAAAAAAAGGCCAAGCGTGTCCCATGGCCACGTGCTGATGAGGATGCACCGTCTCCACGACCAGCACTAGACACCGAGCCTGCTTGCCCTCTCTTATTGGCTTGTGACTGTCTGCCTCTCCTTCTTGGCCTTCCAGACATACTAATGGCCTGTAGCTGCACTAAGCTGGGATAGAACACCTGTAATTTTCTTCAGGTAGCTTTATATACTGTAACCAGACAAGCCTGCCTGTCAGTAGGAAGATAACAGGAACGGATCTAGCTGAACACTGTGAGCAGGACGCACTGTACTAAATGTAAATAGTCTAGCTGCCTGACCGTGGTACTAATAGGATCAAATAGAACACCTGTAATTTTCTTCAGGTAGCTTTATATACTGTAACCAGACAAGCCTGCCTGTCAGTAGGAAGATAACAGGAACAGATCTAGCTGAACACTGTGAGCAGGACGCACTGTACTAAATGTAAATAGTCTAGCTGCCTGACCGTGGTACTAATAGGATCAAATAGAACACCTGTAATTTTCTTCAGGTAGCTTTATATACTGTAACCAGACAAGCCTGCCTGTCAGTAGGAAGATAACAGGAACGGATCTAGCTGAACACTGTGAGCAGGACGCACTGTACTAAATGTAAATAGTCTAGCTGCCTGACCGTGGTACTAATAGGATCAAATAGAACACCTGTAATTTTCTTCAGGTAGCTTTATATACTGTAACCAGACAAGCCTGCCTGTCAGTAGGAAGATAACAGGAACGGATCTAGCTGAACACTGTGAGCAGGACGCACTGTACTAAATGTAAATAGTCTAGCTGCCTGACCGTGGTACTAATAGGATCAAATAGAACACCTGTAATTTTCTTCAGGTAGCTTTATATACTGTAACCAGACAAGCCTGCCTGTCAGTAGGAAGATAACAGGAACGGATCTAGCTGAACACTGTGAGCAGGACGCACTGCACTAAATGTAAATAGTCTAGCTGCCTGACCGTGGTACTAATAGGATCAAATAGAACACCTGTAATTTTCTTCAGGTAGCTTTATATACTGTAACCAGACAAGCCTGCCTGTCAGTAGGAAGATAACAGGAACGGATCTAGCTGAACACTGTGAGCAGGACGCACTGCAATCAATGTAAATAGTCTAGAAGATAACAGGAACGGATCTAGCTGAACACTGTGAGCAGGACGCACTGCACTAAATGTAAATAGTCTAGAAGATAACAGGAACGGATCTAGCTGAACACTGTGAGCAGGATGCACTGCACTAAATGTAAATAGTCTAGAAGATAACAGGAACGGATCTAGCTGAACACTGTGAGCAGGACGCACTGCACTAAATGTAAATAGTCTAGAAGATAACAGGAACGGATCTAGCTGAACACTGTGAGCAGGACGCACTGCACTAAATGTAAATAGCAGGAACGGATCTAGCTGAACACTGTGAGCAGGACGCACTGCACTAAATGTAAATAGCAGGAACGGATCTAGCTGAACACTGTGAGCAGGATGCACTGCACTAAATGTAAATAGCAGGAACGGATCTAGCTGAACACTGTGAGCAGGACGCACTGCACTAAATGTAAATAACAGGAACGGATCTAGCTGAACACTGTGAGCAGAACGCACTGCACTAAATGTAAATAGTCTAGAAGATAACAGGAACGGATCTAGCTGAACACTGTGAGCAGGACGCACTGCACTAAATGTAAATAGCAGGAACGGATCTAGCTGAACACTGTGAGCAGGACGCACTGCACTAAATGTAAATAGCAGGAATGGATCTAGCTGAACACTGTGAGCAGGACACACTGCACTAAATGTAAATAGCAGGAACGGATCTAGCTGAACACTGTGAGCAGGACGCACTGCACTAAATGTAAATAACAGGAACGGATCTAGCTGAACACTGTTAGCAGGACACACTGCACTAAATGTAAATAGCAGGAACGGATCTAGCTGAACACTGTGAGCAGGACGCACTGCACTAAATGTAAATAGCAGGAACGGATCTAGCTGAACACTGTGAGCAGGACGCACTGCACTAAATGTAAATAGCAGGAACGGATCTAGCTGAACACTGTGAGCAGGACGCACTGCACTAAATGTAAATAGTCTAGAAGATAACAGGAACGGATCTAGCTGAACACTGTGAGCAGGACGCACTGCACTAAATGTAAATAGTCTAGATAGAAGATAACAGGAACGGATCTAGCTAAACTGAATACAGTGTATATATATATATATGCAACACCTGGGATGCATATATATACACAATACACTGTAAGTGCAGCTAACTGACTGACTGTTCTGCCTAATCTATCTAACTCAAATCAAATGACACTGTCTCTCTCTCTCTCTATCTCTCAGCACACCGGAACACACACAACACAGGGCCGCCGTGCAGGCGGCCTTATATAGTGTGGGGCGTGTACTAAATCCCCTGAGCCATAATTGGCCAAAGCCACCCTGGCTTTGGCCAATTACAGCTCTCTCTACTGACGGCGCTGTGATTGGCCAAGCATGCGGGTCATAGTGCATGCTTGGCCAATCATCAGCCAGCAATGCACTGCGATGCCGCAGTGAATTATGGGCCGTGACGCGCCACACGAATTTGGCGCGAACGGCCCATATCGTTCGCAATTCGACGGACGGTCGAACAGCCGATGTTCGAGTCGAACATGGGTTCGACTCGAAAACGAAGCTCATCCCTACAAAGCAGCGGCCTCTTCCCTCGGCTCAAAGTCATCAGTGACTCCTTCCCTAGCTCCACCATGTCCTCCTGAGGAGTCCCTCGAACTGTTTGACCACAGTGTTGGGTACATGCTCCAGGAGGATGCCCAGCGTTTGGAAGGCTCTGATGATGATACTGAGCTAGATGAAGGCAGTAACATGAGCACGGACAGAGGGGGTGCCCAAGAAGGACAGCAATCTGGCAGTCATGCTCCCCCTGCTGCAGCATACTGCCAGGTTTGCTCCAGTGATGAGGAGGGAGGGGATGATGAGGTCACTGACTCAACGTGGGTGCCTGATAGGAGAGAGGAGGAGGAGGAGGCGGCACATCACCAACGAGGCAGGATGTCCTCCAGGGGCCAGCCTCAGGGCAGCACATTGACTGCATCACACCCCAAAGCAGGGTGCTGCAGTCTCTGCACGTTATTCAAAAAGTTCTTTGGTGTGGGGCTTTTTTGAGACGAGTGCATCAGATCGCACCGCTGCTATTTGCAACATATGTCTCAAGCGTATCTCACGTGGCCAAAACATCTCCCGCTTGGGTACCACATGCTTGACCAGACATATGTTGACCTGCCATGCAGTTCGTTGGCAAGCGTATCTAAAAGACCTACACCAAAGAACAAAGAGGACCTCTCCTTGCTCCTCATCAGCTGAGATTTCCAAGCCCACTAGACCTTCAGTCCTCTCTGAGACCTGCACTGAGAAGAATGAAGGTGTAGAATTAGGTGTGTCACAGCCAAGTACTTGTGGGGAATCTGCTTTTGGTACACCGACGTCAGATTGTACCAGGCAAATTTCCCTGCCCCAGCTGCTGCACCGCCTAAAGAAGTTTGCTCCCAGCCATCCACATGCCCAGCGGTTGAATGCTAGCTTGGCAAAATTGCTAGCACTTCAACTGCTGCCTTTTCAGTTGGTAGACTCTGCCCCCTTCCGTGAGTTTGTGGAATGTGCAGTTCCTCAGTGGCAGGTACCCAAACGCCACTTTTTCTCATGGAAGGCGATTCCGGCTCTCTACCGGCATGTGGAAGGCAATGTCCATGCCTCGCTGGACAGGGCGGTCAGCGGTAAGGTGCATATTACCGCTCACTCATGGTCCAGCAGGCATGGACAGGGACGTTACCTAAGTTTCACGGCACATTGGGTGACTCTGCTGGCAGCTGGGAAGGTTGCAGGACAAGGTGCAGTAGTGTTGGAGGTTGTTCCGCCACCACGCCTCCAAAATGCTAATGATTGTGACACACCTCTCTCCTCCACCCCCTCGTCTTCTTCTTCCTCATGGCCTCTTCCTCGGAACCAGCGGTGCTCCGTAGTCGTTCAAGGGGCTACGCAAGTACGCAGGCCAAAAGATGCCATGCGGTGCTTGAGCTGGTGTGCTTGGGGGACAGGAGCCACACTGGGGCAGAGCTTCTGTCAGCTCTGCAGGGGCAGGTTCAGAGGTGGTTGACGCCACGCCAACTTAAGGCTATGGTGGTTTGCGACAATGGCACCAACCTCCTCTCTGCCCTCCGACAGGGACAAATGACCCATGTGCCCTGTTTGGCTCACGTCCTTAACTTGGTGGTGCAGCGGTTCTTGGGCAGGTACCCGGGCTTACAGGATGTCCTGAGGCAGGCCAGGAAAGTCTGTGTTCATTTCCGCCTGTCATATAATGCCAGTGCTCGGCTGACGGACCTCCAAAAGGAGTTTAACCTGCCCAAGAACCGCCTAATCTGTGACATGCCCACCAGGTGGAACTCAACGTTGGCCATGCTGCAGCGGCTGCACACGCAGCAGAGGGCCATCAATGAGTACCTGTGCGACTATGGCACCAGGACAGGGTCAGGGGAGCTTGGTTTTTTTTCCCCACGCCAGTGGGCCATGATCAGGGATGCATGCACTGTCCTGTCACCATTTGAGGAGGCCACAAGGATGGTGAGCAGTGACAGTGCATGCATCAGTGACACTGTCCCCCTTGTCCACCTGTTGGAGCACACGCTGCGTG
Source organism: Lithobates septentrionalis (assembly GCA_037952835.1). Lineage (NCBI taxonomy): Eukaryota > Metazoa > Chordata > Amphibia > Anura > Ranidae > Lithobates > Lithobates septentrionalis. The sequence continues at coordinate 2,557,608 of JBBDGP010000812.1, forward strand.
GAATAATGGACAGGGCACTTGAGGCAGAACAGAGGCAGGAAGAGGAGGACTTCCTTAGCTCTCAAGGCCCCCTTTATCCAGACAGTGTTCCTGCGTGCCCGCCGATCACACAGGAAGAGGACGAGGAGGAGAAGGAGGAGGAAGATTGTGTCAGTATGGAGGTGGAGCCTGGCACTCAGCATCAGCAGCAGTCTTTAAGGGATCAGTCCCAAGAAACACATGGACTTGTACGTGGCTGGGAGGAGGTGGCTGCGGACCATGTCGTCCTTAGTGACCCAGAGGACTCCGGACCGAATGCCTCAGCAAACCTACGCTGCATGGCCTCCCTGATCCTGCAAAGCCTGCGTAAGGATCCTCGTATTCGTGGTATCAAGGAGAAGGACCAATACTGGCTGGCAACCCTCCTTGATCCACGTTACAAGGGTAAGGTTGCGGACCTTATCTTGCCATCGCAGAGGGAGCAGATGATGAAACATCTTCGGGAGGCCTTGCAGAAAGGTCTGTGCAACGCGTTCCCAGAGACTGGGAGGTTACAAACTCCTGTTTCTGGACAACGTGTTGCTGAGGCTTCGGTCAGTCAAAGAAGGAGCGGTGGAGAAGGTGGCCGTCTGACCGATGCGTTCAGACAATTTTTTGGTCCGCAGCCCCAAGGTATGATCGGTTCCAGCAACCATCGCCAGCGTCTGTTTTACATGGTGCAGGAATACCTAGGGGCAAGATCAGACTTGGACACCTTTCCCACCGAAAATCCTCTGGGTTACTGGGTCTTGAGGATGGATCACTGGCCAGAGCTTGCACAGTATGCAATTGAGCTACTGGCCTGTCCTGCATCCAGCGTTCTTTCGGAACGCACATTCAGTGCTGCTGGAGGCGTGGTAACCGATCACAGGGTGCGTCTGTCCACCGACTCGGTCGATCGACTGACCTTCATAAAAATTAATCAGTCTTGGATCACCACCAGCTACCAAGCACCTGATGCTGATGTAACCGAATAATTTTTTTTGAAATCTCAGATCCCTTCAAAGACTGCCTATAAACTGATGCTGAGTGACTATTCCTGAGCAATTATCCTCTTCCTCCTCAATCATCACGCTGATAGCTTGTAAGAACATTTTTGGTTCTGGGCGCCACTACCAGTGCCTAAGGCACAATTTTTCAGCCCCTGTTTAACAGGGGCATGTAATTAAAATTTTTGATGTAATACTTTGCAGCAGGGCTCATTCCTGCATTCCAACTAGAGTGTCTGTGAGGGGTTGCAGTGTTGTGGCACCAGCACCAGTGCATAAGGCCCAATTTTTCTGCCCCTGTCTAACAGGGGCGTGTAATTACAATTTTTGATGCAATACTTTGCAGCAGGGCTCGTTCCTGCGTTCCAACTAGAGTGTCTGTGAGGGGTTGCAGTGTTGTGGCACCAGCACCAGTGCCTAAGGCCCAATTTTTCTGCCCCTCTCTAAACAGGGGCGTGTAATTACAATTTTTGATGCAATACTTTGCAGCAGGGCTCATTCCTGCGTTCCAACTAGAGTGTCTGTGAGGGGTTGCAGTGTTGTGGCACCAGCACCAGTGCCTAAGGCCCAATTTTTCAGCCCTTGTTTAACAGGGGCGTGTAATTACAATTTTTGATGCAATACTTTGCAGCAGGGCTCGTTCCTGCGTTCCAACTAGAGTGTCTGTGAGGGGTTGCAGTGTTGTGGCACCAGTGCCTAAGGCCTAATTTTTCAGCTCCTGTTCAATGACCCCATTTTGGAAAGTAGACACCCCAAGCTATTTGCTGAGAGGCATGGTGAGTATTTTGCAGCTCTCATTTGTTTTTGAAAATAAAGAAAGACGAGAAAAAAATTTTTTTTTTCTTTTTTCCATTTTCAAAACTTTGTGACAAAAAGTGAGGTCTGCAAAATACTCACTATACCTCTCAGCAAATAGCTTGGGGTGTTTACTTTCCAAAATGGGGTCATTTGGGGGGGGGGTTTGCCACCTGGGCATTCCATGGCCTCCGAAACTGTGATAGGCAGTGAAGAGTGAAATCAAAAATTTACGGCCTTAGAAAGCCTGAAGGCGGTGCTTGGTTTTCGGGGTCCCGTACGCGGCTAGGTTCCCAAAAAGTCCCACACATGTGGTATCCCCGTACTCATGAGAAGCAACAGAATGTATTTTGGGGTGTAATTTCACATATTCCCTTGGCATGTTTGAGCAATATATCATTTAGTGACAACTTTGCGCAAAAAAAAATAAAAAAAATAAAAAATTGTCTCTTTCCCGCAACTTGTGTCACAATATAAAATATTCCATGGACTCGACATGCCTCTCAGCAAATAGCTTGGGGTGTCTACTTTCCAAAATGGGGTCATTTGGAGGGGTTTTGAACTGTCCTGGCATTTTATGCACAACATTTAGAAGCTTATGTCACACATCACCCACTCTTCTAACCACTTGAAGACAAAGCCCTTTCTGACACTTTTTGATTACATAAAAAAATAATTTTTTTTTGCAAGAAAATTACTTTGAACCCCCAAACATTATATATTTTTTTAAAGCAAATGCCCTACAGATTAAAATGGTGGGTGTTTCATTTTTTTTTTTTTCACACAGTATTTGCGCAGCGATTTTTCAAACGCATTTTTTGGGGAAAAACACACTTTTTTAAATTTTAATGCACTAAAACACACTATATTGCCCAAATGTTTGATGAAATAAAAAAGATGATCTTAGGCCGAGTACATGGATACCAAACATGACATGCTTTAAAATTGCGCACAAACGTGCAGTGGCGACAAACTAAATTCATTTTTAAAAGCCTTTAAAAGCCTTTACAGGTTACCACTTTAGATTTACAGAGGAGGTCTACTGCTAAAATTACTGCCCTCGATCTGACGTTCGCGGTGATACCTCATGCATGGTGCAATTGCTGTTTACATTTGACGCCAGACCGACGCTTGCGTTCGCCTTAGCGCGAGAGCAGGGGGGACAGGGGTGCTTCTTTTTTTTTTTTTTCTTTAGTATTCTTATTTTTTTTTATCTTATTTTTAAACTGTTCCTTTCATTTTTTTTTTAATCATTTTTATTGTTATCTCAGGGAATGTAAATATCCCCTATCATAGCAATAGGTAGTGACAGGTACTCTTTTTTGAAAAAATTGGGGTCTATTAGACCCTAGATTTCTCCTCTGCCCTCAAAGCATCAGACCACACCAAGATCGGTGTGATAAAATGCTTTCCCAATTTCCCAATGGCGCTGTTTACATCCGGCGAAATCTAAGTCATAAAATGCTCGTAGCTTCCGGTTTCTTAGGCCATAGAGATGTTTGGAGCCACTCTGGTCTCTGATCAGCTCTATGGTCAGCTGGCTGAATCACCGGCTGCATTTTCAGGTTCCCTGTTGAGACAGGAGAGCCAGAGAAAAACACGGAAGACGTTGGGGGGGGGGGCATTCCCTCCCACGGCTTGTACAAGCAGTCTAGAGGCTAATTAGCCGCTAGGATTGCTTTTACATGAAAGCCGACCGCTGGCTGAAAAGAATTATACTAAGATGATACCTAAACCTGCAGGCATCATTCTGGTATAACCACTCAAAGTCGTGAATGGCGTACCTGAAGACAAAAAAATGGTTAACAATAAAGCACAGTAAACGGTAAAGTATAAAAAATTGCATACCTGAAAAGCAAACATGATAAAACATAACAACAATAAAACATTGCAGAATAGAATACAGTAAAAAAGAGCAGAACAATAGAGAGAATAGAGAGAGAGAGAACAATAAAACGACAACTATTTTTTTTATTTTATATTTTTGTATGTGTTTTTTTTTTTTTTACACTTTTTTTTGTAACTGTAACTTTTCTAACTGTAACTGGTTCCAGGTTCGGGTCTCTCAAAATGCGATGGCATCTTGGGAGACCCTGTGAAAGTGTGCCTAGTCTGTGGAATGCTGTACCCTACGCTAATACTCAACTAGTGAATGGTAGCGTTCAAAACATTCACCAATGCAAAGACCAGGATTGTCAGGACAGGAGGGACAATAATAGCGGGTGTCACGCCTATATCCGCACTTGCTGCAGACACGACATCTTTTTTGGGGGGGTTCGTTGGGTAGTGGTACTCGGGAGGACATAAAGAAAATGCCTCTCATGCAGCCGACTGCATTTGGTTGGGGATGTGAATGGGGGAAGTACGGGCGCTGCAGAAGCGGTGGGTTCCCAATTAGGATTGGCGAATGCAGCAGGAAGGGCACTATGGGCACGACGGGCCTGTGTTTGTCTTTTCGGTGGCAGCGGGACACTACTTGTGCTTGCCACCTCACCAGCTTGAACTGCACTTATGGGACTCGCCACGTCACCAAGTGTTACTGCAGTGCTGGTTTGACTACGACCGGGGTGTACTAGGCCGCTGGTGCTTGCCAGTTCACCAAAACGCTACCAAAAAAACTGTTAGCGATCGCAGGATCAGGCCTGACTCTTTAGTTTAGTGTTTTGTAAGTGTCAGTGATCGATCGATACTGCACTTGGGTGGGCTGGGCTGGGCCGGGCGGAGGGGCAAAACGCAGGTGCTAGCAGGTATCTGGGCTGATCCCGCTAACACTGCATTTTTGGGAACCCTAAACTGCTGGGGACGCTAGTATAGATCTGATCAGATCGGATATTGATCCGATCAGATACTATACCACTAAGGGAGGTGTACGGTGCGTGCGTGGGTGTTAGCGGTACTGGCGCTAACCTGACACTGCCTGGGGCTGGTGCTTGCCAGTTCACCAAAACGCTACCAAGAAAACTGTTAGCGATCGCAGGGATCAGGCCTGACTCTGAACGCTTCAGTTATGCGTTTAGTGTTTTGTAAGTGACAGTGATCGATCGATACTGCACTTGGGTGGGCTGGGCGGAGGGGAAAAACGCAGGTGCTAGCAGGTATCTGGGCTGATCCCGCTAACACTGCGTTTTTGGGAACCCTAAACTGCTGGGGACGCTAGTATAGATCTGATTGGATCAGATATTGATCCGTACAGATACTATACCACTAAGGGAGGCGTATGATGCGTGCGTGGGTGTTAGCGGTACTGGCGCTAATCTGACGCTGCCTGGGGTGACGCATATCACCGCCGGGCGATCAGGGGGCTAAACCTTTATTCGGTAATAAACGGCGGGTGCCCTGACACTATAAAAAATAAACGAACTAACCAACGTCACCCATAATGGTTATACGGTGATCAGTGGTGAAAGGGTTAACTAGGGGACAATCAAGGGGTTAAAACATTTATTAGATAGTATATGGGGGTCCCTGTCGCTATAAAACGCTGACGGCGAACCTAAATATTTACGTCCCTAACTAGCGTCACCAGCGACACTAATACAGCGATCAGAAAAATGATCGCTTAGTGACACTGGTGACGGGGGGTGATCAAGGGGTTAAAACTTTATTAGGGGGGGTTAGTGGAGTACCCTAGACCTAAAGGGGGGTAATACTAACTGTCCCAACACTGTAACTGTCACAAACTGACACTATGCAGTAATCAGGAAAAAAAAAAAAAAAACCTGCTTGGTGTCAGTTTGTGACAGGGGGGGGGTGATTGGGGGGAATCGGGGGTGATCGGGGGGGGGGATCGGGGTGTTTTGTATGCCTGGCATGTTCTACTGTGTTGTGTTGTGTTTGTGCACTTACATTCCAGTCTTCTCTCCTCGGCCCGGAACGGAAAATACCGAGCCGAGGAGAGATGACATCATTTCCTCTGCCTCTGTGTACAATACAGAGGCAGGGAAATGATCCCATTGGCTGGGAGCGATCGCGAGGGGGGGCCACGAATGGATGGCCTCCCCCTCACCACCGATCGCCGGGGAAGATTTGCCGACTGCCGCAGGCACCGGGGGGGGGTCCGATCGGACCCCCCACCCGCGGGCAGGCAGGGACGTACAGGTAAGCCCTTTTGCCTGCCCGTGCCGCTCTGTCGACGTACATCTGTGTGCGGCGGTCGGCAACTGGTTAAGCATCATTAAAATCACTGCTTCACGAAAAAACGTCCGTTTTTAAAAGTTTTTTTTGCATTGATACATGTCCCCTGGGGTAGGACCCGGGTCTCCAAACCCTTTTTAGGACAATACCATGCAAATTAGCCTTTAAAATGAGCACTTTTGATTTCGAACGTTCGAGTCCCATAGACGTCAATGGGGTTCTATCGTTCGTGCAAACTTTCGGTCCGTTCGCGGGTTCTGGTGCGAACCGAACCAGGGGGTGTTCGGCTCATCCCTAATCCTGAGTAATTATCCTCTTCCTTCTCAATGATCACGCTGATAGCTTGTAAGAACATTTTTGGTTCTGGGCGCCGCCACCAGTGCCTAAGGCCCAATTTTTCAGCCCCTGTTTAAAAGGGGCGTGTAATTACAATTTTTGATGCAATACTTTGCAGCAGGGCTCGTTCCTGCGTTCCAACTAGAGTATTTGTAAGGGGTTGCAGTGTTGTGGCACCAGCACCAGTGCCTAAAGCCTAATTTTTCTGCCCCTGTTTAACAGGGGCGTGTAATTACAATTTTTGATGCAATACTTTGCAGCAGGGTTCGTTTCTGCATTCCAACTAGAGTATCTGTGAGGGGTTTCAGTGTTGTGGCACCAGCACCAGTGCCTAAGGCCCAATTTTTCAGCCCCTGTTCAACAAGGGCATGTCATTACAATTCTTGATGTAATATTTCACAGCAGGGCCCATTTCTGCGCCCACCAAGAGAGAGTGAGGACTTACAGTGTTGTGGCACCAGCACCACCACCACCAAAGGCCCAATTTTTCTGTCCCTGTTCAACAGGGTCATGTAATTACAATTCTTGATCTAATATTTCACACCAGGGCCCTGTGAGGTCTTACAGTGTTTTGGCCACAACAACACCTAAGGCCCAAATTTCTGCTGAGTATATAGGGCAGGCCCCTACTTTTAAACATCCAGCTTACAAACGACTCCTACTTGCAAACGGGAGGAGACAACAGGAAGTGAGATGAAATCTACCCCTAGGAAGGGAAAATCTCTCCTGTAAGAGTTAATATGGGAAAAACATTTCTCCTTTCCACTGATGCTTTATCACCAATCCTTGTTTCACAAAAAAACCCAAATTTTCAAAAAACATTTGTCATTGGGAAAAAAAGTGAGGTGAAATCTTCTGAAGAGGAGCACAGACAGCAAAACAAATGTCACAGGGGTGATAACCCTTCCCTATGTTTTCCAAAAAAGCTTAAAATAGATTTTTTGGCTGGGGCAAAACACGTTAAAAATGTACCAGTTCAAAATTACAAACAGATTCTACTTAACAACAAACCTACAGTCCCTGTCTTGTTTGCACCGCCTGTATACTACTGTTCAGAGTACAGAGCCTGTATACTGCTGTTTCCTTTTTTAATTTGGGTGCGGGGTTCCCCTTAATATCCATACAAGACCCAAAGGGCCTGGTAATGGACTGGGGGGGTACCCATGCCGTTTGTCTCACTGATTTTCATCCATATTGCCAGGACCCGACGTTACATTAAAGCCGCAAGCAGTTTTAAATGACTTTTTTTCCTTTAAAAATGACATTTTGTGCAGGGACTGTTCTAAGCACTGGAAACACGCGCCACTTTAAGGCATACTATAGACACACCCCCCCTCCAGGTACGATATATAAAGGAATATTTCCCTTTTTTTTTTTACTTTAAGCATCATTAAAATCACTGCTCCCGAAATAACGGCCGTTTTTAAAAGTTTTTTTGCATTGATACATTTCCCCTGGGGCAGGACCCGGGTCCCCAAACCCTTTTTAGGACAATACCATGCAAATTAGCCTTTAAAATTAGCACTTTTGATTTTGAACGTTCGAGTCCCATAGACGTCAATGGGGTTCTAACGTTCGTGCGAATTTTCGGTCCGTTCGCAGGTTCTGGTGCAAACCGATCCGGGGGGTGTTCGGCTCCTCCCTACTACCTACCCCACTTGATAGTTTTAAACTTGATTACTATTTATACCTATGACATATATATATATATATATATATTATTATCTCTCTATAGTTGCTATACAGCACCAATTTTTCCACCAAATATATGTCCCCCATGCCCGCTGTAGGAAGATATGAGTGGCGTCGCCGCCCTGGTTTCTCTATGTGTTTTGGTTTATACTGGAAAGTGTCAGCTCTCCTTCCCCCCTTCCCATTGTTAATCCCTGTACATTATGTTTCATTTGCTTTACTACCTTGAAATTATGTATACCTTTTGTTATTCTTGATTTTAGATTTTTTAAACGTATTCTTCCTGAAGAAGCGGTAGATTGCCACGAAACATGTAGAGGAGTTTTCCTTATGTTCACTGAATCCACTCTGTCTCCTATTTCCATCTTGGAGGTCAACAAGTGCCAATGTAACATATGTATAGACATGTTTTAATATACTTGTATGTAACATTGTTGTCTTTTTTTTGTATATGGATCTTTTTTTTTTACTTTTTGGTATAAATAAAAATATTGAATTTTATCCTATCTGTATTGTGTTCAGAGAACTTAGATTGTCCATTTCTTCAGGGGAACTGTCTCCTTCCTATTATTCACATAAAGTTGGAAAAAGTTGTGCTAAAGGAAAAAGAATAAGAGAATGACCAGAATTAAGTTGGATGGATACAGTCACAGAAATTATGACTGTTCCATTGGGAAAACTTAAGACCCAAGCAATGATAATAGATGGACCCCTCAAAAATATTTATCTTATAGAGAAACGTAAAGATAACGTAAAGATACAGTAAATACATAGACCTTTCTTGGCACTTTTTGCACATTACTGTATCTACAGTGGCAGTGGCTAGGCGACAGAGTACCTACAGTTAGTCCTTGCTCCACCACCAGAGCTACCCCTCAAACACTATTAATCATTTTACAACAAAAATAAATTGATTCAATTTTTCAAGTTATATGTGAAAATCATGTAATCAATATAATAAACCAGCATAAAGTGCTACTGTTATAAGTACCAAGTACCAGACACAGAGTGAGGGAAATTTCATGGCTCTGATAGATGAGCTGAGCAGTGGGGAAATGTGGTAACGTTGGGTATCAATGTGTGTGTGGTGGTGTGGTGCTGATTTTGCCCTTAATACCAGATTCCTTTTTGAAGCTAAACTGTAGGCACAGCCTCCCACATCCAGTATTATCCTCTCCACCTCCTTAGACCCCAGATGGATGTTTTGCTTAATATATCCACTTGAGCCCCGGACCATTATGCTGCCTAAGGACCAGAGGTCTTTTTCCAATTTGCAACAGCGTCGCTTTAACTGCTAATTGCGCGGTCATGCAATGCTGTACCCAAACGAAATTTGCGTCCTTTTCTTCCCACAAATAGAGCTTTCTTTTGATGGTATTTGATCACCTCTGCGGTTTTCATTTTTGTGCTATAAATGGAAAAAGACCGAAAATTTTGAAAAAAAATGATATTTTCTACTTTTTGTTATAAAAAAAATCCAATAAACTAAATTTTAGTCATACATTTAGGCCAAAATGTATTCGGCCACATGTCTTTGGTAAAAAAAATGTCAATAAGCGTATATTTATTGGTTTGCGCAAAAGTTATAGCGTCTACAAACTAGGGTACATTTTCTGTAATTTACACAGCTTTTAGTTTATGACTGCCTATGTCATTTCTTGAGGTGCTAAAATGGCAGGGCAGTACAAACCCCCCCAAATTACCCCATTTTGGAAAGTAGACACCCCAAGGAAATTGCTGAGAGGCATGTTGAACCCATTGAATATTTATTTTTTTTGTCCCAAGTGATTGAATAATGACAAAAAAAAAATATTTACAAAAAGTTGTCACTAAATGATATATTGCTCACACAGGCCATGGGCCTATGTGGATTTGCACCCCAAAATACATTCAGCTGCTTCTCCTGAGTATGGGGATACCACATGTGTGGGACTTTTTGGGAGCCTAGCCGCGTACGGGGCCCCGAAAACCAATCACCGCCTTCAGGATTTCTAAGGGTGTAAATTTTTGATTTCACTCTTCACTGCCTATCACAGTTTCGGAGGCCATGGAAAGCCCAGGTGGCACAAAACCCCCCAAATGACCCCATTTTGGAAAGTAGACACCCCAAGCTATTTGCTGAGAGGCATGTTGAGTCCATGGAATATTTTATATTTTGACACAAGTTGCGGGAAAGTGACAATTATTTTCTTTTTTTTTTGCACAAACGCTGCAGTTATGCGTTTAGTGTTTTGTAAGTGACAGTGATCGATCGATACTGCACTTGGGTGGGCTGGGCGGAGGGGCAAAACGCAGATGCTAGCGGGTATCTGGGCTGATCCCGCTAACACTGCGTTTTTGGGAACCCTAAACTGCTGGGGACGCTAGTATAGATCTGATCGGATCAGATATTGATCCGATCAGATACTATACCACTAAGGGAGGCGTATGCTGCGTGCGTGGGTGTTAGCGGTACTGGCGCTAACCTGACGCTGCCTGGGGCGACGCATATCACCGCCGGGCGATCAGGGGGCTAAACCTTTATTCGGTAATAAATGGCGGGTGCCCTGACACTATAAAAAATAAACAAACTAACCAGCGTCAACCGTAACACTTATACGGTGATCAGTGGTGAAAGGGTTAACTAGGGGGCAATCAAGGGGTTAAAACATTTATTAGGTAGTATATGGGGGTCCCTGACGCTATAAAACGCTGACGGCGAACCTAAATATTTATGTCCCTAACTAGCGTCACCAGCGACACTAATACAGCGATCAGAAAAATGATCGCTTAGTGACACTGGTGACGGGGGGTGATCAAGGGGTTAAAACTTTATTAGGGGGGGTTAGGGGAGTACCCTAGACCTAAAGGGGGCTAACAGTAACTGTCCTAACACTGTAACTGTCACAAACTGACACCAATACAGTAATCAGAAAAAAAAAAAAAAACCTGCTTGGTGTCAGTTTGTGACAGGGGGGGTGATTGGGGGGTGATCGGGGGGCGATCGGGGGGCGATCGGGGTGTTTTGTGTGCCTGGCATGTTCTACTGAGTGTGTAGTGTTGGTGCACTCACATTTCAGTCTTCTCTCCTCGGCGCCGGAACGGAAAATACCGAGCCGAGGAGAGATGACATCATTTCCTTTGCTGCTGTTTAGCATACAGCAGCAAAGGAATGTTCCCATTGGCCGGCGGCGATCGCGAGGGGGGGGGCCACGAACGGATGGCCTCCCCCTCACCTCCGATCGCCGGGGAACAAAACACGACCGCCTCGTATATATTTCATCTCACTTGCAGTGCAGGGTTCTCTTCTTCTTCTGATCTAATCCTGGCAGCACAAACATATTGATGTTGGTGCTGCTTTCTGAATCATTATGTTGTGAATTAAAGACACCATGGTGATATCCCCACAGAGGGCAAGCCAATGACACCCTACACTCACTACTCCTCAGTCTTCTAGGTGTCATTCAACCTTACTGAAAACATCTTCTGTTGAAAAAGAAGTACTGCAGGGGACAGCTCTGGATTGACATTGAGTATTGCAGCCTAAGCTGCTTCTTTATTTGTAACACTTGCTGGGGTTCTAGTTACATTTTTGAAGATGTTGCCAGGAGTTGGGCTTTAGAGTCAGTTTCAGATCAGTTTATGCTTGGCTGTTAGTCCTTTATACAAGTCATTGTGAATGCAAGGTAAAGGAAAAAGCCCATGTTCACTGACCATTGCGCTTTTTAATAAAATATGGTGTTGTTTTTAAAGAAATTTCAACTAAAAGCAAACATATTACTATGTTAATAGATACACTATATATGCAGCAAAGTATAGAGATGTAATCTTATTTTATCTCTTAATTTCTGTCCCTAGTTTCTGCCTTTCCCAAACATCCGGTATGTTCTAAAAACAGTACAGAAATTTCAGTCTTGAAATAAAACCCAGAAGACATAATCTTAGAGTGAACTGATTTTTGTTTAAGACACAGAGGATCTGCATCTAACTCCTTATTTTTGGCCTGTGCACTTCCTAAAGTGCGTATGATGGTAATTCACTTTGCCATTAAAATGTGGATTTAATTTGTAGGATAAGTTATAGCTTAAAATAACCAGTCACTGTTTTATCTGTCAGAGTTTTTACAGCAGATGGATGCTATCCAAAAAGCATTGATGTTTTGGATTGCATTATTCTTCAGTTTGACATTTTCACTTTTAATCATTATGTTCCTACCTGTGTATTCACATGCATCTGTCTAATTAAAATACTTAAATATGAAACCGGTTCTTCTAAACTTCCTGATGTTTAAATTGCTAAAGTTTAAGTCTTACTAAACAGATGCCATATAGAAAAAGTTTGACAAATTGTAATGAAACTCAGGTGGCCGCCAATCTATTCTAATAAGACCTAGTTTTGCCGTAGACTAGCAACACTATAAATGAAACATTTGCCCAGCAAAAAAGCTTTATGTTGTTTTAAGAGTTTTTTGTGTGGCCAATGCATGCTTATGTTTTTTTTTCCTCAAATGTGCATATTTTTTTTTAGAAGGGTTCTTAACAAAGGGGTAAAGAATAACGATGATGAAATAGAGGTGGAAGAAGGATCTTTGCTAATGGGGCATTGCAAAAAATTTTGTATTTTTGGTGAAATCAAATCCTATGTCAGAGGGGGTAAAACAGCTGTTCATTTTATGTTGGAGTGAATGTAAAAGGGGAAAAGGGCATATCTTTACAACTAAGCCTAGAGTGGAAGGATGCAGTGTGTGCTGTCCATAAATAAAGCTGTCAATATAAAGCTATCCACATTTGGTGAAAAAAAGCACTGACCTGCTCTATTCTCCTTTATCAGAAAGACTCGGGATATCTAAAATCATTTTGATCCCTGGCCTCAGAATATGTTCTACCCAACCATCATTTTCTCTCCGTTTCCAATTTATCAGATTTTATCAATAAGACCTGTCCTATCAAGAGTCAAAGGTTTCAAGCCTCCTTCCTAGACCGGCTTCTTGAAGAACCATCTTCATGTATATCGGTCGTTGAACTCCACAAAACCACTAAAAACAAAAGCACATCTATGCAATCTTGGAACAAAGACTTTCCTGTGCCTAATCTTATAGACATTTTTTTGGGAGGACTCAAAAAAAAACTTACAAGTTGGTCGTAAATGAAACCTGGAGGAAGATGCAATTTAAGCTAGTGCACAGAGCCTTTGTTAAGTCCAACTTTTCGCAAACCTCCCCTCAGGATTGCCACTGTCCTTTCTGTAAGACCATCAAGCCAACATTATATCATTGATTATGGTCATGCTCCAAAATCTTAGTGTTTTGAGATCAAGTCCTGACATATATTTTTGAAGTAATCCCTCAAGCAGTCTCAGGAAGGCCTTCAGTGGATCCAGCTGTGCTTACTGATGGTACGGAGAGCCATACTTAAATGCTGGATCTTGGCAGTGGCTCTTAACATCATTGGATGTAAAGAGAGACTTGAAACTCCTACTTTACATAGAGAAATTATATATGTTGACTTACAATCCTACCCCAGCTAATCATTTTGATAATCAATAACAGGTCTTTATAGAGACTAAACTCATGACTTCAGAGAAAATGTCTCTTAAACGTTCTTTTGTGTATGAGGAATGGCTCTCAAACTCTGACAGTAGTTACTAACTCATGTCCTCCTAAGCCTCGATCTCCTCTTGACTTTTATGTTTATATCTTCTATGTTGCAGTTTATCTCAATGAGTCCCTAAGGAAGCACCACCTTTCTTTTTTATGTTTTCCTTGTTTAATTATAAGTGCTAGGCTAGGGCATTTGAGTTCATCAACATCATCTGTTATTAGTGGTAGGTCTTTAGGCCCTCAATTTTCTCAGACTGTGTAAATAACACCTGGCTGAGAGGATCTGGCATCTTTAACACTTGACTGATGGGATGTCTATCTTTCGGCTCCCCGTCACCAGACCTTTATCTGAGGACTGGGACCCAAATGATATGCCTTCCATGATTCTATATAACTTAGAACCATTTTATGACTTGAATGTGTATATTATATCGTTAATTAGCATTGACTGTTTATGAAACATCTCAGTGGAGTATGATCTACCTTTGTCATTTGTTGGGTATTAGATCTCTTGTATGGTTATCATTGTTAGTTAATATACTCACTGTAACTGTACTACATTTGCCTTTGTAACTTCATGTACTACTTGTGGAATTAAAATAGCTTAAAAAAAATAAAGCTGTCAAGTTTTGGCAGCTTGATGAGGATTACAGTTCTCTCCCTTTTTCTGTTTTGCCACTTTAGCTTACTTATTCTAACATGCTTTAATGGAGCACCACTATTCAGCTAGGGTGTCAAATAAATATATATAAAATATTTTTAGCTACCAGCAAGCCATGATGATTGGTGAACCTAAAAAGAATAATAAAAAAAAACACTTTTTAGCTCTATATTATGATTTTTTTAGACATTGAATAGGAAGCATTTAAAAGAAAGTGTGTTTGCATATAATTTCTAATTTACATAGAGGTTGGATTGTTTTCAGTCAGGTAAATATTAAATATTACATATAAATGTTTCATGGTTACCTTTTTCATTTATTAGGTAGTAAATGCAAGTCTGGCACTCCCGGTTTCAAATTGTTTATTGCTGTTTTGGATATACAGACCTAACCTGAAGCATGACAAATTAAACTTACTCAGCTAATTGAATCAGAGGAAGGACAACTACCCTTCCTAGATAACCTACATATAGAAATGGTATCTTCTAGATACATATTTGCGTTAGTATTGAAATTAAATATTATATGGCTCAGCACAAATTGGATATACTACTATATATAAGCACCCTGTATTAAATGTTTATTTTTTATAAAAAGATTTTGTAAAATAAAACACATAATGACATGAAATAGCAATTTTTTAGACTAGCAAGCTTTAAAAAGTTGAAAGAAATTTAAAGTGGTTGTAAAGGCAAAAAGTTGTTTTTTTTTTTTAATCTTAATGCATTCTCTGCATTATGGTAAAATACATATCTATCTGTGCATCTCTCACCCCCCTCTGCTGACAGCCCTACTCTCCTCTTATCCTCCTTTCACAGGTGACACAGGCAGCAGTGGGAGCTACTGGCTCCCTTTGATGTCAGTTAAATCCTGATGAAGCACCAGGGAGACGGGGCCAAGCCAAACTACCAAACTATGTATGTTAAAAGATGAGCACCGCCCAGCTTTGGAGCGAGTCTGCATAAGGAAGCAACTTCCTATAGGGGCCCCACTGAGAGGAGGATGAGCCAGGAGCGTTGGCGGGGAACCCAAGAAGAGAAGATTCGGGGCTTCTCTGGTAAGGTAGGCAGGTACGTACAACATGTTTATTATTATTTTAAGTTGAAAAAAATGAACCTTTACAATCACAACTATACCAAAACCACTATATTTTCTGTGAAACTCTGCAGGAATAATTCTTTACACAGTCTAAAAGCAGGGTAGAATAAACCTAGAAAGCCTTGCAAACTAAAATGGATAGCAATAGATCAAAAACACGTTAATTACATTTTCCCTTGTGTCTATGTATATACAGAATATATGTATATATATATATATATATATATATATATATATATATATATATATATATATATATATATATATATATATATATATATATATATATATATATATATATATATGTATGTATGTATGTATGTATGTATGTATATATATATATATATATATATATATATATATATATTTATATATATATATATATATATATATATATATATATATATTAACAAAGGGGTTACAGCACAGTGAGTATACACATATAGCCAGTAAATTAGCAACTTCAGGCATCCCTGCCATTTATAGTTACCAACCTGCACCATGCAGTGAAAATAGTGTAATTAATGCTCAGGTCCAAATAGCTTCATATATACCACACATGAGAAACTGAGAAGGCATTACCACCTGTTAACCCTTTCCTATAGCACATTCTCTCACTTATAAAATGGGGATTCTTAGTTACCTTTATTGCAATACATGTACAAGCTGACCAACTGCATCAAAGTTATCCCTCTCTGGTCAGCTTGTACATGAATTGTAATAAAGGTAACTAAGAATCCCCATTTTATAATTTTATAAGCAAGAATTTGTTATAGGAAAGGGTTAACAAGTGGTAACACCTACTCAGTTTCTCATGTGTTGTGTGTGTGTATATATATATATATATTAGGAAAGGGTTAACAAGTGGTAACACCTGCTCAGTTTCTCATGTGTTGTGTGTATGTATATGTATCTATACTTGCAAAAAAAAATCTGATTGCAATGATATTCCTTGATGGTGTGTCCTAGTATTACATTCAATGCAACTGCCATTTTTTTCTCAGATTAAGAAAAGGGTGTGCTCCCCCTGGTGGCAGTATATGTCAGACAACATAGTCAGTTCCAATTGACTGGCCAGTAGAGGAGTACTCTCAGGATCCAAAACTGATGTTGGGAAGTGAAGGGGACTGGCCAACGAGGGTTAACATTCAGCACTTTTCTAGCTGTTCCCGTAGGTGGAAATGCCTCAGTATGTGCAATGTATGCAGGTCCATTTAATATTTGAGCACAGCAGTAATTCTTCATTCTTCAAAGGGTGTGCTCCCCCTGGTGGCAGTATACTTCAGACAACATAGTGAGCAAATTTGCTGGAAACCCCTTATAAAAAGATTTAATTTGGAGAGTAAATTTGTCTTATTGAAAGTATGACAGATCTCCATTCAACAACTTAATAAGAACGTACAAATGTTATGCAACAGCACTAAACTTGAATCCCAGCATGTAAATGTATGTAAATACACCCATGCCCATTTCTATGTACAAAGAGAATATATAAAGGGGAAAAAGGCTTTGAAACATGTGCATCCCTAAATAAAATTACCTTTGGATTATTTACATTATTTTGTTCACAATCAAAAATGTCTTAAAAGAAAGATAATACCAGAACAAACTGTGTTTATTTTGAAAGCAAATTAAAACTAAAATGAAAAATGTAAATGGAAATTAAGAACTGCAGCAGAGGTAGTAGTTATAGATTAACTTTAGAACTGCAATTATAAATTACATCATTTAACAAGTATAATTATTATTTTGCTTCCAGTGCAAAACACTGATATGTTTAATGCTTCTTTTGACCCTGGGATCACACTTGGCTGGGACGTCTGCCAAGAAAAAAGGTACAGTCCGGTCTAATGGTAGAAGTGGAGAAGTGCTGAGTAAACAATATTTACAATGGTGATGTAATTTGCTGTATTTATATGTATCATTTAACACAGCTTTATAACAGTACAGTACAGTCGTTTTAAGCATCTTCAGTAAGGCCGCAGAAAAAGCAATATTGCTGGGCAATATTTAATATTAAAATCTTTTTAATATATATATATATTTTTTTTTTTAGAAATGAACTATAGTGCTCTGGTTTTTTTTTTTAAATCTTTTATGAAAAGATTATAAACAAAGATTTTGTATTATTCTTTTTTATTACTTGTATACAATCTTTTGTTTTACCATTTAATGTTGCGTGCCTCTGTATGTGCAATGTATGCTGGTCCATTTTATAATGGAGCACAGCAGTGATTCTTCACCAATAGTGGTATATTTACTGAAAGCAAATAGGCTATTCACTTTGCAAGGGAAGTTGCACTTTGCCAGAGAGTTTGCCCCAGATCTTAGTGAATTAGGTGTTTCACTTTGCAAAGAATACCCAATCATGTGAAAAAAAAACAGCATTTTTTGCTTGCATTTGATTGGATGATGGAAGTCAGATCTTCCTGCCCAGCCTATAGCAGAGTGACGGCCGGGCGGTGGTTCAGTTATCCTGACTGGGCGTCATATGACGTCCAGCAGGATAACTGCCGACGGGCACCTGTGGGGGCGCGCATTTTGGCGATCAGTGGTGTGGTGTGTCAGTCTGGCACACCGTTACACCGATCTCAGTAAAGAGCCTCTGACGGAGGCTCTTTACCAAGTGATCAGCCATGTCCAATTATGGCTGATCACGATGTAAACAGGAAGAGCCGTTTATCGGCTTTTCCTCACTCGTGTCTGGCAGATGCGAGTAGAGGAGAGCCAATCGGCGGCTCTCCTGACTGGGGGGGTCTGCGCTGATTGTTTATCAGCGCAGCCCCCCCGTGGATGCCCACACTGGACCATCAGGGATGCGGCCAGGACCACCAGGGAAGCCTCAACACCTGGATGGCCAGGCATGTCCCCCATGGCCACCAGGGATGCCACAGTGTGCCCAATATATGCCAATCAGTGCCCACAAATTGTTTCAGTGTCCATTATAAATGCCTGCCACATCAGTGATGCCCAGCAGTGCCACCCATCAGTGTCCATTGGTGCCACCCATCAGTGTCTATCAGTGCCACCTATCAGTGCCCATCTGTGCCACCTATCAGTGCCACCCATAAGTACCCTTCAGTGCAGCCTTTCAGTGCCGCCTATCAGTGCCCATCAGTGCTGCCTATGAGTGCCCATCAGTGCTGCATACCAGTACCACCTATCAGTGCCCATCAGTGCCACCTCTCAGTGCCCATCAGTGCTGCATACCAGTGCCACCTATCAGTGCCCATTAGTCCTGCCTATCAGTGCCCATTAGTGCCACCTATCAGTGCCCATCATTAGTGCCTATCAGTGCCACCTCATCAGTGCCACCTCATTGGTGCCACCTCATCAGTGCTGCCTTATCAGTGCCCATCAGTGCAGCCTCATCAGTGCCCGTCATTGAAGGAGAAAACTTACTTATTTACAAAATTTTATAACAGGGGATGTAAGTGCCTGGTATTAAAGTGGTTATCCTTTTTCACTGAGCTCTGGAGCACATTTCTTTCTTTTCTAGGTTTGTCTGCCAAAAATATTTTTTTTTCTTCTAAACATAGTACATAGAAAAGAGAATAAATGTCCTACTTCCAGGTGTCCATGTCACTGCCTGCATGGCATGAACAGTCCCCATTGGCTGGCCAGCAGAGGAGTCCTATCAGGATCCAAAAATTAATGTCAGAGCATGGGAAGTGAAGGGGACCGGCCAGCAAGGTTTAACATGCGGCACTGGTCTAGCTGTCCCCGTAGGTGGAAATGCCTCAGTATGTGCAATACATGTGCAATACATGCAGGTCCATTTAATATTTGAGCACAGCAGTCATTCTTTATTTATAGGGGTTGATTTATTCAAGACAAATAGGCTGTTTCATTTGCAAAAGAAAGTTACGCTTTGCTCTTGTGCAATTTTCTTACAAAGTTCAACTTCTCTTGCAAAGTGAACAATCTATTTGCTATTAGTAAATGAACCCCTTTAAACTCTTTTTTTTCCTTCTAAATACAATACAAGAAAAAGATAATATATGTATAATTTTCAGGCATCCATGTCATTGCCTGTGTAATGTAAACTATTCCCATTGGCTTGCCAGTGGAGGGGTCCTCTCAGGATCAAGGATCCAGAGGAGGACAAACGTCAGACCAGGAAGGGTAAGGGGATCGGCTGGCTAGGGTTATTTAACATGCGGCGATGGACTAGTGGGCCCTACAGGTGGAAATGGCATCATAGAGGGACGTGGATGGGGGAACTCAGATGAGCATAACTGAAATAAGGGAAGATAAACACCTAGAAGTCTGCGTTAGATGGAAGTGGAAGAATGAGATAGGACACATTGGATTTTGCACAGAGTTGGGCTATAAACCTGATAAAGGGGAACTGGTGGGCAGCTGAAATTCTACTCTTTTGTTTGTTTTTTTACTGTTGCAAATAAAAAACAGTGGCACTTTCATCCTTTTTTTTTCATATACTAGCAATTTCAGGAAACAGCAACAGAATGTTTACTGGCAGAAAGAAGAAGCACATATCCAGTTAAAATGTTAAAGTAGAACTGCATTTTCATTAAAATTAACTGGTGCTTATCTGGGCAACCTATGAAAATGCCAGTTGCACTTTCAGGGCTCTCCCTGGGTGGTGCAAGCACAGAACCCAGTTTGCCTGTAAGCAGCATCATGAGTTGCCATGACAATTAATGATCCTCTAGGGCCAGGTTTCAGTGTAATTTGTTGTTATGGTGATGGTGGCTAGCATGCCTGGACAATGGCAATGCATGATTCTAATTCAGGGCAGGTGGAGAATATATAGGGAGTCTCTAATGTATGAAGGGGCTTTGTTTTAAAGGGGGCCTTTTACATAATGGGAGAAGTTCTGATGAGAAGTGGTGACGATGATGTGATAGGGGGCCATCTGATGTGATGGGAGGACCTCTGATGAGAAACGGTGACTCTGATGTGATGGGAGGACCTCTGATGTGATGGGGACCCTCAGATGTGATAAGGGTCCTCTGATGTGATGGGAGGATCTCTGATGAGAAAGGGTGACTCTGATGTGATAGGGGGACCTCTGATGTGATGGGGGTCCTCTGATGTGAAGGGAAGCTTATGATGTGAAGTTACCTTCATCAAGGAGGTTGTGTGCATTGTCCCAGGCTCAAGTTTCCCCATGATAAGTAACATTTACATTTTTTACATTTTAGAATGAAGTAGCTTGAGATTTTGCATACCGTACTTTTAAATTGTGCTGAAACAGAAAAAAAATGTCTAAAACATATTTCTATGTGGTCTCAAAAAGGACTAATTGATAGGGATAAATTAAATAGCAAAGCCTAATGGTGAATGGATAAATAGTAAATGTAGTGCCCTCTAAAAATAGGTTGAATATATTGCCAATTATTTGTTAGCAGCTACCCTAATATTGAGCTGTATAGCACTGACTTTTTTAAAATTTGTTTTTGTTGCTTAGATTACTCTTATGCTGTGATTTCTGTGTACATGTTTTGGGCACCGTTGGAAGGCGCAACATGTTTTTTTGAATATCAGATATTTCTGGACTGTTGAAACCTGGTTACACCTAAGCCATCTGGATACTGCTGGTGGTAGTCTCAGGATGCCAGTCAAGCAGGATTACCCAACATAATATGTATAACAGAAAAATGCATATCAGCCAGACAGGGATGTCCTCTATCACCCCTATTGTTCGCCCTAGCTTTAGAAGCAGCACCTAGACATATCTGGATACCCATTGGCATCTATCCCCTCTAAACTCTGCATGTATGCAGATAACGTCATGCTCTTTTTAACCAAACCCCAAATCTCCCTACCCAATTTATTCACCTTGCTATCTAAATTTGCCTCTATTTCTGGACTTACGGTTAATATGACAAAATCTACTGCACTCCCCGTTAACATACCCTCTGCTCAGTGAATGCTGACCGGGGTCAAGAAGTTTGAATGTAATATAGCAGTGTCACCTGGTGGAGACAGTAACATACTTCTTGAAGGGTATTCAGGGGAATAACATACTTCCTGGTGATTAGGAAGAACGGCCCCTTATAGCTTCTCATTGGACAGAGGACTACACAGGTGGGCAGAGGGTGTTTATGTGGATTGTGTCTGAGTGTGCTTTGAAAGATGAGGGAAAATGATGAGGCCCCCTTTCCTATTGAGCCCAGCCGAGAGACACCGAATACTGAGGACGAACTTACATAAAGTATCATCTATTCTCTTTTATTTCTATATGCCCTATAATATTCAAAGTTTTCTATGGTTATTTTTCTAATTTCCTTGTAATTAAACAAGACCTTTGCTTCTTTGAGCATTGTACTTTTTTTCAAAACTAATATTGTTATTATATCATTACCATTAGTATTATCAGAGCTTTGATCGACCAATTAAGTATAGGAACAGACAAGATAATACATAGTTATGAATTAAATAGGGGGAAGGCAAAACCATCCCCTATTTATTTCAGGAACCAATGCACATTTCAAGCTTGTAGATTTCTTTAAATGTTTGTATGTACCATAGCCTGTCACTTGGTGGTTTACTGTATGGATCTGTATTATTTTACTTTGAAATCTTTTTTGTGAAGTTTCTGTATGTACAATTCCACTTCAATAAAGACCGTGTTTGCCTCAATGTAAAAAAAAAGTTCAGGTACTGTACTTACACTGCTTCTATTTAAAAAAAAAACAATATATATATATATATATATATATATATATATATATATATATATATATATATATATATATATATATATATATTAGTATATATATATATATATATAATAGTAACTTGCACAATGTAAGCCTTCCCTCCTTTATAAGTAGTAAGTTATAAGATTGTTTAAATGTTGTCAGCAAATACAATATGAAAAGGGCTTTTGGTTAAATGATCGCCTTACCACTTAAGTCAACAGCAATGATCCTGTGACAGAACACAGTGCTTATGCCACATTGTTTTATTACTATAATTACAGCAAGAACCAGTAACTGTCGGGAGAGCAGAGATTAAACGAAGCTAACCTTGTGAAATTTGGTGCAGACAACATGAATTATGGACTGTTTTGGTGCAATTGGACATTAAGCTAAATTTCTTTGCTTCTTCAGAAAAACTGGGTCATATGAAATATATAGCTACTAACACAGCAGAGTCCAAGCCAGCAGATCGGACCAGAGTACATAGACTACATAGCTAAAACTGTCCACTGTGTTTGAAAGTACCACATGGGCTAAAGTTTAATGATGCTTTCAAACTGCTGGATATTGCTTGGCTACTTAAAGATAGATTTGGGAACTATTTACAAGTATGGATTATGGTACTAACATACAGTATAAAGAATATCGAATAGAGGTAGAAGTTTGGTGCCTTTTTTTTAAGAAAATGAAACTGTTAATACTATGATTTGGCTTCATGAATTTACCATAGTTCCCAACTGTCCCTGATTTTCGAAGGACTGTCCCTCATTTGGAACAAAGTCCCTCTGTCCCTCTTTCCTCCTCATTTGTCCCTCATTTTGGTCTGATCATAAAACAGTTGTGCTCAATAGCAATCACATGAAGCCATTTATTATCACATAGTTTTTTGGATCCTTTTTAAATCATAACATAACAGAAATCACCCAAATGGCCCTGATAAAAAGTTTACATGCCTTGGAATGTTTGGCCTTGTTACAGACACAGAAGGTGGCACACACAGGTTAAAATTGCAATTAAGGGTTAATTTCCCACATTTGTGGCTTTTTAAAGCACAATTAGTGTCTGTGTATAAATAGTCAATGAGTTTGTTAGCTCTCACATGCATGCACTAAGCAGGCTAGACACTGAGCCATGAGGAGAAAAGAACAGTCAAAAGACTTGCGTAACAAGGTAATGAAACTTTACAAAGATGGAAAAGGATATAAAAAGATATCCAAAGCCTTGGATATGCCAGCCAATACTGTTCAGTCACTTAATAAGAAGAGGAAAATTATTATTATTATTATACGAGATTTATATAGCGCCAACAGTTTACTCAGCGCTTTACAATGTATAAGGGGGACAACACAATTACAGTACAGTTAAATACAAAAGGTACAGGAGGGCCCTGCTCGTAGAGCTTACATTCTAAAGGGAGGGGGTGGTTGTACAAAAGGTAATAGCTGCAAAGAATGATTTGATGGGGGTGGCTCAGGGACAGTTATGTGGGTGTGGGATAGGCTTCCCTGAATAAATGAGTTTTCAGGGATCTCCTAAAGGTGGACAGGGTAGGGGCTGATCGGACATACTGGGGCAGGGAATTCCAGAGGATGGGAGAGGCTCTGGAGAAGTCCTGAAGGCGAGCATGGGAGGAGGTAACAAGGGAGCTAGAGAGCAGGAGGTCCTGGGAGGAGCGGAGGGGGCGATTTGGGCGATATCTGCAGATGAGGTTGGTGATGTAGATGGGGGCGATGTTGTGAATGGCCTTGTATGTTATGGTTAGCATTTTGAATTTTACACGGTGGGGTAGGGGAAGCCAGTGAAGGGATTGGCAGAGAGGAGCAGCAGTCACGGATCGATTAGTGAGGTGTATTAGTCTAGCAGCAGCATTCATAATAGACTGAAGGGGGGATAGCCTGCTTAAGGGTAAGCCATTAAGGAGAGAGTTGCAGTAGTCGAGGCAGGAAATAGTCAAGGAGTGAATAAGTTGCTTTGTGGTGTCATTAGTCAGGAAGGGTCGAATTCTGGAGATGTTGCGGAGGTTAAGGCGGCAGGATTTAGCCAGTGATTGGATATGGGGGCTGAAGGAGAGGTCAGAGTCAAGGATTACACCCAGGACCCTGGCATGTGTGGAGGGACCAATGGTTGTGTTGTTGATATTAATGGTGAAGTCACAGGAGGGTGACCGTGAAGGAGGAAATATAACAAGCTCAGTTTTAGAAAGATTAAGTTTGAGAAAGTGGTGTGACATCCTTACCGATATGTCATTCAGCAAGTTTGAGATCTGTGAGGAGATAGTGGGGGTGAGTTGAGGAGTGGAGAGATAGATCTGTGTGTCATCGGCATAGAGGTGGTATTGGAAGCCATGGGAGGTTATCAACTGGCCCAGGGAAGAGGTATAGAGCGAGAAAAGGAGAGGCCCAAGGACGGAGCCTTGGGGTACCCCAACAGAAAGAGGAAGGGGAGCGGAGGAGATGGAGTTGTAAGTGACACTGAAAGTGCGCTGAGATAGGTAGGAGGAGAACCAGGATAATGCAGAATCATGGAGGCCAAGGGAGTGTAATTTGCTGAGGAGCAGCAGGTGGTCAACTGTGTCAAAGGCAGCAGAGAGGTCTAAAAGTATGAGTATGGAGTAGTGGCCATTGGTTTTGGCAGTTATTAGGTCATTGGTGATTTTTAGTAGGGCAGTTTCTGTAGAATGTTGTAGGTGGAAGCCAGACTGTAGGGGGTCGAGAAGGTTGTTGTCCGTGAGGTAGCGACTCATTTGGTCATGAACAAGGCGTTCGATGAGCTTGGAGGCAAACGGGAGAAGGGAGATAGGTCTTAAGTTATTCAAACAGGTGGGGTCTAGTGAGGGTTTTTTGAGTATGGGGGTAACCAGTGCATGTTTGAACGGGGAAGGAAAGGTGCCGGAGGAGAGGGAGAGGTTGAAGATGTGGGTTAGGGAGTTGAGGATAGAGTGGGAAGGTGGTCGCAGTAATTGAGAGGGGACAGGGTCCAGGGGACATGTAGTGAGGTGTGCCATGGAGAGGAGTTTATCAACTTCTTCTGCGGTAACTGGGCAAAAGGAGGAGAGTATTGAGTGTGGTTTTGTGGTGTTGGAAAATGTGGGGATCTCTTGATACCAAGCCAAGGTCAGGTAGATCAAGAAAGATTTCAGCCACAACTGCCACAGGAGCTGTTCGGGATACAAAGAAAAACCCACAGGTAACCTCCGGAGAAATACAGGCTGCTCTGGAAAAAGATGGTGTGTTTGTTTTTAAGGAGCACAATCTGATGATACTTGAACAAAAAAGAGCTGCATGGTGAAGTTGCCAGAAAGAAGCCTTTACTGTACAAGTTCCACAAAAAAGCCTGGTTACAATATGCCCAACAACACCTTGATTTACCTCATTGGCTTTTTTGTGGCATTGGCGCAGTAAAGGCTTCCTTCTGGCAACTCAACCATGCAGCTCATTTTTGTTTAAGTATTGTTGAATTGTGCTCCTTAAAAACAACCACACCGTCTTTTTAGGGAGCAGCCTGTATTTCTCCTGCGGTTACCTGTGGGGTTTTCTTTGTATGCTGAGCAATTCTTCAGCCAGTTGTGGCTGCAATCTTACTTGGTCTACCTGACCTTGGCTGGGTATCAAAAGAGCCCCTAATTTCCCACTTCTTAATAGGTGATTGAACAGTACTGACTGGCATATTCAAGGCTTTGTATATCTTTTTATATCCTTTTCCAACTTTGTAAAGTTTCATTACCTTGTTACGCAGGTCTTTTCACTGTTCTTTTCTACCTCCTCATGGCTCAGTGTCTAGCCAGTGTCTAGCCTGCTTAGTGCATCCATGTGAGAGCTAAAAAACTCATTGACTATTTATACACAGACACTAATTGTGATTTAAAAAGCCACAAATGTGGGAAATTAACCTTTAATTGCCATTTTATCAGGGACATTTGGGTGACTTCTGTTATCAATATGATTTAAAAAGGATCCAAAAAACAATGTGATAACAAATGGCTTTATATGATTGCTATCCTTAAATAAAAGACAGTTTTTTGACATGATCAGTCATATTTTCAATATTAATGACAACATTTCACAATTTCTGCCAGGGTATGCAAACTTTTGAGCATGGCTGTAGTTATAAATCTTGCTAAACCTTTCATTCAGTTTCTAAATTGCTGCATTTTTTTAAATTCCAAAAGATAATATAAAGGAATAGTAAGGGTAAAAAAATGCACTTGTGGGTTTAACCAATCATTTTTTTGTACAATTCTCCATTAAGGGGGACATGGTAGGGGGGGGTGTCCTATGCCTACATACTTATGCTAATAGATGTCCCTCATTCCCATCTCAGAATGTTGGGAGGTATGAATTTACTACTTCCAGTTCCGGGCCAATTCGGACATCCCTCCCCTATATGTTTTTCTTTGCTAGAAAACTACGGGTACTTAGAACTCCCAAACATTGTGTTTTTTAAGCAGAAGCCATAGAAAATAATATGGTGGGTGTTGCATATTTTTATATCACACGATATTTGTGCAGCGGTTTTTCAAACGCAATTTTTTTGGTAAAATAACCGTTAATTCATTTTAATGCACAAAACACAATATAATGCCCATTTTTTCCCTGTAAAATATAAAAGATAATGTCATGCGGAAAAAATAGATACCAAACATGTCAGACTTTAAAATCGCATACGCCCGTGGAATGGCGCCAAACTATGGTACCTAAAAATCTCCGTAGGTGACACTTTAAAAATCTTTACATGTTTCCAATTTAGAGTTACACAGGATGTCTGGATCTAGAATTATTGTTCACACTCTGATTTTCACAGAAATATCTCACATGTATGATGCAATTGCCGTTTACATATGCGTGCAGGACCGATGGGCACATTCTCATGGGGGGCTGGGAAGGTGTGGGCAATATTTTCTTCTAATTTTATTATTTATTTTATTTTAACCACTTCAGCCCTGGAAGGATTTACCCCCTTAATGACCAGGCCATTTTTTGTGATACGGCACTGCGATGCTTTAACTGACAACTTTGCGGTCGTGCGACGTTGTACCCAAACAAAATTGATGTCCTTTTGCCCACAATTAGAGCTTTCTTTTGGTGGTATTCGATCACTTCTGCAGTTTTTATTTTTTGTGCTATAAACAGAAAAAGACTGACAATTCAGAAAAAAACGATATTTTTTACTATAATACATATCCAAAAAAAAAAACTAATTTATTCATCATTTTAGGCCAATATGTATTCTGCTACATATTTTTGGTAAAAAAAATCACAATAAGCATATATTGATTGGTTTGCACAAATATTATAGCGTCTACAAAATAGGGGAAAGATTTAGGGACTTTTTATTTTTTTGATTGTTTTTACTAATAATGGCGGCGATCTGCGATTTTTAGTGGGACTGCAACATTGCGATGAACAAATCTGACCCTAAGTGACACTTTTTGGGGACCAGTGACACCAATACAGTGATCAGTGCAATAAAAATGCACCGATCACTGTATAAATGGCAGTGGCAGGGAAGAGGTTAACACTAGTGGTGATCAAAGGGTTAAGTGTGCCCTAGGGAGGTGTTTTCTAACTGTCAGGGGGTGGGCTCACAGAGTAGAAAGAAATAGTTGTTCCTGATCACTAGGAACAGCTGATCTCTCCCTCCTCTCCTGTCAAAATGGGGATCTGCCTTGTTTACATATTTACACGTGCATGCACAGTTTGATATCTATTTACTCATCAAAACCTTCATTTTTAAATTATTTTTGGTTTGTGTGGACTACAATTACCTAGTGTATTTTTTACTGAAAATTTGCATTTGATAAACATGTGCTCTCTAACATCATGCGACATAAAAAAAAAAATATCTACCATAATTTTATTCTCCAGGGTCTCTGTTTTCAGAAAATATGTAATTTTTCAATATTTTAAAGTGTCACTAAACCCACATCATAAAAAACTATCAATAAACGGTGTATTACACGCTGTTCATTTTCACTCAGTCACTATACTGTAAGTTTCATTTTATGTATTTTGCAAAAAAAAAAAAAGGTTGATACTGCTGTTCTCTATCTCCACCTTCTGTTCTTGTCCCCAATTCAGATAGGGTTTTTGCAGCTGTGGTGGCAAGTAGGTTGATGGAGGCTTCACCTCCCTCTTATTCTAAGATACAGTAAGATACAGGCTGGAGGGGTGTGACACAGTCTGTGACTGGCAGAAGTCCGCCTACACCATGTTATTGCCAAAAAAATAAAGATTTGATTTCAAATAAATATTTGTATGACGATTTAAAACAGTTTATTGATATGTATTATTTATTTTTACTCAGTATTTCAAAGGCTGTGTTTTTGTTTTGTTTTTTAACATGTGACCAGCAGTAGAGGACTAGAAGTTCCTCCTGCTGGTGTTTCCCTGCAGACAGGCTGAGAAATCGCTGGGTCATATGACAGCTGCATATCGATTAGAAGAAAGGTACTTTTTTCTTTTTTACATAAAATTAATACAGTACCAATTGATCTGTATCTACAGTATATTCATAACAGTGTATGGGCAGCCAAGCAGGAGCCTATTAGCACACCGCTTACACAGAAGACCCAGCTAGTGTGGGAAGCACTTCCCAAATTTCTACCATAGTACTACAGTTTCAGTGGGGTGACACTCTTGTCCTTTCATCCCGCCAGCCTGAGTTACCAGAGCTACCCGGAACTTCATTGAGAGGGACACTATGAGGATAATTGCAAGCCGCTATTAACGTTCTGAACTATTTTGCCCTAAGTAGTAATTCCCTGCTTGACCCTTTGTTGGCATAGACTATAGAGTCTTATAAACACTATGCTATGCATCCACAAGTTACACTGATTAGCTGCATGGAAATTGCTGGGAGTCCATGTTTGTGCAGCTTTCATAATTGTTGTTGTATATATACATATATAACTAAAAAAAAAGCTTTATCAAGGTTATTGTGACCCATAATATATGCTTGAGGGTCCCCACTCAGGCTCTCATTGGATGCTGCTGACTGGAGAGGGTGCAGGCTGAAGAAAGGTCTGTCCAAATTCAAACATTACTGAAAGAATAGGAAGAGATAGCCCGGCCACCCCACACCTCACTTGGCCCAAGTGGTAACCAGGTAAAAGCAGCCTCAGGTAGATTCATCCAGACCATGTCTCCAACATGTTTCGCCCTGCCCCTGGGGTTTAATCATGGAGATGGCCACCAGGAGACCCTCATCTTCATAATTAAACTCCAGGTACTGGGCAAAACACGTTTGAGACATGGTCTGGATGTACCGAGCTAAGGCTGCTGTTACCTGCTTACCACTCAGGCCGGCTAAGGTGTGCGGCCATACTATCTCTTCCTTATCAAAGTTAAACCACATTACAACCTTACAACCTCAACTTTCTGTCAAAGAATGTGAAGCACACACAGTGCAAAGTATATCTTTTGTATCTTTTGGCACTGCTACTTTGTACATACAATAATGTTCTGTATGTTGCAGAAAATGGCCTCTACAAATGCTTTTTTCCTGGCTGATTCTGACTTCAAATCTTTCTGATACCATTGGTGCTGACAAGCCAGGCATAAAATGTGGAGCTTTATGCCGTGTACACACGAGCGGAATGTCCGATGGGAGCTTTTCATCGTATATTCCGATCATGTGTATGCCCCATCGGACTTTTTATATCGAAAATTCTGACGGACCTAGAAAGAGAACATGTTCTAAATTTTTCCGACTGAACCAATTCCTATTGGGAAAACCGATCGTCTGTATGCTGTTCCAAAGTACCAAAAATGACGCATGCTCTGAAGCAAGTACGAGATGGAAGCTATTGGCTACTGGCTATTGAACTTCCGTTTTCTAGTCCCATCGTAGGTGTTGTACGTCACCGCGTTCTGGAGGGTCAGAATTTGGTGTGACCGTGTGTATGCAAGACAGCTTGAGTGGAATTCTGTCAGAACTCCGTTGTAAAAACCTTCAGAGTTTATTCCGATGGGAAAACCGGTTGTGTGTACAGGGCATCACTTTCTTCTAGCAGAACATGTGAGTATGGGCAAAATGTTAGCGTGGATGACTCTCAATGCTAATAAGCAGAATTCCACCCCCAAATTTAGCAACATATCACTTGTGAAATCACCAGTATGATTACCCCTGCAACAAGCATAGTAACACCCTTTACAAGCTTCAGCATTTAATCCCTCAAAACAAAGATGTCAACCAAGTTTGTGCAATGCAAGGTATTAATGGTTTAATAGGCAGGAGTAACAGGTGATCCTAATGTATAATTGGAAGGGTAAAATAGGGAAATTTTGGTAGAGACATATCTCTATTTTTCAATGCCAGCATGTTACAAAAGATTGTTGGAGGCAACCTACATGATAGAAAATGGTACCATAGGCCATCAACATGTTACTATTAAATACCACCAACATGTTATATCATGTTGTATCCATATAACTAACAACTGAGCATGTCAGACCACTAAGATGTTACAAAAAGCTACATTTATTTAAACTAATTAAGCTTTTATAACATGTTAGTAGTCTGGTGTGTGTGTGTATATATATATATATATATATATATATATATATATATACGGTATTTATATAGTGTTTAAATATTTTGTATGACTAGTAATTGAGTAATTGTAGTTTCCAATTATACTGTGATGCACAATGCTGTAGACAATATGTACTGCTGCATTATTCTTCTTTTAGCCTGCAAAATAATTACAGTGCAATGATGCAGAGCCTGTACTGCAGTGTGCATTTTATATTCAAAACTGTGATTATAATTTTCCTTCTGTCCAGTGATGAACAGTGCAGCTGGGAAACATAAGTCTCTGTGAGATATTGAGTACAGATGAGTACTCATTGGAGGAGAATTACTAACAATGGTGCACAGAGTCTGGTGCAGCTGTGCCTAGTAACCAATCAGATTCTAACTTCAGCTTGTTTAATTAAGCTTTGACAATTAGTGCACGTTCACATTGGGTGGATTTGGCATACAATTTGACGTGTCAAATCTCATGCCAAATTGGTGGCTTATGCCACAATAGCACCGTCCAAATCCCAAAAGTTCCCAAAAGTAGTTCCTGCACTAGTTTTGGCAACTTCAGGTGCGACTACGATAGACATCTAAAATTACAAAAGAATACTGCGCTACCACTAGATAATAAACCCCCCGAAAAGCAGCAGTTAAACAGTGAGATGTGCACCAAAATATCAAAAAAAAGGGAAGGGCCGGCTGTTTGCTGTATTTTAATCTACTTGTGTAAGTTTTCTACCTTTTTTATTAAATCATTTTTGCCAGTATTACACTATGGCCAGTTCCTTTTTATTCACATGCCTGTGAGACGAGATTTGGGGTCCTGTTATATCCTCCCAGCCATGCTGTATGCTGTCTGAGTACACCAGCTGGATTTCTTGTACCAGGACGGAATACATGCTGTTTTGGCTTGCCTTGTGGTAAGCACAATATTTGTGTGGTGGCAGATCACTGAGTGTGGTGTCTCTCTTATCTTCACTGCTGAGTTTGGCTGTATCCACTCAAGGGTTTCTCTTTCGCTGTATTTTAATTTATAGATGTAAGTTTTCTACTTTCTCTTACTAAACCATTCTGTCAGTAATACACTATGGCCAGTTTCTCTTTATTTACATGCCTGTGAGATGGAAGTCTGGGGTCCTTGCTACATCCTTCTAGCCAAGCTGCATGCAGTCTAAGTACACTAGCTGGACTTCTTATACCAAGGACGGAATATAGGCTGTTTTCTGCTCGCCTTGCGGTAAGCACAATATTTGTGTGGTGACAGATCACTAAGTGGGGTGTCTCTCCCATTTTTTCCACCGAGTTTGATTGTGTCCACTCAAAGATTCCTTCGTATAAGGATTTCCATCCACTACACATGGACTTTATTTTTTGTTTTTTCGATATATATATGGACTTATGTGGACTTCTATGATCACTGCAATGTTTTACACACATATATATATTTTTTAGTAGAAGTTTTCAAGGGTACTTCACATGTCTCACTAATAATTAGCGTGGTTATTTCCCTTTTTTTTTACAATAGACATCTGTGCATGAAGCGCTCAGATGTCTTTCAAGTCGCACCCAAAGTCGCATGGACATGCTACTTTGCAATCATGTGGCTTCAGATGAAGTTGCGTGATTTCAAAGCCAACGTGAATGAGGGCTAAAACCTAGAAGCTGATTGGTTAAATGTACAGCTGTACCTGATTCTGTGTGCACCATTTTTAGTAAATTTCCCCATCAGACTAAAATAAGTGAATTTGCCTATGCAACATAAAGGGATGTCCTGAAGCCCAGAAGCATAAATGGATGAAAGCTGCTGTATGCTATTGTTTGCTGTTTGCTATTAGCATAAAGTAGCGCACTCGCACAGACATAATGTTCCGAATGCAGATACTGTGCATTCGGGACATCACATCTGCGAGCATGGGCTACATTACACAAATAGCCATGCATAGTTCCACACAACCACTTTCACCCATTTGTGTCTACTTTAGATTCAGGACATTCCGGCACCAAAAACATGCAGCCTCTTTATGTTGCGCAGGCAAATACGCTCATGTGCATGAAGCCATGTTCTATTTCTCAGGGCCATGTCCAGACCTCTCCATGTTTTAGCAAGTATTTTCTCAGAAAGTAACTTCAGACGAAATTGCACAAGTAGGTGCTTTACCTGGGTTAGCATCTCCCTGGGTAGGCTGGAATTAGATCTGGCAAAGCTGCATTCTGTTGTATAGTTCTATTATCAATTTTGACTTTGCATGGTATTGGTGATGAGGCAAAGGTACTCAGGTGATGGTTGGAGAACATGAACCAGTCAGAAGTGGTACAAAAAGTGAACAATTTGAGTTTGTAACATGGTATCTGCTCAACTATGGCTTGCCGAATCTGAATTTATACTCTCAATCCCTAATGACAATTTTTAGTTTGAATACTTTAAAAGAATGTTTCAGTTATACGTATAACACCCTCCAAGTTGGACGCTAGGAAAATTTAGCGTTTGACGCACTCTGCTTCACAGAGGAGTAGGATTGTCTGCTGTGTCTGTTGCCTCGTGTCTTCATAGGTTGCAGGATTGATTGCTTCCCCCTAGCTCTGTTGAGAAAATCTAGAATCTGAGACGGGGAGATTCAAATTCTCAGCTTGAATATTTACAGCCCTCCGACCAATCCCTGAGGGTGTGTGCTTAGTAGGTGGTCAAGGAAGGAGGTGAAGTGGAGAACATGAACCAGTCAGAAGTGGTACAAAAAGTGAACAATTAGAGTTTATAACATGGCATCTGCTCAACTATGGCTTGCCGAATCTGAATTTATACTCTCAATCCCTAATGACAATTTTTAGTTTGAATACTTTAAAAGAATGTTTCAGTTATACGTATAACACCCTCCAAGTTGGGCGCTAGGAAAATTTAGAGTTTGACGCACTCTGCTTCACAGAGGAGTAGGATTGTCTGCTGTGTCTGTTGCCTGGTGTCTTCATAGGTTGCAGGATTGATTGCTTCCCCCTGCTGTAGCTCTGTTGAGAAAGTCTAGAATCTGAGACGGGGAGATTCAAATTCTCAGCTTGAATATTTACAGCCCTCCGACCAATCCCTGAGGGTGTGTGCTCAGTAGTTGGTCAAGGAAGGAGGTGAAGTCTGGGCAGAGAAATTGTGTGTCTGGTCTGACCTCCAGGAGGGAAGACTGATAATGCTTCAGGGGGCTGTTTGCCCCTGGAGCTTTCCAGGACTGGCTGCTGGACTACTCAGTGCTATGGACAAGACCCTCAGCCTCTTAAACTATTATTTGGGTCTGTGAGTAGAGCTTCATTACTGAACTGCAGTCTCCGTGGTCCCGAGCTGTGGATAGTGACTGTTCCAGTTAGCCTTGACCTTGCTCAAGATTTTCTATGGTTTTCAACTGCTGGGGTTTTAGATTGCTTTAATATACCTCAAACTGTGTTAAAACCCCCATTGCGCTCATAGACTTTGCCGGTGAGAGAATTTACTGTATTGCTGCTCAAGCAAGAAGTGTCCTCAGCCTGCATTTGTGCTCAAGTGTTTTGGGGTATCCCACTCTCCATTGTTCTCCTCCAGTTAACAGTTTTCAGCAATAAAACAAAAAGACAAAACCCCTAGACCACACGTGTCAAACGCAAGGCCCGCAGGCCAAATGCGGCCTGCCAGGCCATTTCATGTGGCCCTCGTACTTCTCCTGCAGCTGTGGAAACCCTCTAATGCAGCTGCAGAGAGGCTTGTTTCTGCCCCCTGGTTCAGCAGTCGGCAGCTGAGAGGTGGACAGGGCTCCTGCTACAGATCCTGCGTCTCTCTGTGCAGCACCCCCTCATCTCCACCTCTCTTGGTCTCAGCAGCAGCTGACTCCAGCCTTCTTCTAGTCCTCCTCCAGACCCTGCACTTTCTGCTTCCCAGATCTGCCCCAGCTTCTTCCCGGCAGCAGCACAAGGTAAGTGGGGTACACTGTGATGGAAGAGAGGGTGGTGGATTCTTGAATTCTGATGGTGAGGGGCTCTTGACATCTGATGTAAGGGGGGAGTGGGGTGCTCTGGACATCTAGTATTACGGGTACAACCGTCCCTTTGAGAGTGACCATAATGCGCATGCGGCTTACCATAAAATTCAGTTTGACATCCCTGCCATAGACTGTTCATTGAGCCGGAAAGAGTGACTGCTGTTGTGTGCCTGGATGCCTCTGCACGGAATAGCAAGGAACTTGGGCAAAAGATCCAGCAGCCCCTATGGTGTTAGAGATGCATAAGCTATATCTGCTGGTTTGATTTAACGCTTGGCATTTTAGGTTCCCTGATGAATTCTTCATAATAAAAAAAGTCAGAGAGTCTTCTGGTACAGCAGATTTACTCACTAGGGATTCCTTCTCTCCTGGAGGGATTTGCTCTCACTTTCTGTATTGGTTATGGGACTGGAAGTGGAAGGAAATCTCCCCAATGGAACACAGATGGCAAAAACATCTTGACAGAGCTTATAACACCCCTTTATGCCGCATACACACGACCGGACTTTAAGGCATACTTGGTCCAGCGAACCGGAGTCCGTCGGACAATTCGATCGTGTGTGGGCTCCAGCTGACTTTTTTTCCCCAAAAGTTTGACGGACCTAGAAATGAAACATGTTTCAAATCTTTTTGACGGACTCGAGTCCGGTCGAAAAGTCTGCTTGTCTGTATGCTAGTCCGACAGACAAAAACCGACACTAGTGCAGCTATTGGCTACTGGCTATCAACTTCCTTGTTTTAGTCCGGTCATACGTCATCACGTACGAATCCATCAGACTTTGGTTGATCGTGTGTAGGCAAGTCCATTCATTCAGAAAGTCTGTCGTAAAGTCCGTCAAAAAGTCCGCAGGACAAAGTCTGCCGTAAAGTCCGGTCGTGTGTACGCGGCATTAGTCTATCCAAAATGGAAAAAATAATGGCCTTTAGTTCTCTTTTAAAGAATAAGTACAGCCAAAGTTTGTTTGGCTGTATTTCTCCTGTGGATCACAGGAGTGTAGTTCGTTCTGCACTCCTGTGACCTGCTTTCGGCAGACAGTCAGGGTTGAAGTCTGTTGTCAGCTGACGTCACAGAGCCAGCCCAGGCTTGGGAAAGATCGCAACCATATGGTCGGGATCCATCCACATGCCTGGACCGGCACTCGGCTCAGCCTCTCAGTGAGCCGCTGAGAGCCTGAGCCGGCCGCTCCTGCCCCTCCCCAGCCCCGTGCTCCACTGAGCGAGGAGGGGCAGAGCAGACAGCGGTAACTGACAGTCACCAGCGCTCTCTCAGGGAGCCCTGAGAACCGAGTGATCAGCAGTGTTTGATCGCTCGGTTCTCAGTCTTAGAGATGGAGGTGGACAGATGCACCACCTAGGTAAGTATGATACTGAAAAAAACACAAACCCCATACTTCTCTTTTAAGTGGTTATACACCTTAAAGTCTACTAAACACTTTTGCTGTGTACACACAACCAGACTTTTCGACCGGACTGGTCTGACGGAACGAATCCGTCGGAAAATTCAATCGTGTGTGGGCTTCTTTGGACCTTCTCTGTCGAAAAATCTGTCGGACTTTAGAAATAGAACATGTTTCAAATCTTTCCGACGGACTCGAGTCCGATCGAAATATCCATTCGTCTGTATGCTAGTCCGACGGACAAAAAAGAACCCAAGGGCAGCTATTGACTACTGGCTATGAACTTC
This sequence comes from Lithobates septentrionalis, assembly GCA_037952835.1. Taxonomy (NCBI): domain Eukaryota; kingdom Metazoa; phylum Chordata; class Amphibia; order Anura; family Ranidae; genus Lithobates; species Lithobates septentrionalis. Next base: position 2,593,776 of record JBBDGP010000812.1, read on the forward strand.
CTTATTCTAGTCCAGTCTTACGTCATCACATTCGAAACGATCGGACTTTGGTGTGATCGTGTGTAGGCAAGTCAGTTTCATTGGAACTCCGTCGGAACTTCGTTGAAAAGTACTTCGGAGTTCAGTCCGACGAAAAGTCCAGTCGTGTGTACACAGCATTAGTCTACTAGAAATCTTAGTTTTAGCTGTACTGACCCTTTAAAAACATTTTTAAAAATTTTACTTTATAGATAAATTTAAAAAGCTTGATACTGTGCGGCTGGATGGGATTCCCTGGCTGGCACATGCCGCGTTAATAAAGTTTTTGTCTGATAAAACTGATTTGTGATTTTGCTTACTTCAATTAGAAGTTTTTTTTTCTTTGCCTTAGTGGTTTGCTGTACTAGTTGTTCCCTGCAGTGAAGAACAAAACTGAGACACCCTCCCAATTTTATCTCCACCATCTGGATTTCAATTCCAGTTATTTCTGTTCAGAATAAACGTCTCCGCCAGGACTGGGATCACAGTGCCTCACTGTACACCAGTATATCTGAACCGTGTCTGCTGTCTTTTATCTCACAGCCTGTTCAGTGCGAAGGAAATCATACTCCTTTTTAAGCATTTATGACTGCAGACAATATTCTGCTAAAACTACTGTGACAAGGCTTGCATCCTGCTCCAATATACAAGGAATGTGTTTAAAAAAAAAAAAAGAAAAGAAAAAAGTGTGAATATCACTTTCTTTAAAGACGACATTGTCAGGCTTCTTGCAATCTCAGGGAATCTTTACTTGCTGTTTAAAACTATTCGGTGGTGGAAACAGACCTTAATTTCTCAACTGCATGAAAAAAAAAAACCTTCAAAGTGGAAATCTGGGACATTGCTCCATCAGGAAGCCATCAAAGTGCTCCAAACGTTTGCAGATCTTTCGTTGAGTAAAAGTACAGGGATTAGTCATCCAGTTGGGTTTGTGTTATAGTACGGCGAGGTGGATGTCTTGAGAACAGCAAGTGTTTGGAGGTCACAAAAAGAGGTCAATTAAATGAGATCCTTGCGTAGTTGTTTTCGGTGGAAGATTGCAAGTTGGGTTTATTTTTTTTATCACACTAAAGAATTACAGATCCTCAAGACACTACCTCCTGTATATATGATTTTTATAGGCTATATATGTATCTATGCATAATCAAAATGTCTACAATATCTCAAACAGAGAAACAGGGGGTGGGAGCTATCTGTAAAGAACCATATCACAAAAACGAAAATAAAAACCTGATTTCGGCTCAACCATCCTTATTAGCACAAATTATGTATCAACTCGCCGGATTAATTAGAATCATTTATGTGTTTTATTATTATCGAAAAGAATGCCAACATATAAAATGGTACCACATGAGGAAAACTACACTTATATTAAAATAACTATATATCCACCTCACATATCCACAAGGGCATTGTATTAGACCCAACAAGGTATGAAAAAATAAAAATATAGATATAATTCCCCCTGGTTTATCAAGATCCAAATAACGTAAGGGGAAGGAAAAATGTTTAGTTCATAAATTGAACTTCAGGGGTTATATTCCAAGGGATATTCCTGTGGATGAACAACAATGATAACAGTTGATGAAAAACATGCAGTGTGAGCTTTATGCAGGGTCATTGCTCCATGTCCACGGCTGTGCTGTTAAAATGAATTCCAACTATAAATTCCATGGTATGCAAAGCATTGTGGTGGCCCAGATGAAAGAACAGAAAAAATGCAGTGGTCCAGAGGAGGTACACTTTCAGGCTTATTGGAGGTAAGTCTATTGATGATGAGCCACTTGGGGTTATATACGAAAGTGTTACCCCCAATAGCTATCACCCAGGAAATCTCCCTCACACTGTGAAATCAATCCAACTGTTAGCAAGTAACAATGGTGGCCTGTTCATATATTCCATTTTGGACAGATTGTTTAAGAAAATGCACAGCTTTTGGTGAAAGCACACGCCAAACAAACAGTTACATATCCATTGAAAAGGTATACTTTTCAGGTTTCACTGCATTTAGGGTAATGCCTTGTACACACGATCGGACTTTCTGCCAACAAAACCGTGGAATTTTGTCCGAAGGGCGTTGGCTCAAACTTGTCTTGCATACACACAGTCACACAAATGTTGGCCAACAATTACGAACGTAGTGACGTACTAGACATACACATTTTCATTTAGCGTGTTCATTTTGTGCTTTTCAGTTAGTTTCTGAACAGCTGTTCGTCAACCAGACATGTTGTGGAATCAGGGGAAATAACGTGTTATTTATTATTGGCCTTGGAGTTATTGCTTTGAGATTATTTTTTTGGTTGAATAATAATGATTTGATTTGGTATATTTTCTATATTTTTGGATACATAGAATGCACTTTTTGGTTAAGTTCTATTGGCAGATAGCATGTCTAATTTTATTTGTTTTCTTTTTTTAATGCACAATAAAAATATTGTGTAGAATAATACTTGGCTATGTGTTTTACTTCAAATGACAGTTTGGGAGTAGGCAGTTACATTTAAAAAAAAATACAATATAAAATTGAAAAGGGACACCAACATAGTTGTATCTTTGATCTTAAAAACTACAGGATAATGGTGTTGTGGTAACTTGCCCAAATAAAATAAAAAAAGCATAATAATATTATTCTTGATATCACTAGAAAAAAAAGCCTTTGAAATTTGTTTGCAATAACTCCATCAGTATCACCAGCAAAGCAGCTTCATTATTATCCCATTAAAGAAGAAGAGAATTGTGCGCTGCATTTGGAGATTTCATAATTTGCCACGTCACGAATGTTAATTCTCCATTACTAATGTTAGTTTACAAGAATGACCGCTTCTGGCTCGTCCTTGCTTCTGAGCATACATGTTTGTACTTTGGACTTTTGTCTGACGGACTTGTGTACACACGATCGGAAAATCCGACAACACACATTTGTTGGCGGAAAATTTGAAGACATGCTAGCCAACATTTGTTGGCGGAAAGTCCGACAACAATTGTCCAATGGAGCTTACACGCGGTTGGATTTTCCGCCAACAGCCTGACATCCAACATTTTCCATCGGAAAGTCTGATCGTGTGTACGGGGCTTCAGTCTTAATCCATGAGTAGGTCATCCAACATGGAGTAATCCCACCTTTGCATAAATCTCTGATGGGTCAACGATTGGAGGTGGATAGGTATAGTCCGTGCCTATACCTTTATTTTTTAACATCACGTACAATGTGTATATCTCTGAGGTCCTTTAATGCAATCCATTCCCCTAAAATTAAACTGCCATATGTTTCCAGTCCCAGTCCAAATTTAGCTAGTTAGCCTTAATTAACTGTAGGATTGAATTCTAAAGACATTTACTACACTAGAGTAGTAAGAGAAAGACTGTCGGTACAAACGTAAGTAATGCTTCTCCTTATACAAATATTGTTGCATATTTCTCAGGAACTTTAATATTACGATCACTGACTCTGCTAGGCATGCACAGACAGAAACTAAAAGTGACAGTTAGCACAAAGTTACTTCCCATAAAGAAAGCCTCATGTAAAATGTTAGTCTGGATACTATTAGAAAGTTACTGACTTTCACGTTTCCTAGAATTGTGAGTCATGCAACAGAGTATGTTCCACATTTTGAAATATTCCATTACCATAAAAGTATTGGGACACCTGTCTTTACACGCACATGAACTTTAATGGCATCCCAGTCTTAGTCCGTAGGGTTTAATATTGAGTTGTCCCAACCTTTGCAGCTATAACAGCTTCAACTCTTCTGGGAAGGCTGTCCACAAGGTTTAGAAGTGTGTCTTTGAGACTGTTATGCCACATACACGTGGTCGGACTTGCCAACGGGACAAGCTCCATCGGCATTTCCGACGGAAAAATTTAGAACATGTTCTCTATCTAAGTCTGTCAGAAATGCCGACAGAAAAAGTCCGATGGGGCATGCACACGGTCGGATTATCCCACCAAAAGCTCCCATCGGACTTTTTTTGACGGAAATTCCGACCGTGTATACGCGGCATTAGACCATTCTTCCAGAAGCGCATTTGTGAGATTAGGCACTGATGTTGGATAAGAATGCCTGGCTCGCAGTCTCCCCTCTAATTCATCCCAAAGGTGTTCTATCGGGTTGAGGTCAGGACTCTGTGCAGGTCAGTCAAGATCCTGCACCCCAAACTCGCTTATCCATGTCTTTATGGGCCTTGCTTTGTGCACTGGTGTGCAGTTATGTTGGAACAAGAAGGGGCCATCCCCAAACTGTTCTCATGAAGTTGAGAACATGAAATTGTCCAAAATGTCTTGGTATGCTGACGCCTTAAGAGTTCTCTTCACTGGAACTAAGGAGCCAAGCCCAACCCCTGAAAAACAACCCCACTTTATAATCTTCCTTCCACCAAATGATCTGGAGAGATGGCCTAATAGTTTTTGCAATATAGTGTGGATCAGCGAGTTTGGGGTGGAGGAACTTGACTGGCCTGCACAGAGTCCTGACCTCAACCCTATAGAACACCTTTGGGATAAATTTGAGTGGAGACTGCGAGCCAGGCCTTCTAGTCCACATCAGTGCATGACCTCACAAATGCGCTTCTGAAAAAGAATGGTCAAACATTCCCATAGACACTCTCCTAAACCTTGTGGATGGCCTTCCCAGAAGAGTTGAAGCTGTTATAGCTGCAAAGGGTGGGCCAACTCAATATTGAACCCTACGGACTAAGACTGGAATGCCATTAAAGTTCATGTGTGGGGGGAGGGGTGGGCAGCCGCTGCTGGCCCTTGTTGGTTTTGGTTTGTTTTTTTCTTTTGTTTTTCACGGTTCATTTTTCTATACTTCTGTTCGATGCTCTCAGGTATGGTAAACGTAAATGCATCATGGGAATTTCAGGCCTTTCTGTTGCTAATAGCAGTGGCAGTTGGTCTTCCGCTCGGGTAGTTAACTTGCCCCTAGGGTGGGGGTATTGGTGTTTTGCTTCCTGGGACACCTGCCCTACTTATATCTATTATGGCTGGTTTTTCAGTACTCTCCTGGAACTTCCGGGGAGCAGTTAAACGTTCCCTGGTATTTAATTATTTAAAGAAGTACGCCCCCCAAATTTGCATATTACAGGAGACTCACCTTGTGGGTTCGCGGGTCCTTGGACTCAGGAGATCCTGGGGGAGTTCACACTACCACGCTACATATTCTAGTTATTCCCGGGGAGTGAGCATATTAGTTCACAGATCTCTCCCCTTTCAACTCCATAATATTAAGACTGACCCAGGCGGAAAATATATTATTATGCCCCCCACAATTGCCAATACAGAGTGTGTGATCGTGGGACTCTATCTCCCACCTCCTGGGGATACTTCCCTCTTGTATGATTTTTTGCGAATGGTCATACAATATGGAACGTCTCATGTTATGTTATTGGGGGATTTTAATTTGGCTCCGTATCCGGCTCTAGACAGGCTCCACCAGTCAACCCGAAGGACACCGGATCTCATGCAGTGGGCCGATAATTGATGCCTGGCGGCATTATAATCCATCTGAGAGAAGGTACACCTGCCATTCATCCACCTTTCGGACCCTCTCCTGCATTGACCTGGGGTTTGTTACTCGGGCGATGCTGCAGCGGGTATCGAAGGTGCAGATCCTACCAAGAGGCATCTCCGATAATGCCTCTCTCATGATTACTGTACTATTGGGGCCCACTGCTGGGCGGAAACTGTGGAGACTGGCAGGGCACTGGATAGTGGACCCTAAGGTTCAGGAAGATATGCCGTAGGCGTTGTGTCATTTTTGGCTTGAAAACGCCGACCTTACAGAACCTTTGATGGTTTGGGACGCCTTTAAGGGATGGCTGAGAGGGGAATATATTTCCCGCATTACTAACAGCCGGAAGCTGTGCTCGGGGATAAGGAGGCTAAATATGCTGTTGCTCCTACCCCCCTCAACTATGGGGCCTGGCAGCGTGCGCTTAGGGCGGTTGAACTTTATAGGATAGAGATGACCAAGAAATCTATGCTCAGTACGGCCCAACGAGTTTTCGAATATGGAGATAAAAATGGCAAATTGTTGTCATGGTTGTCTCAGGGATAGTTTGCCAAGTACTCATATTGGGAGTGTCCATTATGAGGGAGGAGTCCCCCTTACGAACTCGGTTGAAATCCTTGCTAGATTTATGCGCTACTATAGTTCCCTCTATTCCACTAGGGTGGATTATGACATATTGGATCTCCGGGCATACTTAGATGGGGTGGATTTTCCTACTCTGTCACAGGATGCCAGTGAGAATCTAGAACGAGATATTACCCTGGAGGAGGTCCAGTTATCTATGACCCAGATGCAACCTGGTAAAACCCCCGGTACAGATGGCATACCGATCGAATTCTATTCCACGTACCAAGAACTTCTTGCCCCCAGGCTCACCATGCTGTTCCCTCAGTTCACCAAGATAGGGTCATTGCCAGATGTCCGAAGCTGTAATTGTGTTGGTGCCCAAACCGGGTAAGGACCCTGAGGACTGTGCTTCATATCGGCCAACTTCTTTAATTAATGTTGACGCAAAACTGCTCAACCTGTCGATTCCCCATGATAATGCTGGAACCAGAGTCATTGCCTCTCTGGACTCATAGAAGGCATTTGACTCGGTTGAGTGGGGCTACCTTTGGGAGTAAAGTTCATGTACATGTAAAGGCAGGTGTCCCAATACTTTTGGCTATATAGTGTATGATATATAGGGACCGTTTCACACAGGATCAGCTTGCATAAGAGCAGTTTGAACAGCAATCTTTGACAAAGCATTTGCAGACCCTTCATTAAGCTAGAAGCTTGAAGTGTTTAAGCTGCTAGCAGGCTTCTGCAGATTTTCAACAAGCTTTAAGAAGTGCTGAAGCCTCCTAGCAGTTTTTTTAGACTGGGTTCACACTAGTTCGAATTGGATGTGGGTTTCCCCGCATCCTGTTTGCATGACAGGAGATTGTGACCGGCTCTCTACGGAGCCGGTTCACATATCTCCAGGGAGGCTGCAGAGCGGCTTGCACAGAAGTCCTGTGCGTCTAATGCTGCCTACACACGATCGGAATTTCCATCAGAAAAAAACTTGGATGGTTTTTCCGACGGAATTCCGCTCAAGCTTGCTTTGCATACACACGGTCACACAAAAGTTATCTGAACTTTCGACCACCAAGAACGCTGTGACGTACAACACTACGAAGAGCCGAGAAAATGAAGTTCAATGCTTCCGAGCATGCGTCAAATTGTTTCCGAGCATGCGTGATTTTTTGTGCGTCCGAATTGCATACAGACAAACACATTTTCGGACATTTTCCCGACCAAAAAATAGAGAACATGCTGTCAATCTTTTGCTGGCTGGAATTCCGGCAGCAAAGGACCGATGGAGCATACACATGATCGCATTTTCCGACAAAAACCTCTCATCGGAGTTTTGCTGGCGGCATTTTCGATCGTGTGTATGCGGCATAAGGCTCAATTTCAGGGCCAAATCCAGGCAAAAATTCGGCCTTGATTAATCCCTGAAACGGAGAACAGGGACGCACCGGACCCCCTGCTGTGAGCCGCATCCGGCAGCAGCGCGAACCCAGCCTTACAGTGGTAATCAGCACTGCCAGCAGAATCTGTGTTCAACATTTACAAACTGGAGCTGGATGGTACTTTAAAAGCCTCATGCCTTTGCCAAAACTGTTATATTGGAAGTGTGCACTGACTTATGATATTCAATGGGTATCAGGTACCAAAAAAAAAAAAATCAAATAGCCCATTGTCTCTATTAGGCCTCATGTGTAATGCTTATGTTACTGATGTTTATACTCAGGATCTTGCTTAAAAGATTCTCTGAGTAAAATAGTCCACAAGACCTTATGCATAGCTCCCAACTGTCCCTGAATTGGGACCCCAATCCCATGTCACAGCCAGTGCCCCTATCCCCTGTCCTGCTGACCTCAATCCCATGTTACACCCACTGTCCCCAATCCCCTGTCCTGGTGACTCCGATCCCATATTAGACCCGTAAACCGCTAATTTCTCATCCTGGCAACCCTGATCCTATGTTACACCCACTGCCAGCAATCCCCTGTCCTGAGTGCACTCACAGGGCTGTATGAAGAGAATTACTGTCACTGCTTCCCCACTCACCCTGATCCTGCTGACTCCTTCACCCAGGAAACTTCTCTCTTAGACAGCTGTGCTCAGCATAGCTCCGGCTGGCTACTGGTGGTCTTCAGACTATTTTGGGACTCCAGAGGCCACAGCGGCCCTTCTGTTTCTACTCTGGTGAAGATGCCACCCTCCAGTGCCAAGATCTGTCCAGCCCCCCTCTATTCCCAGCTTGGTACCGGCCCAGGGAAGTGAACAGCTCCCCGCCTTCATTGTTGAGCTTGGTTCGGATATTCACCTCCAGCTTAAGAGGATCATCAGTTTCCATGAGGCCTTTTGCAAAGTAGAATGAGGTTGTGCCTCCAGATAGACTATTAAGGGAGAGTGATCCGAGATTCCTCGGAGGGCAAATTAAATTTCCTACACATAGCAGGCAGCTTGTGGGGAACAAATGCGAAGGTCTATCCTTGATAGGGATAGATGTGTTTTAGAAAAACATGAGAAGATTTTCTCACCCAGATGCATGTTACGTCATGGATCAGCCCATCCTAGTTCACATACAAATTTGTGCAAGGCTGTACGGCTGGTACGCCTGCTCGTGGAAGCAGGCGGGTGTTTTTAAGCGGATCATCGAACAGGCAGCACTCCTGCAGGCTCTCTTCCTGCCTCTTGGGCCCCCCTCCCACCCACAGTGGTGGAACTCCAGGGTCTGGTCGCAAATGCGACCTTTGTGACCCTGGTAGTTCCGCCACTGATTGTTCTATACACAGCAATGCATCTGTGTTCAAACCAGTAAAAGGTGTGGCGTTTGTTTAATCCCATGTGCAACAGACCATATACTTTCCACAACAGAAACCAAAAGCTAAATTCTAAATTAATCATTTTAATACTCTTTTACATTCCATCAATCACAACTATACACGCAATAGACAATAATCTTGAACATATTTCTCCTCTTTCCCTAAGTGGGGAACAGGGGTACATACATTTGTGTGGAATTCAATGCTATGGGTATTATACTGTATAGCTTGCTTTTTAGTTAAACTGGACGTCTTTAATATGTGACATGAAATACCAGGATCTTCTTGAATTCCAATTGTCTTTTCTTTCATCGATCACTTTCATCCAATAAAAGCAGGACATCCTACTAAAAAGTAACATAGATAACTTTTTTAAAATAAATAAGAGCAAATCAACCCTATAGAAAACAACTTGACATCAGGATATTTCCGAGTTAGTTTAACCACTTAAGGACCGCCCCACATACATATACTGCGGCAGGGCGGCCCTTAAGCGCAAAATCACGTAGCTGTATGTGATTTTTTTCTTCGTCCCTGGGGTGCGAGCGCACACCGCCGGAGCCCCGCTCCTGCTGTGATTGGACACAGCAGGAGCCAATCAGCGGGTTCAGTGAACCAGATGTTTGCCGGAGACCCGGCGATCGTTCCGAGAGAGGCAGAAGGGTGGTCTGCTTGTGTAAACAAGGCAGATCACCGTTCTGCTAGTAAGGAAGATCTTGTGTCTCTGCTAAGCAGGAACACGGATCTCTGTCTTCCTACAGTTAAACCATTTCCCACACAGTAAGAAAGCACTCCCAGAGAACACATTTAACACTTTGATGTTAACCCCTTCCCTGCCAGTGTCATTAGTACAGTGACAATGTATATTTTTTAGCACTGATCACTGTGTTAGTGTCACTGGTCCCCAAAAAGTGTTAAAAGTGTCAATTAGGTGTCCAATTTGTCTGCCGCAATGTCACAGTCCCGCTAAAAATCGCTGCTCGCCACCATTACTGGTAAAAAAAAAAATAAGTCTATAAATATATCCCGTAGTTTGTAGACGCTAAAACTTTTGCGCAAACCAATCAATATACACTTATTGGGACTGTTTTTACCAAAAACATGTAGCAGAATACATATTGGCCTGAATTGATGAAGACATTCATTTTTTTTTAATTTTTTTATTGGGTATGTTTTATAGCAGAAAGTAAAAAAATATTTTTTTTTTTCAAAATTGTCGGTCTTTTTTTGTTTATAGAGCAAAAATTATAAACCGCAGAGGTGATCAAATACCACAAAAAGAAAGCTCTATTTGTGGGGGGAAAAGGACATCAATTTTATTTGGGTACAGTGTCACACGACTGCGCAATTGTCGGTTAAAGCGACCGAGTGCAGTATCACAAAAAAATGGCCTGGTCAGGAAGGGGGGTAAGCAGAAGTGGTTAAACTGAGACTTAAAGTTGGGGGATAAGCATGTGTATTCTTCCTTAAATCTTGTTGTGCTTTGTGTATTTCTTCGAGATATGTGCAGTAATCCAGTGTGAGATTTTACCTCTGTGCAGGAGGAGTTCCTGTAATAAAGACTGGTGTTTCGTCACATATGGCAACCCATCACATTTGGCTACCCACCGCCGCAACGCCGCCATATGCGTTCCAACACTTTTAAAACTTTATATTTTAAAAGTGTTAAAAGTGACAAAAACACTTTTAATACTTTTTATTTTTTCTAAACACTTTTAAAAAAGTGTTAAAAGTGACAAAAGTTTTATAAGTGTTGGAACGCATATGGCGGCGTCGCGCATGCACACTCCAGCGAGTAGCCAAATGTGATGGGTCGCCATATGTGATGAAACACCGGAACTGCTGCTTTCTTTCCTTGGGGGTGACTGGTATTGTCTCCGCCCCCTCCTGGAGTTTACTGTAGTGGGTTGAGCCTGCTGGGTCCCTCCCACAGCTCTGCCTTCTGCGCAGGCTATGCACAGCATAGTGATGAAGTAGCAGCTAATTTTACATGTAATATCTGGAGTTGCAAAGGTGTTTTCTGCACACAAAGATGATTTATATCCTTCATGGCTATTGAGGAATATAATTAACCACTTGCCGGCCGCCCTATAGCAGTTTTACAGTTTTATATATACATGATCCCATATTTCCGCCTGCAGGGGGTACACGCAGAAGTTGATCTGCCGGTGCTGGGCACTCAATGTTCTCTGGCACCTGCCAGACAGAGACTCAGAGTGGTGCTCTGCCTATGTAAACAAGGCAGACTTCTGTTCTGACAGGGGGGAGGGGATGGATTCCGTGTCCCTGCAAAGCAGGGACTCAAATCCATCTCTTCTCCTAGTAAAAACACCACACATAGTAAACACAAAGGCCAGCTAGGCACACAATTAACCCTTTGATCGCCCTAACTGTTTAACCCCTTCACAGCCAGTGTCATTAGTGCAGTGACAGTGCATATTTTTTTCACTGATCACTGTATTGGTGTCACTGGTTCCCGAAAAGTGTCAAAAGTATCAGTTAGTGTCCGATTGTCCGCCGCAATATCGCAGTCCCGCTATAAGTCGCTGATCGCCATTACTAGTATAAAAAAATCTATAAAAACTCCAGTATGTATCCCATAGTTTGTAGACACATAACATTTGCGTAAACCAATCAATATACTCTTATTTGGCTTTTTTTTTACCAAAAATACATAGCAAAATACATGTTGGCCGAAATTTATGAAGAAATTTGATTTTTTCATTTTTTTAATGGATATGTTTTATAGCAGAAAGTTAAACAATATTGTTTTTTTTTTCAAAATTGTCGGTCTTTTTTTCATTATATCAAAAAAAACAAAACGCAGATGTGATCAAATTTCCCTGAAGAAGTCACATGGTCGTGATGTAAAGCGTAGGGTGCGAGAGTGGAGGTTTACCGGAAGTGACACTGCAAAGGGAAAGAGTTTGGTTCTCGTGGATGTTTCGCCATTTTCACGGCTTTTAAAGTTTTTAGCATTTTTTTTAAATAAATCCTGTTGGAACGTTATTACACTACAGGAGTATTATTTTCTATATATTCCCATTGGGAGCATACAGAAAAGGATCCCTTAAGGAACACCTACAGAGTCTATATTACCATCATAGAGAGCAGAGTATTGAGAAAATACACAAAGGACCCCCAGAGGCAACTCAACCACATTACACCACTGCTGAGAGATGTGATCATATGTTTATACTAAGCATATCTAAGGTGAGAGGCCAGAGAGCACTGAGGTGACACGGTAAGAAAGGGAATCAGTCACCTATTATTATGGACATTCACAAGCAGAGGCGGCCCATCCATTAGGGGCACCCGGGCAGCCCGTCCATTAGGGGCACATGGGCAGCCCCCCCATCCTCTCCACCCCCTATATGCAGTGGATAGATTCATGCATAGCATGAATCTATCCACGACCGCTGCTGCCGTCCCCTATTTATGTGTCTGGCCCCTTTTGGGTCACCAGGCATATGAATTAGAGTGGCCAGTCAGTGCACCATGAATAGCTGCACAGACTCCATTCAGGACATTTTTATTGAAGGCGTCTATGTTTATTTATTTCACAGATATTGCAATTATTTCTAATGCCCTGTACACATGAGCGGACTTTTCGACTGGACTGGTCCGACGGACCGAATCTGGCGGACAATCCGACCGTGTGTGGGCTTCATCGGACCTTCAGTGGACTGTTTCTGTCGAAAATCTGACAGACTTTAGATTTGGAACATGTTTCAAATCTTTACGACGGAACTCCGCCGGACCCAGTGTCTATCAAAAAATCCGCTTGTCTGTATGCTAATCCGACGGATGAAAACCGACACTAGGGCAACTATTGGCTACTGGCTAGGGATGAGCCGAACACCCCCCGGTTCGGTTCGCACCAGAACCTGCGAATGGACCGAAAATTCGCACGAACGTTAGAACCCCATTGACGTCTATGGGACTCGAACGTTCGAAATCAAAAGTGCTCATTTTAAAGGTTAATTTGCATTGTATTGTCCTAAAAAGGGTTTAGGGACCCGGGTCCTACCCCAGGGGACATGTATCAATGCAAAAAAAACTTTTAAAAACGGCCGTTTTTTCGGGAGCAGTGATTTTAATGATGCTTAAAGTAAAAAAAAAAAAGTGAAATATTCCTTTAAATATCGTACCTGGGGGGTGTCTATAGCATGCCTGTAAAGTGACGCGTGTTTCCCGTGTTTAAAACAGTCCCTGCACCAAATGTAATTTTTTAAAGGAAAAAATCTCATTTAAAACTGCTTGCGGGTTTAATGTAATGTCGGGTCCTGGCAATATGGATGAAAATCAGTGAGACAAACGGCATGGGTACCCCCCAGTCCATTACCAGGCCCTTTGGGTCTTGTATGGATATTAAGGGGAAGCCCGCACCCAAATTAAAATAAGGAAAGGTGTGGGGCCACCAGGCCCTATATACTCTGAACAGCAGTATACAGGCGGTGCAAACAAGACAGGGACTGTAGGTTTGTTGTTAAGTAGAATCTGTTTGTAATTTTGAACGGGTACAATTTTAACGTGTTTAGCTCCAGCCTAAAAATCTTTTTTAAGCTTTTTGGAAAACATAGGGAAGGGTTATCACCCCTGTGACATTTGTTTTGCTGTCTGTCCTCCTCTTCAGAAGTTTTCACCTCACTTTTTGTCCCAATGACAAATGTTTTTTGAAAATTTGTTTTTTTTTGTGGAACAAGGATTGGAAAGCATCAGTGGAAAGGAGAAATGTTTTTCCCATATTAACTCTTACAGGAGAGAATTTCCCTTCCTAGGGGTAGATTTCATCTCACTTCCTGTTGTCTCCTTCCGTTTGCAAGTAGGAGTCGTTTGTAAGTTAGATGTTTGAAAGTAGGGGCCTGCCCTATATACTCAGCAGAAATTTGGGCCTTAGGTGTTGTTGTGGCCACAACACTGTAAGCCCTCACAGGGCCCTGCTGTGAAATATTAGATCAAGAATTGTAATTACATGCCCCTGTTTAACAGGGGCAGAAAAATTGGGCCTTTGGTGGTGGTGGTGGTGGTGCCACAACACTGTAAGTCCTCACTCGCTCTTGGTGGGTGCAGAAATGGGCCCTGCTGTGAAATATTAGATCAAGAATTGTAATTACATCCCCCTGTTGAACAGGGGCTGAAAAATTAGGCCTTAGGCACTGGTGCTGGTGCCACAATACTGCAACCCCTCACAGACACTCTAGTTGGAACGCAGGAATGAGCCCTGCTGCAAAGTATTGCATCAAAAATTGTAATTACAATCCCCTGTTAAACAGGGGCAGAAAAATTGGGTCTTAGGCACTGGTGCTGGTGCCACAACACTGCAACCCCTCACATATACTCTAGTTGGAATGCTGAAATGAGCCCTGCTGCAAAGTATTGCATCAAAAATTGTAATTACACGCCCCTGTTAAACAAGGGCTGAAAAATTGGGCCTTAGGCACTGGTGCTGGTGCCACAACACTGCAACCCCTCACAGATACTCTAGTTGTAACGCAGAAACGAGCCCTGCTGCAAAGTATTGCATCAAAAATTGTAATTGCACGCCCCTGTTAAACAGGGGCTGAAAAATTGTGCCTTAGGCACTGGTGGTGGCGCCCAGAACCAAAAATGTTCTTACAAGCTATCAGCGTGATGATTAGGGATGAGCTTCGTGTTCGAGTCGAACCCATGTTCGACCGTCCGTCGAATTGCGAACGATATGGGCCGTTCGCGCCAAATTCGTGTGGCGCGTCACGGCCCATAATTCACTGCGGCATCGCAGTGCATTGCTGGCTGATGATTGGCCAAGCATGCACTATGACCCGCATGCTTGGCCAATCACAGCGCTGTCAGTAGAGAGAGCTGTAATTGGCCAAAGCCAGGGTGGCTTTGGCCAATTATGGCTCAGGGGATTTAGTACACGCCCCACACTATATAAGGCCGCCTGCACGGCGGCCCTGTGTAGTGTGTGTTCCGGTGTGCTGAGAGATAGAGAGAGAGAGAGACAGTGTCATTTGATTTGAGTTAGATAGATTAGGCAGAACAGTCAGTCAGTTAGCTGCACTTACAGTGTATTGTGTATATATATATGCATCCCAGGTGTTGCATATATATATATATACACTGTATTCAGTTTAGCTAGATCCGTTCCTGTTATCTTCTATCTAGACTATTTACATTTAGTGCAGTGCGTCCTGCTCACAGTGTTCAGCTAGATCCGTTCCTGTTATCTTCTAGACTATTTACATTTAGTGCAGTGCGTCCTGCTCACAGTGTTCAGCTAGATCCGTTCCTGCTATTTACATTTAGTGCAGTGCGTCCTGCTCACAGTGTTCAGCTAGATCCGTTCCTGCTATTTACATTTAGTGCAGTGCGTCCTGCTCACAGTGTTCAGCTAGATCCGTTCCTGATATTTACATTTAGTGCAGTGCGTCCTGCTCGCAGTGTTCAGCTAGATCCGTTCCTGCTATTTAGATTTAGTGCAGTGCGTCCTGCTCACAGTGTTCAGCTAGATCCGTTCCTGATATTTACATTTAGTGCAGTGCGTCCTGCTCACAGTGTTCAGCTAGATCCGTTCCTGCTATTTACATTTAGTGCAGTGCGTCCTGCTCACAGTGTTCAGCTAGATCCGTTCCTGCTATTTACATTTAGTGCAGTGCGTCCTGCTCACAGTGTTCAGCTAGATCCGTTCCTGCTATTTACATTTAGTGCAGTGCGTCCTGCTCACAGTGTTCAGCTAGATCCGTTCCTGTTATCTTCTAGACTATTTACATTTAGTGCAGTGCGTCCTGCTCACAGTGTTCAGCTAGATCCGTTCCTGTTATTTACATTTAGTGCAGTGCGTCCTGCTCACAGTGTTCAGCTAGATCCGTTCCTGCTATTTACATTTAGTGCAGTGCGTCCTGCTCACAGTGTTCAGCTAGATCCGTTCCTGCTATTTACATTTAGTGCAGTGCGTCCTGCTCACAGTGTTCAGCTAGATCCGTTCCTGCTATTTACATTTAGTGCAGTGCGTCCTGCTCACAGTGTTCAGCTAGATCCGTTCCTGTTATCTTCTAGACTATTTACATTTAGTGCAGTGCGTCCTGCTCACAGTGTTCAGCTAGATCCATTCCTGTTATCTTCTAGACTATTTACATTTAGTGCAGTGCGTCCTGCTCACAGTGTTCAGCTAGATCCGTTCCTGTTATCTTCTAGACTATTTACATTTAGTGCAGTGCGTCCTGCTCACAGTGTTCAGCTAGATCCGTTCCTGTTATCTTCTAGACTATTTACATTGATTGCAGTGCGTCCTGCTCACAGTGTTCAGCTAGATCCGTTCCTGTTATCTTCCTACTGACAGGCAGGCTTGTCTGGTTACAGTATATAAAGCTACCTGAAGAAAATTACAGGTGTTCTATTTGATCCTATTAGTACCACGGTCAGGCAGCTAGACTATTTACATTTAGTACAGTGCGTCCTGCTCACAGTGTTCAGCTAGATCTGTTCCTGTTATCTTCCTACTGACAGGCAGGCTTGTCTGGTTACAGTATATAAAGCTACCTGAAGAAAATTACAGGTGTTCTATTTGATCCTATTAGTACCACGGTCAGGCAGCTAGACTATTTACATTTAGTGCAGTGCGTCCTGCTCACAGTGTTCAGCTAGATCCGTTCCTGTTATCTTCCTACTGACAGGCAGGCTTGTCTGGTTACAGTATATAAAGCTACCTGAAGAAAATTACAGGTGTTCTATTTGATCCTATTAGTACCACGGTCAGGCAGCTAGACTATTTACATTTAGTACAGTGCGTCCTGCTCACAGTATTCAGCTAGATCCGTTCCTGTTATCTTCCTACTGACAGGCAGGCTTGTCTGGTTACAGTATATAAAGCTACCTGAAGAAAATTACAGGTGTTCTATCCCAGCTTAGTGCAGCTACAGGCCATTAGTATGTCTGGAAGGCCAAGAAGGAGAGGCAGACAGTCACAAGCCAATAAGAGAGGGCAAGCAGGCTCTGTGTCTAGTGCTGGTCGTGGAGACGGTGCATCCTCATCAGCACGTGGCCATGGGACACGCTTGGCCTTTTTTTCGGCAGCTGGCCGTGTTGAGCCGCAACATGCGGAAGACTTGGTCGAGTGGATGACCAAGCCGTCCTCATCCTCCTCATCCTCTCTCACCCATGCCCAGGGTGCTTTGTCTGGCAAAGCAGCGGCCTCTTCCCTCAGCTCAATGTCATCAGTGACTCCTTCCCTAGCTCCACCATGTCCTCCTGAGGATTCCCTCGAACTGTTTGACCACAGTGTTGGGTACATGCTCCAGGAGGATGCCCAGCGTTTGGAAGGCTCTGATGATGATACTGAGCTCGATGAAGGCAGTAACATGAGCACGGACAGAGGGGGTGCCCAAGAAGGACAGCAATCTGGCAGTCATGCTCCCCCTGCTGCAGCATACTGCCAGGTTTGCTCCAGTGATGAGGAGGGAGGGGATGATGAGGTCACTGACTCAACGTGGGTGCCTGATAGGAGAGAGGAGGAGGAGGAGGAGGAGGAGGAGGCGGCACATCACCAACGAGGCAGGATGCCCTCCAGGGGCCAGCCTAAGAGCAGCACATTGACTGCATCACACCCCAAAGCTCCACATGTGCAGGGCGCTGCAGTCTCTGCGCGTTATTCAAAAAGTTCTTTGGTGTGGGCCTTTTTTGAGACGAGTGCATCAGATCGCACCGCTGCTATTTGCAACATATGTCTCAAGCGTATCTCGCGTGGCCAAAACATCTCCCGCTTGGGTACCACATGCTTGACCAGACATATGTTGACCTGCCATGCAGTTCGTTGGCAAGCGTATCTAAAAGACCCACACCAAAGAACAAAGAGGATCTCTCCTTGCTCCTCATCAGCTGAGATTTCCAACCCCACTAGACCTTCAGTCCTCTCTGAGACCTGCAGTGAGAGGAATGAAGGTGTAGAATTAGGTGTGTCACAGCCAAGTACTTGTGGGCAATCTGCTTTTGGTACACCGACGTCAGATTGTACCAGGCAAATTTCCCTGCCCCAGCTGCTGCACCGCCGAAAGAAGTTTGCTCCCAGCCATCCACATGCCCAGCGGTTGAATGCTAGCTTGGCAAAATTGCTAGCACTTCAACTGCTGCCTTTTCAGTTGGTAGACTCTGCCCCCTTCCGTGAGTTTGTGGAATGTGCGGTTCCTCAGTGGCAGGTACCCAAACGCCACTTTTTCTCACGGAAGGCGATTCCGGCTCTCTACCGGCATGTGGAAGGCAATGTCCATGCCTCACTGGACAGGGCGGTCAGCGGTAAGGTGCATATTACCGCTGACTCATGGTCCAGCAGGCATGGACAGGGACGTTACCTAAGTTTCACGGCGCATTGGGTGACTCTGCTGGCAGCTGGGAAGGATGCAGGACAAGGTGCACTAGTGTTGGAGGTTGTTCCGCCACCACGCCTCCAAAATGCTGATTGTGACACACCTCTCTCCTCCACCCCCTCCTCTTCTTCTTCCTCCATGGCCTCTGCCTCGGAACCAGTGGTGCTCCGTAGGCGTTCAAGGGGCTACGCAAGTACGCAGGCCAAAAGATGCCATGCGGTGCTTGAGCTGGTGTGCTTGGGGGACAGGAGCCACACTGGGGCAGAGGTTCTGTCAGCTCTGCAGGGGCAGGTTCAGAGGTGGTTGACGCCACGCCAACTTAAGGCAGGAATGGTGGTTTGCGACAATGGCACCAACCTCCTCTCTGCCCTCCGACAGGGACAAATGACCCATGTGCCCTGTTTGGCTCACGTCCTTAACTTGGTGGTGCAGCGGTTCTTGGGCAGGTACCCGGGCTTACAGGATGTCCTGAGGCAGGCCAGGAAAGTCTGTGTGCATTTCCGCCTGTCATATAATGCCAGTGCTCGGCTGACGGACCTCCAAAAGGAGTTTAACCTGCCCAAGAACCGCCTAATCTGTGACATGCCCACCAGGTGGAACTCAACGTTGGCCATGCTGCAGCGGCTGCACACGCAACAGAGGGCCATCAATGAGTACCTGTGCGACTATGGCACCAGGACAGGGTCAGGGGAGCTTGATTTTTTTTCCCCACGCCAGTGGGCCATGATCAGGGATGCATGCAATGTCCTGTCACCATTCGAGGAGGCCACGAGGATGGTGAGCACTGACAGTGCATGCATCAGTGACACTGTCCCCCTTGTCCACCTGTTGGAGCACACGCTGCGTGGAATAATGGACAGGGCACTTGAGGCAGAACAGAGGCAGGAAGAGGAGGACTTCCTTAGCTCTCAAGGCCCCCTTTATCCAGACAGTGTTCCTGCGTGCCCGCCGATCACACAGGAAGAGGACGAGGAGGAGGAGGAGGAGGAAGATTGTGTCAGTATGGAGGTGGAGCCTGGCACTCAGCATCAGCAGCAGTCTTTAAGGGATCAGTCCCAAGGAACACATGGACTTGTACATGGCTGGGAGGAGGTGGCTGCGGACATTGTTGTCCTTAGTGACCCAGAGGACTCCGGACCGAATGCCTCAGCAAACCTACGCTGCATGGCCTCCCTGATCCTGCAAAGCCTGCGTAAGGATCCTCGTATTCGTGGTATCAAGGAGAAAGACCAATACTGGCTGGCAACCCTCCTTGATCCACGTTACAAGGGTAAGGTTGCGGACCTTATCTTGCAATCGCGGAGGGAGCAGAGGATGAAACATCTTCGGGAGGCCTTGCAGAAAGGTCTGTGCAACGCGTTCCCAGAGACTGGGAGGTTACAAACTCCTGTTTCTGGACAACGTGTTGCTGAGGCTTCGGTCAGTCAAAGAAGGAGCGGTGGAGAAGGTGGCCGTCTGACCGATGCGTTCAGACAATTTTTTGGTCCGCAGCCCCAAGGTATGATCGGTTCCAGCAACCATCGCCAGCGTCTGTTTTACATGGTGCAGGAATACCTAGGGGCAAGATCAGACTTGGACACCTTTCCCACCGAAAATCCTCTGGGTTACTGGGTCTTGAGGATGGATCACTGGCCAGAGCTTGCACAGTATGCAATTGAGCTACTGGCCTGTCCTGCATCCAGCGTTCTTTCGGAACGCACATTCAGTGCTGCTGGAGGCGTGGTAACCGATCACAGGGTGCGTCTGTCCACCGACTCGGTCGATCGGCTGACCTTCATAAAAATGAATCAGTCTTGGATCACCACCAGCTACCAAGCACCTGATGCTGATGTAACCGAATAATTTTTTTTGAAATCTCAGATCCCTTCAAAGACTGCCTATGCTGATGCTGAGTGACTATCCCTGAGTAATTATCCACTTCCTCCTCAATCATCACGCTGATAGCTTGTAAGAACATTTTTGGTTCTGGGCGCCACCACCAGTGCCTAAGGCACAATTTTTCAGCCCCTCTTTAACAGGGGCGTGTAATTCCAATTTTTGATGTAATACTTTGCAGCAGGGCTCGTTCCTGCATTCCAACTAGAGTGTCTGTGAGGGGTTGCAGTGTTGTGGCACCAGCACCAGTGCCTAAGGCCCAATTTTTCTGCCCCTGTCTAACAGGGGCGTGTAATTACAATTTTTGATGCAATACTTTGCAGCAGGGCTCGTTCCTGCGTTCCAACTAGAGTGTCTGTGAGGGGTTGCAGTGTTGTGGCACCAGCACCAGTGCCTAAGGCCCAATTTTTCTGCCCCTGTCTAACAGGGGCGTGTAATTACAATTTTTGATGCAATACTTTGCAGCAGGGCTCGTTCCTGCGTTCCAACTAGAGTGTCTGTGAGGGGTTGCAGTGTTGTGGCACCAGCACCAGTGCCTAAGGCCCAATTTTTCTGCCCTTGTCTAACAGGGGCGTGTAATTACAATTTTTGAAGCAATACTTTGCAGCAGGGCTCGTTCCTGCGTTCCAACTAGAGTGTCTGTGAGGGGTTGCAGTGTTGTGGCACCAGCACCAGTGCCTAAGGCCTAATTTTTCAGCTCCTGTTCAACAGGGGCATGTAATTACAATTCTTGATCTAATATTTCACAGCAGGGCCCTGTGAGGGCTTACAGTGTTGTGGCCACAGCAACACCTAAGGCCCAAATTTCTGCTGAGTATATAGGGCAGGACCCTACTTTCAAACATCTAACTTACAAACGACTCCTACTTGCAAACGGAAGGAGACATCAGGAAGTGAGATGAAATCTACCCCTAGGAAGGGAAATTCTCTCCTGTAAGAGTTAATATGGGAAAACAATTTCTCCTTTCCACTGATGCTTTCCAATCCTTGTTCCACAAAAAAACCCAAATTTTCAAAAAACATTTTTCATTGGGACAAAAAAGTGAGGTGAAATCTTCTGAAGAGGAGGAAAGACAGCAAAACAAATGTCACAGGGGTGATAACCCTTCCCTATGTTTTCCAAAAAGCTTAGAAAAGATTTTTTGGCTGGAGCTAAACACGTTAAAAATGTTCAAAATTACAAACAGATTCTACTTAACAACAAACCTACAGTCCCTGTCTTGTTTGCACCGCCTGTATACTGCTGTTCAGAGTATATAGGGCCTGGTGGCCCCACACCTTTCCTTATTTTAATTTGGGTGCGGGGTTCCCCTTAATATCCATACAAGACCCAAAGGGCCTGGTAATGGACTGGGGGGTACCCATGCCGTTTGTCTCACTGATTTTCATCCATATTGCCATGACCCGACATGACATTAAACCCGCAAGCAGTTTTAAATGAGATTTTTTCCTTTAAAAATGACATTTGGTGCAGGGACTGTTCTAAACATGGGAAACACGCGTCACTTTACAGGCATACTATAGACACCCCCCAGGTACGATATTTAAAGGAATATTTCACTTTTTTTTTTTTACTTTAAGCATCATTAAAATCACTGCTCCCGAAAAAACGGCCGTTTTTAAAAGTTTTTTTGCATTGATACATGTCCCCTGGGGTAGGACCCGGGTCCCCAAACCCTTTTTAGGACAATACCATGCAAATTAGCCTTTAAAATGAGCACTTTTGATTTCGAACGTTCGAGTCCCATAGACGTCAATGGGGTTCTAACGTTCGTGCAAACTTTCGGTCCGTTCGCGGGTTCTGGTGCGAACCGAACCGGGGGGTGTTCGGCTCATCCCTAGTGATGATTGAGGAGGAAGAGGATATTTTCTCAGGGATAGTCACTCAGCATCAGTATAGGCAGTCTTTGAAGGGATCTGAGATTTCAAAAAAAATTATTCGGTTACATCAGCATCAGGTGCTTGGTAGCTGGTGGTGATCCAAGACTGATTCATTTTTATGAAGGTCAGTCGATCGACCAAGTCTCTGGGAACGCGTTGCACAGACCTTTCTGCAAGGCCTCCCGAAGATGTTTCATCCTCTGCTCCCTCTGCGATGGCAAGATAAGGTCTGCAACCTTACCCTTGTAACGTGGATCAAGGAGGGTTGCCAGCCAGTATTGATCCTTCTCCTTGATACCACGAATACGAGGATCCTTACGCAGGCTTTGCAGGATCAGGGAGGCCATGCAGCGTAGGTTTGCTGAGGCATTCGGTCCGGAGTCCTCTGGGTCACTAAGGTCCGCAGCCACCTCCTCCCAGCCACGTACAAGTCCATGTGTTTCTTGGGACTGATCCCTTAAAGACTGCTGCTGATGCTGAGTGCCAGGCTCCACTTCCATACTGACACAATCTTCCTCCTCCTCCTCCTTGTCCTCTTCCTGTGTGATCGGCGGGCACGCAGGAACACTGTCTGGATAAAGGGGGCCTTGAGAGCTAAGGAAGTCCTCCTCTTCCTGCCTCTGCTCTGCCTCAAGTGCCCTGTCCATTATTCCACGCAGCGTGTGCTCCAACAGGTGGACAAGGGGGACAGTGTCACTGATGCATGCACTGTCACTGCTCACCATCCTCATGGCCTCCTCAAATGGTGACAGGACAGTGCATGCATCCCTGATCATGGCCCACTGGCGTGGGGAAAAAAAACCAAGCTCCCCTGACCCTGTCCTGGTGCCATAGTCGCACAGGTACTCATTGATGGCCCTCTGCTGCGTGTGCAGCCGCTGCAGCATGGCCAACGTTGAGTTCCACCTGGTGAGCATGTCACAGATTAGGCGGTTCTTGGGCAGGTTAAACTCCTTTTGGAGGTCCGTCAGCTGAGCACTGGCATTATATGACCATCGGAAATGCACACAGACTTTCCTGACCTGCCTCAGGACATCCTGTAAGCCCGGGTACCTGCCCAAGAACCGCTGCACCACCAAGTTAAGGACGTGAGCCAAACAGGGCACATGGGTCATTGTCGCAAACCACCATTCCTGCCTTAAGTTGGCGTGGCGTCAACCACCTCTGAACCTGCCCCTGCAGAGCTGACAGAACCTCTGCCCCAGTGTGACTCCTGTCCCCCAAGCATACCAGCTCAAGCACCGCATGGCATCTTTTGGCCTGCGTACTTGCGTAGCCCCTTGAACGGCTACGGAGCACAGCTGGTTCCAAGGACAAAGCACAGGAAGAGGCCATGGAGGAAGAAGAAGAGGAGGAGGTGGAGGAGAGAGGTGTGTCACAATCATTAGCATTTTGGAGGCGTGGTGGCGGAACAACCTCCAACACTACTGCACCTTGTCCTGAATCCTTCCCAGCTGCCAGCAGAGTCACCCAATGCGCCGTGAAACTTAGGTAACGTCCCTGTCCATGCCTGCTGCACCAGGAGTCAGCGGTAATATGCACCTTACCGCTGACCGTCCAGTCCAGCGAGGCATGGACATTGCCTTCCACATGCCGGTAGAGAGCCGGAATCGCCTTCCGTGAGAAAAAGTGGCGTTTGGGTACCTGCCACTGAGGAACCGCACATTCCACAAACTCACGGAAGGGGGCAGAGTCTACCAACTGAAAAGGCAGCAGTTGAAGTGCTAGCAATTTTGCCAAGCTAGTATTCAACCGCTGCGCATGTGGATGGCTGGGAGCAAACTTCTTTCGGCAGTGCAGCAGCTGGGGCAGGGAAATTTGCCTGGTACAATCTGACGTCGGTGTACCAAAAGCAGATTGCCCACAAGTACTTGGCTGTGACACACCTAATTCTACACCTTCATTCCTCTCAGTGCAGGTCTCAGAGAGGACTGAAGGTATAGTGGGGTTGGAGATCTGAGCTGATGAGGAGCAAGGAGAGGTCCTCTTTGTTCTTTGGTGTGGGTCTTTTAGATACGCTTGCCAACGAACTGCATGGCAGGTCAACATATGTCTGGTCAAGCATGTGGTACCCAAGTAGGAGATGTTTTGGCCACGCGAGATATGCTTGAGACATATGTTGCAAATAGCAGCGGTGCGATCTGATGCACTCTTCTCAAAAAAGGCCCACACCAAAGAACTTTTTGAATAACGCGCAGACACTGCAGCGCTCTGCACATGTGGAGCTTTGGGGTGTGATGCAATCAATGTGCTGCCCTTTGGCTGGCCCCTGGAGGGCATCCTGCCTCGTTGGTGATGTGCCGCCTCCTCCTCCTCTTCCTCTCTCCTATCAGGCACCCACGTTGGGTCAGTGACCTCATAATCCCCTCCCTTCTCATCACTGGAGCAAACCTGGCAGTATGCTGCAGCAGGGGGAGCATGACTGCCCGATTGCTGTCCTTCTTGGGCACCCCCTCTGTCCCTGCTCATGTTACTGCCTTCATCGAGCTCAGTATCATCATCAGAGCCTTCCAAACGCTGGGCATCCTCCTGGAGCATGTACCCAACACTGTGGTCAAACAGTTCGAGGGACTCCTCAGGAGGACATGGTGGGGCTAGGGAAGGAGTCAATGATGACATTGAGCCGAGGGAAGAGGCCGCTGCTTTGCCAAACAAAGTACCCTGGACATGGGTGAGAGAGGATGAGGAGGATGAGGACGGCTTGGTCATCCACTCGACCAAGTCTTCCGCATGTTGCGGCTCAACACGGCCAGCTGTCCCACGCCACGTGCTGATGAGGATGCACCATCTCCACGACCACACTAGACACAGAGCCTGCTTGCCCTCTCTTATTGGCTTGTGACTGTCTGCCTCTCCTTCTTGGCCTTCCAGACATACTAATGGCCTGTAGCTCTACTAAGCTGGGATATATATATATATATATATATATATATATATATATATATATATATGTACTGATACTGCATCTAGCAAAATCAACTGCCTGCCTGTAGTATGAGAACACCACCTACCTTCTACAGGTAGCTTTAGCTGGACACTGTGCAGAGCTCGCAAAAAACTAACTTGTAGCTTTTTTAGTTGCCTGCGGTAGTGATAGGATCAGGAAAACACCACCAACCTTCTACAGGTAGCTTTAGGTGAACACTGTGCAAGGCTCGCAAAAAAATAACTTGTAGGTTTAGCTGAACACTGTGAGGTGGACGCACCACACTAACTTGTAGTTTTAGCTGAACACTGTGAGCAGGACGCACTGCACTAACTTGTAGCTTTAGATGAACACTGTGCAGAGGTCTCACTACACCAACTTGTAGGTTTAGCTGAACACTGTGAGCAGGACGCACCCCACTAACTTGTAGGTTTAGCTGAACACTGTGAGGTGGACGCACCACACTAACTTGTAGGTTTAGCTGAACACTGTGAGCAGGACGCACCCCACTAACTTGTAGGTTTAGCTGAACACTGTGAGCAGGACGCACCCCACTAACTTGTAATTTTAGCTGAACACTGTGAGCAGGACGCACAGCACTAACTTGTAGTTTTAGCTGAACACTGTGAGCAGGACGCACTGCACTAACTTGTAGCTTTAGATGAACACTGTGCAGAGGTCTCACTACACCAACTTGTAGGTTTAGCTGAACACTGTGAGCAGGACGCACCCCACTAACTTGTAGGTTTAGCTGAACACTGTGAGGTGGATGCACCACACTAACTTGTAGGTTTAGCTGAACACTGTGAGCAGGACGCACCCCATTAACTTGTAGGTTTAGCTGAACACTGTGAGCAGGACGCACCCCACTAACTTGTAGTTTTAGCTGAACACTGTGATCAGGACACACTGCACTAACTGTAAATAGTCTAGCTGCCTGCCTGTGGTACTAATAAGATCAAAAGAACACCAGCAATTTTCTTAAGGTAGCTGTATATACTGTAACAAGACAAGCCTGCCTGTCAGTAAGAAGATAACAGGAACGGATCTAGCTGAACACTGTGAGCAGTACGCACTGCACTAACTGTAAATAGTCTAGCTGCCTGACTGTGGTACTAATAGGATCAAAAGAACACCAGTAATTTTCTTCAGGTAGCTGTATATACTGTAACAAGACAAGCCTGCCTGTCAGTAGGAAGATAACAGGAACGGATCTAGCTGAACACTGTGAGCAGGACGCACTGCACTAACTTGTAGGTTTAGCTGAACACTGTGAGCAGGACGCCCCCCACTAACTTGTAGGTTTAGCTGAACACTGTGAGAATGACGCACCCCACTAACTTGTAGTTTTAGCTGAACACTGTGAGCAGGACGCACTGCACTAACTGTAAATAGTCTAGCTGCCTGACTGTGGTACTAATAGGATCAAAAGAACACCAGCAATTTTCTTCAGGTAGCTGTATATACTGTAACAAGACAAGCCTGCCTGTCAGTAAGAAGATAACAGGAACGGATCTAGCTGAACACTGTGAGCAGGACGCACTGCACTAACTGTAAATAGTCTAGCTGCCTGACTGTGGTACTAATAGGATCAAAAGAACACCAGTAATTTTCTTCAGGTAGCTGTATATACTGTAACAAGCCAAGCCTGCCTGTCAGTAAGAAGATAACAGGAACGGATCTAGCTGAACACTGTGAGCAGGACGCACTGCACTAACTGTAAATAGTCTAGCTGCCTGACTGTGGTACTAATAGGATCAAAAGAACACCAGCAATTTTCTTCAGGTAGCAGTAAATACTGTAACAAGACAAGCCTGCCTGTCAGTAGGAAGATAACAGGAACGGATCTAGCTAAACTGAATACAGTGTATATATATATATGCAACACCTGGGATGCATATATATACACAATACACTGTAAGTGCAGCTAACTGACTGACTGTTCTGCCTAATCTATCTAACTCAAATCAAATGACACTGTCTCTCTGTCTATCTCTTTCAACGCCGGAACACACACTACACAGGGCCGCCGTGCAGGCGGCCTTATATAGTGTGGGGCGTGTACTAAATCCCCTGAGCCATAATTGGCCAAAGCCTCCTTGGCTTTGGCCAATTACGGCTCTCTGTTCAGACGGCGCTGTGATTGGCCAGGCATGCGGGTCATAGTGCATGCTTGGCCAATCATCAGCCAGCAATGCACTGCGATGCCGCAGTGAATTATGGGCCGTGACGCGCCACACGAATTTAGCGCGAACGGCCCATATCGTTCGCAATTCGGAGAACAGATGATGTTCGAGTCGAACATGGGTTTGACTCGAACACGAAGCTCATCCCTACTACTGGCTATCAACTTCCTTATTTTAGTCCGGTCGTACATCATCACGTACGAATCCGTCGGACTTTGGTGTGATCACGTGTAGGCAAGTCCGTTCGTTAGAAAGTCTGTTGGAAGTCTGCTGAAAGTCAGTCGGAGAGACTGTTGAACCTTTGTTGCCGAAAAGTCCGCCCGTGTGTACAGGGCATAAGTCTTTTTCAAGTTTATGTGTGGATTGAATTGTCTCCAACCTTGAGACACATGTTTCTAACCATTTACAGTATGTTACAGCACAATATTATTGTCACTTATTTCACATGTTGAGTTGATGGGGTAAAGCTGTCCACATAGACCGTCCTCCACATCGCCATCGGCATCATCCCTTCCACACTGCGCTCCACGAGCGCTTCAAGCTTCGCTTATAGATTGCTCTACTGCAGAATAGTCTTCCCAGTCACGATTGCAGACTGACATCGGTGAGAGCCGGCAGTGTGGAGGATGGTCTATGTGGACAGCTTTACCCCGGATGCCTGCATACTTAGATTTGCTTCTTTTAATCATCAACCATGGTTGCTAAATGTTGTTCATTAAATGTAGCCATATTGCTACACATAGTGGTGCCTCTCTTCTCTTTTATACTCTGTAGCTCCTGCTGGATTTTGCTTCTAATCCCCTTGTGGAGGCTTCCATTTGTGGATGGACATTTTATGGTTACCTCACATTGCTAGAATCTTTTTATGTGGACTATAAACTGAAGGACTTATGAATGAATGGTTATGGAACGAATCATCTGAGTTTCCATCATTTCCTATGGGGAAATGTGCTTTGATATACGAGTGCTTTGGATTACAAGCATATTTCCAGAACAAATTATGCTCACAATCCAAGGTTTTACTGTATTGATAAATGTTATAGATGTATGCAAGTATTCATTGATTAGGCCTAAAATCACAGACCTACTAAGACAGCTCTAAAGGAGATTCTAAAATTGCCCCTATTGCCAACAAAACAAGCATGGAAATAGAACAGCCAAGTAAACATCCCATGATCAGTGCTAAAATGTTATTTGTTTAGCGTGGTAATGTAAGCACATCCCTTCATGTACATCTGCTTCACAAGCCAACCATGCAATTAAACTCAAAAGTGTTTATCAAACAGCTGCTTTGCAATGTGGTAAATAACTATCCAGAATATTAGGCTATTTTACTTTAGTTGCAAAACCGGTACTTTCAAGCCAATTCTTTATTACATATTCAGTCTGTTACTTTCCACTGCAGCAGGAGCGATACTGCTTAAATGTATGTGCTGTGGGATACACGATCTATAAGAAGACAAGATTTATACCACAGTGCTTTGCAATGCGCAGGAAATGTTGATAGCAAACTGTGTCAAGTCACATCTGTGGCTTTATGCGACAACAAAGGCTGATGAGAATAATAGGGAGAGACCACTGCGAGAAGCCCAGCCGTACAATGAAATTAGCTTTTAGCCTAGCGGATGTTAAGGCTTTCTTTTTTTGGACTGAGCAATAAAGAGCACTTGTAGTGTTGGAGAAACTAATACTGTATGAAGGATGTAGGTAGGAAGGGTAGACTATTATCTTCTTTTTTTTTATGTTATTATAGTTTGAAATATAAATGATAATTTAAAGTGACATTAAACTCAGGTTTAAAAAAAAAATAAAAATGTGTATATATTTTAACTTTAACTGCTTCCCATCCAGCCACTGTACATAATAGGCTGGGTGGGAGTTAACCTGTTCTGAGTGGACAGGGCCGGCGCTACCTATAGGCAAGGTAGGCACCAGCCTAGAGCGCACATCAGTTGGCGGGGGGGGTCTGTATACTGCCCTAGCCTGTGTATATACTGCCCTAGCCTGTCTGTATACTGCCTTAGCCTGTCTGTATATTGCCCTAGCCTGTCTGTATATTGCCCTAGTCTGTGTATATACTGCCCTAGCCTGTCCGTATACTACCCTAGCCTGTGTATATACTACCCTAGCCTGTCTGTATACTGCAGTAACCTGTGTATATACTGCCATAGCCTGTGTATATACTGCCCTAGACTGTGTATATACTGCCCTATCCTGTCTGTATACTACCCTAGCCTGTGTATATAATACCCTAGCCTGTCTGTATACTAGCCTAGCCTTTCTGTATACTGCCCTAGCCTGTGTATATACTAACCTAGCCTGTCTGTATACTGCACTAGCCTGTCTGTATACTGCCCTAGCCTGTGTATATACTACCCTAGCCTGTCGGTATACTGCCCTAGCCTGTGTATATACTACCCTAGCCTGTCTGTATACTGCCCTAGCCTGTGTATATACTGCCCTAGCCTGTCTGTATACTACCCTAGCCTGTCCATATCCCTGCAGACCATGGCAGGTGTTAGGAAGCGAGCCAGTGCAGCTACTATTTGTCTTCAGGCCGGGTCCAGAGGCCCAGGTGTGGGCCTGCGGACCACGGCTAAAGAAATAGGTGGAGAGGCCCGCAAAAATCTCCACCGCCACCTCCACTGTATACATAGGCAGGGCAAAGGGGGTGGAGTCAAAATTATGTTTTGCCTAGAGTGTCAAACATCCTTGCACCAGCCGTGTGAGTGGATGTACCCGTATGTCGTTCAGAATGCATGGCCGCGATCCTGTGATGGCTGTGATCTTTGGATACAGCCCATCACAGATCGGGATATGGCTGCTGTGATTGGCCCACCAGATCAAATGATGGCTGGGTCCAATCCAGTGTCAGTTCTCCCCGCTGAGCTCAGTGCAGGGGGGGAGCAGGGGATGCTTCAGCCTGTACTGACAGCTCTCTGTGTAAGAAGTGATTTTACACAGAGAGCTGTCACAGATCACACAAACTGCAGCCATCCCCACACAGTACACCAAACACCACTGTCACCACTGTCCCTGTACCTGTCCCATGAACATCTGTCAAAGTGTCAGGGATGTACTGGCCATAGCATAGCTGAAGTTCCGAGGCAAAGGCAAATGTGCAGATGCACTCCTACAGGTGCCTGTCTTGTCAGCATAAACGAACGCCTATGCGCATGCACAAACATATTAGCACGCACAGGCAAACGCATATGCGCATGCCTGTGCGTGTTAGCCATTGATGCTGGTACAAAATTGCCTAGATAAGGGCAGCAGCTGCACTAGTGCTTTGCTGTCTGATCTGAAGCTTTACCTGTATACCCGTTCCTGTGATCTCTGCTTGATTCCTGTGTTTGACCCAGCTTATCCTGACCACGCTTGCTCTCCACCTATCCTGACCTCGGCTTACCTTTAAGACTTTGTTATATCTTACATCTGCCTGATGTCCTGCTGCCAACCTCTGCCTGCACATTGACCATTCTCTGCCTGCCATTTATGCTTGTATCTGACCATCCGTTGCTGACCTGGATTGTCTGACCCTGCATACAGTTATCCATCTGCCCTGCTCTGCATTGTGCCTGGTGACGCCGGTCCTCCATCCGCGCGTGTGTCTGCTGCCATCCACTGCTTCAGCCATCCAGCCCAGCTCTGGTGACACACCTGCCAGACACCTCTGCGACCAATGGAAGATCTTGCAGGCACTCTTACCTCACCGCGCTCTTGTGGCCATTGTCGCAACTCCAGTGGCCCTTGAGCCAGGGCTGTATGAGGTCTTCCTCTACACGACAGGCTCTGCCACAAGGTACGTGAGACCAAGTGTCCCCATCAACATCTGTACCAGTGCACAAAAACATCTGCAATAGTGTTATGCCCCGTACACACGATCGGACATTGATCGGACATTCCGACAACAAAATCCTAGGATTTTTTCCGACGGATGTTGGCTCAAACTTGTTTTGCGTACACACGGTCGCACAAAGTTGTCGAAATTTCCGATCGCCAACCACGCGGTCACGTACACCATGTATGACGAGACTAGAAAAGGCCAGTTCAGAACCAAGCGCGGCACCCTTTGGGCTCCTTTTGCTAATCTCGTGTTAGTAAAAGTTTGGTGAGAGACGATTCGTGCTTTTTCAGACTCGTGGCTTTCAGATCGTTTTCTGCGGTTCAGTTTGTACTTGTGGGTTTGTATCTGCTCTTCAGTGCATGCAGTAAGTTCGTATCGGAGTTTTCTGTGCGATCTTGCCCGCTCGTTGCTGTCTTTCAGGTCGCTCTTCACAGGCCTTGCTGTTCTTCAGTGCGTTCTGTTACTTCGTTCTGAGCAGCCGACCGTTTTCTAGCCATGTTGCGTATACATACTCCTCGTAGAGTTCGTGCTGTGCGGGGGCTTGGTGTTGGGGTCCTGACCCTGACACAAGTCCAGTCCATGAACAGGGTGGGGAGGAGTTCATGGACCAAGAATTGGTTGCTTCAGCGTGACCAGTTCTCTCATATGCCTTTGCTCCATGAGATCCGTGAGAATAATCCTGATGATTTCAGGAACTTTCTCAGGATGACGGACCCCGTATTTCACCGTTTGTTGGCTTCGCTGACCCGCTATATCAGCAGGCAGGATACCTGCATGAGGCAAGCCATCACTCCGGAGCAGAGGCTCGTCGCTACCCTGCGGTACTTGGCGACAGGGAGAAGCCTGCAGGACCTCAAGTTCTCGACAGGCATCTCCCCCCAGGCTCTGGGGATCATTATCCCAGAGACCTGTTCTGCCATCATCCAGGTCCTGCAGAAGGAGTATATGAAGGTAAGATTTTTATCCTTTAATATCACATTTTATTGTATTGAATGTTTGCTAATATATTGTATTTCTTTCCTCATTCCCTAATTACCATGATTGGTTGCTGTGAATGTCCCCTTTGTCCTCATGCATGCTGGATTTTTATGTCCTTCATACATATTTGCCTTCACTAACCTCCCCAGCATGCTCTCCTGCCCCTATATTCACCTCATATAGTCACTTAACAATGTATTTTATCAGCTCCATAGTAGTGCTTTACCCCAAGCACCCCCCAAAATGTTTAGAAATGTGATTTGTGCTTTAAATTCAGGCAGAGTGCCAGAGGCTTTTTTGTAGTGTCCCCAAATCATTTTTAATAACCCTCCCTCCCCCCAACTGCTAAGTCAGCTGATACCAATTCTCTATCTATCCTCAATCATCTATCTGCTTACTTTGCCAAACCCATACACACTATACCCATCTCTTTTGTGCTCAGATTTATGGATGAATTCCCCAAAGCATGTAGTAGGGCCTGCCTGTATACTTTCAAATGGTACTGTTTCAAGTTTTTCTATCCTATTATTATCTTGCTAGGTAATAGCAGAATGTCCAAATGTGCTAAAATGTGTACAGTGTGTATTTATATCTTTGTATTATGACACTTCTTACCTGTCCAGTGGTCTGCCAATAGTGTAACTAAGGAGGGGCTGTTCCAAGTAATACTCTGTATTTAGCCATTCATCTCTCAATTAAGTGAAGAGGGTTACCTGTCCAAGATTCCCCCCCCCTATAATGTTAGAAATGGCCCATGAGAGGGGGGGGGGAATATGATAGGTGTACCTTATACTTTGGTGTTGTATAAAGTCCCCAGCGGTGGGACTTTCCTAACTGCGGAGGAGCAATTGATGGGAAACACGTCCACATCGTCCCACCACCCAACTCGGGGTCGTACTATTATAATTACAAGGGGTTCAATAGTATTGTGATGTTGGCGGTGGTGTCGGCTAATTATGACTTCTTGTATGTGGACGTGGGGAAGAATGGCCGGATGTCCGATGGTGGAGTCATCGCCCAGACGGAGTTTTACAGGCATCTCCAGAATGGCAGCTTGGACTTGCCACCTCCGGAAGACAATGCGGAAGGACTCCCATTCGTCTTCGTAGCGGATGAAGCATTTGCGCTGGGGGACCATCTTATGCAGCCATTCCCGATGAGGACCCTCACCCCGGAACAGAGGGTTTTTAATTACTGGCTGGCCAGAGCCAGAAGAGTGGTGGAGAACACATTTGGAATCCTGGCCAGCCGGTTCCGCCTATTTCTGACACCCATCCATATGGTGGAGTATAAACTTAATCATATAATCCTGGCGTGCTGTATTCTCCATAACTTTTTACGCCAACATTCGGCCAACTATGCTGGCTCAGTTGGGCCTGAGGCCGGAATGATACATGAAACAACACTGACGGCGCTTGAAAGTGGCCGTCCTGGCTTGCCCTCCCTGAGTGCCCGTGATGTCCGGTTACAATACCTGGAGTTCTTTGCGGGTAGGAGGGCCATCAATATGCCAGCAAATTTGTGAAGCCTTTATCAAATAAAAAGACAAAAAAAAAGAAAATCTTTGTTGACATTTACTGCTTGTGTTTGTTTTAGTCGACTCTGACAGAAATGTGGTGAGTCCAGAAAATGGCGTGATTGTGTAACCTTATACAAAGCACTGTTGGGTGTTATTTACTAAAGGCAAAGACACTTTGCACTACAAGTGCACTTGAAACTGCACTGAAACTGCACTTGTAGTGCAAAGAGGATTTGCCCTTACGAAATAACCCCCATTTTCACAGAAAGCAGCAATTACATCACCACAAAAGTGTTGTAGCGTTGAGACAATAATCCACACATTCTTGATGAACAATCTTTTTAATACCTGAACAATCACATGTGCATTTAGAAAAGGTTTTTAAAACAAACCAACATGTTTGTTGTATAACAATTTTTGGGGTGGCATTATAAAAAATAGAAATGTCCATTTAAAGCGGTGTGTCACTGTCTACACATAATATTTTTTTTTCTAACACTGACACTGTTTAATGTATTTAAATCTTTAACTTACTTTTTCCGTTTCTGCAGCTTTCTGCTCTCATTTTCCTTTAGTAAAGATAACTTATAAAACTTCCTGTAGTTGGTTTTCATCTTGCCTGTGGGCATGTGAAACCCACAGGCATCCTCTTCCGGGATACGGTGCTGCAGATCGACCAGCATGCACCGCCCGTTCTAGCCCCGATCTTGCGCATGCGCAGTAAAGACAAATCGGAGCGCCGTCAAGAGCTCCTGGTTAAGTCTCACGAGATTTGGCGGAGGTTATCCGCAATGTCTCCTGGGATGAAAGACAATGAGATCCCAGGAGACAGTGCGGCGAACAAAGGATATGACGACAATACCCGCAAAGTCCACGCCCACAGCCGCAGGGACAGAAGAAAGGACAGACAGATAACGTAAGGTAGGGAAAAAAAAAAAAAAGCTCCATATGGCACTCGGTGTTGCTTTTAGAAGCCACCGAGATGCTGTTTAAAAAATGGGTGAAGATCTGCTTTAAGCTAAAACAGGCATGTGTAAAACCAACAAGAAAGACACAAATCTTGAACTTACAAAGTTCACATTTGGTAGAATTTGAAGGCAATATCAGACATGAGTATTTAGGAACTGTGTTTGATATTATGGGGTAAAGTCACCCCAGGAAAAGCCAAATTTGGAAGATGCACACCAATATACGAATGTCAACATGTGCCACCTGCCATCACGGGGGATCAAGGGACGTGTTTTGGGGGAACAACCCCTTCCTCACAGCCACTTTATTATTGAGGAAGGGGTTGCACCCCCAAAAAACGCGTCCATTGATCTCCCGTGATGGCAGATAGCACATGTTGGCAAACTGTGTGCATCCTCCAAATTTGGCTTTTTGAAAAATCGCTAAAACATTTAGAACATTGTAGCACACCAAAAAACAAAGGGATTTGGAGGGGTTTTAAGCTCGCCCCAAAACATCAATGATGTTTTTATTTTTTTGAATAAAATCATTGATGTTTTTCTTGAGGTTTTCCAGTTGTAAATTACACCCCATGATCTCCCCGATCAGGATCTGGGCACTTTCTGATGTGAAAGGATCTGGATCCACAACATCACGATCACCTAAAAAGAGAGAAACCAAAAAAAAAACAGGTATCAAAAATATGCCGCCATCCATCTCTTACCTGAGCCTGTGGTCACAGACACTCACCTGTTGTGGTGACAATTTCCACCACATCTTCTTCCTCCTCTTGCTCTTCTTGTGTTGGGGGGATTTCCCCTTCTTCCAGACGTGGGGGGTCTGTGGTCTCCTCGGATGAGGGGTGTCCTCCGAGTCTTTTCTCCCCTTTGTAAAACAAAAATGGTATACTTAGCACACAGATATTTGATGGCAGAACTATAAATAGGAAACATTGCTTGGAAGTGGGGTACAATTGTCTATTTTGGCTGAGTTCCAAAATGGAGCATTTTCAGTGTCCTTTGTCAAGCTTCAATACTTTACCTGTTTTGTACAAACTTCACAGATGGAGACCCCCCTATAGTATACACTGGAGCACCTGTGTGGCCCCCTTATAAAAATGGTGTTCTGGCGTCCCACACTAGTGCTCCAGTGTCCAGATGTGAAAACAGCTGCTGAGTGTCCTCTCCTTACACAGAATCTAGTTTGCATTTCATTCTAGTAACAAAGCCATCTACACAACCAAATTATTTTCATACAAGTAGGGCGTAAAAATTGTGGCCAAATGCATATGGCCTAAACAATGGTGTTTTATAGGCCGAAAGAAAAATGTTTGATACGAACGAATAATGTGCCCATGAACATGAAAGTTGCCATTTAAAAATGTACACTTGTAAGAAAAGCTCATGGAGCAGCACAAACGTAATAAACATAAAGAATAGGAACACAGGACAACTACTTTCTTTTTTGCAGCACTCTCCGGATCTTTCTGTACTGTCCATGTTCTCGTAATTTCAGGTCCGACCACCGTTTCCTGAGCTGATCTTTCGTTCGTCGTATACCGAAATTCCGGTGCAGACTCTTGACCACTTTCGCAATTATCTTGGCCTTTTGGAAATTGGGGTTGGGGTAAGGTCCATACTTTCCATCATAGTCGGCCTTCTTCAGGATGTCGACCATCTCCAACATCTCCCCAAAGGACATATTTGAGGCCTTAAATCTCCTTCTGGATCGGGACGTTTCCGGCTCCGGGCTTTCCTCCTCCTCCTCCTCGTTACTATAATTAGCACACACCTGCTGTGTATCCGCCATGTGCTCTTCCCCCACTGCGCCGAATGAAAAGGGGCAGGGAATAGACTTAGAAAGAACGTCAGGGGTGGGCGAAGTTATACGCATGCGCAGTGTGTGTAAAGCGGAACACGCGTGCGTATTACCTACGATCTGTGAGCGGAGGAAGGAGCATCGGAGGCGCCGATGGTGATAACGAAGGTAAGATCTAAACTTGGGCCTATACTGCTTCGAAATGGAAGCCTATATTGTAACAAGATTAGGGGAGTTTGGCCTGACATCAGGGTTTGTCTTGTGTTGTGTCTTGCAGAGAAAATGGATGGCTTCAATGACCACAACTTCCTTCCCCTGTTCATAGACAAATACAGGGAGCTGCCCTGTCTGTGGCAGGTGAGACACCCCCATTAGAATAATAAACAAAAGAGGCAGGCAGTGCTGGAGAAACTGCTGGAGTTGGTGAAGCCGGTGGTCCCCACAGCAAACATCCCCTATTTAAAAACCCAAATTGGTGGCCTGAGGAGCACTTATCTTAGGGAGTGCAAGAAGGTCACAGATTCCCAGAGGTCCGGAGCTGCAGCAGATGATATTTATGTCCCCAGGCTGTAGTACTATGAGAGACTGCGATTTCTGTCAGACCACACTGAAGTCAGGGAATCCCTCTCCACTCTTCCTTCCACTCTTCCTTCCACCCCAGCTGAGGCTTCTGATGTCCAACCTGGGCCTTCCAGCCAGGAAGAAGTGGAGGAGCCCAGCTGGAGTCAGGTATAGCATTCCTCTACAGATTTCTGGTCAATAAATAAATTATGTTTACTAGATGTTATTATTGATCACTAATTGCTGATTGAAAAAAGTGTTTTACATATCAATAGACAGTAGTGGGCACCCAAAATTGGGACAAAAGTGAAAAATCCTGGGCTCAGAAGGATAGTCTGTTATATTAGTTAACATTCAATTTGCAACAGTCAGGAGGTGAAAATTGTGTGTGATTGATGAATAAAAAACTAAAACTATGTCCCTTTTTCATACACAGGAAGACCTCAGCCAGGAGGAGGTTGTGGAATGTGGCAGTCAGGAGGAGGCGGGGCTAAGTTGCAGCCAGGAGGAGGCGGGGCTAAGTGTCAGCCAAGAGAAGACTGAGACCAGTCGCAGCCTGACTGAATCGCAGGTTCCTCCCCTCCGCCTTCCATACAAAAGAGCGAGGAAGGCGACTCCCATGCAGGATTCAGCGCTCAGGCTCATTCAGGAGGCTTCTGCGTCCCTCCGAGCCTTACCCACTCCTGAAGAGGCCTTTGCCTGCATGGCTGCCACAAAACTGCAGGGCATGCAGGAGGGTCAACGCAAGCTATCTGAGGACCTGCTTTATAAAGTCCTACGTAAGGAAGTGAGTGGGGAACTAACACCCAAGACCGACGTGATTGAGTTGGACCATCCTCCTCCTCCTCCTGCTGCCACAACTCCACCACCAGAGCCACCGCGTGGAAGGAAGCGTGGAAGGAAGACAAGAGAGTGATGACCCTGGGTTCAGTCTGGTCTGACAGAAGCTGCAGTCTCTTGTATGACCACAGCCTGGGGGCACAGATGTCATCTGCTGTTTTCCGGATCTCTGGGACTTCTGGACCAGACTGCACTCCCTTAGATAAGGACTCCTTAGGCCACCAATTTTGCTTGAAAATAGTTGATGTCTGCCCTGGGGGACAAAGGCTTCACCAATTTCTGCTGTTTCTACAGCGTTGCCTCCCTCTTTGTTTAGTTGTGAGCCCTTAATAAATGTTTTTTGTTGGAAAATTATACTCTCCTATGTGTGTTTTCATCCAGGTACATTTCTAAAATACATTGTGAAATTAACAAGGGACAACAACACCAAACAATCTCCTACAGATTAATAAATATAACAACATATCAATGGTGTTGTGGTAACTTGACACAAAAAACACACACAAAAATTTTTTGGAGTACAAATAAAAAAACAAAAAAAACTAATCAGCCTTGAAAAAAATACAAACCAAAAATAACTAATCTGCCTTAAAACCAAAAAAAAAAAAAAACAGCACCAAAATAATGTTGTCAGATGTGACAAATCAAAATATATTGAGGGAATCCCGATAAATAGTAAAGAAATACATTTGTGAGAAGTCTGTGTGAATATGAGCAGCAAAACTACTTAATTCTTCTCACATTATAAAGAAGAAGAGAGTGCGCTGTATTAAACCATTTTTTACATTGCACCGCCACAAAAGTGCTGTATCCATTGTGAACGCTAAGTTTACCAGACCGAGCTGTTCCGTGTCGGAATTTCTTCTGAGCATGCGTGGCACTTTGTGCGTCGGAACAGGCCACACACACGGTCGGAATTGACGCGATCGGATTTTGTTGTCGGAAAATTTTATATCCTGCTCTCAAACTTTGTGTGTTGGAAAATCCAATGGAAAATGTCTGATGGAGCCCACACACGGTCGGAATGTCTGACAACACGCTCCGATCGGACATTTTCCATCGGAAAATCCGACCGTGTGTACGGGGCATTATAGTGTTCCATTGCAACATCAATATCTGTCAGTGTCCACTGGTGGACGATTAACATCTGTACCAGTGTACATGTGCATAAAAACATATGTCAGTTTAAATAAAAGATTGAAAGTGCCCCTGTCCCTCCATGCTCATGTGCAAAGGCAAACGCATATGTTGGTCCCGTACCTATATGTAAAAGGCGATCACACCACACATGTGAGGTATCACCACGAATGTCAGAGCGAGAGCAATACTTCTAGCACCAGACCTCATGTGTAACTATAAACTGGTAACCAATAAAGGCTTACAAAGCATGAGGCGTGACATGTTTAGTATCTATTTACCCAGCACAATACTATATTTTATATTTTACCAAAAATGTGGATATTATATTGTCTTTGTGTGCATTGAAATTCATTAAAATGTATTTATGCGTTAGTGTGTAAAATTGTGTTTGAAATACTGCTGCGCAAATACCGTGTGCCATAAAAATTTGCTAAACCAATCATTTTATTCTCTAGAGCCTCTGCTACAAAAATATATACTGTTTTTGGGTTTTATGTGACTTTCTAACAAAAATACAGGTTTTAAAAAAAAATGTCAGAAGAAAAAGTGTCGGAAGAAGGCCTGGTCTTAAAGTGGATGATGCCTGATGGTGCTCCTTGGATGTTGGGCTTATCTATGTGGCTTGGCTGTGAAAAAGTCTAAAACATGTGGTATCGCCATACTCAGGAGGAGTAGCAGAATGTGTTTTGGGGTGTAGCTGCAATTATGCTTATGCCATTTGTGAGAAATAACTTGTTAGTATGAGATTTTTGTGAAAAAACAAAGTATTACATTTCTTAATCTTGACAAAAATTGTGGGAAAAAATTACAACTTAAAAAAAACTTGCCATGCCTCTTACTAAATACCTTGGACTGTCTACTTTCCAAAAAAGGGGTAATTTGGTGCATATTTGCACTGCCCTGGCATGTTAGGGCCTTCTGAAAGGCCATCAGTACATCAGGTGTGATCAATTTTTAATGACTGGTACCATAGCTTGTAGACTCTGTAACTTTCACACAGACAAAATGATATACACTCATTTGGGTTATTTTTTCCAAATAAATGTAGCAGTATACATTTTTGTCAAAACATATGAAGAAAAATTACTTATTTGCTAAATTTTAAGACAGAAACTAAGAAAAGAGCATTTTTTCAACATTTTTGGTCTTTTTTCATTTGTAGTGCAAAACATAAAAAACCCAGTGGTGATTAAATACCACCAAAAGAAAGCTCTATTTGTGTGAAAAAATGATAACAACTTCATATGGGTACAGTGTCCGGTATTGAAGTGGTTAAAAAGCACCTTCCATTGTGCTCAGCCTCCTCCAAATCTCCAAATCCCTTTTTTTTTTGCACTTTGAATTACTGTTAGGGGATGGCTATGTTTATGGTCCCACTGAATCCAGTTCGGCTCCAGAGCAATTTTTAAATTTTTCGCATACATGTAAAAATCTTAATTTTGGGCAATAAAATTACTTAATCCCCCAGAACATTAGATATTTTCTGAAAGTAGAGGCCCTGTAGAATACAAAAAAGTTGCACATTTTTACGATAGATGATATTTGCGCAACTGTTTATTAAATGCAAATTTTCAGGAAAAAATATAATAAAATGAATTTAAGAGCAAAAACACGCAATATAATACCCATTTTTGGTTAAAATCTAAAATCTAAAGATGCATCAAGTAAATAGATACCAAACATTCCATGTCTAATGTAGCGAGGTCCTGGGGCCCCTGGGGCCCAATGGTGACCTCCAGAGTTAGGGACAGCTAACATTCTTCTATGCAGAGTGGGTTTACGAGGCATGGTAACACAAGGTAGATTCATGGGGCCAGACAATTCTTAAATGCAAAGAGATTTATTTTCTCTTGAACAGAACTGTGGGAGACAGGGTTAGGGCCAGGACACCCTTTAGTAGTTGCAATGTTAATTTGGCAGACTCTGAGACTTCTATAGGCAGACAGCCATGCAGGGAAAGGCATCCAGCAAGACACCATATCTGCACCAGTAGGATCGTTGTCTCCTATGGCAAAAGTCTAATAACAGTTTCTAATACAAGTTATAACAAACTCCTTTACTTCTTCTACAATCTCCTCTTGTAGATCTTCACTAGGGATGAGCTTCGAGTTCGAGTCAAACTCATGTTCGACTCGAA
The DNA here is from genome assembly GCA_037952835.1 of Lithobates septentrionalis. Lineage (NCBI taxonomy): Eukaryota > Metazoa > Chordata > Amphibia > Anura > Ranidae > Lithobates > Lithobates septentrionalis. The sequence goes on from JBBDGP010000812.1 coordinate 2,634,669, forward strand.
CATCGGCTGTTCGCAAGTTCGCCGAACAGCGAACAATTTGGGGTGTTCGCGGCAAATTCGAATGCCGCGGAACACACTTTAAAAGTCTATGGGAGAAATCAAAAGTGCTAATTTTAAAGGCTTATATGCATGGTATTGTCATAAAAAGTGTTTGGGGACCCGGGTCCTGCCCCAGGGGACATGTATCAATGCAAAAAAAATTTTAAAAACGGAAGTTTTTTCGGGAGCAGTGATTTTAATAATATTTAAAGTGAAACAATAAAAATGTAATATCCCTTTAAATTTCGTAGCTGGGGGGTGTCTATAGTATGCCTGTAAAGGGGCGCATGTTTCCCGTGTTTAGAACAGTCTGACAGCAAAATGACATTTCAAAGGAAAAAAGTCATTTAAAACTACTCGCAGCTATTAATGCATTGCCGGTCCGACAATACACATAGAAGTTCATTGATAAAAACGGCATGGGAATTCCCCACAGGGGAACCCCATACCAAAATTTAAAAAAAAAATGACGTGGGGGGTCCCCCTAAATTCCATACCAGGCCCTTCAGGTCTGGTATGGATATTAAGGGGAACCCCGGCCAAAATTTAAAAAAAAAATGACGTGGGGTCCCCCTAAATTCCATACCAGGCCCTTCAGGTCTGGTATGGATATTAAGGGGAACCCCGTGCCAATTTTTTTTTTAAAAACGGCGTGGGGTCCCCCCAAAAATCCATACCAGACCCTTATCCGAGCAAGCAACCTGACAGACCGCAGGAAAAGAGGGGGGGACGAGAGAGCGCCCCCCCTCCTGAGCCGTACCAGGCCACATGCCCTCAACATTGGGAGGGTTTGGCGTAGCCCCCCAAAACACCTTGTCCCCATGTTGATGAGGACAAGGGCCTCATCCCCACAACCCTGGCCGGTGGTTGTGGGGGTCTGCGGGCGGGGGGCTTATCGGAATCTGGAAGCCCCCTTTAACCCTCCCCCTGTGTGAAATGGTAAGGGGGTACAAAAGTACCCCTACCATTTCACTAAAAAAGTGTGAAAAATGTTAAAAATGACAAGAGACAGTTTTTAACAATTCCTTTATTTAAATGCTTCTTCTTTTTTCTATCTTCCTTCATCTTCTTCTTCTTCTAGTTCTTCTGACTCTTCTGGTTTTTCCTCCGGTGTTCTCGTCCAGCATCTCCTCTGCGTCGTCTTTTTCCCTTCTTCTCCTCGGGCCGCTCCGCACCCATGGCATGGGGGGAGGCTCCCGCTCTTCTCTTCATCTTCTTCTCTTCTTCATCTTCTTCTCTTCTTCATCTTCTTCTCTTCTTTATCTTCTTCTCCGGGCCGCTCTGCACCCATGCTGGCATTGAGGGAGGCTGTGTGACGCTTCTCCTCTTCTGACGGTTCTTAAATAATGGGGGGCGGGGCCACCCGGTGGCCCCGCCCCCCTCTGACGCACTGGGACATGATGGGACTTCCCTGTGGCTTTTTTTCCTTTGAAATGTCATTTTGCTGTCAGACTGTTCTAAACACGGGAAACATGTGCCCCTTTACAGGCATAATATATACACACCCCAGGTACGAAATTTAAAGGGATATTACACTTTTATTGTTTCACTTTAAGCATTATTAAAATCACTGCTCCCGAAAAAACTGCCATTTTTAAAACCTTTTTGGCATTGATCCATGTCCCCTGGGGCAGGACCCAGGTCCCCAAACACTTTTTATGACAATAACTTGCATATAAGCCTTTAAAATTAGCACTTTTGATTATTCATGTTCGTGTCCCATAGACTTTAACGGTGTGCATGTGTTCGAACAAACTTTTTTCCTGTTCGCATGTTCTGGTGCAAACCAAACAGGGGGGTGTTCGGCTCATCCCTAATCTTCACTCAATTGAGCTCCCAGTCTCTCTCACTAGACTTGCTGATCCACTGGCACTGGATACCCTGAGCTCTTCCAATCTTCACACACAGTATCTTCTTCAAGCGTCACCCCCGCGTCCCTGCTGGGTCCCTAGCTTGTCACTCACAGATACTCTTCAAGGTCCCTGGCTTGGCACACAATAATTCTCTGCAAGCGTCACCTCCACTGGCTGGGTCCCTGGCTTGACATCTGCTGAAGTTTCCCAATTCTTCACCATCCCCGGTTGGTGAGAATACTGCTCTGGTACTTGCTTCAGCTACTCACAGGGGTCCTTGGTAATAAGGTGGATGGTCCCTTAGTGGTGACAGCTTCCCCTCTACCCCTGACCACAACAGGTTCCCTGGCCGGCAGAACCGTTGCTTATGGTTACTTATGGTTGGACTGCAAGCCGCAGTCCCAACCCTGCGTTGCTGTCTTGCTTCAGGATAGGCCTCAGGTCTCTGGCCTAGCAGCCCGGGGCAATACGACACATGTCCACCCAGACAGCCGTCCAGGTGGCACAGAACCCCGATCACCTGACTCCACCCAAATAAATAGGCTCTCCCAGCAGGCCAAGGGACCCAAGAAAACCCCTGCCCATTGGCTGAGACACCCCATTCCTTCCTAATCTGTTTTTGCAATGCCCTTGTCTTATCTAATGTCACCATATACCCGGCCTAGCCTAAACATCAGGGTGCTACACTTAAAATTGCGTGCATCCACGATATTGCCAAAAATGTTTATTATTTATTATTATCTAAAACTATTTATTATACTAAATACTAATATTTTACACTGCCTCTTTTTTTTGTATTAACTTTATTACTATTTTAAAGAATGAACAACATCCCTTGTGACAGCATGGGCCGTGACAGGTTTATGGAGAGATCTGAAGTCTATTAGACCCCAGATCTCTCATCTGGCCTCCAATGCAACTAGCCTGACACAGATTGGTCTGATCAGCTGCTTTCCTGGTCGCTACCGACCAGTTAAACAAAGAGCCAAAACCAGAAGTGACTAAATCCTCACCAGTTTTGGTTTCCAGGGTCACAGAGAGGGATGGACAACATCAGGTCCTCTCTCTCTCTGTGCTGTGCAGCCATCTCTGCTGGTCGCAGCGCCACCGGGCTCTGCAATTGGACGGCAGAGCCTGGGAAAGGCAGCAGAAGGGGAGGGGACTGTTCAGACACTCAAATAACTACTGCATACTAGGAAATGCTGACAATTCTGATACTGGGATGATGCCTCTAGCTGCAGGCATCATCCCAATATAACCATACCTCCCAACTGTTCATTTTGAGGGACTGTCCCGCATTCAGAACAAAGTCCCTCTGTCCCTCTTTCCTCCTCATTTATCCCTCATTTTAGTCTGATCTATATAGTTGTATATAAAATGCACTACTTATCTATCAAAAAGTGTTCCCCAGTGCTAAACCTTTCATCCAATTTATAAATTGCTGCATTTATAAATTCCATATATAAAAGTCAATATAAAGGAATAGCAGTGGTAAAAAAAACACTTGTGAGTTTAACCAAACTTTTTTTTTGTACAATTCTCCTTTAAGGGGGCATGACAGGGGGTGTGTCCTAAGCCTACATGCTTTTGCTAATAGGTGTCCCTAATTGCCATTTCAGAAAGAGTCAGGTATGTCTGTATCAAAGTTCTGAGCAAAAAAGGACTGCTCCCTTTACTTCTTTTATAGGCAGTTACAAAAGCAGTAATCTTATCAGCATTACCAAATGAGGTTAAGGTACAAAGAGTTTCTCATCAGCGAACATGTAATGATTATTCAGCAGTTCCAAATTCCATCTAGATACAGATTGATAGAACAATTGATACGTACACAGGTAAGAAAGGAGCACAAACAATTTAAATAGAACAATTGATACGTACACAGGTAAGAAAAAAACAGAAACAATTAAAGTGGAACTCTAAGTCATTATTTCAACCCTATCAATTTCCCCCTTTGACATCATCCTCTCCTTCCCCCTGGGTCCTCATGAATAAGTTCTAGTCAGTTTTTCCCCAGAGTCCTTTTCCTGACCGCGAGTTGTCAGAGGGGTAGAACCCATCCCCCTAGGTATTACCAACATCTTAAAATTCAAGAAGAGGAGTTTTATAGGAGTAGGGTGATGTCAATACACATTTATCAGTATACCCTGTCTATTCTCCTAATTTTTCCTATTTATTTTCCTGTATACACATATATTCGTGATTGTAAGTGATATTAATATTAGAATAATAATTACCATTGGACTTAACAACCAGTGAAAGGTATTGGTTGCTGTAGAAGACATTCCACTAAATATATCCCACCAATGTGGTGCAGTATCCTGTTGTATCTGTGAGGAAAGATGTACTAGTCTACCTTTGTCAATAATAATTTGCTACTTTAGGATCATCTATAGCCCATTCGAAAGTTGTTGTTTCCTCTACTTCAAGTACATTAATACCAGGAGTCCATGCATATATTTGTAAAACAACAATCTTCAACAAAAAATATGTAAGTAGATATTTCATCATGTTGTTTTCTCGGGTTGTTTCTTGCAATGTGATGCGTGTATCCAGGTAGGTTTTCCTTCCAGCTTTACTGAGGTGACTGTGGTCAAGAGTACTTGGTAAGGACCTTCAAACCTGGGTTCCAATGTCTTTCTGGTGTGTTTCTTCACATATACATAATCCCCTGGTAGCAGAGTATGTGTACCTGTTATTGAATTAGGGTCTGGAAGAGAAGAATACACACTTTTGTGGATCTTAGTTAGACGTTGTTGTAATTGTATCACATATGCAGTCAAACTATCACATTGCAATTGCATACTCTGTGGAAAGTATAAACCCAATCTAGGTGCATTCCCAAAAAGTATCTCATATGGGGATAATCCTGTCTTTCCTGTTGGAGTGTACCTTATAGAGAACAAAGCCAAAGGCAGGCATTCTGGCCAAGGCTTGTTTAACTCTTGCATGGCTTTTTGTATTTTTAACTTTATTGTCCCATTTACTCTCTCCACTGATCCTGAACTCTGTGGGTGGTAAGGGGTGTGAAAACTTTGTTGAACCCCTAACATGGTCATCACATTCTGCATGATTTCTCCTGTAAAGTGTGTCCCCCTATCTGATTCTATGGTTTCAGGAAGACCAAACCTAGGTATTAACTCAGTGATCAGTTTCTTAGCTGTGGCTTTAGCTGTAGCCGATTTTACTGGATAACTTTCGGGCCAACCTGAGAATAAATCGATACACACGAGGACAAATTCAAAAGGGCCGCTCTTAGGCATTTGTATGTAATCAATTTGCAGTCTCTGGAAGGGGTATTGGGCCCGGACCTGGTGTTTTCGTGGGGTTTTTACTCTCTGTCCTGGGTTATTCAGGAGACAGATTTGGCAGGCTGCACAGTAGTTTCTTGCAGTGCTACTGAATCCAGGGGCGAGCCATCCTTGGTTCACAATCCTATACATGGAATTGGAACTGACGTGTGTGGGTAGGTGAACTGCCGCTGCCATTTCTGGGTACAGAGAGGCAGGTAGGCATATTTTGCCGCCTTCCCTCCATACATTGTCAAGGTCTGGTGCTGCTCCCATTCTGACCCACTTATCTTTCTCACTCTCCCCTGCTTGCTCCTGTAATTTACTCAGCTGCTGCCATGTTGGTTCTGGGATACTCACCTCTACCGCTGCTAAGGTCTCAGGGCTTCCTTCCCCTAGAGCTGCCTGTTTTGCAGTCAAATCTGCAAATGCATTTCCTTTTGCCTCAATTGTTTTTGCGCTCGTGTGTGCCGCTATCTTCATGATGGCCACTCGTTTAACCTTTTGAAGATTGTTCAGGACTCTCTTAATCCCTTCTCCATGTTTTACAGGTGTACCCAGAGCCGGTACAAGGCAGGGGCGGAAGGGGCGGATGCCCTGGGCGATAGAATTTGCTGAAGGGAGGGGGGCGCAGATGAAGTGCTGGCAGTGTGCTTCATCATAGTAGTACATACACACCAGCCGGCGCTGCTAATAGCTGTACTGTAACTATGTGCCGAGTGCACTCCTGCACCCGGCACAAGCCTAAACAGACTGCACAAGCCCCTTCCCTGTCAGCGCTTCTCTCCCCCTATGAAGGCGATTCGTAGTCCCGTCCCGGCGGCGTGACATCACTGATGGCCAGAGGCGGGATGGGAGGAGATAGAGAGCTGCTGCAGAAGCTGCAACCTAGAGGAGCCACCGAGGAGGAACCAACAAAGCAGTGGCGGAATTTTCAGGGTCGCAACAGTCGCACTTGCGACTGGGCCCTGGAATTCTGCCAGTGTGGGGGGGCCCCAAGACGCCGCACCTCCCCTGGCTGGCATCTAACTATACAGGAGAGGGGGGCGTAAGGGGGCGATCGGCAGCTATGTGATGTCTGCGGGATGTCCCTCCAGGCAGCACACAGTTCACTTCCCGAATATCAGTGAGTACAATGGAGAGGGGAGGGGCCTCTGACCAGCAGATTGAGTGCACAAGTTTCTCCCTCTGCTTGTACACTCTGAGTCTTGCTAATACACGCTCAGGTCAGAGGCCCCTCCCCTCTCCATTGGATACAATGATATTCGGGAAGTGAACTGTGTGCTGCCTGGAGGGACATCCTGCAGAGTGCAGACATGACAAGGAAGCATGCTGCTTCTCATGTAAGTAAAGCACAACACTGGCCACCAACCTCTCCCCTCTCACACTGTCCCCTCTCACACTGTCCCCTCTCACACTGTCCCCCCACACACTGTCCCCTCTCACACTGTCCCCCCACACACTGTCCCCTCTCACACTGTCCCCTCTCACACTGTCCCCCCACACACTGTCCCCCCACACACTGTCCCCTCTCACACTGTCCCCTCTCACACTGTCCCCCCACACACTGTCCCCTCTCACACTGTCCCCTCTCACACTGTCCCCTCACACACTGTCCCCTCACACACTGTCCCCTCTCACACTGTCCCCCCACACACTGTCCCCCCACACACTGTCCCCCCTCACACTGTCCCCCCACACACTGTCCCCTCTCACACTGTCCCCTCTCACACTGTCCCCTCTCACACTGTCCCCTCTCACACTGTCCCCCCACACACTGTCCCCCCACACACTGTCCCCTCTCACACTGTCCCCTCTCACACTGTCCCCCCACACACTGTCCCCTCTCACACTGTCCCCCCACACACTGTCCCCTCTCACACTGTCCCCCCACACACTGTCCCCTCTCACACTGTCCCCCCACACACTGTCCCCTCTCACACTGTCCCCTCTCACACTGTCCCCCCACACACTGTCCCCTCTCACACTGTCCCCCCACACACTGCCCCCTCTCACACTGTCCCCTCTCACACTGTCCCCCCACACACTGTCCCCCCACACACTGTCCCCCCACACACTGTCCCCTCTCACACTGTCCCCCCACACACTGCCCCCTCTCACACTGTCCCCCCACACACTGTCCCCTCTCACACTGTCCCCCCACACACTGTCCCCCCACACACTGTCCCCTCTCACACTGTCCCCCCACACACTGTCCCCCCACACACTGTCCCCTCTCACACTGTCCCCTCTCACACTGTCCCCCCACACACTGTCCCCTCTCACACTGTCCCCTCTCACACTGTCCCCCCACACACTGTCCCCCCACACACTGTCCCCTCTCACACTGTCCCCTCTCACACTGTCCCCCCACACACTGTCCCCCCACACACTGTCCCCTCTCACACTGTCCCCCCACACACTGTCCCCCCACACACTGTCCCCCCACACACTGTCCCCTCTCACACTGTCCCCCCACACACTGTCCCCCCACACACTGTCCCCTCTCACACTGTCCCCTCTCACACTGTCCCCTCTCACACTGTCCCCCCACACACTGTCCCCCCACACACTGTCCCCTCTCACACTGTCCCCTCTCACACTGTCCCCTCTCACACTGTCCCCCCACACACTGTCCCCTCTCACACTGTCCCCCCACACACTGTCCCCTCTCACACACAGTGTGTGGGGGGCACACACTGTCCCCTCTCACACTGTCCCCCCACACACTGTCCCCTCTCACACTGCCCCCTCTCACACTGTCCCCCCACACACTGCCCCCCCCCCACACACTGTCCGCTCTCACACTGTCCGCTCTCACACTGTCCCCTCTCACACTGTCCTCTCTCACACTGTCCCTCCACACACTGTCCCCCCACACACTGTCCCCCCACACACTGTCCCCCCACACACTGTCCCCTCTCTCACACTGTCCCCTCTCACACTGTCCCCTCTCACACTGTCCCCTCTCACACTGTCCCCTCTCACACTGTCCCCCCACACACTGCCCCCTTTCACACTGTCCCCCCCCACACTGTCCCCTCTAACACTGCCCCCCCACACTGTCCCCCCCCCCCACATTGTCCCCTCTAACACTGTCCCCTCTAACACTCTCCCCTCTAACACTGTCCCCCCCCACACACTGTCCCCCCCACACACTGTCCCCCCCACACACTGTCCCCCCCACACACTGTCCCCCTCTCACACTGTCCCCTCTCACACTGTGCCCCCCACACACTGTCCCCTCTCACACTGTGCCCCCCACACACTGTCCCCCTTCTGTCATATCTACCCCCCTCTTGTTAAACAGTCCCCCTCCTTTCACAGTGCTCCCTCATTACACTGCCCCCCTCTTGTAATACTTCCCAGGTATCCTTTTCCTGTCACACTGCCCCCCTCTTGTCACAATATCCCCCTGTCATACTGCCCCCTCCTGTCACACTGCCCCTTCTTGTCACACTGCCCCCCTTCTTTCACAGTGCCCCCTCTTATCACACTCCCCCCTCTGGTCACACTTTCCAGATACCCTTCTTTGGTCACACTGCCCCCTCCTGTCAAAATACCCCGTCATACTGCCCCTCATTCTTTCACAATACCCCCCCCCCCCTCCCCCATCATAGTGCGGGTCAGGGGCCCTTCATGGTTTCTTGCACTGGGGCCCTGAAGGTTATAGTTACGCCTCTGCAACAAAGTGTGTATATCACACAACGGACACAAGACAAGACACAAAAGTAAGCACTAAACAGATAATAACAAATGCAATGCCATCTGCAGATATTAAAATAAAGTGTCTGAATCCGATGAGGGGAGGGGAGGAGGCTGAGGAGAGGTTAATTACCAATGCTACCTATTTTTTAATTTCTGTAATATGCAGCATGGGAGGGGGGGGGGGTTAATGTACTGCCACTGGTCACTGATGCATCAGTGACCAATGGCAATACATTACCCCCCCCCCCCATGCTGCATATTACAGAAATTAAAAAATAGGTAGCATTGGTAATTAACATCCCCTCAGCCTCCCCCCCTCCCCCAATCGTATTCAGACAGTTCATTTATTAATCTGCAGCAGAATAATACATGAATGGGGGAGGGGGGGAGGCTGAGGGGAGGTTAATTAGCAATGCTAGTTTTAATTTCTGTAATATGCAGCATGGGGGGGGGGGGGTTAATGTATTGCCATTGTTCACTGATGCATTTGTGACCAGTCACAGTTAATTAAGCCCTTTGTGCATTAGTTGCACCAGGCTCTACATTAAAAACCTTAAGCCCCCTTTCACACTGGGGCAGGGGCGGCATCGGTGGTAAAACTGAGCTATTTTTAGCGCTGCTTTACCATCATTACACACCACTCCTTCACTCCAAAGATGCTGCTAGCAGGACTTTTTTTACCGTCCTGCCAGCGCACCGCTCCAGTGTGAAAGTTCTCGGGGCTTTCACATTGGAGACACAGTAGCGGCTCTTTCAGGGCGTTTTGCAGGTGCTGTTTTTAGCGCAGTAGCGCCTGCAAAGTGCCCCAATGTGAAAGGGGTATAAGTGTAAACATCTAAGATAAAAGTTTTTGTCCTCCTATTTAATTCCTCCCCGCGCGCCGCCGCAGGTGCACATCGGGGAAAATCTGTGAAAAACAGGGGTCGGGGGGGGGGGCGCAGTTTGCCATCTCCGCCCTGGGCACCAAATGACCTTGTCCCAGCACTGGGTGTACCTGCTGCTGTCAGATAACCTCTAGCCTTCCATATATGGCCATAATCATGCGCTACACCATAAGCGTAGGCGGAGTCCGTGTAAATATTCCCTTCTCGTTCTTTTAAGTATTCTAGGGCTTGTTCTAAAGCTTTTAATTCTGCTTCTTGTGCTGACATGTGGGCTGGTAAGGGCTGTGCGTCAATCACCTGTGTATCAGTCACTACGGCATAACCTGTGTGATATTTACCCTTGTCATCAGCAAACCTGCTGCCATCTATGTACAAAGTGTGCTCAGCGTTTAAAATTGGTGTATCTGTAACATGTGGAAATCCCATGGTCTCCTGTTCCATGAGCTGAAAACAATCGTGTTCATCTACTTGTTTAAACAAAAGAGTGTCAGGTACCTCATTTCCTTTCTCACTAGTACTATTAGCACTATCATTCCCCCTTGCCAAATCTGGTGACTGAAGAGGCAAAAAGGTAGCCAAATTTAAGGTTGTACAGCGCTGAAAAGTAACATTTGGAGGTAAGAGTAAAGTACACTGTAACCTTAATTGCCTAGCCATTGAAATGTGTTTGGGCTGTACCTGAGACAAGATTGCATGTATGTCATGTGTGGTATGCACTACGACTGGATTATCTAGAACAATCTCTGATGACTTATCTATGATAATTGACACTGCAGCTACCGCCCGTACACAGGACGGTGAACCTCTAGATACTGGATCTAATGCTGCTGAAAAGTAAGCGACTGGTCTTTGTTTTACATGTGCCTGTGTCAGAACACCTGTGGCATGTCCAGTGATCTCAGCAACGTACAGATTAAATATCTTGGTGTAATCTGGTATACCAATAGCCAGGGCAGAAATTAACAACTTTTTCAAAGTGATAAACGATTCATAAGCTACTTCTGTAAGCATATACGGTACAATTTTCAAACAATCGTATAATGGCTGCATCAAAGCGCTAGCATGTGGTATCCACTGTCTACAATATGACACGATACCTAAAAACATACGCAATTGTTTGAAATTCCGTGGGGGTAACATTCCCTTTATCACTTGAACCCTCTCCTCAGTTAGATGTCTTGTACCCTGTGATATACAATGTCCCAAAAAGATAACTTTTTCCTGACACACTTGTAACTTTTTCTTATTAACCTTGCAACCTTTTTCTGCCAAAAATCGCAACAAATTAAGGGTGGTGGCCAAACAAGTTTCTTTGTCAGGGCAGCATAACAATAAATCATCCACATATTGTAACAATACACAGGAATCTGGTGGTACCCATTCTCCCAACACCGTTTGCAATGCTTGCGAATACAAGGTAGGTGAATGCGCCATACCCTGAGGTAGGCGTGTCCAGGTTAGTTGACGATTTTTGATTGAAAATGCGAACCAAAGTTGGCATTCTTCAGCAACCGGGACGGAAAAGAAAGCATTCGCTAAATCTATAACCGTAAAGTACATACTGGTTGATGGTATTTGTGACAGTAATGTATGTGGATTGGGTACTAAAGGTGTCATCGGGGCTAGTATTTTGTTGACCGCTCTAAGGTCTTGGACCGTTCTATACTTAACTGGACTACCGGCTACTGATTTCTTTTTAACCGGGTACAAGGGAGTGTTTGCCGGTGATTTTACCTCTTTTAGAACTCCACTTTTTAAGAAGGATTGGACCTGCATTTCTATGGCCGTCTCTTGGGGTGCACTAAGTGGATACTGCTTTTGTTGGGGAAGCACTGCTCCTGGAATCAGCTGTAGGGTAACCGGAGGTATGGGCAAAAGTCCAACATCAGCTGGATGTTTTTCCCATAGTTCTCCTGGAAGGGACGACAAAATCTGATCTAAGTCTGAAGGAGGTGTGCCGGACAATTCCGATTCCTCCTCTAGGTATTGTATCAGGTTACACATCTCCATGTGTTCTTGATTATCCCCTATAGCTAAGGTGACAGTGCCATCTGGGTGATAGGTAATGTTAGCTCCTATTTTCTGCAAAATGTCAGCTTCTAACAAATTAGTGGGGGCTCCTCTGGATACCAGAAAGCGTGAAAGGAACATGTGGTTTCCTACTTTAACTTTCAGAGGTTTTGTAAGCGGGGCGTCGGCTAAAATGCCATCATATCCAGTTATTAGTAAAGTGTCAGGTTATTTTTGGCCAGGGAGTAGTTCAGAGTCAGAAAGTAACGAGCGTGAAGCTCCTGTATCGACTAAACAAGAGATTTTCTTATTACCAACCGTTATATTTGTCTTAAGCATTGTTGTTTTGGATTTTTCTAAAACCGGGGTGAGTCATGCTCGTGGACCATCTCCCTGCTGCCTGATATGACTATTTTTGTTGTCCCTGGGCTGGTTCCTTCTCTGATTAACTGGGGAATCAACACCTTCCTCTCCTTCATCCCTTATTCTTTTCTTACAGTTGCGTCTGATGTGACCAATCTTGTTACAGTAGTGACAGGTAAGGGGTTTGCGAAAGGAACCTCTACCTTGCTCTTGGGGACCCCCGAGTGCGTTGATAGCATGAGATTTCCTCCCTTTGGTTTCTGCTAAGTCCGCCTCTATGCCTTGCGCTTTTTGTAACAACGTCCCTCTATCTCTAGTTGCCCTCCACTCTGGTGTGCAGGCTTTCAGTCTCTCACTTATCTGTGGAATTAATCCCTCCATAAATTGTCTATTGAAGGCTCGGATTGTGACTGGCAGGGCCAAGTCCAATCCCTCATCTGCCATCATACTTTCCATAGATAAGTAAAATTCCGATACAGTCTGTCCTGGTATTTGCTTCATGGGTGATATGGACCCCCTCTCCTGTTGTTTTGCCTGACAAAAAGCTTCTAATCTAGCAATAAAAGGGGCCCTTGAGTCTATATGTCTGACATGTCCTGTCTCTAAATTGCCATCCCCATCAACTTGTCCTGCAGGTCTGTGTGGACCTATTTCTGTCATAAACTGGTTAAACAGGGTCAGAGTCATTTTGTGTCTGCATAGATCCTCCTCATCCTGCCAGGTTGCTTCATGTGTATTCATTAACTGTGTCACAAATCTACAGAAAACAGCTGGCTTTGCTACCGGGTCTGGGGCGCTCTGTATTAATGCCATAAGGGTGTCTGCCGACCATGGTGCCCAAGTCCTTATTTGCATTCTACGAGTGACAGTAGGCGGGGCATTTGGATGGGCTGCTTGTCCAAATTCTGGATTGTTTACCTGAACAATGCGTGTATCAGTGCGTACGGGAGCTACAGTTTCTGGATGAGGTTTTTGTGCCCCACAATGCACACATTCTACTGCCCATTCTGGGTTTTGTGCTCCACAATCCTGACAAACCCATCCTCTCCCCTCAAGTACCGGATATATCTTGTGTGGTTTGCGTTCTACGTCAGTGTATGGGGGTGGGATGGCTGAGCTGGGAGCCTCGACATTTTTTGTTCTTCTATCTTTCATATCCCAACCATCACAATCTGGATTATACTTCCACCCCTCTTCTTTCGCTCTATTTGAGACCTTAATTAAGCATTGAACCTGACGCATCCATTACTTCTCTAACACCTCTCCTTGTCTGTCCCTTTTTATTTCACTCCATACATCCGGGTCTAAGCCCGCTGCTCCTTTCACCTTAAATTTACGAAGGACATCCTTTAAGTCCTGTGCTTCGGTTTTCCCATAAATGTTCTTAATTATCTGTGGCACCGTATAGTGCGCCACAATTCCCTGACGGGGTTTTGTGTTCCTCTGGCCCATTCTAACAGTCCTGCCTAGGTAGCGTGTGGGACACTTAGTGTACAATATAATGCGGCTACAACATATACAAGAATGAATAATTACTTTATATGCTAGCCCAATAGCAAACCAGCTAAGTTACACTAGTTCCTCGTTGCCTTCCTCCTAGGGTGCTAGAATTCTAGAAACCTCTCCGGAATGAGATTTCTGAAACCGAATTACTTTATATGCTAGCCCAAAAATAAATAATTACTTTATATGCTAGCCCAATAACAAACCAGAATGCGGCTACAACATATACAAAAATGCGGCTACAACATATACAAGCATTCCTTTAAGTGGCCAGGTATCCGACTAGATCTCGGGACTTTGTTGAGACCTTATTCCCCCCCTCGTATCTGGGAATCCCTCTCATACACTCTTATCCCTGCTTTATGGAGCAGACAGGGCTTATACTCTCAACCCGTCTATGGTTTATGAGTTAGATGTGAGGTTAAGCATAAGCGTCAGACCCCCAAGCTCACAACCCCTCAGGTTCCCAATCGTGTGAGGTAAGGCGCATTCCGTTGCTTAGTTCGGCAATCCCCTTCTAACTCATACCATCCTTGACAAGGCTCATTCACTTTCTCAACAAGACAGACAAGACAGACAAAACAAACAAATAATTCCAGCAATATAAACTAAAATATGCAGTAATTCTAGACTCACCACTACAGAGGCTGGTGATTTAAAACCAGGAGAACCGTAACTGACAGAACGGATAGGCACAAATCAGGGGAGCACAGAATATAAGAAAAATAAAGCTTTTTCTTACCTGCGCAGGTTTTTTTTGATCTGTGGTTCCCGGAATGCCTGTCTTTTTGTTCCGTCAGCCGCGTTCGTCCACCTCTTGTAGTATCATCGGTGAGTCCCTGTTCGGGCGCCAAATTGTTAGATTCAACTTTTAAATAAGTTGCTTATAGTTTATATTGCTTTGTCAAATTATTGCTTCTTATAGGAATTAAGACACAGAGTCAGGTATGTCTGTATCAAAGTTCTGAGCAAAAAAGGACTGCTCCCTTTACTTCTTTTATAGGCAGTTACAAAAGCAGTAATCTTATCGGCATTACCAAATGAGGTTAAGGTACAAAGAGTTTCTCATCAGCGAACATGTAATGATTATTCAGCAGTTCCAAATTCCATCTAGATACAGATTGATAGAACAATTGATACGTACACAGGTAAGAAAGGAGCACAAACAATTTAAATAGAACAATTGATACGTACACAGGTAAGAAAAAAACAGAAACAATTAAAGTGGAACTCTAAGTCATTATTTCAACCCTATCACCACTGTAAACTTAGGACATAAGACGTCCTACCATCGGCAAATGGTTAAAAGGAACACCGCTTCACCTGGTTCATGAACATACACTTTGCTAGGTAAATGTCCTCTATTGTTTTGGTAAATCAGCCCCATGACATTTCCCTGTAGTCAGTGGCATAACTACAACCATAGAGACCCACGTGGGCACTATGTGGCCCGCAGCCGAGTGGGGCCCGGTGAGCAGGGCCGATCCTAGGCGGGTGCATGCCCCGGCGCTGTAAGCTGCAGCAGAGAAGAGGCGCCGAGCCACTGAAGCTGTGGCACGCCACTTGACTGCACTGGTTGCTAGAATCACCAGCCGCCCGGCGCCTAGCAACCAGTGACATCAGAGGCCGCAACCGCCTCAGCATTCATAGCACACCGCGGTCACCCCAGCATTAGGCAGCATGCTGTCTCCACAGCTGGAAAACAAGTTTGGCTCCACCCACCTCTGCCATCTTCAGACAGCATGGCTCAGAGGGAAGGGAGCGAGAGGAGCGTTTCTGAAAAGAGCTGCCTGACGGAGCCTGCCTTGCTGTCAGACTGTGAGTGACTGCACTGCACCTGACATGAAACTCGGCCTTACCCTGTAAGTAATTTGCTGTGCCATCAAACGCAGCCACTGTGCCCGTCAAATGCAGCCACTATGACCATCAAACACAGCCACTGTGCCCATTAAATGCAGCCACTGTGCCCTAAAACGCAGCCACGGTGCCCATCAAACGCAGCCACGGTGCCCATCAAACGCTGCCACTGTGCCCAAAGGCAGCCACTGTGCCATAAAATGCAACCACTGAGCCATCAAACGCAGCCACTGTGCCCAAACACAGCCACTGTGCCATAATACGCAGCCACGGTGCCCATCAAACGCAGCCACTGTGCCCATCAAATGCAGCCACTGTGCCATCAAATGCAGCCACTGTGCCCATCAAACGCAGCCACTGTGCCCGTCAAATGCAGCCACTGTGCCCATTAAACGCAGCCACTGTGCCCGTCAAACACAGCCACTGTGCCCAAATGCAGCCACTGTGCAATAAAATGCAGCCACGGTGCCCATCAAACGCAGCCACTGTGCCCGTCAAACGCTGCCAGTGTGCCCAAACGCAGCCATTGTGCCATAAAACACAGCCACTGTGCCCATCAAACGCAGCCACTGTGCCCATTAAACGCATGGGAGGGGGGGCTGTTTGCAGGGGGGGGCATACAACATTTTGCTATGGGACCCTGTGATTTCTAGTTATGCCCCTGCCTGTAGTGACTTGATATGGACCCCTGGCCTGAAAGGATTTTCTGTATATGCTTCATTGTCAGAACCAGGAGAATACTTCTTGATTTTTAAAACAATGTACAGTTCCTCAGAAAACATTTAACTTTTTAATTTATAAATTTTCTATGGTCAATTAAGCCAAAGAAGAGTTTATTCCAGAGCTTCTATACTTTCAAAGAAACTCACCATCCTCAGAGAATGAAAGCTCTGCTGCTCCCAAAGCCCTCCAGCAATTGCTGTTATTTTTCTTGTAGAAGGGAACAAAATACAAACTGTGACCCAGCCCCTTGTTGCCACAGGGCCTCCCAACACATTGATCCTCTTAAGTAAAAAGGTTAATCTGGTTAGCAGAACCAAAAGAGCACATTGTAATCTCAAGAAGACATTGAAATATATCACTTCTGAAAGATAGAGAGAAAGAGGGAGAGAGAGATAAAAACCAGCTAGTGTTTTATAGTACACATAGTAAAAGTTTATTGGCAGTGCCAACTAATCATGAAGTTACAGGGTTAATCATTCTTGTAATGGAAGATACTGAGTAGTTTTTTTAACTGCTAGTGATGAGTGAGGATGACTTTAGCTGCCCTGGAGAAGGATGAAAACTATGGATCTCCTTAACCATGCACTCAATGGTATTCGTTTTTTGTTTTTTTTTTAAAATGGCTGTACCAAAAGTAATGCAAAAATGGGAACAACGTTTTTATTAACTCTCGTTCAAATTTTGCATGTTGGTAGAGTAACTCTTCTGCCGCTTACACACAATCGGAAATGCCGCCAGCAAAACTCCGATGAGAGCTTTTTGTCGGAAATTCCGACCGTGTGTATGCTCCATCGGTCTTTTGCTGGCGGAATTCCAGCAAGCAAAAGATTGAGAGCATGTTCTCTATTTTTCGGTCAGGTAAAGTTCCTATCCAAAAATGTGTTCATCTGTATGCAAATCGGATGTGCAAAAAATCACGCATGCTCGTAAGCATTGAACTTCATTTTCTCGGCTCGTCATAGTGTTGTATGTCACCGCGTTCTTGACAGTCGAAAGTTCAGAGAACTTTTGTGTGACCGTGTGTATGCAAGGAAAGCTTGAGGGGAATCCCGTCAAAAAAACCATCCAAGTTTTTTCTGACAGAAATTCCGATCGTG
This sequence comes from Lithobates septentrionalis, assembly GCA_037952835.1. NCBI lineage: Eukaryota > Metazoa > Chordata > Amphibia > Anura > Ranidae > Lithobates > Lithobates septentrionalis. The sequence goes on from JBBDGP010000812.1 coordinate 2,651,993, forward strand.
TGTACGCAGCATTCCTCTATAGTAACTCTTCTTCTTCTTTTTCATTGCAGATAAACACTGGATTCAAAGCAGAAGCAACGTGCAGTCATTGAGGACTTAATGAAAGAGGGGTGTAGGATGTCCAGCATCAGCAGAAGGCTAAAGAATATGTATAGAGATGACACCATTGACAAGAGCAATGTGCACAGATGAATGTTAGGACCGAGTTTGCCTGCTGGTGGCACTGTGGTGCTCTGGGCGAAAAGCTACAGTTTTAGTGTCCACAGCAGGTGTCTTCCAGCAGCCAGCAGGTTCCGGCGATCAGCTGACTTAGCCACAGGGAGGGTACTTAACCACTTCAATACAGGGCACTTTCACCCCCTTCCGGCCTAGGCCAATTTTCAGGTTTCAGCGCTGTCACATTTTGAATGAAAATTGTGCAGTCATGCAACACTGTACCCAAACAACATTCTTATCATTTTTTTCCTACAAATAGAGCTTTCTTTTGGTGGTATTTTATCACCACTGGGTTTTTTTTTTTGCGCTACAAATAAAAAAGGCCAATTTAAAAAAAATAAAAATAAAAGGTTTTCTTTGTTTCTGTTATGATACTTTGTAAATAAGTAAGTTTTCTCCTTCACTCATGAGCACTGATGAGGCGGCACTGATGGGCACTGATGAGGTGGTACTGATGAGGTGGCACTAATGGGCACTGATGATAAGGCACTTCTATGCAGCACTGATAGGCGGCACTGATAAGCAGCACTAATGGGCACTGATAGGTGGAACTGATATGCAGCACTGATGGGCACTGATATGTGGCACTGATGGGCACTCATAGGCGGCATTTATGGGCCCTCATAGGTAGCACTGATGGGCAATGATAGGCAGCACTAATGGGCACTGATAGGTGGCACTGGTGGGCACTTATGGGCACTGATAGGTGGCACTGATAGACACTGATAGGCGGCACTGATGGGCACTGATGGACAGCACAGATGGACGGCACTGATGGGCACTGATGGGCACTGATGAACGGCACTGATGGGCACTGATGGATGGCACTGCTGGGCACTGATAGATGGCACTGATAGGCATGACACTTTGCTACAATGTAAAGTAGTGAGTGTACAGCTTGTATAACAGTGTCAATTTGCTGTCCCCTCAAAATAACTCAGGTTTACTGGAACAGGTTGGGACTTTAAATGAGACATGAGTCTCCATCCCTATGTATACTGGAAACGGGAGAAGTGGGACTTTGAGTGAGGTGTGCAAGAAAGGCCAAAGGATCAGTCACTGTATAACAAACCATTTATTGATTGACAATAGTCAGATGGCACAGTGTAGTTCCAAAATGTACATAAAACCATCATAGGTGCTTGCATATATATACACATGGTAAAAATAAAAATAAATAACAAAACCCCAATGATGCAGGAAAAGAAATGGTTAAAAGGTTGACAACATCCATAAAATGCACAGGGTCACAATATTGCTATATAACACTCAATGAAAGATATGGTGCATGTAGTAAGCCCGATGCGTTTTGTGTATCTCTTCAGGGGCAATAAAGCACCAACATCTAAAGGCAAGAAAAAACAAAAAATCCAATAGTAAAAAATATAGTGCATGAGGAAAAAATGGGGTATGCATATAGGAGAGGCTAAAAAGCCACAAATCCCAGATGTATACTCACTTGACCAAAGAGTGTGACCACCAACGGTTCCATAGTCACAGGCCACCGACTGAGTCAGATCCGGGAGCTGAGGGGGGAGCACCCAAGACAAGGGGAGAGAGAGACTAAGCCAGGCGCACACAAGAGGAATCCCCATAGAGTGATGTATCCACACTGGTGTTGAGATGAGAGGAGTAAATCTGTGGTGGTGATAGAGAGTGATACATATATAAAGTATGCTCTAGGGCTAGCACGGGCCCCCAACCCCAAAATAATTGTGGAAAAAGTGTGGATACATCACCCTTCATTTTTCACTAGAAACTCCCGGTGGCTCAGGGAATGCGCAGAAACAAAAAAGGAACACAGAAATCGCGAGTTCCTGAGCATACAAGAACGCCGCCGAAATTTGGGCCTTCCCCTCCTAAGGCCTGTAACATGGAGACGCAGACCTCTGCCCCGCCGGATGGCGCGATCCAGGCTGGATCCCAGGCGTTTGAGGCTCTGATGCACGCCATCTCCACCTGCCAGTCCACTCTCACCATCAAGATAGATCATGTCCAGGAGGAGACGGCCCTCATCCGACGCGACATGGATCGATTTAGAGAGCGTGTGGGGGAGGCGGAGCGGCGGATCTCCACCACGGAAGATGTGCAAAGAGCACAACATGAGGACATTCAGATCCTAAAATCGAAGGTTAAAGCACTTGAATTCAGGGCCGAGGACGCCGAGAACCGGAACCGGAGGAATAATCTCCGAGTTCTCGGCCTCCCGGAAGGCGCAGAGGGAACGGATCCGGTCGGCTTCATGGAGAAACTACTCCCAACCCTATTACCGAAAGCACAATTTTCCTCACACTTCTCTATCGAACGCGCCCATCGAATGCCTGCCAGCCGGGGCCCACAGGGAGCGCCGCCGCGCACTTTCATTTTCAAACTTCTCCATTACAGAGACAGGGACACTGTGCTCCGCTCTGCCCGTATGCAAGGAGAATTACATTACGAGAACACGAAACTTCTCATCTTCCCGGATTACTCTGTGGAGACACAGAGGCAACTAAAGTCTTTTGATCATGTTCGCGCCATGCTCCGACAAAAAGGGATCAAATACAACATGCTATTCCCTGCCAAACTCAGAGTACAGGACGGCGAAAAAGTGCACTTCTTCACCTCCCCCAGAGAAGCTGCCGCGTGGGCTGACACCATCCAAAGATGATTTTCTTGGGGAAACTGTGAGTACACTGCTGGAGGGGTTGCGGGGGATTTTGTTTTTGGAGGGGAGAGTCTGACTCTTTGGGTACCTCTGCGGATCCCTCTCATGTCATTAACGGCTGGCGGGGCCTAGATGTTCAGCACTTCTTCTGGTTCCATACCTTTTGGACTGAGCCATGCTTCCCCTCCCTTAAGAGCATATCCATTGACGCACCAGCATCTTCAACTCCCAGCTCGGAAGTAAGCAAGACATCAGATCTGAACCCTGATCTTCACCTCCGAACGGACTTCCCTCATTGATGCGGTCCATTAGGGAAGAAAAGCTGAGACCCATTTTCTTTCCTGCGATGCCACTTCGGTCATGTCACTTTATCCTTAATGAGACCGGTCCCGCTACGTATAGACACCCTTGTTGTTGCATCCCCCCCTCCCATGCACTTCCCCTGTCATCTTCTCCAGCATCGCCTTGACCCCGGCTGGGGTCGGGGGGGTTCATTCGGACCACTACAAGTTTTGTACCCCCGGGGCTCCGGGTGATTCACACCATTTTTATCCTTACCGGAACTTAAAGCACACTTATTTTTCTTTGACTCACAGAGGTCGGTTGCCTCTAGTTCACTGCCTCCATGAGCGGCCTTCGGGCTGAAGCAAGTTTGGGGATACAGACCTGCCTCCTGTTTTGGGGGTCGGGTGGGGTGGGGGGAGGTTTGGGGATATTGAGCCGTGTTCCTGGCTCCCAGTTTTTTGTCTTTGATTTCGTTTTTGTTTTATATTTTTTGACAGTACTGTGTTTGCTCTCTGTACTTAAAGTAATGTCAGGCTCTGATTCGCCTCGGGCATCCCCTGGGATGGCCTGTGCCGAATTAGGAAGAGTATATAAGTTGTATCCTGCTTTTCTTATAAATGAGATGTATACATGCCTAACCTAGATATTCTCTCCTGGAACACACGTGGCTTAAATTCCCCACTGAAGCGCTCTTTAGTGTTTCAATTTATAAAGAGGCATAATCCCCATGTCTGTGTGTTACAGGAGACACATTTGATTGGTAGCAAGACTCTCAGTCTGAAAAAACCGTGGGTGGGTCATCACTACCACTCTACTTACTCCAATTTTGCAAGGGGGGTTAGTATATTGGTCCTGAAAACTCTCCCTTTTAAGCTCCTTGATTTAGTCCTGGATCCTGATGGGAGATATGTACTAATACATGCCTTGATATATGACTAGCCCTGGGTGTTGGTGGGAGTATATCTGCCCCCCCCGGCCTCATTCAGACTCCTCAATTTGATCTCGGGGGTGCTGGCTCGCTTCCCCCCAGATAACGTTGTATTGATGGGTGACTTTAACCTTGTTCCGGATTCTGGGTTGGACAGGAGCGCAGGGGGAGACACCACACGCCGTGACTTGGCGGACTGGGCTGACACGTACGGCCTGGTGGATGTATGGAGGTGGAAGAACCCTCAGGCCAAGGCCTTTACTTGTCATTCTGCCACTCATAGATCCCTCTCTCGCATAGACCTGGCCTACGTCGCGGCGCCTGTCCTCCCCAGAGTTCGGGACATAGGCATACTTCCACGGGGGATTTCGGACCACGCCCCGTTGCTGTTATCCCTGGAACTGACGGTGGACCCATCGGATAGACTCTGGCGGTTGTCCAGGTTCTGGATATCCGACGCAGATGTCGACTCTCAGTTTCGGGACACGGTGCAGCAATTTTGGGAGGTCAATCCGGGGTCCGCCTCTGATAATGTGGTTTGGGAGGCCTTTAAGGCCTCATCAAGGGGGCATTACCAATGTATTATTGCTAAGGTGAGGAGACTACGTAGAGCAGAGCTTACTAGACTAGAGACTGAGGCGATCAGACAGGAAGCCCTATATGTCCGTTCCCGTGACCCACGAGACTACATAGCACTCCAATCTCTTACCCAACAATCTCTTCTGCTACAGACCTCCCTGACACAAAAGAAGCTGTTATACCAGTCTCAGCGCATATTCGAGCAGGGGGAGAAGACAGGTCATCTTTTGGCCTGGCTATCCAGGGAACAATCAGGGGTAACGGCAATAGCGCAGATTCGTGACAGAGATGGGTCACTTCATTCTTCCCCAGCGGAAATTAATAGATGTTTCACTAACTTCTACCAGCACTTATATAGCTCACGAGTAATATATGACCAACAAGACCTTACTGACTACTTGGACGAAATTGACATTCCAGTTCTCACACAATCTGCAGCTAACACACTAGACGCCCCTATTCAATTAGAGGAGATACAAAAAGCTCTCAAAATGATGCAGGCAGGGAAGACCCCGGGTCCGGACGGATTCCCGGTGGAATTCTATAAGACTTATATGGAAGAGATAACCCCTAGATTGCAGACGGTTTTTGCCTCAGCTTTAAAAATTGGGACTCTCCCGGCCTCGATGAGCGAGGCGGTCATAGTACTCATCCCTAAGCCGGGGAAGGATCCTACCCTCTGCGCATCCTACCGCCCTATTTCTCTCCTAAATGTTGACGCAAAGGTCCTGGCCAAGATCTTAGCCATCCGTTTAAACAAAGTTGTCACTGCCCTAACACACCCAGATCAAACGGGGTTCATGCCCGGAAGAGGCACGGATATAAATATACGTAGACTACACACTCACATCGCAGTGGCTGATCCGGGGAACCCTGGGGTGGTGGCCTCACTCGACGCGGAGAAAGCCTTCGACTCGGTCGAGTGGGGCTACCTGTGGAGGGTCCTTTCCAGATTTGGCTTTGGCCCAGTTTTCCTCACATGGATTCAAATGTTGTATGCGCAACCTAGGGCTCGTATACGCACGGGCAGTACCCTGTCGGAGCCCTTCCTTTTGGAGAGGGGAACCCGGCAGGGATGTCCCCTGTCCCCGGCATTATTTGCCTTGGCCTTGGAGCCCTTGGCGGCCCACATTAGGAAAGACAGGTCTATTAAAGGCATTAAAGTAGGTCCGTTAGAGGAGAAATTGTCCCTTTATGCCGATGACTCCCTCCTTTATTTGGCTGATGCATCTGACTCCCTGAGGGCTGCCTTGTCTCAGTTTGATACCTTCAGCCGTTTTTCAGGAGTTCGTGTCAACTGGGACAAGTCGGTCCTCTTTCCACTTCACCGATCCATGCCTCGTATCGACACGCGAACACCCCTTCAATGGGTCGAAGAGTTCACATACCTGGGCGTAAGGGTGGCCTTGTCCCTGGACAAATACCTCGACCGTAATCTAATTCCAGTGTTGGACAAACTTACCAAGCAGTGCACAACCTGGCGTAGACTTCCGCTTACGCCAGTGGGTAGGGGGAATTTAATCAAAATGGTGTACTTACCCAAACTGTTATACTTCTTTCGTCACACCCCTGTCCATATTCCCCGGTCAGTGTTCCGGAGACTCGACAGTATTGTGAGCGAGTTTGTCTGGGCTGGGAGGCCTCCGAGAGTGGCCAGACGGACCCTTTATCTTCCCCTCTCTGGCGGAGGTCTGGCCCTTCCGAACTTCCTTATATACTACTGGGCTGCGGTCTTGGTTACCGTCCGCTGGTGGTTCTCCCAGCCCAGACAGAACCCAGCAGTCACCCTAGAGGCAGCAATAATTGGTTCATATGCAGCCCTTTCTAACCTAGCCTTTAGAGGGTGTAAGGCACATCCGGGCGTCACGATTCCTATGAAAACCACGATTCGGGTTTGGCAATGTTCACGGGTGGCTCTCCGGGATCCCTTGGTGGTCTCCCCTCACACTCCCCTATGGGGCAATCCCCTTCTTCCCCACCTAAATACAGTGCCTGATCCGGCGGCGTGGGCGACGAGGGGTATTGTTACCCTTAGGCACATAATGCCAGGTGGGAAGATTCTAACATTCCTAGAACTAAGACAAACATTTAAACTCCCCCGTTCCTTCCAATTTAGGTACTGGCAGCTCCGGCATGCTCTTGCCGCCCAGTTCCCTTCCCCAATTACTCTAAACTCAGATTCTATAGAGCGACTTCTCACTTCGGAGCTCCTGCACAAACCACTCTCCACCCTATACATGTATCTCACAGTAGCTCTTGATACGGACACCTCACACCTGCTGGGAAAATGGAAGTTGGATATCCCTGACCTAGACGAAGACACATGGGAGGAATGCGTCTCTACATTTATCTCCTCTATGATAGCCTCTAGAGACCGTTTTGTCCAATTGAAATTTTTGCACAGGGCATACTATACCCCACAGAGGTTGGCTTCCATCTACCCCTCTCTCAGCCCACTTTGCACGAGATGCTCCATTGAGAGGGGCTCCTTCTTCCACATGGTCTGGACTTGTAACAAGATCCAACCCTATTGGAGAGGGGTAGCGGACGTATTGACAGACTTTTGCGGCGCCCCGTTGACACTGGACCCTCTTGTCTTTCTGCTCAGTTACCTGGGGGATGTGGAGGGTGACCGTTATACTAAACTAGGCTTGACTTTTGCCCTCTATTATGCTAGGAGAGAAATCCTCCTGAGATGGAAGGGTACTGATCTCCCTACAGTAGCCTCATGGAAAAGTGCAATTAATAAAGTCCTTCCTTTATATAAGATCACATATGAAAGCAGGAACTGCCCTGCAAAATTTGAGAAAATATGGTCACAGTGGTCGGACGTCTGATTAAACTCCTGATTTATGTAAATATGATTGTATCGTATATACTAGCTAATAGGGAGCTGGGAGCGGTTGTGGAGGGGCCAGTGGGTTTTTCACCCCCTCCTCCCCCCCCCTCGCCTCCCCCCTTCCTCCCCCCCAGACTGAAAATACTTTCCACTCTCCATACTTCTGGAGGTGGAATGGTGGGATCAATCTTGGATCCATCCGGGACTACTGTCCGCTCCATAGCATATACACATCCCTCTTTTTGTTTTGTACCGTTTTATTGCTTACCTGTAACTAGCTATAGACATAGTTCACATCACAGGCTGTCTTCCACCCTTGGGTACCCTGACCTCAATGCTGCCTGATAATGAATACTTTATAAAATGCTGTAATCTGATTGCAAACACTGTACTCTTCATGCTATTGCTGTTTTGTATTCTTATGATTTCCGAAAAAATAAAAAACTTTTTTCTGTCAAAAAAAAAAAAAAAAACAGAAATAGTGAATTTATAAAACGTGGCGCCTACTGCTATCTACCACTGCTGGTTGGCAAGGTTATTGGTGGGTAATTTATACAGACAAAGCAGAAAGATCTGTGGGCAGGTTAGTGTTCACCTGTCTGATATTGCTTCTTTTCTAGATTTGGGCATGTATGGTTATATTCAGGTAATCTAAAGCCATGTGTTTTCAGGTAACATAATGTTATCTCTTTTTAAGACAAAGAAACACTGACATTCCAAATGCAAGTATCATAATATTAATGGACTGCTGTCTTTCAGTATCAACTTGCTTGAATTCCACATGAAAGGATAATTAGCATTACATAATTTTATTTGGGTAACAGAATGTTCTTCTTCCTTAATTTTTTGCTGTGCCTTAAGGCAAGGAAGCGAAAAATGACAAGATGCAGATGTTTAATTGCTTGTAATTTTCTAATAAATGCTTACTCTAACTTTTTAAACTCCACATTAAAACACATTTTAGAATGTAACCAGAAAAAGCTTTCCAGTTTTTTTTCCCTCTAGCTGCATAGGATGTTTAAAGCTTTAGTGTTTTTTTTTCAAAAATCATTACAGGGAACGGTACTTACATTGAAGTGTCCCTCGTGCTGCTGACTGGTCAGTTAATATCTGAAGTCCTCTGCCCCTCTATCAGCGGTCGGCTGGTGCTCAATAATTTGTGGGGGGGGGGTCAGACAAACATGGCCCCCTCAGTCCCACTACCGCCCCCCCTTACCTTAGGAGGCCAATGATGAGGTGGTAGAGACCCCCTTCCTGATTGGCTAGGAAGAGAAGCAGGAAGGCATTAGCAAATATGAATTTGCTAATGTCACACAACTGGGTGGGCTTAGGGCGCAGTACTAATTATGTGCTTCAAAGAAACCATTGAAATCCATGTGTCCGGCACCCGGCGTGTAGATTAGGGGCTGGGCTCATGGATTAGGGGGGTGGCACCCCTGCACCCCTAATGGAGCTCTATACCCCCTCAGCTGTAATCTTCCAGTGCTGCAGGGGTTAATATGAGTGTTAACCTAGGCACTCATCAAGAATGCTGAAAATGTCGGTTCAATTCCCCCCCAATTCATAGAAGCTGTATGGCTTCCAACAATGAAAAATGCTCTATAGATGAATTCTCCACCGTTCATAGGGCGCTTTTCATTAAAAGAAGCTGTGATTGGAGGAAGAGGGCAGAAGGGGCAGACATGCTTGAGGAGTGCCTGTCACATGTCCAGAGCTAGTAGTACCCTCCACAGCACCGAAAAATTATTTTAATTTCTTCGGATTTCGACTAACAGACCAGCCAGTTGCACATACCCTGTTTCCCCGAAAATAAGACCTAGCGTTATTGTCTGTGAGGGCTGAAATATAAGCCCTACCCCCCCAAATAAGCCCTAGTTAAAGTCCTTGTAGGTCTTATTTTCAGGGTAGGGCTTATTTTCGGGGAAACAGGGTAGGGCTTATTTGGGGGGTAGGGCTTATATTGCAGCCACCACCGACAATCACGCTAGGTCTTATTTTCGGGGAAACAGGGTAGGACACTTTGCATAGAATGTAAGTACGAATCCATGTGTTGGTTACAAAAACAATGGACTGTGCTTAGTTTTTAACAGCTTACAAAATGGAAGCAGCACGACCTTAGAAATATGTATGAAGAAATATGAAAAAGTACTGCTGTCCTTACATTTTGTAATAATTCTTTTTATTTTGAGGCAAAACTTAAATTTATTCATCCACTTAGGACAAAACTATTATTATTATAATAATAATATATCAAAATAACTTTTTAACGTATCATATTGACATTGTATAATGGAGCACCAGGTTTCCGCAACGGGGGGGCTACAGTATATGCTGCTGTGTTTGGCACAGACAGGCACAGATTTGGGAGTGATACTAAAGTTGGCCTTAGAAAGAAGAAAGTGGTCAAATTTAGATTAACCTATGGGCAGGCTGGTTGTACAGAAGTCAGTCTATCTATTGACTTAGAAATACCAGCCTGTTGTTTCTTTTTCATATGATCGCTGCCGCTGGCTATAACCGGCAAAACTGATCATTGTATTCTGATGGCAGGGAAGCCTCCCAGTGTCAGAATGCAATAGCACAGTGGAAGGGATTCCTCCATCAATATTGCGTTGATGGGGGACTCAAGTGATTTTCTTTCCTTCAACCTGTGAATAAAGAAAATTGCATAATGTATGGCCAGCCTTAATCTGGGTTAGTAGTTAAAGAATAAGATCAAAGTGGTTCTAAAGTCTATATATTTTTTTACCTTTATTTATTCCCTGCATTAAAGTAGAACTGTAGGCATTTTTTTTTTCATTTTGGATAGAATAAGGGAGGGTTATAACCCCTGTAAGGTTTATTTTTGCCCTCTTTGTCCCATTAAGGAGATTTACCTTCACTTCCTGTCCCAAAGCCAAAAAAGGAAGTGAGAGAAAATCCCTGCACATTTAGGGAATCTTTTGGGGGACTCCCAGGTCACCAAAATGTATGTATGTAGGTGTGTGTGCATGTGTTTATATGTGTGTGCATATGTGCATATATATATATATATATATATATATATATATATATATATATATATATATATATATATATATATATATATATATATATATATATATATATATATATGTGTGTGTGTATTTATATGTGTGTGTGTATATATACAGTATATGTGTGTATTATGTGTGTGTGTTTATGTATATTGAATTGGCTTAATTATAAGGATGTCTGAATATAATTACAGTTCCTTTGGCAGGTAAGACTGTTCCTATATGTGTCTTGCAGTTATGTATTTAGCTGTTTAGTTCACCATTAAAGTGGCTTCTTGCTTGCTGCTGGTTGCCCTTAGAGTATAGTTTGGATCATGGGAGCACTACTCCTCTACTATTGCAAATCAAAATGTCTGACTTGAGCTCTGAGTTTTGCTAGGCCTTTCAACTCAGAATTCTGCTCTCCATTTCTACTGTAACACTCAGATTGCAGACTTTCTGATACTCACCCCTGGCTAGACCCTGACTATGCTTTTTCTCTGCATTTGCTCTGCATTTTGGAACCATATTCAACCATGCTTTGGTTTTCCACCTGATCTCATTCATCCTTTGACCTCCTACCTTGTTTGACTTTGCATGTACCAATCTTGGCCTTGTTTGAACCGGTTCTGCTTAGCCCCTCTATGGAAATGGCCACTCTGTTTAAGTTCACTAATCCTTCAACGAGAAAGGGCCAGCACCTAAATTTTATCTGAAAGGGTCAGCTTAAAGTCAAGAGCACTGTAGTTTCAGTTATCACAAGGAAACAAAGAGATTATACTTACAAACGGAATGCTATGGTTCTTTGTACATTTCCGATAAGAGTATGTAGACTGGTAAAAACACGGAGCCCTCAAAATTTGGAGATAGGAGCTTTCGGACAGCGAGTCTCAAAAATTTGCAATGACGACATTACTAAATGATATCATATAACATTGTGGTAGAGCAAAACCTTCATAATATGCGCCATTTCACTGATGTAGATAAATAAACCGGTCTGCTTTTCTATCGAGTACTGGGATGAGTTACTTGTTGGCGTATGGCATCCTCTGCATCGTCCGGTCGCCTGTGCTTTGTGATAAGGAAATTTCAATGCGGCAATCATGTCTGAAAAGATAATGGTATATTTGTAGCCTTGAACACATTCCTAGTGAATTCCAGCATGCGCGTGGGTCTCTTGCTTTGCATAGCAATTGACAGATTCTGACTCGTTACAGATATACTAATGAAAAGATCATTTTTGAAACCATTAGCTAAATTGGTGTGAAGAGCTAGGGGAAGGCAGCCCATGCAAAGAGATTAATTAAGGTAATTTGTGTGATCATATTTTAATTACACGGTTATTGTAAAGACTCTGATAACGGGGCACCTGGTTCATTCAAAATAGTTTTGTTTTCATGCCCGGTGTGTTGTAGACATAATAAAGAACAATGGATAGGTTATTTTCACATGGTATTGTTACTTCTATAATCAATCCCATTTGTTATTTGGAGGCAAAGAGTACACAGCACAAGTCTCCTGGCCGCAGCAGAGAAAAAACTCCCCTATCAGCTGACGTTTACCATTGTGTTAGGATATATTGTTTGTCTAAAATCCTGTTCATTGCTTTATATTACAGTGGAGTCAAATGCCAGAGGCGATCTGTATTCAGTAGGTACACAAGTGAATAACAGAGAATAAAATGGAATTGGAAAACTTCACATCACACATTGAAGTGTTTCAAGGCTAAGGCTGTTGACTCTTGGAAGCATCCTGCACAATTTTAAAAAGTACGTTCAATAATATTAATGAAAATTATGTGAAATAATGCTAATGTGCCAGTAATTCTACCACCCTTTGTTTCTAGGCATAGGTTTCATAAGTTTTCAATAGGAAATTATAACAATATTAGACAATTACATTAGAAGAATTGCATTCTTTGTTATGCTAAAACAATTTATTTTTCATTTCTTTCTCCAAACAAACTGGATAATAATTTTAAAAAGTAAAAACTAGAGAAAAAACAATTGGTAATCTTTATTAAAGGATGTACTCTTAAGTTCTTCTTTTTTTTTTTTATAAAGTGCTCAGAAACTTGAAAAAGATAAATATTATATTATCATGACAATCAAAAAAAATGTGTTGCTCTGTGAATATACTCAAACATGTTTTTTAATCAAAATCATGTATTGCTCATACACTGATAAAAATAAAGTGCTATAAGATTGTAAAGCTCTTCTGAGCAGATCTCTCTTAATCCTCTTGTATTTTATTGTATTATAACTGTATTGTCTCCCTTTTATATTGTAAAGCGCTGCGTAAACTGTTGGCACTAGGGATGAGCCGAACACCCCCCGGTTCGGTTCGCACCAGAACCCGCGAACGGACCGAAAGTTCGCACGAACGTTAGAACCCCATTGACGTCTATGGGACTCGAACGTTCGAAATCAAAAGTGCTCATTTTAAAGGCTAATTTGCATGGTATTGTCCTAAAAAGGGTTTGGGGACCCGGGTCCTACCCCAGGGGACATGTATCAATGCAAAAAAAACTTTTAAAAACGGCCGTTTTTTCGGGAGCAGTGATTTTAATGATGCTTAAAGTAAAAAAAAAAAAAGTGAAATATTCCTTTAAATATCGTACCTGGGGGGTGTCTATAGTATGCCTGTAAAGTGACACGTGTTTCCCATGTTTAGAACAGTCCCTGCACCAAATGTCATTTTTAAAGGAAAAAATCTCATTTAAAACTGCTTGCGGGTTTAATGTCATGTCGGGTCATGGCAATATGGATGAAAATCAGTGAGACAAACGGCATGGGTACCCCCCAGTCCATTACCAGGCCCTTTGGGTCTTGTATGGATATTAAGGGGAACCCCGCACCCAAATTAAAATAAGGAAAGGTGTGGGGCCACCAGGCCCTATATACTCTGAACAGCAGTATACAGGCGGTGCAAACAAGACAGGGACTGTAGGTTTGTTGTTAAGTAGAATCTGTTTGTAATTTTGAACATTTTTAACGTGTTTAGCTCCAGCCAAAAAATCTTTTCTAAGCTTTTTGGAAAACATAGGGAAGGGTTATCACCCCTGTGACATTTGTTTTGCTGTCTTTCCTCCTCTTCAGAAGATTTCACCTCACTTTTTTGTCCCAATGAAAAATGTTTTTTGAAAATTTGGGTTTTTTTGTGGAACAAGGATTGGAAAGCATCAGTGGAAAGGAGAAATTGTTTTCCCATATTAACTCTTACAGGAGAGAATTTCCCTTCCTAGGGGTAGATTTCATCTCACTTCCTGTTGTCTCCTTCCGTTTGCAAGTAGGAGTCGTTTGTAAGTTGGATGTTTGAAAGTAGGGTCCTGCCCTATATACTCAGCAGAAATTTGGGCCTTAGGTGTTGCTGTGGCCACAACACTGTAAGCCCTCACAGGGCCCTGCTGTGAAATATTAGATCAAGAATTGTAATTACATGCCCCTGTTGAACAGGAGCTGAAAAATTATGCCTTAGGCACTGGTGCTGGTGCCACAACACTGCAACCCCTCACAGACACTCTAGTTGGAACGCAGGAACGAGCCCTGCTGCAAAGTATTGCTTCAAAAATTGTAATTACACGCCCCTGTTAGACAGGGGCAGAAAAATTGGGCCTTAGGCACTGGTGCTGGTGCCACAACACTGCAACCCCTCACAGACACTCTAGTTGGAATGCAGGAACGAGCCCTGCTGCAAAGTATTACATCAAAAATTGTAATTACACGCCCCTGTTAAACAGGGGCTGAAAAATTGTGCCTTAGGCACTGGTGGTGGCGCCCAGAACCAAAAATGTTCTTACAAGCTATCAGCGTGATGATTGAGGAGGAAGAGGATAATTACTCAGGGATAGTCACTCAGCATCAGCATAGGCAGTCTTTGAAGGGATCTGAGATTTCAAAAAAAATTATTCGGTTACATCAGCATCAGGTGCTTGGTAGCTGGTGGTGATCCAAGACTGATTCATTTTTATGAAGGTCAGCCGATCGACCGAGTCGGTGGACAGACGCACCCTGTGATCGGTTACCACGCCTCCAGCAGCACTGAATGTGCGTTCCGAAAGAACGCTGGATGCAGGACAGGCCAGTAGCTCAATTGCATACTGTGCAAGCTCTGGCCAGTGATCCATCCTCAAGACCCAGTAACCCAGAGGATTTTCGGTGGGAAAGGTGTCCAAGTCTGATCTTGCCCCTAGGTATTCCTGCACCATGTAAAACAGACGCTGGCGATGGTTGCTGGAACCGATCATACCTTGGGGCTGCGGACCAAAAAATTGTCTGAACGCATCGGTCAGACGGCCACCTTCTCCACCGCTCCTTCTTTGACTGACCGAAGCCTCAGCAACACGTTGTCCAGAAACAGGAGTTTGTAACCTCCCAGTCTCTGGGAACGCGTTGCACAGACCTTTCTGCAAGGCCTCCTGAAGATGTTTCATCCTCTGCTCCCTCTGCGATGGCAAGATAAGGTCCGCAACCTTACCCTTGTAACGTGGATCAAGGAGGGTTGCCAGCCAGTATTGGTCCTTCTCCTTGATACCACGAATACGAGGATCCTTACGCAGGCTTTGCAGGATCAGGGAGGCCATGCAGCGTAGGTTTGCTGAGGCATTTGGTCCGGAGTCCTCTGGGTCACTAAGGACAACAACGTCCGCAGCCACCTCCTCCCAGCCACGTACAAGTCCATGTGTTCCTTGGGACTGATCCCTTAAAGACTGCTGCTGATGCTGAGTGCCAGGCTCCACCTCCATACTGACACAATCTTCCTCCTCCTCCTCCTCCTCGTCCTCTTCCTGTGTGATCGGCGGGCACGCAGGAACACTGTCTGGATAAAGGGGGCCTTGAGAGCTAAGGAAGTCCTCCTCTTCCTGCCTCTGTTCTGCCTCAAGTGCCCTGTCCATTATTCCACGCAGCGTGTGCTCCAACAGGTGGACAAGGGGGACAGCGTCACTGATGCATGCACTGTCAGTGCTCACCATCCTCGTGGCCTCCTCGAATGGTGACAGGACAGTGCATGCATCCCTGATCATGGCCCACTGGCGTGGGGAAAAAAAACCAAGGTCCCCTGACCCTGTCCTGGTGCCATAGTCGCACAGGTACTCATTGATGGCCCTCTGCTGCGTGTGCAGCCGCTGCAGCATGGCCAACGTTGAGTTCCACCTGGTGGGCATGTTACAGATTAGGCGGTTCTTGGGCAGGTTAAACTCCTTTTGGAGGTCCGTCAGCCGAGCACTGGCATTATATGACCGGCGAAAATGCACACAGACTTTCCTGGCCTGCCTCAGGACATCCTGTAAGCCCGGGTACCTGCCCAAGAACCGCTGCACCACCAAGTTAAGGACGTGAGCCAAACAGGGCACATGGGTCAGTTGTCCCTGTCGGAGGGCAGAGAGGAGGTTGGTGCCATTGTCGCAAACCACCATTCCTGCCTTAAGTTGGCGTGGCGTCAACCACCTCTGAACCTGCCCCTGCAGAGCTGACAGAACCTCTGCCCCAGTGTGGCTCCTGTCCCCCAAGCACACCAGCTCAAGCACCGCATGGCATCTTTTGGCCTGCGTACTTGCGTAGCCCCTTGAACGACTACGGAGCACCGCTGGTTCCGAGGAAGAGGCCATGGAGGAAGAAGAAGAGGAGGGGGTGGAGGAGAGAGGTGTGTCACAATCAGCATTTTGGAGGCGTGGTGGCGGAACAACCTCCAACACTACTGCACCTTGTCCTGCATCCTTCCCAGCTGCCAGCAGAGTCACCCAATGCGCCGTGAAACTTAAGTAACGTCCCTGTCCATGCCTGCTGGACCATGAGTCAGCGGTAATATGCACCTTACCGCTGACCGCCCTGTCCAGCGAGGCATGGACATTGCCTTCCACATGCCGGTAGAGAGCCGGAATCGCCTTCCGTGAGAAAAAGTGGCGTTTGGGTACCTGCCACTGAGGAACCGCACATTCCACAAACTCACGGAAGGGGGCAGAGTCTACCAACTGAAAAGGCAGCAGTTGAAGTGCTAGCAATTTTGCCAAGCTAGCATTCAACCGCTGGGCATGTGGATGGCTGGGAGCAAACTTCTTTCGGCGGTGCAGCAGCTGGGGCAGGGAAATTTGCCTGGTACAATCTGACGTCGGTGTACCAAAAGCAGATTGCCCACAAGTACTTGGCTGTGACACACCTAATTCTACACCTTCATTCCTCTCACTGCAGGTCTCAGAGAGGACTGAAGGTCTAGTGGGGTTGGAAATCTCAGCTGATGAGGAGCAAGAAGAGATCCTCTTTGTTCTTTGGTGTGGGTCTTTTAGATATACTTGCCATTGAACTGCATGGCAGGTCAACATATGTCTGGTCAAGCATGTGGTACCCAAGCGGGAGATGTTTTGGCCACGCGAGATACGCTTGAGACATATGTTGCAAATAGCAGCGGTGCGATCTGATGCACTCGTCTCAAAAAAGGCCCACACCAAAGAACTTTTTGAATAACGCGCAGAGACTGCAGCGCCCTGCACATGTGGAGCTTTGGAGTGTGATGCAGTCAATGTGCTGCCCTTAGGCTGGCCCCTGGAGGGCATCCTGCCTCGTTGGTGATGTGCCGCCTCCTCCTCCTCCTCCTCCTCCTCCTCTCTCCTATCAGGCACCCACGTTGAGTCATTGACCTCATCATCCCCTCCCTCCTCATCACTGGAGCAAACCTGGCAGTATGCTGCAGCAGGGGGAGCATGACTGCCAGATTGCTGTCCTTCTTGGGCACCCCCTCTGTCCGTGCTCATGTTACTGCCTTCATCGAGCTCAGTATCATCATCAGAGCCTTCCAAACGCTGGGCATCCTCCTGGAGCATGTACCCAACACTGTGGTCAAACAGTTCGAGGGAATCCTCAGGAGGACATGGTGGAGCTAGGGAAGGAGTCACTGATGACATTGAGCTGAGGGAAGAGGCCGCTGCTTTGCCAGACAAAGCACCCTGGGCATGGGTGAGAGAGGATGAGGAGGATGAGGACGGCTTGGTCATCCACTCGACCAAGTCTTCCGCATGTTGCGGCTCAACACGGCCAGCTGCCGAAAAAAAGGCCAAGCGTGTCCCATGGCCACGTGCTGATGAGGATGCACCGTCTCCACGACCAGCACTAGACACAGAGCCTGCTTGCCCTCTCTTATTGGCTTGTGACTGTCTGCCTCTCCTTCTTGGCCTTCCAGACATACTAATGGCCTGTAGCTGCACTAAGCTGGGATAGAACACCTGTAATTTTCTTCAGGTAGCTTTATATACTGTAACCAGACAAGCCTGCCTGTCAGTAGGAAGATAACAGGAACGGATCTAGCTGAACACTGTGAGCAGGACGCACTGCACTAAATGTAAATAGCAGGAACGGATCTAGCTGAACACTGTGAGCAGGACGCACTGCACTAAATGTAAATAGCAGGAACAGATCTAGCTGAACACTGTGAGCAGGACGCACTGCACTAAATGTAAATAGCAGGAACGGATCTAGCTGAACACTGTGAGCAGGACGCACTGCACTAAATGTAAATAGCAGGAACGGATCTAGCTGAACACTGTGAGCAGGACGCACTGCACTAAATGTAAATAGCAGGAACGGATCTAGCTGAACACTGTGAGCAGGACGCACTGACTGCACTAAATGTAAATAGCAGGAACAGATCTAGCTGAACACTGTGAGCAGGACGCACTGACTGCACTAAATGTAAATAGCAGGAACAGATCTAGCTGAACACTGTGAGCAGGACGCACTGCACTAAATGTAAATAGCAGGAACGGATCTAGCTGAACACTGTGAGCAGGACGCACTGCACTAAATGTAAATAGCAGGAACGGATCTAGCTGAACACTGTGAGCAGGACGCACTGACTGCACTAAATGTAAATAGCAGGAACAGATCTAGCTGAACACTGTGAGCAGGACGCACTGACTGCACTAAATGTAAATAGCAGGAACAGATCTAGCTGAACACTGTGAGCAGGACGCACTGCACTAAATGTAAATAGCAGGAACGGATCTAGCTGAACACTGTGAGCAGGACGCACTGCACTAAATGTAAATAGCAGGAACAGATCTAGCTGAACACTGTGAGCAGGACGCACTGCACTAAATGTAAATAGCAGGAACGGATCTAGCTGAACACTGTGAGCAGGACGCACTGCACTAAATGTAAATAGCAGGAACGGATCTAGCTGAACACTGTGAGCAGGACGCACTGCACCAAATGTAAATAGTCTAGATAGAAGATAACAGGAACGGATCTAGCTAAACTGAATACAGTGTATATATATATATGCAACACCAGGGATGCATATATATACACAATACACTGTAAGTGCAGCTAACTGACTGACTGTTCTGCCTAATCTATCTAACTCAAATCAAATGACACTGTCTGTCTCTCTCTCTATCTCTCAGCACACCGGAACACACACTACACAGGGCCGCCGGGCAGACGGCCTTATATAGTGTGGGGCGTGTACTAAATCCCCTGAGCCATAATTGGCCAAAGCCACCCTGGCTTTGGCCAATTACAGCTCTCTCTACTGACGGCGCTGTGATTGGCCAAGCATGCGGGTCATAGTGCATGCTTGGCCAATCATCAGCCAGCAATGCACTGCGATGCCGCAGTGAATTATGGGCCGTGACGCGCCACACGAATTTGGCGCGAACGGCCCATATCGTTCGCAATTCGACGGACGGTCGAACAGCCGATGTTCGAGTCGAACATGGGTTCGACTCGAACACGAAGCTCATCCCTAGTTGGCACTATATAAATCCTGTATAATAATAATAATAATAATAATATAAATGCAAGAAAGAAAATTCATCCATATATACATGTAAAGCTGTAAACATTTGCATTCATAAATTATATTATTCAATAAAGTGCCAAGTAAGGTACAATGACTTTAAAAAGTATTCATACCCCTTGAAATTTTCCATATTTTTTCATGTTACAATCAAAAACGTAAATGTATTTTATTGGGATTTTATGTGATAGACCAACACAAAGTGGCACGTAATTGTGAAGTGGAAGGAATATGATAAATGTTTTTCAAAATTCTTTACAAATAAATATGTGAAAAGTGTGGTGTGAATTTGTATTCAGCCCCCCTGAGTCAATACTTTGTAGAACCACCTTTCGCTGCAATTATAGCTGCAAGTCTTTTTGGGGATGTCTCTACCAGCTTTGCACATCTAGAGAGTGATATTTTTGCCCATTCTTCTTTACAAAATAGCTCAAGCTCTGTCAGATTGGATGGAGAGCGTCTGTGAAAAGCAATTTTTAAGTCTTGCCACAGATTCTCAATTGGATTTAGGTCTAGACTTTGACTGGGCCATTCTAACACCTGAATATGCTTTGATCTAAATCATTCCAATGAAGCTCTGGCTGTATGTTTAGGGACATTGTCCTGCTGAAAGGTGAACCTCTGCCCCAGACTCAAGTCTTTTGCAGACTCTAACAGGTTTTCTTCTAGGATTGCCCTGTATTTGGCTCCATCCATCTTCCCATCAACTCTTACCAGCTTCCCTGTCACCATGTTTCACGGTGGGGATGGTGTGTTCAGGGTGATGTGCAGTTTTAGTTTTCAGCCACAGATAGCGTTTTGCTTTTAGGCCACAAATTTTGGTCTCATCTGACCAGAACACCTTCTTCCACATGTTTGCTGTGTCAACACATGGCTTCTCTCAAACTAGAAAACGGACTTCCCATGGCTTTCTTTCAACAATGGCTTTCTTATTGCCACTCTTCCATAAAGGCAAAATTTGTGGAATGCACGACTAATAGTTGTCCTGTGGACAGATTCTCCCACCTGAGCTGTGGATCTCTGCAGCTCCTTCAGAGTTACCATGGGTCTCTTGGCTGTTTCTCTGATGAATGCTCTCCTTGCCTGGCCTGTGAGTTTAGGTGGACGGCCATGTCTTGGTAGGTATGCAGTTGTGCCATACTCTTTCCATTTTAGGATGATGGATTGAACAGTGCTCCGTGAAATGTTCAAAGCTTGGGACATTTTTTTACAACCTAACCCTGCTTTAACTCCTTCAGATCCGCATTATAGCCGAATGACGGCTACAGCACGGATCTGCTTTGCCGGGAGTACGTCTATTGATGTCCTCCCCTTTGCAGCCTCGCCACGCCACTCTAAAGGGGGTGAGACTCGGGTGATCACAGATCCGATTAAGGGGTCGATCCCGACCCCTTACCACATGATCAGCTGTCAGCAAATGACAGCTGATCACGTGATGTAAACAGAGGATTGGTAATCATTTTTATTCTTCTCACGCTGTCAGCGTGCCCACCAGTGGTGACAATCAGTGCCTCATCAGTGCCACCTAGCAGTGCTGCCTATCAGTGTCACCTACCAGTGCCGATCAGTTCCCATCACTGCCACCCATCAGTGCCACCTATCAGTGCCACCTATTAGTGCCCTTCAGTGCCACTTATCAATGCCCTTGAGTGTCACCCATAAATGCCACCCATCAGTGCCACCTCTCAGTGCCCACCTAGTGCCCACCAGTGCCGACCTTATCAGTGCCCATCAATGTTGCCTTATCAGTGCCCATCAGTGCAGCCTATCAGTGCCCATCAGTGCAGCCTATCAGTACCCATCAGTGTAGCCTCATCAGCGTACATTAATGAAGGAGAAAAAATACGTGTTTGCAAAATATATTAACAAAATATAAAACGGTTTTGTATTTTTTTAAAAAAATTTGTTTTTTTTTTTAATTAAAAAAAAAAAAACCCCAGAGGTAATCAAATATCACCAAAAGAAAGCTCTATTTGTGGGAAAAAAATGATAAATTTCATTTGGGTACAGTGTTGTATGACTGTGCAATTGTCATTCAAAGAGTGACAGCGCTAAAAGCTGAAATCTGGTCCTGGCAGGAGGGGGGTTTAGGTGTCCAGTAAGCAAGTGGTTAAACTTCTCCACAACTTTATCTCTGAGAGCTTCACAGAACAGCTGTATTTATACTGAGTTTAAATTACACACAGGTGAACTTTATTTACTAATTAGGTGGCTTCTGAAGGCAATTTGTTCCACTAGATTTTAGTTAGTGGCATCAGAGTAAAGGGGCTGAATACAAATGCACGCCATACTTTTTACACATTAATTTGTAAAAAAAATTGAAAACCATTTATCATTTTCCTTCCTCTTCACAATTATGTGCTACTTTGTGTTGGTCTATCACATAAAATCCCAATAAAATACATTTACGTTTTTGGTTGTAACATGACACAATGTGGAAAATTTCAAGGAGTATGAATACTTTTTTAAGGCACTGTATACAGATTGAATATTTTCAATTAAAGTGCCAATTATTCTATGCAAAGCATAAAAAACCTCAAATAATGTTTATTCAAAATGACAAATCTTCAAATGTGGCATAAAATTGGTAAATGATATAGAAAGAGATCTCCCAATTCCAAATACTGGAGGTGACACAGGTGCTCCACATGTGCTTAATTACAGTCCAAGAGTACTCCAAGTGTTCCCTTGTCCGTACTCCACCATATATTATAATGAATGGATGCTTACCAGATGAGGAGACCCCAAAACGAGGTCTAGCCACGCATTAGTGGGCAACCCCCCCCCCACTGTGGCCATGCAGGTAACACTCCCTTCACATAACCCATATGTTAGATGTGTCATCAAAAAGATCACCTGATCACCCGATATTGCAGAAGGTTAGTTGTCTTCATTCATTAACCAGGCATGTATATAAAAAAGCAACACAATCACTCATTGCGCAATTTCCCAGCATAAGAAATGTATTAAAAGTACAGTATTCAAGTAGAATGAATACATCAGGCATTCAGAAATGGTCGTCCTGTGGCCCAGCATACCACAGTAGGGGGGTTGTTGCCCACTAATGTGTGCCTAGACCTCGTTTGGGGTCTCCTTATCCGGTAAGCATCCATTCATTATAATATATAGTGGAGCACGGACAAGGAATCACTTGGAGCACTTTTGGACTGTAATTAAGCACCTGTGGAGCACCTGTGTCACCTCCAGTATTTGGAATTGGGATTTCTCTGTCTATATCATTTACCAATTTTATGCCACATTTGAAGATTTGTCATTTGGAATGAAAATTACTTAAGGCTTTTTATGCTTTGCACAGAATAATTGGCACTTTCATTGAAAATATTCAATCTGTATACCTTACTTGGCACTTTATTGAATAATAGGTTTTATGAATGCACATGTTTACAGCTTTACATGTATATATGGATGAATTTTCTTTTTTGCACTTATAGCACTTTCATCTCATTAGTGTATGAGCACTACATGATTTTGATTATTTGAATACAGGTTTGTTTAAGTATATTCACAGCGCAACACATTTTTTTGACTGTTGGGTTTTAGTATTGGAATGTGCAATACAGTGAGTGCAGTTGTTTTTTAACCTCCCTGGCGGTATGATTCTTTCGGATTTTAGGTGCTGAAAGCGGTACAATTATTTTGCATGGAAATTTTACGTTTTATATTGTAGGTCTGTAATTCTTAACAATAACACACTTAAATCTGTCCAAACAAGAGTCTAGTAGATATCCCGGGTATGATAAAGTTTGAAACACAAAAACATAAATTATAATATAATAAATAAAAAAAAATAATTAAAAAAAAAAAAATAATAATAATAAAATAAATTTCCCCACGATTCACTATCGCTCAATTCTGCAAGTGTTTTAACTTACTATCGCTGCCGCCAGGCTCCGCCCCCGTGCGTCGCGACGCTCGCAGGGAACGGAACCTGGCAAGCAGAGGCTTCGGAGGAGGACGGAGCCCACGGACACTGCGGGGGACATCGCAGGATCCCGGGGACAAGGTAAGTAAAGCCACACCAGGATCCTGCGATGTAATCCCGAGCGTGGCTTGGGGTTACCGCTAATGGGACTGAAATTTTAACCCCGAGCCACACTCGGGAAAACCGCCAGGGAGGCTACTCAATAATCACTGTTTTTAGATCACAACACTTAGCGCAGATTATTTTCTTTGTTTAGTTTAATTACATTATCATGGTTAAGGCAAAGCAGTCAAGGTACACGTGTCAATTTAGCTTATTTTTCAGAATACAAATTACGAATAACTGCTTGTTTAAAAAAAGGGGGAATTTCCTTCAACAGCGCTCTTCTAACATTAGCAGAAAAGAGATTGAAGTAGACGTGAGATAGGCATTGTGCAATATAGCTCACCATTAAATTCCATACACAAGAGGTCAGGGCAATCTTCTTTATGAGAGGGGGGAAAGATGGATGAAAGGAGGGACAATAGGGTGAAGGAGAGGGGTGGGAGAATATTGATAAGTGGTCTTCAAGCTAGCAACACAGTTATTCTCTAACTGACCCCGACCCCACCTACTGCCCAGCACATAATAGATGACCTCACCACAGGAACAAATGCAGACTTTCAACATGTAGTACCCTCCTAGATAGCTTGCTAGGAAAGCTAGGCAAATTTAGTTCTGTTTGGCCCCACTGTAACTAGTGGAGCAGTGTCTGATTGCTTTGGGCTATTCTGGGCTTTGCAGGCTGCAGGCCTGATTGCTCTTCTCTGTCTTCTGGAGGATAGAATGTAGTGGGTTGAGAGGATGAAAATCAGAAGTCTGAATATTTATGTGGTCTGAGCCAATCCCTGGGGGAGGGTGCCCAGTAGGTGGCTGCAGAGTGCATAAACAGTCTGAAGTTTCCAGCCTGAAGGGCTGCTGCCCTTCAGGACAGCTCAACTAAAAAATCTACCTATGCTCATCAAGGTGTCAGCTGTGCCAGAGCTGAGGGAGCCAGTTTCTCCTAAAAAAAATCTCTGAAGCGAAGTGAAAGATTTCACTGAGGATCTGGTCTGGAAGTTTCATTGAAGAATTGTCTGTCTGGCATTGGACGAAGGCATCCAAGTACCCAGGGACATTGTAAGTACAGACCTGACTAAGGGGATCTTAATCACTGCTGCTACTGCTATTCCTGGCATCTCAATACTAGTGTTTGCCTGACCTTGGACAGGTGTCTAAAGGTGTCTCAGTGCTCTCCAGTTGCTGCGTCCTTGGTAACGTCCTGAGAAGTCATATTCCTGACAAGTAACATTACAGTGAAGAGTGTACTCCATTTATTACTTAGGGTTTATGGAGTATCCCGCAGCCCCCTAAGCCCTATCCATGTTATAGAGCAATAAATCTAAAAAAGGAAACCCCTAAACTGTTTATTGAGCCAGAAGAGTGACTGTTGCTGTGTCCTTGGCTGTTACTACACTAACCTGGGAAGGTGAGTGCAAGGAAGATGCTCCTGCCTTATAGGGATGGGAGAACGGTTCGGCCAGAGCATAATTTCAGGCCGAACTTTGGTTGTTCAGAAGTTTGGCTGACACCGAACAATATTTGGTGTTCGCGGCAAATTCGAAAGCCGCGGAACACCATTAAAGTCTATGGAACACTAACACGAAAAACCAAAAGTGCTAATTTTAAAGGCTTATATGCAAGTTATTGTCATAAAATTGTTTGGGGACCCGGGTCAATGCAAAAAAAAGTGTTAAAAACTACCTTTTTTTCAGCCGTAAACGGGCAACCCCACCTTCCTCTGATGTTACGTGGTGTTAGAGGGGGGCGGGGTTACCCATTTACCTCACAGAGTGGCTCCACCCTCAGCTATATAACAGCTGTCATCGAGAAGAAGCGTTACTCGGCGGGAGCCTCCCATGGAGGCGGAGGTGTTGCCTTTTTTTTCTTTTTTCGACTCGTCAGGTGGCGCGGTAGAAGATGAATGGACATTGCTGGATATTTTTATTTTTTTTATCTTTTAATAAAGGACTTGCTTTGGGCTGCTGCTAATAAGGCAAACAGAATATTGGCATGTATTAAAAGGGGGATCAACTCCAGAGATAAAACGATAATTCTCCCGCTCTACAAGACTCTGGTCCGGCCGCACCTGGAGTATGCTGTCCAGTTCTGGGCACCAGTCCTCAGGAAGGATGTACTGGAAATGGAGCGAGTACAAAGAAGGGCAACAAAGCTAATAAAGGGTCTGGAGGATCTTAGTTATGAGGAAAGGTTGCGAGCGTTGAACTTATTCTCTCTGGAGAAGAGACGCTTGAGAGGGGATATGATTTAAATTTACAAATGCTGTACTGGTGACCCCACAATAGGGATAAAACTTTTTTGCAGAAGAGAGTTTAATAAGACTCGGGGCCACTCATTACAATTAGAAGAAAAGAGGTTTAACCTTAAACTACGTAGAGGGTTCTTTACTGTAAGAGCGGTAAGGATGTGGAATTCCCTTCCACAGGCGGTGGTCTCAGCGGCGAGCATTGATAGCTTCAAGAAACTATTAGATAAGCACCTGAACGACCGCAACATACAGGGATATGTAAGGTAATACTGACACATAATCACACACATAGGTTGGACTTGATGGACTTGTGTCTTTTTTCAACCTCACCTACTATGTAACTATGTAACTATGTAACTATGTGACTTGTCCCTAAGTGTCTCCTGTCTTTTTTACTATATTTGACACTTTTTTTGTGAAATGGTAGGGGTACAATGTACCCATTACCAATTCACATGGGGGGGAGGCTGGGATCTGGGGATCCCTTGTTAAAGGGGGCTTCCAGATTCTGATAAGCCCCCCGCCCGCATACCCCCACAGCCACCGGGCAAGGGTTGTGATAATGAGGCCCTTGTCTTCATTAACATGGGGACAAGGTGCTTTGGGGGGCTACTCCAAAGCACCCTCCCCATGTTGAGGGCATGTGGCCTGGTATGGTTCAGGAGGGGGGCATTCTCTTGTCCCCCTCTCTTTTCCTGCGGCCTGCCAGGTTGGGTGCTCGGATAAGGGTCTGGTATGGATTTTGGGGGACCCCTACGCCATTTTTTTAATTTTAGTGTGGGGTTCCCTTTAAAATCCATACCAGACCTGATTTTGGGGGGACCCCATGCCATTTTTTAAAAAAAATTGTTGCAGGGTTCCCCTTAATTTCCATACCAGACCTGAAGGGCCTGGTGATGGACTGAGTTATATCTATATTGCCGAGACCCGACAATTCATTACAGCCACGATCAGTTTTAAATGACTTTTTTCCTTTAGAAATTTCACTTTACAGGCATAATATAGACACCCCCAGGCACAATATTTAAAGGAATATTTCATTTTGTTGTTTCCAAATTTTTTGCCTGTTCGCATGTTCTGGTGCGAACCGAAGTGGGGGGTGTTCGGCTCATCTCTACTACCTGACCAGGAGACTTTGTAACAGTGGCTGTGCAGTTCATATTTAAACTCTTTCAAGAGCCAGGAAAGATGAGTATTTGAATTTGGGAGGGGTGAAAAGGGAGAGGAGGAAGTCAGTTAAAGCAGGACTAAACCCATTGTTTTAACTGTTTCGTGCCAGTTACATTCAAGGCACGCCATGGAGGATAACTGTCAAAGCTGCTTTTTCTTTCAACCAAACTGTCAAACAATCAAAGGGCTGGTGTCATAAATGATCACATGTACATTAGTATTTCCACTGCAGAAAAAACACAGGCTAAGAAGGCAGCTTACTGGGCTGAAAAAGATAGAAGGGTTTAGCTCGCTTTAAAACAAAAAGTGTGCAAGGTCTTATGCCGCGTACACACGGTCGGACTTTTCGTCTACAAAAGTCAGACAGCCTGTCCGACAGACTTCCGACAGACTTTCGGCGGACTTTCGACGGACTTGCGGCGGACTTTCTAACGAACAGACTTGCCTACACACGATCACACAAAAGTCCGTCGAATTCTTACGTGATGACGTACACCGGACTAAAATAAGGAAGTTCATAGCCAGTAGCCAATAGGTGCCCTAGCGTGGCTTTTTGTCCGTCGGACTAGCACACAGACGAGCGGATTTCGGGGTCCGTCGTAGTTACGAAGTAAAGATTTGAAGCATGTTTCAAATCTAAAGTACGTCGGATTTGAGGCTAAAAAAGTATGTTGAAAGTCCGGAGAAGCCCACTCACGATCGGATTACCAGCCAGCTTTAGTCCGTCAGCGTCCGTTGGACTTTTGTAGACGAAAAGTCCGACCGTGTGTACGCGGCATTACAGTTTGTTTTCTTTAAAAAAAACAGTCACATCCTAAGTAGAAAAGCCTGTCCCTGCCAGCATGCTTTAGAGTGGGGACCTGATTATTTACATCAAATAAATACAATAACAATGCCAATAAATTAACCTTAAAGCATAACTCTACTTTGGTTGAGAAAAAAACATTCCCCTTGGGGTGATCCATGTACATTACAAGGATTGTAACAACCTTTGCAGATTCGTACCTTTTTTTATTCTGAAGAAATCCTTGTGTGCAGCTTCTGGGCTCTAATGAGGAAAGCTGCTTGGCCAGCATCCCTTTAGATGTGATTTCCTAATGGGAGTATATTGCCAAAAATGACATTTTTGTTGCAGGGGATGCCTGAAATCTGACTTGTATCTTAGTGCAGACTTTTGATAAAATTGGTGAGCCAATCACACAAGATGGAAATGATGTTTCTGGGGGGCATTCTGTACACATTCTGTGTACTGAACATCTACAGGTAGCCATATTGCATTGCATTTTACAGAAAATAACAGCGGCTGCAGATTAAAAATGAAAGGTGATTTTTAATAACATTCAATTACAATATGACTTGTGTAGCAATTGTATACGCTATATTATTTTTTTCTTTATTTGCTATTTTTTTCCCTACGAAAGTGGAGTTATCTTTTAAAGATGCAGCGCTATTTTTACACTTTCTTCAACTAAGATACAACAAAGGATGAAAAGGATACAAATTAGTATTTTATTAAAAAATACATTTGTATGTGATACATAGGGTGCTTTAGCAAACATACTGCCATTAGGTTAGCATGTATATGTACCGTACTATAATGGGTAATTGCAAAAGGAAAGTAAAGTTATTATCAAAAGAACCTGTTCTAAAAAATATGGAGGCCATTGCCAAAATCTCCTCCTAAATATGCTAGTTGTCTGGCTGTAGTGCTGAGTGAAACGCATTGGAGGCATGGCCTGTTTGGAGTCCAGGCTGAGGTTGCCACTCTACTCACCACTTCAGGACAATTAGATGTGCAACTTTTCAGGGGGCTTTCATTGTTCTCTGTAGTGTGGATCTAATGGCTTCAGTGTTTTCTGGATAAAAACAGGACAAGCATGCAGATCAGGTATTCTGATATCAATTTGACTTTATTAGCAACATACTTGTTCCTGGTCTGCAATGAGACCAGTGGCATCCAATCCAAGCAACCATTTTCAGCACATCCTTTAATCCTCAATTTAAAAATGAGAGCACTGCCCACTACACAAAAGCAAAAAGAAAAAAGTCACACACTGATGTATACTGGAAAAACAAAACCATAATATTAGATTATGTTGATCTATAGAAATTATTTTTCCATATTAAAGTCAATTTTTAAAATAAAATAACAAACATGTTATACTTACCTGCTCTGTGCAGTGTATTTGCACAGAGCAGCCCCCGTCCTCCTCTTCTCGGTTCCCCTGCCAGCGCTTCTGGCTCCTCCCTCCTGCCAAGTGACCCCAGAGCATGCAGCTTGCAATGGGGGCACCCGAGCCACGGCTCTGTGTGTCCATTTACACACAGAGCCACGGCTTGGCCCCACCCTCTCTCTCTCCTTATTGGCTCACTGGCTGTGATTGACAAATGAAGAGTAATAGTATCCCCTAGAGCCAAACCTCCTGTGCACATCTCTGGAGGAAGATCTGGCATAGGTAAGTAATGAGGGGGACTGTTACACAGAGAATACAGTACATAGAATACATGCAGGTAAAAAACCTTCAACCTTTACAAATACTTTAATGTAGTTAGGAAAATAAAAGTTAAGATTAATTGCTATGGGTTGATGCCCATTGCACTTTTTTTCCTATTAAATACATTTGTATATTATGGAGAAAGAAAAGCATAATGTGATATAGACAATGACCTTCTTATTAGCCTCAATTTTTTATTGTGCAGGCAGGGGCCAGATTAATCTTACTGAACCTATAGGCATGCAATCTTTTGTTCCATAAACAGTACTAAATGCTCCTCTTTTATTAGGAACATTACTTGCATTACTGGGCTTGCCAAAGGGTAGAACATTGAAACGACTTCTAGATAAGCTTTTGTGGTTTTTCTTCTTTATTTTGCTGACAAAATAACTTTGAGAAGAGGAGGATGATACACTTAAGGCTTGTGTTTATAATGGTCCCCATTCATTTGCTCTTTCAAAGAGTACAGTTTACTATTCATTTAATAGTATACCTGCCTTCTTATAGTTCTTTTTCAGGGCAGGTAAATAGTGGATTCCAAGCAGAAGCAACATGCCATCACTGAGTTCTTGATAGAGGGGTGCAGGCTGTCTGACATCCACAGAAGACTACAGAATAGTTACAGAGATGACACCATTGACAAGAGCAATGTCTTTTCATTGGTGACTCCTGTGAATGGTGTCCTCTTCATAAACATCCTGTAGCCTTCTGTGGATGTTGGACATCTTGCACCTCTCCTTCATCAAGAACTCAATGATGGCATGTTGCTTCTGCTTGGAATCCATTATTTACCTGCAATAAAAAAGAAGAAGAGTTACTAGCGAAGAAGACCAGCATTTGAAATTTAAACGGCCTTTGAAAGTTAATAAAAAGTTATGCCAGTTTTTGTATTATTTTTGGTACAGGTCTCACATTTCTGTACTGCAAAGTATGAAAAAGTTCTAAAAAACAAACAAAATCTTGCGAGCTACCATGTGAAAATCAAAATGATTAACCACTTGCTTACTGGGCACTTAAACCCCCCTCCTGTCCAGACCAATTTTCAGCTTTCAGCGCTGTCGCAGTTTGAATGACAATTGCGCGGTCATACAACACTGTACCCAAATGAAATTTTTATCATTTTTTTCCCACAAATAGAGCTTTCTTTTGGTGGTATTTGATCACCTCTGCGGTTTTTATTTTTTGGTTAAAAAAAATTAAAAAGACTTAAAAAAAAGAATTTTATTTTTTTATATTTTGTTATAAAATTTTGCAAACAGGTAATTTTTCTCCTTCATTGATAAACGTTGATGAGGCTGCACTGATGGCCACCGATGGGCTGCACTGATGGGCACCGATGGACTGCACTGATGGGCACCGATAGGGCGGCACTGGTGGGCACTGATAGGCGGCACAGGTGGGCACTGATAGGCGGCACTGGTGTGCACTGAGAGGTGACGCTGAGAGGTGGCACTGAGAGCTATCAGCGTGAGGAGAAAAAAACGATTACCGAGCTTTTGTTTACACACGTGATCAGCTGTCATTGGCTGACAGCTGATCACGTGGTAAGGGGCCAGGATCGGCCCCTTACTCGGATCGGTGATCACTCTAGTCTCGGTGACTCAGTGATCACAGCACGCGCCGTGTGCCCCCTGCAGGGGGGGGGGGGGGGGCGCGCAAAGGCCAGGATGTCCTATGATGGCCTCCTGGAAATTTAGGTCCGTGCTGTGGCCATCATTCGGCTATAGTGCGGACCTCAAGTGGTTAAAGGACAGCTGCTAGCATTGATCACATCCCATATGCTCGTGACAAATATATATTGGTATAAATATGAAAAAGTTGCTTCACTTTTGGTCCACTCTCTGTCTTAATGTGACACCTAGTGATGACATATGTAAATGTGATATCTTATTCACCAAAAAAAAGAAATATATCCCTTTTACCTCTTTAACCAGTTCTGGACAGCCCTATAGCTACAGGGAGGCCCTCTTGTGCAGAATCATGACCGACCTGCGGGAGTCAGGCACTGGATGTCCGCCGTCACGTGCCAATATAAAAAATAAAGCAGATCTCTGTTCTACATCATTTAAGAGAGTGCAGATGTAAAATTGACAAGCAGCAGGACAATTTTAAATAACAAATCTAAGGCTAAATTTACAATCAGTGGCTTTATTACAGATATCTAGCATCCAGCTCCCTCCCCCAACCAACACACCAGATCTAAAAACCCACACAATACTTTTCTCTTTCAGCCCTGTTACCACTGAGGAAGTTGCCAAATTCCTTTCTACGGCCCACCTCACCATTTGTCCCCTGGACCCTGTCCCCTCACAATTACTGCCATCACCTTCCTGCTCTATCCTAAACTCTGTAACCCACATCTTCAACCTCTCCCTCTCCTTTGGCACCTTTCCCTCCCCCCCGCTTAAACATGCACTGGTTACCCCCTTACTTAAAAAACCCTCACTGGACCCCACCACACATTTTTGTTTAACGTAAGACCCATCTCACGGCTCTCAGTTGCCTCCAAGCTTCTTGAATGCCTTGTCCACAACCGTGTGAGCTCCTACCTCACTGACGACAACCTTCTCAACCCCCTACAGTCCAGCTTCTGCCCACAACATTCCACTGAAACTGCCCTACTAAAACTCAACAACGACCCTCTAACTGCTAAAACCAAGGCCAGTACTCCATACTCATACTCTTGGACCTTTCTGCTGCCTTCAATACAGTTCACCACTTGCTCCTCCTTAACAAACTCCACTCCCTTGGCCTCAGTGAATCTGTTCTTTCGTGGTTCACCTCCTACTCCTAATTTCAGTGCCACATACAACACCATCTCCTCCACTCCTCTTCCTCTTTCTGTTGGGGTACCCCAAGGCTCTTCCCTAGGCCAGTTGATAACCTCCTATGGCAGTGCTGGCCCAAGACATTGTGCTGCCTGGTACCAAGAATGAAATGCTGCCCCAACCCCCCAAAAAAAAATCATGCCCACCAAAATGCCCCCACATCCATTATTTTATATCATGGTAACTAAAGTGGACCTGTCATGGCTCTATACATGTATATAGAAGTAAAAGAGGTCCTGTCATGGCTCTATACATGTATATAGAAGTATAAAGAGGACCTGTCATGGCTCTATACATGTATATAGAAGTATAAAGAGGACCTGTCATGGCTCTATACATGTATATAGAAGTATAAAGAGGTCCTGTCATGGCTCTATAAATGTATATAGAAGTATAAAGAGGTCCTGTCATGGCTCTATACATGTAAAGGAGTAGAAAGAGGACCTGTAAAAATATAAACCTCAGAGGTAATCAAATACCACCAAAAAAAAGCTCTATTTGTGGGAAAAAAAGGACGTAAATTTTGTTTGGTTGCAACGTCGCACGACCGCGCTCAGGTAAAGCGATGCAGTGTCATAGCGCAAAAAAAAAGATTGAAGTGCAATATTTCTATTATTACATTGTTATATAAAATAAAATAGTTCAACTCACCATAATGCAGAATCAGTGGGAGCCCTGATCGTGTCACTTGCCATGACATCAGCTGCCTCACATTGCGGATTGTCACTTGCCACGACGTTACCTGCCTCACATTGGGGATTGTCACTTGCCACGGTGCCACCTGCCACACATTGCGGATTGTCACTTGCCACCTGCCAAACATTGCTAATTGCCACCTTGCCACGTGCCTCACATTGTGGATTGTCACTTGCCATGACATTACCTGCCTCACATTGCGCATTGTCACTTGCCATGATGTTATCTGCCTCACATTGCGGATTGTTACTTGCCACGTTGCCACCTGCCACACATTGAGGATTGTCACTTGCCACCTGCCTCACATTGCGGATTGCCACCTTGCCACCTGCCTCACATTGCTGATTGTCACTTGCCACCTGCTTCACATTGCGGATTGTCACTTGCCACGTGCCTCACATTGCAGATTGTCACTTGCCACCTGCCTCACATTGCGGATTGTCACTTGCCACTTGCCTCACATTGCGGATTGCCACCTTGCCACGACACCACCTGCCACACGTACCGGATTGACGCTTGCCACATCACCAGGCACACATTGTGGATTGTCACTTGCCACTGCTGCTGATCCCACTGTGAGGATCCCGGTGTTCTGCCGAAAAAGGTCCTCTATCGGTTACTGTCCGCCCTGTAATGCGCAGAAAGTCTCCTATCTAGATTTTCTTTTTTCTCTCAAGTGATGCAATGGTGTTCTGTGAGTAAAAAGCTGTTTCATTAAATACTTAACCCTTTACATTATTGTATGTAATTTCCTTTGCATTATTTCTTGTGTTATGGCAAATGTACTTACAGTCTGGTCTATGTTTTACAACTATGTTGACCTGCATGGCTACCTCCTTCTGTTCATATATTATTTTCTTTATTTTTCTTCTCTTATTATGTTCACTTTACATAATTTCAATAAAAACCTTTTGAAATAAAAAAGAAAACTGTTTCAATAACAGATGGTCAGTAACCATGGTAAGTAAGTGAATGCTACTAATGCCGCGTACACACGAGCGGACTTTACGGCGGACTTTGCCCGGCGGACTGGATTTCGTCGGACAATTCGATGTGTGTGGGCTCCAGCGGACTTTGTTTGCTCAAAAGTTGGACGGACTTAGATTTGAAACTTGTTTAAAATTTATCCGTTGAAATCGAGTTCGGTCGAAAAGTCCGCCGTCTGTATGCTAGTTCGATGGACAAAAAGCCACGCTAGGGCAGCTATTGGCTACTGGCTATGAACTTCCTTGTTTTAGTCCGGTCGTACGTCATCACATACGAATTCGACGGACTTTGGTGGATTGTGTGTAGGCAAGTCCGTTCATTCAGAAAGTCCGTCGGAAAGTACGTCGAAAAGTCTGCCGGGCAAAGTCCGCCGTAAAGTCCGCTCGTGTGTACGCGGCATTAGTAATATTTATTGATCTTACTAGAAGTTTGCTATGGTTTGGACAGCAGCTAAAAGTGACCTGAAACAAAAACTAAAATGAAAGACAAAAAGTCCCTAGCCTAAAAAACCAAAAAAGAGATGATAGCAAAGAAGTTGATTGCCCAAAAAAGATGGCAATCAGTACAGTTAGCTGGCATTGAGTAAAGCTGGGTACATACATACCAAAAGTTGTCCGGTGCAGTGGGAACTGTACGACTTTCGAGAAAATGTGTATTCATCTCTGTTCAACAGAAGCTGCTGGTTGAGCAAAAAAAGAAAAAACAACACAAAGAAAACTGTTTGAGTATACCCTGCTTAGGGAACAATTTCCTAACTGAAAATATTCTTTCCCTTTGCAGTTTGTCAGTTTTTCCTAATGCTTTCCTTTCCAATTCACTCAGACCATGGTATTGACTGACTAAAGGCAAATAAGTTGTTGATTTTGCAAGGGAATTTGCACCAATTTATTATGGAATGTGGCAAAAATTCACTTTGCAAAGAATACCTAATTGCATGCAAGTATAAAAGAAAACAGTACTTTGTGTACATATGTTTGGCTGATGGAAGTCAATAGATCTCCATCTCATTCACTAAGTCTAGGGGAAAATTCCCTTGCAAAGTGGTTACTTATTCAATGTAAACAGCCTATATGTCCGCCCATTTTTATGAAGGGGCTGGCTTAACCAAAATCTCACTTACTGACCCTTCGAAGCCTACTGATCGTAGTTAAGTTCTCCTGGATGGGGGCGCATGCACGACACAAAGCTGGATGGAAGCAGGAGATAAGAGCTCCGTGAGTGATGGAGATTAAAGCCGGTTTCCCAGGGCTATCTAGCAGCTATTTTGGCTTGGAAGTACCCCGCACCCCTGGCGGAACACTCAGCGCATATCCAGCTCAAAGAATTGCCGCAGTAAGCTGGCTCAACGATCCCTGTCAACCTATTTACTCCACATGAGAGAACAGAGCAAGTGCTCATGTGTACTCTACTCTATGCAGCTCACCAAAGCTGACTTTGGGAGTAACTAAATAAATTTATTTTTCGGGCGAAAACGAAATTCTGAAACCAAATATTTCAGTGTACACATGTCTACCCTAAACCTCCTCCAGAAAGACCCCCAAGGGATATTGTGATGTGCCTGAAAGATTTCCTAATTAAAGAGGAGATCCTCCAAGCCTCACACAATACTCCACATATCCAGCTAGATGGTACCCGGTACCCATTTGTTTGTCCACCCACTCTAATCAAGTTGGTACCCGATATTCGATACCCCAAAGTCGGACTGCCTGGGACTGTCCCCTTCCAGGTACCGGTCATGCAATAGTCGCACGCCTATACTGACTGACTACACCACTCGATTGGAATATTGGACCACCTGGTCCGTGTTGAGGTGGTTTCTTTGGTCAGGAGGATGGCTACTCCCCTGACCCCCTTAGATAGTATACTGCCAAGTTCTGGCATTGTTTGCAGTATTAACATTTTGCAAGTTGTTCTGCATTTTCTTTTTTGTTTTTTTTTTTGCTTTTTTTCCTGCTCTGCATATCATTTTTTTTTACTTTTATCCTATAGTATTTAATATATATGATAGTTAGAGCTGTACTTATTTCATCTGACTATTATTGCTACTAACTATTGACAGATTCTTTGGCTACTGTGACCATGGGCGGGCCTTGCGACTTGGACTTGTCCCTATCTTATTGCTGGATCACTTTGATTTAAAATGGGTCTTAAGGTAATCCCTCATAACCTTAAGGGCTTTAACTCACCACATAAACAGATAAAGGCCTTCCGTTCCTATAAACTATTGGGAGCTGATGTTCTTCTTCTACAGGAGACGCACTTCTTCTCTCAAAACCACTCATTATACTTTGATAAAGCCTTTCAGCAGGGTTACTATACCACATATGAGTCCAAGACATGAGGTACTGCTATATTTATCATATTTATATATATTTGTTTATATTTTATTTATGGGACACGGACATAAAAAATTAAATGTGCTAATTTTAAAGGCTTATATGCAAGTTATTGCCATAAAAAGTGTTTTGGGACCCGGGTCCTGCCCCATGGGACATGTATCAGTTCAAAAGTTTCAAAAACAGATGTTTTTTCGGGAGCAGTGGTTTTAATAATGCTTAAAGTGAAACAATAAAAATGAAATATTCCTTTAAATATCATGCCTGGGGGGGTGTCCTTAGTATGCCTGTAAAGTAGCACCACTTTCCCGTGTTTATAACAGTGCCAAAGCAAAATTACATTTCTAAAGGAAAAAGTGTCATCCAAAACTGCTCGCGGCTGTAATGTATTGTCGGATCTTGGCAATATAGATGAAAAAATACCAAAAATACCAAAAAAAATGGCATGGATGTCCCCCCAAAATCCATACCAGGCCCTTCAGGTCTGATATGGATATTAGGGGAAACCCGCGCCCAATTTTTCTAAAAAATGGTGTGGGTGGCCCCCAGGCCCCCAGGCACTATATACTCTGAACAGCAGTATATATGCTATACGGCCTGCCCTATATACTCTGCAGAAAATTGGGCCTTAGGTGTTGGGGGTACCAGAACACTGTAAGCCTTCACAGTTACTCTTGTTGGGTGCAGGAACAGGCTATGCATTGAAATATTATATCAAAAATTGTAATTACATGCCTCTGTTAAACAGGGGTAGAAAAATTGGGCCTTGGGTGGTGGTGCCCCAAACCAAAAATATTGTTGGAAGCTAGCATCATCAAGATTGAGGAGTAATAGGATAGTCAGCATGGGCAGTCTTCAAGGGGTCCCACATCCATAGCAAATTCAATTAGTTACATCAGCATCAGGAGCTTGATAGCTGCTGATCCAAGACTGAGACTGATCCAAGACTCTCCGAGACACTCTTTTCGTCCGCATCTTCCTCCGGCTTCTTCTTCCCCGCTTCGTTCTCCGGACGATCTGCATCCATAGGAGGTTCCCGCTGTGTGACGCTTCTGTTCTTCTGCCACCTGGTGACCCCGCCCCCCACTGACATCACGGGGAAAGCCATAGGGAAGTAACCGTGAAGTCCCCGTGCTTCAGAGGGGGCGGGTCACCGGGTGGCCCCACCCTCAGTTATATAAGAACTGTCAGAAGAACAGAAGCGTCACACAGAGGGGAACCTCCCATGGATGCGGATCGTCCGGAGAACGAAGCGGGGAAGAAGACACAGGAGGAAGATACGGACGAGAAGACCGAAGGAAGAAGCAGAGGGTCGGAGAAAGAAGAGGAAGAAGCAGGGGAAGAACAAGATGGAGGAATAAAAAAGGAATAAAGACCAGAAGATGGAAGAAGAAGCGGGGAAAGAAGAAGACACTAATAAAGGAATTGTCAAAAACCGTCTTTTTTAACATTTGTGACACTTTTTTTGTGAGATGGTAGGGGTACATTTGTACCCCATTACCATTTCACACAGGGGGGGTGGGATCTGGGGGTCCCCTTGTTAAAGGGGCTTCCAGATTCCAATAAGCCCCCCGCCCCACAACCACCGGGTAAGGGTTGTGGGGATGAGGCCCTTGTCCCCATCAACATGGGGACATCCTCCCCATGTTGAGGGCATGTGGCCTGGTACAGTTCAGGAAGGGGGGCGCTCTCTCGTCCCCCCCTCTTTTCCTGTGGCTTGCCAGGTTGCGTGCTCAGATAAGGGTCTGGTATAGATTTTTAGTGGGCCCCACGGCATTTTTTTTTAATTTTGTCACGGGGTTCCCCTTAAAATCCATACCAGACCTGAAGGGTCTGGTATGGATTTTGAGGGGGACCCCTACACCATTTTTAAAAAAAAATTTGGCACAGGGTTCACCTTAATATCCATACCAGACCTGAAGGGCCTGGTATGGAATTTGGGAGGACCCCCCACGCATTTTCTTTTAAATTTTGGTTCGGGGTTCCCCTTAATATTCATATCAGACCGAAAGGGTGACACCACCCTCAGTTATATAAGAACTGTCAGAAGAACAGAAGCGTCACTCAGCGGGAACCTCCCATGGATGCGGCTCGTCCGGAGAATGAAGCGGAGAAGAAGACACTGGAGAAAGATGCGGACCCAGGTTCCCAAACACTTTTTTTGACAATAGCTTGCATATTAACCTTTAAAATTAGCACTTTTGATTTTTCCCATAGACTTTTAAAGGGTGTTCCGCGGCTTTCGAATTAGCCACGAACACCCCAATTTGTTCGCTATTCGGCAAACGGGCGAACAGCCAATGTTCGAGTCAAACTCATGTTCAACCCGAACAGACAGCCCATCCCTACTCAAGACCCAGTAACCCAGTGGATGCTCTGTTGGAAAGGTCTCCAAGTCTGCTCTTGCCCCTAGATACTCCTGCACCATGTAATGCAGACGCTGGTGCTGGTTGCTTGAATTGATCAGACCTTGGCGCTGAGGACTGAAAAATTGTTTAAAGACATCAGTCACCTTCTCCATCGCTCTTCCTCTGACTGAACGAAGCCTCAGCAACACATTGACCAGGAAATTCTTACTTCCCAGGGTCTGGAAATGCTTTGCACAAATCTTTCTTCAAGGCCTCCTGAAGATGTTTCATCTTCTGCTCCCTCTGCGAAGGCAGGATAAGTTCTGCAACCTTACCCTTGTAACTTGAATCAAGAAGGGTTGCCAGCCAGTAATGATCCCTCTCCTTGATACCACAAATCCTATGGTCCTTTCGCAGGCTTTGCAGAATCAGGGAGGCCACGCAGCGTACGTTGCAGAGACATTCGATTCTGAGTCCTCTGGGTCACTAAGGATCACGTGATCCGTAACTACCTCCTCCCAGCCACATACAACTCCTTGGGTTTCTGGGGACTGAAAACAATCCCTTGAAGACTGCTGCTGAGTGTTATCCTCTACATCCATGCTGACACAATCCTCCTCCTGCAGGAAATGTGAATGATTCCGCGCAAAGGAAGTGAATACTAACAACAAAACAAAAAACTAAAAGAACTGCTGCCCCTAATAATTACTACCACTAGGTGGAGTATGTGATTGGAAAGAAAATAAAGTAGATATGGCGCTGTTCTATATCTGTGTTTAAAACTAAACTAAATAAATAAATTGTTTGGTGAATATACACGTGAAGGTGCAACTAGCGTATACACTACATAGCTTTACATGTGTCCTTTCACAAAGAGAAGGAAAATATAATAATCAAACAAATATAAATACAGTGCCAATTGGTTAAATAACCTCTGTGCAAATATGCCAAGTACTAGACCAATAAATCCTCCGCAAAAAATTTGTGTAGCCCCCCTGGCGTTTTCCCGAGTGTGGCTCGGGGTTAAAATTCAGTCCCATTAGTGGTAACCCCGAGCCACACTCGGGATCGCATTGCAGGATCCTGGTGCGGCGTTACCTACCTTGTCCCCGGGATCCTGCGATGTCCCCCACTGTGTCTGCGGGCTGTGTCCTCTGGCCAAAGCCTCTCCGTTCCCTGCGAGCGTCGCGACGCACGGGGGCGGAGCCTGGCAGCAAATTCAAAAAACTGTAAAAATCATAACACATACAGTACTGTAATCTTACAGATTACAGTACTGTATTAAATTATTTCACATCCCTTTTGTCCCCAGTGCTTTGTCCTATGCCCTGCATGCAGTTCTATGTTATATATACTGTTCCGGCAAGATGGCGTCATTCCCCCCTCGGGAATCACCGAGGGACGTCAGGGCATACGTTTGTCCCAATTTCTCCACCATCCTCTGGAGTACTTCTCGCTGGATACTGGCAACAGTAAGTGTTTGTTTTCCCAACTCACTTGACTGGTGCAAATGGGAAGTTTTGTTAAACTTTTTTTGCCTCAAGGAGGAGGTCTGGGGAATGGAGGATGGTGATGGGTCCGTACGGATGTACAGGGGTTGGGGAATGAGATGTGTCTTCTTCCCCCTTCCCCTCCCATTCCTGTCCTTCCCCCCCCTCCCCCTTCATTGCTTGTGGCCCCCCTTTTTTAATTATGCCCCTTTTTTACACAGCTATCACTACTTGATGCTGAATACGCCAAATATTTGGATCCAATGCATATTTCCAGCCGTCTTGTAGGAATTATAGGATATTAATCTTTGGAGACTTGGTACTTTCTACCCCTGTTGGGAACCACTGTTTGTCCACAGGATATCCGGGAAGGATGTGAGTGTTAGAGCCTCTGCATATTGCAGGAATTATAATACATTGACTAAGAGTAATATAAATAGTAATATGACGTTTTTTGATTTTCTAGAATGTGATGCATTTCCCTGAAGAAGACTTACCCTAAAAATATACAGGTTGAAACGCGTTGGATATTCACCACTCAACGCCACGGTTTTCATCTGTGGTGATTGTATTGAGTGGTGTGCTGTATCACTTTTCTTTGAAATTGTTATAGAGCTATGCAATATTAGCAATAGGAATTTTCTTATGAATTTTTTATCTTATCTTGATTTTGTATAAATAATTTTTCTTGATCTATAATAAAATTGATTTTAAGTAAACTTACAAATTTTCATTGCCTTAAAAATCCCGTTAGAGGTTATATATAATGTTCTACAATATATACTGTTCTTTCTGGCTGGAAACTGGAGATTGTCCATAGCAACCAAAAAGTGTCCCTTTACGTCAAAAATGGTTTTAGACCAGCTAGAAAACTGCGATAGTAAATTAGAACACTTGCAGAATTGAGCGATAGTGAATCGTGGGGAAATTTATTTTATTATTATTTTATTTTTATTTTTTTAATTATTTATTTTTATTTATTATATTATAATTTATGTTTTTGTGTTTCAAACTTTATCATACCCGGGATATCTACTAGACTCTTGTTTGGACAGATTTAAGTGTGTTATTGTTAAGAATTACAGACCTACAATATAAAACGCCAAATTTCCATGCAAAATAATTGTACCGCTTTCAGCACCTAAAATCCGAAATAATCATACCGCCAGGGAGGTTAAAATATGAATATTCCCATTAGTACATTAAAGTGCTTCTGTGCAAAAACTTTAAACATTAAAAATGAAAAACATAATATGTGTGTAGTCCCAACTTTAAATATCCAAAAAATATCCAAAAAATATTAAAGTGCATCTGTGCTGGTGAAAACAATAATTGTGTTGGTTTTTTCACTTTGCAAAGGTGATCACAGCATGCGTGCTTTATCCATGCTCTTATTGTGGCTACACTCACCGGAATCCCCCCCCCCCCCCTTGGGGTATGGAGCATTCACAGTATCTGCCACTGTGCAGCACTCTGGAGGCTGGATAACCCCCGATGTATTAATGGTTTCCACTCTTGTCCCATAAGTCCTCCTCTGCTACTTCTTCCAGTAATGTCTCCTTTATATTTTGTACCTCATGGATTGTCTTGTCTGCATCTGACATCACTTCCTGTCTGTACCTGACAGAGGAAGTAATGTGATGTCATGGCTCCCCCTGAGCCATGATTGGCCAAAGGCACCGTGCCTTTGTCCAATTATGGCTCTCTTAGCAGAGCGCGCTGTGATTGGTCAAAGCATGCAGGTCAGGTGCATGCTTTGGCCAATCATCATACAGCAATGCACTGCGACTATTCCAGACACATGTTTCAGGGGGTGTGGTGAAAGGGTACACTCATCCATACCTTCTAGAGCTGTAAGGCTCTATGATCTCTTTGGCAACAGACCTCTATGAAGGTGTTTCAAATAAGCCCCCCAATCAAACACTGGCACACACTATTTAGTGCTATTCATTCGGCTATAGCTCTGAACTGGTGATCCCCAACAGTTCCTTGGTTCCAGGTGTTTCTTCAAATGGAGTCTATTAACCACTTCAGCCCCGGAAGGATTTACCCCCTTCCTGACCAGAGCACTTTTTACAATTTGGCACTGCGTCGATTTAACTGCTAATTGCGCGGTCATACAATGCTGTACCCAAACGAAATTTGCGTCCTTTTCTTCCCACAAATAGAGCTTTCTTTAGATGGTATTTGATCACCATTGCCGTTTTTATTTTTTGCGCTATAAACGGAAAAAGACCGAAAATTTTGAAAAAAAAAGATATTTTCTACTTTTTGTTATAAAAAAATCCAATAAACTCAATTTTAGTCATACATTTAGGCCAAAATGTATTCGGCCACATGTCTTTGGTAAAAAAAATGTCAATAAGCGTATATTTATTGGTTTGCGCAAAAGTTATAGCGTCTACAAACTAGGGTACATTTTCTGGAATTTACACAGCTTTTAGTTTATCACTGCCTATGTCATTTCTTGAGGTGCTAAAATGGCAGGGCAGTACAAAACCCCCCAAATGACCCCATTTTGGAAATTAGACACCCCAAGGAAATTGCTGAGATGCATGTTGAGCCCATCGAATATTCATTTTTTTTGTCTCAAGTGATTGAATAATGACAAAAAAAAAAAAATTACAAAAAGTTGTCACTAAATGATATATTGCTCACACAGGCCATGGGCATATGTTGAATTGCACCCCAAAATACATTTAGCTGCTTCTCCTGAGTATGGGAATACCACATGTGTGGGTCTTTTTGGGAGCCTAGCCGCGTACGGGGCCCCGAAAACCAAGCACCGCCTTCAGGATTCCTAAAGGCTTACATTTTTGATTTCACTCCTCACTACCTATCACAGTTTTGAAGGCCATAAAATGCCCAGATGGCACAACCCCCCCCCCCCAAATGACCCCATTTGGGATAGTAGACACCCCAAGCTATTTGCTGAGAGACATGTTGAGTCCATGGAATATTTTATATTTTGACACAAGTTGTGGGAAAATTACAAACTTTTTTTTTCTTTTTTTTTGCACAAAGTTGTCACTAAATGATATATTGCTCAAACATGCCATGGGCATATGTGGAATTACACCCCAAAATACATTCTGCTGCTTCTCCTGAGTATGGGGATACCACCTGTGTGGGACTTTTTGGGAGCCTAGCTGCGTACGGGGCCCCGAAAACCAATCACCGCCTTCAGGATTTCTAAGGGCATAAATTTTTGATTTTACTCTTCACTACCTATCACAGTTTTGAAGGCCATAAAATGCCAAGATGGCACAAACCCCCCCCCCCCCCCAAATGACCCCATTTTGGAATGTAGACACCCCAAGCTGTTTTCTGAGAGGCATGTTGAGTCCATGGAATATTTTATATTTTGCCACAAGTTGCAGGAAAATGACAAACTTTTTTTTTTTTTGCACAAAGTTGTCACTAAATGATATATTGCTCAAACATGCCATGGGCATATGTGGAATTACACCCCAAAATACATTCTGCTGCTTCTCCTGAGTATGGGGATACCACATGTGTGGGACTTTTTGGGAGCCTAGCTTCATACGGGGCCCCAAAAACCTATCACCGCCTTCAGGATTTCTAAGGGCGCAAATTTTTGATTCACTCCTCACTACCTATCACAGTTTCCAAGGCCATAAAATGCCAAGATAGCACAACCCCCCCCCCCCCCCAAATGACCCCATTTTGGAAAGTGGACACCCCAAGCTATTTGCTAAGAGGCATAGTGAGTATTATACAGCTCTCATTTGTTTTTGAAAATGAAGAAAGACAAGAAAAAACATTTTTTTTTTCTTTTTTCAATTTTCAAAACTTTGGGAAAAAAAGTGAGGTTTGCAAATTACTCACTATACCTCTCAGCAAATAGCTTGGGGTGTCTACTTTCCAAAATAGGGTCATTTTGGGGGGGGGGGGGTTGTGCCACCTGGGCATTCCATGGCCTCCGAAACTGTGATAGGCAGTGAAGAGTGAAATCAAAAATTTACGCCCTTAGAAAGCCTGAAGGCGGTGCTTGGTTTTCGGGGTCCCGTACGCGGCTAGGCTCCCAAAAAGTCTCACACATGTGGTATCCCCGTACTCAGGAGAAGCAACAGAATGTATTTTGGGGTGTAATTTCACATATTCCCATGGCATGTTTATGTAATATATCATTTAGTGACAACTTTGTGCAAAAAATAAAAATAAATTGTCTTTTTCCTGCAACTTGTGTC
Source organism: Lithobates septentrionalis (assembly GCA_037952835.1). NCBI lineage: Eukaryota > Metazoa > Chordata > Amphibia > Anura > Ranidae > Lithobates > Lithobates septentrionalis. The sequence goes on from JBBDGP010000812.1 coordinate 2,696,142, forward strand.
ACAATATAAAAAAAAATATGGACTCGACATGCCTCTCAGCAAATAGCTTGGGGTGTCTACTTTCCAAAATTGGGTCATTTGGGGGGGGGGGATTGAACTGTCCTGGAATTTTATGCACAACATTTAGAAGCTTATGTCACACATCACCCACTCTTCTAACCACTTGAAGGCAAATCCCTTTCTGACACTTTTTGTCTACATGAAAAAATAATTTTTTTTTGCAATAAAATTACTTTGAACCCCCAAACATTATATATTTTTTTAAAGCAAATGCCCTACAGATTAAAATGGTGGGTGTTTCATTTTTTTTTCACACAGTATTTGCGCAGCAATTTTTCAAACGCATTTTTTTGGGAAAAAAACACACTTTTTTTAAATTTTAATGCACTAAAACACACTATATTGCCCAAATGTTTGATGAAATAAAAAAGATGATCTTAGGCTGAGTACATGGATACCAAACATGACATGCTTTAAAATTGCGTACAAACGTGCAGTGGCAACAAACTAAATACATTTTTAAAAGCCTTTAAAAGCCTTTACAGGTTACCACTTTAGATTTACAGAGGACGTCTACTGCTAAAATTACTGCCCTCGATCTGACCTTCGCGGTGATACCTCACATGCATGGTGCAATTGCTGTTTATATTTGACGCCAGACCGACGCTTGCGTTCGCCTTTGCGTGAGAGCAGGGGGGGACAGGGGTGCTTTTTTTTTTTTTTCTTTATTATTTTTTTGCTTTTTTATCTTATTTTTAAACTGTTCCGTTCATTTTTTAATTTTTTTAATCATTTTTATTGTTATCTCAGGGAATGTAAATATCCCCTATGATAGCAATAGGTAGTGACAGGTACTCTTTTTTGAAAAAAATTGGGGTCTATTAGAACCTAGATCTCTCCTCTGCCCTCAAAGCATCTGACCACATCAAGATCAGTGTGATAAAATGCTTTCCCAATTTCCCAATGGCGCTGTTTACGTCCGGCGCAATCTAAGTCATGAAATGCTCGTAGCTTCCGGTTTCTTAGGCCATAGAGATGATTGGAGCCATTCTGGTCTCTGATCAGCTCTATGGTCAGCTGGCCGAATCACCGGCTGCATTTTTGGGTTCCCTGTTGGGACAGGAGAGCCAGAGAAAAACATGAAAGACGGTGGGGGGGAGCATTCCCTCCCACTGCTTGTAAAAGCAGTCTAGAGGCTAATTAGCCGCTAGGATTGCTTTTACATGAAAGCCGACTGCTGGCTGAAAAGAATGATACCAAGATGATACCTAAACCTGCAGGCATCATTCTGGTATAACCACTCAAAGTCCAGCAACATACCAGTAGGTTGCTGGTCCTTGTTGGGCATATATTGTAAACTATTTTTTCATGCAGCCTGTGGGCTGAACGAAAAAAAGATATTGATCGGTGGGTATGCCCACCATTAGAATACCTCCCTTCATCCACCCACTTCTAATGATGGGCATACATGCACCGTTTATATATGCAGAAGCATGGGGGCATCCTCCCACAAAAGGTAGGAGCAAATCGCTCCTCCACCCACTGCTGCCCCCACGCTTCGGCATATATGCTGAAGTATGTAACTGTGGTGGTGAAATCCCCTCCGACAGCGCTGGAGTCACGGCTTTATGTATCCTGGGAGCAAACGCTGTTGCTGTCAAGATAAATAAATCCGCGCTGCAACTGAATGGAGTACCTGCTAAGCAAATGATGGTTAACAATAAAACAAAGTAACATTACAGTATAACAGTAATGCCGCGTACACACGGTCGGACTTTTCGTCTACAAAAGTCAGACAGCCTGTCCGACAGACTTCCGGCAGACTTTCGGCAGACTTGCGGCGGACTTGCGGCATACTTTCTAACGAACAGACTTGCCTACACACGACCACACAAAAGTCCGACGGATTCGTACGTGATGACGTACACCGGACTAAAATAAGGAAGTTCATAGCCAGTAGCCAATAGGTGCCCTAGCGTGGCTTTTTGTCCGTCGGACTAGCACACAGACGAGCGGATTTCGGGGTCCGTCGTAGTTACGACGTAAAGATTTGAAGCATGTTTCAAATCTAAAGTACGTCGGATTTGAGGCTAAAAAAGTACGTTGAAAGTCCGGAGAAGCCCACACACGATCGGATTACCAGCCAGCTTTAGTCCGTCAGCGTCCGTTGGACTTTTGTAGACGAAAAGTCCGACCGTGTGTACGCGGCATAAGACTTACCATACCTGCAAAGCAAATACAAAAAAAAATAGTAAAAAATAAAACATTTAAACGCAACCTGTGCCTAAAATATATATATGCCGAAGCATGGGGCATCCTCCCGCAAAAGGTAGGAGCAAATCGCTCCTCCACCCACTGCTGCCCCCACGCTTCGGCATATATGCTGAAGTATGTAACTGTGATGGTGAAATCACCTCCGACAGCGCTGGAGTCACGGCTTTATGTATCGTGGGAGCAAACGCTGTTGCTGTCAAGATAAATAAATCCGCGCTGCAACTGAATGGAGTACCTGCTAAGCAAATGATGGTTAACAATAAAACAAAGTAACATTGCAGTATAACAGTAAGACTTACCATACCTGCAAAGCAAAATACAAAAAAAAATAGTAAAAAAAAACATTTAAACGCAACCTGTGCCTAAAATATATATATGCCGAAGCATGGGGCATCCTCCCGCAAAAGGCAGGAGCAAATCGCTCCTCCACCCACTGCTGCCCCACGCTTCGGCATATATGCTGAAGTATGTAACTGTGGTGGTGAAATCACCTCCGACATCACTGGAGTCGCGGCTTTATGTATCGTGGGAGCAAACGCTGTTGCTGTCAAGATAAATAAATCTGCTCTGCAGCTGAATGGCGTACCTGCTAAGCAAGTGATGGTTAACAATAAAACCAAGTAACATTACAGTATAACAGTAAGACTTACCATACCTGCAAAGCAAATACAAAAAAAAATAGTAAAAAATAAAACATTTAAACGCAACCTGTGCCTAAAATATATATATGCCGAAGCATGGGGGCATCCTCCCGCAAAAGGCAGGAGCAAATCGCTCCTCCACCCACTACTGCCCCCACGCTTCGGACATATATGCTGAAGTATGTAACTGTGGTGGTGAAATCAAGTCCGACAGCACTGGAGTCACGGCTTTATGTATCGTGGGAGCAAACGCTGTTGCTGTCAAGATAAATAAATCCGCTCTGCAGCTGAATGGTGTACCTGAAAACAAAAAAATGGTTACCAAACATGATAAAAACATAACAACAATAAAACATTGCAGAATAGAATACAGTAAAAAAGAGCAGAACAATAGAGAGAGAATAGAAAGAGAGAATAATAAAACGACAACTATTTTTGGTTTTTATTATTTTATATTTGCTACCATACACTCAACTAGTGTATGGTAGCATTCAAAACATTCACCAATGCAAAGACCAGGATTGTCAGGACAGAAGGGACAATAACAGTGGGGGGCCCCCCTAAATCCGCGCTTGCTGCAGACACGACATCTTTTTTGGGGGCTCGTTGGGTAGGGGTACTCGGGAGGACATAAAGAAAATGCCTCTCATGCAGCCGGCTTACTGCGTTTGGTTGGGAAAGGTGAGGTGGAGCACCGTCTGGAAACAGAAGGGCTCTGACGATCTCTTCCTGGAATTTAAGAAAGGATCCAGTCCGTCCTGAAGCTCTGTATAGCACATAAGCGTTCAGCAAAGTCAATTGAAATAAATAAACAGACACTTTTTTGTACCAGCGTCTGGCCTTACGGGCAACTAGGTACGGCGCCAACAACTGGTCGTTGAGGTCCACCCCTCCCATATTTTGGTTATATTCGTGGACACAGAGGGGTTTCTCCACAACACCAGTCGCCGTAGTAATTTGGGTCGTCGTGTCTGCATGAAGGGCGGTAAGAACGAAGACATTCTTATTATCCCTCCACTTCATAGCGAGCAAATTAATACACTGCAAGCAGGCTCTCTCCCCCAGCCTAAAACGGGAATCTACAAGCCGCTGGGGAAAGCCCCGGCGATTAGGTCGCACTGTTCCACATGCTCCAATCTGATGATCAAAAAGGTGACTAAAAAGTGGCACGCTCGTGTAATAATTGTCCACGTACAAGTGGTACCCCTTTCCGAATAAGGGTGACACCAAGTCCCACACTATCTTGCCAGCACTTCCTATGTAGTCAGGGCAGTTTGTCGGCTCTACGTGACTATCTTTGCCCTCGTAAACCATAAAACTACATGTATAGCCTGTGGCCCTGTCACAGAGCTTATACATCTTGACCCCGTATCTGGCACGCTTGCTGGGAAGGTACTGTTTAAATGACAAGCGGCCAGAAAACGTAATCAGGGACTCATCAATGCAGACAACTTGATGGGGAGTAAACAAGTCTGCAAAACGTTGGTTGAAGTGGTTTACGAGGGGCCGAATTTTGTAGAGTCGATCGTATTCAGGGTCTCCACGAGGACGACAGAGTTCATTGTTGTTGAAGTGCATGAACCGCAAAATCTGCTCGTATTGTGCCCTGGCCATGGAGGCAGAGAATTAGGGCATATAGTAAATTGGGTCAGTGGACCAATATGACCGCAACTCACTCTTTTTATTCATGCCCATGTTGAGGGAAAGGCCCAGAAAGATCTTAAATTCGGAAACCGTAATTGGTTTCCAATCTCTGGCAAGGGAGGACTGGGGAATAGTGGTGATGTGTTGACCAGCATACAAATTGCTTTGGTCCACAATAGATCTATAGAGATCTTCGGTGAAAAACAGCAAATAAAAATCCAGTGACGTAAAATCAACTGTTTCCACCTGAATTCCGGGTTGGCCAGTGAATGGGGGAAGTACGGGTGCTGCAGAAGTGGTGGGTTCCCAATTCGGATTGGAGAATGCAGCAGGAAGGGCACTATGGGCACGATGGGCCTGTGCTCGTCTTCTTGGTGGCAGCGGGACACTACTTGTGCTTGGCACCTCGCCAGCTTGAACTGCACTTATGGGACTCGCCCCGTCACCACGTGATACTGCAGTGCTGGATGTACGACCAGGGTGTACTAGGCCGCTGGTGCTTGCCAGTTCACCAGAAGGAATAGTGGCGCTAGTACTTCTCTGCTCCATATGAGGGACCTGCGGTTCTTGCACTTCAAGGACAGAAGAAGAAGATTGGGGTCTGGTATGCCTGACCTTGGCAGGGACCACAATTCCGTCATCAGAGCTATCTGTCATGGAGCCGCTGTCGTCTACAGGATCGTATTCTGAGCCTGAATCTGACAGATGAGTGACTTCCTCTTCACTATCTGTCATGCTCAGAAACATGTAGGCCTCTTCACTAGTGTACCTTCGATTTGCCATTTTGGGCTCTAAATTTAGGGGTACACTAGTGAGACTCACAGGCAAAAAAGCTCCTGACTGTCAGCGACTGTATCAAAAGGCTACCAAAAAACTGTTAGCGATCGCAGGGATCAGGCCTGACTCTGCGAATGCTGCAGTTATGTGTGCTTAGTGTTTTGTAAGAGTCAGTGTTCTATCGATACTGCACTTGGGTGGGTTGGGCAGGGCTGGGCCGAGGGGCAAAACGCAGGTGCTAGCAGGTATCTGGGCTGATCCCGCTAACACTGTTTTTGGGAACCCTAAACTGCTGGTGACGCTAGTATAGATCTGATCGGATCAGATATTGATCCGTTCAGATACTATAGCACTAAGGGAGGTGTATGCTACGTGTGTGGGTGTTAGCGGTATTGGCGCTAACCTGACGCTGCCTGGGGCGACGCAGCCCTTATCTGACTCTAAAAACTTAACTTATATCACCGCCGGGCGATTAGGGGGTTAAACCTTTATAAGGTAATTAACGGCGGGTGCCCTGAAACTATAATAAACTATAAAAAACAAACTAACTAACCAGCGTCACCCGTAACAGTTATGCCCCGTACACACGGTCGGATTTTCCGACGGAAAATGTGTGATAAGACCTTGTTGTCGGAAATTCTGACCGTGTGTAGGCTCCATCACACATTTTCCATCGGATTTTCCGACACACAAAGTTTGAGAGCAGGCTATAAAACTTTCCGACAACAAATCCGTTTCGGAATTTCGGATCGTGTGTACACAAATCCGAAGCACAAAATGCCACGCATGCTCAGAATAAATAAAGAGATGAAAGCTATTGGCTACTGTCCCGTTTATAGTCCCGACGTATGTGTTTTACGTCACTGACAGCTTTGTGTGACTGTGTGTATGCAAGACAAGTTTGAGCCAACATCTGTCGGAAAAAATCCTAGGATTTTGTTGTCGGAATGTCTGATCAATGTCCGACCGTGTGTACGGGGCATTATACGGTGATCACTGGTGAAAGGGTTAACTAGGGGGCAATCAGGGGGTTAAAACCTTTATTAGGTAGTATATGGGGGTCCCTGTCGCTATAAAACGCTGACGGCGAACCTATATACTTACCTCCCTAACTAGCGTCACCTGTGATCAGAAAAACGATCGCTTAGTGACACTGGCCATGGGGGGTGATCAAGGGGTTAAAACTTTATTAGGGGGGTTAGGGGGGTACCCTAGACCTAAAGGGGGGTACCCTAGACCTAAAGGGTGCTAACCCTAACTGCCCTACCACTTATAACTGTCACAAACTGACACCAATGCAAAAAAAAAACTGCTATTGGTGTCACTGTGACAGGGGGTACAGGGGGGTGATCAGGCGGTGATCGGGGGTGATGGGGGGATGAAAAGTGTGCCTAGTGTGTTCTACTGAAAGTGTTGTGTTGGTGCAACTCACATTGATGTCTTCTTTCCTCGGCGCCGGAACGAAAAGACCGACTCGAGGAGAGATGACATCACTTCCTCTGCCGCTGTTTACATTACAGCAGCAGAGGAAGAATTTCATTCATGGGGAGCAATCGTGAGGGGGTGGCCACGAATGGGCCTGTATAGCTTCCCCACTGATGCCGACCGCTTCGGGCACCGGGGGGGGCATGACGCGTCCCCAGCCCGCGGGAGGCAGATCACGTACCAGGTACGTGATTTTGCCCATGCCATTCTGCCGCAGTGTATCTGCGTTAGGTGGTCGGCAACTGGCTAAGTTAATGGAAAGAATACACCATTCTCTCATGGACTCCATGCAAATTTCTGACCACAAATGGGGCTCTTGGCCAGCCAAACCTGCTGGATAGGCCAAAGGAACTCGGACCTCGGGTTTGTACTTTTACCCCCTAAATAAGCTCTGACAACACAGCTTATGATGATACACCAAACTATTCCGTATATGCAGATGTATTCTTATATTGCTCTATGCACACATTATTATATCTGATCTATCTATTTCTTTTCAGGTTTAAGTTATGTTTTTATTGTATATACTAGTTCTTGGAGAGTGACACTTATAAACTACCATGGTTTATTTTTTCTTGTCTTACGAATGATATAGAAAAATGTTGTTTTCTGTATATGCAGCACACCCAATGCAAGTTATATGTTCTTGTAACTGCCTTACTTACCTCAATAAAAATGTTTGTAAACAAAAAAAAAAGTTATCCTGGACAAATCTGCACATAAATTTATTGTTTGATGTTTTTCAAATTCTTTAATAAATAAGCACAAATGGGTTCACTGCAGTTTTTCAAAGGTCTATTCATTACAATTTAGTAATGTTTGTAAGCAAGATGGTAATCAAATGTTTTAGCCTCCACCCATAGTTAAAGTACAAAACTTTGCAAATGTTTTAAGCAGGTGTGAAAAAATGCTGAAAAGCAAGAATGCTTTCAAAAATAGATATTTTAATTGTTTATTTTTATCAATTTACAAAATGCAAAATGAGCAAACAAGAAAAATCAAAATCAAATAGGGTTGCACCGATACCAGTTTTTTAAGACTGAGTACGTTTACCGATACTTTTCCTCAAGTACTTGCCGATACCGATTACAGATACCTATTTTTAATTTTTTTTTTAATTTACATTTTTATAACTTTAACTTTTCTTTTAGTGGAGAGGTGGGGAGGGGGTTATTAGTTAGGGTGGCGAGGTGTGGAGGGGGTTATTGTTTTGGGGGGAGAAGTGGGGTTATTGTTTTTGGCGGAGAGGTGGGGTTATTGTTTTGGGTGGAGAGGTAGGGTTATTGTTTAGGGTGGTGAGATGGGGTTATTGTTTAGGGTGGAGAGGCGGGGTTATTGTTTAGGGTGGAGAGGTGGGGTTATTGTTTTGGGTGCAGAGGTGGGGTTATTGTTTAGGGTGGAGAGGTGGGGTTATTGTTTAGGGTGGAGAGGTGGGGTTATTGTTTTGGGTGGAGAGGTGGGGTTATTGTTTTGGGTGGAGAGGTAGGGTTATTGTTTAGGGTGGAGAGATGGGGTTATTGTTTAGGGTGGAGAGGTGGGGTTATTGTTTAGGGTGGAGAGGTAGGGTTATTGTTTTGGGTGGAGAGGTGGGGTTATTGTTTAGGGTGGAGAGGTGGGGTTATTGTTTAGGGTGGAGAGGTGGGGTTATTGTTTTGGGTGCAGAGGTGAGGTTATTGTTTAGGGCGGAGAGGTGGGGTTATTGTTTAGGGTGGAGAGGTGGGGTTATTGTTTTGGGCGGAGAGGTGGGGTTATTGTTTTGGGTGGAGAGGTAGGGTTATTGTTTAGGGTGGAGAGATGGGGTTATTGTTTAGGGTGGAGCGGTGGGGTTATTGTTTAGGGTGGAGAGGTGGGGTTATTGTTTAGGGTGGAGAGGTGGGGTTATTGTTTAGGGTGGAGAGGTGGGGTTATTGTTTTGGGTGGAGAGGTGGGGTTATTGTTTAGGGATCGGAGAGGTGGGGTTATTGTTTAGGGTGGAGAGGTGGGGTTTTTGTTTTGGGAGGAGAGGTGGGATTATTGTTTTGGGTGGAGAGGTAGGGTTATTGTTTAGGGTGGAGATATGGGGTTAAGGACACGGCGGCCCTGCTCCTTAACAACTAATGACTGCCTGTATTCTTTTGTATACATTTCATCTGTCAGCGGGGGAATCGGCGCATTTGCACGAGTACTGATACTCGTGCAAATGCTTAGTATCCGCACCAATATCGATACCATTATCGGTATCATTGCAACCCTAAAATCAAATCAATATTTAGTGTGACTACCCTCTGCTTCTAACAAGCATCAATTCTTACACTTGCACACTTTGTACACTTGCACAAGTTTTTAGGATAAGAGTCAAGTGTTTGATTAACCAATTAGACCAAGCAGGTGCTAATGTTCATCAATTTCATATGTAGGTTGAAACACATATTTACTTTTATTAATAAACACATTAACGGAAACAGAAACAGCTGTGTAGGAGGCTTAAAACTGGGTGAGGAACAGCCACACTCTGCTACTAAGGTGAGGTTGTGGAAGACAGTTTCATGTCACAGAAAATACATCATGGCAAGACTGAGCACAACAACAAGACACAAAGTAGTTATACTGTAATGCATCAGCAAGGTCTATGCCAGGCAAAGATTTCAAAGCAGACTGGGGTTTCAAGGTGTGCTGTTCAAGCTCTTTTGAAGAAGCACAAAGAAACAGGCAACATTGAGGACCATAGACACATAGGTCAGCCTAAGAAATTGAATGCAGCAGATGAAAGACATATCATGCTTACTTCCCTTCAACATCGAAAGATGTCCAGCAGTGCCATCACCAGCACAGTGCTGGCGAAAACCAGTGGGACTCAGGTACACCCATCTACTGTCCAAAGTAGTCTGGCCAGAAGTGGTCTTCATGGAAACAAAGCTAAGTGACTCAACTATGCATGAAAACACAGGTGCTTTGGACTGATGAGCCAAAATGTGAAATATTTGGCTGTAGCAGGAGGCAGTTTGTTGACTAAGGGCTGGAGAGCGGTACAATAATCAATGTCTGCAGGCAACAGTGAAGCATGGTGGCGGTTCCTTGCAAGTTTGGGGCTGCAATTCTGCAAATGGAGTTGGAGATTTGGTCAGGATCAATGAGATCCTCAATACTGAGAAATATAAGCAGACACTTATCCATCATGCCATACCATCAAAGAGACATGTGATTGGCCCCAAATTTATTCTGCAGCAGAACAACGACCCCAAACATACAGCCAATGTCATTAAGAACTATGTTCAGCATAAACAAAGAACAAAGAGTCCTGGAAGTGGTGGTTTGGCCCCCACAGAGCCCTGAGCTCAACATCATTAAGTCTTTTGCGGATTACAAGATGAGACAGAAGGATTTGAGGCAGCCTGCATTTAACAGAAGATCTGTGGTTAGTTCTCCAAGATGTTTAGAGCAACCTACTTGCTGAGTTTCTTCAAAAACTGTGCGCAAGTGTACCTAGAAGAATTGATGCTGTATTGAAGGCAAAGGGTGGTCACACCAAATATTGATTTGGTTTGGATTTCTCTTCTGTTAATTTACTTTCCATTTTGTTAATTGATAAAAATAAAATATTAACCCTTCTATTTCTGAAAGCATTCTTAATTTACAGCATTTTTTTCATACTTGCCTAAACCCTTTGCACAGTAATGTGTAACTAAAATCTATTTATTATTTATTTGTTTTAGCTTTGGACAGAGTGAAGAGGGGTTAGGACACCTATCTGATTTTTATTGCTGTCTGTGCCCCCGTTAGGGAGATTCACCCTCTCTATTTGTCTTGTTTACCATTGTAAAAAATGAAAGCAAAAGAAAATCCCACACTTTGCGTTGTTCCCAAAAAAGTTATAGAGGGGAAATCTTCCAACGTGGACACTAGTTCTGGTCACCGTGGAGACAACCAGGTTTTTTTTGCTTTGGAGGGATATTTGGTTATGAGACAGCAAATTAAAGGAAATCTCCCCAATAGCTGGCAAAAAAAAACCTGACAGGAGTTATAGCCCTCCCTTACTCCATCCAAAAAAAAAAAAGTTTTTTCCTTTAGTTCTACTTTGAACTCAGCAACAGAAAAAGTATCATTAACCTCTTAAGGAACGCCCCACGTACATATACTGCGGCCAGGTGGCCCTTTAGTGCAAATTCACTTTCCTGTACTTAATTGTTTGTTCCTGCTCTGGGGTGTGCATGCTCAACGGACGAGCCCCACTCCCGCTGCAATGGCCACTGGGGCCCGCCGATTGTTCCAAGGAGAGGCAGAACGGCGGTCTGCCAATGTAAACAAGGCAGATCGTCATCCTGCCAGAGAAGAAAATGGAGATCTTGGAGATTTTGTGTTTCTGCTAAGCAGAAACATGGATCTCTGTTTTCCTCCAGCGTCAGCATTCCCCCCACAGTTAGAAATCAATCCCTAAGAACACACTTAACCCTTTGATTGCCCCTGGTGTTAACCCCTTCCCTATCAGTGTCATTTATACAGTGACAGTGCATTTTTTTTTAGCACTGATCACTGTATTGGTCCTCAAAAAGTGTCACTTAGTGTCAGATTTGTCCGCCGCAATCACACTAAAAATTGCTGATCGCCGCCATTACTAGTAAAAACAATAAAAAAATAAAATAAAAAGTCCATGCAATTATCCCATAGTTTGTAGACGCTATAACTTTTGCTCAAACCAATCAATATACGCTTATTGGGATTTTTTTTTACCAAAAAATATGTAGCAGAATAAATATTGGCCTAAATGTATGAAGAAATTCGATTTTTTTTTAAATTTTATTGGATATGTTTTATAGCAGAAAGTAAAAAATATTGTTTTTTTTTTTCAAAATTGTTGTTTTTTTTGTTTATAGCGCAAAAAAAAATTGCAGAGATGATCTAATACCACCAAAAGAAAGCTCTATTTGTGGGGAAAAAAATGTATTTGTGTACAGTGTGGCACGACCGTGCAATTGTCAGTTAACTTCTTGCCGACCAGCCACCGCCATCATCATACTGTTGCAGGTTAGTATGGCTGCGCAAACTGCCATAGATGTACATCGGCTGCTTTAAGAGCTATAGGGGGAACGCGTGCGATGCCCGGAGCTGATGCGCGTGGCTGGCAGACATGATGTCCGCCGGCGACCCGCAATCGCTCCTCAGAGAGCCAGAACGGGGATCTGTCAATGTAATCAGACACATCCCCATTCTGTCAGGGAAGTAGAGAGAGATCTGCTGTTCCTAGTGATCAAGAACAGCGATCTATCTCTACTCCCTGTAAGTCCACTCCCCTCACAGTTAGAAACACCTCCCTAGGGAACACTTAACCACTTGATCGCCCCCTAGTGTTAACCCCTTCCCTGCCAGTGACATTTATACAGTAATCAGTGGCTATTTATAGCACTGATCACTGTATGTCAATGGTCCCAAAAGTGTCCAATCTGTCCGCAGCAATGTCGCAGTCCCACTATAAATTGTTGATCACTGCCCTTACTAGTAAAAAAAAAATCATAATAAAAATGCCATAAATACAATATATCCCCTATTTTGTAGTTGCTATAACTTTTGCACAAACCAATCAAAATATGTTTATTGAGATTTTTTTTGCCAAACTGATGAAGAAATTTGTTTTTTTACTTTTTTTGGGGGGATATTTATTAGAGCAAAAAGTTAAAAGTATTGTGGTTTTTTTTTCCAAAATTGTCGCTCTTTTTTATTTATAGAGCAAAAAATAAAAACTGCACAGGTGATCAAATACCACCAAAAGAAGACTCTATTTGGGTGGAAAAAAAGGACAACGTCACATGACTGCACAATTGTCAGTTAAAGCAACGCAGTGCCATATGGCAAAAAATGGCCTGGTCAGGAATGTGGTAAAACCTTCCGGAGCTGAAGTGGTTAAATAACGTCTGACCCAAGGGATATTGTTACATGGTTATCTAAAAGAAAGCTTTACCTACCCTTTTTTGTTTTTTACTCATTTTTTTCTTTTTACTCCGGCATTTAATTGTTTCAGTTATTTAGATAATATTTCATTTTGTTTTTTTATAAAGCCATTATTATCTTTAATAGCTAACACACATTTCTCATTACTATTCAACAAAAATAAGACTAGAAAACATTCTTTGTGTATTACTGTATAATAACTTTTGTTATAATAATGCAGATGGAAGCATAGGACATGTTGTTGATCTTTAATAATAAGTCATTTTGGATTTGTTGTGTTCCCAGCATGTCTCCCCTTTAGCCATATAAACGGTTCTTTTTATATGTCCTCTGGTGATAAATCAAAGACCCAGCTGTAGCGAGATTTCCCTCACTTTCAGTTTTGCCAAAAAGCTTCAAAGTTCTCTCTCAGGACATGAAAAAAAATTAAAAAGTTAAAAGGAGTCTTTTTCAGACAAGCAATTGAGACCTAAAACAATAACAACAAAAAAAGACTATTAAAATTTATTTGAGAGTCAGGTTTGAAGACTAATCTGAGGAGGCTTTGGACTAAATATCCATCTGTGATAAATTAGAGGATACAGCAGTGCCCTGCCAATAGCAGAGAGGTCAGGAGTGCAATCTCGTAATACTGAAAGATTATAACAGCATTACTTTTTATATAAGGACAGATCGAGAAACAAAGCCTGCCAAAAAAATCTAACTCCCATTATTCATAAATGTTCCATCTGTAATGGATGCCGAAACATAATAGCGGCACACTGCCCTTGTGCTAAAGATAGACAAGTGAAAAAAAAAAAAAGACTTTCTAAATCATTGCTGAGATACAGGGTCGAATATACAATGCAGAAATCAGAATTGTAGGTGATGCTAGCTTGCCTGATACATTGGGGTTGATTTACTAAAGGCAAATAGACTGTACATTCTGCAAGTGCAGTAGCTTCAGAGCTTAGTAAATGAGGCAAAGCTTTACTTTGGAAAGAATGCCCAATCACATGCAAGGAAAATTTAAAAAAAAATTGCATTTTTGCTTGCACATGATTGGATGATGGAAGTCAGCAGAGCTTCTGCTCATTTACTAAGCTCTGGAGCAATTGCACTTACAGAATGCAACTGCACTTCGCAAAGTGCCCAGTTGCCTTTAGTAAATCAACTCCATTCAGACACACCATTTATAGAAGAGCCCATTTTACAATACAGAGATATATTCAAAGAAAATTCCAAATTTCTTAAAATGGTTGTAAACCCTAACTGAATGACATTAATGCCCCATACACACGAGCGGAATTCCACCCAAGCTTGGCTTGCATACACACGGTCACACAAAAGTTCTCTGAACTTTCGACCGTCAAGAACGCGGTGACGTACAACACTACGATGAGCCGAGAAAATTAAGTTCTTTGCATGCGTCGAATTGTTTCCGAGCATGCATGGTTTTTTGCGCGTCGGAATTGCATACAGGCGAACGGAATTTCCATCAAGAACTTTTTCCATCGGAAAAATAGAGAACCAGCTCTCAATCTTTTGCTGGAGGAAATTCAGACAGAAAAAGTTGGATGGAGCATACACGTGGTCGGAATATCCGACCAAAAACTCCCATCACACTTTTTTGACGGTAATTCCGACCTTGTTTATGCAGCATTAGGGATTGATTTTCTTTTTTTTTTTTTCTTTTTTTTCATATAGTGTTTATTTAAGTTTTTTAGCAATACAGAAATGTAATACATACATTACAAATTATAAAAAGGTAGAAAGAAAGATTAAATCAAAACAAATGTGTATGCACGCATGTTGGTCATGTGATGAGTGAAATCTTGAAAGGTAAGGTTGCTTATACGTTATAAACTATTCAATAATAAACATTTTCATCAAATATCAAAGGTTTTTATATTTGGATGTCCAAATTAACCAATTGTTGTCAAATGATTTGCATTTAAGAGAGTTTACTGCTAACATTCTTTCAAGTGAATAGTGTTTTTGTACTATCTTTATTACCTCAGAAATATTTGCAGTGGGAGCATTTTTCCAGGATATAAGCACCAGTGATCTAGCCACCAGAAGAATGTGTGTTATAACCTGTCTCATTGTGTATGGAAAGTCGTCTATTCCTATATGCAGTATTGCTAACGCTGGTTTAGATTGGGTATTTATACCGTGATTGAGGATATTAGTCGAAATATTTGGTTCCAGAAACTAGTTAGGCATGGGCATTCCCAGAACACATGCATAAGGTGACCTTTATGTCCGCAATTGCGCCAGCAGAGAGGAGAAGTATTTGGGAACATTTTCGCTAGTCTACATGGGGTGTACTGCCATCTATGTGATATTTTGAGTGTCATTTCCCAATGACCTATACAATGTGACGATTTGTGGACAATCTGAATTGCAGATTTCCATTGGTCGTCTGTATACGTGGTGCCTAGGTCTATTTCCAATTTCTTAAGTGCCTCTGTTTTCCTGAAGTTAAGTTTGTCCTGCAAAGTGATATACCTTTACAGCTGTTTTTTTGCTGGGTGAGGTGATTCCATACTTTGAGGGGAAGTAGGATAGTGGGGACGGGGTACGTGCATAGAAACTGTGTGATTCTAAGGCAGGTGAAGAAGGTATGGCTAGGTAAGTCAAATTCTGTCTTTATACTCTTGACTGATTTGGGTACATTGTTTATGGTTAGATTTTGGAGAGTTGTGATCCCATGTCCTAGAAGGTGTTTCAGGGATAGGAATGGAATTTCAACCGCTGGTATATTTAGAGGAAGGGTATAATTTATTATACAACTATCCTTATGATGTTGGTTGAGAAGGAATCTCCAAGCCTTGAGTGATATTTGTATAGTTGGGGGAAGTTTGTTCATTTCCCATGGAACCCAGGCGTCTCCCATTAGCAGTGCCGCAAGATCAGGTATCGGGGCTAGATATTGTTCGATTTCTACCCAGCGTGGTGTGTCTGATTTGGCAAACCAATAGTGGAGTTGATCTAGTCTAGTTGCCCACATGTAATCATATATGTCAACTAAACCCGCCCCTCCTGCACTTTTGTGTGGGATTAGTTTATTCTTTGAGCACCTAGCCTTCTTATTCCCCCATAGGAATTTCCATAGGAGGTTTGTTAGGGATTTAAGGAAGTGTGAGGGTATGTGTATAGGAAGTACTCTTAGGATATATAAAATTTGTGGCAAGATTGACATTTTGAATGCGGCTAGCCTACCTAGCCAGGAGAATTCTTGTTTTGCTATGTGTTTGGTTTGACTATCTAGATTGGCCAGCAGGGGTTTGACATTTGATTCCACCAACATATTTGTGGAATCGGTCAGGGTGATGCCTAGATAGGGTATCCCATTTTTACTCCAACTGTGGGAGTGTTGTAGTGAGGTACTTTATGTGGGTGGTACTCCGAGATTTAAAATGAAGGATTTTGTGAAGTTTACCTTGTAGTACGAGATCTCACCAAATTTTTGTAATATCTCATGCGCTATAGGTAGTGAGGTCTGTGGGTTTGTTAAAAGCAAAATGACATCGTCCGCGAATAGATTGATGACATGGGAGCTTTCTCCGAATCTGAAACCAGAGATTGAAGGATGTGTTCTAATGGCCTCCGCCAGAGGTTCAATCATCAAGTTGAAAATTTTTGGGGAGAGGGGGCATCCCTGGCGAGTGCCATTAGTTATGTGGAATGGGGTCGATAGCATGCTGGACGTATATACTTGAGCCGAAGGGCTGGAGTATAAGGCAAGAACTGCATTCAGAATGTGTCCACCAAGACCAAACTTAGAGAGTGTCATTGACATATAAGTCCAGTGGACTCTATCAAACGCCTTCTCTGCGTCTATAGAAAGCAGCAGAGAAGGCGTTTTGGTTTTTTCAACATAGTGTAAAATATTAATAATTCTACGAGTGGCGTCTGAGGCCTGTCTCCCCCTCACAAAGCCCATCTGATCTCTTTGGATGAGGGATGGCATGAATTCAGCTAGGCGTTTGGCTAATAATTTAGCGTAGATTTTAATGTCACTATTTAACAGGGATATCGGACGGAAGTTTGGAGGCGTATTGGGTTCCTTTCCAGGTTTTGGTATTGTGACTGTAAATGCCTTCAACATTTCTGGGGGTAATATAGCTGTGGTTGCAGCCTTAGTAAATACCGGCTGCATATGTGGCGCTAGTAAGTTGCTAAACAATTTAAAGTACTCATTCGAGAATCCATCGGGTCTTGGCGATTTGCCATTGGGTAAGGTATCAATAACCTTTTGGATTTCAATCGTAGTAAAGGGAGAGTTTAGGGAATGTAGTTGCGTTTCTGATAGAGAGCGCAGATTTAAGGTGTTCAGGAATTGTATGTTGTCCTTTGTAGGTTGAATAGTGGACGTGTCCTCATGTAAGTTATAAAGTGTACTGTAGTAGTTGGCGAACTGATTTGCGATGTCTACTGGATTGGTGATCTTATGTTAAAGTGTAGGGTGGATCAGATGTGCTATCCTTGTTTTAGAAGTGATGACTTTGATTCTGTTAGCCAGGTATTTTCCTGCTCTGTTTGCATTAGCATATGAGTTTAAGTTTAACCTCCTGAGATATGTGTCATATATCTGTGACAGTAACTCTCTCTCAGGTTTTCTCTCAATTGCGAGAGTGACTGAGCACAATTCGGGTTAGGGGAGGTTTTGTTGAGTGTTTCTATGGTGTGTATTTCAGTTAGAACGGCATTCATTTTGGCGGTATGCTGTTTTTTTTCTTGTGCGCCTAATTGTATGAATATGCCTCTCATGTATGCCTTGTGGGCGTTCCAAACATTGTATGGTTCCTCTACTGAAAGTCCATTTTCCTGAAAGAAGTTTTGGAGGTGTTGTGAAATTTCTTTTGATATTAGGGGGTCTTGCATTAATCTAGTGTTACTACGCCAGATGGGTGGTGAGGAGGAGACAGCCTGATCGTTAATAGACCATGTGATAGCTGCGTGGTCTGACCACGTAATGTCGTGGATCTGAGACAGCACTGCTTTTTGTAACAACCATTTATCAACTAGAAAAAAGTCAATGCAGGAGTAGGAGCAGTGCCTGTAAGAGAAAAAGGTATAGTCTCGTTCATTTGCATGGTGACATCTCCATACATCAAATAGATCAGTTTTTTGCAAAACGTTGTTCAAACAGTTGTGGTGGTTCCCTTTTTGAACCGAGGAGTCCAAAAGTGTATCTACAGTGAGGTTAAAGTCTCCACAGACAATGAGATTCCCATATATTTGAGATTGAACCTTCTTGAGCAATCTGTTTATGAAACGTGTCTGATGGGAATTGGGAGCATATAACGTTTCCAGTGTATAGGATTTAGAGTTGATGTCTCCTTTGACTATAATATAACGGCCGTTGTCATCCACAGTGGTTACCTTTAATTGAAAAGTCAGAGTATTTTCTAAATGCCAGCAGCACTCCACCTTTTTTCTGAACAGGAGTGCAGGCTAAGAAAACATGGGGGAATTCTCTGTGTGTACATTTGGGTGTCTTTGAGATTTGGAAATGGGTCTCTTGTACACATAATATGTCTGCTTTGTGTTTTTTCGCCTCCGCCCACATTGAAAATCTTTTTGTGTAGTGGTTTAGGCCCCTGGCATTAATAGATAGGCATTTGAAAACCATGGACGAGGGTGAATGTAATGTGGGTTGTTGGTATATTTTTGTACTCACTGTGGCCTTGACTGTCCATCATAGGGGCCGGTCTTCCGTTTAGTGGAGCCAAGGTAAAAGGCAGGCAGAGAATATCGTATGGATTCTTCAAGATGATGCGCGGTATACATGGTGCATGAAGAACAATAAAAAATAAACATAAAGAAAGAAAAGGATATAAGTAGAACTTTAAGAACAAGATCTTTAAACCGATCCATTTGCAGACGTAACTGCTGCTTACTAAGTGGAGGGATAAGACAAGGGTTGTAACTAGGAACCCCTGTAACCAGAGAGATATGAGTGTTGATTACGCATTATGTGCACGAGTTCCATCAGCATTTTTCTTGGAGGATCTTTTCCTTGAGACCACCTGCCAGTCTTCCTGTAGTGGAGATGGTTGTGGATGAGGCGTGGTATGAACTGGTGGTTCAGGTAGAATTCCCCATTGGCGTAGGGCCGCAATGCCCTCCTCCAGAGTGGAAATCAGGGTGGAGACCCCATTGTGGGTTACATACAGATTTGCAGGGTATCTCCATTTGTGGAGTATCTTGTGGTTCCTTAGGGCTTTAGTGATTGTTGCTAAGTTGCAGCGTTGTTGCAGGGTGTGTCTGGATAAATCTGGGAGAAGCTGAATAGCCGCATATGGTGGGTGTTTGATTACCTCCTTGCGGGAGGCCATGAGGAGCTGTTCTTTCACATGGTAGTAATGTACCCTGAGAAGTACGTCTCTGGGGATATGATCTGGGAGAAAAGTAGGCTTAGGGATTCTGTTTATTCGGTCCACTATGAGGTCCTGTGGTGACAGGGCGGGTATCAGAGTGGAGAATAGCGTTTGGGCATATTGTAGAAGTTGGGAGGCAGGTATGTCTTCAGGTATTCCCCGGATTTGAGGTTGTTCCTCCTGGATCTATCTTCTAAGTCTGCCACCTTGTTCTTAAGCCATGTTATCTCCTCATTTTGTGTGTTGTGAGCATCCACTAGTGTATTGAAAGACGTTGAGTAATCGTCCATTTTACACTCTATGTGGTTTACCCTGCCGCCTAAGGCCTGCACTTCTCTTTGGCAGCTCTTGATTTCTGCAGTCATATCAGCTTTTAGAGATGCTTTTAGTGAAAGAAGCATTTCTTTTAGGACTGTGTCAGAAACAGGTCTACCTGCTGTGGGGAATGATACTATAGGATCCTGCAGGGGCTGTGCTGTGGTACTGTCCTTATCAGAGGGCCCACTTACCTCCATAGTAGGATCTTCCAGCGACCTTTCTGGTGAGGTAATCCTCTGCTTTTGCTTGGCCGGACTTCTGGTTGTGGGACTAGAGGTCCCAGAAGAGGATCCGCTGCAAGATGTGAGCTTGTTGGCCAGCGTGGAATGATTCAGCTGCCCCTTGTGCTGCATTGCGCCCTTGTCCTCCGGCTTCTTCGTGCGTGCGCCGCCGCCATTTTGCTGTAGGCCGCGGGCCGAAAAGAAGCTGTCCATCTTCCGAAGCTGCTGTGGATTTTTGCGGTGTCTCGGCATGCCCCGTACATGCAGCGGAGTCTGGATGTAGTTTGCCGGCTAGCGGGTGTGTGGATTTCGCTGATGGGCTCGGATGAACGCCGATTCTCTCCGGTGGCCGAGCGGAGCTCTCAGCTCATGCGTCCATGTTGGAGCTCGGTCGCCACGCCCCCCGGATTGATTTTCTAAAGGAAAATAGATTGTGCACTTTTGCAGTGCAGTTGCTCCAGAGCTTAGTAAATGAGGGGGAGCTCTGCTGACTTCCACCATCCAATCATGTGCAAGCAAGTTTTTTTTTTTTCCTCGCATAGCGACAATTTTGGAAAGAAAAAAAACAATATTTTATTACTTTCTGCTATAAAACACATCCAATAAAAAAATGTAAAAAAATCGAATTTCTTCATGAATGGGGCAATTTGTATTCCACTACATATTTTTGGTCAAAAAATTCACAAACAATTAGCGCACACGCCGAGTGGTGGCAAAACCGCACAAGCGTCGGACACTCCATGGCGAAAGAGGACAACAGATAGGCCGGAGCATGTGCGGGAGTTCCCAAAAAACAAAAAAAGGGGGAAACTGGCGCAGAAAATGAAACTGATGTCAGTCATGGTCTGTCAAAAAATGGCAGAGCACGTGGAAGAGCCCAAAGGGTAATCTGAAAAATTTAAAATAAATAAATAAAAAAGTTGAAAAAAATACATTTAAATTAAATTTAAAGTCCCTCAAGGGAGAAAAATCACATAGGCTTCAGGAATATGACTGTTGTGCTGCCATTTTTGCTAAATCCCACATCTCTGAAAATCCTTTGTGTCAGGTTAAATATTTATTTGTTAAAAAACATTGTAGCTTCAATTTTTTTGGAAAAGCCTAATTGAACACGCTGAAGTTAGAAGCTGACTGGCTACCATGCACAGCTGCACCAGATTTTGCACTCTCCAGTTTTAGTAAATCAACCCCACGGTATCTATAATGTATACTGTATATTTTGTGGGCAGAATTGTGGGAAGTGTGTTTATGTCACCTAGGGTTATCACATACACAGGGTGAGGGGCTTTAGGGGTTATGGCTGATGTGGAAAAACAAACCAATTTTTTTTGTTTTTGTTTTCTTAGAACCCCAGAATAAGTTCTGGTCTGGGTCCTGAGGACCAGAGGTTTTTTTTTTTTGGGGGGGGGGGAAAGCCCCAATTTCTAGGTCATTACTTACCTGGTAGCCAGATCTCATTATTAGCCTCAACTGTCCACAGACCCTTATGTATTTGAGCTGACTGATGCTAATGGCTCTCTCTCTTTTTCTCTATCTCTCTGCTATGGGAGTATGCCGCTAAGAGAAAAGGAGTGCTGACAGAACACTAAAACGGTACGAGTGCTGCCTGTTTGTTATGGGGAACCCACTATTTGGCACCATGTTAGTCAGGAAATGACCCAAGTTTAGTTAGTGGAATGGATGAACAGATGTTGTACAAGACCCTCCTGCACCAAAACTGGGTTTGTTTGCTGCTATGCTGAATAAAAAGAAAGGACAAATAAGCATAGACTGTTCCTGGTTGTCCTTGTCTAATGCTTGGTTTACTGCTACAAATACTGGTTGAGCCTGTCCTTATAATATATGCACTGTATACACTCACTGGCCACTTTATTAGGTACACCTGTTCAATTGCTTGGTAAAACAAGTTGCTAATTAGTCAATCACTTGGCAGTAACGTAATGCATTAAGGCATCTAGACGTGGTGAAGATGACATTCTGAAGTTCAAACCGAGCATCAGAATGGGGATAAAAGGGGATTTACATGACTTTGAACGTGGCATGGTTGTTGGTGCCAGACGGGCTGGTTGAGTATTTCAAAACTGCTGATCTACTGCAATTTTCACGTACAACCATCTCTCCGGTTTACAGAGAATGGTCCAAAAAAGAGAAAATATCCAGCCGTTGTGTCTATAAAAATGTCTTGTTGATGTCAGAGGTCAGAGGAGAACAGGCAGACTGGTTTGAGATGATAGAAAGGCAACAGTAACTCAAATAACCACTCGTTACCTCCTGGAGGTGAGAAGAGTCATACAACCTCTGATGTTGAGTTAAGAGATAAGAATACAGGGTCAATAATGAATGTAATGTAGTTATCAAAAGAAAGGCCCTGTTATACTGATCATCCCACTTATCTCGTACTAATATTCTCTTTCAAAATGTATTTTTTCTATAATTACTCTGATGTAACTGCACTTGCTGTTTTTCATTGATGTGATAAAAACTGCAATCAAATTTGGCCCAATTTCAAAATATAGTCTTAAACCTTCATTCCGGGAAGATTTAAAAGACACAAATAAATTCAACTCTGTATTCATTAGTACATCATTACATGTACTTTTTAAATGGAAGCAATGTAAGTACCAGGTTTGCCAACCATCAGTTAATTTACTGACAGTTTGTAAAAATGTCCGTTAGAGAAAATATATGTCAGTAAAGATCAAAAATTCTAAGAAAGAACCCCTTGACAGCTTGATGCAGCATCAGAAGCCACTTATCCAGGCAGAGTTTGGAGCCAGGTGGAATTATTTTTAAATAGATGTAGGCTGGAGCTAGAAGCAGAAGAAGCAGGCGGCTGCTTTTACCTGCTCCATTTCCTGCTAGTGTGATTGGCTCACCAATTTTCCCAGAAGTCTGCCTAAGATACAAGTCAATGTCAGGCATCCCCTGCAACAAAAATTTCATTTTTGGTGAGATGTTTCCAATAGGAACACGTCTAAAGGGATGCAGTGTCAGAGACCATGAAATCAGACCGAGACAGAAGTACAGTTAAATCACACTTGATTAATAATAAAAGTAAATAGAACAAACATAGTCAAAACATAGCCAGAGTTCAGGAACCGGAACAGATAGTCAGACAAGCCAAACATCAGGGAGCCGGAGATGAGCGTAGTAAAACAGCAAGCAGGATCTGGAGCAAGAAGGTATGTCAGCCAAGCAATTCTTTTAACAGGAATGCTGGAGAGCATCTGTGTGATGTTGACCAAGGTGAAGGCAGATATCCTCTGGGCTGGTGGGCAGGACTGACGAGCAGGATATCATCAACAGCTGAGTACCTGTGGAGAGATAGGAGCTGGCAATTAGCCAACAGCTGAGCGGCCAGCTCAGTGAAAGAAGGGCTGAGCCCAGCCCTGACATGCAGGCCCAGCAGCTTTCCTCATTAGTGCTCTGCAGCTGCCACAGCTGACTGCTAATTATGAAACCACTCCCATTAGACTCACTCAGCCAAGAGGCACAGACAAACACACATGAATTTCTTCAGAATAACAAAAGGTAGGAAACTGCAACAAAGTTTATTATAATTCTTGCAATGTACATAGAGCACCCAGAGGGGAATGTTTTTTTCTCAACAAAAGTGGAGTTACTCTTTAAGTTTCGCAACAACTCATTTTCATATATGGTTACCAAAACAGCTTTGATCTAACTGAAAGAAATGGAAAAAATAAGTCAAAGAACTTTTGAAATGGCAAATATCAGGGCAAAAAAAGAATTGTCAGTTGCAATGGTAGCTTTGAACAAACAAGTGGCACAAAATAGAAATGGGCAGGCATAGGTTACAATAAAGTCATGAGGCTAAAACAGAAAGTCTTCATGTTCTAGCTTCCAGCATGAATCATTTAGCTTTCTCAGTCATCTTCACATCTTTATTTGGGAAAAACTGTGAAATATCGAATGCTTAAGTGTCTGAGCATGTTCTAAAGAGATTTGAAATGAAATGTACAGATGCAGTACATGCACGCTAACCTCACATCAGCACCAGAGTTCCACATGTCCTGGGTGGAAGCATCTTGTTGCCAGCAATTAGAGTCATAATGCATATTCTTAAAGTCTGTAAAAATGGAACATTTTGGGACAGAACACTAAGCACTTGGGTATTGAATAAAAGGAAAGACAGCTAGATGAATCTTAAAAGAATAAATTATATTTTATAGAATGTACTTACTTTCATATAAATTGCACGCAGAACTTGCAAACTGTCAGATCCCACTTGCATTCAAATTGGCATACTAAAGTAATTTAGTTGTACAGTGTACAAAAAGCTGGAGAATCTAACCCTCTTTGCAAGGTCAGAAAGCCATGGACATTTACCAGCTCCTATCTATCTTGCTTATGAGTTAAATTCCACACAACAACATTGCTTTGCAACACGGTAAGATCAAATGGCTTTCCATTATTGTCCATTTAGGTCATTTCTGCTGTTTGCAAAGAAACAATATGAATTATGTCAACGATTTGGTGGATAACGTTTTGAGCATCTTCTTTATCACATTTAAAAATAACTTTTCTGTAGTTTCTGTAGCAGAACAAGTTTTGTCTGTAAATGCAAGCTATAAACAATTGTGTCACGCTGGAAGGAATGATAATATGCTAATTATGTTTTTAAACCAGACAGCTGGAATATTTTTGATAATTTGAAATGACATGTTAAACCACTTAAGGACCGAAAGATTTACCCCCTTAATAAACCAGGCCATTTCTTGTGATACGGCACTGCGTCGCTTTAACTGACAATTGCGCAGTCATGCGACGCTGTACACAAATAAAATTGACATCCTTTTTTTTCCACAAATAGAGCTTTTCCTTGGTGGTATTTGATCAACTGTGCGTTTTTTTTATTTTTTGCGCTATAAACAAAAAAGTCAATTTTGAAAAACAAAAAACAATATTTTTTACTTTTTGCTATAATAAATACCCCAAAAAAATGTGTTCATCAGTTTATGCCAATATTTATTCTTCTACATATTTTTGGTAAAAAAATTGCAATAAGCGTATATTGATTGGTTTGCGCAAAATTTATATCGTCTACAAAGTAGGGGATATATTTATGGCATTTTTATTATATTTTTTTTTTACTAGTGATGGCGGTGATCAGCGATTTTTTATCAGACTGCGACATTGCGGCAGACAGATCAGACACTTTTGACACTTTTTTTTAACTGTGGGGGCAGTGTACTGACTAGAGGAGGAGAGAGATCACTGTTCCTAAACACTAGGGACAGCAGATCTGTCTTTACTCCCTTGACAGTACAGGAATCTGTTTGTTTACATTGACAGATCCCCGTTCTGCCTCTCTGTGGAGTGATCGCAGGTGGCCGGTTTTCCCGACATGCAGCGCACCTGCTATAGCTGTTTAACCACTTCTGCCCCGGACCATTTGGCTGCCTAAGGACCAGAGGACTTTTTCCAATTTGGCACTGCATCGCTTTAACTGCTAATTGCGCGGTCATGCAATGCTGTACCCAAACTAAATTTGCGTCCTTTTCTTCCCACAAATAGAGCTTTCTTTTGATGGTATTTGATCACCTCTGCCGTTTTTATTTTTTGCGCTATAAATGGAAAAAGAACAAAAATTTTGAAAAAAAAATGATATTTTCTACTGTTTGTTATAAAAAAAATCCAATAAACTCAATTTTAGTCATACATTTAGGCCAAAATGTATTCGGCCACATGTCTTTGGTAAAAAAAATGTCAATAAGCGTACCGTATATACTCGAGGTATAAGTCGCGTTTTTCAGCACATTTTTTTGTTCTGAAAGTGTCCCCCTCGACTTATACTTGAGTCAAGCACTTTTCTGCAGCAAAAAATTTCATTTTCTGAACCGAATTCTCTGCTGCAGAAAAGTGCTTGACATTTTCTGAACCGATTTGGGGCCCCGTATCTCAGGGCCACTTAGTTCTAGGAACCCCAAATTTGGTGTGCAAACCCAGTGGAACTGGTACCATAATATATTCAAAGATGGAGTTCCTAGCACCAAGTGGCCCCGAGATATGGGGCCCCAAACCCGGTTCGGAAAATGTCATTCTCTGCTACAGAAAAGTGCTTCACATTTTCTGAACCAATTTTTGGGGCCCTGTATCTCAGGACCACTTGGTGCTAGAAACCCAAGCTTTGGATATTTTATGGTGCTAGTTCCACTGGGTTTTCACACCAAATTTGGGGTTCTTAGCACTAAGTGGCCCCAAGATACGGGGCCCCAAATTTGGTCAACTGTGTCTGCAGCAATGTCATTTTGGGACCCTTTGGGTTCAGAGACCCCAAATTTTGGCTGCAGCTAGGGGGCATCTAGGAACCCTTAACTACCGAGTTTGAAGTTCAGGGGACCTATGGCTGCAAATGGGCATAGTGAGGCATGCAAATGGGCACAGTGAGGCTGCAAATGGGCATTGTTGACCCTCTTTTCCACTTACAGTAGCTGTGCATTTCTCACCCTCGTCTTATACTCGGGTCAATACGTTTTTCCCATTTTTTTTGTGGTAAATTAGGGCCTCGACTTATACTCGGAACGATTTATACTCGAGTATATACAGTATATTTATTGGTTTGCGCAAAAGTTATAGCGTCTAAAAATTAGGGTACATTTTCTGGAATTTACACAGCTTTTAGTTTATGACTGCCTATGTCATTTCTTGAGGTGCTAAAATGGCAGAGCAGTACAAACCCCCCCCAAATGACCCCATTTTGGAAAGTAGACACCCCAAGGAAATTGCTGAGAGGCATGTTGAACCCATTGAATATTTTTTTTTTTTGTCCCAAGTGATTGAATAATGACAAAAAAAAAAATATTTACAAAAAGTTGTCACTAAATGATATATTGCTCACACAGGCCATGGGCCTATGTGGAATTGCACCCCAAAATACATTCAGCTGCTTCTCCTGAGTACGGGGATAACACATGTGTGGGACCTTTTGGGAGCCTAGCCGCGTACGGGGCCCCGAAAACCAATCACCGCCTTCAGGATTTCTAAGGGCGTAAATTTTTGATTTCACTCCTCACTACTTAACACAGTTTTAAAGGCCATAAAATGCCCAGATGGCACAAACCCCCCCCCCCCAAATGACCCCATTTTGGAAAGTAGACACCCCAAGCTATTTGCTGAGAGGCATGTTGAGTCCATGGAATATTTTATATTTTGACACAAGTTGCGGGAAAGTGACAATTATTATTTTTTTTTTTTTTTGCACAAAGTTGTCACTAAATGATATATTGCTCACACAGGCCATGGGCATATGTGGAATTGCACCCCAAAATACATTTAGCTGCTTCTCCTGAGTATGGGGATACCACATGTGTGGGACTTTTTGGGAGCCTAGCTGCGTACGGGGCCCCGAAAACCAATCACCGCCTTCAGGATTTCTAAGGGTGTAAATTTTTGACTTCACTCTTCACTGCCTATCACAGTTTCGGAGGCCATGGAATGCCCAGGTGGCACAAAACCCCCCCAAATGACCCCATTTTGGAAAGTAGACACCCCAAGCTATTTGCTGAGAGGCATGCTGAGTATTTTGCAGCTCTCATTTGTTTTTGAAAATGAAGAAAGACAAGAAAAAACATTTTTTTTTCTTTTTTCAATTTTCAAAACTTTGTGACAAAAAGTGAGGTCTGCAAAATACTCACTATACCTCTCATCAAATAGCTTGGGGTGTCTACTTTCCAAAATGGGGTCATTTGGGGGGGGGTTGTGACACCTGGGCATTCCATGGCCTCCGAAACTGTGATAGGCAGTGAAGAGTGAAATCAAAAATTTACGTCCTTAGAAAGCCTGAAGGCAGTGCTTGGTTTTCGGGGTCCCATACGCGGCTAGGCTCCCAAAAAGTCCCACACATGTGGTTTCCCCGTACTCAGGAGAAGCAACAGAATGTATTTTGGGGTGTAATTTCACATATTCCCATGGCATGTTTGAGCAATATATCATTTAGTGACAACTTGTGCAAAAAAAAAAAATTTGTCTCTTTCCCGCAACTTGTGTCACAATATAAAATATTCCATGGACTCGACATGACTCTCAGCAAATAGCTTGGGGTGTCTACTTTCCAAAATGGGGTCATTTGGGGGGGTTTGAACTGTCCTGGCATTTTATGCACAACATTTAGAAGCTTATGTCACACATCACCCACTCTTCTAACCACTTAAAGACAAAGCCCTTTCTGACACTTTTTGTTTACATGAAAAAATTATTTTTTTTTGCAAGAAAATTACTTTGAACCCACAAACATTATATATTTTTTTAAAGCAAATGCCCTACAGATTAAAATGGTGGGTGTTTCATTTTTTTTTCACACTATATTGCCAAAATGTTTGATGAAATAAAAAAGATGATCTTAGGCCGAGTACATGGATACCAAACATGACATGCTTTAAAATTGCGCACAAACGTGCAGTGGCGACAAACTAAATACATTTTTAAAAGCCTTTAAAAGCCTTTACAGGTTACCACTTTAGATTTACAGAGGAGGTCTACTGCTAAAATTACTGCCCTCGATCTGACGTTCGCGGTGATAACTCACATGCATGGTGCAATTGCTGTTTACATTTGACGCCAGACCAACGCTTGCGTTCGCCTTTGCGCGAGAGCAGGGGGGGACAGGGGTGCTTTTTTTTTTTTCTTTATTATTTTTTTGCTTTTTATCTTATTTTTAAACTGTTCCTTTCATTTTTTATTTTTTTTTATCATTTTTATTGTTATCTCAGGAAATGTAAATATCCCCTATGATAGCAATAGGTAGTGACAGGTGAAAAAATTGGGGTCTATTAGACCCTAGATCTCTCCTCTGCTCTCAAAGCATCTGACCACACCAAGATCAGTGTGATAAAATGCTTTCCCAATTTCCCAATGGCGCTGTTTACATCCGGCGAAATCTAAGTCATGAAATGCTCGTAGCTTCGGGTTTCTTAGGCCATAGAGATGTTTGGAGCCACTCTGGTCTCTGATCAGCTCTATGGTCAGCTGGCTGAATCACCGGCTGCATTCTCAGGTTCTCTGTTGAGACAGGAGAGCCAGAGAAAAACACGGAAGACGGTGGGGGGGGGCATTCCCTCCCACTGCTTGTAAAAGCAGTCTAGAGGCTAATTAGCCGCTAGAATTGCTTTTACATGAAAGCCGACCGCTGGCTGAAAAGAATGATACCAAGATGATATCTAAACCTGAAGGCATCATTCTGGTATAACCACTCAAAGCCGTGAATGGCGTACCTGAAGACAAAAAATGGTTAACAATAAAACACAGTAAACGGTAAAGTATAAAAAATTGCATACCTGAAAAGCAAACATGATAAAACATAATAACAATAAAACATTGCAATATAGAATACAGTAAAAAAGAGCAGAACAATAGAGAGAGAATAGAGAGAGCGAGAACAATAAAACGACAACTATTTTTTTAATTTTATATATATATATATTTTTTTTTTACACTTTTTTTTGTAACTAACTTTTATAACTGTAACCGGTTCCAGGTTCGGGTCTCTCAAAATGCGATGGCATCTTGGGAGACCCTGTGAAAGTGCGCCTAGTCTGTGCAATGCTGTGCCCTACGCTAATACTCAACTAGTGTATGGTAGCGTTCAAAACATTCACCAATGCAAAGACCAGGATTGTCAGGACAGAAGGGACAATAATAGCGGGTGTCACGCCTATATCCGCACTTGCTGCAGACACAACATCTTTTTTGGGGGGGTTTGTTGGGTAGGGGTACTCGGGAGGACATAAAGAAAATGCCTCTCATGCAGCCGACTGCATTTGGTTGGGGATGTGAATGGGGGAAGTACGGGCGCTGCAGAAGTGGTGGGTTCCCAATTATTAGGATTGGCGAATGCAGCAGGAAGGGCACTATGGGCACGACGGGCCTGTTTGTCTTCTTCTTGGTGGCAGCGGGACACTACTTGTGTTTGCCACCTCACCAGCTTGAACTGCACTTATGGGACTCGCCACGTCACCAAGTGTTATTGCAGTGCTGGTTTGACTACGACCGGGGTGTGCTAGGCCGCTGGTGCTTGCCAGTTCACCAAAACGCTACCAAAAAAACTGTTAGCGATTGCAGAGATCAGGCCTGCCTCTGCGAACGCTGCAGTTATGCGTTTAGTGTTTTGTAAGTGACAGTGATCAATCGATACTGCACTTGGGTGGGCTGGGCTAGGCCGGGCGGAGGGGCAAAACGCAGGTGCTAGCAGGTATCTGGGCTGATCCCGCTAACACTGCGTTTTTGGGAACCCTAAACTGCCGGGGACGCTAGTATAGATCTGATCAGATCAGATATTGATCTGTTCAGATACTATACCACTAAGGGAGGCGTATGCTGCGTGCGTGGGTGTTAGCGGTACTGGCACTAATATGACGCTGCCTGGGGCTGGTGCTTGCCAGTTCACCAAAACGCTACCAAAAAAACATTTTAGTGATCGCAGGGATCAGGCCTGACTCTGCGAACGCTGCAGTTATGTGTTTAGTGTTTTGTAAGTGACAGTGATCGATCGATACTGCACTTGGGTGGGCTGGGCTGGGCCGGGCTGGGCCGGGCAGAGGGGCAAAACGCAGGTGCTAGCAGGTATCTGGGCTGATCCCGCTAACATTGCATTTTTGGGAACCCTAAACTGCTGGGGACGCTATTATAGATCTGATCGGATCAGATATTGATCCGATCAGATACTAAACTACTAATGGAGGTATACGGTGCGTGCATGGGTGTTAGCGGTACTGGCGCTAACCTGACGCTGCCTGGGGCTGGTGCTTGCCAGTTCACTAAAACGCTACCAAAAAAACTGTTAGCGATCGCAGGGATCAGGCCTGACTCTGCGAACGCTGCAGTTATGCGTTTAGTGTTTTGTAAGTGACAGTGATCAATCAATACTGTACTTGGGTGGGCTGGGCTGGGCCGGGCGGAGGGGCAAAACGCAGGTGCTAGCTGGTATCTGGGCTGATCCCGCTAACACTGCGTTTTTGGGAACCCTAAACTGCTGGGGACGCTAGTATAGATCTGATTGGATCAGATATTGATCCGTTCAGATACTATACCACTAAGGGAGGCGTATGCTGCGTGCGTGGGTGTTAGCGATACTGGCGCTAATCTAACGCTGCCTGGGGCGACGCATATCACCGCCGGGCGATCAGGGGGGCGCCCTGACACTATAAAAAATAAACAAACTAACCAGCGTCACCCAAAACACTTATACGGTGATCAGTGGTGAAAGGGTTAACTAGGGGGCAATCAAGGGGTTAAAACATTTATTAGATAGTATATGGGGGTCCCTGTCGCTATAAAACGCTGACGGTGAACCTAAATATTTACCTCCCTAACTAGCGTCACCAGTGACACTAATACAGCGATCAGAAAAATGATCGCTTAGCAACACTGGCGACGGGGGGTGATCAAGACCTAAAGACCTAAAGGAGGCTAACCCTAACTGCCCTAACACACTAACTGTCACAAACTGACACCATGCAGTAATCAGAAAAAAAAAAAACTGCTTGGTGTCAGTGTGACGGGGGGGGGGTGATTAGGGGTGATCGGGGGGGATCGGGGGGTGTTTTGTGTGCCTGGCATGTCCTACTGTGTGTGTGTGTTTGGTGCACTCACATTT
The DNA here is from genome assembly GCA_037952835.1 of Lithobates septentrionalis. Taxonomy (NCBI): domain Eukaryota; kingdom Metazoa; phylum Chordata; class Amphibia; order Anura; family Ranidae; genus Lithobates; species Lithobates septentrionalis. The sequence goes on from JBBDGP010000812.1 coordinate 2,727,403, forward strand.
CAGTCTTCTCTCCTCGGCGCCGGAACGGAAAATACCGAGCCGAGGAGAGATGATGTCAGGAACGGTGTCGTCTCCGGTTTCTCCTGCTGGTGGCACTATTACATTCAGCACCAAAAGGGTGTAATTCCAGTGGCCACCAGCGGGTGTCTCCCTGCCTGGACTGCAGACTTGTCATCAAGCACACCTGTCATGGTTTTGCTGGACTATATAAACCCGCCCTGAACTAGCCTCAGTGCTTCAGAATTCCTCTGCTAAGCCCTTGTCCCTGCCAGTACCTGCTCTTGTTCCAGCCTGTTCCTGTTTGTTCCTGAACCCTGTTTGTGTATCCTGACCTTGAGTCCTGTTTCCTGTTCCCTGCTCCTTGGTCTGCTTCATTATTCCTGGTTTCTGTTCCCTTGTCGCTTTGGCCCATGGCTTATTTTTTATTTCATGTTTGTTTCCTTGCTCGTGTATTATATTAGTTAGATAGATAGTTAGGTGAGTTTGGGGGTTTGCTGTGTTTTCACCATTTACTTGTTTTTGGTTTGCTGTCTTGATTTCTCGTGTGTCTTTATCATTAACAATAAACATACTTTTTTTTATTCCGTTTCTCGTTTGTCCCTGATTCCTTGGTGCAGCCCAGCGATCTGATCACCTGCATTGGATGTTGTGTATAACATCCCCTGACAGATGACATCATTTCCTCTGCTGCTGTTTAGCATACAGCAGCAGAAGAATGATCTGATTGGCCACAAATGGATGGTCTCCCCCTCATCTCCGATCGCCGCTGGACAAAAGCGGACCGCCTCGGGCACCGGGGGTGTCCGATCAGACCCCCCGCACGCTGGAGGCAGATCACGTGTATGTACGTGTATGTACGTGATTCTGCCTGCCCGTGCCACCTTGCCGACGTACATCGGCGTGAGGCGGTCCTTAAGTGGTTAAAGGACTGCCTTACAGCTACAGTGATTTGTGGGAACGAGGCGATCTGCCGCAGTATAATGACAGCGGCAGGTCAGCAAATGGTTAAAATAAAGGTATACAAGGTATACCAATTTATTTCCTGGAATGGATTATAAAAAAATGTCTGTGCAGGAGCATTGCCATGGTGGAGAATCCACTTCTAAGGTCAGAGCAGGACCATCTTAAAGTGATTATAAAGCCTTGTTTAAAAAGAAAAAAATAATAATAATAATAAACATGTTTATTATACTTACCTCCTATGTGCAGTGGATTTGCACAGAGCAGCCCTGGTCCTCCTCTTCTTGGGTCCCTCTTCACTGCTCCTGGCCCCTCCCTCCTGTTAAGTGCCCCCACAGCAAGCAGCTTGCTATGGGGGCACCCGAGCCGAGCTGCAGTTCTGTGTGTCTATTCAGACACAGAGCTACCGTTCAGCCCGCCTCCTCTCTCTCTTGATTGGCTGACTGTGACAGCTGCAGGAGCCAATGGCACCACTTCTGTGTCTCAGCTAATCAGGAGGGAGAGTCCGGGATGGCCTGAAGGACTTGTGAACATCACTGGACAGAGAGTGCTGGGGAGGCTGCTACGCACAGAAGGCTTTTTATCTTATGCATAGAATGTATTAAGATAAAAAACCTTTTGCCTTTACAACTCCTTTAACCCCCTGGCCAACCTGGGCACTGCCCAGGGGCCCTAGGTGCATGGGGGGCCCCTGCAGTACCCCTGCCCCCACACTCTCTGGTGCTCCTCTGGCACTTGGCAGGGGTTAAGGAAACCCCTCTAAGGCAGAGCATTTGCTGCTTGTGTATGGCCGGGTGTGTACTGCTCCGACCACATGGGATGAACAGGAGAGGAGGACAGTAGGAGTCGGAGCAGTATACATCCCACCTACACAAGCAGCAGCAGCAGTGGCAAGATTGGCTGGATCTTGGGGGCTGCTGGGATGGGCTTCCCCCAGAGTCTAGCTGTACCCCCCAGAGTCTAGCTGCACCCCAAAATCCCTCTACCACTCCTAATGCTGTTCCAGCAGTCTCCCATCTTTGCTTAAGCACAGGCACTGAGAGTTCCTCCTCGCCATCTGATTCTTTTATACACAGCTACAATGTACACAGTGTAGAGCAGGCTACTGCAACTGAGTTGCTGTTCTGACCATGGATCTTCACAGGTCAGAACTAAACACAGTAGCCAGCTATACACTGTGCAGATCGTGGCTACTGTATGTGTAAGAGAATCGGATTTCAGCTCCAGTGTGTGCTATATGGAGAGCAGGAGAACTTAGTGCTCCTGTTCAGGCTGTACAGTGCAGTGGTGCAGTGCAGGGATGGGAGACAGCGCTCTGTCTTGTGCACTGTCAGCAGTGACGACCCCTGTACTGTACCCTGTTGCCCACCCTGTACTGTGCGCTCCTGTCCACCCTGTACTGTGCCCTCCTGCCCCCTCCTGCCCCCATCCTGTGCCCTTGTGCCCACCCTGTACTGTGCCCTCCTGCCTACCATACTGTGCCCCCCTGCCTGCCGTACTGTTCCCTACTGCCCCCCATACTGTGCCCTCCTGCCCACCCTGTACTGTGCCCTCCTGCCCGCCATACTGTTCCCTCCTGCCCGCCATACTGTTCCCTCCTGCCCACTCTGTACTGTGTCCTCCTGACCACCCTGCACTGTGCCCTAATGGCCCCTGTACTGTGCTCTTCTGCCCCCCATACTGTGCCCTCGTGCCCTCCTACCCATCCTGTATTGTGCCCTCCTGCCCCCCATACCATGCCATGCCTGCAGTGCACTGTGCACTAATGCCGCGTACACACGAGTGGAATGTCCGACAGAAAAAATCCGACAGAAGCTTTTCATCGTCTATTCCGATCGTGTGTATGCCTCATCTGACTTTTTTTTTCAAAAACTCTGACAGACCTAGAAATGGAACATGTTCTAAATATTTCCGACGGAACCAATTCCTATCAGGAAACCCGCTCGTCTGTATGCTGTTCCGACGGACCAAAAACGATGCATGCTCTGAAGCAAGTACGAAGCGGGAGCTATTGGCTACTGGCTATTGCACTTCCTTTTTCTAGTCCCGTTGTACGTGTTGTACGTCACTGCATTCTGGACGGTCAGACTTTGGTGTGACCGTGTGTAGGCAAGACCGCTTGAGTGGAATTCCGTCGGAGTTCCGTCTGAGAAACCTTCGGAGTTTATTCCGACGGTAAAACCGGTCGTGTGTACAGGGCATTACCCTGTACTGTGCTCTCCTGCCCTCCTGCCCTCTCTGTAATGTGCCCTTCTGTCCGCTTTGTGCTGTGCCCTCCTGCCTACCCTGTACTGTGTACAGACATACATATATACAAGCTACTGACTGGCTGGGAGAGGCTCTTGTGACACAGGCAGTGTGTACAGGGAGGGGGAAAGAGTGGCAGCAGTGTGTACAGGGGAATAGAGGGTCATTGTATACAGAGGATCAGGATGCAGAGAGGGGGGGCAGTGTGTGCAGGGGGTAAATTTAATTTGGGATATTCTCTAGTTGTGTTTATTTGTTGTTTAAAATCAGACAAAAAGCCACACCCAATATGTAGCATAATTTAGCCATACCTACTTTTTGCTGCTGCGCACTAAACACGTTGCATGAGTCAGTCTCCCTAGTAGGAGCCCAGTGCATTACTTTGCCCAGGGGCTCATAATGCTATTAAGATGGCACTGGGCTGGAGCTCTGGTCTTTTCCTCCAAACAGATTTCCATAAACTTTTTAGAATTTCCAAGTAACAATGTTAGTTGACTGTTGTACCATGTTCTGTGAACTCAAAGTGAACTATCCCCTTGAGAGAAAAAAATACACCAACATGACTGTACGAGGGTTCACACTCTGTCCACATTTGCATCCGTCCTCTGCGTTTTTGACTGCCCACGAATGTCATTGTGGACATCTTCTTGCACCTCCTTTAACCACCCATACTATTCAAAAACACTTGATTTCTTCATGGAATGTTCACCATAAGCCTGTTGTGACAGAGCTAACGTTTCAGTCGCATTTTTGCCAATTTGCATGCAAAATTTGATGTTAATCCGCTGCTACAGATTGCTGTCACTCATTTTCCAACAACAGTGCAACTCACACTCATGTTATTTCTTCTATTACTCCATAAAGACTGAGTCAAATGGTATGTGACCCAGCCGAGTGCAAGTTAGAACATGTCAGAACACACTCGAGTGGAAATGGCTGTGTGACTTACCACCATAGTGCTACACTGCGGGCATTCCAGTAATTAAATTGTCACACCTTTTATACCATCCACAAACACAACATCAAGTCTTTGAAGATGAGAGTCCAAACTAGGGTTCCCAAATGTCCAGGATTCACCTGGACAGTCCAGGTTTTGAATTGTGTGTCCGGGTTTCAGACCACCTGAAACCCGGACACAATATTCAGAATGCACTGTGGCTCCCCAAGTAACCAAGTACCACAAACACTGAGTGCATAGGTGTGCACACGGGCCCCATCCCTATACACAGACAGGAGAGAGGGCTTGATCTGCTCCTCCTTCTCTCGCGCCTTCAATTCTATCTGCCCACCCACACACCAATCCCAGGCATTCAGTGCCTAAGGAAGGGAATGTGTGGGCTGGAGGTTTGAAGCTCAGCAACCAGCAGATACATTGTAGATGAATGGTGTTGATGCCTGAGCCTACACTCTCCCTCCCTTCTCTGTCCTGCCTCCAAGTGAGTTAGTACACTAAGGTAAGGGGGACTCAGATGTAAGGGGTGCCCTGTGGACTCTGATGTAAAAGGGGCTTTGGGAACCCTAATTTAAGGAGGAATGCTGGGAAGTCTGATGTAAGTGGGAAGTTTGGCGAGCAGAAACTCCCTTACATCAGAGTTCCCCTTTGCACTAACAGTGTTTCCCCTTTAAAAAAAATCGCTGTGCGTCGCTAAAGTGTTTGGGTTTGGCTTGATGAAAAGGTGGCAACTCTAGTCCACACATCTTCTGTTCATTTTCCTCTTGAAGGAAGATTTGGGGAAGGGTAAGCAGCATAAGGCCATTGGATTATGCACTTTATTTTTGCTTCTGCCTGCTCCTCCCCCTGGTCATATAATTTCCCCCCTCCTCTTCATGCTGCCTACTCCCTTCCATCTGCATTGACGAAGGTTGGGCAGCCAATTTTATTTTTTGCTACTCTCCTCAATACTAAAAACACATCCTTCCTCCACACCAACAACATTTAATGATGGGATAAGAAGAAAAGGAGGAGCATTAGCAGTCCTCCTACATGGCCATGGCCCACAGTAATGTGCTTGGCATGACTGTGTGGTTCACATGCGATACGGGTGCAGTGTGATTTCAGCCTATTCATTTGAATGTGCTGAAACTGCCCCAGACCACAGCAAAAGTAGTGCATGCACTACTAAAAAAATGCAGCGCAACAGGATCGTATGATACTAAAGTGCCATGAAATCTGGTGCAGGCAAAACCACTGTGTTTGTGACCTGCAATTGGGGTGTTATTAACCACTTGCCAATCGCCCACCGCAGATGTACTGTGTCAAGGTGGCACAGCTGCGCAAAACGACGTACCTGTACGAGGCTTCGTGCAGAAGTCTCTGGGGGAGCGTGCGCTGATTGGCCGGCGGGGGGAGCCAATCAGCGCATCTGGCGGACGCGATGTCCGCCGGCCACCTGCGATCGACCCCCAGAGAGGCAGAATGGTGATCTGCCTATGTAAACAAGGCAGATCATCGTTCTGACAGGGGAGAACATAGAGATCTTGTGTCAACTCACTGGAGAGATACGCAAGAGTGATGTCATCCTCACCCAGCCAATAAAAGCGGAAGTTGGCCATTTGAAGATGTCAGCGGCCGGGGTGGGGTGCTCCAGGAGCATCGCTGGATCTGAGGTGAGTATAGTTCTGCTTTAAAGGATAAGTTCACCTTTGGGAACATGTTACATGTTCCACCAAATTTTAGGGTGGAACATGTAACATGTTTCCAGTGCTGCAGCCGCCGCCCGGTACCCCCTCCCTGTGGCAGCAGTGCGGGGAGAAGGTTCTCGTACTAGCTGCCACTGTTTGAAAAACAGCGCGGGCATGCGGGGCTCCACCTACATGGCTGTGCCATTCAGACACACAGCATCCTTAGCAGCTGTCGGCTTGTAGTTCTTAGTTACGAGAAACTACTTTTTTCCTGCTGGGAATATCAACTTACTCGTATGGGATATACGAATGAGCCGATACACTGACAGTGTGCAGGAGACCTGCATGGAATCAGCGATCTGCTGTTCACTGGTGCAATGTTTTCCAGGCTCCTGCAACCAAAAATTAAATAAATGCACATTTTTTTTACCTGCAAAAAAGCGTGTTTATTTATTTATTTTTTTATGTGAACTTATCCTTTAGGCTGCTTTCACACTGAGGCGCTTTACAGGTGCTATAACGCTAAAAATAGCGCCTGCATAGTGCCTATAAAGAGCCTCTCGTCTCACTCCAGTGTGAAAACCTGAGTGCTTTCACACTGGAGTGGTGCGCTTGCAAGATGATAAAAAATGTCCTGCAAGCAGCATCTTTGCAGCCCCTGCCCATAGAAATCAATGGGTAGCACCGCCGAACTGCCGGCAAAGCGCCGCTGCAGCACTTTTTGGCCACTAGCAGGGGTTAAAAGTGACCCGCTAGCAGCTGAATAGCACCATTAAGATGACGGTAAAGCACAGCTAAAAATAGTGGCACTTTACCGCCGACGTCCCCCAATGCCTCAGTGTGAAAGCACTCTTAACCTCCCTGGTGGTATGATTATGTCAGATTTTTGATGCTCAAATCGGTGCATTGTTTCACATGGAAATTTGGCATGTTATACTGTAGGCCTGTAATTCTTAGGAATAACTCACTGCCATGGACATTCTCAAGTTTCCAGGCAGAAAGAACAGTATATATAATATAAAAGTGCATGAAGGACACTGGACAAAGCATTTGGGACAAAAGGGAGGTGAAATGATTTGATAAGTAATGTAATCTTACAGATTACAGTGTACTGTATTTGTTCTGTGTTTTTCACTTTCTGAAATTCTCGCCGGCTCCATCCCCGTGCGTCGTGACGCTCGCAGGGAACGAAGCCCGGAACACAGAGCATTGGGCGGAGTACACACCGGCGAGACATCGCACGATCCTGGGGACAAGTAGAGTAACTTTCCCTGGATCCTGCGATGCGATCCCGAGTGTGGCTTGGGGTTACAGCTTTTGGCACTGAAAATTCACCCCGAGCCACACTCGGGAATACCAATAGGGAGGTTAAGTTTACTTTGCAGTGTGTTTTAAATGCAGTGTGGGAAGAGCACACGTTCTGGTGTTAACTTGCCCTTAAAGAGGCCAACATTATCTGTTTGCAAGTGCTGACCCTTTAAAGACAAGTAGTTGACTGTGCATTTTGTGCTTTGTATATTCCTGATCCCTGTGCTCTGTACAGTACATATTCCTGACCTATGCACTCTGTGTTTTACCTACTCATGAGCCCTCTGTACAGATAACACTGAATTATGCCTCCAGTTCAGCTTTCGGGAAGTGACAAGACAATGCATTTTTTGGCAAGATCAACAGATATTTTCTGTACTTGCTGAAAGTACCTTACATACTTCTGATCCCTGCACTCTAAATTTAGGCTGAAGTTTTAAGCCGCTCTCCCTGTTTTACCGCTAGAATGCAGAAAAGCATATGTGATGGAAAGTTTAAATATTTAAAAAAGACTTATATAAAACAAATGGCAATTAAAACAGTCCAAAATGTCATGCAACTTTAAACCACAATAGCAGCGCTCATGTCAATTTATATGCTTATGACATGCTCTTATATAATTCCTCATATACGTGAAAAAAGTCCCATGAAGTGGTTTCAGGTGAGTGAATGAGATTTTCTTATAGGTGATGAAAATTCATAAATTTGTGCACCACACACCCAGGCTTGTCACCACGTGAGAAGAAACTCACCCCTTTGGGGTTAAACTCATCAGAAATCCCAAAAAATCAAGCATCACAAGTATATCTTTTTATTGCCACTTCTGGGGAATATCCACTGGCTCTGCCAGTATTCCTATTAGGTATGGGCGGCTCCAATAAACCTCTGGGAGCTGTGACTGGAGGCTTGCTTTCTCTGCTAAGGAATCATCAATGGATTTGAGGAAACTTCTTTCTACAACATCAAATGCCTGTAACAACACCCTGTGAACTTCTGCATCAGTAACATCTGAGTGCAACTGTCCTAAAAGGAGTTCTGCAGATAATTGCTGGCCCACAAAATTAGTAGCTCTGGTGCCACTATACCCATTGAACACTCCATAAAGATAAATATTAGTCTTTCCTCTGAACTTCAGCCAGTTGTCTTCACAGGGATGTTCTTCTTTTCCCTGCCCCTCTGGGTTATAGGTCTGGTTTGTAGCTGATCCAATTCCAGAGAGGTGGCAGAATGGCAGTGGAAGAACATCCCTGTGAAGACAACTAGCTGAAGTTCAGAGGAGAGAATAATATTAATCTTTATGGAGTGTTCAATGGGTACAACCCACCTGATGGACTTTTCTACATGCGATTACTGTCAGCAGCTGTAGCTGATAGCAGTAATCATTATATTCTGCCAGCCACAAAGGCTCCCGTGAGCCACCACCCCCCAACATCCACCCCCCACAGGCAGAACACAATGGCACCGCAGGAGGCTTTGCCCCATCAGGACCCACTCACACCTCAGCGTTATGTAGCTCTAAGCTCCAAAACACTGAAGGAAGAGAAAAATCACATCTCAACTCCAAGTCGAGTTAAGCCAACGCCTGAAGCTCAAAAAAATTTGGAGCATTTTTTGTAGCTCAAATTGGGCAGATTTGTGCATTTTTTTTCCCATAGAAATGAATGGAAAAGCGACATTTGCGCGTTTGTGTGTGCATCCGCATGTTTTGGCGCGCGTGTTTTTCTGCTAAAATTAAAAGAATGTAAAAAGGAAATAGTAATAATATATGAATACATAAATGTAGATTAAATACACATATAACTAAAAATCATCATAAATAAATGATAAATAAATAAAATAAATGAATAAAATTATGCAATAATACATAAATAAATATTAATTAACCCAACCTTAAAATATGTATATTAAATCAATGATGATGATGATGATGATAATGATGATGATGATTATTATTATTATGATTAATATTATTAATCATAATAATAATAATCATAATAATAATAATAACTTATTTACTTATTTTGTGTTAGGGATAGGGTGTTTCGTTATTTATTATTATTATTATTATTATTATTATTATTATTATTATTATTATTTTTAAGGGTTAGGGGATAAGGCTATGGGTTAATTATTTATTTATTATTACATAGTATTTATTTTCTATTTATGTATGATTATTTTTTATTTATATGTGCATTTATTTTACATTTATTTATTCATTGATTATTATTATTATTATTAGTAGTAGTAGTAGTAGTAGTAGTAGTAGTAGTAGTAGTAGCAGTAGTAGTAGTAGTAGTAGTAGTAGTAGTAGTAGTAGTAGTATTAGCACCCTAACCCTAACCTAAAAAAATAAAATAAATAAAAAACCCTAACCCCTAATCCTAACCCTAACATAACCTTAACTGTAACCCCTTACCCTAATAAAAAAAAAGAATAATAATAACAATAATAAAACAATAATAAAAAAAGAAATAAAAACTGATGAAAAAGCTAAAAAAGCTGAAAAACCTAGCAACAAATGATGCAAAAGATGATAGTTTTTTCTTTTGGCTAATAAAAAAAAATTTCAAAGGTTAAAAACACTGTATAAAAATACACAAATAATGCATAAAACCATGCCAAAATCGTGCATAAAAACACACAAAAAAAAACACTGGGAAAAAAGCTCAAAGACGTGAGTGGCTTGCCTTTGTCCCACAGTTATGACCGGGCTAAGTATTATTATTATTAAAATACAGGATTTATTTAGCGCCAGCAGTTTAAAAATAAAATACAAGGACAATACAGGATTAAGAGGGCCCTGCTCAGAAGAGCTTACAATCTAATAGGGTGGGGCAGGTGGTACAAAAGGTTATAACTGTGGGGAATGAGCTAATGGAAGTGGTAGAAGATTAGTTGGAGACGTGATAGGCTTCCCTGAAGAGATGAGTTTTCAGCGATCGCCTGAAGGTAGCAAGAGTAGGGGATAGCCGGACCAGTGGAGGTAGCGAGTTCCAGAGGATGGGAGAGGTACTGGAGAAATCCTGGAGACAAGCATGGGAGGAGGAGACGAGAGATTTTGAGAGTAGGAGGTCTTGAGAAGAACGGAGAGGATGATTTGGGTGATATTTGGAGACAAGATTGGTGATGTAGCTCAGGACAGAGTTGTGAATGGCTTTGTATGTTGTGGTTAGTATTTTGTATTTAATTCGCTGGGTGATCGGGAGCCAATATAAGGATTGGAGGAGAGGGTTGGCAGACACTGAGCAGTTGGCAAGGTGGTTAAGTCTGGCAGCAGCATTCATGATAGACTGAAGAGGGGATAGCCTATGGAGAGGCAGGCTAATGAGAAGGGAGTTGCAATAGTCAAGGCGAGAGATAACAAGGAAGTGAATGAGGAGCTTGATGGTTTCATTTGTTAAAAAGGGGCGAATTTTAGAAATGTTACAGAGGAATTCTACAAACTTTTGACAATGATTAGACTTGGGGCTGAACTGACAAGTCATAGTCTAGGATTACACCTAGTTCCCTGGCGTGAGGGGAGGGACTGATAGTTGCATTGTTGATTTTGATGGAAAAGTAATGGAGGGGCATTGGCAGGGAGAATATTAATAGCTCAGTTTTAGAGAGATTTAGTTTAAGAAAGTGGTGTGACATCCATGCTGATATGTCAGTTAGTAAGTTAGTAATACGAGAGGAGACTGAAGGAGGAAAGTGAGGAGTAGACAGATAGATTTGGGTGTCATCGATGTATAAGTGGTATTGGAAGCCGTGGGCAGTTATCAAGTGACCAAGGGAGGCGGTGTAGATAGAGAAGAGAAGGGGTCCAAGAACAGAGCCTTGGGAGGCCCCCACAGAAAGAGACAATGGAGAGGAGGAGACAGAGTTGTAGGTGACACTGAAGGAGCGCTGTGATAGATAGGCAGAGAACCAGGATAGAATCTCGGAGGCCGAGGGAATGTAGTTTATTGAGAAGGAGCGGGTGGTCAACAGTATCAAAGGCCGCACAGAGGTCAAGTAGTAGGAGTATGGAGTATTGGCTGTTGGTTTTAGCAGTTAGTAAATCGTTAGTGAGTTTTAGTAAGGCAGTCTCTGTGGAGTGCTGCGAGCGAACGCCAGACTGTAATGGGTCAAGAAGGTTATTTTCCACTGAGGTAGGAGCTAAGACAGTTGTAGACTAAACGTTCTAGAAGTTTAGAAGTGAATGGGAGCAATGAGATGGGTCTTAAGTTATTTAGATTGGTGGGGTCCAGTGAGGGTTTTTTAAGTATGGGAGTGATCTGCACATGTTTTAGAGGGGAGGGGAAGGTGCCACTAGAGAAGGAGAGATTGAAGATGTGAGTGAGGGAACATAGGATAGAAGAAGAGGGTGACCGTAGTAGTTGTGAGGGAACAGGATCCAAGGGACAATTAGTTAGGTGGGCATCTGAGAAAAGTTTTGTAACCTCTTCAGAAGTAGCTAATTCAAAAGAGGAGAGTGTTGAATGGGCTGTTAGGCAAGGTATGTTGGGTGGGGAAGATGTACGCACAGTGGAGGTGTCCTCACGAATTGCATCAATCTTGTCTTTGAAGTGATTGGCAATCTCTTTGGCAGTGAGTGAGTTAGTGGGTAGAGGGGGTGGGGGATGAAGCAGAGAGTTAAAGGTTCAGAAGAGCCGACGGGGACCGGTTGACAAAGTATTAATAAGAGAGACAAAGTAGGCTTGTTTGGCAACATGGAGGCAGGAATTGTATTTTAGAAGGGCAGATTTATATAGGGTGAAGTCTTGCAGGCATTTGGTTTTACACCACAGTCGTTCAAGAGCATGACAATGTCTCTTGAGATTTCTAGTGTCAGTTTGCCAGGGTTGTAACAGTCGGGGCCTGATTCTGAGTGTGGTTAGAGGAGCAAGTGCATCTAGTGATGATGAGAGCGAACTGTTGTAGACAGAGGTAGCCAGGTCAGGACAGGACAGGGGAGAGATTATGTCATATAGGTGGTCAGTAGCAGAATAGAGAAGAGAAGGGTTAAGGTGGCGAAGGTTCCTACAAGTAATTGTTTGCTGCTTGGAGGGATGGGTGGTTGGAGGCAAGGATACAGTGAAACTAATGAGGTTGTGATCAGAGAGTGGAAAGGGGGTGTTTGTGAGGTTGCCAGGGTTGCAGAGATGGGAGAATACAACGTCAAGGGTATTACCATTGGAGTGAGTGAAAGTATGTGTCCATTGTGTTAGGTCAAAAGATAAGGTTAAATCAAGAAGTTTAGCTGTAGTTGGGCTGTTAACATTGACAGGAATGTTGAAGTCACCAAGAATGATCGTGGGTATTTCAGAGGAGAGAAAGTAGAGTAGCCAGGCAGCAAAGTCATCAAGAAAGTGTGATACAGGTCCAGGAGGCTGATAAATTGCTGCAATCCTCAGAGAAATGGGAGAAAACAGACGAATACAGTGCATCTCGAAGGAAGAGAGGGATAGAGAGGGAGGGATAGGAAGGACTTGGAAGGTGCTTTGTGGGGATAGAAGGAATCCAACTCCACCTCCTTTCTGTGTGTTGGGTCTGGGGGAGTGAGTCCAATGAAGGCCACCATGGGAGAGGGCAGCAGGGGAAGCTGAGTCCAAATTTTGAAGCCAGGTAAAATTTTTATTAGTACAAAGTAATATCTAATTCTAGTTCACTCTTATGCCCTGTACACACGATCGGACATTGATCGGACATTCCGACAACAAAATCCATGGATTTTTTTAGACGGATGCTGACTCAAACTTATCTTGCATACACAAAATTGCACAAAGTTGTCGGAAAATCCGATTGTTCTGAACTCAGTGACGTAAAACGCGTATGTCGGGACTATAAATGGGGCAGTAGCCAATAGCTTTCGTCTCTTAATTTATTCTGAGCATGCGTGGCACTTTGTGCGTCGGATTTGTGTACACACGATCGGAATTTAAGCGATCAGATATCGGAAAATTTTATATCCTGCTCTCAAACTTTGTGTGTCAGAAATTCTGACGGAAAAAGTACGTTGGAGCCCACACACGATCAGAATTTCCGTCAACACAATCCGATCGCACTTTTACCGTTGGAAAATCCGACCGTGTGTACAGGGCATTAGTCTGGCGAGGTCCTCATTCAAAAAAGTGAGAGATGCTTCTTTCACATAGTATATGGCAAGTTACAAGAAAAAAGAGCTGATAAAAGAAGTGTTTGACGTGGGACTCTGAGATCAGGAGGGCACTGACATTCAAATCAGTTGCTTGTCTGTTCAAATTTCATCGAAGGTCAAATTCTTATCTACAATATGTCATTCAAATGACCAGAGCAAATATAGAAAAGAAAAAGTAGAAATAATAGGCTAAAGCAATGCTTTAATTCACATCTTCATAGTACTGTCTATTGAGGGCATGTAGTGAATATTTTTTTATTATTATGAAATTTTAATTGTTACTTCAACACCTTTTATATAAATCCCTTAACCTCCGTAATAGTTTGTCAATACATAGATATGTACACATATAATTATAAAATGTTGCTTTTTAAGTTTCAAGAGTTTTAAAATGTTGGGATAGTGTGCAAGTTTATGTGTTTTTAGTGGTAGTGAACATTATCATTCACTGACAGTACATAACTAATGGAAGTAAAGATTGCCTTTAGCTAAATTTGATTTGCTCTGACAATGACATGAAATGTGACATAAAAATGAACTGCATATCTTTTCTTTTGCTTCATATAATACCAAGCGCATGCATCATGGTACCCTGAGTTAAAGAATCAGTATTTTAAGCAATGATAATGGTTAGTCCAGAAGAGTGGCCTGACAAGCAGTGGAGGGCATAGCTCCCAACTGTCCCTGATTTTGAGGGACTGTCCCTGATTTCGAGGGACTGTCCCTGATTTCTCGCAATGTCCCTCTTTCCTTCTTTCGGCCCTCATTTGTCCCTCATTTTGGTCTGATCTATATAGTATATCAAATGCACTTTTTGTCTTTCAAAAAGTGTTTCCCAGTGCGAAACTTTGGATGCTTTTCATCCAAATTCTAAATTGCTGCATTTGTAAATTTTAAAAGCCAAAATAAAGGAATAGCAGTGGTAAAAAAAAGCCCTCGTGGATTTAATTAACCTTTTTTTTTTTGGTTACTTCTCCCTTAAGGGGGTGTGTCCTATACCTACCTACATTTGCTAGTAGGTGTCCCTCATTCCCATCTCAAAATGTTGGGAGGTATGGTGGAGGGGTCCCAACATTGTTATGATTATTAGGCTGAAATAAACATAGTCTTGGACATTTAGGAAGCAGATTGGAAGAATTCCTTATGAAGACCCTGACTGAGCAAAATGTGCAAAGTTCAGCAATTTGATTTATTAGAGGAAAATTAGAAGGTAAAAGCTGTCTTTCTTAAGTGCCACTGGACAGAGCCAGAAAGGATTGCATGCTACTAGCCATAGATGACACTAGAGGGGGCTGTGCACTCTCCAGCTTGCCCTATATGATGTAGACGGTGGTAGCTTATACTTATCTTCTTTTTTTTTTTTTTTTCAATACTGTTTATTGGTTATTTTCAAAATTAAACAAAGTACAAAAGGTAAATTGGTACACGCATCATCTGATATACATCCTAATATTATCATTGAGGTAACTCCGCAATTTGTCAAAATCATTTGGGCCAAATAGACCAACAGTTGTCAAACATTTTACATTTCATAGAATTAATAGCTATGAGACGTTCAAAGGTGTAGTTTCTATGTACCACTGTAACGATGTCAGATATGTTTATGGCTTTGCTGGATTTCCAGTTACGCAAAATCAGTAAGCGTGTCTCTATGAGTATGTGAGTTATGACTGGTCTTAAGGTGTTCTGAAATTTGTCTATATTTAAGTGTAGAAGTGCTAGAGCTGGGTCTGGTTTTGTAATTATTCCTGTTAGAGAGGAAATTAATTGGAAAATCTGGTTCTAAAGGTCTGTTATAGTTGGGCATTGCCAGAACATGTGTAATAGGTTTCCTATGTGGCATACTTTGCTTTTTTGATGCTCTGTCCGCACAGATCCCTTTGCCGGGGTTCATTCTGCCCAGAATATCTTACTTTTATCAATACAACAGCAGTCTCTTGCTCAAAGTGGCAGACAGGTAATAAACACAAACTATGGAGTTCCCACCCATCAAGAGTGCCTGCACCTACTTCTGACTAGACATGTGCATTCGTTTTCGTCCGAATGCATTTTCGTCCGAATTTCAGGTATTTTCGTTATCGTTTTAACAAACGATAACGAAAGTGCAGAGTCCGAAAAATGAAACATCCGACATAAACAAATGCTTTATTTTCGTTTTCGTTGCTACAACAGTTCGATATAGATAGGAGATTCGACATGATGATGACAATAACAGTCTGTCCATCAAACCTGTGGTCAAATGTGCCTAAGCTTAGCTCTATTAGTCCAAGATTATTCTACACAGAGAGAAAAGATTCGACGTAGAGAGAAAAGATTCGACGTAGGGGAGGAAAGATTCGACGTAGGGGAGAAAAGATTCAACGTAGGGGAGAAAAGATTCGACGTAGGGGAGAAAAGATAAATAAAAATAATGATGATGATGAATGTTATTGGCTGATTTTAACCAAAGAGGAGGAGCAGTAAAATAGCTAGAACTAAGTACACACGTACTTTGGCTTATGGTGTCTGTTGAAAGTTCTACGAACATTCGACGGAGCAAGTAAACTATACAGCGTCGTACAGTTTAGCTGCTCCGTCGAATCTTCTTTGCACATTCGACAGACACCATAAGCCTTCAATGACAGATTCGACCTTAATTTGGATTTTCGGACGAATGCAATTTTTAACGAAAAACGAGATAAATAAAAACGAATTTCGGGAGTAACTAAATACATTTATTTTTCGGACGAAAACGAAATTCCGAAACAAAATATTTCAGTGTGCACATGTCTACTTCTGACAGTCCTACAAATGCTAAATTGGTTGTCCAGTTGGAGGATTAGCCTCTATTAACCACTTCCCGCCCGGCCTATAGCAGATTGACAGCCGGGCGGTGGTTCAGTTATCATGACTGGGCGTCATATGACGTCCAGCAGGGTAACATGCCGCCGCGCACCCGCGGGGGCGCGCATCACGGCGATCGGTGGAGAGGTGTGTCAGTCTGACACACCGCTCTACCAATCTTGGTAAAGAGCCTCCGGCGGAGACTCTTTACCACGTGATCAGCCGTGTCCAATCACGGCTGATCACGATGTCAATAGGAAGAGCCGTTGATCGGCTTTTCCTCACTTGCATCTGACAGACGCGAGTAGAGGAGAGCTGATCGGCGGCTCTCCTGGCAGGGGGGTCTGCGCTGATTTTTTATCAGCGCAGCCCCCCTCTAAAGACCACACTGGACCACCAGGGATTGCCACTAGGACCACCAGGGAAGGGGGCAACATGTGGATGGACAAATATGTACCCCATGGCCATCCACATGTGCCCAATGTGCCCAGTTAGTGCCCAATCTGTGCCAATCAGTGCCCACAAATGGGCACTGATTGGCACCATTATATTGCAGTGATGACCAGCAATGCCACCCTCAGATGAATCAGTGCCACCAATCAGTGTCATCAGTGCCACCCGTCAGTGCCCATCCATGCCCATCAGTGCCCACCTATCAGTGCCCATCTGTGCCACCCATCAGTGCCACCCATAAGTACCCATCAGTGCCACCCATAAGTACCCATCAATGCCACCTATGAGTGCCCATCAGTGCCGCCTATGAGTGCCCATCGGTTCCACCTATGAGTGCCCATCAGTTCCGCATACCAGTGCCACCTATCAGTGCCCATCAGTGTCACCTATCAGTGCCCATTAGTGCCGCCTATCAGTGCCCATCATCAGTGCCACCTCATCAGTGCCACCTTAATGGTGCCACCTCATCGGTGCCCATCAGTGCCGCTGTATCAGTGCCCGTCAGTGCAGCCATATCAGTGCCCATCATTGAAGAAGAAAACGTACTTATTTACAAAAAATTTTAACAGAAACAAAGAAAAATTTGTTTTTTTTTCAAAATTTTCGGTCTTTTTTTATTTGTTGTGCAAAAAATAAAAACTGCAGAGGTGATCAAATACCACCAAAAGAAAGCTCTATTTGTGGGAACAAAATGATAAAAAAATAGTTTGAGTACAGTGTTGCATGACCACACAATTGTTATTCAAATTGCGACAGCGCTGAAAGCTGAAAATTGGCCTGGGCAGGAAGGTGTCTAAGTGCCTGGTATTGAAGTGGTTAAAGTACATGGTGGTATGTTGCTGGAGGCATTTTATTTGATATATATATAGTGCAGCCATATCAGTGCCCATCATTGAAGAAGAAAACTTACTTATTTATATATATGTATACACATACACATACACACTATACTGTCAAAAGTATCAGGACACCTGCCTTTACACGCACATGAACTTTAATGCCATCCCAGTCTTAATCTGTAGGGCTCAAAATTGAGCTGGCCCACCCGAGGATACCTAGATGTGGACCCAGAAGTGACATCACGGATGTCGCTTTCTAGGTCACAGGAAGAAGAGGAGAAGAGCAGAGGTGTGTCCGCTCTTCTCCTTCCCCGCCACTGGCCAGCACCCGCCATGTTGCTCCTGGGCCCGCAGATAGTCAGGCGCAGCCCAGAAAGCATGGTGGGAGCTTGCACGGGGGAACAGGGGGGAGCCGGTACCGGGGGAGTGTGTGAGCAAACGGCAGCAACACTGCCACCCGAATGGTTTCACCTGACAGGCAGGAGTCACCGGATTGTGTGTTAAACCCCCTGCTGTCAGGTCTGTACGACATACAGACCTGGCAGCGAAAGTGGTAAATAACAAACATCTCATACTTACCTGCTCTGCAGTGGTTTTGCACAGAGCAGACCAGATCCTCCTCTTCCCAGGTCCTCCCCTGGTGCTCCTGGCTCCTGCCTCCTGCCCCCAGAACAAGCAGCTAGTAATGGGGGCACCCATCAGGCTTGACTCAGCGTGTCCATTCAAAAAACAGAGTCGTGGCTTTGTTTTTTACCTTCATGCATAGAATTCATAAAAAAAATTGAGTCTTTAGAACCACTTTAAATACTTGGTGGCTTTTCATCTTATATACTCTATGCCCACATAGAGCTAATTGGTATCTAGAATTTATTGTACTTGCACAGGACACCAGGGATTGTTCCTGGATTGGAGGTGTGTCTCCTCTGTTTGGGTTGTGGTCCCTTTAAGGGAGATGACAAGAAGCAGTCTGGAGTACTTAGGGATTCTTAATCTTGCAGGGTGAGTGGTTCCAATAGAGGGGGAAAACTGACTTGAAGTTTTCCCAGAATTATTAACTCCTATTTTGCACCCAAGAATTTGGAAACTTGGAGAGATTTTGGGTGGGAAAGAGCCTCCATCCATGGGTTCTTTAGTCCTGAACTAGTTAACCCACCTCTGAGAGAGGGATGAAAATGTCAGGAAGCAGACAATTGGTGTCCATGAGGTGTTGAGTGGAACAATACACAGTTGTAATGGCTGTGAGCTGTATGGCTACTGAGACACTGCTGGGCTCTTTTGACTTTTCTGTACCCCTGGAGCAGGAGGGACTTTAAATCCTGTTGCGGGACAACTGTATGCTGTGGTGAGCCACATTTTTGTTTTATGTACCAGAGTGATGGACTATTTTGTTTATTTCATGCTGCAATGAAGGTACTTTCATTTGTCTTCTTGAAAAATAAAGACTGTTTGTTTTACCCATACATGACTGGCTAGTATTTTGGACACCCAAATATCATATACTGTATTAGGTAAGTCCCTCGGTACACTATGATGCTGTAAAGTCAATAAAGATTGTTGTGTTTCTTTTAAAGCATTGGAAAAACATCTCTGGTGTATGGTTCAGTGTGTTCGGGAATATCTGATCTATACCTAAAGGTAGAACAATAACTCCTTATGCTTTTTACCCAAAATGTTACAGAGCTACAAACGCTACCCTTTTTTTAATCTCTTTCAAGGTATATACTGTATTTAGCATCTGTACTGGGATGATAGCAATATTTATAAATGAGAATACATTGAAAAATAAAAAAATACATTAGGCAGGCATACACATAAGGGTGAGGAATATCTCAGGTCCCCATTGGGAATATCTGAATGATCTAATAAAGTACAGCTGCTGTTATCAGATACCAGGAACTGTTACTTATAAATAATAGGAAGCAAAACTGGCACCCAATAAATTACTAATACAGTAGTAGTAGTAGAAATATGCGGTGCTGGGATACATTACAGTAACAAACACAACAATATCCAGCAGTCACACATATATCATGCATGAGCTATGAATATCCTAAAGTCTAATAAACTAGAAATTTGAAAATCAGCACAACGTTATGTAGGGCACTCTGGATCAACACAACCATGTGATGAAAATTTTCTTAAGTTTAACCCAAAATTAACTATCCATTCATTTTTTTTTTATTGAGGATAAACATAAATACAATCAATAAATCAGTGCATGTATGTCAGGTGTCTTCTTTGTTACAACAAGGTAACAATAACAGATAACACACCAGTCCAGCTATCTATTTGGGTTGTCTATAGAACATACATGTTATCTGGAGAAGACAAAAAGAGGGGATGTGGTGTATTTTGTCTGGATTGGGCAAGCGTCTTCATCAAGAGACAAAGCTCGAATGGAGAAGTTGTGGCCAATTTTCAGATTGTTGGGATGATCGGAGCAGGAAAAAAGGAAAAAAAAAAGGGGGAAGAGGGAGAAATTAAAAACAAGAAAAATAGGGGAAGGGACGGGAGAAAAGGGAGGAGGGTCTTGTTGATAAGGGAGGCAGGGGGAACCTGGAAGGGGTAAAGGAGGGAGGAAAGGAATGGGAAAGGATAGCAGGGGGTTTGGCTGATATTGCACAAACAACAATTGAAATTGTGGCACAAACAAATGCTAATGCACCATCCACATAAGTTAGCCTTATGTGAATGCCTTATTTTAGCAAAAGGCAAAGGGGTTGATTTACTAAAGGCAAATAGACGCTGCACTTGCACAGGTGCAGTTGCTCCAGAGCTTAGTAAATGAGGCAAAGCTACATGTTACAAAGAATACCCAATCAGGTGCAAGGAAAATTTGAAAAACAGCATTTTTGCTTGCACAAGATTAGATGATGGAAATATGCAGAACTTTATCACATTTACTAAGCTCTGGAGCAACTGCAGTTGCAGAGTGCAACTGCACCTGTGCAAGTGCATAGTCTGATCACCTTCAGTGAATCAACCCCAAAGTGTATGACATGAAGCGTTTTATAATTGCTCCCCAGAGTTTGTTGTGTACTGCCTCAGTTGTCCATGTGGTCTCCTTTATGTTGGTAGGACAATATAGACAGTAAGGAAACGCTTTGGGGACCACTGTCACTTCATTGAGGAAGGGAGCGATAAACCTAGTGTTCCCAGACACTTTGCACATTATCATGGGTATTAGGGTCATTAAAATCCATTCTTAGTTCCTATTCTGTGGCTGAACATTTTCATAGGCGTTGCCAGCAGCAAACCTATTGGATTTTTGTGTTGGATACCCTTGCTCCAGCTGGCCTTAATGAGGAGATTGAGATTAATACCATTGTGTAATATTTATACTGTCTCCCACATATATATCCAGCTACAATTCAGGATATATAGATACACTGTATATACTGTATATGTCAATATATGACTTTTCCTTTTGATACTAATATTAGCATCTTCAGATATACATAGAAAAAGCTGCCTATTATAACCATCCATTCTTTTTTGTTTTTGTCCATTTAGCTGAGGACTATTTTGCACTCTAAGTATCCATTTTGGTTGAGATCCATCTCTGCTCTTCTATCATATATATCCTTTTCTTATATATCCTTTTTTATTAATTTATACTCTAAGTTGCTAGGTAGCAAGGCAAGGGTATGGTTAGCCTTGCCCATATCAATAATGCACTTTTCCAGGTTCATTTATGCAGTTGTTATGTATTTTTTTTATATATGCATTTTTATGTATGGATTTCCTTTATATGTGCATATTTTCCATTCATTCACTACTATTAACTGCTAGGTAGTCTTACCCACACATACAGTACATTCCAATAGAATATTCTTTTAATTTTATGCATTCAGTTTTTATATATGCATTTTCATGTATGCAGTTCTTTTATATGTGCATTTTTTATATATACATGTGTACTCTACAGTGCCTTGAAAAAAATATTCATACCGCTTTTTGTCATGTTACAACCAAAAACGTAAATGTATTTTATTGGGATTTTTTTCTAATGGACCAACACAAAGTGGCACATAATTGTGAAGTGGAAGGAAAATGATAAGTGGTTTTCAAATATTCTTACAAATAAATATATGAAAAGTGTGGCATGCATTTGTTTTCTCTGATACCCCAAACTAAAATCTAGTGGAACCAATTGCCTTCAGAAGTCACCTAATTAGTAAATAGAGTCGACCTGTGTGTAATTTAATCTCAGTATAAATACAGCTGCTCTGTGAAGCCCTCAGAGGTTTGTTAGAGAACCTTAGTGAACAAACAGCATCATGAAGGTCAAGGAACACACCAGACAGGTCAGTGATAATGTTGAGGGTAAGTTTAAGGCATTGTTAGGTTATAAAAAAGTTTCCCAAGCTTTGAACATCTCACAGAGCACTGTTCAATCCATCATCGGAAAATGGAAAGAGTATGTGTCACGTACCCGGTAGGGGTCTGAAGTGACAAGGCCGGCCTCCCTTGTATCTCCAGCCCAGGCCCCACTGAGAGTGAGACAGAGGGTGCCAAGGGACAGAAGGAACACAAGTGCCTGTAGATGTTGGTTGCAGAGCTTGTGGCGGAAGTTGTGGGCTCAGAGATTCAGGCAGAACATCAAGTCAGGAACTGTGATGATTCTGGGTAGATCAACCGCAATTAAAGGGGAACTCCACCAGGCTTGCAGGTTCAGAATATGTGGCTTGCCGAGACTCCCAGCAGACAGGAGACAGGAGTGTACTGTGTCCAATTGAGCTTAGATGAGAGGAAGCCAGCTCAGGTACTCAGAGGAGGCGTGGAGCCAGACAAGAAACAAAAGCAAAGTCAGAGGATCAGCCAGAGTCAGCAGTGAGCGGGCAGCGAAGTACCAGGGCATCAGACAAAAGCAACGTCAGGGATAAGCCAGAATCAGGAACCAGTAGTCAGCAGTGTAATCAGAATACAAAGGGTAGGTCAGTGGTAAGGAAGCAACAGATAATTTAACAGGATACAGGCAGGTCACAGGGAAACAGCTGAAGACTAGGGATGAGCCCGATGTTCGAGTCGAACGCAAGTTCGACTCGAACATCGGGTGTTTGCCTGTTCGTGTTTGGGGACCTGGGTCTTGCCCCAGCAGACATGTATCAATACAAAAACATTTTTTAAAAGCGGACGTTTTTTCGGGAGCAGGGATTTTTTTAATGCTTAAAGTGAAACAATAAAAATCAAACCACGGGCAAGCATTGGGGGGATGAGGCCCTTGTCCCCATCAACATGGGGACAAGGTTCTTTGGGGTCAGGCCCCAAAGCACCCTCCCCATGTTGAGGGCATAGGGCCTGGTATGGTTCAGGAGGGGGGGCGCTCTCTCGTCCCCCCTCTTTTCTTGTGGCCTGCCAGGTTGCATGCTCAGATAAGGGTCCGGTATGGATTTTGGGAGGACCCCTATGCCATTTTTTTTTTAATTTGGCGCAGGGTTCACCTTAATTTCCATATCAGACCTGAAGGGCCTGGTATGGATTTTAGGGGGACTCCCACAACATTTTTTTTCTGGTAATGGACTGGGGGGACCCCATGCCATTTTTTTCTATGAGTTTTATCTATATTGCCGAGACCCGACAATTCATTACAGCTGCAATCAGTTTTGAATGACAATTTTTCCTTTAGAAATGTCATTTTGCTGCCACTTTACAGGCATACTATATACACTCCCCCAGGCACGATATTTAAAGGAATATTTCATTTTTATTGTTTCACTTTAAGCATTAAAAAAATCCCTGCTCCCGAAAAAACGTCAGTTTTAAAAAAAATAAAATTTGCATTTATACATGTCCCCTGGGGCAGGGCCCAGGTCCCCAAACACTTTTTATGACAATAACTTGCATATAAGCCTGTTCGCAAGTTCTGGTGCGAACTGAACCGAGTCGGTGTTTCGACTGAAGACCAGTCAGCGTTGAGCAAGGGTCAGAGCGCCCTTTAAATAGGCCGTCTGGTGCCAAAGGGAACTGTGGACGCACTTCTGCGACCACGCACAATACTTTACACATGCGCGTTGGTGCACTTGCGATCAGCCAGATTCCATATGCACACATGCGCGCCCGCTGTGCCACAACAGTTCTCTTACAGTATGGCACAACTGCAAACCTACCAAGACATGCCCGTCCACCCAAACTGACAGGCCGGGCAAGGAGATAATTAATCAGAGAAGCAGCCAAGAGGCCTATGGTAACTCTGGAGGAGCTGCAGAGATCCACAGCTCAGGTGGGAGATTCTGTTCACTGGACAACTATTTGTGCACTCCACAAATCTGGCCTTTATGGAAGAGTGGCAAGAAGAAAGCCATTGTTGAAAGAAAGCCATAGGAAGTCCCATTTGCAGTTTGCGAGAAGCCATGTGGGGGACACAGCAAACATTTGGAAGAAGGTGCTCTGGTCAAATGAGACCAAAATGGAACTTTTTGGCCTAAAAGCAAAATGCTATGTGTTGCAGAAAACTAACACTGCACATCGCCTTGAACACACCATTCCCCACTGTGAAACATGGTGGCAGCATCATGTCGTGTTCTTCAGCAGGGACAGAGAAGCTGGTGAGAGTTGATGGGAAGATGGATGGAGCCAAATACAGGGCAATCTTAGAAGAAAACCTGTTAGAGTCTGCAAAAAGACTTTGTAGCCATGGTGTTAGCACTACTGACAACAATCCGCCAAATCACCCTGCTGCCAGACCCCCATATATCACCTCTGAGACAATGAGCAGTCATTTGCGTAGTTTTGTTGCGTTTATTGCGGGATACAACTTGGTTGGGGTAAAGGAAGATATGGGATGCCCATAGCACTTATTGAATTGTCATCACATTTGTAGAACATTGATTAGCAGCTTTAGCCCGGAAAATGATGCACTTCTAACATTCACAGTCTGTTCTCCTGCATATCTCTACTGCAGACTATTGCTCCTCTTCCTCTTTGGCACTGACTCCTGCAGAGTATCACTACCTCGATCTCCTCTTCTACAAACCCTTTGCTGCAAAACTGTTATGCCGCGTACACACGACTGGACTTTACGGCATACTTTGCTCGGTGGACTTTTCAACGGACTTTACGACGGACTTTCCGAATGAACGGACTTGCCTACACACAATCAACCAAAGTCCGACGGATTCGTACGTGATGACATACGACTGGACTAAAACAAGGAAGTTCATAACCAATAGCCAATAGCTGCCCTAGCGTTGGTTTTTGTCCGTCGGACTAGCATACAGACGAGCGGACTTTTCGACCGGACTCTAGTCTGTCAGATAGATTGGAAACATGTTTCAAATCTAAGTCCATCAAACTTTTGAGAAAACAAAGTCCGCTGGAGCCCACACACGATCGAATTGTCCAACGAAATCCGGTACGCCGGACCAAGTATGCCGTAAAGTCCGATTGTGTGTATGCGGCATTAGATTCCTGTCTCATCACTTCTAGTAAAAGAAAACGGATCCGCCTGAATAACCCCAGTTTGCTGGCTATACTTTGTTACTGTAATAAAGTCTATTTAATGGTGTTGCTTCAGCAAATCAATAAGCCAGAGGCATGCAATACCTCTCTCCGGTGGCTCAGTGAGTTTAGTAACTACACAGTCTTTTGGATGGTATTACCAGAGTGCTTTACCAGGCCAGAGATACTCTCTACCTCTCCCCGATGGCCTAACATACGGTAATAAGCGGACTACTGTTCCCAGCCAGTCCATAACTGCAATCGCTGCGTTCCCCGGCCACAGCATTCCGCACTACTCTCAACAGTCCTCCTTTTCTTCTTCACTGACCTTCTCCAAAGTGCAAGTCCTGTGTTCCACGGTCACAGCAGCTTGACACCAACTCCATGGTGAAGATCTTTATCCTGGAATACATCTTAGCAGCTCCTCCAGCCCTCCTCCGTGCTCGGCGCACCCCCGACCCCCCCCCCCCACGTGGGGACGCCCTGCGGCAGCTACCTAAAACTCCATTCTCCTTTTTCCTGCACCGTCAGAATCCCTTAACAGCATGTGACCCCCAGCTTATATGGGAGGCCTGCCCCCTGCCAATACCGAAAGGGAATTGGTCAGAGCTCCTCACATGAGCTGCCTGCCACTCAAACTTCAGGTCCAACCTTTGTTCCAGAACAATCTTCCTGAGAGCAGGGGAGACGTCTCTGAGTCAGAGCACAGGCGAACACACCCACTACTATAATAAACACTCCCAGTCTCAAATCAAAACAAACAGGCCTAACCTAAAGTACAGGCCTGTCTAAATTTGGTTACAAATTTGGATAACCCAGAAAAATCCTATTCTAGCACCTACCTAAAGGTAGAGGGCGCTACAACTTGAAACTGGGGCAGAGGTTTAGCTTCCAGCAGGACAACAACCCTAAACATACAGCCAGAGCTACAATGGAATGGTTTAGATCAAAGCATATTCATGTGTTAGAATGGCCCAGTCAAATTCCAGGCTTAAATCCAATTGAGAATGTAGTAAGACTTAAAAATTGCTTTTCACAGGCGCTCTCCATCCAATCAGACAGAGCTTGAGCTATTTTGCAAAGAAGAATGGGCAAAAAGGTCACTCTCTAGATGTGCAAAGCTGGTAGCGACATCCCCAAAAAGACTTGCAGCTGTAATTGCAGCAAAATGTGGTTCTACAAAGTATTGACTCAGGGGGGCTGAAAACAAATGCACGCCACACTTTTCAGATATTTATTTGTAAAAAAATTTGAAAACCATTTATCATTTTCCTTCCACTTCACAATTATGTGCCACGTTGTGTCGATCACATAAAAGCCCAAAAAAATACATTTACGTTTTTTGTTGTAACATAACAAAATGTGAAAAATGTCAAGGGGTATGAATACTTTTTCAAAGCACTGTATATGTATTTGCTATATATTCTTCCTATTAGTTCTGTTATAGTCTCTTTTTTTCTGTTATTATTAATTGTTGTAAGTGGTGTCGGTCCACAGTAGTTCCATTGTTCCACAGTTACATCATATGCAGTAGATGTAATTTTGTGTTTGCCTTTTCCTTTCCCTCTCTCTCCACCTTTGCACTTCCTCTTTATTTCTGAGTGTTTTGTGATTTTGTGATACAGGCAGTCCCCGAGTTACGAACACCCGAGTTACGAACAACTCCTACTTACGAACGGCCTCAAATGCCGGCCACTTGTGCTCCATGCTGGTCCTGGATACCTCCGGACACATCTCCATACGGCAGTACTACATGTACTGCATGGCCAGAAGAGCCCCAGATAACATAACAAGCGCCAGGAACATCCCACATCCATGCACAGGTGGACGTTACACATACGAATGCAGTGTTCCGACCGGAAGTTACACTTACAAATGCATTGTTCTGACCAGAAGTTACACTTACAAATGCAGTGTTCCGACCGGAAGTTACACTTACAAATGCAGTGTTCCGACCGGAAGTTACACTTACAAATGCAGTGTTGCGACTTATGAACAACTTTGACTTACGAACAAACCTACAGTCCCTATTGTGTTCGTAACTCTGGGATTTCCTGTATCCCATAGCAAAACCAGCCCACCACAGGTGTGACGTCCCATCCTGCCTTGTGTCCTACAGTTGCTCTCCTCACTTCCTGAAACGTTGGACTTGATTTCCTCACTGACAACATGCTGTTTGCTGTCACAAGTTGCTCTTCCGGTGAATGGCTTCCATTCAATGTGGCATGAATGCAGATAATCTCTTTGATTTGATTTTACATTTCTGTGAGTTTACATTTGGCTTTTTAATCGTTATAAACCCATTAATGCTGCACTTAGCTGGAGCTTCTTTGTGTTCCTTTTTTTTTTTTTTTTGGCTAAAATTGAAGAGGTGTTACCCTGCCAGAGAAACGGGTCATAGAGCAGAGATAATTTTTTGAGACTACCACATTTTTAGTAATAAGGGGTACCTTAGAATGGTGCTATTGGCACTGGAATACCATATCTTACTGTGATGTACTGTAGATGCAGCAAAAATTACTGTATTACTTTTCATTCATACACTTGCAAAATGTTAGTTTAGACTTCTGATCCTGGGATTCTTCTATAAGAGTGAACACTAAAACCCTCAATGCTGAGAAGTTGTGAAAGTTTGTGAGACCAATTAGCAATGTTATCATGAGACCACTTCAACAGCCTTCTTAACCACTTGCCGACCGTCCTATATATACATGATCCTGCACTGTGGCAGGCCGCTTCTACTGTATTTCTTCCTTGCAGAAGCTGATCTGTGGGTGTCGGGCACTCAATGTCCTCCGGTGTTCTGCCGAGAAAGTTCCGCTCGGCGGATTAGTTCCCCCTCTACTGCGCATGCAGAGGGGGAACTAGAGGGGGAAATCAGCTGTACACGGCGCCTGTAAGAGGGCCCCTCGCGGGCTCGCTTCGCTCGCCACGCTTCGGGCACGGCCTCGCTGCGCTCGGCACTTTTAGATTCCCCCTCTAGGTCCACTTGGATAGAGGGGAAGGAACCTGGACCCAGAGCGCAGGCGCCGTGTACAGCTGATCGAAGCGTTTGAGCTTCGGCTATCTCCGGCGGCCGACAGTAGTACGTACTGCGCAGGCGCTGTGCCTGCGCAGTACAGGGGGGGAACCTATCCGCCGAAGGAACTTATTCGGCAAGACACCGGCACCCGACGATCATCAGTAAACAACACAGGATGGAGCTCTGCCTATGTAAACAAGGCAGATGGATATGTTTTATAGCAGAAAGTAAAAAATATTGTTTGTTTTTTTTTCTAAATTGTTGGACTTTTTTTGTTTATAGCGCAAAAAATAAAAAAAGTGGTGATCAAATACCGTCAAAAGAAAGCTCTAGTTGTGGGGAAAATAAATTGCATACATTTTATTTGGGTACAGCGTTGCATGACTGCGCAATTGTCAGTTAAATTAATGCAGTTCCGTATCACAAAATGGCCTGGTCAGGAAGAGGGAGGGGTAAATCTTCTGGAAGTGGTTAAAG
Source organism: Lithobates septentrionalis (assembly GCA_037952835.1). Taxonomy (NCBI): domain Eukaryota; kingdom Metazoa; phylum Chordata; class Amphibia; order Anura; family Ranidae; genus Lithobates; species Lithobates septentrionalis. The sequence continues at coordinate 2,755,718 of JBBDGP010000812.1, forward strand.
GGCTAACAGATGTGGGCAAAATTGGCTCATTTATAAAAATTTGGCCAACAAAAAAACATGTATTCTTTGCTCTAGATGAGTAAACAATACATGAATCCAGTTTTGAATCCCATTGCGTTTCTTCTTCATCATAGTATATGACCAGTAACAGTCCAGTATTAGATTTTACTAATGCACAATGCAAGTGTAAAGGCTAGCCAGAGGCTAGCCTGTATTTGTGGGAGGAGTCTGAGAGGGCTATTTAAGCCTCCTCCTCTGACAGGCCAGGGCTCGTCGGCGTTTCTGGGTTCAGAAGGGGGTGGGGCTTGCACATCACTTCCGGGTCCTTGCCAAGACCACGGCCGGCTGCAACATGGAGGGAGTTTGCCTGCCTGCCCACCCACCTGGAGTCCCCTCGGCACCCACATTCACATGTCCCTGCTTCTCCCAGTGTTGGGGGGGGTGCTCGGCCGCCCGCCCGCCCGCCCGCCGCCGACTCCTCTCTCCATGGAAAGCCAGCTCCATGAGGGAGCCGCCCGCCTGGTGCCCCATGGGGGGGGGGGTCGTCCGCCCTCTCCTCTCTCCCCTTACCAGTTTGCTCCATGTGGGAGCCACCCGCCCGCTTCTCCGGGTGTTCAGGGGGAGGGATGTTCAGCCAGCCGCCTGCTCCTCTCATACGGCTCCACGAGGGAGCCGCCCGCCCGCTTCTCCCGGCGCTCATGCCGGGGGGAGGGGGGGCCGTCCATTACTTCAGCCGCTTCTCCCTTCTTCGTATGCCTGCCAGAGGTGCGGGGGCCGCCCGCTTCTGCCGGCGCTCATGCCGGGGGGAGGGGGGGCCATCCACCCGCCTTCCCCTCGGCTTTCTCTGATCAGGGTCCTCCCCGCCCGCTTCTCCCGGCGCTCATGCCGGGGGGAGGGGGGGCATCCATCCACCCTCCGTCCCCTCGGCTTCCTCTGATAAGGGTCCTCCCCGCCCGCTTTTCCCGGCACTCATGCGGGGGGGAGGGGGGGTGTCCGTCTTTCACCTCAACCACCGCCCGCTTCTCCCATTTTTTATCCTAGTGTGCCTGCTAGAGCTGTGGGGGCCGCCCGATTCTCCCGGCGCTCATGCCAGGGGGAGCACGTCCATCCATCATCCACCCACCCTCGTTCCCCATGGCTCCATCTGGTTAGGGTGCTGCCCGCCCACTTCTCCTGGCTCCCATGCGGGGGGGCATCCATCCATCCATCACCGTAGCTGGGTGCAGTCCCACTTCTCCCTTTCATCCCTCTGTTCCTGATAGCGTTGTGGGGGCCGCCCGCCGGGGGGGAGGGGGGCTGTCTGTCCGTTCATCCATCCTCCTAACACCCACTTTCCCCACAGCTCCATCTGTCCAGGGTGCTGCCCACCTGCTTCTCCCAGGTCCCATGCGGGGGGGGAGTCGTCCGTCCATACATACATCTATCCTCCACCCACCCACTTGCCGCTCACCCGTCAGTTCACCTCCCTGGTACCACGCCGTGCATCATAAAGGGGACGCCCGCACGTCTCCCAGTTCTCATGGGGGAGCTCACCCGACTGCTCACCTCCCGGTATTCACATGGGGCTTCATGTGGGGGGGGGGATCCCCGCACGCCTCCCAGGCATCCACCGCTTCAGTTAAGTGTTCATATCGTGGCATTTCGGCCCCAGGATTTCTGTCATAGCGTTTCGGCACAGGTTTTTCTGATTAGGCGTTTAGTCTCAGCGTTTGTTTTCTGTCAGCATTTTTTCTGTCATAGCGTTTCTGTCCGAGCATTTCTGTTGTAGCGTTCTGCCCCAGCATTTCTGTCATGGTGTTCGGCCCTATTGTTTGTCATGATGTTTCTGCCACGGCAGTTCTGTCGTAGCGTTCAGCATTTCTGTCATAGCGCTCAGCATTTCTGTCGTAGCGTTCAGCATTTCTGTTGTAGCGCTCAGCATTTCTGTCGTAGCGTTCTGCCCAGCATTTCTGTCGTAGCGTTCCGCCCAGCATTTCTGTCGTAGCGTTCCGCCCAGCATTTCTGTCGTAGCGTTCTGCCCAGCATTTCTGTCGTAGCGTTCTGCCCAGCATTTCTGTCATAGCGTTCTGCCCAGCATTTCTGTCGTAGCGTTCTGCCCAGCATTTCTGTCGTAGCGTTCTGCCCAGCATTTCTGTCGTAGCGTTCTGCCCAGCATTTCTGTCGTAGCGTTCTGCCCAGCATTTCTGTCGTAGCGTTCTGCCCAGCATTTCCGTCGCAGCGTTCTGCCCTAGCATTTCCGTCGCAGCGTTCTGCCCTAGCATTTCCGTCGTAGCGTTCTGCCCTAGCATTTCCGTCATAGCGTTCTGCCCTAGCATTTCCGTCGTAGCGTTCTGCCCTAGCATTTCCATCGTAGCGTTCTGCCCTAGCATTTCCGTCATAGCGTTCTGCCCTAGCATTTCTGTCGTAGCGTTCTGCCCTAGCATTTCTGGCGTAGCGTTCTGTCCTAGCATTTCTGCCATAGCGTTCTGTCCTAGCATTTCTGTCGTAGCCTTCTGCCCTAGCATTTCTGTCATAGCGTTCTGCCCGGCATTTCTGTCATAGCCTTCTGCCCCGGCATTTCTGTCATAGCGTTTCTGCCCCAGGATTTCTGTCATAGCGTGTCTGCCCCAGGATTTCTGTCATAGCGTCTCTGCCCCAGGATTTCTGTCATAGCGTCTCTGCCCCAGGATTTCTGTCATAGCGTCTCTGCCCCAGGATTTCTGTCATAGCGTCTCTGCCCCAGGATTTCTGTCATAGCGTTTTTATTTATTCGGTCATGGCGTTTTCTGTCAGTGTTCTGCCCCAGCTTTTCTGGCTCGGCGTTCAGGCTCAACTTTTTATGTCTGCATTTCTGTCATAGCGTTTCTGGCCCAGGATTCTGTCTTTGCATTTCTGCCATCAGTATTTCAGTCTCAGCGTTTCTATCAGTGTGTTTCTGTCATGGCATTTCTGCCTCAACGTTTCTGCCCCAGGATTTCTGTCATCGCATTTCTGCCTCAGCGTTCTGTTAGAGCGTTTCTGCCTCAGGATTTTCGGTCATGGCATTTCTGACCCAAGGTTTTCTGTCATGGCATTTCTGCCCCAAGGTTTTCTGTCATGGCATTTCTGCCCCAAGGTTTTCTGTCATGGCATTTCTGCCCCAAGGCTTTCTGTCATGGCATTTCTGCCTCAGGTTTTTCTGTCATTACATTTCTGTCTCAGCATTTAGTTTCAGGATTTCTGTCATAGCGTTGCTGTCCTTGTGTTTCTGCCCCAAGATTTCTGTCATAATGTTTCTGCCTCAGTGTTCAGTCTCAGCATTTCTGCCATAGCATTTCAGCCTCAGCATTTCTCAGAGGGGCATTGTTGTTCAGTCACGGCATGTACTCCGGTAGCTGTTTTCATCTTCGTTGTTTGTCATGTCTCATCGTTGTTTGTGCATGTTCGTACCTGGGTCAGTTAGCTAGGGCTCACATGTCAGGATCTGTCACGTCTACAGATCCATACGGGCTGAGGTTTCGTTTGTTAATGATTGTTGACCACAATCTTCTCACCCGTATACCATACGTCATATGATGCACGTTCATTCATCACACCTGTACGATTACCCACCACGGTCTGTGGGTACACCAGCCCTGAGTTTTTAGTTAATTACCTGCCTCTGCGCGGTAGGTCACTCGGGCTCACTCACTACTTACATGGGGGGGGGGGGGGGTCCGTCATCAGGTTCATTCACGCGCAGTGGTCTTGTAAATTCTCATATTTCCATTCTTAGGTAGGCACAGAGGGGCGTGGTTCTCATGTCTTGTCTGTCATTTCTCTTGTTCGTATTCTCAGGTTGGGCTGTATTGGCATCCATCATCCCCTTGTTGGTCCTTAAGTGGTAGGTTTGGGCAAACGTCGTCATGATTCGGGATTCCACTCTCGGCTCTGATCTCTTGTCCAGGTTGTGGTCCGGAAGACTGCTCAGGGACGTTAGTCCAGTCATCTTTTCCGTTCCCAGCCAGTTCCAGGTAGGGGGGTTTCAGTCACTTTGGGTATGACTGTTTCGTGCCATGGGACTCATTTCCCCGGGGTGGAGTCTGGCCCTCCTTCCTCGGTTCAGGATTCAGACTCGGTTGCCAGGTCAAAGACTGAACCACGACCGGATCAAATCCGGTGGGACCAGTATTCTGTGTCTGGCTTGGTTTTGCCATGTTGACAATGCTTATTGCCATAGTGCATGGGCCTCATCCAATCACTCCATCACATACTTCAGGTATTTAGCATTTTGAACTCCTGCCAGTTGTCTTTTGGCACTCACCCTTGCACTTTCACATACCAGCATGGGTTAGTCAGGGCTTGGGGGGGGTTCACTGAGCACTTCTCTGGTGTCCGGTCGAAGTTTCGGTCTTCTCGGCTATCATTTTGCAGGGGCTTCTCGGGACAGCCATTGCTCCCCTTCCTCCACGTATCCTCTCATTCACAAGCGGTTCATTCTCATGTCTGGGTCGTCTCAGGCTTCAGGCTTGATCTAATCGTTCACGGGATGTTTAGTTGGGTTCTGGGTAGCTTAACAGGTTCTATAGGGGGATTTGTCTCATCACCAAGTCAGGAGTCGGGGGAAGTTTCTCCTGTCATAGTGGATACTTATCGATATATACGGTTGCCATCCGGGCGCGCGCTTCTCCACTTGATGGATTGTCACCTTCCCTTCTTCACCTAAATTTGTGTCTTTTTGCCCTCTTTTCAGGCATACTGACCAATCAGGCCAAGGCACACCTCAGGCCTTGGTGCTTAGGAGTATCACTTTCTCACTCGAAGACTCTGACTACAAGTGTAAAGGCTAGCCAGAGGCTAGCCTGTATTTGTGGGAGGAGTCTGAGAGGGCTATTTAAGCCTCCTCCTCTGACAGGCCAGGGCTCGTCGGCGTTTCTGGGTTCCCACCCACCCGTTTCCCCCAATTTTCATGCATACTCATAATACTTTTCTTACATTCAGGGTATGCCCTCTTTTCAGGCATACTGACCAATCAGGCCAAGGCACACCTCAGGCCTTGGTGCTTAGGAGTATCACTTTCTCACTCGAAGACTCTGACTACAAATGTAAATTACTGATCTCAATTATAACCCCCCCAAATCCTGTTAAAAATGTATAAATAAAACCATTTATCAGCCAAACAGTTAATCAATAGCCTGCAAGTCCCCTAAAAGATTACATCTTGGGACAATTAATTTCATTCTGGGTGGAGAATGATGGGGCAGGCTATATACGGTATAAACCTGTACTGTCTTTGCAGCTCTTGTGCCTATATCTAGATCTGTGGCTTTCCTTTCACCATTGACTGCTTATATTCACCTTCTCTGCTGATGTGGTGCTTGTAAGAATATAGGGGTTTATTTACGAAAGGCAAATCCACTTTTCACTACAAGTACACTTGGAAGTGCAATCGCTGTAGATCTGAGGGGTCATGCAAAGAAAATAAAAAACAGCATTTTAGCTTGCACATGATTGGATGATAAAATCAGCAGAGGTTCCCCTCATTTCAGATCTACCCCTCAGATCTACAGTGACTGCACCTCCAAGAGCACTTTCAGTGCAAAGTGGCTTTGCCTTTAATAAATAACCCCCATGGCCCATGGAGTCAGTAACATTGTTAGTGAAGTTTATTACCAGGGAAATCAAACTACATTTATTGCGTATGTCCTCTTCAGCTACATCCCGCCATCAAGGTTCCTATGCAAGGGTGGGTCCCACTATCTATTGGAATACCAATATTGTGGCATGAAAATTATTTATATTTTTGAGACAAAGTCTTCTAGGAGGTTGCCCAACCTTCCATTATGGCTACCAGAGTCCTGATTCTACTCATTGTTACCTAAAGGGTAACTCACCTTTCGTGGTGAAAAAAAATAGCAAATAAAAAAAAAATATATACCATATACAATTGTGACACAAATCATATTGTAATTGAATGTTATGAACAATTCCATGATTCACGCTAAAATGATGGCTATTGAGTGTAATCAAATTCCCAAATTTCATAAAATATGGCTCCCTTGGAATAAGCATTACTTGCCACCATCTTTTAATGATCCTAGTGCCATGGTAGTCGATTATATTTAGCTCATAAAGTACCTCGCATTGACTTTTGGATCAACCTTGTGGACCTCCCCGCCCCCCTCTCTTTACTTACCTTCTCTTTATCCTTTCTATCCTTTTTTACCCCACTTATAATTTTGAAGCTCTCTGTTTCACAGTTTATGGTATTCTTCTTCAGATAAGTCTCATTTATTCTTGTTGGTTCAGCCTAAATATCTCAATATAAAATATATTTTATTTCATTGCTGGGGGAGCATATTGCAATGGCTTCTATCCTTAAGGCTTCTATCTCTAAGTGATTCTTTCTACAAGTGATATGCACTTCAATCTCTGCTTCAAGTTCTGCCTCACCTGATCATTCCTTCTCTGTCTCTTTACAGGTATGTGTCAGCTCAACCACATCTTCCACCGTTAAATGAAATTGGGATCTGCTTGCTGTGTCTGTGTGTCAGCTCCATAGGCGTGCACACGGGGTGTGCCGGGTGTGCCTGGGCACACCCTAATCACCCCATGCTGTGTCCAGAGATTTGCCCCAAAATGCTGCATCCAAGAGAGTGTGTGGCCCATGCTGCCTGTGAAACAGTTTCACAGGCAGCAGATTGTGAGAATTGCCAGAGCTGTTCAGTGTATGAAAGTGTCAGATAATGACACTGCATGCAGGGAGAGACACCAGCTGTCAAAATGTCGGGGTGATGTTGGGGGTGGGCGGGACAGAATGGCCATCAAACACCAGCCAATGGGATGGGGTCTGGGCGGGCCGCTACATTTATGTGGCCCCGCCCCCTCTCTGAAGCAGCTCAAACATTGGCTGGTGTTTATAGCGCTTGGTCCCGCCCACTTCTGACATCGCGGCTGAGTTGTAAGTCATCACAACTCAGCCGCGATGTCGGGGGTGGGCGGGATCAAGCGCCAACACCAGCCAATGATTGGGCTGCTTCAGAGAGGGGGCGGAGCCAGAGAAATGTAGCGGCCCGCCCAGACCCATCCTATTGGCTGGTGTTTGGTAACTGTTCAGTCCCGCCCACCACCAGCATCACCGCTGACTTTTAACAGCTGGTGTCTCTCCCTGCATGCAGTGTCATTATCTGACACTTTCATACACTGAACAGCTCTGGCAATTCTCACGATCTCCTGAATGTGAAACTCCCCCTCTCTCCTATCTCTGCCACCCAATGCTGCCTATCAGTGCCAACCAATGATGCCAATCAGTGCCAACCAATGCTGCCTATCAGTGCAAACCAATGCTGCCAATCAGTGCCAACCAATGCTGCCAATCAGTGCCAACCAATGCTGTCTATCAGTGCCAACCAATGCTGCCAATCAGTGCCAACCAATGCTGCCAATCAGTGCCAACCAATGCTGCCTATACGTGCCAACCAGTACTGCCTATCTGTGCCAGAGCTGCTTATCAGTGCCAACCAATTCTGCCTATCAGTGCCAACCATTGTAAACCAGTGCTGCCTATCAGTGCAAACCAGTGCTGCCTATCAGTGCCAACCAATGCTGCCTATCAGTGCCAGTGCTGCTTATCAGTGCCAACCAATGCTGCCTATCAGTGCCAGTGCTGCTTATCAGTGCCAACCAATGTTGCCTATCAATGCCAACCAGTACTGCCTATATGTGCCAGTGCTGCTTATCAGTGCCAACCAATTCTGCATATCAGTGCCAACCAGTGCTGCCTATCAGTGCAAACCAGTGCTGCCTATCAGTGCCAACCAATGCTGTCAATCAGTGCCAACCAATGCTGCCCATCAGTGCTGCCCATCAGTGCCCATCAGTGCTGCATATCAGTGCCCATCAGTGCTGCCTATCAGTGCCAATCAGTGCTGCCTATCAGTGCCAATCAGTGCTGACAATTAGTGCCCATCAGTGCTGTCAGTCAGTGCCCATCAGTGCTGCCAATCAGTGCCAACCAATGCTGCCTATCAGTGCCAACGAATGCTGCCAATCAGTGCCAACCAATGCTGTCAATCAGTGCCAACCAATGCTGCCTATCAGTGCCAACCAATGCTGCCTATCAGTGCCAACCAGTACTGCCTATCCGTGCCAGTGCTGCTTATCAGTGCCAACCAATTCTGCCCATCAGTGCCAACCATTGCAAACCAGTGCTGCCTATCAGTGCAAACCAGTGCTGCCTATCAGTGCCAACCAATGCTGCCTATCAGTGCCAGTGCTGCTTATCAGTGCCAACCAATGCTGCCTATCAGTGCCAACCAGTACTGCCTATCTGTGCCAGTGCTGCTTATCAGTGCCAACCAATTCTGCCTATCAGTGCCAACCAGTGCTTCCTATCAGTGTAAACCAGTGCTGCCTATCAGTGCCAACCAATGCTGCCTATCAGTGCCAACCAATGCTGTAAATCAGTGCCAACCAATGCTGCCTATCAGTGCTGCATATCAGTGCCCATCGGTTCTGCCTATCAGTGCCAATCAGTGCCCATAAGTGCTGCCCATCAGTGCTGCCAATCAGTGCACATTAGTGCTGCATATCAGTGCCCATCAGTGCTGGATATCAGTGCCCATCAGTGCTACCTATCAGTGCCAATCAGTGCTGACAATTAGTGCCCATCAGTGCTGCCTATCAGTGCCACCTACCAGTGCCCATCAGTGCTGCCAGTCAGTGCCCATCAGTGCAGCCTATCAGTGCCCATCAGTGCTTCCAATCAGTGCTGCCTAGCAGTGCCAATCAGTGTCCATCAGTGCTGCCAATCAGTGCTGCAAATTAGAGCCTATCAGTGCCCATAAGTGCTACCAATAAGAGCCCATCAGTGATGCATATCAGTGCCCATCAGTGCCACCTATCAGTGCCAATCAGTGCCCATTAGTGCCAAACAGTGCTGCATATCAGTGCCACCTATCAGTGCACATCAGTGCTACCAATTAGTGCCCATCAACGCTGCCAATCAGTGCAGCCTATTAGTGCCCATCAGTGCTGCCTATCAGTGCCCATCAGTGCTGCCTTAGCATGGATGGTGGAAACCCCTCTACAGATAATTGCAATACAAATTACCTTCGAGTGCAACAACTTTTTAGTTGGGAGGTTCACACCATTATAGCACTTTGGATTTTTTATTTTTTAGAGTGTTACACTTAATTGTATGTGTTTTAGTTACAGTTATAATGTGAATTGTTGCACTTGAAGTTAATTTCCCACCACCCCTGCTAAGTCCATGTCTTTATGGACCTTGCTTTGTGCACTGGTGCGCAGTCATGTTGGAACAGGAAGGGGTCATCCCCAAACTGTTCCCTCAAAGTTGAGAGCATGGAATTGTCCAAAATGTCTTGGTATGCTGACGCCTTAAGAGTTCCCTTTACTGGAACTAAGGGGCCAAGCCCAACCCCTGAAAAACAACCCCCCACCATAATCCCCCCTCCATCAAATGATTTGGACCAGTGCACAAAGCAAGGTCTATAAAGACATGGATGAGCGAGTTTGGGGTGGAGGAACTTGACTGACCTGCAAAGAGTTCTGACCTCAACCCCATAGAACACTTTGGGATGAATTTGAGTGGAGACTGTGAGCCAGGCCTTCTTGTCCAACATCAGCGCCTGACCTCACAAATGCCCTTCTGGAAGAATGGTCAAACATTCCCATAGACACACTCCTAAACCTTGTGGACAGCCTTCCTAGAAGAGTTGAAACTTTTATAGCTGCAAAGGGCGGAGCCAACTCAATATTGAACCCTATGGACTAAAACGGCATTAAAGTTCATGTGCGTGTAAAGGTAGGCGTCCCAATACTTTTGACAATATATATATATATTGCACACCCTAATGCAATAGGCTGCGCACGCCTATGGTCAGCTCAACCACATCTTCCACCATTAAATGAAATTGGGATCTGCTTGCTGTGTCTGTGTGTGTGTCTTTGGTATCTGGCTTCTCTAGCTGTTGCCCTGTGTGCATAACCATGACGTTGTTTTTTGTTGCTCTGGACAATCTTACCTAAGTTTTATGTGTTGATCTTATCTTGGCCTCTGGCCTCTTGCTATTCTGACTTTAGTTTAGTTTATGGTATTCTTCTTCAGATAAGTCTCATTTATTCTTGTTGGTTTAGCCTAAATATCTCAATATAAAATATATTTTATTTCATTGCTGGGGGAGCACATTGCAGTGGCTTCTATCCTTAAGGCTTCTACCTCTAAGTGATTCTTTCTACAAGTGATATGCACTTCAATCTCTGCACTTCAGCGATTGCACGAAGCAAAAAAATATAGCAAACTGCACTGGAAAGCACCTAACAGACTGCAGGTGACCCTGTCTCTCTAATAAGCTCTCCTTCCACTCTGTAACATGCACTCTCTACCACTGCTTCTGACACTCCTGTCCTCTCTCCTCAAACTCTCTTACCTTCACCCCCCCTCTCCACCCGCCTGCTTATACATATCACCCTGCCTTCTGTCCTCTCCCTACTACTGCTCCTACCAACTCTTGCTCATTCTACATCCATACACTGATAAAACCTCCAGTACTCTGAGACATGCCCCTTCACATAAATCACATTCCCACATTACCTCCCTCACCCTCCTGCTTCTCCTAATCTCTGGTGACATATCTCCAAACCCTGGGCCACCATCATCTGTCTTTGCCCAACGCTCCCATCCGCCTACACCCTCTCACAGGAGCCGCAACCCACAGAACTTGGTCTCTATCCCTCTTTCCAAAACCAGCCCCCCCTTTTCCTGTGCCCTTTGGAATGCTCATTCTGTTTGCAACAAACTCACCGCCCTTCACAATCTCTTTATCACAAATTCCTTTAACCTACTTGCCATTACTGAAACCTGGCTTCATGAATCTGATACTATTTCTCCTGCTTCCCTTTCCAATGGGGGCCTTCTCTGGACTCACTCCCCCAGACCAAGTGGACGGAAGGGAGATGGAGTGGGAATCCTTCTAGCCCCATGCAGCACATATCAGGTACTTCACCCACCTCCCTCTCTGACACTCTCCTCTTTTGAGGCACATTGCATTCGTCTATTCTCTCCCATTTCTCTAAGAATTGCTGTCATCTACCGGCCCCCTGGACCAGTATCAGCATTCCTTGATGACTTCTCTGCCTGGCTACCCTACTTTCTCTCTTCTGAAATACCCACAATTATTCTTGGGGACTTCAACATCCCTGTTAACACTAACACTACTATTACTTCTAAACTTCTCAGTCTAACCTCATTGATTGACCTGAAGCAATGGATACAGGCTCCTACCCACTCCAACGGCAACACCCTTGACCTTGTCTTCTCCTATCTGTGCACTTCGTGCAACCTTTCCACCAATCCACTCCCACTCTCTGATCACCACCTTATTAGTTTTGCTCTCTCCCTGTCTTCCACCTCTTCTCCCTCCAACCGCCTAACAGTTACACGTAGAAACCTTCGCCACCTCAACCCTTCTCTTCTCTACTTTGCTACTGATCACCTCTATGACAAAATTTCACCTCTGTCCTGCCCCAACCTAGCTACTTTCATCTACAGCAGCTCATTGTCTTCCTCCCTAGACAAGCTTGCCCCCCTCAGTACACGCAGAATTAGGCCCCGACTGCTACAACCCTGGCAAACAGATGACACCAGAAGTCTCAGAAAACGTAGCCGCGCTCTTGAGCACCTGTGGCATAAGACTAAGACCCAGGAAGACTTCACACAATATAAATCTGCCCTCCTAAAATACTATTCCTGCCTTCACACTGCCAAACAGACCTACTTTATCACACTCATTAACACCTTCTCATCCAGTCCACGTCAACTCTTCTCTACCTTCAACACTCTACTCTGTCCTCCACTGCCTCCACCCACCAACTCACTCACTGCCCAGGAGATTGCCAATCACTTCAAAACTAAGATTGATACAATTCATGAGGAGATCGCCAATGCGCAAAAACCTCCCCCATGCAACACCCCATGTCCACAGATACAATCATTATTTCCCTCATTCAACCCTGCTACTATTACTGAGGTTGCTAAACTTTTATCTAACACTCATCTAACCACCTGCCCCCCTGGATCCTGTTCCCTCGCAAATGCTACGCTCACCCTCTGACTCGATTCTACACTCTCTAACTCACATTTTCAACCTCTCCCTCTCTTGTGGCATCTTCCCAAACTCTCTAAAACATGCGCTAGTCACCCCCATACTTAAAAAGCCCTCACTGGACCCCACCAATCTCAACAACTTACGTCCCATCTCCTTACTCTCCTTCTCCTCCAAACTTCTTGAAAGACTGGTCTACAACCGACTAAGCGACCATCTGACCATGAATAAACTTCTTGATCCCCTTCAGTCCGGTTTTCGCCCTCAACACTCCACAGAAACTGCTCTCCTTAAACTCTCAAATGACCTACTAATGGCTAAAACCAGTGGACACTATTCTGTACTACTTCTCCTGGATCTCTCTGCTGCCTTTGACACAGTGGACCACCCCCTCCTCCTCAAAAAACTCCACTCATTTGGTCTCCGTGACTGTACTCTTCGCTGGTTATCATCCTACCTTTCACACCGCTCCTTCAGTGTCACTTACAACGCTACTTCCTCCTCTCCTCTTCCTTTCTCTGTTGGGGTCCCCCAAGGTTCTGTTCTTGGACCTCTCCTTTTCTCAATCTACACCACCTCCTTGGGTCAGTTGATTGCCTCCCACGGCTTTAAATATCATCTCTACGCTGATGACACCCAAATCTATCTCTCCACCCCCCAGCTCTCTCCATCTGTCTCCTCACGCATTACCAACTTACTAGCAGACATATCAGCCTGGATGTCACATCAAACTCAACCTATCCAAAACCGAGCTCATGATATTTCCTCCCTCAGGTGCCACTTCCCCTGATTTCCCTGTCAATATCAACGGCTCAACTATCAACCCATCTCCCCACGCCAAGGTCCTAGGTGTAATCCTGGACTCTGAACTAACCTTTCGACCCCACATTCTATCACTATCCAAAACTTGCCGCCTCAATCTCCGCATCATCTCCAAGATACGCCCTTTCCTAACCAATGTCATCACAAAGCTTCTAATCCACTCCCTGGTCATCTCCCGCCTCGACTACTGCAACTCCCTCCTCATTGGTTTACCTCTAAATAGGCTATCCCCACTTCAGTCCATCATGAACGCTGCTGCCAGGCTCATCCACCTCACAAACCGCTCAGCGTCTGCTATACCCCTCTGCCAATCCCTTCATTGGCTGCCACTCAGTCACCGAATTAAATTCAAGATACTAACTATAACTTACAAAGCCATCCACAACCTGGCCCCCAGCTACATCTCTAACCTAGTCACAAAATACCAACCTAATCGTTCTCTTCGCTCCTCCCAAGACCTCCTGCTCTCAAACTCCCTTGTCACCTCATCCCATGCTCGCCTTCAGGACTTCTCCAGAGCCTCCCCCATCCTCTGGAATGCTCTACCCCAATCCGTCCGATTTTCTCCTACTTTATCCACTTTCAGACGATCCCTGAAAACTCATCTCTTCAGAGAAGCCTATCTGGCCCCCACCTAACAACTGTACATTTATCTTCTTAATCAGCACATCACCCACAGTTATTACCTCTTGTATCTCTTGACCTTCCCTCTTAGATTGTAAGCTCTAAGGAGCAGGGCCCTCTGATTCCTACTGTATTAAAGTGTATTGAATTTGTACTGTCTACCCTCAAGTTGTAAAGCGCTATGTAAACTGTTGGCGCTATATAAATCCTGTATAATAATAATAATAATATTTTCTTGCAGCTTGCCACCAACACATCAGACTTTATATAACTATCTATCAAATAATTTGTACTCTTATGGGGCGTACACACGGTCGAGTTTTTCGACCGGACTTGTCCGACAGACTTTTGAAGGACTTTTGACGGACTTCCAATGGACTTTTTAACTAACGAACTTGCCTACACATGATCACACCAAAGTCCGATGGATTCGTACGTGATGACGTACACCGGACTAAAATAAGGAAGTTGATAGCCAGTAGCCAATAGCTGCCCCAGCGTGGGTTTTTGTCCGTTGGACTAGCATACAGACGAGCGGATTTCTGGGTCCGGCGGAGTTACGACGTAAAGATTTGAAGCATGTTCCAAATCTAAAGTCCGTCAGATTTGCGACTGGAAAAGTCTGCTGAAGGTCCGGTGAAGCCCACACATGATCAGATTGTCCACCGGATTTGGTCCGTCGGCCTCCGTCAGACCAGTTCGGTCGAAAAGTCCGACCGTGTGTACGCCCCATTACCAACTTGTTTAATAATGAGCTTCTCTACCTTTGTCATTATATGTTCAACAGCGTCTCTGTTTTGTCTATTTTGATGCAATAAATAAAATCTTTTGACAAGGAAAAATGACCTTTCCTTTTTAATCTGCAGCTTCTGTAAATATTCTGTAAATGCAATGCAATATGGCTACCAAGAGGTGTTCTGTATACAGAATGTGTACAGAACGCTCCCTGGAAACATCATTTCCTGCTTGTGTGATTGGCTCACTGATTTTCTCAGAAGTCTGCACTAAGATACAGAGAAAGGAGGAAAGAAGAAGAGGAAACCAACCAGGAATATTTGGAGGACCCCAAACTTTGTGTCACATCCTCAAGAAAAATATATGGAAAAAGGATTTAGCCCCAGGGATATTACGGGCACAGAGAAACGTGTAAATAGGGTACACCAAAGATGGAGTAAAAAATGTAGATAAATTTTATTTATACAAAGAATACACGATACAATATAAATGTACAAAAATCGCCTAAAAACAATAGAATTAACCACTTAAGGACCGCCTCACGCCGATGTACGTCGGCAAGGCGGCACGGGCAGACAAAATCACGTACATGTGCGTGATTTGCCTCCCGCGGGTGCGGGGTCCTATCACCCCCCCCCGGTGCCCGAGGCGGTCCTGTTATGTCCCCCGGCGATCGGAGGTGAGGGGGAGGCCATCCGTTCGTGGACTCCCCCTCGCGATCGCCGCCGGCCAATCAGATCATTTCCTTTGCTGCTGTATGCTAAACAGCAGCAAAGGAAATTATGTCATCTCTCCTCGGGTCGGTATTTTCCGTTCCGGCGCCGAGGGGAGAAGACATCAATGTGAGTGAAAACACACACACACACAGTAGAACATGCCAGGCACACATTACACCCCGATCCCCCCCCCGATCGCCCCCCAATCACACCCCCCCCTGTCACAAACTGACACCAGCAGTTTTTTTTTGTTTTTTGTTTTTCTGATTACTGCTAGGTGTCAGTTTGTGACAGTTACAGTGTTAGGACAGTTACTGTTAGCCCCCTTTAGGTCTAGGGTACCCCCCTAACCCCCCCTAATAAAGTTTTAACCCCTTGATCACCCCCCGTCACCAGTGTCACTAAGCGATCATTTTTCTGATCGCTGTATTAGTGTCACTGGTGACGCTAGTTAGGGAGGTAAATATTTAGGTTCGCCGTCAGCGTTTTATAGCGTCAGGGACCCCCATATACTACCCAATAAATGTTTTAACCCCTTGATTGCCCCCTAGTTAACCCTTTCACCACTGATCACCGTATAACCGTTACGGGTGACGCTGGTTAGTTCGTTTATTTTTTATAGTGTCAGGGCTCCCACCGTTTATTACCGAATAAAGGTTTAGCCCCCTGATCGCCCGGCGGTGATATGCGTCGCCCCAGGCAGCGTCAGATTAGCGCCAGTACCGCTAACACCCACGCACGCAGCATACGCCTCCCTTAGTGGTATAGTATCTGAGCGGATCAATATCTGATCCGATCAGATCTATACTAGCGTCCCCAGCAGTTTAGGGTTCCCAAAAACGCAGTGTTAGCGGGATCAGCCCAGATACCTGCTAGTACCTGCGTTTTGCCCCTCCGCCCGGCCCAGCTCAGCCCACCCAAGTGCAGTATCGATCGATCACTGTCACTTACAAAACACTAAACGCATAACTGCAGCGTTCGCAGAGTCAGGCTTGATCCCTGCGATCGCTAACAGTTTTCTTGGTAGCATTTTGGTGAACTGGCAAGCACCAGCCCCAGGCAGCGTCAGGTTAGCGCCAGTACCGCTAACACCCACGCACGCACCATACACCTCCCTTAGTGGTATAGTATCTGAATGGATCAATATCTGATCCGATCAGATCTATACTAGCGTCCCCAGCAGTTTAGGGTTCCCAAAAACGCAGTGTTAGCGGGATCAGCCCAGATACCTGCTAGCACCTGCGTTTTGCCCCTCCGCCCGGCCCAGCCCAGCCCACCCAAGTGCAGTATCGATCGATCACTGACACTTACAAAACACTAAACGCATAACTGCAGCGTTCGCAGAGTCAGGCCTGATCCCTGCGATCGCTAACAGTTTTTTTGGTAGTATTTTGGTGAACTGGCAAGCACCAGCCCCAGGCAGCGTCAGGTTAGCGCCAGTACCACTAACACCCACGCACGCAGCATACGCCTCCCTTAGTGGTATAGCATCTGAACGGATCAATATCTGATCCGATCAGATCTATACTAGCGTCCCCAGCAGTTTAGGGTTCCCAAAAACGCAGTGTTAGCGGGATCAGCCCAGATACCTGCTAGCACCTGCGTTTTGCCCCTCCGCCCGGCCCAGCCCACCCAAGTGCAGTATCGATCGATCACTGTCACTTACAAAACACTAAACGCATAACTGCAGCGTTCGCAGAGTCAGGCCTGATCCCTGCAATCGCTAACTGTTATTTTGGTAGCTTTTTATTGAACTGGCAAGCACCAGTGGCCTAGTACACCCCGGTCGTAGTCAAACCAGCACTGCAGTAACACTTGGTGACGTGGCGAGTCCCATAAGTGCAGTTCAAGCTGGTGAGGTGGCAAGCACAAGTAGTGTCCCGCTGCCACCAAAAAGACAAACACAGGCCCGTCGTGCCCATAGTGCCCTTCCTGCTGCATTCGCCAATCCTAATTGGGAACCCACCACTTCTGCAGTGCCCGTACTTCCCCCATTCACATCCCCAACCAAATGCAGTCGGCTGCATGAGAGGCATTTTCTTTATGTCCTCCCGAGTACCCCTACCCAACGAACCCCCCAAAAAAGATGTTGTGTCTGCAGCAAGCGCGGATATAGGCGTGACACCCGCTATTATTGTCCCTCCTGTCCTGACAATCCTGGTCTTTGCATTGGTGAATGTTTTGAATGCTACCATTCACTAGTTGAGTATTAGTGTAGGGTACAGCATTGCAAAGACTAGGCACACTTTCACAGGGTCTCCCAAGATGCCATCGCATTTTGAGAGACCCGAACCTGGAACCGGTTGCAGTTATAAAAGTTAGTTACAAAAAAAGTGTAAAAAAAAATATATATATATAAAATAAAAAAAAATAGTTGTCGTTTTATTGTTCTCTCTCTCTCTATTCTCTCTCTCTATTGTTCTGCTCTTTTTTTACTGTATTCTATTCTGAAATGTTTTATTGTTATTATGTTTTATCATGTTTGCTTTTCAGGTATGCAATTTTTTATACTTTACTGTTTACTGTGCTTTATTGTTAACCATTTTTTTGTCTTCAGGTACGCCATTCACGACTTTGAGTGGTTATACCAGAATGATGCCTGCAGGTTTAGGTATCATCTTGGTATCATTCTTTTCAGCCAGCGGTCGGCTTTCATGTAAAAGCAATCCTAGCGGCTAATTAGCCTCTAGACTGCTTTTACAAGCCGTGGGAGGGAATGCCCCCCCCCCACCGTCTTCCGTGTTTTTCTCTGGCTCTCCTGTCTCAACAGGGAACCTGAGAATGCAGCCGGTGATTCAGCCAGCTGACCATAGAGCTGATCAGAGACCAGAGTGGCTCCAAACATCTCTATGGCCTAAGAAACCGGAAGCTACAAGCATTTTATGACTTAGATTTCGCCGGATGTAAACAGCGCCATTGGGAAATTGGGGAAGCATTTTATCACACCGATCTTGGTGTGGTCAGATGCTTTGAGGGCAGTGGAGAGATCTAGGGTCTAATAGACCCCAATTTTTTTTCAAAAAAGAGTACCTGTCACTACCTATTGCTATCATAGGGGATATTTACATTCCCCGAGATAACAATAAAAATGATTAAAAAAAAAAAATGAAAGGAACAGTTTAAAAAAAAGATAAAAAAGCAAAAAAATAATTAAGAAAAAAAAAAAAAGCACCCCTGTCGCCCCCTGCTCTCGCGCTAAGGCGAACGCAAGCGGCGGTCTGTCGTCAAACGTAAACAGCAATTGCACCATGGTATCACCACGAAGGTCAGATCGAGGGCAGTAATTTTTGCAGTAGACCTCCTCTGTAAATCTAAAGTGGTAACCTGTAAAGGCTTTTAAAGGCTTTTAAAAATGTATTTATTTTGTTGCCACTGCACGTTTGTGCGCAATTGTAAAGCATGTCATGTTTGGTATCCATGTACTCGGCCTAAGATCATCTTTTTTATTTCATCAAACATTTGGGCAATATAGTGTGTTTTAGTGCATTAAAATTTAAAAAAGTGTGTTTTTTCCCCAAAAAATGCGTTTGAAAAATCGCTGCGCAAATACTGTGTGAAAAAAAAAATGAAACACCCACCATTTTAATCTGTAGGGCATTTGCTTTAAAAAAATATATAATGTTTGGGGGTTCAAAGTAATTTTCTTGCAAAAAAAATAACTTTTTCATGTAAACAATAAGTGTCAGAAAGGGCTTTGTCTTCAAGTGGTTAGAAGAGTGGGTGATGTGTGACATAAGCTTCTAAATGTTGTGCATAAAATGCCAGGACAGTTCAAAACCCCCCCAAATGACCCCATTTTGGAAAGTAGACACCCCAAGCTATTTGCTGAGAGGCATGTCGAGTCCATGGAATATTTTATATTGCGACACAAGTTGCGGGAAAGAGACAAATCTTTTTTTTATTTTTTTTTTTGCACAAAATTGTCACTAAATGATATATTGCTCAAACATGCCATGGGAATATGTGAAATTACACCCCAAAATACATTCTGCTGCTTCTCGTGAGTACGGGGATACTACATGTGTGAGACTTTTTGGGAACCTAGCAGCGCACGGGACCCCGAGAACCAAGCACCGCCTTCGGGCTTTCTAAGGGCGTGAATTTTTGATTTCACTCTTCACTGCCTATCACAGTTTCGGAGGCCATGGAATGCCCAGGTGGCACAAAACCCCCCCAAATGACCCCATTTTGGAAAGTAGACACCCCAAGCTATTTGCTGAGAGGTATAGTGAGTATTTTGCAGACCTCACTTTTTGTCACAAAGTTTTGAAAATTGAAAAAAGAAAAAAAAAATGATTTTTCTTGTCTTTCTTCATTTTCAAAAACAAATGAGAGCTGCAAAATACTCACCATGCCTCTCGGCAAATAGCTTGGGGTGTCTACTTTCCAAAATGGGGTCATTTGGGGGTGTTTTGTGCCACCTGGGCATTCCATGGCCTCTGAAACTGTGATAGGCAGTGAAGAGTGAAATCAAAAATTTTCACCCTTAGAAATCCTGAAGGTGGTGATTGGTTTTCGGGGTCCCATGCATGGCTAGGCTCCCAAAAAGTCCCACACATGTGGTATCCCCATACTCAGGAGAAGCAGCTAAATGTATTTTGGGGTGCAATTCCACATATGCCCATGGCCTGTGTGAGCAATATATCATTTAGTGACAACTTTGTGCAAAAAAAAAAAAAAAATGTGTCACTTTCCCGCAACTTGTGTCAAAATATAAAATATTCCATGGACTCAATATGCCTCTCAGCAAATAGCTTGGGGTGTCTACTTTCCAAAATGGGGTCATTTGGGGGGGTTTTGTGCCACCTGGGCATTCCATGGCCTCCGAAACTGTGATAGGCAGTGAAGAGTGAAATCATAAATTTACACCCTTAGAAATCCTGAAGGCGTTGATTGGTTTTCGGGGCCCCGTACGTGGCTAGGCTCCCAAAAAGTCCCACACATGTGGTATCCCCATACTCAGGAGAAGCAGCAGAATGTATTTTGGGGTGCAATTCCACATAGGCCCATGGCCTGTGTGAGCAATATATCATTTAGTGACAACTTTTTGTAAATATTTTTTTTTTTTGTCATTATTCAATCACTTGGGACAAAAAAAAAAATATTTCAAGGGTTCAACATGCCTCTCAGCAATTTCCTTGGGGTGTCTACTTTCCAAAATGGGGTCATTTGGGGGGGTTTGTACTGCCCTGCCATTTTAGCACCTCAAGAAATGACATAGGCAGTCATAAACTAAAAGCTGTGTAAATTACAGAAAATGTACCCTAGTTTGTAGACGCTATAACTTTTGCGCAAACCAATAAATATACGCTTATTGACATTTTTTTTACCAAAGACATGTGGCCGAATACATTTTGGCCTAAATATATGACTAAAATTGAGTTTATTTGATTTTTTTTATAACAAAAAGTAGAAAATATCATTTTTTTTCAAAATTTTTGGTCTTTTTCTGTTTATAGCGCAAAAAATAAAAACCGCAGAGGTGATCAAATACCATCAAAAGAAAGCTCTATTTGTGGGAAGAAAAGGACGCAAATTTCGTTTGGGTACAGCATTGCATGACCGCGCAATTAGCAGTTAAAGCGACGCAGTGCCAAATTGGAAAAAGACCTCTGGTCCTTAGGCAGCATAATGGTCCGGGGCTCAAGTGGTTAAACATCTGACCATAGAATGGGCCGCTAAACTTGGAACACACCGCAGATCAAGACTAGAGGTCAGGCTGGTGGGGTGTGTATGCCAAGATACCCAACATGTTTCGGAAAGCAAAAGAGGGATTTTTTGACATATATATTTCCTTCATCAAGGGTTACAAGAAGGCGTGCAGTTCCATTTCTATTGTGAAAGAGGGAGAGGAAAAGTATATCAATAAT
This sequence comes from Lithobates septentrionalis, assembly GCA_037952835.1. Taxonomy (NCBI): domain Eukaryota; kingdom Metazoa; phylum Chordata; class Amphibia; order Anura; family Ranidae; genus Lithobates; species Lithobates septentrionalis. The sequence goes on from JBBDGP010000812.1 coordinate 2,776,547, forward strand.
GGAGTAACATGTACTATTCATTGTAATACATTGATCTGGTATAGCAACAGCATGGTGCATGTGATGGATGAAATATGAGTATCCTGTACTTACAGATCTGTGTTTAAGTTCAATAGTGCAAGTCAATGAATGAAACGTCAGGCCCTGGATATTGCTGAGCTGCACCTCACAAATTCATCTCAAGCCTTTCTTACCAGGCTTCATTTCAGGATCTTATGACAAAGATTTGTAAATACATATTTGTGGCTTCTCTCTCTTCCTTTTTCTCCCTTTTTTTTCTTCTTCTTCTTCTTTTCCCCATTTTTCTCCCTTCTCTAATTGTGACAGTGTAATATTACATATATGGTTACATGCATTGTCTTTTTGTATGCTGCTCTATACAATTATAGGCTTGTTGCCTATGGTTATTGCGTATCAATGTACTCTAAAGTTTCTTGCCCGCAGTATCCCTGGGGCTAAATCCTTTTTACATGCACTAAGATACAAGTCAGATTTCAGGCATACCCTGCAACAAAAATGTCATTTTTGGTGAGATACTCCCATTAGGAAATCACATCTAAAGGGATGCAGACCCTGCAATTTTGCTCATTAGAGCCCTGCAGGTGCAGCAGCTCATTGATAATTATGAAACCACTCCCATTAGATTCACTTTCCACATGGCCATGCAGTGATATCTTCAGAATAACAAAAGGTCAGAATCTTTAACAAAGTTTGTTAAAATGCTTGCAATGTACACTGAACACTCGGAGGGGAATTTTTTTTCCCCTCAACATACACTATATTAACAAAAGTACTGGGACACCTGCCTTTACATGCCCATGAACGTTAATGGCATCCCAGTCTCAATATTGAGTTGGCCCACCCTTTGCAGCAATAACAGCTTCAACTCTTCTGGGAAGGCTGTCCACAAGGTTTATTAGTGTGTCTATGGGAATGTTTCACCATTCTTCCAGAAGCGCATTTATGAGATCAGGCACTGATGTGGATGAGAAGGCCTGGCTTGCAATTTCAAAATACTTTTAGATAGGCAACTTAACGACCACAACATACAGGGATATACAATGTAATATGAACATAAAAGCACACACATAGGTTGGACTTGATGGACTTGTGTCTTTTTTCAACCTCACCAACTATGTAACTATATGAGTGATGAAGATTTTTAGTTTCCTCTGCTATTCCCCCTGTTTTACGGTTTTTTTTTTTTTTGTTTTCCTCTCCGCTCTTCCCTACTCCCCCCAACTCTCCTACCCAAAACCAATATATTTTTGAAAATTGGAATGTGCGCAGATACACCAAAAGTATTGGGACACCTGCCTTTACACGCACATAAACGTTAATGGCATCCCAGTCTTAGTCCGTGGGGTTCAATATTGAGTTGGCCCACCCTTTACAGCTATAACAGCTTCAACTCTTCTGGAAAGGCTGTCCACAAGGTCTAGGAGTGTGTCTATGGGAATGTTTGACCATTCTTCCAGAAGCGCATTTCTGAGGTCAGGCACTGATGTTGGACGAGAAGGCTTTGTTCGAAGTCTCTGCTCTAATTCATCCCAAAGCTGTTCAATCAGGTTGAGGTCAGGACTCTGTGCAGGCCAGTCAAGTTCCTCCACCCCAAACTCGCTTATCCATGTCTTTATGGACCTTGCTTTCTGCACTGGTCCAAATCATTTCGTGGAGGGAGGATTATGGTGTTGTTTTTTTTTTTTTCAGGGGTTGGGCTTGGCCCCTTAGTTCCAGTGAAGGGAACTCTTAAGGCGTCAGCATACCAAGACATGTTCCAACATGACTGTGCACCAATGCATAAAGCAAGGTCCATAAAGACATGGGATGAATTAGAGCAGAAACTTCAAGCCAGGCCTTCTCGTCCAACAAATCACCCTCTCACGAATGCGCTTTTGGAAGAATGGTCAAACATTCCCATAGACACTTTCCTAAACCTTGTAGACAGCCTTCCCAGAAGAGTTGAAGCTGTTATAGCTGCAAAGGGAGGACCAACTCAATATTTAATAAAGATAGCTGCCATAACCCCAATATTTTCTATAACGGCGGGCGGTCCGCTTTAGGATAAAAGTGGTCTATGTGGTGCATTCACCGCAAGATCACTTTTATCGGCAGCGGGAGAGGTGCCCACCCGCCGTGTTCCGATCGTCTCCGCCGCTTACCAGAGCCGTCGGTAGCGGCGGAGCCAATCCAGTCCTTTCCCCTCAGAGGCACTGTGTCGAATGAGGGAATGATGGCCCCCACTCGACTCAATGACATTGGATGATGGAAGCGACGTCAAACATCTCTTTCACCCAACGGCCTTATAGGGACATTTTTTAATCTTTCCTTCAATAGTTTTTATTGATGATTTTCATATATAACAGAAGCAATCAAAAACTGTTAACTGTTAAAAAACTGGTAACAGGGTAATATCAACATTGGGTATAGGTAACATTATATAAGCTTCCTAATACTGGTAATATAGTGGAGGTATGGGTTGACAACTGTCCTGGACACCCCTTTGGGTTCATGACTGTGTCCAGGGCTGCAGACAGCCCCCTTCTCCTATGGGTTATTCCATTCAATTGTGCAATTTGTTATACATTGAAGAGAACCATATCACGAACATTAGTAAACAAGATAATTTTTAAACTTGGGAATAATATTCATAACCTTGGCAAGCTTTCCTAGGTAAAGTTAGCATTAGATATAGTCAGAATAGTCACCTTTCCTGAGGGAGTCTTGTTGAGTGCATACAGTAATATTTCTGAGGCTTGGTTAGAGTAGAAAGTAGTTCTAATGCCGCGTACACACGAGCGGATTTTCCGTCGGAAAAATCTTGGATGTTTTTTCCGACAGAATTCCGCTCAAGCTTGGCTTGCATTTTACTAGCGGAGTTGTTTTAATAAAGATGCTTTTTTGTTGAAGGACGTTGTATAAGAGTGAAATTCCTTTTTGGTGTGCTATGGGGGCACTAAGAAAGATCCAAGCATGTTGGGGAATTTTACAGGACCACAGTGGAGAGGTGGAATAGCGTTTTAAAAATTACTTAGTACCACAAATGTTACTTGGTTCTGTATTCTCTAAAAGGGGCAGTGCTGGGCGGTGGGTAGGGGGTGGAACCAAGGACTGGTGCTCAGAGGTAGGTAGGGGCAAAGACAATGGGTAACTCCCAAAAGGGGGAGTTCCTGCACATATTCTCTGAGAAAAAACGCCCTGTCAGTACTAGTGATTAAAAGTGAAATTGCACCTTTCATATGGTATTTACTGGCAGAAAAAAAATGTTTTACTATGCAAAGTTAAAACAACAAGGGTACAGAGGCGGCTCTCTAATTAGGCAAATAAGGCGGTCGCCTAAGGCCCCTCGCTCCAAGGTGCCTCGCGGCCGCCTTATTTGCCTGATGTGCGAGTGGAAGAATGGGAGGGAATGTCCCCGGCCAGTGTCCCCAAGCTGGCAGGGTGAGCGGGGCGGGATGGTAAAGCGTTTAGTAAACAGGGCCGCCGCTGCTACCAGACGAATTGTAGAGGAGGCGGAGCTGCCAGCCACTGCTGAACCCACCAGGAGGTAGGGGCGGACTGGGCAGGGGGGGCCTCGCAAAAATGGCGCTTGCTCTGCACCGCTGCAGACAGCTATGACACCCACCGGCCGCCGATGCACTGTGTTAAATCTGCAGCAGCGCGGTGCGAGTATGCTATCCGTCCAACCGACGCATTAACTTCCCTGTCAGGCGGAATGATCTCCGGCCGACAGAAGTTTCCTAGCCCCACCCGGCGTGATGTCATTCACAGGCCGGGAGGAGGGATGAAAATGCTGCTTCAAAGACCTGTGAGGAGCCAGTGAAGCCCCATGCAAAAGTGCAAGTAATTTTGAAATGGTATTTGTAATATGCAGCATGGGGGGGGGGGGGGGGGGTTAATGCAGCATTACTATACATTAGTGACCAGTGGAAGTTAATTAACCCCTTTGTACTGCATTAGTGGCAACAGTATCAGTGTTAATTAATCCCTATATGATGCAGCATGAAAGGGTTCATAAACAAAACACTGATACTGTTGCCACTAATGCAGCACAAAGGGGTTCAATAACTGCCACTGGTCACTAATGCATCAATGGTGTATTTGATACTACCCCCCACCATACACTCTGCACCCCTTTCATGTACACACTACCCACCATACACTCCGCACCCCTCTCATGTACAAACTACCCACCATACACTCCGCACCCCTCTCATGTACATACCACCCACCTATATACACTCCACACCCCTCTCATGTACATACTACCCATCATACACTCCGCACTCCTCTTATGTCCATACTACCCACCATACACTCCGCACCCCTCTCATGTACATACCACCCACCATACACTCCGCACCCCTCTCATGTACATACTACCCACCATACACTCCGCACCCCTCTCAGGTACATACCACCCACCATACACTCCGCACCCCTCTCATGTACATACTACCCACCATACACTCTGCACCCCTCTCATGGACATACCACCCACCTATATACACTCCGCACCCCTCTCATGTACATACCACCCACCATACACTCCGCACCCCTATCATGCACATACCACCCACCATACACTCCGCACCCCTCTCATGTACATACTACCCACCATACACTCCGCACCACTCTCATGTACATACCACCCACCATACACTCTGCACCCCTCTCATGTACATACTACCCACCATACACTCCGCACCCCTCTTATGTACATACTACCCACCATACACTCCGCACCCCTCTCATGTACATACCACCCACCATACACTCCGCACCCCTCTCATGAACATACTACCCACCATACACCCTGCACCCTTCTCATGTACATACTACCCACCTATATACACTCCACACCCCTCTCATGTACATACTACCCACCTATATACATTCCACTCCCCACTCATGTACATACTACCCACCTATATACACTCCGCACCCCTCTTATGTACATACTACCCACCATACACTCCGCACCCCTCTCATGTACATACTACCCACCATACACTCCGCACCCCTCTCATGAACATACTACCCACCATACACCCTGCACCCTTCTCATGTACATACTACCCACCTATATACACTCCACACCCCTCTCATGTACATACTACCCACCTATATACATTCCACTCCCCACTCATGTACATACTACCCACCTATATACACTCCGCACCCCTCTCATGTACACACTACCCACCATACACTCCGCACCCCTCTCATGTACACACTACCCACCATACACTCCGCACCCCTCTCATGTACATACTTCCCCCCATATACACTCCGCACCCCTCTCATGTACATACTACCCACCATACACTCCGCACCCCTCTCATGTACATACTACCCACCTATATACACTCCACACCCCTCTCATGTATATACTAATTGCCTCCACAGACTTTGCACCCCTCTCATGTACATATTACCCGCCGTCATACCTTCAACTTTCCTCTCCTACTCAAATTTACCACCATTGTACAGTAGGGGCCCCTACCAGGGAGATAGTGACCCATGGCATACAGAAAAAACAGTGAGTGTGGATAAATTATGCTACCTATTGGGCATGGCTTTTTAGTTTAAATAGAAAATTTAGTCTGTTTTTTTTTTATATTCTTTACAGTTTTATTTTTTATTTTTTTTACAATCTTTTTATTTATCTTTTTACGTTTCTTGGTGAGAGTTTTTGGTTTCTTTGGTGGGATATCAGGGGTCTAAACGGACACCTGAAGTCTCACTTTTCAGACAGAGAAAGGAAATGAGGAAACACATTCCCCAGTTCCTTTCTCTATAGCGTCAGCTGCACTGCAGATGAATGAAGAGGAGACAGAGGCTCCTGTTAATTCATAAACTAAAGCATAGTATGCTATGAATGAAAACAGTGAGTGATCAGTTCCAATCATTCACTGTGTTCTTTTGGAAAAGGTAGGGGCTGGTAAAATTTAATTTACCAGCCCCTTTTCCCGGCCTCCATCCTGAAGATCCCCCCACAGCAGTCAGCTGGAGAGCAGAGGAGGGAAGTCGGCAGGACTGTGGGGGGGGCACACCGTTATTTTTTATCGCTTGAATTATTTTTCCCATTATGGGTATGAGTGGGGCCTCATGTCTAAGTTTTGCCTAAGGCCTCACAAAGCCTAGAGCCGCCTCTACAAGGGTAGAAGATTTAATAGATGGAAAGATGAAAAAAAATTACTGAAGGTCTGCTTTAAGGATTGATGTCATTTAGTGGTAACAATCCCTTATTATTCTAGCACTTTCTTTTTGCACGTTACTGTGTGGTTGTAGAACTTACAAGTGCTGCGCTGTCACTTTCAAAATTGAACAGCCTAATTTCCTTTAGTAAATCATCCCCATAGAGTAGCATATAATTTCCATGTGTTTGGAGGTCCAGTGCAAATCTAGATCCCACGCAAATCACCTTTTTTTAAAAAAATTAACATGAAAAAGCTACGAAACTGTCATTTTTTTTTTTTCCCCTTTTCATAGCCAAAAGCTGTTTGACCAAATCTGCAAAGGAGTTCTGTTTTTTGACCTTGTTCATGGATATGGGAACTACAGTATGGTAAGTGATTGTTCTACACATAAACCAAAAAGGTTATGGAAACATTGAATGACATCCAAGAAAATGTCTGTGAAGATAAGTAAATGTGACTCCAGCACTCAGGTGCTGTATCATACTGAAGTAATTGCAATTACCGTATTATGCATTGAAGATAATTAGGACAGTGTTTCCCTGGGTCATTATCATCTTTTCATCAGTACTACAGAAAATACACCTGTGTCACTATATGCAAACTAGTAAAGTACTAGTCTTACAGTAAGCATACAAGTTTTTTATGTTTTATATAAAGATATATTTGAATATATATTAGCTAGTTGTGAATGTACTGCTTATGAACATTCAGAAGTAGCTGTTGTACTTGTGTAACCACAACCTAACCCACAACTCACCACTCAGTAAAAGAATCAATTTATTGTTCCCATTATCGGGATGTCCTTTTAGCCTACAGTCTGATGCTAGATATACAGAGGTAGATTAAGTAAAACTGGTGCTGTGCATGGTAGCCAATCAGCTTCTAAATTCTGCTTGTTCAAATAAGTTTTGGCAATAAACATGGAAGCTGATTGGTTTCTTTACAGAGTCGCACCAGATATTGCACTCTCCAATGTTAGTAAATAATCCCCACAGTGTTCAAATTTTGGCCATTTCCTAATGGACCAATCAGAATCCGCTTACTGGGTTGCCTTGTTGGCAGTGGTGGCCAGTGGTAATTTTTTTTTGGGGGGGCGGCAAACAGTACCACCCCCTGGTCATTCAGGTCTGGAGCCCTTATCCCATCTATGGTGGGTGGCTTCTCCCTGGCTTCGGCGGCTGCTTCCCCTGCTCTCCACAGGAATCACAGTGGCTTCCATTTCCTCCCTCCTCCTCAGGGGCCAATTGGGACTTTTCTCTTTTCGGCCAATCGGAAAACGGGTCCCAGACATGCTTCTGATTGGCTGGATTGAGGATCAGTGTTTCAATAGTGAATATTCATTCGCTGTTGTAACACCTGCGTGGGCTCCTGGCGCCATGCAGTGCGTCACAAGCCCACCCTATATTGAAGCCACCCTATATACACAGTTGTGCTTATAAGTTTACATACCCTTGCAGAATTTATGATTTCTTGGCCATTTTTTAGATAATATGAATGATAACACAAAAACGTTTCTTTTACTCATGGAAGGAATTGAGAATGCCAATCAGCAGTGTTCAAACTCTAATCAAGAAGTGGAAAATGAGGGGTTCTGCTGAAACCAAACCACGGTCAGGTAGACCAACTAAAATTTCAGCCACAACTGCCAGGACAATTGTTCAGGATGCAAAGAAAAACCCACAAATAACTTCAGGTGAAATACAGGACTCTCTGAAAACATGTGGTGTGGCTGTTCTAAGATGCACAATAAGGAGACACTTGAAGAAAGATGGGCTGCATGGTTGAGTCACCAGAAGAAAGCCATTACTACGCAAATGCCACAAATTATCCCGCTTACAAAACACCAAACAGCACAGAGACAAGCCTCAAACCTTCTGGCACAAAGTCATTTGGTGTGATGAGACCAAAATTGAGCTTTTTGGCCACAACCATAAATGCTACATTTGGAGAGGAGTCAACAAGGCCTATGATGAAAAGTACACCATTCCTACTGTGAAACATGGAGGTGGATCGCTGATGTTTTGGGGATGTGTGAGCTACAAAGGCACAGGAAATTTGGTCAAAATTGATGTCAAATTGAATGCAGTATTATATCAAAAAATACTGGAGGAACATTTGCGTTCATCAGCCAGGAAGCTGCGCATGGGACGTACTTGGACATTCCAACATGACAATGATCCAAAACACAAGGCCAAGTCGACCTGTCATTGGCTACAGCAGAATAAATGGAAGGTTCTGAATTGGCCATCTCAGTCTCCTGGCCTCAATATCATTGAGCCACTCTGGGGATATCTCAAACGTGCAGTTCATGCAAAACAGCCCTACAGGAACTGGAGGTTTTTTGCCAAGAGGAATGGGCTTCATCCAAACACTAACCATGAGTGAAAGAAAAGTTTTTGTCTTATCATTCATATTCTCTGAAAATTGGCCAAGAAATCATAAATTCTGCCAGGGTATGTAAACTTATGGACACAAATATATATATATACAGTATAGAGAGAGAGAGAGAGAGAGAGAGAGAGAGAGAGAGAGAGAGAGAGGGAGAGAGAGAGAGAGAGAGAGGCTTACTCTTTATTATCTTCATTATCAGCATCATGTTCATGTGACTAGATTCGAACACTGTCTTTCCTAACAAGGAGCTAAAGGTGTAGAGGCTGAGCCTCTTGCATTGCATGTTAATGAGGACAGACTTAGGACAAGTCTCATGGCAGTCAGCCATGAGACCTTGTCCTGAGAAACATCTAAAACATCTAAAAGGTAAGAAATATATAAAAATAAATAAATAAATAAAAAAGTAGGTATGCTGTGCGAATGGAAACTCATTACAAAAGTATAATGGGATTTTCCCCAATTTGACTGCAAAACTGGAAATACACTCTAATGTCCTGTACACACGAGCAGAAATTCCGCCAGCAAAAGCCCAATGAGAGCTTTTGGTCCGAAAATGCGACCGTGTGTATGCTCCATCGGACTTTTGCTGGCCGAATTCCAGCCAGCAAAAGATTGAGAGCATGTTCTCAATTTTTCGGTCAGAAAAACTGCCGATCTGAAATTCTGACGCGCAAAATTCCTACACATGCTCGGAAACAATTGGACGCATGCTCGGAAGCATTGAACATCATTTTCTCAGCTCGTCAGAGTGTTGTATGTTACCGCGTTCTTGACGGTCGAAAGTTCAGCGAACTTTTGTGTGACCGTGTGTATGCAAGTCAAGCTTGAGCAGAATTCTGTCGGAAAAAACATCCAAGATTTGCACATCGCTAGATCGGGATTAGGAACAGGTAAGTATTAGGGGGGGTGGGGGGCTAGCTGCATGCAGAAGGTTTTTAACCTAATGCAGAGAATACCTTAAATTTAAAGGATAAGTTCAGTTTTTAGAAAAAAATGATAAATGCACATTTTTTTGCAGGTAAAAAAATGTGTATTATTTACTTATCTATTGGAGCCTATAAAGCATTGCACCAGTGATCAGCAGATCCCCAGTGCCATGCAGGTCTCCTTCAGATTGGTCAGTTTATCTGTGTGTCCATACGGGCAGGCAAATACAATCTGACAGGAAGAATCAATGAACTACCACGGTGCTCCATTACGCCATGGTAGTTCGTTGAGAACTAGAAGACGACAGCCACAAAGGATATTGGGTCTTGTAGTTTATGCACACACAGAGCTGCGGAGCCCCACATGGCCACACTGATTTCAAAAAGTGATAGCTAGTACGGGGAACTTCTCCCCATACTGCTGTCACAGGGAGTGTGGGGATTGGGCAGTGGCTGAAGCATTGGGAACATGTTACATGTTCCACCCTAAAAATGTATGATCCTTTGCAGTTGTATTAGGGTTTGCTGCAGCGGATTTGGGTATTGGGGTTTGCCGCATTCTTGATTACAAGATTTGCAGCTGCTGACTTTTAATTTAAAAAAAAAAAAACAACTAAAGTTCCTCTTCAACACATTTTGCCCCAATACAAATATCTTTGGAGATGTATGTTCATTTCCTTACATACTGTATATAAATTACTTATTCATCAATGTATTCTTTGAAATGATGTATCATAAAATATGTATAGGTATTTCCCAAAAAGAACATTCTTCTGAAAAAAAATACACTTCTGTTCTTTCTAAAAATATTGCACATTTCAGAAAGCATATGTTCATCTTCTCAGAAAGCAAGAATAACATCTATCTTGCATTTACCACCGCATTTTTTCTTCCTGGGACAAGCTAGGAGACCTTTTTTTTCAGGTTCAGCAATTATCCTCCATGACATCTGTGACTATGCTTATAACAATCGTGCTCAAATCCTGAGAAACAAACCTCATATCAGTGCAAGCAACCCAAGACAACGGCTCTTCTTTGCGTCCTGTTATGCTCATTGATCATAGAAATCCCACTGCAATTTTATATTACCTTATAAAACACAATATTGAATGGAGACAACTTCAAAACGGTAATTTTAGCAGCTAAATTGTATTACTTATATATGGTAGTATGTCAAATACTATATGTAACACATCATACCTAGAATTGAAAATCCGTGAGCTGTACACATGCCAGATTTATCTCTTGTTACATAATGATGTAAAAATGCCATTATTTCCTAAGTTTGCCATATTTTATACATCTGTTTAAACTCTGACATGCAATATCTTAAACTAGGCTGTTACAACATTAATGCCGATATCAATTTTCCATGTTCAATAAGGAAACCACAGCTGGATACTGGGATACTTTTTGGAGCAACGGGATGCTAAAGAGAATAGCGGGATTAGAAACAGTCCATGGAAGGGGCTGCAGCCAAGATGTAGAAGTTGAAAGCATTAAAAGGAAACGTACATTATAATTTATTGTCAATGCTCCATAATAATGCACAACTTTAGTAATGCGTATATACTGTATAAATATATATATTTAAAACTACTTCTACCATGCTTACCAGGCCATTTTTCAGTTTCCAGTGCATCAAAATTTTGACAGACAATGACTCCATCCTGCATCACCTAAATTAAGTTTACCTTTTTTTTCTTAGGCTGATAAAGCCTTTTTTTTCAGTGGTGGAACTACCAAGGTTGCAGATTGCACTTGCGACTGGGCCTTAGAGTTCCGCCACTGTGGGGCAGCTCCAAGAGCCCAGATTGTGGCTCCCCAGCGGCTGCAGGTCTCTGAGCTGTAAACGTATCTCTCACAGCCCAGAGTAAGCGCTGACAGTTCCCCCTCCCCCCGCAGGGACGGAGAGAGGAAAGAGAGACCTGATCAGCTTCTCCTCCTCCCACCCTCTTCTCCAGTGTTTACCCCTGAGGCATAGCCCTCTGAGGCTTAGCACTGCCGGGGAGTGTGGGTAGTAAGTTTGAAGCCCAGCAGCCAGAAGAGGAACAATAATTGATGCCTCTCCATCCATCTGCTCTGAGTGAAGTCTCTCCGCTCTCTCCCTTCTCTTTCCTGCCTCCTACTGAGTAAACTAATGTAGGAGGGTCTCAGCTATAAGGGGTGCTCTGTGGTCTCTGATGTAAAGGGGGCTTTGGTGAGCAGAGCCCCCCTTACATCAGAGTTCCCTTTTACACCAGAGTTCACAGAATTCCCCCTTACATCAGAACCCTTTTACATTGCAGAGTCCACAGAGATCCCCCTTACAGTGTAAGTGGAAATTCTGCAGACTCAGATGTAAGGGTCGCTCTGCAGATTCTGATGTAAGCGGGCTCTGTGGACTCTGATATAAGGTGCACTCTGTGGACCCTGATGTAAGGGGTGCTCTGTGGACTCTGATGTAAGTGGGGCTCTGTGGACTCTGATGTAAGGGGGCTCTGCAGACTCTGATGTAAGGGGGCTCTGCGGATTCTGATGTAAGGGGGCTTTGTGGACTCTGATATAAGGAGCACTCTGTGGATCCTGATGTTGGGGGACTCTGCAGACTCTGATGTAAGAGGTTCTCTGTGGACTCTGATTTAAGGGGGGGCTCTGCAGACTCTGATGTAAGGGGTGCTCTGGGACCCCTGATTAAAGCGAATGCTGAAAACTCTGATGCAGGGAGGACTCTGATGCAAGGGGGGCTCTAAGAACTCTGATTAAAGGGGAATGCTGGGAAACTCTGATGTTACCAGAGACCCACTTATATCACAGTTCCCTTTTACACCAGAGTTTGCAGCGTTCCTTCTTAAATCAGAGTTCCTCCTTACATCAGAGTTCTCAGTGTTCCCCCTGAAATTAGAGTCCCCAGAGTTCTCCCTTACTTTAGAGTCTGCAGAGTCACCCCTTACAGTGTAAGGGAACTCCTCGAGTTCACATGTAAGGCAAAACTCTGCAGATTCAGATGTAAGGGGAAACTCTGTGCATTCAGATGTAAGGGAAAACTCTGTGGATTCTGATGTAAATGGGAACTCTGTGGATTCAGATGTAAGGCGAAACTCTGCAAATTCAGATGCAAAGGGGAGCTCTGTGGATTCAGATGTAAAGGGGGGATTCTGTGTACTCTGATGTAAAGGGGGACTCTTGTGATTATATACATATGATTAGAAATGTTATTTAATCACAATATATATGTATAGTGTGTGGAGTGGCTGGAAGAAAAGGCTGGAAGAAAAGGTGGCAACCCTACCTAACTTGGGAGGAAAGGGCCTGCTGCAGGACCATAATAAAGGGCCCCATGATGGGAGTAAAGGGAGTAAAGGGCCTCAGGATCAATGGGAAGTGCCCTGGGTTTGGAGGGAAGAGGGGGGCCAGGGGCCTCTTCATGGATTCTTGCACTGGGGCCCTTATGGTTCTAGTTACGCCTCTACTTCTTTTGGTGGTATTTAATAACCAATTTTTTTTGTCTTGTACAATATTTTTGTTGAGAAATCAGTTAACAGTTGACTTAAGCCCAAAAGTACAAAACATGATTGCTCACATGACAGCTGTATGGGCAAGACAGCAGTGGTTAGCACAACAGACATCATTTACAGCAATGACAATGGGCAGCTGGCAGGGGTCACTTTAAGGTTGTCAATAGGATAAGTAGAAAACCTTGCTTGCTTGTAAACAATAAGGCCAGTATAACATAATTAGTAGCTTGTCTAATGTGCATAAACCCCTTCTTGGTTATGATGAATAAGGCCTCCTATGCCCTGGTTCCTCCTAGTGGGCAAAAATTTAGTGAGAAGTTTAATGCTGACGATTAGCAAGGAGATCAGTCAAAAGTTAGACCAGCTGGTGTCATCAGAATTGAGTTTGGGGACCAGAGACATGGTGGCTTGGAATGATTCTGGTCAAAATAATGTCAGTTGTGGAGATTGTTAGATGTGTTTTGCAAAAGAGGAGCAAGAATATCAGGAAAGCATTTGTAATAGGACAGAGTGAAGTTGTCTGGTCCTGGCCTTTTATTTACTTTCAAGGCTTTGATAGCTAGCACAACCTCTTTGTCAGAGATTGGAGAATTTAATGCCTGACAAAAGACCACAGGTTTTTGAGGAAGGAATATCTGTGAGAAGAGACCAATCACTGCATTTGTGGAGAAAGTGTTGGTGGAACTATAAAGAGCAGTTAAATGTTTTTGAAAAAACATACAGGCTCTAATCGACTCTGGGGCTGCAGGCCTGTTCATTGATGCTGCCATTGTATCGAAGCACTCGATTCCGCTGCAGCTGCGTGACACTCCACTTGCCATTGAGGCTCTTGACGGGAGACCTCTACAGCCTGCCCATGTGACTCATGAGACTGTTCCGTTGTCCATGGCCGTAGGGGCCCGTCACCATGAGATAATCCAATTCCAAGTTATTTCCTCACCTAAGTTTCCGCTGGTTATTGGTTATCCTTGGTTACAGAGGCACAACCCTTATTTTGATTGGCTCCGTGCTGAAGTTCTGTCCTGGTCGCCACAGTGCAGTGAGAGATGCTTCCAGAAGGTAGCCAAGATCCTGTGCACCTCTTCACTCTCCTCCCTGCCGGAGGAGTACCGCGATTTTAGCGATGTCTTTGACAAAGGTCAAGCCGGTACTTTGCCTCCACACTGGTCGTATTGATTGTGCAATTGACCTTCAACCTGCTGCCATACCCCCTCGTGGCCGGGTTTACCCTTTGTCGGATAAGGCCATGGAGGAGTATGTTGCAGACGCACTTTCTCGTGGTTTCATCCGCAAATCCTCGTCTCCTGCTGGTGCTGGTTTCTTTTCTATGAAGAAGAAGAGTGGTGAACTGAGACCTTTTATCGATTATAGGGGTCTCAATCATTTCACAATTAAGAATGCCTATCCCATTCCATTGGTTACGGAGTTATTTGACCGCCTCAAGGGAGCAACGGTTTTCAGGAAACTTGATTTGAGAGGGGCATACAATCTCGTCAGGATTAAGGAGGGCAACGAGTGGAAAACTGTGTTTAATACCAGATCAGGTCATTATGAGTATCTCGTAATGCCTTTTGGCCTTTGTAACGCTCCAGCAGTTTTCCAGGAGTTCATTAACGATGTCCTACGAGATTTGTTGCAGTTATGTGTGGTAGTTTATCTCAACGATATCCTCATATTTTCCAAGTCCCTGGAGAGCCACCACACAGATGTCTGTTGTGTGCTTCAGAGACTAGGAGAGAACAATCTCTATTGTAAATTGGAAAAGTGCAAAATCTATTGTGAACAGGTGAAATTCCTGGGCTTTGTCATTTCCACTTCTGGTTTTTCGATGGACCCAGAGAAGCCTACAGTGGCCTCGACCCGTGGGTTTACGTCCTCTGCAGCATTTTCTTGGCTTTGCCAACTATTTTTGGAAGTTTATTCGTAACTTCTCGTCTCTGGTCAAGCCCTGGACTGATATGACTAGGAAAGACGGCAACCCACAGAGTTGGTCTCCGAAGTCCATTAAGGCCTTTGAGAGTCTCAAGATTGCTTTTGTTTCTGCTCCTCTGTTGGCACACCCTGATCCTATGTTGTCTTTTATCCTATAAGTTGATGCTTTCGAGACTGGAGTTGGCGCCCTTCTGTCTCAAAGTCCTAACTCTGAGTGCGCTATGCATCCGTGTGGCTACTTTTCCAAGAAATTGTCACCGGCAGACTGCATTGACGAGATTGATGATAGAGAGCTGTTGGCAATCATTCTAGCCCTGATAGAATGGAGACATCTCCTTGAAGGTAGAACTGTGCCGGTTCTCATTCTTACTGACCATAAGAATCTCACATTCTTGTCTGAGGCTAAGCGCCTCTCTCCCAGAAGGGCAGGATGGGCTCTTTTCTTGTCGAGTTTTAATTACATGTCTCATTCTTACCCGGCACTAAGAATGTAAGGGCTGACGCCTTGTCACGACAATTTTCCTCCACTTCCAAGATGGAGTCGGTTCCAGTTCCTGTGATTCCTCCTGATCGTATTCTGGCTATGGTTCGCACCAGTCTTACTTCTTCTTTAGGTGACAAAATTCTTGCTGCTCAGATCGATGCTCCTCCTGAGTAACCTTGTGACTGCTGCTTTGTTCCTGAGAGTCTCCGTTCTGCCGTGCTCCAGACTTACCATTCTCCCAAGGCTGCTGGCCACCCTGGGAAGAATCAACTCTTTTGGGCCATTTCCCAACAATTCTGGTGGCCTAGTCTACGTGCTGATGCAACTGCCTTCGTAGTTGCCTGTTTCCGTGTGTGTAAGACTCCATGACACCTTCCAGTGGGCCTCCTACAACCCATACCCAATGGAGAGAGGCCCAGGACCCACCTGTCTATGGATTTCATTGTGGAGTTACCCAACTCTCAGGGCAACACAGTTATCCTTATGGTGGTTGACCGGTTCTCGAAAATGTTGCATTGAATTCCACCCAAGAAGTTGCCTACTTCTAAGGAACTGGCTTCTATTCGGGAGATCTTCCACTTACATGGGCTACCCAAAGTGATTGTCTCAGACAGGGGTAGACAGTTCATGTCCCGGTAATGGAGAGCCTTTTGTGCACAGTTGAGTATTCAGCTTGCTTTCTCCTCTGCGTATCTCCTGCAGTCTTATGGGGCTGCAGAACAAGCCAATCAGTCCTTGGAGCAATTCCTACATTGCTATATTTCTGACCATCATAACAACTGGTCAGACTTCTTACCGTGGGCAGAGTTTGCTCATAAATGCCTTGAATTCAGCTTCCCATTTGTCCCTGTTAATTACAAATTATGGTTTCCAACCTTCCGTGTTGCCTGCCTCGTTTGTTCCTCAGAGTATTCCTGGTCTTCGTTCCACTTGGGCACAAGTCCAGGAGGCTTTG
This sequence comes from Lithobates septentrionalis, assembly GCA_037952835.1. Taxonomy (NCBI): domain Eukaryota; kingdom Metazoa; phylum Chordata; class Amphibia; order Anura; family Ranidae; genus Lithobates; species Lithobates septentrionalis. Next base: position 2,792,935 of record JBBDGP010000812.1, read on the forward strand.
CGCAAATGCTAATGATAGGTACAGACTCCATGCTATCCGCAGACGCCTGCCTGTGCCTTCCTACCAGGTTGGGGACAGAGTCTGGCTGTCGTCTTGCAACCTCCGACTTCGTGTTCCTTCTTTGAAGTTCGCACCTCGGTTTATTGGACCTTTCCGCATCCTTCGCAGGGTTAACCCAGTGGCTTATGCGTTGGACCTTCCTCCTAGTATGCGCATCTCTAATGTGTTTCATGTCTCCTTATTGAAACCTTTGGTCTGCAACCGCTTTACCACCTCGGTGCCACGTCCTCACCCTATACAGGTTGAGAACAATGAGGAGTATGACGTACAATCCATTATTGACTCCCATAGGCAGAGGCGGCTCTAGGCTTTGTGAGGCCTTAGGCAAATCTTAGACATGAGGCCCCACTCACGCCCATAATGGGAAAAATAATTCAAACATTTTTCTGGCCCCCATCCCTAGCAATTTCGCTTCCCATCCCAACATCCCAAAAAACAAATTCACATAGACTTATCTAAAGAAAACTTTAATAATGTAAACATAAAGATCTCACACTCACTGATTGCTCCAGGCTCACTGATGAAGGGGCGTGGCTGTCACGCCATAGCAGCTCGTACGCCCCGCAACGCGTTGCTCTACCAGTGACGTCACTCCTCCTCGCTGGTTGTTGTTGTTGTTCTTTCCTCCTGCGCTCCTAGCCTCGCTTTTGGGTCTTGTCACCGCTGTGGCCGGCTTCACATCTCAGCGGTGCCCCTCTCCACACACGGGCAGAGCCTCCAGCCAGCGATTAGTAGTATAGACTGACCTGATGTATTCCCCATGATGGATGTTGCTTTTATGGACTGCTCACATATACATGCCTTTTGATGACTTCTAAAATGTGAGTTTGACCGCTACTATTTTATGATTAAACTGTTTTAAGTCTACACCCAGAGGCGCCTTTTCTCTTTTTTGTCACTGATTGGTTTCTAGAGGTCACTGCACATCATTACTGCTTACTGATTGGTTACTAGAAGCTACTGCACATTATTACAGCTCACTGATGGATTGCTAGAGGTTACTGCACCTTTACTACCGCTCACTGATGGGTTGCTAGAGGTTACTGCACATCATTACAGCTTACTCATTGGTTGCTAGAGGTTACTGCATGTCATTACCGCTTACTCATTGGTTGCTAGAGGTTACTGCACATTGTTACTGCTCACTGGTGGGTTGCTAGAGGTTACTGCACATTGTTACTGCTCACTGATTGGTTGCTATGGGTTACTGCTTATCATTATCACTCACTGTTTGCTTACTGGGTGGCAGGGCAGTATCATGGTGTGTGATGCAACTGTTGGGGTACAGTTGGTTGGATGACAGGATGCAGTTTGGAGTGATGGTGGCAGTATTGAGGAGAGGCTGAGATCATATCTATCCTATAATGATAGGGGGTAGGGTGATAGGATGCCAGAGGTGGGGTACAGGAGGAATGAGGATGATAATGACAGGAGGTAGGGTGGTAGTATGCCAGAGGTGGGGTACAGGGATGATGGGGATGTTGATGACGCAGTGGTAGGATTTCAGCAGTGGTGTACAGGGGGGATGATGATGAGGTGGGGTGGTAGGCAGCTGACAGTGGGGTACAGGGGATGAAGAGAATGATGATGATAACGGGGGTAGGGTGGTGGATGCTAGAGGTGGGGTACGTGGGGGATAAAGATAAGGATGACAACAGGGGTAGGGTGGTGGATGCTAGAGGTGGGTTACATGGGGATGATGATGACAGGAGGCAGGGTGGTAGGATGTCAGGGTTGGGGTATGGGGGGATGATGACGGCAGGGAGTGGGGTGGTAGAATGCCAGAGGTGGGATACAGAGGGATGATGGGGATTTTGACGAGTGGGATGTCAGCAGTGGGGTACAGGGGAGGGGGGGTGATGATGATGATGTGGGGCGGTAGGCAGCTGACAGTGGGCTACAGGGGGGATGATGATGATGACGTGGGGTGGTAGGCAGCTGACAGTGGGGTACAGGGTGGGATGATGATGACATGGGGTGGTAGGCAGCTGACAGTGGGGTACAGGGGGGATGATGATGACGTGGGGTGGTAGGCAGCTGACAGTGGGGGTACAGGGGGGGATGATGATGACGTGGGGTAGTAGGCAGCTGATGGTGGGGTACAGGGGATGATGATGACGTGAGGTGGTAGGCAGCTGATAGTGGGGTACAGGGGGGTGATGACGTGGGGTGATAGGCAGCTGACAGTGGGGTACAGGGGCGGAATGATGATGTGGGTTGGTAGGCAGCTGACAGTGGGGTACAGGGGGGTGATGATGTAGGGTGATAGGCAGCTGACAGTGGGGTACAGGGGGGGATGATGATGATGATGTGGGGTGGTAGGCAGCTGACAGTGGGGTACAGGGGGGGTGATGACGTGGGGTGGTAGGCAGCTGACAGTGGGGTACAGGGGGGGATGATGATGACGTGGGGTGGTAGGCAGCTGACAGTGGGGTACAGGGGGGTGATGATGTGGGGTGGTAGGCAGCTGACAGTGGGGTACAGGGGGGATGATGATGATGTGGGGTGGTAGGCAGCTGACAGTGGGGTACGGGGGGGTGATGATGACATGGGGTGGTAGGCAGCTGACAGTGGGGTACAGGGGGGGTGATGATGACGTGGGGTGGTAGGCAGCTGACAGTGGGGTACAGGGGGGATGATGATGACGTGGGGTGGTAGGCAGCTGACAGTGGGGTACAACAGGGGTAGGGTGGTGGGTGCTAGAGGTGGGGTACATGACGATGATAATGACAGGGGATGATGATGACAGGGGGTGAGGTGGTAGTCAGCTGGCAGTGGGGTAAAGCAGAGATGATGGTAGGGTGGTGGGATGCCAGGAACAGGGGGATAAGGATGAGGATGGAGATGATGACAAGGGTAAGTTGGTAGGAAGCTGACAGTGAGAAGTATTACAGGAGGTAGGATGCCAGGAACAGGGGGATGAGGAGGATAATGATGATAGCATAGGGTCAGTAGGTGGCATCATATGCCGGATTACATGCATATCATCACTCAGGGCAGTGTGTGTGAGGTCACAGGGGCGGAAGGCAGCGGTAATTCTCGGGGCGCCCTCAGTCAGGAGGTGAGGTCACGGGTCGGGATGTGTCAGTGTCAGGCATGGGCAGGACTGTACCTTTGAGGCTGTTAGTTGCAGACTGGCTCCTGGATGATCGCCGGGCATCAGCTCTAACAGGTCCTCCTCTATTTCAGATCGTCCACCATGCAGAGTAGATCGGGGAGCCGGGGGAGCTGCTCAGCCACTGCAGGCATTATCCAAGCTCTGCACATAGCCGGAGTCAGGAATTTGCGGTACACGGCAGGAGGGAGGTGCCGGGGGAGAGCAGTACATGGTTCCACCCACTGACCCTCCGACCTCGGGCAGTGGTGAGTGACAGTCCGCCCCTGGGTGGGGAAAACGAGTTGCGGCCCCGGACGCAAGACAGGGACACCGACCGGGGGACATTCCCTGCAACTCCCACACACGCGTCATATTAGGCCATATTAGGCGGCCGCGAGGCCCCTGGGATTGCGAGTCCTTAGGCGGACGCCTTATTTGCCTAATTAGAGAGCCGCCTCTGCCCATAGGTTCCGTGGGCGCATACAGTACCTATTGCATTGGAAGGGGTACGGCCTGGAGGAACGCTCTTGGGTCTCATCCTCGGACATACATGCCCCTGTCCTCCTCCTTGATTTCCATAGATGTTTTCCCCTCAAGCCCGGTGGTCCTCCAAGGGGGAGGGATCGTTGAGGAGGGGGTACTGTCAGGGCTGGACTCAGCCCTTCCTTCTCTGAGATGGCCGCTCAGCTGTCGGCTAATTGCCAGCTCCTTTCTCTCCACAGTGTCTCAGCTGTTGATGATCTGCCCGTCAGTCCTGCCTACTTAAAGCTGTCCAGCTCACTTCATCTCTGCCTTCGCCTCTGGTCACATCTCAGAGACTTTCTCCTGCATTCCTGTTGCTCGGCTGACGTCCCTTCTGGCTCCTGATCCTGCTTGCTGTACTACTACGTTGATCTCTGGCTCTCTCACATTGGCATTGGCTGACTATCCGATCTGGTTACTGGCTATGTATTGACTACGCTTACACTGTTTACCTTTTTATTATTATTAAACAAGTGTGATTAACTGTACTTCTGTCTCGGTCTGATTCATGGTTTCTGACACATATAATGTTGCACACCATGGTCTTTGTCAATTTGTGTTTTTTTTTTTTGTAGAGATTATTTAACAAATAGCATTGTAACCAGTACAATCAACAGTTCCAAAATGTTGCCCGATCTCAGCAAATAATGACCTATGAAATGGCAAGACATTTACAGGTAGAGAGAAGGATTGGCAACACAAACAGATACAATAGTGGTCAATAAACAAAACCATAAGTAGCTAAAATAATAAATATTCCAAAAATATGTTGATATGTATGAAAGTCTGAGATAAGGTGCTGACCAAAAAGGTAAGGATTACATTTGAGACTTGATTCACAAGGCACTATAAAAAGAAACATTGCTTATAAATCAATATTATGTTATGAAGTATCATCCAAGATAATTTCACATACCACGTGGAAGTAACATAGTAACAAATCATTAAAATATGATGTAGCAAAGTATTAACAAACAAATGATGTCATGAAGTTTGGTGGGAAACATAAAAAAAAAGTCTCCTCTAGTAGTCTGCTTTTAAATATAACGCTGCTTTATTCCACCTTAGTTTTACATATGCCTTTTCTGTTTTATTAATCTCATAAAATAAAACTAATTCTATTAAAGTGTATCTGTAGAAAAATACCCTTTTTTCACTTTTGGGTAGAGTGTCTTTTTTGCTGTCTGTGTCCCCCATTGGGAACATTCACCCTCTATTTGTACCTGTGACCATTGTTAACGACCAAGAAAGGGAAGGGAAATCCAAAAATTAAGAACTATTCCCAGAAAAATGATAAAGAGAAATCTAATAGAGACACCTTTTTTGGGAAACAACTGTCCCCCTGTACTTTTTTTTGTAGCAAAATTGTAGAACCATACCAACATTTGGCACAGAATGGCATGGAGATCTTTAGTAATAGCTAATATTGGTATATCAGGTTAAAATGACTTTGAAAGCTTTTAAAGTACAAACAGTAATTATTAAAGAAACTTTGTACAGTATGTTTTCTTTACTTTGTTTAATGCAATTTGTTACTCAAATATGACATATTCAAAGGTATGACATATTCTAAAGTTTATTTTCTTTACTTAATTTAATGCAATTTGTTACTCAAATATGACATTGTTAAAGCCCCCCTTGGTCTAAAACATTTTAAAAAGCAAATATATTCTTTAGGTAAAGTTTGCCTGTACAGTTAGTAAAACAGACACAACATACTAAAAATACTTAAACATACTAAGAAGGTATAATTTAGTTTTGGTTTCAAAAGTCCACTTTTTACTCACAGAATGAGGTTGTCATTTTGTGTAACTAAAAAAACGTTGACAAATATCCCAAAAAATGATAAAACAAATCACATTTATTATCCATTTACAAAACCCCTTTAAAAACTGGGAATGATCATCCGCAACCCCTTAAATTAAAATCAACAACGCAAATTTTTGACATTTCATCAACATTTAATGACTGCTTATCGGATGCATGATAATGACATAAATCACATAAGTAAAAATAGCTACTATATACAATGTAAACAATTAAAAGGGTATTCCATATGTCTACACATTTTTCAGGTCTTAAAAACTCAAACACTGCCCTAAAAAACTCAGCATTAAAGTGTTACTAAACCCACAACAGCAACATCAGTGTGTATATGCAGTAAAGCATGCTTGTTATACTCACTGTGGAACCTAAGGGGTAATCCCCTGCATTGTGAAAAAGGCTGTTTGATCATGTCTTCGCTGATCCTCCACTTCTTCCACAGTCTCCAATCTATCTCCTAATTTTACAGAGCCTTGGAGGCACTCTGCACATGCTCAGTTTGGTGTGTATCGCTAGAGAGTTTTCTTTTTTGGGGGAGGGTACATGTGATCAGCACAGGGCCAATCAGCACTGTCCAGACAGAGGTTTAGGGGTTATGCAGCCTTATAGGACAGTCAGACAGTCAGAGGAGAATTAAAACTCCTCCTACAAGCTTTAACCAGACACTGATAGAAGTCACAAGACTGCTATATACTGCTGATGAGGAAAGGTATTTAGCAGTTTATATTTACTAAAATAATTGCATTTCCATGTTCTGTGTACTGTGGGAAACCAGATATAGTGAATGCAGGCTCCTGGGTTTAGTAACACCAAATTGAAATGGAAAGCTGCCAACATAAATACCCACATTCAGATAATAATAATAATAATCTAAAAAAATCTAAAAAGTGCTATCCTCAGTGTTCACAAACTTCAAACATGGGTAGTGTCCATTTAAATCTACAATACAATACAATACAATATAAAAAATCCACAAAAATACTTGTGAAAACAAAAGATCCAAATGATCTTGTGCCAGGATGGGAGCAAGCCAATCCAGCCACCACCACCACCAGAAAAGGTTGCCAAACTCCTCACCCTGTAATATGACCCCTACTGTATATCACAAGGAGGTCAAAAAGCGCTTGTTGTTATGCCACCATTCCACGCTCCTTGCTGCCTCAGACCCAATCAGTTTTTTTTCCCAGGATCTGATGGATAGCTCTCAGGACCCACTTGGAAGGCTTCCAGGGCATACATCCTACACCACAGGACCATGGGGTTGCAGATGTTCAGCCAGTCAAACTGCTACACCTCTTCCCATATAGACCATATAAATAACCACTTCAGCTCTGGATGGTTTTACCCCCTTTCTGACCAGGCCATTTTTTGCGATACTGCTCTGCTTTGCTTTAACTGACAATTGCACGGTCGTGCAATGTTGTACTCAAAAATAATTGATGTCCTTTTTTCCCACAAATAGAGCTTTCTTTTGGTGGTATTTGATCACCTCTGTGGTTTTTATTTTTTGCGCTATAAACAAAAAAAAGAGCGACAATTTTGAAAAAAAATATATATTTTTTTTATTTTCTGCTATAAAACACATCCAATAAAAAAAATGTAAAAAATGTAAAAATGTAAAAAATCTAATTTCTTCTTCTTCCACTTTAACCACTTGCCGACCGCCTACCGCATATATACTGCGGCAGAATGGCACGGGCAGGCAAAATCACGTACCCATACGTGATCTGCCTCCCGCGGGCGGGGGGTCCGATCGGACCCCCCCCCGGTGCCATCGGCGGTCGGCATCTGACTGGGAGCGTCGGGAGGCGAGGGGGAGACCATCCGATCGTGGCCCCCCCCTCGCGATCGCTCCCAGCCAATAGGAATCCTCCTCTGCCTGTGTGTCGTTTCACACAGGCAGAGGATGTGATGTCATCTCTCCCCGGTCTGGCAGTTTCCGTTCCAGCGCCGAGGAGAGATGACAAGTGAGTGCACAACACACACACACACACAGTAGAACATGCCAGGCATATTTACACCCCCGATCCCCCCCCCGATCGCCCCCCGATCCCCCCCCAATCACCCCCCCCCCCTGTCACAAACTGACATTAGCAGTATTTTTTTTTTTTTTTTTCTTTTTTTTTTCTGATTACTGCATAGTGTCAGTTTGTGACAGTTAGTGTTAGGGCAGTTAGTGTTAGGCCCCCTTTAGGTCTAGGATACCCCCCTAACCCCCCCTAATAAAGTTTTAACCCCTTGATCACCCCCTGTCACCAGTGTCGCTAAGCGATCATTTTTCTGATCGCTGTATTAGTGTCGCTGGTGACGCTAGTTAGGAACGTAAATATTTAGGTTCGCCGTCAGTGTTTTATAGCGACAGGGGACCCCCATATACTATCTAATAAATGTTTTAACCCCTTGATTGCCCCCTAGTTAACCCTTTCACCACTGATCACTGTATAACTGTTACGGGTGACGCTGGTTAGTTTGTTTATTTTTTATAGTGTCAGGGCACCCGCCGTTTATTACCGAATAAAGGTTTAGCCCCCTGATCGCCCGGCGGTGATATGCGTCGCCCCAGGCAGCGTCAGATTAGCGCCAGTACCGCGAACACCCACGCACGCAGCATGCGCTTCCCTTAGTGGTATAGTATCTCAACGGATCAATATCTGATCCGATCAGATCTATACTAGCGTCCCCAGCAGTTTAGGGTTCCCGAAAACGCAGTGTTAGCGGGATCAGCCCAGATACCCGCTAGCACCTGCGTTTTGCCCCTCCGCCCAGCCCAGCCCAGCCCACCCAAGTGCAGTATCGATCGATCACTGTCACTTACAAAACACTAAACGCATAACTGCAGCGTTCGCAGAGTCAGGCCTGATCCCTGCGATCGCTAACAGTTTTTTTGGTAGCGTTTTGGTGAACTGGCAAGCACCAGCCCCAGGCAGCGTCAGATTAGCGCCAGTAGCGCTAACACCCACGCACGCACCGTACACCTCCCTTAGTGGTATAGTATCTGAACGGATCAATATCTGATCCGATCAGATCTATACTAGCGTCCCCAGCAGTTTAGGGTTCCCAAAAACGCAGTGTTAGCGGGATCAGCCCAGATACCTGCTAGCACCTGCGTTTTGCCCCTCCGCCCGGCCCAGCCCACCCAAGTGCAGTATCGATCGATCACTGTCACTTACAAAACACTAAACGCATAACTGCAGCGTTCGCAGAGTCAGGCCTGATCCCTGCGATCGCTAACAGTTTTTTTGGTAGTATTTTGGTGAACTGGCAAGCACCAGCCCCAGGCAGCGTCAGATTAGCGCCAGTACCGCTAACACCCACGCACGCACCGTACACCTCCCTTAGTGGTATAGTATCTGATCGCATCAATATCTGATCCGATCTGATCTATACTAGCGTCCCCAGCAGTTTAGGGTTCCCAAAAACGCAGTGTTAGCGGGATCAGCCCAGATACCTGCTAGCACCTGCGTTTTGCCCCTCCGCCCGGCCCGGCCCAGCCCACCCAAGTGCAGTATCGATCGATCACTGTCACTTACAAAACACTAAACGCATAACTGCAGCGTTCGCAGAGTCAGGCCTGATCCCTGCGATCGCTAACAGTTTTTTTTGTAGCGTTTTGGTGAACTGGCAAGCGCCAGCGGCCTAGTACACCCCGGTCGTAGTCAAACCAGCACTACAGTAACACTTGGTGACGTGGCGAGTCCCATAAGTGCAGTTCAAGCTGGTGAGGTGGCAAGCACAAGTAGTGTCCCGCTGCCACCAAAAAGACAAACACAGGCCCGTCGTGCCCATAATGCCCTTCCTGCTGCATTCGCCAATCCTAATTGGGAACCCACCGCTTCTGCAGCGCCCGTACTTCCCCCATTCACATCCCCAACCAAATGCAGTCGGCTGCATGAGAGGCATTTTTATGTCCTCCCGAGTACCCCTACCCAACGAACCCCCCCAAAAAAGATGTTGTGTCTGCAGAAAGCGCGGATATAGGCGTGACACCCGCTATTATTGTCCCTCCTGTCCTGACAATCCTGGTCTTTGCATTGGTGAATGTTTTGAACGCTACCATGCACTAGTTGACTATTAGCGTAGGGTACAGCATTGCACAGACTAGGCACACTTTCACAGGGTCTCCCGAGATGCCATCGCATTTTGAGAGACCCGAACCTGGAACCGGTTACAGTTATAAAAGTTAGTTACAAAAAAAAGTGAAAAAAAAAAAAAAAAAAAACACAAACAAAAATATAAAATAAAAATAGTTGTCGTTTTATTGTTCTCTCTCTCTCTATTCTCTCTCTATTGTTCTGCTCTTTTTTACTGTATTCTATTCTGCAATGTTTTATTGTTGTTATGTTTTATCACGTTTGCTTTTCAGGTATGTAATTATTTATACTTTACTGTTTACTGTGTATTATTGTTAACCATTTTTTTGTCTTCAGGTATGCCATTCACGACTTTGAGTGGTTATACCAGAATGATGCCTGCAGGTTTAGGTATCATCTTGGTATCATTCTTTTCAGCCAGCGGTCGGCTTTCATGTAAAAGCAATCCTAGTGGCTAATTAGCCTCTAGACTGCTTTTACAAGCAGTGGGAGGGAATGCCCCCCCCCCCCCCCAACATCTTCCGTGTTTTTCTCTGGCTCTCCTGTCTCAACAGGGAACCTGAGAATGCAGCCGGTGATTCAGCCAGCTGACCATAGAGCTGATCAGAGACCAGAGTGGCTCCAAACATCTCTATGACCTAAGAAACCGGAAGCTACGAGCATTTTATGACGTAGATTTCGCCGGATGTAAACAGCGCCATTGGGAAATTGGGAAAGCATTTTATCACACCGATCTTGGTGTGATCAGATGCTTTGAGGGCAGAGGAGAAATCTAGGGTCTAATAGACCCCAATTTTTGCAAAAAAGAGTACCTGTCACTACCTATTGCTATCATAGGGGATATTTACATTCCCTGAGATAACAATAAAAATGATTTAAAAAAAAAAAAAAATGAAAGGAACAGTTTAAAAATAAGATAAAAAAATAATAATAATAAAGAAAAAAAAAAAAAAAAAAAAAAAGCACCCCTGTCCCCCCTGCTCTCGCGCTAAGGTGAACGCAAGCGTTGGTCTGGCGTCAAATGTAAACAGCAATTGCACCATGCATGTGAGGTATCGCCGCGAAGGTCAGATCGAGGGCAGTAAGTTTAGCAGTAGACCTCCTCTGTAAATCTAAAGTGGTAACCTGTAAAGGCTTTTAAAGGCTTTTAAAAATGTATTTAGTTTGTCGCCACTGCACGTTTGTGCGCAATTTTAAAGCATGTCATGTTTGGTATCCATGTACTCGGCCTAAGATCATCTTTTTTATTTCATCAAACATTTGGGCAATATAGTGTGTTTTAGTGCATTAAAATGTAAAAAAGTGTGTTTTTTCCCCAAAAAATGCGTTTGAAAAATCGCTGCGCAAATACTGTGTGAAAAAAAAAAATGAAACACCCACCATTTTAATCTGTAGGGCATTTGCTTTAAAAAAAATATATAATGTTTGGGGGTTCAAAGTAATTTTCTTGCAAAAAAAAATTATTTTTTTATGTAAACAATAAGTGTCAGAAAGGGCTTTGTCTTCAAGTGGTTAGAAGAGTGGGTGATGTGTGACATAAGCTTCTAGATGTTGTGCATAAAATGCCAGGACAGTTCAAAACCCCCCCAAATGACCCCATTTTGGAAAGTAGACACCCCAAGCTATTTGCTGAGAGTCATGTTGAGTCCATGGAATAATTTATATTGTGACACAAGTTGCGGGAAAGAGACAATTTTTTATTTTTTTTATTTTTTTTTGCGCAAAGTTGTCACTAAATGATATATTGCTCAAACATGCCATGGGAATATGTGAAATTACACCCCAAAATACATTCTGTTGCTTCTCCTGAGTACGGGGATACCACATGTGTGGGACTTTTTGGGAGCCTAGCCGCGTACGGGACCCCGAAAACCAAGCACCGCCTTCAGGCTTTCTAAGGCCGTAAATTTTTGATTTCACTCTTCACTGCCTATCACAGTTTCGGAGGCCATGGAATGCCCAGGTGGCACAAACCCCCCCCCAAATGACCCCATTTTGGAAAGTAGACACCCCAAGCTATTTGATGAGAGGTATAGTGAGTATTTTGCAGACCTCACTTTTTGTCACAAAGTTTTGAAAATTGAAAAAAGAAAAAAAAAAATTTTTTTTCTCGTCTTTCTTTATTTTCAAAAACAAATGAGAGCTGCAAAATACTCACCATGCCTCTCAGCAAATAGCTTGGGGTGTCTGCTTTCCAAAATGGGGTCATTTGGGGGGGGTTTGTGCCACCTGGGCATTCCATGGCCTCCGAAACTGTGATAGGCAGTGAGGAGTAAAATCAAAAATGTACGCCCTTAGAAATCCTGAAGGCGGTGCTTGGTTTTCGGGGTCCCGTACGCGGCTAGGCTCCTAAAAAGTCCCACACATGTGGTATCCCCGTACTCAGGAGAAGCAGCTAAATGTATTTTGGGGTGCAATTCCACATATGCCCATGGCCTGTGTGAGCAATATATCATTTAGTGACAACTTTGTGCAAAAAAAAAAAAAAAAAAAAAAAATTTGTCACTTTCCCGCAACTTGTGTCAAAATATAAAACATTCCATGGACTCAACATGCCTCAAAGCAAATAGCTTGGGGTGTCTACTTTCCAAAATGGGGTCATTTGGGGGGGTTTTATGTCATCTGGGCATTTTATGGCCTTCAAAACTGTGATAGGTAGTGAGGAGTAAAATCAAAAATGTACGCCCTTAGAAATCCTGAAGGCGGTGATTGGTTTTCGGGGCCCCGTACGCGGCTAGGCTCCCAAAAAGTCCCACACATGTGGTATCCCCGTACTCAGGAGAAGCAGCTAAATGTATTTTGGGGTGCAATTCCACATATGCCCATGGCCTGTGTGAGCAATATATCATTTAGTGACAACTTTTTGTAATTTTTTTTTTTTTTTTTTTTTTTGTCATTATTCAATCACTTGGGACAAAAAAAATGAATATTCAATGGGCTCAACATGCCTCTCAGCAAATTCCTTGGGGTGTCTACTTTCCAAAATGGGGTCATTTGTGGGGGTTTTGTACTGCCCTGCCATTTTAGCACCTCAAGAATCGACATAGGCAGTCATAAATTAAAGGCTGTGTAAATTCCAGAAAATGTACCCTAGTTTGTAGACGCTATAACTTTTGCGCAAACCAATAAATATACACTTATTGACATTTTTTTTACCAAAGACATGTGGCCGAATACATTTTGGCCTAAATGTATGACTAAAATTGAGTTTATTGGATTTTTTTTAGAACAAAAAGTAGAAAATATCATTTTTTTTCAAAATTTTCGGTCTTTTTCCGTGTATAGCGCAAAAAATAAAAACGGCAGAGGTGATCAAATACCATCAAAAGAAAGCTCTATTTGTGGGAAGAAAAGGACGCAAATTTCGTTTGGGTACAGCATTGCATGACCGCGCAATTAGCAGTTAAAGCGACGCAGTGCCGAATTGTAAAAAGTGCTCTGGTCAGGAAGGGGGTAAAACCTTCCGGGGCTGAAGTGGTTAAGACCAGCCTCGTTTTGGATTTTAGGTGTTTACAAGTTTAAAACAGGTTTTTTTGCTAGAAAATTACTTAGAACCCCCAAACATTATATATTGTTTTTTTTCTAACACCCTAGAGAATACAATAGCGGTCATTGCAAAACTTTTTTTTGCACCGTATTTGCGCAGCGGTCTTCTAAGCGCACTTTTTTTGGAAAAAATTCACTTTTTTGAAAAAAAAAAATAAGACAACAGTAAAGTTAGCCCAAATTTTTTTTATATTGTGAAATATAATGTTACGCCAAGTAAATTGATACCCAACATGTCACGCTTCAAAATTGCGCCCGCTCGTGGAATAGCGTCAAACTTTTACCCTTAAAAATCTCCATAGGCGACGTTTAAAAAATTCTACAGATTGCATGTTTTGCGTTACAGAGGAGGTCTAGGGCTAGAATTATTGCTCTCACTCTACTGGTCGCGGCAATACCTCACATGTGTGGTTTGACCACCGTTTTCATATGCGGGCGCTACTCACGTATGCGTTCGCTTCTGCGCGCGAGCTCGTCGGGACAGGGCGCTTTAAAAATTTTTTTTTTTTTTTTTATTATTGATTTTACTTTATTTTATTTATTTTTTCACTGTTTTTAAAAAAAAAAAATTTGGATCACTTTTATTCCTATTACAAGGAATGTAAACATCCCTTGTAATAGAAAAAAGCATGACAGGTCCTCTTAAATATGAGATCTGGGGTCAAAAAGTCCTCAGATCTCATATTTAGACTAAAATGCAAAAAAAAAAAAAAAAGTCGTTTAAAAAAATGACACAAATAATTGTGCCTTTAAGAGAAGTGGGCGGAGCCGTCTTAATGACGTCGCTCCGGCCGTCACATGGTATGGAGACGGGTGGGGGCCATCTTGGCCTCACTCATCTCCATACCGAGGAAGTGACAGGACCCGATCGCCTCCGCCGCTACCGACGGCTCCGGTAAGCGGCGGAGGGTGCGGGAGAGCGGCGGGAGGGGGGGTGGCACCTCTCCCGCCGCCGATAACGGTGATCTTGCGGCGAACCCGCCGCAGAGACCACCATTATCGTGTACGGAACCGCCCGCTGAAAAGATGGATATCTCGGTTGTGGCAGCAGCTGCTGCCGTTACCGAGATATCCATCTTCAAAAAAAATGACGTATATATACAGTGGGCGGTCCGGAAGTGGTTAAATTTAGGCCAATATGTATTCTGCTACATATTTTTGGTAAAAAAAAAATCCCAATTAGCGTGTATTAATATGTTTGCACAAAAGTTATAGCATTTACAAACTATGGGATAGATTTGTGGACTTTTGATTTTTTTTACTAGTGAAGGCGGCATGTGCCCCAGAGCCCTTGAAAGAAATCACGTACAGGTATGTTATTTTGCTCTTAAGGGCTGCCCTTCCACAATAAATGTACGTGTGGTGGTCCTTAAGCAGAAGCACACTGCACATAGCGTGACACTGTTTAAAACTGCTATTTAATGTTAGTGTGTACACTTTCAAAAAAGTTTGTGTGCAACATCCGCAAACATTAAAATAATACTTGCGATGTACAAAATGGTGCTATCGGCATCAGGAACCAGCGCGCATTCACAAAAACATAACAATGCCAGACACTGTGCCCTGCCCGTCCAAAGTAGCCTATAATGTTCCCCTGAAGACAAATAATATCTTCAGGGGAAATTGAAGTACAAAGTCTGACTGCTGTACATTGCCTTATAAAAAAATACCAGGGCCGCTCAAAGAAGAGACCACCCCAAAGAAGAGACCACCTAAAAACAATGCCGTAATGCTAGATTACACACATATAATACAAGCACTTTTTTCCCCTTTTTTTCTTTTGTGGACTTTTTATAGTGTTGTTATTTTGAATATAAAAAAGGACTATTTTGGGGGCTTTATTTCAAACATAAATTGCACGTGGTGTATTGTAGATTCAAAGGGCATTACCTACGTTTGATGTTTGTGAACACTGAGGATAGCGCTTTACATGCATGGTTTTAGATTTCTCAGGTCTTGCCTGGTTCTTCAAAACAGGGGTAACCCACACAGGATAACATCATTTTGTGAGAATCATCTTAAAAGCAATATGTGTATAGTAAGATCAGTAGCCGAAAATCATTCCATAAAAACATCGCTGTACATCATTGTATGTAGACAGAACCATGTGCATATTTAACCACCAGTCAGAAAATAGAGGCCTCTGACTCACTAGAAAAGTGAGGCCATACGTATATTGATGTTAAAGAGGTTGTAAAGTCAGAAGGTTTTTTATCTTAATGCATTCTATGCATTAAGATAAAAAAACTTTATATGTGCAGCAGCCCCCCTCAGCCACCCTAATACTTACCTGAAGTCTATCTAGATCCAGTGATGTTGTAGGATTGTCTCAGCTGCTCGGGACTCCCCTCTTCATTGCCTGAGACAGCAGCGTGGCACCATTGGCTCCTGCTGCTGTCAATCAAAGTCAATCAGCCAATGAGAAGAGAAAGGGGGTGGAGCCAGGCCACGGCTTCATGTCTGAATGGACACAAAGAGCTGTGACTCTGGCCCAGTGCCCCCATAGCAAGCTGCTTGCCGTTGGGGCACTCAACAGGAGGTAGGGGCCAGGAGCACAGAAGAGGCACCCGAGAAGATGATTATCAGGGCTACTCTGTGCAAAAACCCTACTCAGAGAAGGTAAGTATAACATGTTTGTTATTTTTAACTATGAAAAACGAGACTTTACAATCACTTTAAAGTGGAGTTCCACTAATCTTTGTGTTTATTAAAAGTCAGCAGCTACAAAAAGTGTAGCTGCTGACTTTTAATAAACACACACTCACCTGTCCCACGATCCAGTGATGCAGCCGCCCAAAGCTTCCTTTCTCTCCCTGGCCTCTCCGCAGTGCCGGCATTGCAGGTGTGGGTACCCGGCTTTGACAGCTTCACAGCCAGGTGCGCACTGCACATGCAAGTGTTGTGCAGCGCCTCCCAATTGGTCGGGCAATCTTCTGGGACCTGTGACGTGTCCCAGAAGATGGCAAGGAGGGAGGGGGAGAGGAGATCTTGATCCTTATGAAATTATATGTTATCGTGTGTGGGTTCCCCTTGACCTCAATTGACCAGAGAAATGCGTAGACGTAAAGCAAACATTGTTGTAATTGTGTACATTGCATATAGGAGCATATTTTTGACCTATGTAATTTACACTATATTACCAAAAGTACGGGGACGCCTGCCTTTACACGCACACGAACTTTAATGACATTGAAGTCTTAGTCCATACAGTTCAAAATTAAGTTGGCCCACCTTTTGCAGCTACTGTATAACAGCTTCAACTCTTCTGGGAAGGCTGTCCACAAGGTTTAGGAGTATGTTTGACCATTCTTCCAAAAGTGCATTTGTGAGGTCAGGCACTGATGTTGGACAAGAAGGCCTGGTTTGCAGTCTCCGCTCTAATTCACCCAAATGTGTTCAATCAGGTTGACATCAGGACTTGTGCAGACCAGTCAAGTTCCTCCACCCAAAACTTGCTCATCTATGTCTTTATGGACCTTTACTCTCATTGTTTTCAGTTCTAAATGGTAACTGGGACCAGGAACAAAGAACCAGCTAGATCCAGTATATTGTGTTATGTAATGTAATGTGGTTGGCCCCACCAATCAGCTGGTTTACAGCCAAAATTATTGTCTGTAGCCTGCTAACAAATTTGTGCTGTATCCAACCACAGCACAGAGCAGCACAGGGCCTCTAAATCAGGACATTCTGCACGATGTACGGCTACCTCGTGGTGTCCAGGGGAGCCGCCAGCCAGCAGTGAAATTACTATTGGCCAGTCAGCAAGTGGTTAAAAGAGTTAAACAAATATCAGATCTGCTCCAACAGCTTTGGTGTGTCCGGTTCAATGCAATCCGTCATTTGATTTACTTGCAGCCACCAACAGAACACTTGATGCTTTTGGTAACAATATCCAAAGCTTATATGCTTATATCTGATGCAGTGTTATTTATTTTACATTCAGAATTATGGGAACTATTTTGAACATTCCCTGTGTAGTTACAATTTCCTGTCAAAAAAGTAACATGTGAATTCACAAAGAATACTTTATTCTCAGAGAGGTTTTCATCTATAGCATTGCCAAGTGTTTACTTAAGCAAAGAGTGTAAAAATATCCCCTTTGTATGTTAGTACAGACAGAACTTGGAGTCTACACCTGCATGCTAACACCGGGCTTATCAGATGAAAGTGTGAGCCAATTTAAATTACATTTTTTATATGCTGAGACATTCGTATTATCTTTTGTCTTCACAATATAGTTAGGGGAGATTGCAGAGTGTCATATTTAGCAAAAAGTATCTAACCCATTGTAACTCAGCATTCTCTTTCTGTCACTATCTTTAGAGACGTAAAGCCCAAAGTTTCATTTATTTTCACCTTCACAGTAATTCATATTTTGAAAGAGTTCTTTTTTTTTATCCTACAATGTTTTTTTTTAAAGGTGTTTATTTTGGATTTTTGCAATAAAAATAATACAAAAAACGATGAAATAATAAGATGACCAATAATATAAACTGTTCTACATACATGTATGTCATAGGTATTTTGATCATTGAGAATATAGCAAAAATCATGAAGTAGTACAGCTGTACAGAACAGTAACATCCCAACCAGAAACAACTCGCACCATTCATACACACACTCATACACACATCTGTCACCCGCGACCACCAATATTACAGTATAATTATGGCGCTTTTTGTGGAACAACCCCTCATCAGAACGCATACAGATTTCCATCCACATTAAGATATATGTCAAGTAATGTTTGCTAAGAACACATCTCCTCGCCTCCTCACTGAGACAACTGTGAGGAGAGGACCTCCCCCCAGAAGTCCTTTGAAACATCCAGCCAAGGCTGCCAGATCTCGGTGAACTTCCTAGGGCATGCTCTGCTCTTGTAAATCAACTTAAATTTGGGGAGGGTCCCATGTACAATACGGAAGAAGGCTTGGGCTGAAGGGGGTTCAGTATCTTTCCAGTGCAATAAAATGGTTTTACGTGCATAAAACAATAAAATACGTATTAACATCCTAGCATGAGTGCGAGGAACACTATCATTTAGTACTCCCAGGAGACCAACCTCTGGAGTTTGCGGCAGCGGTATATGTAACTTACGGCTGAAAAAGGAAAATACATCTTTCCAGAAGGCTGCAAGTCCGGGACATGCCCAAAACATATGAAAGAAATCAGCAGCGATACTTTTACATCTAGCGCATGCAATATCCTGACCCAGTCCCATTGTAACCAATCTAGCAGGTGTATAGTGTAAGTGATGTATAAACTTAAATTGTATCAGGACATCAGCCGTACTGATGATATCCTGAAAGCACACTTCCACTGCCTCCTCCCAGTCCTCTTCAGAAAGCTCAGGCATAATCCTTTGCCATTTACGTTGAGAGTTCTGAAAAGGATCCGCACCCATCACCTGAAGGCGCCCATAGAAGGTCGTCACAAGTTTGTCTATCTCTGGAAAGGACAGAAGGTCCTCCATGGAGGATTCCCTGAGCTCTATGGTCAATGAACCAAACTGTGTCCTGAGGGCATGTCGCAATAAAAGGTATTTGAAGAAAAATTTGTTTGCAATGTCATATTTAAGTCGAATGGATTCAAAAGACATTAATATATTGTTTTCAAAAATATGAGAGAGGTGCGTGATCCCATAGCGGGCCCACCACATCGAATCTGGATGACCACAGAGCTCAGGAATGTTCGGGTTCCGCCACAGAGGAGTCTGTGGCGAGATATCGACTTGGGATTGTGCCAGTATCTTTCCCCCCTCCCTCCAGGCCATAAAGCAAACCTCAGCGGGAGAAAATCTGGAACCACCCGTTTTTTTGGACCTATGTAGTTCGTCCTTCAAGGAGGTAGGGGATGCAAATAGAGACAATAGAAAAGCCGTGGATGGAGTTTGGGGGTCAGAGTGCAACCAATCATGAATATAAGTGAGCTGGGAGGCGAGAAAATAGTTCCTCAAATTTGGGCAAGCCAATCCACCTACAGGTTTGGCCGCTTGCAATGATGATTTGGCTATACGAGGTTGGCTACCGTTCCAAATGAAAGTAAACAGGGCAGAGTCAAGTTTTGCAAATAATTTTTTGGTAAGGAAAACGGGGGAAGCCCTAAAACTATAGAGAAATTTTGGCAGAAAGATCATTTTAAATATGTTTATGCGACCAATTAAATTAAGAGGCAAGGACGACCAGGTACGGAATTTCTCCGTCATCTGTTGGACTATAGGGGTGACATTAGGTTCCTCGTACCTAGAGAGATCAGTATGTATCTGGATACCAAGGTATTTAAGGGAGGGCGTCAATTGGATGCATGACCTCTGTAGATAGTTGTAGGGGAAGGGGGGACCGATGGCTAAGGCCTGCGATTTTTCCCAGCCCACCTTGAGTCCCGAGACCACACCAAACTCCTCCACCACCTGCATTAATTTTGCAAAAGAGCTTTCCCGTCCATCTAAATATATCAGGGCATCGTCTGCGTATAAGGAGATTTTTTCCTCAAGCGGGCCCGAACGGATGCCCCCAATCTCAGCCGTCTGCCGCACAGCCAGAGCCAGTGGCTCAATGGCTATTGCGAACAGCAGGGGAGAGAGAGGGCACCCCTGTCGGGTACCCCGACCCAAGGAAAA
Source organism: Lithobates septentrionalis (assembly GCA_037952835.1). NCBI lineage: Eukaryota > Metazoa > Chordata > Amphibia > Anura > Ranidae > Lithobates > Lithobates septentrionalis. The sequence goes on from JBBDGP010000812.1 coordinate 2,812,694, forward strand.
TGATGCAGAAATATCCATGTTTGTACGCACCCTAGCTCTTGGGTCTGCGTACAGTAAGCGGACCCAATGAATAAAAGTTGGGCCAATACCCATCCGTGCCATAGCCTCCCATAAAAAAGGCCAACTCACAGTATCAAAAGCTTTTAGTATATCTAGGGACAGAACTAAGCCGGATCGCCCCGCACGTGCCGCCTCATGGACATGTAGGAACAACCTTCGGATATTATCAAATGTACTCCTGCCAGGCATGAAACCAGACTGATCTGGTGGTATAAGGGCGAGGATGACAGACTGGAGTCTAAGGGCGAGAATTTTTGCTAAGATCTTTACATCACCATTCAGAAGTGAAATAGGCCTGTAGGATCCGCAGTATTTGCTATCTTTACCGGGTTTGGGTATAACCACAATAAGTGCTTCATTTAAGGACTCAGGGAGCTTCCCTAACTTAAGGGAGTCTTGAAACAATTTGAGGAGCCTAGGAGCCAGTACCTCTGCATGCGCCTGGTACCACTCCGAGGGAAGCCCATCCAGACCCGGAGCTTTATTAGAGGGAAGGAGGCTTATGGCTTTGGTGACCTCTTCCAGCATGATGGGCTTGTCTAGGAGGGACTGCTGGGAGGTGTCGAGTACCGGGAGGTCAAGGGACTCAAAGAAGCCCACAAAGTCTGTCTCTGGAGGGGTTTCCGTGCCCTTATATAATGTGGCATAGAAGTCCGCAAAGGTTTTATTAATAGTCAGTGCGTTAGATGTAATCGATCCGTCAGGTAAGTGAATTTCAGCAACCGTGGTTCCCTGACAGTCCGCGTGAGCAAGATATGCCAGGAGCCTGCCATTCTTCCCACCATGTTCATGTATACGAGCTGAGAGGTACAGCTGTTGCTTTCTAGTCAAGTCCACCAAGTGCAACTGCAGCGCCCGGTGGGCCCCAGTCAGCACGCCTCTGGTTTCAGAGGAGGGGGCGCCCGCATGGCGGGCACGAGCCTCCTCCAAAACCTTCCGAAGCTCATCCTGTGTCCTCCTTCCGGCAGATCTGTAGCTCTTGATTCTAGAGATATAGGAACCCCTCACCACAGCCTTGAAGGCATCCCAAACAGGACCCACAGGAGCAGAGTCAGCGTTAAGGGACCAATAAATAGTCATGTCAAGCGGAATGCCCTCAGCTATCTCTGGAGTAGAGATCCAAAGAGGGCTGAGTCTCCAAGTTCGAAACCCCGGCCTATGACCCAAAGTCAAATCCACCCGTATCATAGAATGGTCAGATTCCGTCTGGGGAAGATACGCTATGGATTGAACAACCGGTAAGAAATCTTTCGTGGCGAGAGCAAAGTCAATTCTGGAGAGGGTTGCATAGGACCTAGACTGGCAGGAGTACACTTTGGCCTCTGGAAATTTCCAGCGCCACAGATCCACATATCCGTAGGTATTACACCACGCGCGGAGCAACCCGGACTCAGATTTCAAAGGTTTTAATCTATCTAGGTCAGGTTGTAGGACCGAGTTGAAATCCCCAAGGATAAGCATAGGACAGCTATGCAAATTTGCAAACTGAATATCAAGATCAGAAAACATTGTAGCCGCGACCGGAGGGGGGAAATACACCGCCACTAAAATGAAGGGTGTGCCATGTATCGACACATGTAAAATAATATACTGCCCCTTGGGGTCTAGGATAACTTGGTGACACACGAAGGGTAGTCCTTTACGAATTAATATGGCTACGCCCCGGGCATAATTTGAGTAGATGGAGTGGTAATGGCTGGCTACCCAGTGTTTTTTGAGCGCCATCACCTTGGCCCCCATTAAATGAGTCTCCTGAAGACACAGGATATGGGGTTTACTAAGTTTCAGGGCCGCAAAGATGGACGCTCTTTTAAATTTGGAATTTAGCCCGCGGACATTCCACGAGCAAACAGTTACGTTAGACATGGGGTTGATAGCATAGGTGCATACGGAACAGAAGGGGTCTGAAGCAGAACCCCTCCCCCGGTCACGGCCACATATACAGTTAAGGGTCGCAGTGCCAGACTTTCATTCAACCATACATACAACATACATACAACCATACAACAACAGACATTGTCATGTTCAATACCCAACAGGGGTACCAATTCCCCTGCCCAGCTCCAAAAAAGAGGAGTGGGCCTATACCCAAAACTTGTATCGTGCCTGGGGCGCATGGCCCGGAACAGGAGGCAGGAAAAAATTATAAGCTCAAAGGCAACAAAAAAAGTCATTAGTCAATTATAATATTTCAAAATAGAATAAGGGGACTGAGTCCCAGAGCAGCTCGGGTCCAGTTATAAACCGGAACTAGGTACTCTCCCTCCGAAGACAGATAGGATCCGCCAAGGTCAGCACACGACCGTACTGAAGCAGGGAAGGATTGTCCATCATGACCAATATGGCAAAAAAGAAGGGGGGGGACAGGGGGAAAGAAAAAATTATAATGCAGGCAAGGGGATCCCAGAGAGGAGAGGAAACTTGTGTGTAAACTGTGGGGCCATCATAAAGTGGAGATCTGCTTCAGGCAGGAGGTTTGGGAGGGTGGGGTAATGCTTCCCACCAAGACATGGCATCTTGTGGGGATTGGAAAAAATGAGCTTTCCCTTGATAAGTGACCCGAAGGGTGGCAGGAAAAAGCATGGAATACTGAATATCTTGTTCCCGAAGCTTCTGCTTGATCCGTTGATAGCTGGCTCTACGGTTGCGGACTGTCGCTGAGTAATCTGGAAAGAGTGACACCACTGCATTATTAATGCGGAGACTTCCCTTCCGTCTGGCGGCCCCCAAGATGGAGTCGCGGTCCCTGTAATTAAGGAGACGAATCACCATCGTACGTGGGGGGTGTCCCTCTGGTAGGGGGCGCCCAGGGACTCGGTGGGCCCTCTCAATCACAAAACAGGGGGATAACTGTTCTCGACCAAACTCTTGCTCAAGCCAGCTCTCCAGGAAGGCCACAGGGTCAGATCCCTCCACCCGCTCCGGAAGTCCAACCAGGCGCAGGTTGTTCCTGCGTAGGCGGTTTTCAAGGTCGTCGACCTTATCCTCCAAAGTTGAAATCTTTCCCCCATATGTATTGAGTCTAGGTAGAATGGGGGTAATAGTATCTTCCAAATCACTGATACGTTGTTCAGTCTCGGTAACCCGGCCACGCAGCTTGTGTACATCTTGCCGCATAATAGTTAAGTCTATCTTGAGCCCATCCACCTTCCCCACCAGATCTGCATGGTTTACCTTGATAGTGGCCAGGACATCTGCCAGGGTAGGTTCTTTAGCGCCATCCGCGATCGCCGAGCCCGGGGTCGGTATTGAAGGGGTGGCTGCAGGGTCCGGAATCTCCGGGGAGGGTGGTGGGGATCCGTCCAGGCCGTCACCGAAGAGATCCGGAGTGGAGGCTGGGGATGAGCTAGGCCCGTGTACAGTATGGCGGCGGCCATCTTGGCAGGAGCGTGTAGCGATGCTCATCTTTACCGGAGGCTGTTTCCTCGTACGCCGCTTTCCCATCCACCAAAATGCTCCTCAGTAATGCACAAGACACACCTGAAGGGAATAGGCAGGAAAGGAGTCAGGTGCCGACGATGGATGATCAGGATGGAGCAGGATTGTATAGGGAGAGACCGGAGCTACACAGGAACACGTCCGCTCACATCCCGAGCCAGGCCACGCCCCCCTATCCTACAATGTTAATTGATATGCTATCAACTTACAATTTTATACAAGCTTCTGGTAAATCAATAAATGTCGACTATGGTGGCTGTACCTCCGCCCCCCATTCTCCAGAAAACATATGCATTGTTAATAACTTATATCATTGTTATTATATTTTTATAGTAACACAGATTTAAGTTTTTGTTTTTTTCCTGATCTAAATGCTAATATTTAGGCACTGGTGTGTACGGTCCCATTAAAGGTAACAGGCTACATTCAGATTAAAAAAAACAAAAAAACAAGGGAGTTGATTTACTAATGCAAAGTGCAAAATCTGGTGCAGCTATGCTTGGCAGTCAATCAGCTTTTAACTTGTTCAATTAAAGTGATTGTAAAGTCTAGTTAAAAAAAACAAAAAACAAACGTTATACTTACCTCCTCTGTGCAGTTGGTTTTGCACAGAGCAGCCCAGGTCCTCCTCTTCTCGGGTCCCTCTTCGCTGCTTCTGGCCCCTCCCTACTTCTGCGTGCCCCCACAGCAAGCAGCTTGCTATTGGGGCACCTGAGTCGAGCTGCAGCTCTGTGTGTCCATTCAGACATGAAAAACTGCCGTTCGGCCCTGCCCCCTCTCTCTCCTGATTGGCTAACTGACTTTGATTGACAGCCACAGGAACCAATGGCGCTACTACTGTGTTGCTACTGTGTCCCAGCCAATCAGAAGGAGAGTCCCAGACGACAGAGGGACTCGTGGACATCGCTGGACAGAGATGGGATTTAGGTAAGTATTAGGGGGTGCTGGGGAGGCTGCTACACACAGAATGCATTTTATCTTAATGCATAGAATGCATTAAGATAAAAAAAAAAACCTTCTGACTTTACAACTCCTTTAAGCTTTGACAAAAAAAACTGGAAGCTGATTGGTTTCTATGCAGAACTGCACTGGATTTTTGCACTCTCCAGCTTTTGCACTCCCACGGTGTCCTTGGTGCCCAGGTGCAAAAGCTCTAATACTGTTAATCGCTGTATATTTAAAATTTTCTTTAGGTATGAAATCAATAAGATGATGTATTAGACTAAGGCCCCTTTCACACTGGGGCGGTAGGGGGCGTCGGCGGTAAAACAGCACTATTTTTAGCGGAAAAAGGGTCAAAACCCCTCGTATAGCGTGGCTATAGCCGCGGTATTACCGCGGTATAGCCGCACTGTCCCATTGATTTCAATGGGCAGGAGCGGTGAAGGAGCGGTGAATACACCGCTCCTTCACCGCTCCAAAGATGCGGCTAGCAGGAGATTTTTTCTTTTCCTGCCAGCGCACCGCTTCAGTGTGAAAGCCCTCGGGCTTTTACACTGAACAAACAGCGGAGGCTGTTTAGGGGCGGTTTGCAGGCGCTATTTTAGCGCAATAACGCCTGCAAACCGCCCCAGTGTGAAAGGGGTCTTAAGTTGGCCAAAGACATGAAAACTCATGTTTAGGGCACTGGATGATAAATCACTCACACACTCCCAATGCCGGGCAAAACAATAGTGATCTAGCAAGGTTTCTAAACCCTTTATTCTTCTAATATCTTTTTTTTTTGGGTGGGGGTGGTGGTTTATGAGCTTATTTATGGGTACCTTTTACATTCAAGAAACTTACTTAATTTACTTACTCTACATATATTACTGTACATATATACATTCAATGTTTCTGTGCAGGCTGATGTTCAGCTCAAGACAGATAAGAGTCTAAGGATGGGACCCCACTCTATTCTTCACAGCATCATCTCTAGATGTGGCCCCTGTCTACAACCCACTGCATCATAGCTAGGTGGGACCGCTCTCTACTCCCATATGCAGCATGACTAAGTGGGGCCTCCTCTCTGAGCCCCACTGCATTACACCTAGGTGGGGCTCCTCACCACTCTCTACTGCATTATTGCTTAGTACATTCCATCCCTTGTTTTTTTAAATCTGATTTTATTTTTGTCAATTTTTATTTTCCTTTTACATTTCTGCCACTTACTGTTTTTTTTTTTTTTTTTGCTCCACCACCTCTTTCTTTGTTTGCAAAGCCAACTTAGCTAGTAGTGGAACACATTTTACAGTAAGGACTTGTGAAGTTTAATTCAAGAAAATACTGTAAGAGCTTCATCAATGAAGACAGATTTTGGATGCATTCTTAATAAATCCAATAACTCTGGTTGGTTGGATGAATGAACCACTTAAAGCTCCACTCCAGGAATAATCTGTATTGCATATTTACTTTGGTCCATCTTGGCACAATTTAAGTATGCATATGTCATATCTGAGGGGCTTTTTTTCAGCAGAAACGCAGGGGGGCACAGTTCCGACACCTCCAGCACTGAATGCATGTGATGGCAAGGGTTGCTGGGGTGTGCTGCAGGATCTATTGATATTGGATGCTGGGGGATCTATTGTCACTGGAGGGGATCTTTTTTTGCAGGGGGGTCTATTGTTTCTGGGGAGGTCTATTGTTACTGGTGGGGGAATCTATTGTTGCTGTGAGTATGTCTTATGTTGCTGTAGGGCCAGTTGTTGCCAGGAAGGATGTACTGTTGAGGGATCCATTGTTGCTGGATGGGGGGTTGTTGTTGATGGGGGGCTATTATTTCTGGGGGGATATATTGTTGCAAGTGGCCCATTGTTGCTTGGGGGTCTGTTGTTGATGGGGGCGGGGGGGTTGTCCCCCTTCTTCAAACTTTTTTAATATTTTTTTGAGAAAAGACAAGGTGTGTAAGCGGCACGTGTGCTTTTTTTTAGGACAAGGCCTCAAGGGTATATGATGTATTCAACTCAGCCAAAACATGATTTTTTATAATGATGTATTGTGACAGTGCTGTGCCCTGCTATTGGGTTGAAATAAGTGAGAAAATGGCACAGGGACCTCAAGGATACTGATTGAGGAGCTTCAGAGTGTCTCTTTTGCCTTTTCAGATTTTTAAACTTCTGTATTGAGATCTAAAGTCCAACAACTTTGAAGAGCTTTGGAAGGGAAGAAGCCTCTGGCTCTGTATCCAGGTCTTACCAGGGACCAGCAGACTGTGTGTGCAAGTGCGCATAATCTTTATAATCAAGGGGCTGTCTGCAGTTCAGGGCTCCACCCAGGGGACAGGAGGTTCCCTGCCCAGGTCACCGCATGAACCAGTAGTGAGAGAGCCAAGAGTGCAGAGAAAGCAGAGAGAGCTATGTGAGCTTTGAGAGCCGAAAGAAAAGTACAGAGGTTGCACGTAAGTTGGGTTTGAGGAACCAGCCAATAGGCCTGGGCTTGGGGCCTGAGCAGCAGCACTGCAAGAGAGAGCCAGGAAGCCAAAAGTCATTTTCTTGTGTTAGATGTGATGGTGGTAAACCCTGAGACGGCAACTGGTTTTGAACTGTTACTTTCTTCTGTAAAAAAAAGTGGACCAACAAGCCCTGAACAATATTTCCTAGCTGAGGGAACTCTTTGGGAAGCACTACACTTGAGCAAGCACCCCCCCCCCCACACACACACATATAACAGTATGTACTAACAGTAAAGAATATGCAGACATGTCATCCTTGCAGGATGTCTCCAACTTACAAGCTGACCTAGATGCACTGTTTAGTTGGGCAACTATGTGGAAAATGAGGTTTAATGTTGATAAATGTAAAAGTATGAGGACTAGACACATGCACCCATCTTACATACTAGGAGGAGAACAGCTGGGGGGGTCAATGGTGGAAAAACATCTGGGTGTTCTGGTGGATCATAAGCTTAAAGCGGAGTTCCCACTGTTATTTTTTTTTTTTTTAGAAGGAATTTCTTTTGTTTGAAATGCTTATTTATAGCACTCACGTTTCTGTGCTGAATCGGCCCTAGATTGATAATTTTGTGGAGGAATATATCTTATATTCCTCTTTCCAGGCAGTTTACATAGTGCTTGTGGGCATGTGAAGCCCACAAGCACTATCTTCTGGGCTCTGGTGCAGCTGAGCGACCAGCATGCACCACCCATTCTCGTGCATGCGCAGTATGTACGGCACAGCGCCGTACACTTCTGACATTGCCATCACAACGGGCAGCGTCGTCGGAAGTGCCTGCCCCCGTTGTGATGGCAACAAAGCCATCGGCGCTGCCTAGTGACTCCTGGGAAATGACAGACATCTCCCAGGAGCACTAGCGAGCACGGGCACTGAGGGAAATGACATCATTTGGAATATGCAGTTCAGTTTTGGGCACCAGTTCTCAAAAAGGATATTGGGGAACTGGAGAAAGTGCAGAGAAGGGCAACCAAACTGACAAGAGGCATGGAGGAGCTCAGCTATGAGGAAAGATTAGAGGAACTGAATGTATTCTCTCTTGAGAATAGGAGATTAAGGGGGGATATGATCAACATGTACAAATACATAAGTGGTCCATATAGTGAACTTGGTGTTGAGTTATTCACTTTAACCACTTGCCGCCCGCCCACTGTCAAATGACGGAGGAGCAGTGCGGCTCTCGTTCTGGGTGGACGTCATATAATGGCACCCCAGAACAGCTGCTCTCACATGCCCATGGGGGCGCCCATGGGGGCGCACAGCGTGGCGATCACGACCCCAATCTCTGTAAAGATCTGATGACACGGCTCTTTAACCATGTGGTCAGCTTTGTCCAATTACAGCCGGTCACATGTAAATGCAAAAGTGTCTTTAATCGGCTCTCCTCGCCTCACAGTGACAGTGCGTGGTGTGGAGTGCCGATCAGTGGTATCTTCTAGCAGGGGAGAGCAGGGCAGGTAATCAGGGCACTGAATATCAGTGCCCTGATTACAGGAAATTCCCAGCAGTGCCCATCAGTGCCACCAATCAGTTCCCATTAGCTATGCCAGTCAGTGCAGCCTTTCAGTGCCCATCAGTACCTGCTCACCAGTGCTGCCCATTAATGTCCATTAGTGCCTCCCATCAGTGCCCATCAGTGCTGCCTATTTGTGCCGCCTATCAGTGCCCACCAGTGCCACCTATCAGTGCCCACGAGTGCCGCCTATCAGTGCTCATCAGTGCCGCATATCAGTGCCACCTATCAGTGCGGCATATTAGTGCCTCCTCATCAGTGCCACCTAATCAGTGCCCATAAGTGCCGCCTCATTAGTGCGCATCAGTGAAGGAGAAAAGTTACTTATTTACAAAATTTACTGACAGAAACTAAGAAAAACTTTTTTTTTCAACATTTTCAGTCTTTTTTCTTTTTTTTTGTAAAGATTAAATCTCAATCTCCAAATACGGAAAAGCTTCTTTACAGTAAGAGCTGTAAAAATGTGGAATAGACTCCCTCAAGAGCTGGGGTGTCATTAACTTTGTACTGACACCCCCAGCGGTTTGCAGAGGGCACTGTGAACTGCCTGCGAGGAAGATGAGATGCGGGAACCGGCACTAGAATCGCGCTGGTTCCCACATCACATATGTGTGAACTGGGGCTTATAGGTAAAGTTGATCCAGGGTATATCAGATTGCGTCTCGGGGGATTAGGAAGGATTGTTTTCCCCTGGCTGGAGCAAATTGGATCATGATTTATTGGGGTTTTTCGCCTTCCTCTGGATCAACTGTGGGTATACAATTTTGTATATGTGCTTGTATGATTTTTTCCCCCTTCTATTGGTTGAGCTGGATATACTTGTGTCTTTTTTTTCAACCAGACTAACTATGTAACTATGGGGGTTATTTACGAAAGGCAAATCCACTTTGCACTACAAGTGCAAACTACAAGTGCAAAATGCACTTGAAATTGCACTGAAAGTGCACTTGGAAGTGCAGTCGCTGTAAATCTGAGGGGTAGATCTGAAACGAGAGAAAGCTCTGCTGATTTTATTATCCAATCATGTGCAAGCTAAAATGCTGTTTTTTATTTTCCTTGCATGTCCCCCTCGGATATACAGCTACTGCACTTCTAAGTGCACTTTCAGTGCAATTTAAAGTGCACTTTGAACTTGTAGTTTGCACTAGACATGTGCAATTCGTTTAGTTCCGAATTTGTATTTTAACAAATTTTGACAAATTCGTTAATTTCCGAATTTCTGAATTTTTCAATTTCCGAATTTCCGAACTTTAATTAAAAAATTTGGAAATTCGGAAATTTGGAAATTCAGAAATTCGGAAATTGGAAATTTCGGAAATTGGAAATTTGGAAATTGAAAATTTGGCAATCGGAAATTTGGAAATCGGAAATTTGGACATCAGAAATTTGCAATTCGGAAATTTGGAAATTCGGAAATTGGAAATTCGGAAATTGGAAATTTGGAAATTCAAAGTTCTGAAATTCTGAAAATTCGAAAATTCGAAAATTTCGAATTTCCGAATTTTCCGAATTTCAGAATTTTGAATTTCCGAATTTTCGAATTTCCGAAAAAAGCAAAAAAAAACGAATGAAACAAAAATGAACACATTTTTTGTCAGTGCAGTGTCTAGTTTGCACTTGTAGTTACTTATCTAGTATGATAAGGTAACAATGAAAAACAATGTAGGACGGGAGTTGGTTGATCAAGCTGTCTTTGTTCCCCAGTAGACGATTCCAATTGTTTTTCATTGTTAACTTATCATACTAGATCTCATCAGTGTTGGTTACAATATTTCTACACAGAGTTTGTTTTGATACATGGACTAGAACACTTCTTGTTGTATTATTTATTAGTTACAGGATTACATATATCACATTGATTTATTTAATTTCACAATTTGACACTTTTTAACAATATATGGTTTATTAAATTATCACGGTATATATAGGACTGCATTTAAAATATTATAGTGTTTATCAAGTATTACTTTTTTAGTTCTAACAGCAGCTGCCTTAGTATATAATGTATAATCAAATAGGTGTGGTGCGGGGGTATATGCTCAACAGCATATATATATTTAACATTACACCTAAGTGACTGATATTTTTCATTTAGTATAGGATGATCCAAATACCCTAACAGGCAGGGACGGCCCATCCATTAAAGGCACACGGGTGCCGCCCCCCCATCCATGCATCCAGCCCCTTTCAGGACGCCGGATGCATGGATTCTAATGGGGGGGGTGTTTTTTTGACGCACCTGATTAGAGCCAGAGGCTTCAAAATTGGGAGGGCTTGGGGCGCAAAGAATGCAAACCGAGGGGGGGCGTGGCTACCGCGCAGCTGAATGGACGTGTAATCGTACAGCTCCGCTCCAGCTAAAGGAACCGAAGACTTTGGGGACGACACCGATACCCTGCTCACTACCACTGCGAGCCTAAAGCACTGCTGATACAGCAGGATGACTTGTAAGCAGAAAGACACGGCACAACTGAAGAGATTACCGGATTTCTTCCAGCTGAAAGACCACGATCCTCTCCAAGATGGCGCCAACACGGAGAACAACCCTCCTTTCCCCACAGGCAGCTCGCGGTCTGCGACGTCAAGCCCGGGCTCACAAGCAGGCCCGACGCACGGGTCTCCGGGAGCCTCTACACCTCTGTCCCGCAGCCCAGCAAAGTCAAAACTTTGTCTGACAGATGACATCCAGCAAGGGAGCATGAACCCAGACTCCATGGAGGACACGAGAGAACTGGTGGATCCATTCACAGCATTCCCTACAACAGGTAAGTCTGTATCTGACACCACACTAAAGGACATGCTTGTCTCCCTTCGCAGCTCCATGCACACAGACATGATGCAGTGTGTAAACAACTTCAAATCTGAATTAGGAGCCCTGGGAGGGAGAGTCAACCATATAGAGGATAAAATGGGGGGCTTTGCAGCATCCCACAACACCCTAATTGATGCCCATAATGACCAGTCTGAAGAGATCACAAGGCTTAGGTCAAAGGTTGCCGACCTTGAAGATAGGTCAAGAAGAAACAACCTTAAGATCAGGGGGGTTCCTGAAACTGTTCTTCCCCCACAACTCCAGCAGTATGCCCAGGATCTAATTAAAACCTTCCTACCCGCCATTTCAGAGAATGAAATCCACATTGATTGCATCCACAGACTGCCAAAGCCGTCACATCTCCCACATAATATACCTAGAGATGTGCTGATGCGAGTACACTTTTATCAAACTAAGGAACAACTTATGTCTGCATTCCGCAAAAACCAACAACCACCAGAAAGATTTGCACATATTCAATTATTTGCAGACCTCTCACAATTCACCATGCAAAAGCGAAAAGCCTTATTGCCGGTGACCAAGGCCCTCCGGAATACACAATATCCCATACAGGTGGGGATACCCTGTCAAACTAACGGTTACCCACGACGGCAACACCACGGTAGTCACAGATGTGGAAGGGGGGCTCAAACTACTCCGATCATTGGATATACTACCTGATTATTCTTCCGCAGGCCCTTCCCCCCTGCGAAACTCAACACTTAGTACAACTGGCAAATGGTGTCCAGAAAGAAAAGCAACAAACAAAATGACACAAAAGCTCCCACATACAAAAGTTAAACTTACTTTACTTTATCAAGGTTCCTGATAAAGGCTGGAGTATGCAGCTAAGATTTTTCCCCCTCTGAGATATGGGCAACTGTTCTGCCCTCAGGTTCAAGTTTGACTTCGACATATTATTGCAATACTTGTTTTTTTTACAATTAACTTTTATTTTTTCCCCTACTTCAACCTCTCTTCCCCTCTGCTGGTCTGATCTCCGTGTGAACATCCTCACTACTATGGATTCGTGTAACCCAAGCCACCTCAACAACCGTCGATACCTCAAAGCAAGAGGGACTGCTCTACTGAGATTAAGGTACTGTAAACATCTACTCTTATACTGCACAAATGGCCCTTAAAATCGTCTCATTTAACGTAAATGGCCTCAACCACCCGGCCAAAAGGGCCTCAGTTTGGAATGAAGCAATAAAACTCCAGGCAGATGTCTTATGTCTCCAAGAGACGCACTTTGCAGCCAGCAACACTATAACTATTTTCAACATAAAAAATTTCCCCATGTGTTTTTTGCTTTAGCTCCCTCAAAACATAAAGGAGTCCTCATCGCTGTCAGAGACTCTGTAACCTTCAGCCTATCAGAAACATATGTGGACCCAGCCGGAAGATATCTCATACTCCTGGAAGAACTTAACAACAAACCCTATACAATTGCTAATTTATACGCGCCAAACTCCCCCCAACTCCGCTTTTTGAGGAGACTTTACCGCAAAATCTCTACTATCCAAAAAGGATCACTGGTTATTTGTGGAGACCACAATATATCACCCGACTACTCTTTGGACACCACCTCCAAGGCCAAAGGACCTCCTCTCTCACTTCAACCTCTGCTACACTTAGAAGACATCTACGACGTATGGAGATGCCAACATGCTAACGAAAAGGATTATACCTTTCATTCTGCTAGGCATAATTCCTATTCCAGAATAGACCTGATAATGGTAGATAAGGTATTATTACCAGCTGTGTCCTCCTCCACCATACATGACATAACATGGTCTGACCATGCTCCTGTGTCTATCACTGTGGTGGAGGGACACACTCTGAGTCCAACGTATATCTGGAGAGCTAACTCACGTATCTTCCAAATGCCACAACATGTTAGGAATATCAACAAGAATTTATCTGAACTTTTTGAAGAAAATACAAATTCTGTATCTGACCCTGCGATGCGCACCGCCCATAAGGCTTTTGTTAGGGGGTTGTTGCTTTAGATATGTGCAAGGGAGAAGAAGCAAAGGACACAAAAGCTGAACCTACTTATTAACGACATCAAAACCCTGGAGACTTTGAATAAACAAAACTCTAACTCCCATACTGCCCAAAAACTTTCCCAACTTCGCTCTGATCTCAGACTCCTTCTAATTGAAAGATATGACAAACACATACAATCTCTAAAACTGTCCCATTTTTCATCAGGCAACCGAGCAGGTAAATTCTTAGCTCAGAGGGTCAAAACAGCCAGGACTAAATCTAAAATCCCTTTCCTGCTCCACCCTGTAGGTAAACATAAAATATACAACCCTAAAGAAATAGCAAACTCATTTTCTGAATACTACTCAACCCTATATAACTTAGATAAAGACCCTAACACACCACAACCAACAGAGGAGGGCATACAGGCTTTCTTGTCACAAATCAATCTTCCCTCTCTCTCACAAACACAACTTGAGGCCCTTAACGCCCCTATAACGGAGTCTGAGATCCAGAAAGGGATACGCACACTTACTTTAGCTAAGTCTCCAGGTCCGGATGGCCTACCTAATGATTATTACAAAACATTCCAATCCACACTAACTCCAACCCTACAGACGGTTTACTCTGCTGCGGTGTCCTCTGCCTCGTTTCCCCCAGAAAATGCTTAAAGCTTATGTGATAACTATTCCAAAACCCGGCCAACTTTAGACCAATATCACTACTCAACACTGATGTTAAGCTTTATGCGAAAATATTAGCTTATAGATTACTTCCCATCCTCCCCTCCCTTATAAAACCTGACCAATCTGGTTTCACGGCGGGAAGGCAACCTGCTGACACCACGAGAAGGGTCATCAAAATTATGCAATATGCTCGATCGTGTCGGATGCCTTCTCTGCTCCTCTCTTTGGATGCGGAAAAGGCATTCGACAGGATACATTGGGGCTATATGAGACACGCACTACAAAAATTTGGCTTTACTGGCCCCATCCTATCTGCTATACTGGCCTTGTACTCTTCCCCCTGTGCACAAGTTTTCACCTCTAACTTATTATCGGATACCTTTACCATATCTAATGGTACTAGGCAGGACTGTCCCTTTCTCCCTCTATTTTCAACCTACTTATTGAACCCCTTGCAGAAAGAGTTAGAACGCACCATAAAATCTCAGGCTTCTCTATACAAGGACAATCATCTAGTATAAACTTATTTGTGGATGATATTATTCTATTCCTTTCCTCACCTAACATATCACTGCAACACACACATGACACCTTAAACGAGTTCAGTAGAATCTCATATTACAAAGTTAACTTTACGAAGTCAATCATACTAGACTTAGGAATAACTCCCTCCTTAAAATCCCAACTACACACATCCTTTCCCTATACATGGAGCAAAACGAGTATTACTTATTTAGGCCTAATACTGACCAAAAACCCACATAACCTAGCGGAAGCCAACTACTCATCTTTAATTACCAAACTCACCAAAGAAACAAATAGATTGGCCAATATAGAATTAACTTGGACAGGTCGCCTTGCCTCATTTAAAATGTTGATCCTGCCCCAAATACTTTACATATTTTGAACGTTAGCAGTCCCAATACACAACACACATATCAAAGCCTTAAACGCCTTGCTTTCTAGGTATATCTGGCAATCTAAGAGACCAAGATGCTCTAAAACCCTTCTGGTCAAGCATAGAGTGGCAGGTGGTATGGGATTGGTGGACATTAGAGATTATTACCGAGCAGCTATTCTCACACAACTCAAAGAGTGGTTCGACCCGACACCTGACATTTTGTGGTGCGGCATCGAACGAACTCTGATCCCATCAAATAATCTGGAGTGTCTCCTACTTTTAGACGTCTGGAAACCCCTTCCCCTTCCCAATCTTCGACTCACTATCCAAGCATCTTTATTAGCATGGAGAGACCTATGCAATGTCCCAACTCCGATATCCAACCAAAAGGACATTCCTAAATCTATAACAATTCTTTCTCATGCCATCCCGAATCTCAATATCGGAGACTGGCATGACAAAGGCATTAAAACAATCGCTGACTTACACTCCAATAATTCCCTTATTTCCTTCAATTCGCTTCAGAACCATTACAACCTCTGTTCAGCCGACCAATATAGATATAATCAAATAGCCCACCTTCTGCGCTCTATCAAATCATATCACATATACCTCCCTAAAGAAGTGTGGAGATACCTCACCACGAAACCCACCCCACCCAAAGGTATCTATTTGTTCTATAATCTTTTCCAAAATAAATTAGATTTCATTAAATCTCAGCCTTACCAGAAATGGGAAGCAGACCTAGACGTGCACATTACAAGCTTGCAGTGGCAATACGCATTTCGATCACTTTATAAAGCTTTTAGATGCGTTAACCACTGGGAACTTTCTCAGAAAATTGCACTTCGATGGTACCTTACACCTTATAGAATTTTAACGTTTGGGAGCCATAGCTCTCCACTATGCTGGAGGAACTGTGGCTCCACAGGCAACCTACTACATCTGTTCTGGTCCTGTAAACACTTAACTAGTTTTGGAACTCTGTCTTCCGGTCTATTTCAAGCATCACTGGGATTCTGACCCGTCCCAAACCAAGTTTAGCAATCTTAAATGTGGGTATTGAAACCTTCCCTCCTGAATTTAGAACTGTGATCACCCACATTTTTCTAGCAGCTAGAACATTAATAGCCAAACATTGGAAGGCAGACAGAGCTCCAAATGTATCTGAAGTCCTCATAAACAGTCAGACCCATTATGTGTATGAATCCCTAATAGCTATTAAGAATGGTCAGAAAGAAAAGTTTGATAACAAATGGAAAATCTGGACAACATGGTTTAAAGGTAATTGATGTTAGAAACTACTAAATAAACCACCTTACTCTAATTACATCCACTATGTTCGCATGATGGTCAGACCGTAGACCGTAGACAAATTTCCCCTCTCCTCCTTCCCTCCCTCCCCCCACCTTCCTTATTCTCTTATGTTATTCTTTTATATATTTTATACCTTTCTAGTTATACATCTTATCCAACTATGGATACCGTGTTACTCAGCTATACCTACACCAAAGAAGTTATTGCACCCTTGTGGGACTACTGTTTTTATAGTACTTCCAAGGTTATACTGTCTATGCAATACCCCTGTACTATTTACTTTAATGTACTATTGTAAAGCTTAATGATGTAATGCTGTATTTCATGTGTAACCTGTAAAACTCAATAAAAATCATTTACAAAAAAAAAAAAAAAAAAAAGAATGCAAACCGAGCTGCCCCAGGTGTGTTTAAAGTGGTTGTACACCTTGTACAACCACTTTTACCTACAGGTAAGCCTATATTAAGGCTTACCTGTAGGTGCTTGAAATATCTCCTAAACCTCCACGGTTTAGGAGATATTTACGAAAGACCAGAGCACCGATGTCATCGGCGCATGCTCACTTTAGAAAGGGCACATCGTGCCGTTTCTAATAGGGGTCATGCCGTGACTGGCGCTCCTGTGCGCATGCGCGGGAGTGACGTCACGTGACTCCGGCCAGTCACAGAGCCTGAGTTCGCTGTCCCAAAAGGAAGAGGGGCTAAGATGGATGCTCCCTGCTAGTGGGGACAACGGTGACATCGCAGGCTTCGGTTTCAGGTAAGTGACACATAATGGGTTACTATGCGATGCATAGTAGCCCATTATGCTTTACCTTTGCAGGGAAATAAAGAGAAAGTAAAACCCACCAGGGTTTACTTCCTCTTTAATAGCGAATGAATATTCGCTATTGTAACATTGATCCTCCTCCCGGCCAATCGGGAAGCGGGTCTTGAGACCCTTCAAATGATTGGCTGAAAGGACAAACGATCCTATTGGATGCCTAGGAAGAGGGGAGGAGACGCACGGCGGAAGCGAGAAGGAGAAAACGGACATAGGAGCCCTTGCCCAATGCTCGATGCCCAATGGTTGCTTCTTGCTGCCCGCCACCTGCCACCCAGATGGGGTAAGTGCCAGACCGAACGGCATGCAGTGAGTGGGTGGGGGGGTTGTTGCTTGCAGCCCCCCCCCCAAAAAAAAAACAGCCGCCACTGCTAACAGCTGAATCCTATTCGAATTTTGTACAGGAACAATGGAACATTTAGTCATATTATTAGCTTCTTTCTTTATGTTTCTGAAAAATTCCTTTCCAAACATGAATGTGTAGTGTAGCTCTGGTTTAAAGATTAAACGGCAGTTATAAATGAAACTATAGCTTTGAAAGTGATGCCTTTGTTCTGAGTTTTCCCACATACAGAATGTGATATGCTTTGTAATAAATAGTGAATGTAGAATACGTGATACTCCATGAGTAATGACAAAGGAGAATAAAACAGGTTATGAAAATCAAGCATGACGCCATGGCTGACAGTACTTTTGTTTGTTAAAATCACACTTTACCTGACACATCCTATCAGCAAAAGAGGAATAACATAATCCTATAGTGTAAATAAATAACATCTGTACCTGCCGCTATAAATCAATATGTATACAAATATTACAAAGAGACTCTCCATGTGCAGTCTATAAAAAGATAAAGCAATCTGGCATTAATAAACAGCATATGCTGAGATTCCAGATTTGTTGCTCCTGTACAGATTTCTCATTCCACGCTCTACAAATCTACTGTACATTCAGCATATGCAGAATATATGGCATGGCTTCCTGAGCATGTAGTAGCATATAAATTCATCAATACTAGATTAGAGGTGGTATCAAAGACACAGAAAATACAACAGAATCCTGATCATATTTTGTTACATATGCAATGTTATAAATAAAATTGTCTTAAACATCCCTTTATCCTTGGAGTTGTGTGCTCACTATATCAGGATTACTATATACTATTACTATATAGTATACTATATATATGTGCTCACTATATCAGGAATAGAGTTCAGGACTCTGTGTAGTCAGAGTCAAGTTCCTCAACCCCAAACCATGCCACCATGTCCTCATCCATGTCATTATTAGATTGTAAGCTCTTCTGAGCAGGGCTCTCTTAATCCTCTTGTATTTTATTGTATTGTAACTGTATTGTCTCCTTTTATATTGTAAAGCGCTGCATAAACTGTTGGCGCTATATAAATCCTGTATAATAATAATAATAATAATTATGGACCTTGCTTTGTGCACTGGTGCGCAGTCATGTTGGAACAGGATAGGAAGGGTGATCAAATACCACCAAAAGAAAGTGGGAAAAAAAAAGGACATACATTTTATTTGGGTACAGCGTTACACGACAAACACATCAACACGTGCTATTGGCAGTAAAAGTAACGCAGTACCGTATCGCAAAAAATGGCCTGGTCATGAAGGGGGGTAAATCTTTTGGAGCTGAAGTGGTTAAATAGCGTTTTCAGTTTGTGGTGCTCAGATTCAGTTATTTTCCTGCTTTTATTTACAAGAATAGTTGAAAAAAGTAACAAATACAAAGGTAGAGTGGAAATCTTTGCTTAGTACCGGTAGTTTATAACCAGCCAGGATGAAGATTTCCTATAAAGTAGAGTAACAGTAGGGTAAAGAAGAATAAAAAAAACTCAAAATAATTTTAGAGGGCCATAAACTGGACAGCAACAGTAAATAAACAGAATTTACTGCCCTACAAACCCGTCACCAGATCAGAGCCAACGTCTATAAATACAAGTTCTAAAAAAGGAAGGATACTGTTTATAGACTACAACAGGCTTTCGAAGATTTTAATCTATATTACCTAAATATCATACATGTGCAAAACATATTCATTCAAAAAAAAGGAAACATCCAGCTGCTTCGACTTTAAGACTGTTTTATTTAATGCAATTATATAAAAATATACCATATTATACCACATACAATTAAAATCAAGACCCCATTGTTCACCCCAAACAAGAGAAGAACTGCATGGCCCAGGTAGGCTGGGATAAAACCCAGGAAGGCTGGGACAAGTAGCCTCCAGATCTTGCAGCCCTGCACTAATACCTACAATTATATGGTTATTAGTTAAAACATCTTTGTTCACATACCATTAGATTCTGCAGCCCTTTATACTGGTAGTACTTGCAGCCCTGCATTAATACCTACAGTATGTTGTACTAAGGAAGCTTGTAGCTTGCATCTGTTATTTTGTCCCAAAGGCTTTATGTGAATTGATCCCTATATAGTCTTTGGCGAGACATAAAAATATTTCTATTATGATACCACCTATTTCAAGGTCTCCTGTTAACCATTTCTATTTCCATTTATGTCTGGCACTTTACATGCTATTAATAATTTTTCCAAATATTACATTGGGTTGGTCTATGTGGTCGGTGACTTGTCCCAGCTTTCCGTGGCTTGGCATTATAGCAGGCTGCATGGAGGAGAGTGTCAGTAGTGATACATGCTATGAAAGCCTTAGGAGCACATCTGTGGAGGGAAGCTTTTTTTGTATAAGGTGGGACAAGGATATTTAGATCACTAGGCTGGTAAATAAACATTTGTGATTCGTTTAAATAGACTTGTAATGTGATTCTTAATAAACAAATTCAATTCAACAATAGTTTTGTTTTTTTTAGATTAGGATGTATCTGAATCTCTGAATTACAATAATAACGAATTTCAATGAATCCCAAGTAAATGATAACAAAACAGCAAATGTATTTGTATTCATTAGTTTAACCGCTTCCCGACTGCCACACGCCGATATACTTCGGCAGAATGGCACGGGTGCGCAAAAGGGCGTACCGGTACGTCACTTCGTAAATCCCAGGTACGTTATCCCGGGATTTTTCAAAATTGTCTGTCTTTTTGTGTTTATAGCGCAAACAATCAAAACAGCAGAGGTGATCAAATACCACCAAAAGAAAGCTCTATTTGTGGGAAAAAAAGGGCGCCAATTTTGTTTGGGTACAACGTTGCACGACCGCGCAATTGTCAGTTAAAGCGACACAGTACCGAATCGCAAAGAAAAATGCTCTGGTCATTAAGAGGGTAAAACCTTCCAGGGTTGAAGTGGTTAATTCAGATGACATGATGCAATCATTTGGGTCTTTTGTTAATGTTTGAATTATCCGAAATAACGTATTGACACAACAAATGATACAAATTGATTCGGATCTATTTCGTTTCTATGTTGCATTAACATTTTTTATTATTATAAAAAATGCAATACATATGAAATGGAAACCTATTGCAATAAATACAGTAAGGTACAAAGTGAAATAAAATGATGATTCCTACTTATTGTGTCTAGGATGGATGAAGGTGGATCCATCAGAATCTCCAAATCATAACATAACTAATTATGCTGAATTCAACTCCATCCAACACTAAACACCTTTTCCTGTAGGTTGTGCGTCTTTATAAGGCTCCTTTGAAAGAACAGACACAGCGGCCTTCAGTGGAGAAATCGGAGATTACATCCCCAGCGTCTTCATAGCCGATCTATCGGAGAGAAACTGAGGGTTTGATGCTCTGCTATTGATCCATCTGACATCGAGGCCCCCAACATCTCAACATAGCGAAACTATCTGGTTCTTTGATGGTGGTCCGGAGTAATCATTTCTTAACAGCTCACCCAGACCCTCTGTAGTGGGGGGTCATGGATCTCTGGTAAGCGGCCAGCATTTATATTGGTGATGGTGGATCAGACACTTCATTCCTAATTATCAAGATTTTCCAACATTTATCAACACTTGGGTGATCATCGTATCAACTTTATGGACTTTCATTATTTTATAAATGTGCACTGATGCACATGAAAATGCACTTCTGTTTGTTTATTTAATGCATACTTTTTGAGCACTATATATATATATGTTTCATATACCCTTATGAAGTTTTTTTGCACTTTATGATGGTCAATTGTCATCTGCATAAGTTTGTTTTATTAGCGCAGTTCCATCTTTTCAATTGTTCTATTTATGTTTGTGTTACACATAGGGATTGCAGCTTCACTTTTTTGTTTACACATTTCACCTATGCGCAGTTTTACTTTTTTCTTCTTCTGACCAAACAGAGTGCATCTCCTGAAATAATGAATGAGCCAATCTCCCACAATACAAATCTATTCGGAACAACTAATATACAAAACAATTCTGAATATACAAAACAAATTTGAAACTAATTCTGAAAACAAAACATTCTAACATTACAAATTTGACGAAACAAAATGATTCATTAATCCAAAACCAATGTTTCTGTCATGCACATCTCTACTGTTAAAAATGTTTTACACTTTACCTAAAAAGTGGAGAAGGTATTTTTTTAGGCATGTAGTGCCAGGATGCTCACAGGTTCCATACTTATGACTAAGGTAAAACAGATGACCCCAACCACTTACAAAATGACCTGTTAGACCATTTCAACCAACGCTGTTAACACACCCATCAATAATCAGTCTACACAATATTCCCAGTTAACCAGAATGCTCTTGAGGACGTCATACCAAATATGGGTCCATCACACTAACACTGATTTTTTACCACCTTCGAAGACCCCAACCACCGCCATGAACAATTTCTTCTCCTGCCATCAACTGCCAAATGAGTTTCCAGCTCCCTTTCCTATTCTCTCTGAAGCCATTTCAGGCCCTGCACTTCCACTAATCAGGTGAGTGAATTCTAATCTCATGCCTAAATTTTAACCCTTCAAACTTGTATTCCGGTAGTTGGTAGCTTCAGGTAGTCATGTATGCTCTTTTTTTTTCTTTGGTCTATTCATTTGTACAGTAACGTTACTGGATTAAAGTAAATCTTAACTTGAATTCTGGAGGAAACATTATAACATTTTCTGAATGCTATTAGTGGACACATATTGCAGAAAAGTGTGTGACAGTGTGGTGCCTTGTCATGGTGTTAAAAGGGAGTCTCAAACATGTTTTAGAGACAACAAGAACACTGATGGTGTGGGTGTGTGCTGGGTTCTTAGGGTAATCAGAACTAGGGTTCTGGGCTCCACCCTTCTTAGGAGTCTGTGTGGTTGCAAAGGAACAGCCAGAGGAGTGCGTGTCTGCATGGTGCAGTCTGGGACAGGAGAGACAGAGGTCAAAACCTGGGGGTTGAAACATCAGGGAGCTGCAAGTAAAAGAGAGCTGATGAAGGTACAACATTTGTACACGAGCAAAGGGATATTTTGTTAGATGGTCAGGAGGAATGAAGCACGGGGTCTGAGCAATGGTGCAAGTCAGAAGCCTGAACATAACTGTATTTTGTGTTGATGGTGGAATCCCTGTGAGGGATACTGGCTGCTGTCAACTATTTCCTTCTTTCATTTCAATAAAAGTGGGCCAACAAGCCCCTAAAAGGTATATCTGAAGTGGACTGGACGTGGTCAACTTTTGGACTTGTATAAGGGCAAAGAGGAATGCCATGATCCAAAACGATGTAATGCAAACACATTTAATTTTGCCTAAAATAAACAGAAACCAAGTTGTTAGCTTCAATAAAGAGCAGCAAATACACCAGGAAAGATGGAGATTCATATTTTGTTTTATGCAAACATACCTCCTGTGTCCTATTCTGTATAGTGAATAAAAAAGCTTGCTGACCCACAGAGATCCATAGAAAACATGCAGAGCATACTGTATATATTTTTTCTTCTTATGCAGGTCAAAAGCAATTTAGTTTCCCACCTTGGGACCCCAGTTGGCAGCAAATACTTAAATACCTTGTCACAGAAGAGCTTGCAATGGCATAGGCTAGCAATAAACTAGCATACAATAAAAAAACAAAATTGTAATAAGGAACATGTACAAAACATTGCTGGTTACATGTGGTGGCACAATTATGTAGAAATGCTAAATTCTTATTTTTATTGCTCCGTTATTTACTTTGTTGCTAATTTGGACTATGCCCCTTACAACAACTTGTAATAAGGTTATATATCCAGGGATAACATGGCTTTAAACTTGCTAATTATCATTATTATTGTTTTAATACTTGTCAGTTACAGTTTACCAAGTATGTATTGATGCTGCACTGACTTGAACTCTCCTGTTTCCTCGTTACTACTGTTCTTTTAGCGATGCTGCACTAATTGGAACCCTCCTGCTCCCCGCCATTATTGGAGTGTGTGATGCAGCAGAAGAAAAAGGCAGGCTGTGCTGCTGGCAACACAGTCACACAAAGCTAACAGTACATGCGATTAAAGACTAGAAAACTCTTAATAGAGATCATTAGTAACTGTGATCCATGCGGAACCATACTCGGAGGCTGATGTTAATCTTCCTGTTGGATTAGGAGTGTGCTTATGTCAAGTGGAGTGCATTCACTACAGCGAGTGGCCAATTCAAGTTGAGTGATGGGGCTATCATGTTGGACTTTTGCTGTGCTATGAATTAGGAAATTTCTTGTGTTATTTTTTTACGCTAGAAGAATTCTTACTGTTTGTAGTCATACAAAATTGGCACCACAAGTTTAGTTCTGCCCTAGGCTACCAGTCGGCTATCCATTATTTTGTTGTGATACCTCCCATTAGTCCTTGGTTAGAATCTTTCAATTACATTATTCGCTCCTGTGTGTGGTGTCCCTGCACTTACCCCCAGGGTTTCTGTGGCAGATGCTTCCCCCTGGACGGGGTTTCTGGTGGGCTAAAGCTTGACTCCTAATGTATTTTCCCTTATAAGGACCCTATGTACTGTATATTTTGCAAAACTTATGTTAAGTGTGATATAGGTAATTTAAGGGGGTCCAATGCAGAAACCATGGATCTACAATTGGATTATATATTTTATTTTTGTCTTGGCATAATTTGACATAAATTTATATGTGAATAAACTTTGTAAAATGTAATTTTAACCACTTAAGGACCGAGCCTCTTTCTGAGATTTGTTGTTTACAAGTTAAAAACAGTTTTTTTTTTTGCTAGAAAATTACTTAGAACCCCCAAACATTATTTTTTTGTTTCATAAATTTTTTATTGATGAAAGATAAAATGTACAAAACAGGTAATGGTATTTCTCCAAGGTGTACAGAGATACATCGTCAAGTTACAGGTTTCGTACATTTAACAGGCAGATGTAGTGATACATATAATAACGTTGAATGTAAAATAACATTTGGGTGTGTGAAAGCGTCAATATGCAAACAATTAAGACATTTAAAACATTCATAAGTAAATATTTGAGGTGTCCAGTCACCTTAGACAGTTGTTAGCCGCTCTAGAAACATTGAAGTCAGCAATTGAAATCTAAAATATCCCATGTCGTGATGGTGGTGTGGAATTCAAAAGAGGAGCTTGGGATAAGGACCTTCAACCATACCTCTCCCCATCCCAGTACCCCAACGGGAGCACACTGTACTGGGGGGGAGGGTCAGAGAGACCAAATATATGGTGGTAGTGAAAGTGAAAAAATTCTTCTACGTGGATTATTGTTTCTTAGAGGTCTTATAGTGTATGTGGTGTATTTGATATCAGAAGATGTGGGGCGTATATCGGATAGGGGGAGAGATGTTGGAGTAAATATGCTCTACTTTGTATATATTTAATATGATGGAGTGGAGACCAACTCGGGTGGGTATGTGAGCACAAGGGTGGGAGTGGGAGTATGGGTGGAGATGGATGGCGGATGCTCCTACTTCGGTCCCCGACTAGCACCTGTTATGAGGATCCACGTGGTGCCAAGGATGTTCCGGTTTGTGGTTCAGTAAGTAGTGTGTGAAATTCAATCGAATTACGAAAATGTGTCCAACAAGCCCAGGTATGACTGTATTTTGTGGGGTTATCTTTTGCTTGATGTATTAAGTCTTCCATGACTGCTATTTTTTCCACACGTTTTAGCCAATCTGATAAGGTGGGAGGGTTAGTGTCCCTCCATCGTAACGGAATACATTGTTTGGCCGCATTTATGAGGTGAAGCATTAAAGATTTCCTATAAGTGGATTGATGAAGTGAGGTGTGATGTAGTAAATATTGGGCTGGTGTAAAGTCTAGAGTATAAGTAGTGATTCGAGTGATCATGTTGTGTACCTTTTCCCAGAATGGCTTTATGAGTGTACAATCCCACCATATATGGAGAAGAGAGCCCGCTCCAGAGTTACATCTCCAGCACAAAGGAGAAACACTGGCAAAAACAATGGTGAAAGCTGCGCTTAAGGTGAAACAAATAAATATATATACAGTGTAATGAAATTCAAGCAGCCTGCATCGAGATCTAGTCTCCAAATCCCTCCAAAGATGATAATACAAAAGAGATGCGGCGCTAGGAGGCAGAGGAGATCAGTGGCTATCGTTGCTGATGGGTGCATTGCTGAGACTGTATTACGCGATGGATTGTTTTTTTCTCTCTGAATCCTGAGATACCATCTGTCGCCCATCGGTACCATTAAGCTGAGGTTGTGGGGATCCCTCCAATTTCCCTGTGCCGTTTTTGACTGCTGTAATAGCGGTCAATGGGATCTGGTAAGCGCATCTGATTTACCACCTTGGGTGTGAGGAACCTTAGAAGATTTTCCCCACTGCACCTTCATCTCTGCTGTGGCCCTTTCTGGCACTTTTTCTTGATTTATCACGGACTTTTTCCTTGGCTTTGGACTTTATGCATTTTTTTATCTCAATATATGTCCTTAATTAATTTTGGGATATTGGAGTCTAACATTGTTTATATTCACTTTGCACTATTAGTTTTGATCATTTTATTAACTTATTTCACAGGTTTATAATATGTTTTAGCGCCGCATCTCTTTTGTATTATCAACAAAGGAGAAACAGTTGCATGAAACATATGAATGCAATCAGGGGTGCGATACCATCTAGAGTATAATTTGTAATTGGTTTCTTGTGCTGAGACATTAACAGAGCCTTTATGGATATGAGAATATATATTTTCCCAGTCTTCCAAAGATAAGTCCAGGTTGAGCTCTCTTTCCCATTTCTGGTTAACTGCGGTAGATGTGAGGTTAGTTTCACCGAAAAGCAAGGAATACACAGTTGAGATTAAGTGGTGTTGAGGATTTGTGTCGGAGCATAGTGCTTCAAGGGGAGTCATATCTCTGCCCCATTGAGAGATGGGATTGGAACTGTTGAGAAAGTGTCTGATTTGTAAGTACGTGAAGAAGGGAATGTTTCCAGTCTGGAGTTTAGTGGGAAGATCGGTGTACGGGATAATTAACCCATTATGAAAAAGGTGATGTGCTCTCAATGTAGATATCATGGAGACCAAACTCGGGTTATTTTCTGGAAGGCCAGGAGGAAAGGCGGGGTTGCCAGTTAGGGGGGTCAATGGCCCTGGAGATGGAGTCATTTTAAGAGAAGAACAAGTGTTCCTGAAGCAGTTCAATGTAGGTCCCGTTAGTGGATGCAATAAGTGTTCTTTAGGGGTCGCTTTGGTGTCAATCCATGGCGAGTGGGAGAGGGGAGTTTGGGCACAGGAATCTTCAATTTTGATCCAATCTTTAGAGTGGGAATGTATGTGCCAGTCTATTAGTCTAGTGATATGACAAGCATTATAGTATTTATGAATATCAGGTAAGCCTAGTCCACCTTTAAGCTTGGGGAGGACCATCCTGCTCCAACTGAGTCTTGGAGGTTTATGGGCCCATATAAAGTTCCTGCATATTCTTTTATAGATTGTAAAAAATTTTGAAGGAAGTTTGATCGGTATTGTTTGTAAGACATAAAGTATTCGGGGTAGGATGTTCATTTTTAAGATGGAAATTCTTCCAAACCAGGAAAATTGAGCTGAGGACCATTTTGTAAGGTCCTTCTGTATAGTTCGAAGAATGGGAGAGTAGTTTCTTTCGTATAGTTCAGTAAGTTTAGATGGTATTTGAATGCCAAGATATGTAAGGGCGTGTGGTTCCCATTTGAATGGAAAGTTAGTTTGGCATTGAGAAACTATCTGTGACGGGAGGGAAATGTTTAGTGCTTTGGATTTCATAAAGTTTATTTTCAAGTTAGATAATTTGCGGAAGAAGGTGAAATCTTGTAATAGGTTTGGAATGGTGATTAACGGGTTGGAAAGAAAAAGAAGTATGTCGTCAGCATATGCTGCTAGTTTGTAGTGTTTTTGTCTAATATCGATGCCCATGATATCCGGGTTGACTTTAAGTTTGTGTAGGAAAGGTTCTAATGAAAGAACAAAAAGAAGAGGGGATAAGGGACAACCTTGCCGGGTTCCATTCGACACTGGGAAGGCGTTCGACAGGTGGCCATTAACCCTTATTCTGGCTGTGGGGGACGTATTTAGAGCCATAATTAATTGAGTGAAGTGTGCTGGGAATCCCATTGCCTGTAGAACTGCTATCATGTAGTCCCATGCCACCCTGTCGAACGCCTTTTCCGCGTCAAGAGACAGAAAAAAACCTTGGTTGGGTGAAGTGGAGAGCCAATGGTGAATGTTGATTGCTTTTATGGTATTATCCCTTGCTTCCCTCCCAGGGATAAAGCCAACTTGATCTAATGAGATCAGTTTGGGGAGTAAAGGGAGCATTCGGTTGGCAAGGATTTTGGCATAGATTTTCATGTCAACATTGATAAGGGAAATGGGTCTATAATTAGTCACTAAAGTTTCATCTTTACCTGGTTTGGGAATGAGCGTGATGTGAGCTTCTAATAGATCCGTATTTACTGAAGAGGACGAGGAGAGGTCATTGAAAATCTTAGCTAGTTGAGGGGTAAGTATATCCTGGAAAGTTTTATAGTAACTCACGGTCAGGCCGTCAGGGCCAGGGCTTTTACCTGTTTTAATTTGTTTCAACACTGATATAATTTCGTCTGTTGTAATGGGAGTAGAAAGATTTGCTGCATCCTCAGACGAAATAGAAGATGGGCAAAAATTATTCAGAAAGTCTGAGATTGTCGCTTGTCTTTCAGGAGCATTGCCCAGTTCGGTGGAGGAAGGTAAGTTGTAAAGAGCAGAAAAATATTGAACAAATTGGTTGGCAATAGCTTCGGAAGAGACAAGAGAAGTGCCAGACGAGTTTTTAATAGCGTGTATGGTATTCATTGCTTTTCGGGATTGTAATGCTCTGGCAAGCAATTTTCCGGATTTATTGCCAAATTCATAGAATAGTTTTTGTGTTAAGACATATTTGCGTTTTAAGGATCTACCGAGTTCTTCTAGGAGTTCTTCTCTAGCTTTGATCAGTTCAACAAGGGATTTTGTGGCTAATGAGAGCTTGTGAGCTTGTTCCAGTGAGAGGATTTTTTCAGATAGTGTGGTAATGCGATCGCGTTTGAGTTTACGTCTGTGTGCAGTCAGGGATATGATTTCTCCACGTATTACGCATTTGTGCGCTGCCCATATGCTGGATTGTTTTGAGTCCTTTGAGGTGTTTTCCGAAAAATAATGTTTGAGTCGTGTGTTAAGTTTGGTAGTGGTGTCTATGTCTGTCAGGATGGAATTATCTAGACGCCAAATTATTTTGTGGGATCTAGTTGCTGGTATATCTAGAGTGATGGATATGGGGTTATGGTCCGATAACACCATAGGATTGATGGAGGCCTTTGAAAGGAGAGATAAGTCTGATTGGGATATGAAAAAGTGGTCAATTCTTGTGTATTTATTGTGAGGTGTGGAGTAAAACGTGAAGTCTCTCTCAGTCGGGTGTAGTGTTCGCCAGGCATCGTGAAGGGTCAGATCTCTAAGGTGTTTTTTAATGGCCCGAAGAGCTCTGTAAGGCATAGAGGATGCGCCTGTGGATGTATCTTGTGATGGAGAGAGTGCTACGTTAAAATCCCCACCCACAACAAGAATGCCGGAATAAAATTCAGTCAGTAGTTGTAGGGTTTCGCGAAAGAATAGAACTTGCTTCGTATTAGGAGCGTATAGGTTTGCTAACGTTATGGGTTTGTTGTGAAGAGTCCCTTTGAGAAAAATAAATCTACCTTTAACGTCTCGTTTAACTTCTGAAATTTGTAGAGGACAGTTTTTTGCTATTAATATAGCCACC
Organism: Lithobates septentrionalis; assembly: GCA_037952835.1. Taxonomy (NCBI): domain Eukaryota; kingdom Metazoa; phylum Chordata; class Amphibia; order Anura; family Ranidae; genus Lithobates; species Lithobates septentrionalis. The sequence goes on from JBBDGP010000812.1 coordinate 2,841,830, forward strand.
CCTTTTGATTTAGAGTCATCATTAGTGGCATGATATACCGTAGGGTAGTGTATATTGTGTAGTTTCTGAATGTTGTCTGAGCGGAAATGCGCTTCTTGTATGAAGGCAATCTGCGTTTTGTTTTGTCTTAAGGTGTGTAGCAGTTGCAATCTTTTTTCTGGCACATTAAGCCCACGCATGTTTATGGAGCATAGTTTTACCTGTGAAACGTGAGTTGTTCTAGTACCAGTCTTTGTGTCTTGTGTAGGAGCGTCCGCCATCCTTGGAGTTGAAAAGGATCTTAGTTGTAACTGGTAAAGTAAAGTAGGGGATAAAAATCCTATGTAAAGTTGGTGTCTGTTCGGGATGTAAAAGGATGGGGAAGAAAGGGTGGGGTGTATTTAAGTATCTTCCCCTGTTAGGAGAGGAAGATAGGGTATGGTGTGACGTCAGGGGAATCAGCCTGGGATTAAGAACCAGACTGCTCCACTGCACAGTGTGGGGGTCGGGTAGAACTGAGCAGAGAGGATAGAGTCTCAAGTGAGCTAGCCCAACGTTACCAGTCGTAGTATCATATGAGTGGAGGTTGGCAAATATGAGGTATAGGAGGAGATGGGGCAATTATTAGAAGATTATATGATAAGCAAGGAATTCACCAGAACATGAGAGAGGATAGTGGAGTGTGAAGACGATGTTGAATTCAAGTGCGTGAATTGTTGCACATGGGAGCGGAGGGGGTCATGTATTTAGTGTGTGTGTATCAGTAGTAGTGTGCGTAAGTTATATCTAGTAAGTGAATATGTTTATGGGAATAGTATAATGTGAACCAGGCTTCTTGAGTATTGAAGTGAAGGAATAGTACAGTTCAGGAAAACGAAAAAATGCAAAAGTGAAACAGTATATAACACAATTCAAAACTTATACCATACATTCCTCAAGTTGATGTAGTCGGAGATGTTTGTCACAAAGAATCTGTATCTTTCAAAGACTCCAAAAAGGAGTTGAGCATCGTATATTGCGTAAGCAATGCAGCACATCTATCTTCCCTTCATCACCCCCCTCCCCCACCAGCCTATGTGATGTATGTGATATGTGATATATGCCCAAGTGACATACGTGGTATAGAAGAGTGGATAATAGTCAATTGTTTATAGCCATTACTTTATGTGTGGGGACAGGAGATTAAGGATTCCCTATCAGCTATTTAAGGAGGGAGTTTTAAACCCATTAATGGGTAATGGTGGGAGGGGGAGGAAAAAAATTTCCAGTTGATCGGAGAATATAAGCGTTAAGTGAGGTAGTGTTTCACCCTCATGGATACACCGCCTCCATGTTCATGCGGAATATATATAGCCCGCATATTGTGCAAGGGAATGAACTGTGGTCGCCTGTGGTCACTAATACAAAAGTGTATCAGGCAAAAGTCTAAACAGGGGAAGAGAGGTAGTAAAGCTGGCATCCATAGTAGCCAAGTCCCTCATCAATGTCAACATCAATAGGTTCCCTTGAGGTGTTGTGTTAGGGTGGTCTATACATAAAGTAAAATGTCAGGTTCGGGCATTTGGAGCGGTTAGTGGAGAGAGGGGATAGATATCTATCTTCTGTAATAAAATCGTAAGACTTGTGTTCAGACGTAGACTAAACAGAAGTGATCTCCTATTGCTGCATAAGTGGAGTGCATTTAGCATACTCGCAATGTAATTGTGTGGGGCGTACTGGGATATCTAGTGCTTGGCCATAGTGGGGGAACATCTTCCCATCATTGTGTACAATATATTAAACAGTGCAATATGGAACAAATCTGTAGAACACATCTAGTCATACGTTACCCAGATTGAGAATAGTTAGTATGGTTAGTAAAACTGTAGTTCAGTTAGGATCATATCAGAGACAGTGTTCAGGAATAGGAGGCAAGGTGGTAAGCAGTATGAGTATACAGCGATCCCGTCTGTAAAGGCAGAGTATCAATGACGGTGAGGATGTTGGTCCTGGTAAGCATGGTAGTAAACGGTGGAAGATCTATAATGTTGGGCGTAGATCACGGAGGTCATCAGTGGATTGGGCGACTTGATGTCCTTTGTCTGTTGAGAGGCTAGAGGGGGGGGGGGAGAGAGTGCTGCAGAGGTAGCATTGTGCACAGTGTCCAATGTTATTGTAGTGAGAGCATTCTCCTTCATCAAGTGACATGTTGCGACAGCGAGAGAGCGAATGTATGGATGTAAATCCCGAATAAAAGGTAGTTATTTACCAATAGATCTTGAACAAGGCTAAACACTGACGGGAACGGTGTCAGTAGGGTGCTGTTCAGTAATCTCTCCTGGTTCTCCGAGACCTCGGGGAATCCGAGGGGTAGGAACCAAGTGGAGGATCGTGTTGCGGATTTCGCCTCCTGTATCCAGATGAAGATCTTCGTCTGTGGTTTCGTCCTTCCTGGGTTTCCATCGGTTCTGTCAGAGGTGTGGTTTTCTTTATCGCCGTGTGGCGGAATTCCGCATACCATTGTGGAACGTCCACTAGAGGGATATCCAGAGTGTCACAAAACGAATGTAGATCCTCCGGGACTTTTAGCAAGGCAGTGTGCCCCTGATGAGTAGCTGATAAGCAGAAAGGGAACTTCCAGCGATATTGGATTCCCTTTGTGTGCAGCACATCCAATAGTGGTTTGAGATCTCTGCGGTGCTGCAGTGTTATACTGGATAAGTCCTGAAAGATTTGGACTGAAGTTCCTGCATATTGCAACTGCCTCCTGAGTCTGGCTTGTCTGAGAATTTCTTCTATAGTCCACAATGCAGCATATGATATCTCTTGGCGGGTCTGTATCCCTACCCTTGGGGCGTAGAGCTCTGTGGATCCTTTCCATAGATATTTGAGTTTGAGGCGGCCTGTTGAGAAGATCATTGAATAGGCTAGTCACTGCCGATGAAATGTCTTCTGCTGAGACGGTCTCTGGTATACCTCTGATCCTAAGATTGTGGCGGTGGCCCCTATTGTCGAGGTCTTCAACGTGGCGCTGTATGTCTCTTAACTGGATGGTGTGGGTGTCGATCCGCCTGGTAGCTTTGCGAAGGACATGTTCATGCTGAGTTGTCGTCTGTTCTATGTCATGGACCCTGTCAGTCAGCGTGTGTATATCTATACGCAGCTCAGCAATTGCAGCTGATAGGGTATCTTTGATGTCCGCAGCTATGGACCGGAGATCATTGATGTTCAGATACGGCTGAGTGGGAGCTGTTCTGGCATCGATAGGCGGTGAGGTGTGAGTTTGAGATATAGGAAGGAGAAGGGGATCCGGTGGCTGTGATTCCGCGGGTTGCGGCGGTCTGTTGCGGGAGGATGCCAAATTGCCCCTTTGCGGGATATTGTGGCTGATTCCTCCTGGAAGCTCTCTCAGGGAGCGGGATCTCGAGGTGGAGGATTGTCTGGAGGCTGTTCCCATGGTAAAGAGCAGGTTAAAAAAAAAATATATATATATAAAAAAAAAATAAAAGGGACCTCTGGTAGTGTGTTGCAGGACTGATAACGGTGGGAGCTGTTCCTTTACATGGCCATCTTCCACTTATAGTGGTATGTGGGTCAACTGGGTAAAAGGGAGAGTGAAAGAAAGGTTAGCTGAGGTGTTCCTGGATTGGCAAGATGGCCACCGTCATCCACAGGTGGGCTAGAGCCTCCTTCTTTCCTGGGTTGTGATCTGTGTATGAGCCAGGCTTTTCCTGAATTTTTCTGCTCTCAGGGGCTGTGTATCTAGCACCTACCTTCCGGAGGTGTCTGTAGTGGCAAGGGCCGGATTAGCGATCGCTCGTACCGCCGATTGCGGTACTCGAGCTTGGGGATCCTGGAGGTTTTACAGGCCGCAAGATGGCGGTGGGCCGCAAGATGGCGGTGGGCCGCGAGCGTTCGGAGCTGATTGCTCAGTTTTATAGGCTTTCACAGTGCCTGTACTCCGCCCGATCCTCCCCCGCAACGGCAGCAGTAGATGTGGGGTATTCTGCTTCCCTGGGTTCGGCCGATCACCGCACTGGAGCCTGGGGATGTTGAGGGCCTGTAGGCCGCAAGATGGCGGCGAGTCTCTGGCGGAAAGGAGCCGGCCGCAGTCTGATCGGCCAGGCAGATTTTGAAATTTCCCCAGAGCTAGGTGTGTCAGATGCCTAGTAATGGTTTGGTGAAGTTTTGAGGCTCACCAAGGTTTAAAATGCGCAGGATGGCGTTGGATTGCAGATGTCTCTGCGGAGCTAACAAGCAACACGTCCTATCACTGCAGAGTCCGGACACGCCCCCGTCATCCCCAAACATTATACTTTTTTTTCTAACACCCTAGAGAATAAAATGGCTGTCCTTGCAATACTTTCTGTCACACCGTATTTGCTCAGCGGTCTTACAAGCACACTTTTTTTGGAAAGAATACACTTTTTTGAATTAAAAAATAAGACAACAGTAAAGTTAGCCCAATTTTTTTTATATTGTGAAAGATAATGTTATACCGAGTAAATTGATACCCAACATGTCACACTTCAAAATTGCGCCCGCTCGTGTAATGGTGACAAACTTTTACCCTTAAAAATCTCCATAGGCAACGTTTAAAAAATTCTACAGGTTGCATGTTTTGAGTTACAGAGGAGGTCCAGGGCTAGAATGATTGCTCTTGCTCTACCGATCACGGCGATACTGCACATGTGTGGCTTGAAGACCGTTTTCATATGCGGGCGCTACTCACGTATGCGTTTGCTTCTGCACATGGACTCGTCCGGACGGGGTATGTTTAAAAATTTTAATTTTTTTCTTTATTTATTTTACCTTTTATTTTTTATTTTTACAATGTTCTTAAAAAAAAGTGTCACTTTTATTCCTATTACAAGGAATGTAAACATCCCTTGTAATATAAAAAAGCATGACAGGACTTCTTAAATATGAGATCTGGGATCAAAAGGACCCCAGATCTCCTATTTACACTAAAATGCAATGCAAAAAAAAAAATAGCCCTTTAAGAGCTATGTGCGGAAGTGATGTTTTGACGTCGCTTCCACCCTGCAATGATATGGAGACGGATGGGGGCCATCTTCCCCTCACTCGTCTCCATGTCACACAAGTGAGAAGATCCGATCGCCTTCGCCACTGCTGTTGGGTCCGGTAAGCGGCGGAGGGTACCAGAGCACGGCAGGAGGGGCGCCAATTAAAGTGATCTTGTGGCGAATCCACCGCAGAGATCACTTTTATCATATAGCTGCTGCCATAACAGCGATATTCCTCTTCAATGTGCTGATATATAACGACGGTGGGCGGTCCGGAAGTGATTAAACACCAGAGGGTGCAATCTAAGTGCAGCATAAATTTACCATTAACAATTAAAATGAGAAATGGCAACTCACAGAGTTAACCCCTGATGTAGCATAATGGACATTTTATAGACTCTTGTTTGCATCCACATTTATTTTTATCTATGTTGTGAAGCACACACTACACTATTTGTGCCATGCACAAGACATGATCTAGCAAAGAGCTACTTCTTAAGGGCCCATTCACACCAAAATGCGGTGCAGGAAAGGCACATTCCATGCACATTTCCCACACTTCAAGAACAGTAGTGTCTGGGGCTGAGTGTATGTCTGCCAACATCCAGAATAACAGTACATATATGATGCACGAAAAGTGCAGCAGGATATAAAGCCCCTTGGACTTTATAGGCAAAGATCAAGTAAAAACATGAATAGATTTAAGAGGCAACAGTGCCACTTTTATTGGTACCAGGTTAAAATAAATAAAAAAATAAGAGCAAGAGCTAAATAGCGAACATACATATAAATCAAAACAATAATACATAGAATTTTATCTATATGAAAGCAAGTACTCAAAAATACTAGACTGCACCCTGGGTACTGCCAGAGATAAACTGTGGTCAGTCCACATGAGTTGCTGCGATGTATCCTAACATGTTTTGGAATCATATTCCTTCTTTAAGCGAGTTTTGAGTACTCAATCCTTTCTAAAAATACAAACATTGTTGTACATCAGTTGATATAATGCAAATGTATAATTACTATAAAATCACATCTAAGCAATAAGATATCAAATATAGACCAATATAAAGGCTGTTGTCAATACTTACAAAAATTAAACATATGAAAAGTGGACAGACACACAAAAACAAAAAGTTAAAATACAGGGCTTAAAGGACATAAAAGCTTTAGCCATGCGGTGTGAGTTTAATGTCACATCCATTACCCAGAGAGGATAGCCAGAAATAGTCATTTCAAAAGAGTATTTCTAGAGGGTAACGTACTATAAGTAGGTATACAGAATAACAAATAGCTTGTGATTGCCCAAGGGATGTGAATAAAGCCCCATGGGATAAGGTGATGGTATTTACCAAACACTTCAGGTGAAAGAGCTGCCCTTCCAAGAGACATGTGGGTGCCAATGAATTGTTTGTGGCCGCCAAATTGCATGATACCAGTGTAACATGCAGTTTGGTGAAAAAGTGGTCCTTGCACTACTTTTTCTTTGTTCCGGTGCCTTTTGATGCCCATTCAAATGATTGGGTTGTCAAAGCCGCAATGCACAAGTGTGTATAAACCAGCCCTCAGAGCAGAGACAAGTAGTAATATGCAACAAAGTTAGTTAAAATCCTTGCAATGTATGTTGATCATGCAGAAGGAAATGTTTTGTTTTGTTTGTTTTTTCAACAAAAGCCGAGTTAATTGCTCAAGGCAAGAAAAATGAGTTTTTCATTCGAGTAATCATGCAGGTGACAGCGTGCAGAGCCCCCACCAATGGTATCACTAGCAGCACACCTCATAGTATGGACCCTGGTTAGATGGGTCAATTGCACCTTCCCATATAGGGTTAATAAACTGGCATTCGGAAGGAATCCGTAAGGTTCCGGAAGGAATTACGTGATGTCACCCATGGTCATCATTGTGTTTTACCATCATGCATGCTCATTTACCAGGCACTAGGTGTTAGTGCCTTGTTTGTAAGTTTACCTTTGCATTTTTATAATAAACCTAGTTTCATACAGAGAGCACTAGATATCTTCCTTTAAGCCCCGTACAAACGATTGGATTTTCCGTCGGGAATTGTGTGATGACAGGCTGTTGGCAGAAAATCCGACCGTCTGTATGCTCCATCGGACAATTGTTGTCAGATTTTTCGCGGACAAATGTTGGATGGCAGGCTTTAAAATTTTCTGCGGACAAATGTCTGTTGTTGGATTTTCCGAGCATGTGTACACAAGTCCGTCAGACAAAAGTCCAAAGTACAAACACGCATGCTCGGAAGTAAGGACGAGCCAGAAGTGGTCGGTCTTTTAAACTAGCATTCATAACGGAGAATTAACATTTGTGATGTGGCAAATTATGAAATCTAGACATGTAGCTCACAATTCTCTTCTTCTTTAATGGGATAATAATTAAGCTGCTTTGCTGGTGATACTGATGGAGTTATTGCAAACAAATTTTCAAAGGCTTTTTTTTTTAGTGATATCAAGAATAATATTATTATGCTTGTTTTTTTTTTGTTTTTTTTTGCTGCAAGTTTGCAAGTTACCACAACACCATTATCCCGTAGTTTGTTCGTGTCCCTTGTTAATTTTACATTGAATTTTTTTTAAATGTAATTGCCTACTCCCAAACTGTCATTTGAATTAAAACACATAGCCAAGTATCATTCTACACAATTTTATTATTGTGCATTAAAAAGAAAACAAATAAAATTAGACATGCTATCTGTCAATAGAACTTAACCAAAAAGTTTATTCTATGCATCCAAAAATATAGAAAATATACCAAATCAAATCATTATTCAACCAAAAAATAAAATAAAAGCCTCATGCATGTGTCCTGCTTCCTAATATAGGGGGTCAACAATGCCAAAAGTTGGTGAAAGCAGGGGCTCGTCATCCGGAGATAATTCCAAAAATCATCTGGACTATTCTCCTGGAGCTCCAAAGGGCAGCAAAAGCATATGACATAATTGGTCACGATTAATAAAGCTACCAATTTTTGTTCCAAGAAAACCTCCTCCCCCTGTTCCTGGACTGGACTTGGGTAAATGCAATAACTCCAAGGCCAATAATAAATAACACGTTATCTCCTCCGATTCTGCAACATGGCTGGTTGACGAATGGCCATTCAGAAACTAAATGAAAAGCACGAATCAACACTCACCAAACTTCTACTAACACGAAATTAGCAGAAGGAGCCCAAAGGGTGCCGATAAAGAGCTGAAAAACCATGTAGTACATCACTACGTTCATGTTTGTTGGCTGAAAATTGTGTGCGTTTGTATGCAAGACAAGTTTGGGGCCAACGCCCTTTGGACAAAAGTCTGCGGTTTTGTCTGCGGAAAATCTGATCATGTGTACGAGACTTCCCTGTACTTTGCCTGTTTGGAGTTCAGGTGCTTGCAATAAACAAGACCTGGATCATTTGACACATGCCTGTACAGCCTCTGGTGGATATCATAGAGTCGATGAGGATGCCAGTTTATTGACCCTTTATGTAAAGGTGCAATTGACCCTAGACATGTGCACACTGAAATATTTTGTTTCGGAATTTCGTTTTCGTCAGAAAAATACATTTATTTAGTTACTCCCGAAATTCCTTTTTTATTTATTTCGTTTTTCATTAAAAATTGCATTCGTCAGAAAATCCAAATTAATTAAGGTCGAATCTGTCATTGAAGGCTTATGGTGTCTGTCGAATGTTTCGCTTCTTTGTCGAATCTTCGTCGTTCATGTTGAATCTCTCTGCTAGCAAATCGTAAGTGAAAGTAAGTTGGCTGTACGTGTGTACTTAGTTAGTTCTAGCTATTTTACTGTTCCTCCTTTTTGGTTACAATCAGCCAATAACATTCATCATTATCATTATTTTTATTTTACTTCCCCCACCCAATTCCAGCAGCGATCTTTTCTCTCTATGTCGAATCTTTTCTCTCTATGTAGAATAATCTTGGACTAATAGAGCTAAGGTTAGGCACATTCAACCACAGGTTCGATGGACACAGATTGTTATTGTTAGCATCATGTCGGATCTCCTATCTATATCGAACTGTTGTCATAAAGAAAATGAAAATAAAGCATTTGTTTATGTCGGATCTTTCGTTTTTCGGATTCTGCACTTTCGTTATCGTTTGTTAAAACGATAATGAAAATACCTGAAATTCGGATGAAAATGAATGCACATGTCTAATTGACCCATCTAACAGGGGTCCATACTATGAGGTGAGCTGCTAGTGATACCATTGGTGGAGGCTCTTCATGCTGTCACCTGCATCATGACTTGAACCACGAGTGGACACATGGGACAACTTGAATTGCTTCATATAAACTCTATTCAATTGATAGTGAATTGTATTCAGCAATTTATATTGATATAGTGCTGCACTAATTTACTTTTATATCACCTTTCTTGGGATTTGATCTATTGACCCTGGGTTTTCAGCGGCTTATATAATTATTGTTTATTTGCACTGATTGATTTTTTTATACAGGCCTCAGTAAACTTCTGGCTAATTTTCAGCTGATCAAAGCAGACCTATGTTGTATTACCAAGTGATGAAAAAGTATCACTGTTAAAATGCAAATTTGTGCTGCTCGTGTACTCTGTTGCTAAGACTGTAGATGAAAACCATACTAATGTTTAACACCATATGCAGCTTTAAGGCATCCTCCAAGCATGTTTTAACGGATTTGTATATTTTCATTGGTGCTCTTGATGCCATAAAATGACTCTAAAACAGACTTCATGGAGTTAACAATGTGTTCTAAGGGGTTGACCCTTTTCCCCTGTCAGTGCCCCAGGGGGCTCAGGGTTTGAGGCCCTTCCTCTTCAAAGGTTGGACCATTTATTGCAACCCTATGCACATTTTTTGTGTGCTGTGATTTCATGGTTCCATTTTTTTGTTCACAGGATGTTGACAAGAAACAGACCCTGTGCGGCCTCTAAAAAAAAAAAAAAGAAGAAGAAAAAGACTGTACCTGTGAAGAGCATCATTCTTTGAGTTTCTGAAGATTTGGAAGACTTTACAGAATGATAGACATCTGTGAAAGTAACTGACTTCACTTTTTAATAAAAACCACAGCAGTGGCATAATTACCCTTGGTTGCTCCACTTGCTCAGGTAGCCAGAAGACACCCTTTCCAGGTGCGAAAAAAAACATGTCAAAAAATATATTAAAACATATATTAAATAGGATCAAGCCCAAACCATGAAATGCTCTCCTATTTTGAGAGTTGTTATAGCTTTTCTATCCCATCAAATGGAAATAATATAATATAATATATTCTGCTTCTTTCAGAATGTTTGATTCTTTTTTCTTTACATATTTTTATTTCATGGATTTCTGTGTACTTGCCCCTGGCATAGCAAAGCTTGCATTGCCCAATATAATTGCTGTGCATCATATTGAAGTTATATAAAAGAGGATAGGGAGAACAGTACAAATAAGATGAATATGTTCTTATGCTCTATTGTGATCATAGCTTTCTGCAGGATTATCTGAAATCTCCCACAAGGCTTATTTGGAGCATCTTCTAACTCACTGTTATGTTCCTACACTAGTAGAAAGTATAAAGCAAAAGCCCCACAAATGCAAAACAGTATTTAATTATATATCACACATCTTGTAAAAGTGTTCCTTTTTATGTAACCTTCATACCTGCTTAGCAAAAAAAAAAAAGTAACTGAGTACCATAAATCAGTAACTGCAATATATTTCTAGTATAAACTGTATCAATGCAAAATTGATGCAATTAATGGGAAGTAAGCAGAACTGTCAAATAAATAATACATAAAACCCACAGGGAAAGGAAATACTGCAGGAAACCAATAAATCTCATAATGGGAATGTAAACTTCCTCCTTTGTGTTCATCCTTGTACTGAATGCAAAGTTTTAAGATGATGGGTTTATTCGTATATATTGGTTAGATTTATCAGTTCTGGAGTGATTGAGATGTAATGGAGCATAAAGGTCACCAAGTGACTGGCAATCAGCTACAAGTCTAAGACTGCCTACTGCCACTGCAGAGTCTTGAATTTGCAATGTTGATTTATTAAGACAATACCAGCCTCCAAAGCATAGTCAAAGCAATGGAGTATTAACTTTGCTTGTTTAAACGAAAACTCCATTAATTCAATTATAATATGAGGACTGTGTCGAAAGTAATGCAAAAGTGGGCATCATTTGTTTTATTAAACTTACGTATGTCGTTCAAAATTCACATTTTGGTAGAGTAATTCTTCCTCTATAGTAACTTTTCTTTTTCTTTTTCATTGCAGGTAAATAATGGCTTCTAAGCAGAAGCAACGTGTCACCATGGAGTTCTTAAATATGTCTGTGTGTGTTCTGTCTGACATCCACAGAAGCTTAAAGAATGTTTAAAGAGATGATAACACTGACAGGAGTCCACCAAAGACAAGGCATTGCTCATCACTGTAAATATTCTGTAGCCTTCTATGGATGTCGGACATCCTTCACCCATTCTTCATCAAGAACTCAATGGCGGCACATTGCTTCTGCTTGGAATCCATTTTTTATCTGCATTGAAAAAGAAGAAGAAGAGGAGCTATTATAAAGAAAAAGTTACTCTACCAACATGTGAAATTTTAATGACCTATCTAAGTTAATAAAAAAAGTTGTGCCCACTTTTGCATTACTTTCAGTACAGCCCTCATATAAAAGGAAAATGTAATTTTCTGTGTTTGCGCTTTAAAGTGCCAAAATGATCATAAGAGACTCACAGGTAAGTGATCAGGATGGAGCTAAGGAGAGCCTTCCTTCCATCTGATGATGACTTCAACCCATCTATAAAGTAAGTGAACCCCAGTAAGAAAGATTAACTAGGTTGTGACCATTGATGTGGATAATTAAATAGTACCGGGTGAAAATGGGATAGTTAAAGTAGTTCTAAAACCTTAAGGTTTTTCACCTTAATGTATTCTATGCATTAAGGTGAAAAAACTTCTGTGCTGCAGCTGCCCCCCAGACCCCCCCTTTTCCTTACCTGAGCCCATCTGATCCAGCAATGTTCATGAGCGCAGCAGCTCTCGCCGCTGTCTCTCTCCTTATTATACAGATTGATAACAGGAGCGATAGGCTCGGGAGCCCGGGGGGGGGGGGGGCGAGGCCGTGTCCTGCTGTCTGTGTCAATGGACTCAGCAGCGGGACTTGGGAGGGACCATGCTAGTCGCTTTCCCTGGGGGCACCTGATAAACAGGAGGGGCCTGGAGTGCCAGTGGGGGACCCCAGAAGAAGAGGAACAGGGCTGCTCTGTGCAAAATCATTACACAGAGCAGGTAAGTATAGGCATGTTTGTTATTTTTATTTATTTTTTTAAAACAAAGCTTTATAACCATGCCTTCAGGGAGAACATGCTACAGGTCTCCTTTAACCTGCTTAGAAACCTGACGAGTTCAAGACTAGTACACAATGGAATTTAGACCAGAAGAAAAGCCATAAAGTTTAAACTTGGCCCTTAGGCTAAATCAAAAGCTGATGTCTACAACGTTTACAGTATGTTCCATATCTGTGTGATCCCCTGGAAGGCGCAAATCACTGTAGTAGGCCCTGGTGTAGAGTGTGAATACAGGAGGAATTCCCTGCCATTCAGGGAACACTTTGCATTTTCTCAATAAATTCAAGGTGTTCTCTGATGGGACGAAGTGGAGACTATGATATCACTGCCCTGTCTCTCCACCTCATCCAAACAGAGAATGCTTTGCATTCATTGGGAAAATGTAAAGTGTTCCCTGAAAGGTACCTGTACCAAACAAGCGACCTCTTGTGCTGCAGCGGGGTAGGAACTTAGCATGGGGTCCAGAAGCTAGCGGAGATCACTGTAGTAGCAGTGCCTACTATAGTCATTGCCAGCTACCATCGGGATTCTACAGGTATAGCACACACATACAAAAATTGGTCCAAGCTGGCTTAAAGCCTCTGTCTACCAAACCCTAAAATTCCCCTACCCCTAAATTAAATCTTAAGGGGAAAATATGAAGGATCTGGGTCATTATTATTTAAAATAGTTTTATAGCAAGGGTGCCAAACCTTGTTACCTTCTTGGGCCACATTGGAAGAAGAGGAATTACTTGAGTTACACAAAATACACTAATAATAAGGATAGCTGATGAGCAGAAAAAGTCAGGCAGATCACAAGTTAACGATCAACGATAACTCGATAATGTAACTGAGTATCTGAGTAATAAACCTCCTTTTTTGTATTATACAACATAACATAAACCTAAAACATAAAACTAGTGAGATACTTGACACTGTTTTTGATAAACGAACACATTAATATCTGGTTGGATGGATGGAGTAGCAATTCTCATTGAATTCTCAAGGTGCTCATCAGATATTTTGGTGCTACGGTAATTTTGCCCGTGATGTGCTCCTGAAAACTGATGGCATGAATAAAAGCGTGATTGTGGGAGATTTTTCTTTGGGAAGACAAAACTTATAAAAGTCCAGTAAAGGGACACTGTCAAATTGTTCTTCAGCTGCATGTGTTTGCAAAGTCTAAATTCATTTTTACAAAAAAAAAAAAAAATTAAAAATCAACATTTTTAAGTACGTTTATGTTGGGCCGTCTTAGGCCACATGCAGCCTTTGGGAGACAGGTTGGACATCCTTGTTTTATACATTTTTATTGAACTATTTATATAAAATCTTTATTTTACAGATTTTTTACAGAACATTAAATACAGAGTGCAGCCATCAAGCTGAAATCTCAAAGTAATATGTTTTTTTTTTTGTTTTGTTTTTTAGCGAGCAAGCACAGAATAAACTTTTGCCCTTCTCTCTTCCTAATTAAATCTTGGGATGGAACTGGTGAAAAAAAGCACTAGGATGAGATGAGTTACTTGTCTGACTCAATCAATTGTGTGTCTAAATTTCAGCTTAAGCTACTGAGCACTATAGACAACAGGTTTATTTTCAAAGAACTAGAACAGGAGACTACATGGCTGGCTTGTAATATGAAATTACAGTATATAAAAATGTATTGCTTTGTCCTGGCTATAATGAAGAAATTACATGAATAATACATACCGGTAAATAAATAAACAAATCAAAAAATAAAGTATATGTCAATCCAACGTACATTCTCTTTAATGTTTTGCGCCTTGCACTTTTATTTATTACAACTGCTAGTGTATGGAACTGCTTTTAAGTAATTGATTGTAGCCTTTACTAAGAATGAGCTTCAAGTTCTGTTCAACCATGATTTCAACCCGTACTTTAGCTGTTCACAGTACAAGAAAAGTGGCAAATTATTGCAAATATACTGGACTCCGAATTAAAAGTAGGATAGTGGCACGCTATTATGCAGAGAAATATTTAAACCTGAAATTGCTGCTGCTGTCACTTATGTGCTCCCACAGAAAAACAGTAAAGAAAGTGTAAATGAGACAGCGCTGCATAGATAAAGAAACACACAAAAATAAAAACAAATCCAAACTAGTGTGCAATATAAGTGTTCAAACAAAAGACCAAAATTAATATATAAAGTGATAATTTCTTCCGCTGACATGCGGAGAGATGTGAAGTGTTTCTTTTCTTCAAACAACCTAGTTTCACCACCTCACACGTGGCTTCATCTGGAGGCTCCAGATGAAGCCACGTGTGAGGTGGTGAAACTAGTAGAGGTGGAGCCTGGCGGTGGAACCTTGTTGCAACTGAGTGAGACCTTTCTGATGTATTATCAATGCTTTTAAAACTTTTTAATAAATGTGAGTTGCATATTAGCTGGTGTGGAGAGGTTCATTTTTAATCCCTTGGATACTGCACTATTGGAGGCACTTTCTGTTTTTTCCATGTATTTTTGAAACTACCAGCAGCTAATGTGGATTACACTGGATTCAAGTCTGAAGTAGCACAGTGGAAGGAACCCTTATCCGATATAGAACATGACTTGTTTCTTGAGAGTCCAACAGAGGTTACCAAGGACCAGTGAGGATTTCCTGAAGGCAGAGTTGCACAGAGTGCAAGGCGTGTTTGACCCCTAGCAGGGTCGTGTAAGGAGGTGAGCAAGCATTGCATGTAGTGGCGGGAGCACTATGCATATGGAGGTTGTTTGAAGCAAAGAAACACTTTACATCTCCCTGCATGTCAGCGGAAGAAATTATCACTTTATACATTAATATTGGACTTTTGTTTGAACACTTATATTGCACACTAGTTTAGATTTGTTTTTATTTTTGTGTGTTTGTATACCTATGCAGCGCTGTCTCATTTAAACTTTATATACTGGACTCCGAACTGCGGCCAGATGGCTTGCAAGGGCCAATCATGTTTTTTTTTTTTTTCCAATGTGTAAGCCCTCTTCTTAAAAAAAATATTCCCAATAGCCTTTGTGTACTGTGTGTATCAACAGATATGGAGTAGTTAGGTAAAGCGCACACAGAAGGAAGAAAAATGTAGGGGTCCATGCTGATAGTCAGGGCTCATTGCTCAAAAGTCTCTCTGTTTACATGCAGTTACAGACACACAAATAGTGATTTCTACTGTTGTCAAGCAGATTAGGGAGAAATATGAGAATTTTTACAGGCTCCACTCATACCTGAGCACGTTGCGCTTTATGTTGTGTGTTTTTGTGTGACAGCCCATTGACTTGAATGGGCTACCTGTCACACAACAAATGGTCCAAAAAATCTCAAATACCATTTTTTTGGCACTGAGCCAAGCACGTTTTGCATGTGACGAAGAGTGCAACTGCTACCCACATTTGGAATGCCATTAAGAAATAATGGAACCACAAATGCCCCATGCGTATTTGTGTATTTTTAAATTGTAATTTAATGTATTCTTTTTTTTTCCCTTTTCATTTAAGTTAAAACCAAAAGCAGGGAGCGGGTTAGTATTTATTAAAAGTGTTTCAAATCTGCACACATCTTCACTAGAATATTTTGGATTCTTTTTTGTCAGTAAAATGAATACATTAACATGCTGATTATTATGAAAAGCTGGCTGCCGTGGGTTCTGTTAACAAAGTGCAAGGTCATTTTTTTTAAAGATCCTATACGTCCTCATGCAAATATTTTGGGGGCTATTTACAGTGAAAAAACACACTATTATGCTATTTTTTTAAATTAAAAACTGCCTATTTTGTGTTCTGTTGACAAAGTGGTCTAATAAAAGCCTTGAAAAACTATTTTTGGGATGTTTTTTTGGGAATAATTTACACCATAGTGTTGATTTTTAGGTTACAAAGTTGTTGTTGGGGGCCCTGTTTAAATTAGGGCTTAACAGCAAATAAATGAATACTGGGAACTAGGGAGGAGCCTATTTTAGGTTTGAACCCGAAAGGAAAGCTGTCTTTTTGAACCAGCAGGAACGCCTGGGGGATTGTGTCAAATTTCTGCCTCATCAAAATAGTGGCAATGGGGGTTATTTACTAAAGGCAAATCCACTTTTCACTACAAGTGCACTGCAAGTTGACTTGGAAGTGCAGTCGCTGTAGATCTGAGGGGGACATGCAAGGAAAATAAAAAACAGCATTTTTGCTTGTACATGATTAGATGATAAAATCAGCAGAGCTTCCCTTGATTTCAGATCTTCCCCTCAGATCTACAGTGACTGCACTTCCAAGTTCACTTGTAGTGCAAAGTGGATTTGCCTTTAGGAAATCAACCCCCCTGTGTTGCATGCTTCATGAATCAAGAATCACTGACATGGTGATAGTCTGGTGTTAGTGGTGAAGCAACTGCATCCACTGCAGCATGGCCAATGCAAAGTGAAGGTGCATAAGTGTATTGCATACCGGGTTGTTGGCAGGCACTTTGGGGTTGATTCACTAAAAGCAAATAGGCTGTGCACTTTCCAAAGTTCTGTTTTACTCTACAAGAAGCAAGTGAGAAGAAGCAATGGCCCCTCGGCAAGCTGGAGTGAGGAGCAGCAACAACCTCCTAAGGTAAGATCACTGATCACCGCCTTCCCGTCCACCTCCCCCAGGGGGGGGGGGGCTGGGGGGTGGCGGTAGTGTGAGTGAGGGGGCAGGTTTCTTGGTGGCTCCCCAAAATATTGAGCACCAGCCGCCAGTGCAAGCGGAGCTGTACAGAGGATCATGTGAAGCTGTGCAGGAGAAGTTGCAGTCCAGTTGGGCATCCCATAATTCTTATCCCCCATTCAAGTTATTGTCCCCTCAAAAAAACAACAAAACCAAAGCTCAAGAACTGTTTTCTGTGTCTGGATGCAAGTTGGAAATGCTATGTGACTGGCTGTGCAGCAGCTGGGAACCCTGTCATTTGCAACTCCTACGGGGTGTAGTGCTACACATAAAATACAGAATGCAGTGTTATGCCCCACACACACGGTCGGACTTTGTTCGGACATTTCGACAACAAAATCCTAGGATTTTTTCCGACGGATGTTGGCTCAAACTTGTCTTGCATACACACGGTCACACAAAGTTGTCGGAAAATCCAATCGTTCTAAACGCGTTGAAGTAAAACACATACGTCGGGACTATAAACGGGGCAGTGGCCAATAGCTTTCATCTCTTTATTTATTCTGAGCATGCGTGGCACTTTGTCCGTCGGATTTGTGTACACACGATCAGAATTTCCGACAACAGATTTTGTTGTCGGAAAATTTTATATCCTGCTCTCAAACTTTGTGTGTCGGAAAATCCGATGGAAAATGTCCGATGGAGCCCACACACGGTCGGAATTTCCGACAACACGCTCCAATCGGACATTTTCCATCGGAAAATCCGACCGTGTGTACGGGGCATAAGGCTGGAGGCGTCCTACAGAGTGTTCCAAGCATTACACTTTGGAGAGCACTACAATAAAGAAGAAGAGCCATGTCACATGATCTGTCAAAGTTCTCTTCCTCCCAGCACTCCATAACTCCCCATTGTTTGCTTTATCAGAATCCAGAAACAAGAAATGCAGAAAGAACCATTTTAACCACTTCAGCCCCGAAAGGATTTATCCCCTTCCTGACCAGAGCACTTTTTGGGATTCGGCACTGCGTCGCTTTAACTGACAATTGCGCGGTCGTGCGATGTTGCACCCAAACAAAATTGACGTCCTTTTTTCCCACAAATAGAGCTTTTTTTTTGGTGGTATTTGATCACCTCTGCGGTTTTTATTTTTTCCGCTATAAACAAAAAAAGAGCGACAATTTTGAAAAAAAAAGCAATATTTTTTACTTTTTGCTATAATAATTATTCCCCAAATATATATAAAAAAAACAATTTTTTCCTCAGTTTAGGCCGATATGTAATCTTCTACATATTTTTGGTAAAAAAAAAATCACAATAAGCATATATTGATTGGTTTGCGCAAAAGTTATAGCATCTACAAAATAGGGAATAGATTTATAGCATTTTTATTATAATTTTTTTTATTAGTAATGGTGGTGATCTGCGTACCTGTACGCCCATTTGCCCAGCTGTGCCATTGTGCCAACGTACATCGTTGTGCGCTGGTCGGCAATTGGTTAAAACCCACTGCAATTCTTTAAAGGTGTTGCAGGTACTTTTATTTTATAAGTAGCAGTATGACTGCATTGAGACTATACCATGGCTTTATAAACTAGTCTCTTATTCAGTACAGGGGGTCCCCGGGTTACAAACAAGTTAGGGACTGTAGGTTTGTTCTTAAGTTGAATCTGTTTGTAAGTCGGAACAGGTACATTTTTTAAGTGTAGCTCCAGCCAAAAAAACTATTTTTAAGCTTTTTGGATAGCATAGGGAAGGGTTAACACCGCTGTAACATTTGTTTTGCTGTCT
The DNA here is from genome assembly GCA_037952835.1 of Lithobates septentrionalis. NCBI lineage: Eukaryota > Metazoa > Chordata > Amphibia > Anura > Ranidae > Lithobates > Lithobates septentrionalis. The sequence continues at coordinate 2,860,537 of JBBDGP010000812.1, forward strand.
GTGCCCCTGTTCAGAAGATTTCACCTCATTTTCTGTCCCAATGACAATTGGATTTTGAAAATTTTGGGTTGTTGTGGAAACAAGCCTTGGTGATAAAGCATCATTGGAGGTACCTTTTCCCCATAATAACTCTTACAGGAGTGAATTTCCCTTCCTAGGGGTAGATTTCCTCTCACTTCCTGTTGTCTCCCTCCGTTTGTAAGTAGGAGTCGTTTGTAAGTCGGATGTTTGTAACTAGGGGACCCCCTGTATTCCTAAAGTGCTCTTTTATACTCCACAAACTTCATCGCAGTGCAACACAGATATGACTCGTTTCACAGAGAACTCTAGGAGAGAAAAAAATCAATAATAAAAGTATTGTTTAAAAAAAAAAAAAAAAAGATAGTTGTTGTAGACTTTTTTATTTGATAAACTGTTTCAGAAAAAAGGCATTTCTCCAGTAGTTTTTAAGCCTCTACCGGGAGCAAAAGGAACTAACCCTTATATGTGACCACTAATTAGCCTAAATATGCGCAAATCTGGGCAAATTTGCAAGGGGATTTTCCCCAGAGCTAAGCGAATGTGGTGAAGCTCTGCTGAGTTCTATCATCCAATTGTGCAAGCACAAATGCTGTTTTTTTATTTTATTATCATTGAAAGCATTATTAAATCCCTAAGCAAACATTTATTATATTGCAGCTTACCATTTCTTAGATGTGATGGCTGAATTCGTTTCCTTTTTTAGGCTTTCTTATTTTTATTTTCATCTGGCGATCCGGCCAGTAAGTCTGTTGTTTTTGAAAAGAACAAGCTCTCCAGAAGGATGTATCAGTTACAGAGATGATACAAACCATATAACACTAGCAGAGGTGCTTACAATGATCAGCTTTTATTTATTTATGAAAACCCTTTATCTCAAAAGTAAAAAAAAAAAACTGTTGCTGTCACTGCTTATAAATTTGTAGAGATCAACCCTGTATGGGCAGCTGATTTTCCACAGGTGCCTCTTCCAAATTAATATAGCTGCAACCAGGCACACAGCAACAGCCACTCTTTCTGGCTTAAAGCAGACCTTCAGTCATTTTTTCAACTTTCCATCTATTAAATCTTCTGCCCTTATTGCTTTAACTTTGGATAGTAAGTGCACATAGGCACGTAGGTCTGCGAGTGCACGTAGGTCTGCGAGTGGCCTGCGAGTGCACGTAGGTCTGCAAGTGCACGTAGGTCTGCGAGTGGCCTGCGAGTGCACGTAGGTCTGCGAGTGGCCTGCGAGTGCACGTAGGTCTGCGAGTGCACGTAGGTCTGCGAGTGGCCTGCGAGTGCACGTAGGTTTGCGAGTGCACGTAGGTCTGCGAGTGGCCTGCGAGTGCATATAGGTCTGCGAGTGCACGTAGGTCTGCGAGTGGCCTGCGAGTGCACGTAGGTTTGCGAGTGCACGTAGGTCTGCGAGTGGCCTGCGAGTGCACATAGGTCTGCGAGTGGCCTTCTAGTGCATGTAGGTCTGCGAGTGCACGTAGGTCTGCGAGTGCACGTAGGTTTGCGAGTGGTCTGCGAGTGCAGGTAGGTCTGCGAGTGGCCTGCGAGTGCACGTGGGTCTGCGAGTGGCCTGCGAGTGCACTTAGGTCTGCGAGTGGCCTGCGAGTGCACATAGGTCTGCGGGTGCATGTGGGTCTGCAACTGTTCTGCAAGTGCGTGTAGGTCTGCGAGTGCACGTAGTTCTGCGACTGTTCTGCGAGTGCACGTAGGTCTGTGAGTACCTGTGTATTGTCTTGTTGTGTACCTGTGTATTGTCTTGAGTATTAGTGTCAGGAAGCTAGCTGTTAGGTAATTTGGACAGGGTATAATCCCCAATCCTCACTAAATTTAATAGGTACGATGCCCGGCGGGTGTGGAGAGGCGACTCTTTGTACATCTTGCTGCATATATGGGTTCCTTGATCATCCGATCGAGGGCGAATACTGCTGTGCAAAATGTAAGCACATTGTTTCCCTGGAAGGCCAGGTTCTGAATCTGGGGAAGCAACTGTCAGCACTGAGAAGTCCCTCCATACTAAAGGAGAGCAAGGAACGTACATGGCAGGTGCCGGCAGGGGCCAGCACAGAGGCGGGTGGAGACAAAGAGGTGCAGGCACTAGCAAAGAGTAGATGGGTGACAGTCAGGAAGGGTAGAAGGGGAAGTGCCAGGGAGGCCGATCCAGGACTGGAGCATCCCAATAAGTACGCTCCATTCAGTGACATTGGTGAAACCAGTTAGGGACCAGCACTGCTGGAGCTAAAGGGGACTCTCCTAGCTGCCGGGGGAAGAACTCCTCCAGTGAGAGTGGGGGGGCAGTGAAGGAAAGGAAAGACAGATTCTGGTGGTAGGGGACTCAATTCTTAGAAGGACAGAGAGGGCAATCTGTAACAAAGACCTGAAGCGCCAAACAGTGTTGTCTACCGGGCGCTCGGGTTCGGCACATCACGGATCTTGTGGACAGATTACTGGGAGGGGCTGAGGAAGACCCAGCTGTCATGGTGCACGTTGGTACCAATGACAAAGTCAGAGGCAGATGGAGTGTCCTAAAGAACGATTTTAGGGACTTAGGAGCTAAATTGAGGAAAAGGTCCTCCAAGGTAGTATTCTCAGGAATGCTACCGGTACATCGAGCCACACCACAAAGGCAGAGGGAGATTAGGGAAGTAAACAAGTGGCTGAAGAGCTGGTGTAGTAAGGAGGGGTTTGGGTTCCTGGAGGACTGGGCCGACTTCTCAGTCGATAACCGGTACTATAGAAGGGACGGACTGCACCTAAATGAGGAGGGTGCAGATCTGCTGGGAATGAAGATGGCCAAAAAGTTAGAGGGGTTTTTAAATTAGGGGATGGGGGGCTAGGGTCCAGAGGTAGAGATAGTCAGCGTGGAAGATATTCCAGAGGGTAGTATTGGGGGCATTAGTGGTAGGTTGACCAAAGCACAAAAACACAAGGTAAGCATAATAGCAAGTCCTAGTTGCAATCTCGAAACACCCAATACGAGGACAATATGCGACCGGTCTAAACTATGTGGCATGTTCACCAATGCCAGGAGCATGGCAGATAAGATGGGTGAACAAGAGATACTGTTGTACGAGGAGGATTTGGATTTTGTGGGAATTTCAGAGACCTGGTTCATCAGCTCTCATGATTGGCTGGCAAACATTCAAGGGTATACCCTTTACCGCAAGGATAGAGAGGGTAAAAAAGGGGGAGGGGTATGCCTATATATCAAGAATAATGTACAAGTGAATGTGAGAGATGACATCCCTTAGGGAGTTAGGGAGGAGGTGGAATCCTTATGGGTAGAGCTCCAAAGGGATGAAGCTAAGGGGAAAATAATACTAGGAGTATGCTATAGGCCCCCTAACCTGAGGGAGGAAGTGGAGACAGATCTCCTATCACAATTTGGATTAGCAGCAAGAATGGGAAGTGTTATCATAATGGGGGATTTTAATTATCCAGACATAGACTGGGCCTAGGGAACCGCACATTCATTTAAGGCTCGCCAGTTCCTTAATGTCTTGCAGGACAATTTTATGGGTCAGATGGTAGACGCACCAACTAGAAATAAAACATTACTGGATCTACTGATTACCAACAATACAGACCTGATTACGGATGTAGAAATACTGGGCAATTTAGGTAACAGCGATCACAGGTCAATTAGTTTCAGTATAAATCACACAAATAGGAAACATAAAGGGAATACAAAGACACTGAATTTCAAAAGAGCCAACTTCCCTAAACTACAAACCTTGCTAAAAGGCATAAATTGGGATAAAATATTAGGAACAAAGAACACGGAGGAGAGATGGGTTTGCTTTAGGAGCATATTAAATAAAGGCGAACAAAAGTCCTGGATGTCTTAACTCCAATGTAAAAATGCATATAAAAGCAAAGGAGAAGGCCTTCAAAAAATACAAGGTTGAGGGATCATCCTCAGCATTCAGACTTTATAAAGAATGCAACAAGAAATGTAAGGGTGTAATTAGGATGGCTAAGATAGAACATGAAAGACACATAGCGAAGGAGAGCAAAAAAAAATCCCAAAAAATTCTTTAAGTATGTAAACAGTAAAAAAGGGAGGACAGACCAAATTGGCCCCATAAAGAATGAGGAAGGACATCTGGTTACAAAGGATGGGGAGATGGCGAAGGTATTGAATTTATTCTTCTCCTCAGTCTTCACGAGTGAATCGGGGGCTTCAGTAACCAAAACTGCTGTGTTTATCCTCGTGACACAACACAGGAAGCACCTCCATGATTAACAGAGGACAGAATTAAAATTAGACTTGAGAAACGTAACATTAATAAATCACCGGGACCAGATGGCTTGCATCTGAGGGTCCTTAGGGAACTCAGTCAAGTGATTGCCAGACCGTTGTTCCTAATTTTTACAGACAGTCTACTGACTGGAATGGTACCAGCTGATTGGGAAAAAAGCCAATGTAGCACCAATATTTAAAAAGGGCCCAAAATACATCCCTGGGAATTACAGACCAGTTAGCCTAACATCAATAGTATGTAAACTCTTGGAGGGGATGATAAGGGACTATATACAAGATTTTAGTAATGAGATAGGGTATCATTAGCAGTAATCAGCATGGATTCATGAAGAATTGTTCTTGCCAAACCAATCTACTAACCTTCTATGAGGAGGTTAGTTGCCATCTAGATAAAGAAAGGCCCGTAGACGTCGTGTATCTGGATTTTTGCAAAAGCATTTGACACAGTTCCCCATAAACGTTTACTGTACAAAATAAGGTCCGTTGGCATGGACCATAGGGTGACATGGATTGAAAACTGGCTACAAGGGCGAGTTCAGAGGGTGGTGATAAATGGGGAGTACTCGGAATGGTCAAGGGTGGCTAGTGGGGTTCCCCAGGGTTCTGTGCTGGAACCAATCCTATTTAATTTGTTCATAAACGACCTGGAGGATGGGATAAACAGTTTAATCTCTGTATTTGCAAACGATACTAAGCTAAGCAGGGCAATAACTTCTCCGCAGGATGTGGAAACCTTGCAAAAAGATCTGAACAAATTAATGGGGTGTGCAATTACATGGCAAATGAGGTTCAATGTAGAAAAATGTAAAATAATGCATTTGGGTGACAAAAATATGAATGCAATCTATACACTGGGGGGAGAACCTCTGGGGGAATCTAGGATGAAAAAGGACCTGGGGTCCTAGTAGATGATAGGCTCAGCAATGGCATGCAATGCCAAGCTGCTGCTAACAAAGCAAACAGAATATTGACATGTATTAAAAAGGGGATCAACTCCAGAGTAGGGATGAGCCGAACACCCCCCTGTTCGGTTCGCACCAGAACATGCGAACAGGAAAAAAATTCGTTCGAACACGCGAACACCGTTAAAGTCTATGGGACACGAACATGAATAATCAAAAGTGCTAATTTTAAAGGCTAATATGCAAGTTATTGTCAATAAAAGTGTTTGGGGACCTGGGTCCTGCCCCAGGGGACATGGATCAATGCAAAAAAAAGTTTTAAAAACGGCCGTTTTTTCAGGAGCAGTGATTTTAATAATGCTTAAAGTCAAACAATAAAAGTGTAATATACCTTTAAATTTCATACCTGGGGGGTGTCTATAGTATGCCTGTAAAGGGGCGCATGTTTCCCGTGTTTAGAACAGTCTGACAGCAAAATGACATTTTGAAGGAAAAAACTCATTTAAAACTACCGCGGCTATTGCATTGCCGACAATACACATAGAAGTTCATTGATAAAAACGGCATGGGAATTCCCCACAGGGCAACCCCGAACCAAAATTAAAAAAAAAAATGATGTGGGAGTCCCCCTAAATTCCATACAAGGCCCTTCAGGTCTGGTATGGATATTAAGGGGAACCCCAGCCAAAATTTTAAAAAAAAATTGACGTGGGGTTCCCCCTAAATTCCATACCAGACCCTTCAGGTCTGGTATGGATTTTAAGGGGAACCCCGCGCCCCAAAAAAACAAAAAAACGGCGTGGGGTCCCCCTAAAAATCCATACCAGACCCTTATCCGAGCACGCAACCTGGCAGGCCGCAGGAAAAGAGGGGGGGACAAGAGTGCGGCCCCCCCCCTCCTGAACCATACCAGGCCACATGCCCTCAACATTGGGAGGGTGCTTTGGGGTAGCCCCCCAAAGCACCTTGTCCCCATGTTGATGAAGACAAGGGCCTCATCCCCACAACCGTGGCCGGTGGTTGTGGGGGTCTGCGGGCGGGGGGCTGATCGGAATCTGGAAGCCCCCTTTAACAAGGGGACCCCCAGATCCCGGCCCCCCCCCTGTGTGAAATGGTAAGGGGGTACTTACCCCTACCATTTCACTAAAAAACTGTCAAAAATGTTAAAAATGACAAGAGACAGTTTTTGACAATTCCTTTATTTAAATGCTTCTTCTTTCTTCCTTCATCTTCTTCTTCTTCTGGTTCTTCTGGCTCTTCTGGTTCTTCCTCCGGCGTTCTCGTCCAGCATCTCCTCCGCGGCGTCTTCTATCTTCTTCTCCTCGGGCCGCTCCGCACCCATGGCATGAGGGGGGAGGCTCCCGCTCTTCTCTTCATCTTCTTCTTCATCTTCATCTTCATCTTCTTCTTCTTCTTCTTCTTCTTCTCTTCTTCATCTCTTCTTCCTTCTTCATTTCTTCTGCGGGCCGCTCCGCATCCATGCATGGAGGGAGGCTCCCGCTGTGTGACGGCGTCTCTTCGTCTGACGGTTCTTAAATAACGGGGGGCGGGGCCACCCGGTGACCCCGCCCCCCTCTGACGCACGGGACATGACGGGACTTCCCTGTGGCATTCCCCGTGACGTCACAGGGAAGTCCCGTCAATTCACCGTGCGTCAGAGGGGGGGCGGGGTCACCGGATGGCCCCGCCCCCCGTTATTTAAGAACCGTCAGACGAAGAGACGCCGTCACACAGCGGGAGCCTCCCTCCATGCATGGATGCGGAGCGGCCCGCAGAAGAAATGAAGAAGGAAGAAGAGATGAAGAAGAGAAGAAGAAGAAGAAGAAGAAGAAGATGAAGAAGAAGATGAAGATGAAGAAGAAGATGAAGAGAAGAGCGGGAGCCTCCCCCCTCATGCCATGGGTGCGGAGCGGCCCGAGGAGAAGAAGATAGAAGACGCCGCGGAGGAGATGCTGGACGAGAACGCCGGAGGAAGAACCAGAAGAGCCAGAAGAACCAGAAGAAGAAGAAGATGAAGGAAGAAAGAAGAAGCATTTAAATAAAGGAATTGTCAAAAACTGTCTCTTGTCATTTTTAACATTTTTGACAGTTTTTTAGTGAAATGGTAGGGGTAAGTACCCCCTTACCATTTCACACAGGGGGGGGGCCGGGATCTGGGGATCCCCTTGTTAAAGGGGGCTTCCAGATTCCGATAAGCCCCCCGCCCGCAGACCCCCACAACCACCGGCCACGGTTGTGGGGATGAGGCCCTTGTCTTCATCAACAGGGGGACAAGGTGTTTTGGGGGGCTACCCCAAAGCACCCTCCCAATGTTGAGGGCATGTGGCCTGGTACGGTTCAGGGGGGGGGGGGCCGCACTCTCGTCCCCCCTCTTTTCCTGCGGCCTGCCAGGTTGCGTGCTCGGATAAGGGTCTGGTATGGATTTTTAGGGGGACCCCACGCCGTTTTTTTTTTTTTTTTTGGCGCGGGGTTCCCCTTAAAATCCATACCAGACCTGAAGGGTCTGGTATGGAATTTAGGGGGAACCCCACGTCAATTTTTTTTTAAAATTTTGGCTGGGATTCCCCTTAATATCCATACCAGACCTGAAGGGCCTTGTATGGAATTTAGGGGGACCCCCACATCATTTTTTTTTTATTATTTTGGTTCGGGGTTGCCCTGTGGGGAATTCCCATGCCGTTTTTATCAATGAACTTCTATGTGTATTGTCGGCAATGCAATAGCCGCGGGTAGTTTTAAATGAGTTTTTTCCTTCCAAATGTCATTTTGCTGTCAGACTGTTCTAAACACAGGAAACATGCGCCCCTTTACAGGCATACTATAGACACCCCCCAGGTACGAAATTTAAAGGGATATTACACTTTTATTGTTTGACTTTAAGCATTAATAAAATCACTGCTCCTGAAAAAACGTCCGTTTTTAAAACTTTTTTTTGCATTGATCCATGTCCCCTGGGGCAGGACCCGGGTCCCCAAACACTTTTTATGACAATAACTTGCATATAAGCCTTTAAAATTAGCACTTTTGATTTCTCCCATAGACTTTTAAAGGGTGTTCCGCGGCATTCGAATTTGCCGCGAACACCCCAAATTGTTCGCTGTTCGGCGAACTTGCGAACAGCCAATGTTCGAGTAGAACATGAGTTCGACTCGAACTCGAAGCTCATCCCTACTCCAGAGATAAAACGATAATTCTCCCACTCTACAAGACTCTGGTCCGGCCGCACCTAGAGTATGCTGTCCAGTTCTGGGCACCAGTCCTCAGGAAGGATGTACTGGAAATGGAGCGAGTACAAAGAAGGGCAACAAAGCTAATAAAGGGTCTGGAGGATCTTAGTTATGAGGAAAGGTTGCGAGCACTGAACTTTTTCTCTCTGGAGAAGAGACGCTTGAGAGGGGATATGATTTCAATATACAAATACCGTACTGGTGACCCTACAATAGAAATAAAACTTTTTCGCAGAAGAGAGCTTAACAAGACTCGTGGCCACTCATTAAAATTAGAAGAAAAGAGGTTTAATCTTATACTACGTAGAGGGTTCTTTACTGTAAGAGCGGCAAGGATGTGGAATTCCCTTCCACAGGCAGTGTGGTCTCAGCGGGGAGCATCGATAGCTTCAAGAAACTATTAGATAAGTACCTGAATGACCGCAACATACAGGGATATACAATGTAATACTGATACATAATCACACATAGGTTGGACTTGATGGACTTGTGTCTTTTTTCAACCTCACCTACTATGTAACTATGTAACTATATATTTTTTTTCTGCCAGTAAATACCTTATACAGACCACTTCCTGTTTCCTGTCTGGTAAAAAGCCTAGGCTTATGACATCAAGCACAGTTCTCTCTCTCACTCCCGTGAGAGTTTACCAGGAAGGGAGGGGGGATGAGTCATAAGAGTGCCAATGAGAGCTGCAGAGCTGGAGGTGTGCCTCTGTGTGTCTGTGTAAATCCAGAAACTGAACAGGCAGCAGCTTCAGCTGCCCACAGTTAAAATGATTGCAGCCAGACTCAGTTGGGGGAGATTTCTACAGCATATTTGGCAAGTACAGAATCACAGTATATATAAAATAATACGCAAAGTGGTTGGAGGGAAGCTTCAGAATGGCAAAGATGTTTGGGGGGTTTGTTTGCTGCCCCCCAAAAAAAGTTTAGCACCAGCCACCACTGGAGTGAGCGTGTGTTCATTTAGAAGAGGAAGGGGCTGGTAAATTACATATTTACTAGCCCCTTGCCCCACACTCTCCATTCTGAAACATCCCCAGCAGCAGCCAGGGGGAGAGGAGGGAAGACAGCTGCTCTTCGGGGGGGAAGCCCAGGCAATAGAAGGAATTGGCACTGTACCCAGGCACGCCAGGCACACCCCCTGAGCACGCCTATGGTCCCGTTGCAATTCAATTCAATATCTGACCCACTTACAGCTGCATGCAGCGATTGCAAGTAATCTGATAATACATACATTTTTATCATGAATGGTCTCAATTTGGTAACAAAAGAATTGTCAACAAGCACTTCGGGTTTCTAAATGCAGAAGCAGGAAAACATCTGTTTAAATTGTGCAATGTCTTATGTTTATTATTAAGGCAAAGTTTGCATTTATCAAAAGCTTAATTACTGCAACATCTTTTCAAATTTGGATTGACATTCAGTGGCTGATACTCTTGACATCATTTCAAAGATAACTTATTTGGCCTTTGTTGCAGGGATTATAATAATTTCTAAATAAAAATAACATGGCACTGGCAGGACTGATTAGAGCACAAACATGGCATTATTCCTTGGCTGAGACATGTGGTGAATAACAATTTTTTGTCCCCGCAGACTCAGCAGCTTGTGGTTGCTAGCATGCACTTTCCTTTTATTCGCCCTGAATTATCACCATTCTATTTAATCAAGAAACAAGCTGCTAATGAACACCTCCTAAAGGTCAGCCGAGAGATTTTTTTTGGGGGGGGAGGCGCAAACAAACTAAAAAAAAAAACAAAAAAACATCAATTGCAACCTCACTGTGCTAAACGCTGCCACTTTGCCCATCAAACGCTGGCACTGTGCCATCAAATGCTGTCACTGTGCCCATCAAATGCAGCCACTGTGCCATCGAATGCTGCTACTATGTCCAACAAATGCTGCCACTGTGCCATCAAACGCTGCCACTGTGCCCACCAAACGCAGCCACTGTGCCATCAAATTATTATTATTAATATATACCATTTATATAGCGCCAACAGTTTATGCAGCGCTTTACAATGTAGAGGGGGGACAGGACAATTACAGTATAGCTCAATACAGAAGAGCCCTGCTCATAGAGCTTACATTCTAAAGGGAGGGGGTGGTGGTACAAAAGGTAATAGATGCGGGGAATGATTTGATGGGGTTTTTAGGTGGGTGGGATCAATTGCTGCCACTGTGCCCATTGAATGCTGCCACTGTGCCCATTGAATGCTGCCACTCTGCTCATCGAATGCTGCCACTCTGCCTATCAAACGCAGCCACTCTGCCATCAAACGCTGCCACTCTGCCCATCCAATGCTGCCACTGTGCCCATTCAATGCTGCCACTGTGCCATCCAATGCCGCCACTGTTACCCCCCCACCTGCTCGCCTTCTGCTCGGCACTTACCCTGTCTGAGTGGGGCAGTGGGTGATGACAGTGAGCGGTCTCCTACAAGCGGTGTCCTCCATTAGTCTCCTCCCATCCTCTCCCATCAGGTGTCCAATCACAGTGCCTGTCCTCGGTGATGGGTAACAGACCCGAGCACCTGATTGGCAGAGAGGCGGTTTTGTGTTAGGACAGCGAATATTCATTCGGTGTTCTAATACACCTAGGTCACCTTTTTTAATGCCTATTAGAGCTTATGGCTCTAATTGGGTGCTTCAAAACACCCCCTGCCACTGTAATTCAGGCGCACAGTGCAAGAAAAGGGGCCGGGGCTGACTGAACAGGGGGTGACAGCGGTGGCCATGCATATAGAGGAGGTGGCTGGAGAGAGGGGGCGTTGTCCGTGCGCCCTTATGGACGCACCGCCACTGCTTTCAATTCTCAGTACGTGGACAAATGCCTGTTGGCGAGTGATACAGACAGCAAGCCCTGCTGTTCAGTGGAATCCATCCAGGCAGGTATATTCCACAGGGCACCTTTGTTCCCCGTGCCACCAAACTATAACAGATAGACGTAATTACAGAGAGCAGATTACAAAAAAGGACATTGAAAGTACTAGATAGACATGTGTAATTTGTCTCTTTCTGAATTTGTTTCTTAACAAATTTTGACAAATTCGTTAATTTGGAAATATCCAAACTAACAAAAACCCATTTGGATATTTCCAAATTAACAAAAACCTGTTTAATTCTTTTCCCCGAATATTCGTAAATTCAAAAATTCCTAAATTCGTAAATTCGAAAATTTGTAAATTTAGAAATTTGAAAATTCGGAAATTCGAAAACCCCGAAGATTCGAAAATCTGAAATAATAACTACCTGATAATAACTTAAGTAGAACTATGGGCTAAATGTTTTTTTTTCATTTTGGATAGAGTAAGGGAGGGTTATAACTCCTGTCAGATTTTTTTTCGCCATCTCTGTCCCATTGCAGAGATTTCACTTCACTTCCTGTCCCATAGCCAAACAGGAAGTGATAGGAAATCTCTGCAAATTAAAGGAATTTCTTGGGGACCCCCAGGCAGGGCCATCATTAAGGCATTGCAAATGGGACACCTGCCTAGGGCCTTGTCATTGTTGAGGGGCCCAACATCCTCACAATCGATCTCTGTCACATAGTGCAGCTGCAGGGAAAGTAAAACAGTAAGCAGCAGTGTCCTTGCCTGGCAGCAGGACTGGCCAAGTGGAGAGACACACTAATGATCAGTGGTATTGGTTGGAGGAGTGAGAGAGGATAGCAGTGAGGAGGCAATGACAGTCCTAAGGCAGCATGGATGAGAAAAGCCAGTGAGTTACGATCTGAATGAGAACATGTGCATGGCTGTTTGACCCATAATCTGTTACCACACTTCTTCTTTACCTCTGTTTTTTAACAACATTATCAGCACTGCCTGTATAGAACACTGGTGGGCATGGATGACTGAGCGGGCAGCTGGTATGTTGTGTGATTTACAATCTGAATTAGCTCATTTGCCCTGACCTGCTGAGTTGAACTTACACTTCTTTAGCAGCTAAACGATCACTGATCTCTGCTTGCTATGATCATTGACAGTACTGTTTTTGAATGTAATCCTGGTCGTCTTCCTTAACCCCATCTTTTCTGCCAAAATTCTGCTGCAATGCAAAACAACACTTTTAATCTGGCAATGGGACTGCTTTGCATTTGTAGCATAACCTATCTATAATCTAGCAACCAATCAGAGAGCAGTAATGATGTGCAGTAACCTCTAGCGACCAATCAGTTAGCAGTAATGTTGTGCAGTAACCTCTAGCAACCAATCAATGTGCAGTAACCTCTAGCAACCAATCAGTGAGCAGTAATAATGTGCTGTAATCTCTAGCAACCAAGCAATGAGCAGTAATGATGTGCAATAACCTCTAGCAACCAATCCATTAGCAGTAACGATGTGCAGTAACCTCTAGCAACCAATCAATGTGCAGCAAGGATGTGCAGTAACCTCTAGCGACCAATCAGTGAGCAGTAATAATGTGCTGTAACCTCTAGCACCCAAGCAATGAGCAGTCATGATGGGATGGGACTCTTGCAACACCATCTATTGTGGATATTTTACTTGACATATTACTTTATGTTTGTATCTTTTCACTTTATTATATGATATCTTTTTTTTTTTTTTTTACTGTTTTATTTGGACATTATTTTTTTATTTAGCGCACTCCATTCATATGTTAATATACTGCGTTACTTTAACCACTTGCTGACTGGATACTGTATATATATACGGTGGCAATGTGGCTCTCCTGTGCAAAATCACAGCACTTGTCTGCCAGGACTCACTGATCGTATGGGAAACAGGCAGAATGGCAGTCCGCCTTTGTAAACAAGGCAGATCGCTGTTCTGTGAGAAGGGAAGGCTGTGATCCTGTGTTCCTACAAAGCAGGAACACGGATCTCTGCCTTCCCATAGTAAAAGCACCTCCCACACAGTTAGCAACCACTCCCCATGAACGCATTTAACCCTTTGATCGCCCCTGATGTTAACCCCTTCTCTGCCCGTGTCATTGGTACAGTGGCAAAGCATATTTTTAGCACTGATCACTGTATTGGTGTCACTGGTCCCCAAAAAGTGTCACTTAGGGATTGATTTGCTAAGGGCATATAGACTGTGCACTTTGCACATAGTAGGAGCAGTTGCTCCACAGCTTAGTAAATGAGCAGAAGCTCTGCTGACTTCCATCATCCAATCATGTGCAAGCAGGAATGCTGTTTTATTATTTTCCTTGCACATGATATTCTTTGCAGAGAAGCTTTACCTCATTTACTAAGCTCTGGAGTAAACGCACTTGCCAAGTACACAGTCTTTTTTCCTTTAGTAAATCAACCAATCAGTGTCCAATTTGTCCACCACAATGTCTCAGTCACGTAAGTCGCTGATCGCCACCATTACTAGTGAAAAAAATAATGAATAAAAATTCTGTAAATGTTTTCCATAGTTTGTAGACGCTATAACTTTTGCACAAACCAATCAATATACGCTTATTGGGATTTTTTTTTTACCAAAAATATGTAGCAGAATATATTTTGGCCTAAATTGATGAAGAAATTTGTTTTTTTTTTTTTTTTGTTTTTTTTATTGGGCATGTTTTATAGCAGAAAGTAAGAAACATTGTTTGTTTTTTTTTCAAAACTGTCGGTCTTTTTTTGTTTATAGCACAAAAAATAAAAACCGCAGAGGTGATCAAATGCCAACAAAAGAAAGCTCTATTTGTGGGGAAAAGAAGGACATCATTGCGCCTCCCTGGAGCTCTTAAAGCAGCCGATGTACACCTATGGTGATTCGCCCAGGAGAGCCAACCTGCCACAGTATTAATGATGGTGGCTGGTCGGCAAGCAGTTAAAGTGAATAACTCAACACCAAGTTCACTATATGGACACCTTATGTATTTGTACATGTTGATAATATCCCCCCTTAATCTCCTCTTCTCAAGAGAGAATGAATTCAGTTCCTCTAATCTTTCCTCATAGTTGAGCTCCTCCATGCCTCTTATCAGTTTGGTTGCCTCGTTGGGTGGAGGTTTAGTTAATGTGAAGTGATGCTTTTTCATTGATTTGATATGTATTAATTGTCAGAAACAAAGATTGTTAATTATAGTTAGATTAGTTGGATTGCACTTGGTACCTCCTTTCCTTAGGGGTCTTTCCCTTATTTGTTTGCAGTCTAGTTCATTTTTTAGGTCTGCTGACTTGCGCCTGAATTGGTGAATTAGTAGACTATTCATAATTATTTCCCTCTTTTGCTGTGTTTTTGTATCAGTAACACATCATTAATGTAGAAACAACCTTAAACATGTGAATATGATAGCATGTATATGGAAGGAAACTCATAACAACTTGCCCACCTAACAACATATTTCTAAAAATGGAAAAGGTAGAGGCATCATATAAAATAAGAACAGAGGTATGTAAAAATACGTTTAGATAAGTTTAGAGATTTGTCAGAGGATAATTCTGGAAACCGGGGCTAACGATGGAGTTTTCCTTTAAATTCATGGGCTTGGAAAAAAAATACAACAAAGTGAGGCTATGGCTTTTTTTTATTCAGAAGTTGCTCACTTACAAACACCATTATGCAAAGAAAAAAAAAAGGAATAATAGAGTAATGTGATTTATGTAAACATGTGAAATACATCAACTAGAATATTCCAACACACAGACTTCTAAATCAGCCAATGTCATGGAGAGGACACATATATGAGTCTTGAATCCAATATTACATCCTGCCATTAGCTCTAAAAATCAAACACTGTGTGGACTGCAGCAAAGTTGAGCTGACATAAATACATAGAAAAAGCCAAAGCATTCCTTGTATACTGCCGCAGGTTGGCACGGCTGCACGAATCGCTGTAGGTGTACGTCGGTTGCTTGTAAGCCTCGTACATGCGATCGGATTGTTGGCCAACAAAACCGTAGAATTTTGTCCAAAGGGCGTTGGCCCAAACTTGTCCTGCATACACACGGCCACACAATTGTTGGCCAACAATTATTAACGTAGTGAGGTACTACGTTGTTTTTCAGTTCTTTAGCGCCACCCTTTGGGCTCCTTCTGCTAATTTTTTGTTAGTAGAAGTTTGGTGAGTGTTGATTCGCGCTTTTCATTTTGCACTTTTCATTTCGCGCTTTTCAGTTCGTCAGTCAGACATGTTGCGTAATCGGAGGAGATAATGTGTTATTTATTATTGGCCTTGGAGTTATTGCTTTGACAATATTTTTTTGGTTGAATAATGATTTGATTTGGTATATTTTCTATATTTTTGGATGCATAGAATGCACTTTTTGGTTAAGTTCTATTGGCAGATAGCATGTCTAATTTTATTTGTTTTATTTTTTTAATGCACAATAAAAAAATTGTGGAGAATAATACTTGGCTTGGGAGTAGGCAGTTACATTTTAAAAAATACAATGTAAAATTGACAAGGGACACCAACATAGTTGTATCTTTGATCTTAAAACTACGAGATAATGGTGTTGTGGTAACTTGCCCCAAAAAAAAAACATAATAATATTGTTCTTGATATCACTAGAAAAAAAAAGCCTTTGAAAATTTGTTTGCCATAACTCCATCAGTATCACCAGCAAAGCAGCTTCATTATTATCCCATTAAAGAAGAAGAGAATTGTGCGCTGCATTTGGAGATTTCATAATTTGCTACGTCACAAATGTTAATTCTCCATTACGAACGCTAGTTGACAAGACCTACGGCTTCTGCTTTCGAGCATGCGTGTTTGTACTTTTGACTTTTGTCCGATGGACTTGGGTACACAAGCTCAGAAAATCCGACAACACACATTTGTCTGCGGAAAATTTGAAAAACATGCTATCCAACATCCTTTCCATGCTATCCATGGAAAATCCGACAACAATTGTCAGATGGAGCATACACACGGTTGGACTTTCCGACAACAAGCTCACATCGAACATTTCCTGTCGGAAAATCCAACTGTGTGTACGCAGCATAAGAGTTTTACATAATGCGGCAACATCCACACGTAGGACACCCAATGTTAGAGGGGATTTATTCATCCAAAGCAAATACGCTTTTGCAAACTGGTACTGACTAGTATTCCAATGTTTCTCTTCTCCCTCAAATTTTCTTTCGCTCAGCTAATGTGACCCACAACATTGATGGAGAGGGGCATAAATTTAGTTATTGCAAACTAATTTTCAAAGGCATTTTTTTCTAGTGATATCAAGAATAATATTATTATGCTTTTTTTTTAAAATTTTATTTGGGCAAGTTACCACAACACCATTATCCCGTAGTTTTTAAGATCAAAGATACAACTATGTTGGTGTCCCTTGTTAATTTTACATTGTATTTTTTAACCTCCCTGGCGGTATGATTTTTTCAGATTTTTTTGGTGCTGAAAGCGGTACCATTATTTTGCACAGAAATTTGGTGTTTTATATTGTAGGCCTGTAATTCTTAGGAATAGTTCACTTAAATCTGTCCAAACCAGAGTCTAGTAGACTTCCCGGGTATGATAAAGTTTGAAAAACGAAATTAAAAATTATAATATAATAAATAACTATAAATAATTATAACAAATAATAATATAATAATAATAAAAACTATTCAATAATGTAATCAAATCAAAAACACTGAAATTTGCTCAGTTGCAGAATTGTCGCTTTCGTTACTTTTAGTAACTTTTATAGGGCGTACACACGGTCGGACTTTGTTCGGACATTCCGACAACAAAATCCTAGGATTTTTTCCGACGGATGTTGGCTCAAACTTGTTTTGTCTACACACGGTCGCACAAAGTTGTCGGAGAATCTGATCGTTCTAAACGCGGTGACGTAAAACACGTACGTCGGGACTTTAAACGGGGCAGTGGCCAATAGCTTTCATCTCTTTATTTATTCTGAGCATGCGTGGCACTTTGTCCGTCGGATTTGTGTACACACGATTGGAATTTCCGACAACGGATTTTGTTGTCGGAAAATTTTATCTCCTGCTATCCAACTTTGTGTGTCGGAAAATCCGATGGAAAATGTCCGATGGAGCCCACACACGGTCGGAATTTCCGACAACACGCTCCGATCGGACATTTTCCATCGGAAAATCTGACCGTGTGTACAGGGTATAAGTGTTTGGTGACGGATTTCCCCACAAATCACTATGGCTCGATTCTGCGATTGATTCTAATTTATTATCGCTGTTTTCTAGCTGGTCTAAAGCCACTTTTGATGTAAAGAGACAGTTTTGGTTGCTATGGACAATCTCCAGTTTCCAGGCAGAAAGAACAGTTTTTATAATATAAAACTGCATGCAGGACACTGGGCAGACCACTAGGGACAAAGGGGATGTGTAATTATTTGATACAGTACTGTAATCTGTAAGATTACAGTATACTGTATCTGTACTGTGTGTTTCACTTTTTGAATTTGCCGCCGAACTCCGTCCCCGTGCGTCGCAGCGCTCGCAGGGAACGGAGCTCGGCACTGTGAATCAAGCGAGACATAGCGGCTCGCCGATCACAGCGGGGAGACATCGCAGGATCCAGGGGACAAGGTAAGTAAACTCTTCCTGGATCCTGCGATGCGATCCCGAGTCTGGCTCGGGGATACCGCTTTTGGTATTGAAAATCCACCCCGAGCCAGACTCGGGAATACCGCCAGGGGGGTTAAAATGAAACTGCCTACTCCCAAAATGTCATTTGAAGTAAAACACATAGCCAAGTATTATTCTACACAATTTTTTTATTGTGCATTAAAAAAAGAAAACAAATAAAATTAGACATGCTATCTGCCAATAGAACTTTACGAAAAAGTGCATTCTATGCATCCAAAAATATAGAAAATATACCAAATCAAATCATTATTCAAGTGAACTGAATTCAAACCTCTAATACCTTGAAGAATGAATAGTGGCGCTAACCTGATAATGACAAGCATTATCAGGTTAGCGCCACTATTCATTCTTCAAAGTATTAGAGGTTTGAATTCGGTTCACATGTTTTGCTTTTTTTAAGTGGCAGCTGTAGGATTGACCTTGTTTAAGAGCGCAGTGGTGGGATTACGGGTATAGGCGGATTCACTTGTAAACCAACAGTTTGAAATCAGTATTCAACCAAAATAATAATGTCAAAGCAATAACTCCAAGGCCAATAATAAATAACACGTTATCTCCTCCGATTCCGCAACATGTCTGGTTGACGAACGCCGTTCAGAAATGAACTGAAAAGCACGAAATGAAAAGCGCGAACTGAAAAGCGCTAAATGAAAAGCGCGAAAAGAAAAGCGCGAATCAACACTCACCAAACTTCTACTAACACAAAATTAGCAGAAGGAGTCCAAAAGGGGGCGCTAAAGAGCTGAAAAACCATGTAGTACGTCACTGCGTTCGTGATTGTTGTGCCGGGTGTATTCATGACAAGTTTGGGCCAATGCCCTTTGGACATAGGTCCACGGTTTTGTTGGTGGAAAATCCGATCATGTGTACGAGGTTTTAGAATCGTTTTTAGAATGGGGGTGCTTCAAAATTGTCCATGATTTTAAAAGGTTGCCTTGACTGAAAAAAGGTTGAGAGACACTGCTGTAGAGAAATCCCACAATTGCATCCAAATTTGAAGTGTGGGTTACAATTCTGACTACACCCAGAAAGGTATTTATTTTAGTGGCCCACATTAATATATTCTTTACTGAACATTCAAAGCCTAGCAGAAACATATCTATATGTATCCAAATATTTAAATAGAATAAGCGGTAATAAGTATTTGAGGAAAGAAACATATTATGCCATTTGTTTAAATAACAGAATTTTGATCTCCAGTTTTAAATGTATTATGCGTCACTGAATTTCACATTTGCTAAGATAGGAATATGGAATTGATTGTCTGGAGGCTACAGGAAATAAAAGTAGCCAAGTCTGCATTTTTTTTTTAATCTGCAGTTTCATTAAAACCGCTGTTTCAATCTTATTTTCCCAACAGAAAAATATAGAGGAAAAGGAGGAAAAATAAATATCCATTATAGTTCTCATTAATAAAAAGCAATGTCCTAGCAAATGACTCTAATTAATATAAACATAAGTATTATGTACCGAACCACCAAATGTAGAAGTAGCCTAAAAATACCAGCCTAATGACCTAAAAAGAACTCATGTAATTGAATGCACCGTAGGTAGATATTATTCCAATTACTTTGCATGATTTAAGAGGAATTGTACTGACAGCAGGATTTAAAACTTATAAGTTGCTTAGGTTACCAAATATCAAATAAGTACTTAGGAGTTTATTAACCAACGGAGTGCACTGTTCACTTAGTAAAGTGGTTATTCAGCAGCAGTGGAGTATAACAAAGACCTTAAAGCGTTTGTTACCCCAACACTTCATATTCCTGATATGTGCCTGCTGTACCATGTACTTGTATGAGGAAGTCTCCTGTTCCCTTTGTATTGCTTCCTTTATGTGAAATCCCTGGTATTCCTGCCAGTCCCTCTGCTTTCCAATTAAAAGCTAACCACACTAAGCAGGAGAGCACATCGTGGTCAGTTCTTTAGCTATGTTGGGAACTCAGTGTACTCTCCTCCAATGATTCCATCTTGTCCTGACACGCCCCCAGCTGCACAGCCATTCACTGGGAAGTTCAATGTGCTGCTGCTTCTCCTCCCCCAGCTTTAATAAAACTGAGAACAGATGAAATGTGATCACTTAGGCTTCATGCCCACGGGCGTTATAAAAAACGACCTGCAAAGCTAGTACCCGACGCCAGGAAAAAAGCAGCGTTAAAAAACACAATTTTATCAGCGCTTTGCATTAGCGTCAATGCGCGTTTGGCTGAGCTAGCTTTTAGCAGCGTTTCTCTGGCTCTATTCAATATCTATGGTTCCCTATGGGAGCCCATTGATTTGAATAGAAGTCGCACCAGAAGTTGGATCATGATGACTTGTGTGCTGTGGATCTTGAAGGGGAACCCCTGCCAAAATGAAAAAAAAAAATTGTCATGAGGTTTCCCCCATCTACCCAGGACGATACCAGACCATTCATTCTGGTGTGGATTTTAAGGGGATACCCCACCCCCAAGATCCATACCCAGACCCTTATCAGAGCACACAGTCCGGCAGGTCAGGAAAGGGGGGGGCGAGCGAGCACCCCCCCCTCCTGCACCATACCAGGCCACATGCTCTCAACATGGGTGGGTGGGTGCTTTGGTTGGATCAGGGGGCCCTGAGCCCCCACCCCAAAGCACCTTGTCCCCATGTTGATGAGCACAAGGGCCTCTTCCCGACAACCCTCGCCGGTGGTTGTCGGGGTCTGCGGTTGGGGGGCTTATCACCCCCTTATTACCACCCTATGTACATTGTACCCCTACCCATGCACCCAAAAAAGTGTCAAAAATAAACACAGTACACAGGTTTTTAATCTATTTTATTAAGGCTGCTCTGGCGTTTCTTCTGATTTAGTCTCCCCTCTCCAGCTCTTCTCCCTCCTCTGGCGATGTCTTCTCCCTCTGCCGGTTCTTCTCCCTCTCCGGTTCGTCTGCTCTCTCCGCTGTCTTATCCCTCTTCTGCCGGGTCTTCTCCCTCTGTTCTTCTTCCGATGTTGACTCGACACAATCTTCCGGCGTAATGCTGGGTCCCCTGTTTGCCATGACTTATATTGGCATGGGGCGGGGCCACCCGCTGACATCATCCAGGGGACCCGCCCCCATAGGGAACCATTGATTTTTGAATAAAGGCAGAGAAACGCCTGACGAGGCTTAACACTCTGTATACAGCGTTAAACCGTGTTTAACAGCTTTTACCGGGGTCTGGCGTTTTTACAGCTCTAGCGATGGAGCCTCAGAACGCACTGGTCCTGGGTTTTTTTTGGAGCTTCAAAACGCCTGTGCCACTTACAGCTCCTTAATGTCTGTGTGGGCATGAGGCCATAGAATAACATGGAGAGACATTTTGAAGCTGTAGAAAATGCTCCTAAAAGGAGCTGTATAAACACCTATGGGCATGAGGCCTTATAAAAAATGATAAATATAAAACAAAGTCGCGCTACTAATGATGACAAAAAACGAAAAGCAATATTTTAGCAGCCAGCATCAACAGTGTAGTGAACTGTGTAACAAAGTAAGAAAAAATATATAAATGCAGCGCTGATATATAATATGTAATATGAAAGTGAGACTGGTGACAGCTTGTAAATCAAACACAAATATGTATTATATGAATCATACAAATCATAGAAAGAGCTGTCAAATATACACAGGAAGTGTATGTGAAATGTCTGTGAAAAAAGACAACAAAAAACTGTCCGTGATAAACTCAAAATAAAATATTCCTCAGTAGATGCAATGAAGTCCCATGTGAAGAGAATGTGTAAAGTTGATGCCTTTTCAACCAGTGGGTATAGCAGAAGGGGCTTCTTCATATAACATTTACCAACATACAGGTGAAATGATGGAAGAATTAGGTACGCTTACCACAAAGGGTGGACACACTCACCATACGGCGGTGGGTCAATCAGGCGTTTGGATCATTCAATCCAGTGGATGCTTGGTGAAAGGTAGTGATGATATAGAAGTACACTTCGATGGCCTCATCCAGGACAGTGAGGAGTAGATGGTACTTATTAGAACCTTCAACAGGCAGACCTGCTTGAACTCGCATGAAGTTGTCATCTCCTCAGGAGACTTACAGCCTATATGGGGGGGTCTTCTGAAGCGGGAGAGGCTGAACCCGACAGGATGGATGAATAGATGAGAAGAAAAAAAAAAAAACTTTAAAAGGCGTCCGGAGCAAGGCCGAAAAAGTTCTTTTTTCGTCCTCGCTCCGGACGCCTTTTAAAGTTTATTTATTTATTTATATATTTTTTTTTTTCTTCTCCATCCATCCATACTGAGGAATATTTTATTTTGAGTTTATCACGGATAGTTTTTGTTGTCTTTTTTTCACAGACATTTCACATACACTTCCTGTGTATATTTGACAGCTCTTTCTATGATTTGTATGATTCATATAATACATGTTTGTGTTTGATTTACAAGCTGTCACCAGTCTCACACTCATCCCTGAGGGATGCTTTGATATTTTGACTTTCTTATAAAAAATGGAAAAATGGTATTTGTTTTTTATTTATATCTATATGCAAATGTTTTGCCTTTCATTTCTTTTTTAAACTGAATGGGTTGTTTTACAAAGTGATCAGTTACAATCATTTTAACTTCATGGTTCTTGTTCAGACAGCTGTCGGGGTTCAGAAGAACACGAGAAGAAGGAGACCCAATGAGAAGTTGGGTCAGGCAGATGACTAATGCCGCGTACACACGAGCGGACTTTACGACAGACTTTGCCCGGCGGACTTTTCGACGGACTTTACGACGGACTTTCTGAATGAACGGACTTGCCTACACACAATCCACCAAAGTCCGTTGAATTCGTACGTGATGACGTACGACCAGACTAAAACAAGGAAGTTCATAGCCAGTAGCCAATAGCTGCCCTAACGTGGCTTTTTGTCCGTCGAACTAGCATACAGACGAGCGGACTTTTCGACCGGACTCGATTTCGACGGATTGATTTAAAACATGTTTCAAATCTAAGTCCGTCCAACTTTTGAGAAAACAAAGTCCGCTGGAGCCCACACACGATCGAATTGTCTGACGAAATCCAGTCCGCCGGGCAAAGTCTGCCGTAAGGTCCGCTCGTGTGTACGCGGCATAAGAACTTAAAGTGATTGTAAAGTCAATTTTTTTTTAAATAGCCAACATGTCATACTTACCTGCTCTGTGCAATGGTTTGCACAGGGCAGCCCAGATTCTTCTCTTCTCGGGTCCCTCTTTGTTGCTTCTGGCCCCTCCCTCCTGTCGAGTGCCCCCACAACAAGCAGCTTGTTGTCGAGTTGCCATTCGGCCCTGCCCCCTCTCTCTCCTGATTGGCTAACTGACTTTGATTGACAGCTACGGGAGCCAATGGCACGGTTGCTGTGTCTCAGCCAATCAGTAGGGAGAGTCCCGGACCGCCAAGGAACTCATGGACATCGCTGGACAGAGATGGGGTTCAGGTAAGTATTAGGGGGTTCTGGGGAGGCTGCTACACACAAAAAGCTTTTTATCTTAATGCATAGAATGCATTAAGATAAAAAACCTTCTGACTTTACAACTCAAAACTATAAGGTTTTTTTCCTACCTTAATGCATTGTCTGAATTAAAATTAAAATAAAAACCTTTCAATAGCAGCCCTGCCCCAGCCGAGCTGCACTGCATGTGTTTATGGACACATACAGCCTGGCTCAGGAATGTGTCCAAATGAGTGCCCCCATAGCAAGTAGCTTGCTACAAGGGCAGACAAAGGAGAGAAGGAGTGAAGAATGCCAGTGAGGGTGTCACATACCTGACACCCTGATGGAGCCAGACGTGGAGAGGAAGGCAATCCCTTACACCTCTGGCTTGGTACCCTGGTAACAGAGGGCACAATAGCCTGGAGGGGCACAAGTGCCTGGCAGTTCTTGCGATAGTGGCTGCAGATGAGAAGTCTGTGTGCACTCGGATGCAGGCTGGACTGTATCGCAGAGCAGCAGGAACAGCAGGCTGACAGGTTACTGGTAGGCAGTCAGCATTCACTTGGTGGGCTGGCAGGTCACAGGCAGAAGGCACCGGGCAGGCTGGCAGGTTACAGACAGTAGGCACTTAGCAGGCTGGCAGGTCACAGACAAGACACAGAGCAGGGTCAAGAAAGCCAGGTCAGTATCTAACAGGTACATCAGGAACAGAGAAGCAGGCAGGGGAGTAGTCAGGTTCAGGCCGGAGTTTGCAAAGGTAAAGCAGACAAGCAGAAGGGTCAGGCAGAGACGTGGTCAAAGGGCAAGCCAGAGGTCGGTTCAGGCAGAGCTCAAGCGTGGTCAGACAGATCAGGATGGCATCAGAAGATCAAACACAGAAAGAGGTAGCAGATTAGCAGAACGCTGTAGACCATAAGGCAAAGTCCTAGTGTAGCAGTTATGTTTAAGTAGTCCACAAGGCGCCAATATAGTGGAGGGCATGTGCGCACATGAGTATGAGCATGAGTCCGGCTAACAGATATTCTTCGTCTGTGCATAACTATGCGCCTGGGCACATTTTTACCTTTCCTGACAGAGGGATCCCAGAAGAGGAGGTTCGAGACCATTCTGTGCAAAACAATTCCACAGAGCAGGTAAGTATAATACAGTATTTATTTTATTTCAGAAAATAGGTTTACAACAGTTCTAGAATCGAACTAAAGGCAATACTTTTATTTTCATTTTAGGTAGCGTACGGGAGGGTACTAACCACTGTCAGGTTTTTTCTTTTCCACCTTTGGGGAGATTTACCCTTACTTCTTGCTCCATTGTCAAAACAGAAAGTGAGAAGAAATCGAAGTGAGGGTATGCCAAGTTGTCACCAGGGTCAACAAAACTAGTGTCCCCATTGGAACATTTTTTCCTCTATTCTTGTTCTGTGACAACCCAAAATTCAGGATTTTCTTTCAACTTCACACTTAGCTTCCATTGCTGTCATGATGCCGAGCCGAGTACACAGGAGATCCGGCTCTATTTCGGCAGCGCTCGTTCCCCACCTATCCATTGATGGCAGCTTATATAATGGCAAGGTTGCAGATGGACACTGAGCAGATTGCGGGATGGCACTAATTAGGCTGCAGATGGGCACTGTTTAGGCTGCAGATGTGCACTGATTAGGCTGCAGGTGGGCACTGATTAGGCTGCAGGTGGGCACTGATTAGGCTGCACATGGGCACTGATTAGGCTGCAGGTGGGTACTGATTGGGCTGCACTGAAGCTGCAGATGGGCACTAATCAGGCTGCATTGATGCTCACTGACTATTATTTTGCTTCAAAGTGGTTTATTTAAAAAAAAGTTTTTTCCTGAAACTTCTCTCTTAAATTGGGGTGCGTGTTATAAGCCGGAGTGTGTTATATGCCAATAAATACGGTATATATAATTTAAATAGCGGGAATTCAATAACCACCCCCTATTTATTTCACACACATATAACACCCTCGTAGCACACTGCACACCACAGACATGGGCATAAAACACACAATCAAAGCACACAAATACTGTACAATACATTTAGGGATGGAGTTCAGGCTCAAGAGGGGATGTACGCTCAGTTCCCCCTACCTTGCCAGTAAGACTGAAAGATCAGATAAGAGTCTTGTATGGATTCTGGGGGCGCACCATGCTTTTTGTTTATTTATTTGTGTTGTGTGTACCTCCTTAAAATCTGTAATAGAACTGAAGGTTTTGGTATTGATTCTGGCAGGACTTCATGCCCCCGATTTTGTGCATAGGGTCCCCCTTAAAATAAATACCAGATCCTTACCTAGGACAAGGCTGTATTTTAACATTTTTATTTTTGTGTTCCCTCCCTCCTCTAAGAAAAGGGTCTGGCATAGATTAATCCCTAGTTGCTTTGTTTACAGTACAAGGCAGCTGGGAAATGTTATTATTCAAATTTTTTGCTTTGAAAATTATTTTCATTGCTTTTTCAATAGCAATACAATTACAAACATAAAACAGTAGACAGCACAATTTAAATTATAATATTTTCTTTGTAAAGGTCACTTTTGCTGTAGAATATTGTATGCATTGTACAGGTGTACCACTTCACCGACAGGTTTAGGGCATTCCTCCAAGCATGCTATTTAAATATATATATAATAACCCAGGAGCCTGCATTCATTATATCTGGTCTCCCACAGTACACAGAACATGGAAATGCAATTATTAAAGTAAATATAAACTGCTAAATACCTTTTCTCATCAGCACTATATACTGTAGCAGTCTTCTATCAGATTTCTATTAGTGTCTGGTTAAAGCTTGTAGGAGCAGTTTTCATTCTCCTCTGACTGTCCTATGAGGCTACAAGACCCCTGACCCTCTGTCTAGACAGAGCTGATTGGCCCTGTCTTGACCACTTGCACTCTCCCAAGAAAGAAAAAACTCTTCTGATTCACACCGAATTGAGCATGTGCAGCTTGCCCCCAAGACTTTGTACTATCAGGAGATGTATTGGGGGCTGTGAAAGAAGAGGAGGATCAGAGAAGACAGGATCAAACAAACTTTTTATGCAATGCAGAGGATTAACCCCTTAGCTTCCACAGAGAGTATACCAAGCATGCTTTACTGCATATACTGACTGATTTTACTTGTGTGGGTTTAGTAGCACTTTAAGCATTATTAAAAGAGCTGCCCCCCAGGAACAGATTTTTTTTTTTTGTTTTTCATTGGTACATGCCCTTCCAGCAGTGTCAAATTCCCATACCCCATGTTTGACAGTCCCTTTCCTATTGGTCTTTAAAAAATTTCCAAAACTGATTTCGAAGATTTGTCTCCTCTTGACTTCAATGAGGTTTGGATTAACATTCAAAATTACAAGCAGATACAACTAGGGATTGGTCCTAAGATGCTTCATAAGATCATGGCATTATATTCCAATCCCTGGGCAAAAGTAAGAACAAATGGAACACTCTCTGAATATATATAAATATCTATTGGTACCCGACAGGGATATCCCCTGTCTCCATTATTATATGTGATAGTAATGGAACATCTCACTACAGCAATACGAAAAAATAGGGATATTCCGGGGATAAATATTAGGGGAAAAGAATATAAAATGGCAGTATATGCGGATGATCTGTTAATATATGTCACTAACCCATTAATAACTATACCAAACCTTATACAGGAATTTAAACAGTTTGGAAGAGTAAGTCATTTTAAGGTGAACTATGATAAGTCAGAAATGTGAAATGCATCATTAACAAATAAGGTTCAGATACTCCTTCAAAAGGATTTTCCCTTTTAAATGGCAAAAAGTGGCAATTAAATATTTGGGGATATATATCTCAAAGGATTTGAATAAACTGCAGGAATAGAATTACTCTTTAATAATTTGAAAAAATATAGAATCACTTCCAAAATATAATAAAATTGTTCACTCTTGGATGGGAAGAATCAACGTAGTGAAAATGGTTATACTGCCAAAATTATTATATATATTTCAGGCCATACCCTTAATCCCTTCAAAAAACGAATGATACAATTACGTAATGCCATAGGAAGCTTTATTTGGGCTCAGAAAACACCACGAATAAGAAGGGAAATACTAACTAGAACTAAAAAAAAATGGAGGTCTTGCCCTTCCTGACTTCAAATTACTTACAAGCTGCATCTCTGATAAAAATAATAGATTAATTTTATAATACAGAAAGTAAACAACAGATAATTACCGAGGAAGACATTATAGGTCTACAGCTTAAATCTCTCCCATGGATCAAACCTCAGCTTCGGCCGGAAAAAAAAAGATTTAACAATCTTTTTGTCAGTAACCTTTAAAATATGGGACAAAATATTAAAAAAATGGAGAACTTTCCACAATGATCGGGCCAATGACCCCATTGTTCTCCAGTCCTGATTTTCCACCAGCAATGGGGGCCACAAAATTAATTAAATGGAATAAAAAGGAAAATATGAGGATAGTCCAGACCCTAGTAGACGGCAGACTTCCACAACTGCCTGATATGGGGCCTGAACACAAAAATAGATGGATACAACATCACCAATTAAACACCTATATAGAATCAAAGATACAACCATTTCTGATTAATAGACCATTAACTAGTTTCAAACAATTGTTAGTAGAGGAACAAAAACTGATCCAAAAGCTGTCTACTATATATAAATTGTTGCTCCCCTCCGGATCTCTTGTATGTATGTATGAGAAAATGGGAGAATGAAACAGAGAATCCGATTCCAGTATTGGAATGGGACAAAGCATTCTCAGTAATACATAAAGCATCAGTGGCAGTTAAACATCAAGAAAGAAACTAAAAAAACATAATGAGATGGTATTGGAATCCAGTGGCCCTAAATAGAATAAATAAAAAGAATACAGAGATATGTTGGAGATGCCTTAAAGAAAGGGGAACAATGATACATATCTGGTATGGGTGTCATATGGTAAGGGATTTCTGGTATAAGATATTTGAAATATATCAGAAGGTGTCAGGTACTGAAATACAACCAATGTAAATACTGCGATATTATCTATAATACCAGGATCAATACAATCAATAAAAACGGATGTCCTTCAAATACAATATATGGAAGAACAAATAAGTAGAGGAAAGAACACAAGAAATCAAAGGCCAATAATATGGCAACAATGGGAAGAATTTCGGTCCTCAACATATATGATGCAATATTTAGAATGAGGAATACACCACCCTAGAGAGAAGAGAAATAAATATACTTTTTTTTTTTGCGTTGTGTTAGTGTTATATGGTATTTTGAGTTAATATAGATGGATGAATGGAATAGAAGATAATAATATGGCCCTGTGTAAAGGACAAGGGAAAAGATATAAAAGAAGAAAGTAGACTGAAACAGTAGAAATTACAATCCTTTGTCAGGGATACCAGATAACATGTATGGTTATACAGTAGTAGTAAAATACATGAACGTATTTGTATTTGTATAAATTGTTTATAAAATGAATAAAAAAGGATTGAAAACAAACTTACAAGCAGTTCAGTGAACTTTCCACAAACCCAGGTACAATCAGCTAATCTCTAGTTACATTATTGCTTATTAACATTGTGAGTGTATTCATTTTCATGTCTTTACACCATGGGTATAAACAGTTCGTTTGTTTCATGAAGTTATCTTTGATCTCATACAGTGTTCCCATGCTAGCCTCTTCCAAGAAATGTTAATGTGAACTTGACAATGTGAGCTGACAAGAAGCCACCTATATCTCAAGAGTAATATACTTTCAGCTTCATCACCAGATGTTAAAGCATAATACAGATCTCTGAATCTGGTACCTGCATGGGGCTGAAGACCTCTGGACCACAGATGGTGAAAGAATTTTAATAGATAACCTACAAAGAGATGATTTTTAGATAAGTCATAAATTGATTCAGCAAATTGCCTTCACAGCACCAGTTTGAACAGTAGATAAACTGAAAAGCTCCTGTGTGGAGAACTTCAAACTACAGGTTTCAAGAGGATACAATTTCTTCTTTGTTGTAAGAGAAAAGTAATGCATGTGAAACCATTGTAAAGATAAAAACGAGCTAAAATAAAAAAGCAACACCAAGAATGCATTGGGAAGTAGACATTAAAGTAGAAGCCAAGGCAAAATGTTGGATAAAATAAGGTGGAAGGTTACTTCCTGACAGTTTTTTTTTTTTGCCATCTGTTTCCTATTGGGAAGATTTCCCTTCACTTCCTGTCCAGTTGGCAAAACAGGAAGGGGGAGGAAATCCCCCCAAAGTAAGGGATTCCCAGGGTGTCACCAGAACTAGTGTTCCCATTGAAAAATATCTCTTCTTTTCCTGTTCTCGGGACAACCCAAATGCGGGATTCTGTTTTATTTTCACTTTTGGTGAGAATGATTAATATGACAAATAGAGAGGGTAAATTTCCCCAATGAGGACACAGACAGCAATAAAGACCTGACAGATGTTCCAATCCCTCACCACTCTATTCAAACCCTTAAAAATAATCACTTTAAGTTATATTTTAAGGCCTTAGTTCATATTTCATGTTCCTTTAAATAGCCCAAACAAACTATTTACTGCACTTACAGATGTGCTTGGCGTGTAGCCTCAGATACATAGAGTATGCAGTGCTGTGGACAGTTAGATTTAAT
Source organism: Lithobates septentrionalis (assembly GCA_037952835.1). Classification (NCBI taxonomy): domain Eukaryota; kingdom Metazoa; phylum Chordata; class Amphibia; order Anura; family Ranidae; genus Lithobates; species Lithobates septentrionalis. The sequence goes on from JBBDGP010000812.1 coordinate 2,890,534, forward strand.
AAATAAATGATCGGTACATTTAATTGTAGCTGGCCCAATGAAATCAATCTTCAGTTTGTTGTTGTACTTTGTGCTTGTAAGGGATCAGACACCTATTAGGATGGTCGCTCTCTATACTCCATTTTTATTATCTAGATTTATGGTCTTCTCAAGACAATCATAGGAAACATTCACGATCACGCCTAGGAAATTGTCCTGCATCCCTGGATGTCACCTTGTACGGGCCATGCATGCTGTTCACGCAACCAGAGAAGATGCCCATCTCAAGGGGTTTCCAGCCATTTGTGTTGCACGTTCTATACACAGCGATTTTGTGAATACTCTATATCCAATGGGGGTTTTTCTCCCATTTTGGCTTTTTCTTTCAAAAGACAATTATCTAAGGATTTTTATATATTTTTTTACAGATGTACACATGTTTGCTCCTGAAGATTGGATAAAATTCCATGAAACGCATCGAGATTTTGTACTTATCATGTTTAAATCTATGTGTTTTTTTATTATTTTATATTAGAATCATGTACCTTGTGTAATTATGTGTTATATTTTTGTAAATTATGGTATTTATTCCTAAAAGTGATGGGAAGTCAAGAGGTGTTATAACCACAATCTTTCCACATGGATATGAGTCATTCATGCTTTTATATGTATGTATCCAGATGAAATATTGCGATAATAATCAGTATCATGTATTATTGTTTAAATCTGACACATATAAATACCAATTTTTGACCTTTTCTTATTGATTGCGTGCCTCATTTAAAGTCCCATTTTCTTCTTCTTATCTTTCCCGCACAGATAGGGATGGAGGCATGGCTAGGTCCCTGCCTCATTTAAAGTCCCAACAAATCTCCTCTTTTTGATGGGCAGATGGTGTCACAATCTCTGCCTTAGAGTCTATTTTGCCCTGGGAACATGAAGGGAAGCTTTTTGTCCCACTGCCAGAACACAATGATGTATACTGTATGTACAGTAGGTGAAGCTAAATACAGTTAATACAGCGCTGTTAGTGCAGTAAATATATCATTAAGGCCAGCTTGGCCCAAATAAACTATTTAAAGGGACATTAAAAGAGAAGTATGTTTTTTTTTGTCCCCCCCGGTGCCTCTGAGAACCGAGTGATCAAACATCGCTGATGGTTTGGTTCTCTCAGCTCCCTGAGCAGAGAGCTGCAGACTGTCAATCAGCAGCTCTGCACTCTGCCCCCTTGAGGTCACTGGAGCGCTAAGCTGTGGAGGGGCGGGGAGCGGATGTCTCAGGCTCTCAGCGGCTCGCTGAGAGGCTGAGACAGGTGTCAGTCCAGGCACCTGGTGGATCCAGACCTTATTGTCGTGATAACGCGGTGCCTGGGCTGGTTCGTGTGACATCAGCAGAGAGCGGACTTTGGTCTGCTCTCTGCTGAAAACGGGTCACAGGAGTGCAAAACTAATTGCACTCCTGTGACCCAGAGGAGAAGCCCAGCCAAACGAGCTCAGACTGGACTTTTCCTTTAAAACGTGGAATTAGGCTTTAAAATTGACCATAGTTTAAAATGGCTTTTAAGTGTTCTCAAATTAACAAGTATATATACATATTAAAAAATGTTTTTAAAATGTAATACTGTATATACCTTCATAGCTGATAACTACAAACCGCCTGAATGGAATTCCTGCTGAAATTTGTATAAGCAGTGGAGAAAATGGCGAAGAGTTAGGCCAGCCATACACGGTTCGAATCTCGGCCAGTTCAGCAGGAACCAGCCCAGATTCAAACAATTTATGGGCAGGCTGAATGTACCAAGTTCAGTGATTGCTCAACTTGGGTACAACCAGCCTACCAGATTCCCTTGTGGTAATCGCTAGTGGCTGCAGCTAGCTATAATCACTGTCTTCTCCCGACGGGGATGCTCACGTGACACGCCGGAGATCTTCTTCTCTCCTCCCGACTGACGTCAGCGGGCCCTTCCCTCTGCAGTGCTCAGAGCAGGGAAGAAGAGCTCCTGCTTGTCACTACGCTGCAAATAAGGTATTTTCCACAATAAAGTTACAATAAAGTTACAAAAGGAGACACACTGGACATTATATAATATTTTATTAACAAACTACATAATTTTACAATGACTTTGTAATGGAAATTTGTATGTTTTCAGTACGTTTGTATTCTTTTGAGTCCTGATTAGAATTAGTCTGCCTATGTAACGTTCCTTGTTACCATAAACGTACAATTGTAATATTAATGTGATACCTACGTAATCATGTGTATAAAAACCTCCAATTGCGTCATAATAAAGCAGAACAGGTATTTGGAAAGATGCTGAGCGTATCTTTTGTGTCTGTTTCCTACTGCAGTAGTTATTATTAATTTGGAACCACTAATCAATATGAGGGTAGGAGTTGCCTATCTATAAAATGTCCTGGTCAAGTGGTGAGCTTTGCCTAGGAGGGGCTTTACAGGTAACCCTGAGAATCCGAAATGAGGAGCTTGAGACGATCCAGGAATTTCTGATAATCAGCTGGCTGAGGTAAGCCTTTTGCTTACATTTGAGGTTATCAGACTTTCTTGATCGGTAAGGCATTTTCGGGACAAAGGGTACCTATTTTACTCCCCTTAATTGCACTGTATTGATTGGTGGTTATAAGTTATGTCGTCACTGTCTATTGTCCATCGGAGTGTTATAGATAAGAAACGGAAGGATAGTGCTGTTCACAGTTATATGTAGCACATCTGCTAGATAAAGTAGTTTAGAGGCAAGAGGGTATAGGCACATGTAGAGAAGACTGGCCAGTCATTATGGGCATTAAATTAAGTAAATGCCCAGTGCAAGAGGGGCGCTATACAGTATATGAACTGAAGGTGCGGTTCCACATATACTGAGCTCCTAAATTAATAGTTAAAGTGGACAGGGATCCACATTGGGTAACTGGGTTACCAAAGTCCACAGGGACCAAGAATCATGCAGAGTAAACAGCTAGAGAAACGGCTATCTATGTGAGCAGGATGGATCAAGGGTGGCAATTAACACCAGACAGACATTTTCATATTAAGTTGTGGGATGAATTTGGGGTCAGGCACTACAACTAGTAAAGTCAGAAACAGAGAAATGAGAATTAAAACAGAATACTTTATATATTGTCAGAGAGGGAAGATGGGATGAGCACTGAATCTGATAATCTATGAGCGCCTGATCATAGAATCATAGAAGGTACAGTATGTGAAGCATGGGATTACAATACATTGGATGCAAAGGATATCAGAAGAAAATAAAGAAAGCAGAATTTAAGCAGGTAAATAAAAAGAAAGTGAGAGAATGATATGCATGTGTTGTGTACAAATGGGAAAAATTTAAGCAATTTTAGAGAGGTATTACTGTATGTGTGTGAATGCTGGAACCTTTAGTTCTATCGCTTGTGTGTGTCATGTACACAGATGTGACCCCCTCCTTTGCACTCTCATGAAACAAATCTAATGATAAACAATGTGATCACAATTATTTTTGAATCTGTTTTCCAAACATGGTAAAATGAAGGTTACATTTAACCGTGTATTACACAAATTGAATATCCTTTGATAGTGGAAACAGTGCATTTAAAAAAGGGAAATTAAGTAAAATTAAGTAAAAATGAGTATTCATTTTTAATATGAGTTCAACAATTTTATTAATAATATATATATATATTGAAACTGGTTTCGACAACCTTTGGTTGGAAATGAAATTTTAAGGTCTGATAATAACTTGAGGTGCGGTCCATGATGTGAGAGTAATAATAAATACAATTTAAATAACAGACCCATCACATCAAGTCTACACACCCTGTTAGGATAGATGTCACCTGCAGCCAGTCGTTTTATAGTTTTTGATGTGGCTGAGTGCTTTCTGGTCCATCATACAGATTGTTGGTCCTTTTGATTTTATTTATTTTTATTTTTGAAATCCAAAGCAGAATGTGTGAATTTATGGACATCTCTGCATGACCGCAGGGTATTGTTATAGTTTATTATAATATTGCCAGGAAAAAGTTGTCTTTTTGAAACATGAAACTGCAGCTCTTACACAAACAGCATGATGGAAAACAAGCCATTGTAATATATTTATGCAAGCTGGACCCAGTAATGAAGGGTTCATCCCGACATATCAGAGCTGTAGCTTTTATGCAAAGGTGCTATTAGACAAAGTCAGATGTTATTTTGGTCAAACATTTAATTTTCAATGGTCCGACATTCTGCGCAGCAAATATACAGCTAACTAAATGTTTGTCTAATGAAAGGTTTAAAATATTGGTTTGTTTATGAACAAATCTAACAATGAAAAATGCGTACATTTGAATCCAGCCACCCTATTGCCTCTATTGGAGGAGGCTGGAGACAAAGAAAAACCACATGTGTTAAATTGATGACATAGGATTCAGATGCTGTGAGCCCAGTGCAGAACACACTCCCTGAAGACCCAGATATTTAATTTTTTGTAGAGTTATTCCCAGTTTTATACTGAGGATGCAGTTTATCACCCAGAAGCATACTCTGTATTTAGGGTCATTGAATCCTTTCCTCAGCTCAAGAAGCAGAGCTCCATGTTTTAGCAAAGCCTGTGAGCTATAAAAAGAGTGTATATTTATATAGATAGTCGAGATATAGAGAGCTTTTGGTTCCTATGAAGGGCCAGAAGTTTGTTTCTACTTTGACAGGTAAATCAATCAAGCATGCTAAGTTAATTTGATTGGCTGTTTTCAGCCTTCCAGGTTCTTGCTGAGGTAGCCATACTAACATTAAAACTCCCCCATGGAGAAGCACTGAACCACCTACTATAGCAAATTGGTTCAAACGTATTGAGAAAATTTCTGAGATGGAAAACCTAATCCATCAAGCCGAAGAAAACCCAGCGAAATACGGGAAAACTTGGGCTTGTTGGATACACTTCAGGGAATTCCCAAAATATCAGGAGCTTCTTCGCAACCCATAATCCCGCCACACAGTAAAAGAGAACTGAGGTTCTCTATTTCGGAATATATTTTAAAGTTCAGATCTTAATGACCATGTTGGTTTGTTCCCACTTCTCCTTAGTTGACATAAATCAAAACAATCCCTCATCTGTCCTTGCAGTACATGCTTATGATTACAAATCTAAAACTGATGTTCAATCACTGTCCAAACTTTACTTAATAGGGACGACAGGATCAATTGTAAGATATCCTGCATCTGTTTCATCCCCCGGAAAATTTACCAACAACCTCCCCTATGTTTCTTTACTCCTATATGGGCAGGAGAAATGGCTGTTCCCACTCTTGCTACAGAGGCACAGTGAACATTAATAGGTAGATCAATAAGATTGACACAACACGTGATACTTCAGTAGCCGTTTCCCTCGCACAGCATGATCCCCTTAGGGGTGCGAAGGCAGAGAATTGGCGTTTCTTATTCGGCTTGATTGATCCAAACAAACCTCTAGGCCTCATGAATCACATTGACTTTCACATCCTTATCCATTACATTATATAGTTACTTGATTTGTTATGTTCATTTATTGATTAAAATTCAACTTGTGTTTAATACATCGGAAAATACATATACGCTACAGTATTAAATGTGAATAATGTACTGATAACTGTAATTCTGTATGAACCAATTGTAAAAGTTGTAACATACACTATATGTTCATGTAGCTACTTTCTCTTTATCAATAAAAATTATTTGAAAGAAAAAAAAAAACTCCCACATGGAAGCAGACCAGGCGACTCTAAGGATGCTGCATTACAGCCCTGGACACTTGATGGGTCTGTGCAACTCACAGATTCCACCCTAGTTCTGGCCCAGTATAGCTGGGATTAATAGTTCAACTTTAAGGACCCCAGAACGAGAAGAACAAGTGGTCCACAGGGGGCAACTTCTTATGAAACAGGACTTTGGAAAATGTGATCTTTTAGGTCTGCCAGCCACTCTTTTCCCTCCAGCTTGACACATGGACTGTCTCATCAGTCATAAGCAGTTATGACTGCCTTAGTAAATGAGCATGGGATAGAGCTAGGGTTCATCACAGTTGTTTTTATAACATACAACTTCTTGTTTTACCTGTTAGCAAAGTTGTTACCAAAAGCTGAACACCCCTTCCAGATTACAAAAAGATACATCCAGATGCCCAAGTCAGGATCTTACAAGTCTGCATTTGTTCAGTATGCTTTCTGGATGTCCAGTGGCAAATGCTACTGCAAAGGCCACAGTAAAAATTGTTATCAGAAGTAGTTTGTAAGTACAGAGTGCAGAACCTACAGATATTAACAGAGGAAATCATTTTTATAGGAGAGTCCTTACTAGAAGTTTTGAGGTTTTATTTTTACACCTCCTTACTGTCTACAATGTAGCGGACAAAGTAGAGTAAGAAACTAGAAAACTTTTGCCTGAAGGTTTTCTTATATTTTATCAAGCCTTTAAGGGAATGTTGGACTCTCTCCCTATGGGATTTGGTTTGGGAGTGTGTTACTCACTTGCCTATATTTTGTCTCAGCAGCTGAAGTCCTCCATTCGGATCTCACAGAGAATGTCGCTGATCTTTTAAGGTTTTTAAAAAATTCATTTATGTGTTTTCTTCCCAATTCCAGATCCTAAAAGTTTGGAAGGATCTAAAACTAAAGCCAGGTTACTTGTGGATTGTTAAAGTGGAGTTCCACCCGAAAATGGAACTTCCACTTTTTGGATTCCTCCCCCCCTCCGGTGTCACATTTGGCACCTTTCAGGGGGGAGGAGGGAGCAGATACCTGTCTAATACAGGTATTTGCTCCCACCTCCTGGCATAGATCACCACAGTGATTGCGGTGACCTACGCCACTTCCGCCTCCTACCCCGTCCTCCCCCGCTGTATTCTGAGAGACACAGAATACAGCAGGGACCTGAGAGGACGTGCAGTGCGACTCGCGCATGCGCAGTAGGGAACCGGGAAGTGAAGCCACATGGCTTCACTTCCTTATTCCCTTACCGAGGATGGCGGCGGCAGCAGCCGAGAGCCGAAGGACAGATCGGCTTCAACTGCCGACACCGCGGGCTCCCTGGACGGGTAAGTGTCCATATATTAAAAGTCCTGATTAGAATTAGTCTGTCTATGTAACACCCCTTGTTACCATAAACGTACAAATGTAATATTAATGTGGTACCTACATAATCATGTGTATAAAAACCTTCAATTGCATCATAATAAAGCAATACAGTTATTTGGAAAGATGCTGAGTGTATCTTTTGTGTCTGTTCCCTACTGCAGTAGTTATTATTAGTTTGGAACCACTAATCAGTATGAGGATAGGAGTTTCCTATCTATAAAATGTCCTGATCAACTTTAACCAAGGTTTATTTTTGGGAATACAGAATGTCATAATGCTGACTCCTGAGCTGACAGGGGACACAGAAACTTTTTTTAAAACATTTTATTGTTTTATTTCAGTTTTTTTAGAACATGGAGATGGGTAAATGACACAGCACAAGCACTGTGCTGTCTATCATGCTTTAAAGGATCAGGTTATTTTTTTTATGTTATTTTTTTTTTTTTACTTTAACCACTTCAATACCAGGCACTTAGACACCTTCCCGCCCAGGCCAATTTTCAGCTTTCAGCGCTGTCACAATTTGAATGACAATTGCGCGGTCATGCTACGCTATACCCAAACAAATTTTTTATCATTTTGTTCCCACAAATAGAGCTTTCTTTTGTGGATATTTGATCACCTCTGTAGTTTTTATTTTTTGCGCAACAAATAAAAAAAGACCGAAAATTTTGAAAAAAAACTAGTTTTTCTTTGTTTCTGTTAAAATTTTTTGTAAATGAGTACATTTTCTTCTTCAATGACAGGCACTGATATGGCTGCACTGACGGGCACTGATACGGTGGCACTGATGGGCACCGATGAGGTGGCACCAATGAGGTGGCACTGATTTGGTGGCACTGACGGGCACTGATGATGGGCACTGATAGGCGGCACTGATGCGCACTGATAGGTGGCACTAATGGGCACTGATAGGTGGCACTGGTAGGTGGCACTGATGGGCACTGATAGGTGGCACCGATGGGCACTGATAGGCGGCACTGATGGGCACTCGTAGGTGGCATTGATGGGCACTCGTAGGTGGCGTTGATGGGTAGTTATGGGTGGCACTGATAGTTGGCACAGATGGGCACGGATGGGCACTGATAGGTGGGCACAGATGGGCACAGATGGGCACAGATGGGCACTGACAGGTGGCACCGATGGACACTGATGGGTGGCACTGATGATACTGATTGATGGCAGTGATGCCCCTAAGTGTGGCATTGCTGGGCATCACTGAAACATAATTGTGCCAATCAGTGCCCATTTGTGGGCACTGATTGGCACAGATTTGGCACTGACTGGGCACATGTGGATGGCCATGGGGTACATACCTGGCCATCCACATGTTTCCCTTCCCTGGTGGTCCTAGTGGCGATCCCTGGTGGTCCAGTGTGGTGATCTGCGGGGGGGCTGCGCTGATAAACAATCAGCGCAGACCCCCCCTGCCAGGAGAGCCGCCAATCGGCTCTCCTCTACTTGCGTCTGTCAGACGCGAGTGAGGAAGAGCCGATCAACGGCTCTTCCTATTGACAGCGTGATCAGCCGTAATTGGACACGGCTGATCACGTGGTAAAGAGCCTCCGCCGGAGGCTCTTTACCAGGATCGGTGTAGCGGTGTGTCAGATTGACACACCGATCGCCGCGATGCGCGCCCCTGCGGGCGCACGGCGGCATGTTATCCTGAAGGACGTCATATGACGCCCCAGTCAGGATAACTGAACCCGGCCTATAGCGGATTGACGGCCGGGAGGGAAGTGGTTAAGGTCGTTATGATGACATGACCGTATTTGAATAAATGTAGATTATTGTACATACCGTAAATAAAAAAAACATCCCCTGAAAATAAGCCCTAGTGTATTTTTTGTAGCCAAAATTAATATAAGACCCGGTCTTATTTTTGGGGAAACACGATAGTAACAATCGGGAGCTGGATGAACTGGTTCATGTGACCACTTGACTACCAATCACAGTAGTCAAGTGATTGGGCAGACGTTACTGACCCCTGGGCATAATAGCCCATTTAAAGGGATGTTGAGGCTGGGTGTGAAGAGGCTAAAATATATAGAAATTGAGAAACACTGAAAAAAAAAAAAAAACATGAAAAATTGTACCTGCCCCCCCCCCCCCCCATGTCTCACGTTTGTATCATAAGTAATAAAGTTATTGTTGAATTAAAGCTGTAGTAAATCACAGTTAAAGAAGAAAAAATCCCCTGCAAGGCAATGTCATAATGTGCTAGTATGCATCGCATACTAGCACATTATAAGAGACTTACCTTAAAACGAAGCCCTTCAGCATCGTGCTGTTACCGCTTAGAGGGCTTCTGTCTTTACCAGGTCTTCCTTCCAGGTTCGCGGCCTTCGGCTTACATGAGGGGGTGTGATGACGGTCAGCACGGTATGCCGGACCTTCAGAGTGCATGTGTCGGTGAGGTCACTAGCTGCATACACTCTGAATATCTCCTAAACGGTGCACATTTATGATGTACCTACAGGTAAGCCTTATTACAGGCTTACCTGTAGGTAAACAATGAAAAAGTGGGTTTACTGCCACTTTAATAGGTCCATAGCAGAAAGGTAAAAATGGTTTGGGAGAATAACTAGTTAAAGTGGCTCTTCAGCCATTTTTTCAATTTTCCAGATATGAAATCTTCTGCCCTTGTTGTTTTAACTTTGAATAGTAAAACATTTTTTTTTCTGCCAGTAAATACCTTATACAGCCCACTTCCTGTTTCTTGTCTGGTAAAAAGCCTAGGCTTATGACATCATGCACAGCTCTCTCTCTCTCTCACTCTTGTGAGAGTTTGCCAGGAAGGGATGAGCCATTAGAGGGCCAATGAGAGCTGCAGAGCTGGAGGTGTGCTTCTGTGTGTCTGTGTAAATCCAGGAAGGGAACCATTATGATTTAAAAAGAGTAAACACAGTTGATTAATATTAAATGGCTTCGGCCAAACACTAACCATGAGTGAAAGAAATTTTTTGTGTTATTCATATTCTCTGAAAAATGGCCAAGAAATCATAAATTCTGTCAGGGTATGTAAACTTATGAGCACAACTAAAATATGCAAAGTGGTTGAAGGGAAGCTTCATAATGGCAAAGAATACAAATTATGTGAGCAGACTTCAGTTTCCCTTTAAGTACCAATAGGGAAGTTTGTAAGGTGGCAGGGGGTGGGGCTATTTTTTTTTTTACAGGAACAGCTAAGATTTGTGCATAAAGTTATCTACCTATCTTCTATATTGATTTACACATTGAATTTCCTCTGCTTATTCTTTTTGTTATGCACTTCAGGTTTGTGACTGATCTATTGGTTTTACATTTTTATTGTTTGCTGTCTAGGTTTTGATAATTATAGCAGTCACCTGCATGACAGAGTGCAGTCAAACTTCTTGCCGAACAACAAATGCAGAAAAAGCAATTACATGATAAGCCACAATGATAGTTTTTCTTTTCAATGAGAATCATAGCTCTTAACAGATTTATACTGAGGATAAAAGAGTAAGATTCAACCTCTATGCCATGGTTTTAAAAGTACAGCACAGCATGCCTATAATGAGGAAAAAATGCCACCCAACATGTACATATACGATTAAAAGCTAAAAATAGTTTGCAAATAGCTAATCAAATTCACAAACCTATATAATACAAAAGGATAGATCCCAGTTAGAAAGCTTTTACAGAAAAGTTAAAGGGCTTCAATATTATATTATTATATTATATTATATTATATTATATTATATTATATTATATTATATTATAATATTGTTTTACTTGCCAGGGTCCATGGACTTATTATATTGCAAAATGCTAAAAAAGAATAATGTAGGTTGACTGTAAACAAGATCACAATTATCTCTTCATCCATTCATAATTCCTGAGTCTCCAACTGTGATCTCATTATCACAAAATCTATACATTAAGAAGCAATCCTTTTCAACACTTTCCTCTTTCTGAATTTCAAAGATTGCTGGCATTCTGTCTTGTAGATAAGCTGTACAAAAATTGAACCTGAGAAACAAACATTCATTACAGTGAATCTGTATGAGAAAGCACGTACTAAATTAATTTCCACCTTACACAGTTGTTATACATATGACAAGATGTGGAAGGCACATGCAGAATTGGAGGATAAGGTACGGTTAAGTCAACATACGGAATAAACCTCAATTTAATATTAGTCCTCCCAAGCTGAGTGAGGTGAAAGAGGTAGTGAAGAAGGCAAGATCGGGATTGGTGCCAGGCTCTAATGGTGTTCCATATTGTACATACAAGTACACACCCGATGTCTTGAAGTTCCTGGAGAAGCATGAGGTTTGCGTGACAAAAGCAAGTGATGCCTAAAGTCTGTAGAGGAGCAGGGGGAGTACTGATTTCAAAAGAAAAATACTCAGTCATCTTTGAACAGCTTCACTGAATAAACCTTTTTTTATCACAGATCTTTTTCAGTGACTTGGCATGAAAACAAAATAGTTTCATTGATGTGTCAATCCAAAAGGGTGGCCTAGCAGGCTTCTTGGGATGTGTTGAACATGCCACCATTATATGACATCAAATCCAGACTGCTAAGAAAGAATGAAAAGATCTAAATATCTTGTTCCTCAACTTGGCCAATTCCTATAGATTAGTTCCTCATTCCCTACTGTAAACTGCTTTTGATTTATTTCGGGTGCCTGTAATAAAATTTAGTAAAATACAACTTACAAGGGAACTGGGGGCTTACATGTTCCTCTCACAATTTTACTTTACTACAACTTTGCAGCCACTGGAGATGGGCATTATGGCAACATGCGCCATCTCTCCATTGGATTTCAATATAGCAAAGAAAATGATCAGATCCTTTAAATGGATAGTGGAAGGATAACGACAACAAATTGATCTGCATTTACCTCCAATAAAAGCCTATATGGATGATTTAGCTACATTGGTGGCAATTGTCCCCTGCACCAATAGACTTCTAGAAAAGCTTCTTCAAAACTTCATGTGAGTGAGGATGAACATCTAACCCAGTAGGGGCAGAAACATTTCCATTGTCAAAGGTTAAATTATGGAGCATAGATTCTATAATAATGGTAGACCTGTTCCATCTGTTTTAAGGACAATGAACAATTTAAACAACCTGAAAAAAATACCATAATGTACAGCATATACAGTAGATCAGGGGTCTCCAAACTGCGGCCCACCAGTTGTTCAGGAACTACAATTTTCTTCATGGCTAGTCATGTCTGTGAATGTCAGAGTTTTACAATGCCTAATGGGACTTGTAGTTCCGCAACAGCTGGAGGGCTGTAGTTTGGAGATCCCTGCAGTAGATCATATCAACAAGCACTCGCTGCTCAAAAAAACTCAAGCTGTGATGCTTTTAGTTTGACATGCTTCCAAAACTTGTTTGGCATCTAGCAGTGTATGAAATCTCTATCAATAAAGTTAAAAAGCTGAAAAGTGTAATTAGCACCCATGTGAAGCAGTGACTTGGACCTCCACCATATATTAGCCTGTTGGATCGCCATGGGAGCGGAAAATTATCAGTAGAGAGCCTTTTGGAAGAATTTACAGTAAATACACCAAAACAAGGTTAGTCACCACCCTCACTGAATCTGAAGATTCTGTTATTCCAACAGTGGCCCTGAGGGTGGTAATGGGGAGTAAGTATACTTCATCTGAAGCCATTCAGAGGAATAACTCTGCTCTTCATTCCAAGGATGTGGTTGGACAAAGAAGATCAGATGCCAAAACTGAACACCCATTGAAATCAATGGGAGCTTATTCTGTCAAACTGAAATGTTCATTTTCTAGGGTAATAGGCAAGGAGATGCTCAAAAAAAGCATGAGGTGAGCTCTGCCCTGGGGAATATGCACCAATGCAAAAAACATTTTTAAAAATGTATTCAGCCACAGGCACAGAGTTTTTTGTATGCTTGAAGCAAAACATTAAAAATGTTCAATTCCTTCAAATAACATGCCTGAGAGGTGCCCTGATCCTGCTTGTGAATGAGGCACAATACTGTGATGTATGGGAGGTAAAAAAAGATTTAAAATTGCCAACAAATGATTCTGAGAGCTGTCATTGACAGCACACAGACTCCTTCAAGTGTTTGCTAAGCTATGTATCTTGGGGGACCTACGATGTACATCGACCATCAATCACATAATCCAGCGATGTAGATCTGTGTCAATCACAATAACCTACAAATACCAACCTGCCAAAAGTGATACAAAAAATGCTGTCCCCTGACAAAATGGGAAAATTTGTATTCTTTTTTGATGATTTTTGTTTCATGTTAGTCATTTCATTTGATCATCCAATAGAACTCTACATCCCCAGAATAAAATTTACCTTTGCTGTGGGCCCACCTGATGTATGCGGTATATAAGCCAGGTAGGATTTCACTTAAAGTGGTACTAGTAAAAAAAATTGAAATAAAAAAACAAGATAGCAGGGATAGATTTTTTGGTAGAAAAAACTTAAATTTTTTTGTTGCAGTAAAGGTTTTTTCCTCTTTAACTGCTGATTAACGCATAGAAAGAAGGTTTTTTTTTTTTTTTTGTAGGCAGCAAACCTCTCAACTTTTTAGGATGAAAAAGAGTAACACCTTTCATCATAAAGTAGGTATGCAATAGGCACACTCCTGAAACATACAAAAAGAAAGGGGGCGCACCGACCTTGTGCATTACCAAAGATAACATTTATTCATAAAATAACAAGAGATATACTCACAAATGAGCTTTAAAATAAGGCTTATCAGTACTCCAGCAGTAGCGAGCAGTATCTCTGAACGCCTACAGCCTAAACCAGATATTTGGAGGACCCAGAAGGCATTGCAAGCGGCTTACGCGTTAGAGCCATAGCGATGTGAGGACAAAAATGCGAGGGGTGTACTCACTTTTGTGAGATACTGTATATATACTAGACTGACTGACTGTATATATATATATATCAAATACACTGCAACTAACTAACCTGCCTGCCTAATCTAGCTCAATCTATCTCCCTCCACAGTTACACACTATACACGGCCACTATGTAAGCAGCCTTATATAGTGTGGGGCGTGGATTAAGTCCACCCTTCCTTTGGCCAATTATGGCTCTCTCTGTAGAGCATGCTGTGATTGGCCAAAGCTTTCAGGTCAGGTGCATGCTTTGGCCAATCATCAGAAACGAATGCACTGTGAACTCGCAGTGCATTATGGGGCATTCTGCGGCACTCAGATTTCCCATGAACACCCCCTATTGTTTGCTGTTCGACGAATGGGTGAATACTCGTTGTTCAAATCGAACTTACGTCTCGAACATCGAGCTCATCCTTACTGACTATGCCTCTGTCTGCCAATCAAGTATCACCATGTTCCGGTTCCTGGCTACTGTCTGGTGATCCACACTCCATCCTGCAAACACCAGCTGGCGCAACCTGGTACACTGGCCATCGTGCCAATCTGTGCCCACACATCTTCTGTCATCACTACCAGAAGTGTTGGACAAGACGTGCAATAGAAGCCCCCTCTCCAGCTAGATCTTCACCAGGTACGTGACATAGGGTTTATCTTACAACAGCTTAATCCCTTGCAAGTATTTCTCACTGCACCCAGAGGTCCACGGTAATGCAACTAATGCATGCATTAGGAAATTGTGTTTCAATTTGTGCCCTGGAATAGAACATTCTATTTAAATCCCACTGTAAATGACTAAAATCTGATTGGTTACTGTTAACAGAAAAACACTAGGCAATCAAATAAATATGCGTGTCTACCATGTCCAGACGTACAGTAGACCTAACAAGGTCTACCATTTTTCTCTAGGGGAAGAAAATAATGTTAGTAATTACACCTTCTAGAAATGCAGTGCTCTGACATTTGTGTGTAACTAATTTATGCATTTAAACAATGTCGGTATGTAACAGCAATTTCCACTGCAAAGTTCTAAAGCTTAAAAATTACTCTAAAAGCAGAGGTAAAAGGTTTAGAAATTAAAATGTAAAAGATTTTACAACATAAATCTGCATGTAAAATAATAGGGTGCATTTCTTAAACTACTTTTTCTAACAACACTACCATGTACTATTTATAGCATACTTAAAGCGGGGCGCCGCCGAAAATTTTTTTTTTAAAAGTCAGCAGCTACAAATACTGCAGCTGCTGACTTTTAAAACATGGACACTTACCTGTCCAGGGCGCCCGCGATGTCGGCACCCGAGGCCGAAGCGTCTCTCCGTCCTCGGGTGCTGCCGTCTCCATCTTCGGTAAGGGAATCAGGAAGTGAAGCCGTGCGGCTTCACTTCCCAGTTCCCTACTGCGCATGCGCGAGTCGCGCCGCGCAATAAGGATGCTCCCTGCTGCCTCTGGGACCCATGTGTTTCCCAGCAGGCAGCGGGGAGGGAGCAGGAAGAGGCGTAAATAACCGCAGATTCTGCGGCTATCTATGCCGGAAGTGGGTACAGATACCTGTAATATGCAGGTATCTGTACCCCCCTCCCCCCTGAAAGGTGCCAACTGTGTCACCGGAGGGGGGGAGGAATCTGATGAGTGGAAGTTCCACTTTTGGGTGGAACTCCACTTTAGGTACTTTAACCTTATTGATGAAGTACATCATGGAAAGGAAATATGTTCTTGAGGAAATAGTATAGATTTATTCACAATGCAAGCGCTGACAGACACAATTGTTACTACTGACAAACATTCAATGTCTAATATCTATATAAAGTAGTTTAAGTCAAATCAAGACTAGGTTATTCATCACAGCAGCAAAGAACATTATAGCCAGACTCAAGCTAAGGAAATTGATGAAAATAAAAATGTTAGAACTAAATGCATTTAAAACTTGTAAATAAAAGAGTAAATGTTCCTTTTCATGTAGTTATATCTACATTATATTGTAGGTTGCCATGCCATTATTCCCCCCTTCCATCACCACCAAGCCAATAAGTTGTTAGTTGCAGCATGTTATCCTATGTGTCCATGCACACATAGGCTGTTATCAGCGTTTTTTTGGCAGGGGCGTTTTCTTGCTTCAAAAAACCCCCAGAACTAGTGGGTTTTGAGAGGAGTTTTTCATCTGTAAAAATGCTCTAACTCTGAAAAAAGCTAAGGAAAAAATGCTTAAAAATTTGGTTATTCTACAGTTATTGAACCATAAGCTTTTGTGGGAGTATAGGTTTGCTAAAAAAAGCTAATAAAAAACACAGAAGCTAAAAAACGCAGAAAAACATTACTGCAAAGATGCTGCAAAACTAATTCTACAGCTACAGCTTTCTACAGCTAATGCTACTGGTGTTTTTTCTTTTCAATATTTTTATTGAATTTTCAGAAAACAAGATTACATGTTAAGCACATCATCAAAGAAGGTGATCAAGTATAAGCAAAGAACAATAGCGTATATGTAACAAACATTTCTCGTAACAGGAACAGTAGCATGGTTAAGATGGCAGCCTAAGCTAGGGTGCAACGTACAGTCTGAAATAACAGGACAGTGTTAAACCAAGCACCCTCAAACTTTCCATTCAAGAACTTAGGAAAGGTTACACCGGTATATCGGTCTCGTAGGTAGGGAAAAACACACCCAGATGCGGAGGAACGCCATCTGTGTTGGCATTCTGTTGGCATTCTGTGTTGTTCACCGATACTCAGATCATCTTCATATATGAGTCAGGTGGGGTCATTGAGGCAGGACCTTCTAGGCGATCAGGGAGACAGAATACCCAGGACATCTAGACATCTATGGTCTGATTTCTAATGCCCTGCACCATGCCATAGAAATACCATATTTACAGGAACTATTCGAAGACCACCAGTGAGGGTCAACCGAAGTGGAGTCAAGCCAGAAGGAGAACGCTTGACTTCGGGAGGAAAGAAAAAGGAGAGGAGTGAGTGAAGACAGAAAAGAAAAGGGAGAGGGAGGACACCTAGATTTATGACATTTGAGCTGTACTGTTGCCCGGGTGCAAAGGCGTACGAGTGAATGTAGCCCAGGGTTCCCAGATCAATTCAAAGTTGTGGATTTTGTCTTGGAGAATGCTTACTATCTTCACCTGGGCCATGATCCAGGAGATCTTACGTTTTACTGCAGAAAGTGGAACCAATGGCCTTTTCCAATTTCTTCGAACGGATGGTGATTTTGGCCCATAGGAACATGTAGAAGATCAGTGCTTGGGTATGATTGGATATTGTGTCTGTCTTTTGATTGAGCAGTGCTATTTCAGGGATCTGTGGGAGACCTCCATGACCTTGAGTAACATGTGGAAGAATCTGTTCCAAAAGCTCCTTAATCATGGGCAAGACCACCAAATGTGGAATAATGAGCCCAAGAGATCACAGCCCCTGAAGCACATAGGGGAAGCATCCAGATATAATTTAGCAAGAATAGTGGGGACTCACTACTAGGGTGTGATGATTTTAACGTTGGGTTCCATCAAGGAAATGTTCAGTATGCCCTTGAATGAACGGTGAAAGCAGTTGTACCATTTATCTAGGTCCCACTCTTCCACCAGATCCTGTTCTCAGAGTTGGGCATAGAGAGGTTTATTCATGGCCTTGACAAGAGAGGAAAAGATGATGGATATACCCGCCTCTGATCCGTGATGTTGGAGCACCATGTCTTATATTTGGTCAGTGTAGGGGGTTCAGGTTTATTGGGCCATATGCACTGTAGGAAGTGTGAAATTTGGGAGAGTCTATACCTATCCGAGTTTGGCATTTCTAGTTTACTGATACAGTATCCGACTGAGAGGGGCCCCATTGAATTATAAAAAATTCCTATTCTGCATAAGCCCTTATTGAGCCACCATTTGAAAGCTAGGATGTTTTGGCCAGGGGGGAGGTCTGGATTGTGGAACAAGTGAGCAAGTGGTCGGAAGTCCGAGGTCAATGTGGAATGTTTCTGTAAATGGTCCCAGAGTGCCAACCAGTGGGAGAAGGTGGGAACTAGTATTTCTGGTCTGAGGCGGGAAGGGGATCAGAATAGATAGTCTATTGTATATTGAGGTACTGCCTGTCTTTTCATTGGGAGCCAATCCGGTTTAGGACCTTGCGAGTAGGCAATGGAGACCTGAGCCAATTGTGCTGCCTGGTAATACCACCTTATGTTAGGAAGGGCTAGGCCACCCTGAGATTTGAGTCTGAAGTGTATGTCTTTGGAACAGCGCCTACCTTTGGAGCCCCATATAAATTTCAGAATTGAAGACTGTAATTGTAGTAGTTGTGTTTTCCTAATCAGGATCGGAAGGGACCTGAAGAGGTGCAGAGGCGAGGCAGAAGCGTCATTTTGATGAAAGTAACCCATCCCAGCCAGGATAGATCATGTTTGGACCATATGGACAGGTCCTTTAATAGGTTTTTAAACATGGGAGGATAGTTACAGGAGTATAGGAGGTCAAAATTGGAATCCAAGTTAACCCCCAGGTATGGGATAGACGTAGAGCTCCAAAAAAATGGAAAATGTACCCGCATACATTCCAACAAGTCAAGGGGGACAGAGACATTGACCTGGAGACCTGAGGCAGCGCCAAACTGGTGAAGGAGGCTAAAGATATTGGGGGTTGAGATAAGGGGTGATGTAACGAGGAGAAGCAGATCATCTGCGAATAGGGCACATTTATGCTCTTGGGGACCGCACATAACTCCCCTAATATCAGGATGGTTTCTGATAGCAACCGTCAAAGTTTCTATGGTTATGGCGAATATAGGGGCGAGAGTGAACAGCCTTGTCTGGTGCCCTTCTCTATGTCAAAAGGAGCTGAGTATCTGCCCTGAATTCTCACTTGAGCGCTAGGGTTAGAGTAAAGGGAATTCAGAATGCCTAAGAAGTTGCGGCCAAGGCCCCATCTCTCCAGAACTCTGAAAACATAAGGCCATGTAACTGTGTCAAAAGCTTTCTGGAGGTCTATGGAAAGCAAAAATCCCTCTTGAGGCACCCCTCCATCCCAGTGGGATCGAAATAGAGTGATAATGTCTATGGCTCTCCTTAACTGGTCCGGTCCCTGCCTCCCAGGATTAAATGCTGCTTGATCCTTATGCACATATTGAGCTATGAAGGACGATAGTCTGTTCGCTAGTATTTTTGTTAAAAGCTTAAGATCATTATTAATCAAGGATGATGGGGCAATAGTTGCCAATTGCGCTTGCATCCTTGCCCGGTTTATGGAGGACTGAAATATATGCCAGATTTAGGGATTTTTCTAAAGGAGAAACCAAATCAAGAGAGTTAAAGAACCGGACCAGGTAAAGTGACAGGGAACTCTAAAACTTCTTATAATAGCCTACTGAAAACTCATCTGGGCCAGGGGCAGAACCTTGTTTTAAGCAATGTAATGGCCTCCTTGACCTCGGGGAGATAATAGGTTTTTCTAGGAGGGCTGCATGGTTTGCTGAAAGCTTAAGAAGAAATACTTTATTGAGGAAGTCTTCCAGTTGGTCATGGGAGCATGAGTTATTTTCCTTGTAGAGGTTAGCATACAATTTGTGGAAGCATTCCATAATACGTTGGGGGTTCTGTGTTAACGTGCCAGAGGGTGTGCGGATTTTGGGAAATGCCAGAGAGCGGGGTTTGGGGGACAGTTTGGTAAAATCGTGCACCAGACCATCTGAGGCACACTTTGGCCTCAGTGGTAAGGGCCAAGTTTAGGTTTAGTCAGGCTGCCACCAGTTTATTAAGTGAAACATGAGTGGGGTCGCAATTATGTTACTTGCTTATTGCATGAAATTCCTTGAAAAGTTTATCAATTGTGGCTCGATGTTCCCGTTTTAGGCATAAGGACAACTGAATGATCTTGCCACTTATTACAGCTTTGAGGGCTGCCCACAGAGTAGCTGGAGTAATTACGTCATTGTCATTCGTTAGAAAATAATCATTCAGATTCTTTTTCTATGAGGGCACAATGTACCACATTACTTAAGTCGCCACGTAAATACTCTATTTGAGTTGTTGGAATGGCACAGGGAGAGTATTACCATGGAGTGGTCTGAGATGGGGTGTCCCTACTAGTCCATTTGACAGCAAGTGGTATTTGTGAGGCTTGAAGGAAAATGTGATCTATCCTGGCATAGGTGTGGTGAGGTGCGGAGTATTGTGTGTAATCTTTGGAGTGGGAATTGAGTTCTCTCCAAATGTCTACCAACCCGGAATCGCAGAGTATTTTAGCAATTTTTAGGCTTTGTTTAGGGGGCCGCTTGGTGCGGGGGATGTCTGATCCCGATTTGTCCAGTGATTGGTCAAATGCCAAGTTTGAGTCCCCCCAAGGATCAACACTATGCTCAGGGGTATAATTTGATCAGTTTTCTGCTTTTTACAGGAGAGTTAAGACCCTGCACATTATGTGAGACTACGTGTAAAGGGGATGGTGTAAGATTATCTACGTGCATGGATCAGAGGGTAGGGTAGCGACATCATTAGTGTGGATCTTACCCTGAACAGACCAGAGGAATACTGTTGACCTAGAGTCCAAGCCTGGAGAAATGTAAGAATTGGTACCCAAGGAAAAAGTTAACATCTAGGTGACCACCGTGGGTGGGGAGAAGAAGAGGAAAGTGAGGGGAGAAGAGGAAGACCTTCTGGAAAGAAAGAAGAAAGGCAAAACATGTAAACAACAAAACACAAGATGTAGTAAACCCCCAAACCCAATATGGTGAGAGGGAGCCTGCCCCCTCCCACTATATATCTTTTCCTAGGAAACATCCCCAGAAATAGGGGAAAAGTAAGTAGCAGTCTCTGAGTGGGATCCAAAGGAATTCCGAATCAGAGGCAACTGGAGGAGCTGGACATCTGCTCCGGCCACCTCAACTAGCAATAGCTGTGATATGCATGAGGGCAGAGCCCGGATAGGACTAAGGGTCCCTGAAAGAGAACCCAGTGCTGATCCCCGAGCCAGCTAGGGAGACCCCCTAGGGGATCCAGCCCAGCATGGGTCATGGGACAGGACAGAGCCCCGCTCGACAGGAAAAACAGGATGACAGGCGGAGAGAGATCTCTCAATCACCTCAGCCGGGTAAATGTTCAAAGCCGTGGTATAATAAACATGCCAAAGGTGTATGTAGGAACCTATAAATTGGTGAACTTAATGATGTCCAATATAAATCAAGGATTAGGAGCAGGAACAGTCTTGATGACCTAAAAAGGAAAAACAAAAGAACATCTTCTGCGCCCCTCATTAATGTTGGAGGAGTGCGAAGGGTTGTGCCAAGCAGGGCTCAGCTCAACAAGGAAAGGAAAAAAAATTTGTAGGGGGATCCCAACGGATCAGGGTGAGGGAATCCCGGACGGTGGACACGGACTAGGGTGGTCTAGAGAATTTGAACTTCTTGGACTGGTGTTTCTGCCACATTTGAGCGATAGGACTGGACGATGGTGATTTTTTAGAAGAAGAGTTTGGGCCCTTGGAAGCTAAAGCTGTCGATAGATCCTGAGAGATAAGGCCCAGATGCAGGAGCAGACTTTCCCCCTCTGCGAAGAATGAGAAGCAGTAGGGTTTGTTTTGCAGGGAGAAGGTCAGACGAAAGGGAAATGACCACCTGTATGAGACAGATGTCTGGGTCAGCACTTGGAGGAGCGGTTTTAGTGATCTCCTCCTCTGAATGGTGTAGGGTGATAAGGCTGCAAAGATTTGTATGGGCTGACCCTAAAAAGAGAGGGAACCTTCCTTCCTGGAGCAGCGCATAACCTCCTCTTTTACTTTGTAATAGTGTGGCTTAACCACAATGTCTCTGGGGGGGGCCGTCTTGGCGTGGCGGTTGCAGGGCTCTATGGGCCCAGTTCATCTCCAGGTAGTATGTTAGGGATAAGTTCCTTTATGAAAGAGCGGATGTCCTTGAAAAGATTTGGGGACTCCCCTAATTCTGAAATTATATCTCCGAGACCTATTTTCAAGATCATCAATTTTGGAGAATGCAGTATCTAGCTGGTCATGCAGTTCCTGAATTCTGGCAGTATTCTGATTTGTTCTGTTTACTGTCTGGTCTGCTTTAGTTTCAATGGCCTCAATCCTGGCACCTAAATGCTGTAAATCAGCCTGGATGGCGGTGGTGATTTGGGCTGAGACAGACCTCTGGAGAGCATGGTAGAAAACATTGCCATCATGGAGGAGAAGTCATGAGGTGTAGAGGGGAGGCCCCGTGTGGAAACGCTACATCCCTCTGGGCTAGCAGTTATATCCTCCATGGGGGTGAGGGGCATATCATCAGGGTTCTGCGTATGAGTGATTCGGTGGAGGTGGGAGACAGTGCAGTGGGGCAACGTGTACTCAGTGTGGGACCCGAGGGCAGGCATCCTGGTCTGCTATGGAGTCCTCTGCCCCTAGCTCTCCACCTCATGGGGAAGTAGTGGGTGCCATCTTGGACAAGGCCAAGGCTCCAGGTCCGGTATCTAGCAAGCGGGATAGGTCCCTTCTGGCTGTTCCCCCCTACCATCCTGGTGATCCCTAATGATTCTGCGATTCAAGCGCAGTGTAGCGGGGCCAGGCTCTGCCGGGATAGTGGCTGCGGAGAGGCTAGATGGCTAGAGCGGTGCAGAGCTCATGGATCAGACGTCCATCCAACAAGCTGCCGAGCATGCGCCACTACTGGCATTTTTATAACATCCTGTGTGCATGAGGCCTTAAAGTGGTTGTAAACCTCAGTCATGAAATTTGAACTAGGCACATATATCTGTAGTGTTTACTTTTCTATCTCCAAAGCTCTAATGCCCCGTACACACGGTCGGATTTTCCGGAAAATGTCCGATCGGAGCGTGTTGTCGGAAATTCCAACCGTGTGTGGTCTCCATCGGACATTTTCCATCGGATTTTCCAACACACAAAGTTGGAGAGCAGGAGATAAAATTTTCCGACAACAAAATCCGTTGTCGGAAATTCTGATCGTGTGTACACAAATCCGACGGACAAAGTGCCACGCATGCTCAGAATAAATAAAGAGATGAAAGCTATTGGCCACTGCCCTGTTTATAGTCCCGACGTACGTGTTTTACGTCACCGCGTTTAGAATGATCGGATTTTCTGACAACTTTGTGCGACCGTGTGTAGACAAAACAAGTTTGAGCCAACATCCGTCGGAAAAAATCTCAGGATTTTGTTGTCGGAATGTCCGAACAAAGTCCGACCATGTGTACGCCCTATAAGTGTTGTTTCTCTCTGGTGTTTCATTCCTCTGTTTTCAGCATGTGCCACTTCTAGGAGATTTCCCCAACACACAAGATAAATTTGTGATGGGGAGGGAGCTCTGCACACAGCTTGTCTATCCAGAACACAGCTCTGTATCCTTCCTTCGCTCCTGTGCCATGTATGGAGGTGGTGGCCTTTCCTCCAATCAGCTCTGTGTAACTGCACTACACTACACTAACCCCTCCTCTCTGCTCTTCACAGATGAAGAAGGATTTTATTACAAATCTGCAATTTTGAAGGGATGTGGGGAAGAGAGGACAGCAGATAAACCAGTAAAACGTATGTAGGAGGATTTGTTTAATCTCTGTGTATCACCTGAAGCTATTGACTTCAATGGGTATATGAGAGGGTTTAAATTTACTTTAAGGCCTGAGTTAATGGGATTTGGGGTTTTGGTATTGTGTCAATGGCATGAGAATGATGTCCGTTTCTCTGACGTTTCTGAGATCACTTAAAATTCACGGACAAGAGCTTTTGACTTTCAGTTGACCTTATCCTACAAACACAAAACAAGAAAAAGGGTAAAGTTGGACTATATTGGCCAGATAAGGAGTACGCAACCATATAAAAACAATATATTTTATAGCACGATTAAACTGGTTCTAAAGGCAGAAGGTTTGCTATCCTAATGCATTCTATGCATTAAGATAACAAACCTTCAGTGTGCAGCAGCCTCCCTGAGCCCCCCTAATACTTAACTAACCCCCATCTTGATCCAGTGATGTTGCACAAGAGCCTCGGATGTTTGGGACTCTCCCTCTCCTGATTGACTGAGACACAGCACTGGTGCCATTGACTCCCGCTGCTGTCAATCAAAGTCAGTGAGCTAATGATGAAAGAGAGAGGACAGGGCTGAGTCGCGGGGGGCACTCTGCAGGAAGGAGGGGCTAGGAGCCCCAGAGAGACACCCAAGAAGAGGAGGATCTTGGCTGCTCTGTCCAAAACCATTACACAGAGCAGGTAAGTATATCATGTTTGTTATTTTCAAACAAAAAAAAACCAAGACTAACATCACTTTAATCTAAAATTAGATTAGATTAATTGTGCAATAAATATATCTGTAAAAACCTCAAAGTGAAGCGCTAAAAAAGGGATGTGCCCAGGGCAGTGTATACAGTGAATCTCGATAACACTGAATTCAGAAAATGCAATGAATAAATAAATCAAACAATGTATGTGCAAAACATCAACAACAAATCTAAATCAAGTCCATATGAATAATGGTGCAAAAAAAGTGAACAATGAAAATATGTTCTTAGTCCATGGAGTTAAATCAATGAGATGCACTCATTAAGGGCCTCTATGAAAGGAGAACTTGCAAACGATGAATTGATATAATGTGCAGAAAACCACCACCGTGTGAAGAGGAGGCTTACCGGATTGTTTGAACACGTCAGAGCATACGCTCAGCGTGTCAAACAGGTTTGGGTAAAAATGGATGGACTCTGGATCGGTGTCCTCAGGTGGGTATTCACAAATGACAGCTGGATGGAAACATGCGGGACGTAGTATCACGTGCAGGCCGAAACTCAGAAATCCACAAGCATATAGGGGATGCCAAAGAGGAAAGCAAAAGGGGACCACATAGTGTAATTCCGTAAATCAAGAAAAATGTAATGAAGTAAAAACACTCACATGAATGAAAGTAAGTCCTCATGCACATGGACGTTTTTACAGCCGCGTTTTTGAGCGTTTTTTACAGCTTAAAAACGCCTGTCTATGTTAGTCTATGGATTCATGCCCACATAGACGTTTTTGAGCTGCAAATGGCCAAGGCGTTTTTAAGCTGTAAAAAAAACACAGGACCAGTGCGTTCCGAGGCGTGGCGCTAGAGCTGTAAAAACGCGAAATGCGGAAAAACGCGCAAAAACGCGACCGCAGCGTTTTTTCGCGTTTTTTAGCTCCGGAGTTTTTTGGTTAAAAATAGATGATTGGACACTGTAATCTCTGTAAAAACAGGAAGTTCCTGTCTGGACATTAGATTACCCAAGAGTCCTTTGCACAGCCGTGTGACTGTGGTTATATTGGCTTGAAGATGGCAAGTGCAGTTTCACAAGTGGAGCTCATTAGTGCGGTACAGGCCCATCCAGAACTGTGGGATGTGGCACATCCACTTCATGGAGACCACATTCGGAAAGTGAAAGCCTGGGAGGACATCAGTGCTGCCATTACCCCTGGCTGGGAACAAATGAAAAATGCGGAAAGAAAGGAAATAAGTAAGTCTATTTTCCTTGAATGCATTATCTGTTTGTGTGTAATGTAAATGAAGATTGCATATTTAACCCTTTGTTTTCAATGTTATTTTAGGCAAAATTATGCAGCGCCGCTGGAAGTCCCTACGTGACCGTGTCAGGAGGGACCTCACGGACGAAGACAAGGCGGCACGTAGTGGAGCACCAGCGCCAAAAAAAAAACAACATGTGTATCACAGCAATCTGCTATTCCTAAGGCAAAATATGCAGAGCCATACCAGACCGTAAGTTTTTTGTTTTTTTCATATATTTGCCTATGTACATTGCTTTTCAGGCAGTATGTTCCATGGCTATTGTAACCACTTTCCGAATGCCACATGTACATATACGTCGGCAGAATGGCACGGCTGCACAAATGGGCGTACCTGTACGTCCCTTTTAAGTTGCCGCCTTGGCGGCACGCTTTCCCATTGCGAGGTCCATGAGTCCGACCGCGGGTCCTGCGGACTCAATGTCCGCGGGCACACCGGCGATCGTCTCAGGGAGAGGAAGAGGTCAATGCCAGTGTAATTTTTACAGTATATCATTGCAATTTTAATCGCACTGATCGCTGTAAAAATGACAATTTTTCCAAAAATGTGTCCAAATTGTCCAATGTGTCGGCCGTATTGTCGCAGTCATGCTAAAAATCGCTGATCTCCCCCATTACTAAAAAAAATTTGCAATCATTGCAATTTTAATCGCACTGATCGCTGTAAAAATGACAATTTTTCCAAAAATGTGTCCAAATTGTCCAATGTGTTGGCCGTATTTTCGCAGTCATGCTAAAAATCGCTGATCTCCCCCATTACTAATAAAAAAAAAATTTGTAAGAAAAATGCCATAAAACTCTCCCCTGTTTCATAGACGCTATAACTTTTGGCAAAAAAAACTTTATTAACTGAAATCTGTATATACATATCGGCCTAAACCAAAAAGAAAATGTAATATGTATTTATTTTTTGTGGGATATTTATTACTTAAAAAAATTTTATTTCAAAATTTAAAACAGAAATTTACACTCTTTTTTTATAGCTCCGAAAAAAAACCCAAAAAAAACCCAGAGGTGATCAAATACCACCTAAAAAAAGGTTTGTTTGAGTGGAAAAAAAGAACGTAAATTTTTTGGGGAGCTATGTTGCACGACCACCATTGTTAAAGCGACGCTGTGACAAATCGCAAAAAGTGCTCGGGTCTTTGGCCAGCTGAATGGTCCGGGCTAAAGTAGTTACGTTTATACAATTTGTATTGTCTGCAGGACAACTTCTAACTTTAGACTCCGAGAGGTCGATGCGGAAGATGCTGAGGTTCAGAGACCAAGCAGTCCTATGACCAGCACTGGATCTCCACAACCAATCAGCGAGGGAGCTGTTGAGTGCACAGATGAGGTAACTGCTTCGGTCTGCCTGTCTATCTCATTGTCTGTCTGTCCATGTACATGTCAATGTAAACATTTTTGTTCTTTTGCAGGAATCGAGGGCTGTGGAAACACCGTCTCCTGCCAGTCATCAAGGTGGAGAGCAGCGCGGTCGTGGCGGTGTTCGTGGCCGTGGGCGTGGACGTCAGGCGAGGGGCGGCTATAATCCGGAGGCTGATGACAGAGTGCTAGCACTGCTGCAGGAAGTGCGGCAGGAGAGGCGCAGTATGGATGTCTTTTTAGACACCAACAACCCACGCGCCTGCTTCTGCCGCAGCCTTTACCACATCCTGGAGGACATTTGGGGCTATTGCAATGCAATATTGTCATGCTAAATTAAGTGGCGGGCCACCTCCATGCGATCCATATAATGTTTCTCATGATCCCCCAATGGCCCCTGGGACCTCAGCAGTGCTAGCACCCCCCTCTCACTATCAGCCCCCTCCTCAACGCCAACCACCACCTATGCCGTCCCAGACCTCATTCCATAACCTGCACTCGTATGGTGACTTTCAACCTTCCACCTCCCATTTTCAGCCCCCATACCCTCTACCCCGCTACCAGCAGGATTTTGGTAGTGATCGCCAGGCACAACCATTACCCCGTCCCCGATCCCCACATCCCCAATGCAATCAAGGATCCACCACCACCTATCACCAGTTGTGATCCCAAAATAAATTCTTTTTTTTTCTTGAAATACCAGTTGTGATCCCAATCCTTTATTTAATTATTTTTTTGATTGAAAATAAATGTGTTCAATTTGTCTTTTATATGATGCACAACAGCACCTTCAGGGCAAGCAGAGTGCAAAGGACTCTATCGTACTCTGCCTTCGGAAAAGCGTAACCTTGCTCTTTTTTGGGCTTAGCCTAGGCTTACCCCGAAGGCAGCACAAAAAAGAGAACCAGAAAAATGATCTGTAAAGCAGTTCATCAACGAGGACCCATT
The DNA here is from genome assembly GCA_037952835.1 of Lithobates septentrionalis. Classification (NCBI taxonomy): domain Eukaryota; kingdom Metazoa; phylum Chordata; class Amphibia; order Anura; family Ranidae; genus Lithobates; species Lithobates septentrionalis. The sequence goes on from JBBDGP010000812.1 coordinate 2,918,312, forward strand.
AACATATTGATTATAATTCTTTATTAGTTATCAAAAAGAGTCAAACAGGTATAAAAAGACAAACTATGTTCCAGATAACTCTTCCACATCAAAAAACAGCTACTTTCAACATATAATTAAAAATAAGACTAAAGTCGCACCACCACCGTGCTTGTGGTGACAGGGACCTCTGGCTGTACTCATATACCTAGAACCCTCTCCATTAAATTGTGCATTGCTTAACTGCCGGCAATCACACAGCATGAAGCATCTGTTGAAAGGACCTTCCCCACCTACTAATCACCCTTGAATCCGGATACTGCTCTCCACAATATGCTCCGTATCAGCTCCTGAACACTGCCTGTTTGATGGAAGTGATCCCTGCTGCTCACCGTAGGCTGTGAGGCGGAATCAAACAACCCAGACGCGAGTGCAGTGTTTCCCAGTGAGCGAGGAGATTGTGAAACGGACTGTAGTCTGCAATAGGAGAGGAAATCTATTATCCTGTGACCTCTTATGGGTGAGCTTCAAACATCTCTTATCTTTTCTTTTGGGGAATGAATACATCGTAACCAGTGTTGTCTAAATTTACACCGGTGACTAACAGAAGCTTAGAGGACTATTTGCTGTCCGGCTACACAGTTTGGCACTGCACTGCATTCAAATCCAGCCGGGAACTTTTTACTTGTTAATGGATTATTGATTCATCTCCACTATAACTACTCCATGCAGGCAAATAATTCCACTATGTATACCCAATTGATGCCGTAACTATGTTTTAACTGGAGTTTTTTCTGGACAATCAAAAAACAGATCGCATAAGGGTCACGGGAAATTTTTGTCTGCATGTGTATGGCTGCTGTGAATGTGAGAGGTGTACAATAGGTATGGTGGCCACCCAAGTCCCCTAAGACTTTAGTCTTATTTTTAATTATATGTTGAAAGTAGCTGTTTTTTGATGTGGAAGAGTTATCTGGAACATAGTTTGTCTTTTTATACCTGTTTGACTCTTTTTGATAACTAATAAAGAATTATAATCAATATGTTAATGGGTCCTCGTTGATGAACTGCTTTACAGATCATTTTTCTGGTTCTCTTTTTTGTGATGTTTTGATTAAGTTCAGAGGACAATCTCCCCATGCTCGGAGTTAATATCTCCGTTCATTACCGGGGTGGATAAAACACACAGGTGCTCTAATTTGAGTGGGCAGTGGATAAGCCCTTGTTTAACTCATATGCACCTGTAACTAACTAGGCTTGGTCTTTGATCCTTCCCCCTTTTCTTTATTACCCCGAAGGCAGAGTCAAATTGACTTGTAGAACAATCGTTGATAAATGGACCTAAAAATAACAAACTTCAATTTTGAAATGCTTTATTTCAAAAAACACAAGAAAGCAAAGGTAGATGTATTGCAAATATTTTTTAGATATAATCATTCTGCCATGATACCTCTCCATCAGGGGATTCAAAAAATTCTGCAAATTGGTTTCGAATGCTCATGACACGTGCAGTTGAACGCAAGTCCATAAATTGAACCCTCTGAAGTTGGTTAATGGGCTCCTGTTCAACATTATTTCTGTCACTGTCCCGCAGAAAATTGTGCAGAACGCAGCATGCCAGGACGACTTTAATGGCGTTGTCAACATCCAATTGCATACTTGTCAGCAAAACTCGCCATTTGGCCGTGCACACCCCGAATGCACATTCAA